>OX411281.1:8237923-9552494 GCA_948146005.1 Nomada fucata
CCGGATCCCTGTCCCTCAAGATAATTCGGACACCGTGTAATCGATACGTTCTCCAGGCTGACGTACAGACAATTTCAAAACGGATGATTCCCAAGCTTCGTTTCGCCGGCTTGGCCCCTTTCTGATCATGAAATCGTTTCCCCAGATTTTTCCCCTGTTCCAAAACGAGGACAGGAAACGCCGACATGTGGTGGGACACATTTTATTCATTTACCATAAGCGATTGACGATTTCAACGATGTCGCTGTGGCAATTAATGGAGTGCACGTATAAATTTCAGCGTTCATAAGCCTGCTCCAGGTAATAAAGATTTCGGTCTAACTGGTGATTGTAGATTCAATTGTTTAATTGAGATCGAGTAATATCTTTATAGGAGATTGATAGGAGTATCTAAGTATTCAAAGGAAAAAATATTCCATTTCCACTGAATTTACGAGCAAAGAGAGTTGTCCTTCGTAACATTCATCGTCCACTGTCGGATTGTTTAGTTACTGAACCTGCTATTTGACAATTACCGTATTATCGGAACATACCATGGGAGATTTGGTCTAGGTGAATTTTGATTCGGCCTGCTCACATTTATACTTATGTATTACGTACTAGGTTTACAGCGGTGTAGTGACAAAGTCTGAAACGGGTTAGAGTTTGTGACATAATGATGGTTCGAAGCACAATGACAGTTTCGGATTACGGCATTATAAGTTTCACAGCACGAAGCCGGGACCACGAAGTTCGGGATTTTAGAACGTTTTGCAGAGAAACGAGATCTAACCAGTGATCCTTATTCCATGTATAGTTTCGCCATGCAAATTTCACACAATGACGACCTGTTCTGGTTAACACGAATTGCGAATTCAAGGATTGCAAAGTGCGCGTTAAGTATTGTTTACAAAACAACAGAAGAATATGCACCCGGTAATTTAAATCGAAAATATCCTGACAATTTATTTTTCTGAATATAATAGATAATTGTATCTCGAGGAAATAAGTAGACACAGTGTATTTTTTTTCATCGAAAACTTCCAATTCGTACATAGAAGCATTTCGTTTCGCAAGTTCCTTGTACTGTCGCCAAGACGGCTCGGCTCAAACAAATTTGTCGGTGTCTGTAATAAATTAAGCCTTTCGATGTACACTCTAAAAAAAAAAATTGAACAGTACTGTACACGCGTTAGTCAGAAGTACAGCATATCCAAAATTCAGCTGCCACTGCCACTGGAAATGTGAAACAAAATTGGATAGGAACGGTGGTTATCAGTTCGAATTTGCGCGCAATGAAACAAGAAATCCACATTCGACGTACGTTTCGCTAGGATAATTTGCATAGGGCAATATATAAGCGGATCAACGAACTCAATCAATTGCTGGCGTGCAGTACGCGTCGAACTGCGAGGATTACGTCGTGATTACTGTAGAACCATCTGTTGAAACGCTTTAATGCCTTTTATGCAAATTCCCCACGTTGTTGTGTTCGTAGCGAAGATTACGTTCATCACGAAGATTATGCAAAGTACACAATAATTATATAATCCCTCCTTTTACTAGCATACGATACCCCGCGGTGCCGTGACAGGCGATGAAATAAATTCGTTATCGAGATTGCATTAAGGGGGCATCAACTAACGCAAGGCTTCTTCATCGATATGCACCGTCTATGTTTCGTTAAAGAGATCAATCTGGGCCTTCGAAAAAAAAAAATTCCCTTCCCAGACGGCAAGGTCCGTTCGCATTGATTTATACTAATTAATTTGGTAGACGAGCACGATTTAACGATCACAGTGCCCCCCAGACTCTACTCCCGAACGGGGAGGGGATTCCTTCGAAGCCCACCACGTCTCGGATTAATTGCCTTAATCTTCCAACCTTCGACTCCAACTTTGTAATTTTCTTATTTCACTCCTCCTCCCAACTATCTAACTAGCCGGGGTAAAAAGATACCGGAGGTTTGTTGAGGTAATGTTAAATGAAAATTATTCTCGGTGCGAATAATTCGTTCGAATCGTGGCGCAGTAAAGCTTGTTTCAGTTAGTCGAATCTGAAATGAATATTGTGCATCTCGAACGCATGGTATAATTGGAATGCAGTTCCTTTTCTATTTATGAGCGTTGAAAGCTTCGTTATTGCGACGTAGAATTATGAAGTATTATTCATCCTATGAATTGAGAAAGGGTAAACCCCGCAGAATACTGCTTGCGTCGAAATTATTGCAGATATACAATTAGCATACTAATGTAAAATGCGAGGAACGCATTATCTAATAAAATGACGAAAACGTTTAACATATTGCTGTTCATTGAACAGAATCCAAATCGTAGGCATTACACCCAACTGAGTTTAGAAATAATGTTCGTATTTTAAGAGAGAAATAAATCTGGTTTCCTTACACGCTCGCTATGAAGTGCATAATACACGAGTATCCATTAATGTATATCAATGTTATCCCGGTACAGCGGAACTCGTTCAACATACTCACCTGGAACAGAAAAGAAAGGGGAACAGTGTTAATTAAAAGTGAAGCTGTGACGTTCAGTTTGTGCAGCGCACTCGGTAGGCATCGTTGGAGGAATTTAATTTTCGTTTCCGCGAGGGCTCCCTTAAAGTTATTGCACGTGAACGAGTGCCGATGAGAAATCGAGAGGAAGAAAGAACCTCGTTGTAAAAGGAGGCGGGCAGTTGCGTTAAATGGCGGCAGAAGATGGTAGACGTAAAAGTGAGATGTTAATCACAGCTCGACAGCTCATTAACGCTTTGATTAGCGCGTGTAGCAGTTCAGGTTCTCGGAGTCTTTCGAGCGCTATTTGAAGGCGATCGAAGTTTCCGTGCTTTACTATGTCACTTGCCACTACTTCAAGTTGTCTTAATGAAGGCCAACGTTAAATTTTAATGGAGTAATTGAACTGCGGGGAACCCGGTAGCCTGCTAAATTAATCGAAATAAATTTACATCATAATACGCTTTCTCGTTGCCGTGGCTCGTTCGTTTGGAAATCAGCGATAATAACTTTCCAGTTTTGCGCATACTGTGTGTGTCATTCTATGAGAAAATTAATATATCTGACCAAAAGATTAACGGTTATATATTATTTTATATTCCCCTTGATCTCCTTCGCGATTTCGCTTAAAAGTTGAAAGTAGTTCGACGACTATTTTATTTCGCGGGGGCACGTAATTATTATAGATTGTTGCAAGTTTGTAGTGTCTTGCGACAGTCGCTCGGGTGACACCTGCTGAATTGACGAGCGCGAGACGCGGAGGGGCAGATTAATTATAATTCTATGTCGGTAATGAGGCTAAGCGGCTTACGTGTACATACCGAGTTCGGCAGGATCAGACACACGTGCAGGGTCCTGTAATCGTCTTAGGGCTGTTCAAGGATAAGAGGAATAACCGATGATAATAAATACGTAGGATGTTTCGAGCCTACGTTGTAGTGCCAACGTGGCAATTTCTGATCCAGAAAACCATTCTCCTGCCTAGGGAATATTTATTCCACCGGAATTGTTAAATAGGAATTCAGCTTGGCGATTGATAAACAGAATAATACGAGAACAAGAAATCGATATAATATTATGACTATTAACATTGAAGTTATTTTACGCTCTTAGACGAAAAACCGTAGATTTATTGCGCTAGATTTATCGATACCCCGGTGTTAATAATGACTAAACTGGAAGTAATGTGCACTGAAATTCTTTGAGTGCAACCTGCGAGCGCAAACGTATGGACTCTGATGCTGCTAAACATTTTAGATTGCCCATGTAAAAGGGAAAACTTTATTTTTATCCGCTATTTTCAGCCTTTCGAATTTCCGCAAGAACGGATCCTGACTTTTTTCTCAAAGCTGTTTATCCTCGCTACGTTAAATTCTTATATTTGTTGAAAAAGTGCAGTCTCTAAATGTAGTGGACATTATTACGGATTGTTTCCGTTACATTAAGGTCAGCCAAGGTAAATTATCTTTGAAGCCGCAGTTTTTACTACTCTCTAATTAACGACACTGTGCATCGCGTGAAACGCGTCTGTGGGCGTTAAGCTCCTTTATCCTTCGCAAGGTTAGGCGGCGCAAGAATTAAAGGGAAGTGTTGCGAAATGGCGAAAATGTAGAAGACGGCACGTCCGCGAACTATAGCGGCGAAGCGAATAAGAAGGGATGACAGAAAGGGAGAAAAGGGTAACGAAGGCTTTATGTGTTGTGGCTATTTTATATATAAATGCTGTAATTACCACCACAGGACTAAATTGTGCGGTGTATTTAAAACTAAGATGGCATAATGTTAAATTGCGAGCTAAAGCAGACAACGTATATTATAGGTAATATTGACACTTTCATATCGGGACAGCAACAAGCAATTAAATTCTCCTAAAATAGAATTCGCTTATTATGATAACAGAAACCGATCAGTTCGTTCACGAACGATATTTTCAACTAATCCTGTCCAAAGTTTTAAGCGGAACCAGAACTAATATCACTTCCTGAATCACGCACGATGAGCGCGTCTTTAAAAAAAAGTAAGAAGACAATGAAACGATCGAATAAATGTAACTGTGAACTTTTTCCCAATCCTATAGGAAGGATGAAATCGATCTTATTCGTGGCACGGTACTGATAGTGCAGGTCTACTGCCATTAAAGAAGTTTAAGCTATTCAAGCGAATGACGATGAAATTGCACGGGTATCCACTCTGTCGTTCAGGCACCGTTTAATGGTTAATGGAGTTCCAAATCAAATTATTGGTAATGAGTAAAGTTGCTGAGGGCAACATACAGAGTGCACGCCACTGAAGTGAGCACCGCCTATAAATTATACAGAGTGCGGAGCACTTGGAACGTGTCTTTTGGGAAAATTAGCCACAAGTATACTATTCTAGGAACTTCGCGCGTCTCTTGATATCTCGTTACGAAAATTGTACTTAAGAAAGCGACCAGACACATTTAACTGTCGCTGGAAACGTCTCTATAAACGTTGATCGTTTCAAAATCCAGGCGAGAATAAATTTTTCACGTTCATTAATACTCTATTGGAAGGAATTTCCATCGAATATAAATGATCTCAGAATCAGACGTTGCAAGACTGTCAATTAAATTCTAACACATGAAACTACGATTTACGAATAAATTGCATTCTTTATTTTACATTCGTTCGTTATTTGTAAATACGAGATGCGGATCCCGAAAGTTCCTCGCGAAATCCTCGCGGTGTATCGTGTACCCGAAACGCAATTATTGTTTACTTCATCGAACGAAAATATTTGTACGACGGATAGCGTGACTGTGGGGACCGAACATTTTTTCAAATCTATACCCACACAACCGTGCATCCTTGAAAACATTCAATCGCCGTCCCAGTGTTTCATCGGAAGATTCCTGTTACGCTCCTATCCAACGATATACGGCATTGCAGATTCGCGACATGAAATTGGCAATTAACGCTGTCACCGGCGTATAATCGTGTCTCGAGAAACGCGTAATTTATCGACTCAAACTCCTAATTGGCTGCGGTATACGTCATGTCGTTAGAGGGCTGCGCACAACTAATTCCTGCAGTCTAACTTCGACATGATGTACCAGCTACGTATCGTACTAGGCAATGTACGCGCGCTTCGTGGTATGCACAGAGCTCGGAGTCTCCACCTTCTCCACTCTGAACGTCGTTCGGCATATAAACAGCTGTTGCAGCAGCTAACTTCCTGTATTGTTACTTCCGGGCCACTGAGCCCCCTCATTAAAATCGTAGTTAGTTGCTGTTTAAGAGAAAAACATCGGTATCGTCGCGTCTCGTTTAAGTATCAGAACGAACCGTTTGCTATTTCTGCGACGTTGAGCCAAGATGTTCCTGGAGCTCTTTCTGAATTGTTAACGAGACACGAAGTTGCCGATTCGCCGGGCCGTAAGCGAATTGTGACGCTGTCCGATTCACCGGAACGTTAAATAAGCGAACCGTTTCGCGTACAGCTTGCGATAAATTGGTTTGCGTTAAATAAGACCGCACGAAAGCGGTAATACAATTTCCTATTTCACCTTAAGTGTGCGATACATTTGAATGGTGCTTAATTCGTTACACCCGCGTATGAATAGAATAAGGTTCAATAAGGGAAGGGAACAGCATGCTGTACCAGCCGTCAGTTGGCTAGTCCAGGCAATATTATTGTTCTCTCCTTTGGACAATTTGTTCAATGGGACGTATACAGTACGCTGTCGTTCGAAGTATCGAATGTGGCGTTCGGTGTGAACAAAGGGTGCTAGTGGAAGCGTCGAATGTGGATCGAGTGCATGTCTGTCTCTAGGAAGGAGCGAACGTCTTCGGAGAATGCACGTGGAGTCTTGGGTGCATGGTGGTCCGTGGTCGACCTGTGACACGTGGCAAGCGTGTGTGGGTCGGTGTGTGTCGTAATGAATGAGAACGAATGAGAAATAGAATGGGAGAGGAACTAAGAGTGAAAGAATATACGATCTACAAGAATATAGAGTGGTTGATGCGGGCGCGAGTCAGAATAAAAAAAAAGCGCCGATTTGAGAGAGAGCAGAGGGCAGAGAGTAGAATTGAGTTTTAGTGTCTTTGAGAGAATTGTCGCGTGTCGACTTTCCTATATCAATAAAGATACTAATGGCTGAAAGAAACCGGCGTTTCACTATCCCACCCGTTCTCTGTTTATATTACGCGAAGTTGACTAAGCATAACTTCTACAATAATTAAATTCAGTAGCGCAACATCAGAATTTTGCCGGGAGCAATGCACATTATCGAAGTTTCGATGGGTAATCGAATCGTCGCCCTTTAAAAGCGTGTGAACTTTGCTTCGCGGCACGAGTGCGAACACGCGACCGTACCTTTGTTACCGCAGCCCGAAAGGCCGATCCGAATTTTTGGCGCATCCCTCGGAGCGTGATTTATCAAGCGTTAGGTTAATCTAACGAATCGTTAAACGCTCGCTGCATCGGGGACGCGTTGAACGTACTCGTGTCAACACACGTGACACGAGACCCTACGCTCTCAACCGCCCTTCCAACCGCCACTACGGACGATCGCTTCATGTCTCTTTCATGAGGCAGTGCCGTAATAGGTTCGACGTGAGGCAGAAGTGAAAAGGAGCGGCGCGTTTACATCGGCGTTGTTTATCTCCCTCGTAGCGTTCGTTGGAGGAAACGATGGTCGTCGCGCTGGCAGAATAAAGTTCTACCGTTGTTTCTTCCGGGTGAGTACGCCGCGTCGTTAGAAAGGCGACCAACTGTCTGGAAGCAGAAGGGACGGAAAGAAGCAAAGGAGTACAGGAATCGTGAGAAAAAGAATGGGAATGGCGTGCAAGGAGAAAGCGAACGGTGGGGGGGGGGCAGTAATGCGGTGGTGATCGAAGGGTGCGCGAGGAGAAGAAGGGCGAAGGCGAAAGGAGAATAAGAAGCCGAAGGCATGCCGCGTTCATATAGGAACTGCGAAGACGATGCCTACGAGCCATCAGCTCCGTTTTGATCAGGTCGAAGGAGCAACCGGGATGAGAGATGAAAGCACGGTGACGAGGTGAGGTAAGGTGAGCCGAGGTGAGGCTGTGGAGCGAATCGCCATGGCAACGGCTTCACCACGGATTCCATTTACCTATCGCTATGGAAACGTAGGGTGGCGCTCAAAGCTGCACGGTGAGAGACGAAGAGGAAACAGGGAGGGAGGAAGAGGTGCATAGGGAAAAAGACAGACGACGGGTGGAAGAAAAAAACGGAGATAGAGCGTGGAGCGGAAGGGAGAGAAAGAACGAGAAAGAAAAACGAGAAGAGAAGGAGGGAATGCGGAGCGGAAAGTAGGAGAGACTCGTAAAAGAGGGAGGATAGAAAACAGCGGTTGGAGGAGAATCCGGGAGGGTGGACGGACGATCAAGGTAGGGACGTAGTCGTCAGAAACGATAACACACCTACGGATATATCGATCATCTATCTGGCCGCTGTTGCACGCGTCTTTGCGTGTTGTGCGAACGAGCCATGTAACGTGTATCGTTGGAAATCGATCTCGATTATCTGTAATTTTCTATCATTTGAAGTGAAACTCCGTGCAATCGCGTACATGGATACAATTATGCCATTATAGAATTATTCTTTTACCTGACGTGGAATGACTTGGATGCGCCTATTTGGCGATTGAAAGAGGGAAAAGAAACATGTGTTCAATGGCGCGGAAACGGTGATAGTTTTCACAATTTGGATAATGAGTATATTGTTATTACGCGTAATAACAAAATAAGGAAGGAGTTACTTGTCGGTTTATCATGTTTCAAACATCGTCCTCTTCTTTTCCACGGTATGAAAATCATGTGAAACCGTTCAATTATATTATATGATGAAAATGGACTGCGTTGTGCCTGAATATTAATACTCAGTGTCCGTTTATTAATCGAATAATTATTATTGATTAACTAGCATAATTACAAAACAAACAGCACAATACAATAATCGGTGCGGGAAATATGAATTACTAAAGTTGCAAAAATGAAAAATATATATGCAAACAGCGGACAGAGATAAATATCAATTCAACGTACTTCAAATTAAATAAATATGTATTAAGATGATACACATGAATATAATATTGAATACGATATGAAAATGAAAGAATATTTCAGCGTTAAAAGTGTGGATGCTTTATGTAATAACAATAATTTGGAATTAATTTATTAATACTCCTGGTATTCAATATGCTATGTTCCCGTAATTTATTTTCAGCTTTATTGACAATTTAAGAATAATGACATTGAATGAATGAAATTCTATTGTTTATACGATCCTATTAAATACTACAATTAATTTCTGTTTTTTAGCAAGTATCTTTTAATTTATATTTAAGCAGTCAGTGGTAATATAAATTCGAATTCTTCACAGTACAATTCTACATGAAAAAACATTTTACGTGCAATGCATACTATTCAATATATAATTACTTGAGTAATTAAGTAATAATTATGTAATCGAATAACCACTAGATCTGACGCATGAATAGGGAAGGATGAATTATAATTATTGGTACGAAAAGTATATACGAAAGAAATTAATTAGTAATACTTTAATTTTAATTCACAGACATTTCAGTCCTTAATTTGTAACTTTGTTTGATTGAATAAAGTAGAAATCAATTAAACCGTAGAATGCACATAAGCGCCGCTAATTTTAAACCTCCCCTAAGCGGCAATTCTTGACGGTTGTCTTAAGGTAACGACATCTCTGTCTTCCGAAACAATCTCTACCGCTACACCGTGACTCTGCATTAATTGTTACTAAATTATGTATGGCTTCAGGTTGTCGGCACAAATTACTTATGCCCTGTTTTGTGTACGTTCATAATTAATTGGTAATCGTTCTTCCACACCCGGTGGGCATATAATAAAAATAAAGGAGTTTAATTTAGGATCAACCTGGAATTCGTTTATATATTTATTAAACTGTATTTCGTTCACATTTCGTGTAATACAATTTTCAGTTTACTGATCGTTTAATCTAATTAGAGATTCCGCTATAATCTTGTTATGAAACTCTTCGCCAAGTTGCCATCGATGCGACCGAATATATAGTTTGCGAACAACTAGACAGACGTCATTTAGTAGATATTCACGAGACCACCACTGAAACTGTCAATAATAGTTTTAGGTCCCTTCGAACAATTGAACAGACGATTGCTCGATGACATTTATCATTGAAGTACTAGCAGACTTACGGAGACATTTGAATTATGTCTGACTGCATATTAGAAGTTTTAATCGAAGTATGTGTCTGTTTACAATACTGTACTAACCTTTTTGGATATTAATAACATATACAGTGGCTACCAAATCTTTTCGACCAAAATATAATTTTGCCTATATATTGCTCATATAAAATATTTCTTGAGGTAACGACCAATGCATATTGTATGCATTATGTATTAAACACTAATTAATCTTGAAGTGATTTACGGGAAATGTAGTAAATCTCTACACAAATAGCAGTATAAATAAAATACAATTTGGACTCCACGGTAGGAGGATGCACGAAAATGTATTAAGAATTCTTCAGGGGTAAAGTACAATTGATCATAACCTATTGAAGTACTGTTATTAATCCGAATAATTGTTAACCAATAAAATTTGTGTATACTGTACGTATACATATATATGTGTACAAAGTTACAAAGAGTAGTCCCCGTAACTGATTTTAAAGCATGTCTGGCTCCGAACGTGTCATTCTACTGCGCGCTTCCTCTACCTCTGTCCTGTCAGTATTCTGTTTTCCTTGCCGCATTATTTCTACGGGTCAAATATGGCTTGGTGAAGTATAAATTTATCTTTCATTCTCAAAGTATGATTATTGTATCACTGTTTATTGCTTCACAAAGACAGTTTCTTCGCAATGAATTCCTTATGCTGGGGTAATACTGAGAAATGTTTCGAAATAGAATTTAATAAATGATGTGCAAGAGCTTCAGGAAACACCACGTCATAGTCAGATATATGTTGAGAAGACTTTAATATGATAGTTCCATGATACCGTAGGTACCCCTTTATTATCGATATTTCCTATTACAGATACCTGTATACTAATTCTCTCCTATACTGATAAATGAACACAACCTATCGATAAACGTTTGCGAAATTTTTATTACTAATTCCACTTACAGGAAATAGGAATTACTATATGTGTTTAGCCGCGCAGCCGCGACTTACTGTGGACAGGAACGAGCAGGTAAAACGAAGGTCGTAAATCTTCGTTCCGACTTGGGTCGCGTCGCGTGATGTTTAGGCGTTCCTATTGTTATATAGAATAGGAGTATTTATTGATGTAAGTGGATGAATCTCAGTGATGTTAACGATGTTCTCTTAACGGTTGGTATTTGTTGACCGAAACAACACTTAAACTATAACAATGATAGAACGAATGAAGTGAGTGAATGTTCGGCGAGTATGCAATGACGAAGTATCGGATGGAATGGCGATGTTCACATCTGTCGTGAGGACGGATACTCCGGAGTCGTATAGGAGGTGTTCCCCTTTGTAAATGTGTTTAGACTTTGTCGTGTAAAACTGTATAAGACTTGTTTGGGGTCAAAGGCCAGAAAATGACTGTTTGGGTCAAAGCCCAGCAACGACTGTTTTGTAAGACTTGTTGTTTGGATGAAAACCCAGCAGAGACTGACTTCTTCGTCAAGTGTAACCGTACACTTCGACTCGAAAGCATTTTCATGCACACTGATTGGATATTGGGAAAAACATCTAATGTCCAGACGCCTTTTTATGAGGGTACAGATTTTAGAAATACGTTAGATCCGCGAGTGCGCCGGGGAACAATATATTGGGCTTAGCAAATTTTAAAGTTATTAATGGATATACTAATGGTCGGCTGACGGTCCACGTAAGGACGTTATCTCTCGTATGACAAAACGATTTCCTCTGAACACGTAAAATTACCGAAGATGATTTTGTCGCAGTAACTAGCATTCGAAGATGATCTTTCACGGAAAGTCTACTAAAGTGAAGGCTCACCAAATGGCTGAAAAATAACACACGACTAATGTCACTTTAATAACAAACCATTCCATCCATCCAAACTTGAATATTATACTATGTTAAACAATAGTTAAATGTTCGAACAATTTGATGCAATAGGACAAAGCAACCATGAACATGTACAAATATACATAAAAGAAAAAAGAGAAATTAGAAAGCTATCAAGTTTTCTGTGCATTAAAATCGTGAGAGGAATTGCTTTGTTGACGACTTCTTGTGTAATGTGGATATTCTGGCGAACATATAAAACAGATTTATTTGCATTCAACGCTTGATACGCAGAATTTATAAACATAAAAGACCATCGCGACATTCAAGTTTTGATATTTATGGTAAAGTCAAATCATTTGCGATAATGTACGTTTTAATATCACGGTTGACAAGAAGAACGGGACGTTTTTTGTCAAGCAAAATCGATCTGGCAAGCCTACCAATTACACGATCCTCATAGCCTTTTCCATCCGACAATACTTCATCCCCTTTTACTTTTGGTACACGAATGGACCAGTTCTACGCGGGAAGGTAAGCGGATTGAGATGGAATTGAAGTTGGTCTCTCTGAATGCTTTGAAGGTCCTGCAGGCGGGGCCTGCCCTACGAATTATATTACATCACGTTATCGCGCTCGTGGACCTTTCAACCCTTTAATTGCTACCACCGAATTCATCATTGCCAGGTGCGTACGAGTCGCCTGTTCAAAGTAAACCAACCGATCATCGCCGTTGGAACGATTTCGGACGCGTCGATTAATCATCGCGGATTTAAAACGGAATCGGTGCACGTTAAAAACGAAGTGTTAGCAGTTTCGTGGGAGAAGTGGTTTTTCAATTAAGAGGGCGGCTGAGTTTTTAATCTCGTCCGTTCTGTTTAACGACTTTTCCGATTCGGGGGCTTTGCCAAATTTAATTGACAGCAATTCAATATCATTTCGCTGCACAAGATTCGCATGAAGTTTTAATCAAACTTTTATTGCGCAATTACATCCAGCCATTCGTTGATAACTATTTCTCCGCTTCGATTACGTTCAAGTCTCTGTAACAAATGTAAAAGTCGAATATCCCGTTCAATATCGCCCGGTTAGAAGCGGCACGTTACGCCACGCTGAACAAAGTCTACGCGCGCGTGTATCTTGATACGATTACAGACGTGTACATGCACGCGACACACCATCGAATCACCGATTCTAATTAGAAACAGACCGCAATGAACTGTTACGCGATTAACGTAACTTCCACGAGGCAAATAGTGTCCTTCAAGTTGTATAATAACTTCAATATTAACGGTCGTTTAATTTGACTGCCATTTAAAATATACAATTATGAATATCATCATCCACGCCATTTACTGGACGCTATTCTACAAAGGGCATGGAATATAAGAAATAGGGGAGAGAGCAAAAACCCGAGACGCCAGAAAAACCTTGAATCCTTTGAAACGTATTCGGACGAACGTATAAGCACGTTTAAGCTATTGGATTTTCTCCCTCGCCCCCACCCCTTTTCAACATTTCTGACTAACCCTACGATGGACACTGGTGACGGTGAGCAGGGGTGAACCTGGACGTAATTAATTGCGATTTCACTCTTTCCTGCACTTAATGCCGTCGTCGGTCTGTGGTTGTCCTCTCCCTACTTGTGTTCGGCTAAATCGCAATTACTCAGAAATGCGGCACCGGTTCGTTGGAAAAGGCGCACAGTTAAGGGGAGAAGGACAAGAGCGACGTGGTGAGAGTAGGTTATTTGTCCTTTTCAAGTTCCCGCTACCAAGAGTCCCACGGTGATCTTGGAAACTGATACTTTTCTATATTCACTAGACTGCTCCTCGATTCCCTTATCTACTGATGGAAGGACGAGTGATTGATAAAAGGTGAAATATTTGTAAAAGTGCGCGTCTCCTTACTAGCATTATATTATTCTTCTAATTAATATGTACAAATAGCACGTTCATTTAAATCATCTTCGAATTTCTGTCCTCTGTCCTCTATAATTATAGATACGGCATAAAAGAGAAGTTTTAAAATGGGCACCGTGATCCCTTTGTTCAGTTTCGCTGGCGCACAAAAATACGACGAAATTAAATTGCATAGTCTAGTTTGCTTAGGAAAGGCGGGTATATACATTTCTAGTACGGCAAGTGAGTCAGTGCGGTACCATCTTGTAGGTGGACGACTTGCCGCAGAGACAGGAAAAGAATTTTACTCATCGGACGGCCACGTAATTAAAAAGACTGTGCGTCCAACCAAAACAGATAACGAAGAAGAAGTAAGAGCAGAAGTTCAACAACCCTTCCTCGCTTTAAATCTTCTAGCCTTTCCATTGGCTGCCCTGTTCCACGTTGATCTACCCCCATCCTCTGCTCGCTGTTCGATTTGCATTCTCCATCGTGAAGCAGGGAGCAAGAACGCGAAGAGGCACGAGATAAAAGGATGAAGGAGATGGAATTCTAAGAGGAACACATCTTTTTATAATTGCAAAGCGTTCGCCGATAGAATAAAGAAGGGGCTTTTCGGGAGCCGCAGCTAATAGGGGAAAGGTGAAGATTAATTTTTTGACGTTACTCCGGTAACTTTTAGGCCCGTTTAATATTCTTTATTTAAACTGCATTAAACGCGACGTAACTCGAAAACATCGAACGCGATACTAATTTTGTCATAATGCTTGCTGCAAAGTCATAATGCTTGCTACAAAAAATGCGAGAATTTCTCGAAAATTCTCTATCCAATATTCTTTTGTTCATTGGACACCGGCTATTAGCAACACTGAGAAATTCCGGTAACGATATCTCGTTATCAATTATTAATACCTAATAGTTTTAAGTACGCAAACGTAATGGAAATTTCTTGCAATAAATCAATCCTCCGCGCAATCTGTTTCGAAATCAGCAAACTGTTGGTTCAGTCATGGCGGTGAATGGATTCATTTACACCTTGCTGAAAACGTGAGTAACTGATTCATACGACCGAGGGTAACATTCTTCACGTGACCGGAAATATTGGTCACTGTTAACCGGGGCACATTTGGCGAGAGCTGCAGTTTCAGCACCGATAGGCGGCAGCATCGCTGACATTATCTGTAGAAGCTTTCAAGCTTACAGCCTGTGGCGCCACCCAGCAGAAAAGCTCTGAAGCCATTATCAGTCAGTGCTTATCAATCTTGGGGGGTGAAATTCTGTTCGGATAAAATGTGTTGCCAGTGGTGTTAGCAAATACATGTGTATAATATATGTATATATTTAATGCAAAATACTATTGTTATATTATTGTTAAAATTGTCTACATTTATTCACTCCTTTTCCACTTGGTTTGTAGCTTTATACGATTTTAAGGGTCACAAAAGAAAATATAAAATAAAGGCCTTTCCACAGAAACATTGTATCCCATTCTCTACTATATTTCGTTCAATTAAAAATCAACTGAGTCACATAATTATTAAATAATACCAAAGAGAAAGGGAAGATAGATAGTTAAATGCCACTCAGAAAGCCCTAGGCATCGAGGTTTCAACGTTTTACGGGCGAGCTTTCGAAGGTCAGCGTCTTTGTCGACGAACGATGACGTCGAGCAGGACATCCGGCACTCGGTTCAAGGTCACATCCGGATATCCAACCGAGCACCCCTTATTCCATTACCAGACGCTGCGTGCAGAGGGCACCAGGCGCCTCTCATCCCTTGTGGATCGATCGCGGAGATTACATTTCACCGGTCCCTTGTCACAATAGCAGAGCTCCGAATTATTTTAGAGGCTCCAGAATCGGTAACACGGTCGACCGTCGAAAAACTGTTGCAACTGCGTGAACTGTACAACTGTCGAGTGAAAACAGCGAGTAATATGGAACGAACGACCACATAATCTTAGATACACGATTCCTGTAAAGCGTGCTGCACAGAATTGTACATACGTACGTGTGTACAGCGCCAGGCAACTTCGTGGATAAACATGGGCTATTAAACCTAGAATATTGCACAGCTGTTTGTAACTGCAACGTGTCGTTGTAACGTTGCGTTAGTCGCGTGCACGAAGTGTGCAAGTATCTATTAAAGTAATATCTAGATATGTAGCTGAATGAGTTGCACCCGACAATAAAACCACGTCGGCAATTGTAATTTGTGTCGCTACAAAATGATATTTTTAACCGTGTTTGCGTTTCAAGCTTACTGTTGATAGATGTTTTGGAATTCTTTGTTCATTGGAGTCTCGTGCGGAATTATATGAATTTTTCACCCTCACCTTAGGGACTAATTTCAGCCCAAATGCGGGAACGTTCGTCGATGAACGTGTAGGACGTTTTTTTTAACTATTTTTGATCAGCACTTAGTGAAAATTGGGTTTATTCTTTGGAACTCTCAACCGCGGAGAAGCACAGAATATCATTGTTAACGAAACCGTGAATGAATTTTCTACACGTAACAAGCCTAGATACAACATATCATATATTGCGCATATTACTGTATGTAGCGGTATAGAGTGAAAGCACATTTTTATCAAGACTTGAATTGTCTGTTTCAGAAACTTTTTCAAACGAGTTAAAATTAATAACCAACTATAATTTTGAAAGGGAATTAAACCAATTTATATTCATTTTAAAATAATTATGCTCAATCATAGCGTGCATTATTTCTCAAGAAAACGAGGAAGGAAGGTTTATTGATAATAAATTAAGAAGGAATAATTCTCCTTACAAACTAGCATATCTGATGTAATATAAACTTAATGTCGCAATTAAATTTAAATTTAAATTAGCCGCAGTTTAATTTAATTGCAGGTAACACGAAAACTACCAGTGCTTCTTTTTGTAGCAAATCAAATACCTCAGAAGGGGATCCATACTTACAAGTATGTAAACTCTGATGTAAGTTAGTACAATGTGTTAAAAAATTGCCAGCATGCAAGAAGTCGAGGAGCTTTAATGTGTAAATTAATCAACTTTCTTTTCAGGTGAAACCTTCATTTAGATTGCAACTCCTTTATTTCTTGTCGCAGAAACTACAAAGGCTCCATGACTGTGTACAATAAAAAGCTCCCCTTTTCCGCTGACCCATATAATATTTTAAGACTATGACTGCCACGGCTTGACGTGAATGACTTCTGGGTATTTCGTTTATAAACATTTTCGCATGCGCGAATCGAATGCAATCCATCACGTATTCGCCTTGTACATACATACATATGTATCTACGTATGTAGACCACGGTTGCAATCAATGCAACTTCCCAGCAACGAAACTGATCTAAGAATAGTCGACGATTTTATTCGGCTTAAACTTACAATTACTTCAATACCAATATGTTTCTCTTAGGTTAATTATTGTTTTACAAAGGAGAACAGTAAAAGAGTGGGGGGATTGACTAATGTTTTCCAGTGATGTAATTTCGTGCACTCCAACAGTCACCTGACAACATTATACATGCAAACAAAGCAAGCTACATGAATCGTAAATAGGCCTAATATATCGTCTAATATATATATAAGTCTCGTCTACGGTTAAAATCCTCGTACACTTGTTAATTTTCGTCCTCCTTATCCAATACCCTCCAGATCAGCGTGAATTAACGAGCATCTACATCCTACAGGCCCTCAGGCCCGTTCGTACACCCCCGTATATGTACGCAGTTTAAAGTTTTCATCCGTGAAGGGTTACTCGTCACGCGGAACATCCATTAAATCCAGTTGTAAAACATCGATCACACGTTCTCAATACCGTCGTTGGGTTCGCGCTTCACCTTTGCCCCCCCCCCTCCCCCTCGGATCACCGCTCCCTATTTCTCCTTTTTCCTCTCGTTAATGCCTTTCCCGTTATACTCGCCGTAACGACAGACACGCCGACGTCTAAGAGCCGTTCACATTTACGAGCGCAGAAGGAGACTGAGATATCGACGGGGAAAACGGGTCGAAAAAGTGCAGTTGGGGCAGCTCTGGCTATCGTCATTGCTTGACCCCTTCCCCCTTTCCCTCTTCCCGTTTCTCCCATTCTCATCGTCTTTCTGTTTCTCTCCGCTGCTCTCTTTTCCACCGCTCTCCCACGCGAGCACACATGTACAAGCGGAATGGCTGTCACAGAACTGCGGTGACGCCGTGCTCCTCTGATACGCCGCCACGGGGAACCGGCGTTGACCCCCGATAAGTGCCCGATTCCATTCTCATCCTCTCGGGGACAGTTACACGGATTACATTCACTATGGTCCGATAATTTCCGTTGAAAAGCGAATGGCCGTAGCCGTGGCCGCAGCCGCACACTATTTCTGCACCACCACGGGGCCGAGCTGCTCGGCCGCTGCTTCAACCCGATTTCCCGGGAAATGAACCATAGAAACGTACATTCCTGTAATCACGTGACTGGAATCGCAATCGCGACGGGGGTGTAACGCAATTTCGGGGAAGAGCCTCGATACGGCTGGAAGATCAATCGGTGAAAAAAGGAACGCGCGTAAGCTCACTTCGTGGTTTTTCCGGTTTTCCGGAAGAAGAAAGTCCTGCGACCGTGTCGGATCCCGGGGCGAACGAAATCGTGTGCAAGAATGAACTTTGGATAAGAGGTTTTATATAAGAATACCGTGACGAGCTCGCGCGACAGAGCGATGGTATGCGTTGTGTCCAGAACTATTCTGAATTCGGTTGACATTCCGCTACTATATATGTGTATTATAATGTTTAGGGGGAAAGGATAACTTTAGCCCTCGTTGAGTCACCTTAGCCAACGCGGAGTCTGGCCCATGGTATCGATGACTACTAGTTTAGCGATTAATATTGATTCCGACCAAGGCATAATCCGCGGGCCTTACATCTTATCGGTGACTCAGGGGATTGGTCGTCCAACAACTGTAAAGCCAGTTAACTGCGGTTTCTTCGGGCGATGCGCGTCGATGACCTGTTCCCAATTATTTCAGAAGGATATGGAATAAATGTGCTCGAGATTGACAGGAATAAATTTTCCGCTGTTTAGAAAACAATTTATAGGCATTCTAAGCGCACGACTGGTACCGTAAATTACGAGCTGAGGATTAAAAAATTTGTCCCACGTGGAACGATCCGTCAGGGTTCTTTTGCTAATCAATGGTGGTGACTACAGGTAGTAGTCGGTAAAAATCATCTGAAAAAAATTTACATAAACCGGAAGGCCTTGTAACCTTTATACTTAGTGTGTATCCACGAATGCGCTGGTATAAAAGAGTTATCTGCAAATACAGATCAAATATAAGCAAGTGTTCTTGCACGGTGAAAGTAATATAGCGAAGTTGGAATATTCGTAGCTTGCTATCGCAAATGCCCCAGATTACAAAATTATAACAAACATATACTGTCAGAAGAAAAGTTATACCTAAACGTGCACTGTGAAATTGCTATGCTAATATTCGTTCCAAAGATTTAATTCGATCGAAAATCTGTTTTTGTCACAGCCGATTGATTTACCACGGGAAGGATCGACGGCCTGTCACTTAGATACTATTTAAGAATACACATTGATTGAATCAGCTTGGAAATAATCTTGAGGAGCAGCACAAGTGACACGAGAAATACGTTCATAAAACATTCCCACCGTTTCTTTCGTGAAATATGCACGCGATACGTAAATAACGTAAATCCACGTGAATTTTCAACAATGGTATAAACGCGAAGCAATAAAATATTAGAAGAATCGAGCCATTTAACCTATACGCCCGGCGTTCCCTGCAGAAAGGTAGAAGCCCGATGGCAATCGATCGTTTCCAGACATTTTCCCGCCCGTAAATAGCCAGAAAATTAATGGGGCCGCACGTTGATGCAGCCAAATAGATCGTGATAAGCCGGAAATGTTCCTCACAATTGGATTGCGAGAAATCGAATTTCCTTACAGCTGGAAAGTCCCCGGGGAGCAAACGTTAGTTCACGGTTGTCCTCTTGCTGGCGCTTTACGGAACACGTTTACATGCGTTTTCCAACGCGTCACCGGATATACCCTAGCGCGTTCACTCTTCTATTCGGGGGCTCATCCATTTTTTACCCGGATTCGCGACACCCCGGGGGTCGCAGCTGCACTCCATTCCGAAGAACAATCTCTGCATATTTGAAATCTATCCGTGACTATCTCTCCGCCTCTTTATCTCTCTCTCTCTCTCTGTCTCTCTCTCCGTCTATGTGTGTGCACGCGCGTGTAACATCCGGATGAGCGTGTATTTTCGCTACGACAGAATGGCACACGAGTGCACGCAGAGATTTGGCTGGAACGTTGCTGGATATCTCGCATCGATGTATTATGGACAGTTATAAGTTCACGAGAACGCCCAGGAGACACGGCGGCATCCGTGCCCTTAAAGTGACGGGCGGGAGAAAGTCGGAAAATCGGCTATTTCTACCGTTTTGACTGGTGAAATTTTCAAGAGGCCATCATTGATTTTACCCCCCTCGTGCCTCGCGCACCGCCCTTATTCCGCTCTCCGCGCCTCGCTCACCCTTCTGGAGCCGTTCCCCGCATCGATCACGAGTACTGTCCACGCAAAATAACGATTAGCTCGAGAGCACGAGGTTCTATCGAATACGGCCGGCTCAAGCCGTTCGTATTCTTCGAGTCGTCCCACCGGACCGAATATAGGCACCGTTGATAGTTTCCTTGCTTTTCTTTTCTGTTCGTTTGCTCACCAGATAATTGTTCATCGTCGATTCGATTAGTCCGTGAAAATTTTATACATTATAATCGAGCTGAAAAAAATCTGCTTCGGGATCATCGAACGTAGATTCGACCTACTCGCGTTCTACCAGCTCGAACAATAATAACAAAACACTGTCTTACATTTCACCGAAGCAAAAGGGAATTCTTCGCTAACATTTGCCCTCGTCAAATCGTAAATAGAAGTCCGTTAGATTGCATCGCAACGTGGATAATCCGCAGTGGAGATGGATACCGAGTTGCTCGTGGCATGCTCCTAAGAGTCATCCGCGCCGTACAAACGTTAACTGCGAATGTGATTTTCAATTCAACATGGTTTCAAATTAATTTCATTCCCCGTCAAGCAGAAGATTCGTCGACTCTCGATTCGGTGAGTTTCGCTGTTGATTCGGAAAACGTACGTGCGAACGGATACACTCGCGCTATCGGCGCGTAGGAGAAGTGGGGGAGGGGGTGTGTTCAACGACAGGGGTTGAAACTGAGAAGGGTGGCCGTGTTAAATATTTAAAATCATGAGTTACGTTACCGCGAAATATAGGTGTCACATTATCGATAAAGACATCGAGCCCCAGGTGCGTTCTACGTGTTTACGAGTCTCTGAACGACGTAACTTCAGGAGCTATGCCGGCAACCGGCAACTTCGAAGGTAATGTTTGGCCGGCTACTGCAAATGCACCAGGTGCGCGACGCCCTCCTCGCGATTCTCCCCGTGAAATATCCCTTAGGTCGTTCACCATCGAATAATATCCACTGACGAGCTTTCTTCTTTGCATTAGGACCAGTCGTTCGACGACGCTCTGAATTCATCTTGAAAAAAATACGTGCGGAATTTACGGTGCATCCCTCCGATGACCTACACCAGGTAGAATAACATACGTTAAAGAAATTAGGGATAACAGAAGAAACTTTCAATAAAGTTCCATTCCGGCGAAAGCAGAACTTTTCTAGAGATAAAGGTGTTGTGAATACCTCAATGTTACTGAAATATTTGTAATCGAATCACATTCTTTTTCGTGTGACACTGAAGTTCGATAAAGCGGAAAAGAAGCAACCTAAGTCAGTAAAGGACAGTCGTGATTATTCGCTCGGAACAATATATGTCTGTTTGACACAATTTTGTTCTACAGTTTCGACGAATTTTTCTTTTAAGAGAATTCACGAATGGAGATTCGACGTGCAACTTCTAATAGACGGCCGCGTATTTGAAAGTTTTGAATTAAGTATTTACTGTGGTATTATAATTTCATCGATTTGCACTATTTGCCAATTAATGTGTGCGATTTAAGCAATGAATTTTGAATCAACTCTGTTGCACATACAGAGCTACAATATATTTATATTGCATATACTATATATATATTGTATACAACACTTATTTATATCGCTAAATATCGTACTTATTGAAAAATGCACACAACTGATACCAGAATTATTAATATAAATAAATTGTCGCGTGCGATACAATTTCATTCAAAGGAATTTATGGTAACTATTCACACGAATTTAAAACTTCACAGATCCAGATTTATTCCTAACTTTATTCATAAGAACACAGAAGATATGTGTGAAACCACCCCCAGGGCATATTTCATTTCTACAGAGTTTAAATCTTCGAAGCTTTATGACTTGATAGCTGATTTAAATCCGGCCACGCCGAACATTGCTCGGCAAATGTCAAAAGTAACGTGGACGGTCCAAATGCTTTCATTTTCGTACTTTTGATTGCAGAGATTCGTTTGCAGTACACAGTTATTTCTGGCGGTATTTGTATCGTTCCGAGCATTTAAACTGTGTCTAACCACGTACCCGATTTCACGATCCAATTAATATTTGTCAAGTGATTCGAATTATCGACGGTGACGATACGACGACCAGTTTTATCAAATATTTTACATACATAACTCTGCGCAATGGACGTAGTAAATGGAACCTATCATTTCTCGGTTTAATAACTTTCCAAAAATAGAACAAACTTAACTCTGCAGAATCTAGAATTATCGCGTTGATAATTCAGTCACTGTAGAGAAATGATTCATTAACATCTCGATATTTTATAATAATTCAAAGCCCGAGCCATCTTCGCATTCAGCACGACGGTGAAAGCAAATTGCCTGAATAATATGGCTGCTTGCTGTAATAAATATAACTTACTAACTTCATTCTCATCAATACTAATAACGTGAAATCAACACGGCGTATACACCCAGACAGATATCGGACCCTATTGAACGGAAGTCCAATTGTTTTAACGTGTTTCCTAAGTATACACTGTTACACCGTGACATTTTCCATCCGATTGGACGCGAACTATCGCTGATGTTACTGATCGAATCATGTAAGCCGACCCTTCCACTTCCACTGTGTTCGCTTCCCTCGATGGCCATGCTCGAAGCTAGTCTCCTAGCTGGACGGAGGGTCTTCGAAGACAGGGTTTCGTTCGGAGAAATGGGATAAGGTAGACAGTGTTCTCGTGGGGATTGGAGCCGCCGAAGCGGGCACGCCACTTGGCACGTGCGTGAGGCAGTTACTTTAATTCTTTATAAGCGAGAGGCGCGCCGTTATCGAGTTAGGTCTACCCGAAAAAGGGAAAAGAAAGATGCTTGACCTGCGACGCGACAGAGAGGAGGCAGATGAGTTTTCGGGCAGTAGGGCTACACCTCTATTCGTCTAGATGGCAATACCAGAACAGGATAATGTGCCTGGCAAATATTTTTCTTCTGCTTCTCGCAACCTTCGTTCTTTGCGACCCAACGAATCCGTGGCTGATACGGGAGAAACAAACGACTGCTGCAATCACCATTAATAGAGTTCACCTGCTTTTTACGCAACGTATCGTGGACCACCAAATCGTTCGAATACGCGATGGATCGATTGTGTGGAATAATGGAACCAGTCCGCCTTATCTAATTCACCGGGACCACTTTTATTACGACGAAGATCCCTTTAATATTAAAGGGTTTTCAATGAATTACATGATTCGATAGCAGAAGAATAATAGATATTCAGCGGTAACGAGTTTCTCTGACAGGCCTGCGAGCGTATCTGACCAGCGCATTGGTTTTCCGCTCAGATTCCCGCTTTATATCAGTCAACCCGGCTCCTGAATAACGATCTCGCCCAATTTCAGTGCCTTGGTCCGCGAAATGGTGCAACCGCGAGCAGATAATGCCGGAGATGGGTAAATGCAAACGGCTCATTGTATTATTCGTTCGTAGTGCCGTACACGTAGATAAGGGTATGCTGAACGTGACGTCAATTGTATGGAAGTCTGAGTCTCATTTTCGGTTATATTTTTATCGTAGATATTGTCTGTCCAATTTTAAATAATTCTTTACAATACCGAGCGATACAGTGATAATCGTAATTTCATTCGTAACAATATGAATTTCATGCTTTCGTATGCACTGGCTGTGTGCGATTCATTTAATATATATGAAGAGGTCAAGAGTCACAACGATTCCACTCGAATAGTAATCGGGAAATGAAGACGTGAACAACTATGGTGATACTGGTCGATAGGTTGGGGCAAACATAATCATACGGTACGGGACTGACGAAACTATTCACATTAATTTTCAAATACACTTACTATATGTGAAATATTTTCCGTGCCGGAAGTTAAACTGATTAATATTTCACCCTGTATCTGTTCCACGTGTAGCGTAGTACGAATAGTATTATGAGAAACTTTAATAAAAACGTTATTTACGTTCTGCCTTTTCACCGACGCTCATCAATTGATAGTCGGCGTAAGGGCAAGCAATATACATAGACGTTAATGTATACATAGCATAAGAGAAGTGTCTACTAAAATTAAGGACCATTTAACGGGTGACAAATTAACAATGCTTTCGAAATGACATCCGTATACCAAAAAGTTCTACAGACCTTCCAATTACCATTGCGAAACAATTCCCACACGAATCCATCTCATTTACCTTAAACTGCCTAAAACCCAAGACACCGTCGCATCGACGCCCCGGAAGCTATTGCCGTATGAAAACTTCCATCCGCGGTGCAATGAAAGCATCCCCGAACTACCTCGGAACTAACGCATATTAGACAAACGTGCGACACGTAGCTGGTAATCGTTCCAGCCGATCCCTGCGGAGCCAAGAACAGAATCGCAGGCGTAACTGCGGCAGTCAAGGGACGAGTGATTTATCCGAAGTCGCGTTTCGCAACAACCACCTTAGATTAACCGAATTACCGGATCTCGGAGGCGGACGAACGTCGGCTTCGTCCAGGAACGCCGGTATCCGGCATCAACTGACAACGGTGGCGAGGCTCCGGTACAAGGTAGGTTTGTCATTGTGCCCCCAGTGTTTAATTAGAGGGAATATCGACCGGGATGGAAAGGGTCGGGACTCCAGTCGGCGGGTGAGAGTGGTTCGAGGAATGGAGGTTGGAGGGCACGTCTCTAGATAGGCCCCTCACCTGCAATTACCCAATCGCGTCACGGTAATGGATTACCGATTGGAGAGAAGCGGAGGATCTGGTTCCCCGTTCGATTCGGTCGTCGGGCATAGCAGAGTGGAGCGAAGCGAAGCAGTCAGGGGTATAGCGAAGGCAACCACCGTCTCGCCATCCACCGCGCTCCAGGGGCAATTTACCTCGCCAATCTATGCCACGTAATTGGGAATTTTATAATATTTTTGGAAGCGAGCCAGTCTCGCTCGGGCAAGAGCTAGGCACGAGGCGAAAGAACAAGGGAGACAGATAGACCGAGGGAAGAAGAGCGAAGAAGTATGGGGACGGGTTATGCCGAGAAACGGAGGGCCAGCAGCCTCTAGGGAAGATAGATATCCTCTTTTTGAGGGCCGCACCGCGCCAGATGAAAAATGCACACGGCTAAAATTCACCGCCGCAAAAAGGGTGCGAGCGATTTGGAAGCATACCAAATTGTAATCGTCGGAAATCGACGATTAATTTATCACGGAAGTACTCCCCACCCGCTGCACCGGCATCCTCAGCTGCCCTTCAACCGTCCACTCGTGCCCCCTTTTTTCCCTCCTTCCTTACCCACCCCACCCTCTCCGTGCCACCCTTATTATTCCATCCTGATACGGATTGGTCCGAAGATGAATAACACCCCCGGACGATTTCACTTTTCGCTCGTCGATATGTAGCCGCGCGAGTGCTGACTGTCGCGGGAAGCCTCAGACCTCCGAATATCGCGGTCTCTAATGAAAGCACGATCACGACCTGGCGGTCCGTGCAGCTGTCTGCGCGCGTACCGCGGCGCCTGGAGTGCCGTGCTCGCGCTTCATTTGCGAGCAGAACCGGCGGCTTCAAACGGCGCGTGCATGTCTACGTAATCGCGCTACTTTTTCCGACAATACGCGGATTCTCGCGGTAATAAATTGGTTCGTCTGTCGAACCATAAATCACCTAATTAAAGAAATTTCAAAAACCCCGACGAACAATCTACGGCAAAGACCATAAAAGGTGCCGTCGCGGGAAACAGAAAACTCATCCTCGCGCAATCAATACACCGCCTTGCGTTCCTACAAAATCATTCAGAAATCTCTGTAGTCGCTGGATACCGACGAAACCGCAATATATCCATTCGCGCGTGTTATACTTAATTCGTCGCAAACGCGACGGCGGCGTACGAGAATTGTAAACGTCTGGCTGCTCCCGCAGTTGCGCGACGCGGTGCATAATAATTGTCCGCGCGAAAGAATCATGTGGTTCGCTCGCTCGTAACCGTAAACCGTCCGCCAGCTATCGTCGAATCGGCGTACCGCGGATACGCGTGAAAGGAAAAGTGCATTCTGATCGCGGCACTCGCTAAAAGCATCATCTATAGACTCCGGGAGTACGATAATAACGGTCGGTTACCGGGTTGGCACAGCTGGTAAGAGCGCCGTGCTATCGTTCTGTTACGGCCGGCGGCGGGAACGGTGCGCCGCACGTAAAACAGGCGCGGCTCAGGCCACTTTATATTCAAAGCGCAGGCGGACGTCTCTGAAAATGCAATCGCAAAATACAATACCGTGCATTACCTATACCCTAGTGCGCCCCAGAAAGAGATATCGTAAAAGATGATGTTATACATTATGCGGCGCGAGGCTTCCAACTCCCCTCCCACCCTGTCCCACCTAAAACCTTGCATCCCTTTGCTTCCCCGCCGGCTGCTGCAACGTCCGTACCCACCATCGGCCGATACGTTAATAAAATTCGAGAGTTGAAAGGGGCGTGCTATGGATATACGTACTCCACCCACGATATTGGAGTATCCCCAAGGAAAATCCTATTCCACTTTTTCCTCCTCGCGGCCCGCCTTCGGGATACAGGCGAAGATATGTGAAAAATCGTTCCCAAAGTCTCCGGGCTTTTATTATTTATCGGCCGTGCCGTTTGTTCGCGATGGGACCGGAAACAAAATTCCTCGGCCGTTTCCGTTGAATCAGGAATCGCGCGTGGATGGTATCTCTCGGCCGGACTGTGCAGAAACTGTGCCCGCGTTTCAGTTGAATTGGAAGTTAAAAGTTCGATGACGTGCTTCGGTTATTTCAATTGGATCGGCGAACGTAATGTTTACAGTGAAATTTAAATAGCCCGTTCTTAGTTTGACGTTGATAATTAGAATAGTAATTGTTGAACGGATGTGTGTAGTAATACATTTGTATTTTTAGCTAATTGGCGCTGCAGTCACTGGGCGATAGTTTCCTTGTTCCTTTATTCTTTCTTATATTTCGTAAGTCCGTTTTCGTCGCTCGTCGTTGGAGTGTCTCGCATATTATCGTATTTTATTCTTTGTACTACAATAATAAATACATCTTTAAGCAAAGTGAATACTTTTTAACAGTAATAATAATAAATGTGGAGGTTTCGACCAGCTTGTATCGCAGAGAGGCAGAAAATTAAGCTTTCATTGTTGGCCAGAGCCGAGCGGAACAACACTGATAAAGACAAGAACTTAAGTGATTAAGCTGTACGAAAGGAAAGCCTCAGCGGTTTGGTGGTTTGCATTAACGGTCTTGACTGTCTGAGAGTGGGGCGTATTTCACGGCGAATTGCTGTCTACATCGACCATCGAGTAAGAAATAAAGCTCCAGCAATGGGCACGTATTCCCATGCTCTCGGTTCAATTACAAGCTAGTAGCCGGGCTGTTAACATTTCCGCGCGTTTCATTAAATCACCTTCCGCGCGACGAAATATATTTCTCATCGTTGCACGCACGTCCAGCGGGTCCGCGCGCCGCATTTTTCCGTCCGAACTGGCACGCATAAATTCCCCAAATCCTTTAAAGCTTTCACGCGTGCCCGAGCAATTAAGAACCGCGTGCGAATAAAATACGCGGGCCGAAAAAAAAATTTGCCATTCTTCGCCCGACCGATACTACTTGGAAACACTGAAGCCGCGAGGCGCGTTCGGTCGCGAACACGGGCCCGTGCTTTAAACCGGGCAAACTGCAAAAACACCGTCGAACAAAGGAAGAAACGATAATGCGCAA
Source organism: Nomada fucata (assembly GCA_948146005.1). Classification (NCBI taxonomy): domain Eukaryota; kingdom Metazoa; phylum Arthropoda; class Insecta; order Hymenoptera; family Apidae; genus Nomada; species Nomada fucata. The sequence continues at coordinate 8,265,537 of OX411281.1, forward strand.
CCAAAGGGCGGGTGGAATGGGAAACGATAAAACGATTCATTTTCGCGTTCCGTTCCGTGACTTAACTCGGTGGCAACCGTTGGGAAGGAAGTTCCCGCACACATATCTGTACACGTTATCTCGTGCAAAAGGATTTGAACGAAAGCTTTCTTCTCGTCGACGCCAACGGGGCAATACCTAGTTCCCCGCTAACCCGAGTTCTTTTCAGTCCGGCAGAGAGAGAGAGGGAGAGGGGGGGGGGGTGGAGAGGCGGGGAGGGTTCAAAGGGATGGAATAAGACTGAGTAGAAGGATGGAGGGCGTTTCACGACCGTTCGTTATCAGGATGTGAGAATCGCACGGGTGGGCATGGATAAGCCGGCTGCACAATGAGGTAGAATGTAGATCGTCGAAGTCGTGGCTTGAGTGTAACGCGCAAAGAGGACCACGGAGAGAGGTGAGGTCAGATATAGAGAGCGCGGTGGAAGAAGGAAGAGGGAGGAGAGGGTCGGTAGGAAGGGCCAACGGCGAAGTGCAGTTAGGGGGCGATCAGGATACAGAGAGGTCTGCGGCACCCGCGGCTACTCTTCTCTGTCTGGGCTTCATCCGGGAAGCTTTGCATGGAAATGCCGCCGCTGAATAACCCACCGCCGCTAACTTCAGCACAATGGTCGTCACATTATGTTGCGTCAGAAAGCTCCGACGCCGGAGAAGCGGAGCTTCAGCAACGGTCTCTCCCTGCATACCTGCGTCCCTTTCCCGCGTCACTTTCTCCCATTCTATCTCTATAATTCCATGCACTTCCTCGCCTCGTCTCCTCTCGTCCCGTCTCCTCTCGCGTCGTGGCTCACTATCTGCCCGCGCCGCGGCGCTGCCGCGATCCTTCGCCCGTTTCTCCTGAGTGCGTGTGAAAAGGAACCATTCAGCAGAAGCGTGGACCGGTTGGAATACGTTGCGCTATCGCGATCTATTGTGAGCAGGTAATACGCAAGATGCTGCTACCGTGAAGAGATCAGGGGTGCGTTCCTGTGCATCTGGCGATGCAAAGTAACGGTTTGCTTCGGAAGTGGCCACTTCTCGGCGTGTATTGTTCTGCTGGGTGGATTCGAACGAAAGGAGAACGAATTGAATTCAGATGCCGGATCGTTTTAGAGCGATAATGTACTTTCCAATAATAATCGCTCGTTACTATCGTTGCATTTTTCATTTGCATTTCTATCGCATATCTGTCTCGCGAGATATTGCAAAGTTCGTGGTAATTTAATTAACCGATTAAAGAGCCCTTCACGTTAAATACAATTACCTTTTCTCCCCAGGATCAACAAGTTCATTTAAACAACGGCTTATGCTACCGGTCATTAATGTTTGTACCTTGCTATTCGTGTTTCGTTTGTCCTGTATTACTCTTGGGACCAGGAAAAACGAATTAGTTCTAATTTTGCGAGGGACCCTCCGGGTGTGTCACGTATTACCAAAAGGGAGGGAATCGTCTAGGAATAACAGCGATTACTCACGGGGAACGTGCGACTTGATACAAGAGCCATTCCTCTGGCAGCACCACCTCCGATAGTTCGTCTTAACCGCCGCGGGCGCATGGGGCTCGGAGAGTTAATTGCAGAGCTTTGTCTGAGTCGCGGTGATACATGCAAGGGTACCTTCTCTTGCTGTGAAGGGTGTCGTCGAGGGTCGATAACGTCGTCTCGAGATGAAACTGTCGTGCCTGCTGACGTACGTTTAAATAGGTCAACTTCGTGCGACTCGGTTTAGTATTTCGCTCGGCAATTTTGACACACGATGCGACGTCACCGTTGGAATCGCACGGCTAACTCTTTGGAAGTCCAAGTCGTTTAGGAAAGAAGATAAACTGTCGCGCGGCAGAAATTATGAGGATGCTTGATACACAATTAGCGTTCAAAAGTGCCGGTTCGCTTCTTTTCAACCCGTTGCGCTTGTGAACTGCGTCGAGGTTTTCTTCTAGCAACTACATAATTGTAAACGTTTCGTGTTGGTGGCAGGAAATGCTTGATTTTACAATACGTGGGATCGAGTTATTTACAAAATTGTACTTCGGGAGAAAAATTTCGCGACAGCTGTACTGGTGCACTCGGCGCAAAGGGTTAATTGTGCAGCCATTGAATAGTTTGGTGGCCGCGCATTAATGCGAACTTAGCGTTATAGGGACAAACAGGAACTCGTTCCGTTTGAAATATCGATTATTTCGCAGAAAGCTGATCAATTTCCAACCCAAAATAGTTGCACTGCTCGAAATACCCAGTGATCCCAAACTTTCGAACGATACCATATATTTCCATTGGAAACAGTTTAGTTGCGAATGCACCGGGCGCGCGTCACCTATCGTTCATAGTTACGAATTGATAGTCCAGAGAAAACCAGCAAGTTAACGATACAACACTGGCATTGACAAAGTAGCAATATCTACTAGTGGTGTGTGTGCAGATTGATAGGATAACCCTCCCGCGAGATATGGGGCGCCATAAATACGACAGTTGAAACTTTGCATCTCGAAACATGCAAAGCGATGCAAAAGGCTTCTGACAAAGGATACGGTGCAGCTGTCCGCCCCCAGACGGGGACGTGGAACAGTTTGAAAAGAACACGGAGCAAAACGTATACAACAGGACCCTCCTTTCGCAACGGGGGGGCGGGTTCATTCGTGACTTTCGCAAGTTAATCAGTACTCTTTTGCGAGAGTTACAGCTCTACTACTAGTTGGAGCCTGGATCTTAGCAGGAGCGTACAATGGAACATAACTTTGCATAGGATACGTACGCGTAACAACTAACAACTAAAGCACTCCGCGAAGTCGGTACAACCCCGTCTCTTCCTCTCGCCCTCTCCTTCTGCCGCCCCTATTTCTCTGTACCTCTCAGCCACAATACGGTGAAAGGGACAGGAGAAGGAAAAGCCAAGAGAGAAGAGGACTAAAGACTCGAGGAGTCCTCTCTGAGCGTGCATATGTATCCATTATGCAAATTTCGCGCCCATTATAATAAGCGAAGCCCTTGGCACACCTTGGAGACTACCGCCTCCAGAACTGCCAACATTACCGCAACACGGCGACATGGTCCAAGAGGACAAATTCAATTAGGACTCGGACGATAAGTTTGCGGCTGAGTCAACCGGCTGAATCGTTTCGACTGGCGCTACCGTTCGTAACTTGGGATCGACTTACGAGGGTTCTGGGGAGACGAGCGTTGCATGAGAATGACTCTCGGCTTGCTTGAAATTCGCGTTTCCTCGTACTTATTGCCACTTTAAGTTTCTTAAACGTGCTGAATTATCCATAGAAGTTGAGCGTTTATTTCCACCCCGAGAACAGACTGAATTTCGGAATACGTCTGAATACGTCGTTCAATCCGCAAGAATCCCTTACCGCGGTGGCTAATAGGGAAAGTTCATCCTGTAATTTTCATGATGCTTCAATTACCTGAAAATTTATGGGGAAAAATTAGGGCCAAATTGCCGGTGACCACAAACTCGAGTTCGTGATAGCGTGCTACAACCAGCAGCCACCTTCCAAGCTCTTCGTGTCGAGGATTTATCGCGTCTGGTTGGTGTCCACCTTAGATCCATGTCGTTCATTTATCCCTTCTGCGTCTATAGCATCTATCCCTCTTAAGCGCCCTTCCTTACGAAGATTCTCATTACTTAAGGTAGTGCATTACCATATTGATTTCCCGCGGGAACAATTTCGTAAAGCTCCTCGAATCCGTCCTCTGCGTTCATTATGGGACAACGTTCCACGATTCCCTCGTATAATTCAAATTCGCTTCTCTCCGATTCTAATTGCGGCAATTAAAAACGTATCGTCGGTTACGTCAACTGCGCACAGCGGCGATTCGAAGTCTTCTTCGTCGTAGTACCATCGTTTCCGTGGGGCCATCATTGCAGATAGGTATCGCCATTTGCACGTAGAATTCCAATGAATCTGGGCAACAGTTTTGCATCAACGTGTTACGTGTTTGCGCTTCCTAGGCGGTACACGTGTAAAGCTTCGTGAAAGCCATTATCGCTTTCCTGCCCCTTCGTATGTTCATCGTTCTCTTTCTATACGGGTGTACCGCTATTTCGACCGGGCAGGTTAAAGAACTTGACGGCCAGAGAACAAGGGGACGAATCGAATCGTGAGGGTCATTGGGTGGGGGACCGCTGGCTATATAGCGACAAATACTTTGTTCTGGCCAGCTTCCTATCCGGCTACTCCCAATAAAAAGAAACAAAAACCCATTGTTGGCCATTCTGTGGGTGGTGGGCTGGTTGGGTGATCCATCAGGGCTCGAATGGGAAAGGCTTGGGGGTAACAGGGGATGGAATACACCGAAGCCTGCCTGGCTGACTGGATGGGGGTGAGTAATTAACCAGGCCTGCCTACTCTGTGCTTCTACTGGTCTGTCTGTTTGCACTGGAACCTTATGTACTGCGGAATAACAGATGAATCCTAGCTGTATGAACAACCTATTAAGCTAGCCGCTTGGGCGCAAATGTCGCCAACATTTTTCTTTAACTTTGCGGCAAGGCTCAGTGGCGTTAATTGTTAGGACGATTTGCTATTGGAGTGATTAAAAAAATGTACACCCGCCGTTCTGTTTTCTTACGGTTGCGCAGTTATAAGAGTATCCAAACATCTGGCCGCAGGAAATTAACAATTCTACGTGGACAGTGAACTGCTACCGAGAAATCGCTAATTCCTTTCCCATGCCTGTTATTAACAAAAAGAAAATGGATCGTGGCGGAGTTGACGCAGTTTATCACAGGCTTTGCGATGCGACACTCCGGGATATTGTTTGTTCCAAATGCGCTGCAACATTTGATATGTAATATCGACTGAAACTATGCTAAACGCGGATCGCGGATACTAATGTCAAATTACTACCATAGGCTGTCATTAATCACTGCAAGAGCTCGGGCATTGCGCGTTTGCTGTTGCGGAGTTATCTGTAGCGAACTGGCCATTAAATTCAATTTACATGTAAATTTGAATTATTCTATTGAACCGTTATTCGTATAATCGTAATAGCGTGGCGCGATTATAACTATACAGTCGCATTGTTCGGAAAATACAACAACATTTCCAAATAATTATTTCCCCTTAATCCGCAACCGATTAATTCAAATGATTGTTAAACAAAATGATTTATCTCGTTGGAACTGCACGCGTATCGTAATTTTTTCGCGAGGTGAAATACGGACGAACGAGTTTCGTGTTTATTGGTCTAGAAAGCAGTGGTCCTGATAAACGAACCAACCACCGATGCCCACTAATCGATATCCCTTGCGGTAATCCACGCAAAAGATACGGTCAAAGTGATGCCAGTCGTTATTTTCTAAGCAGAGAAAAAGAGCACCAAAAAGATGCACGGGCGGTCCTAAAAATGAAGAGCGGTTTGCTCTATCTCACGAGGTGCGAAGGTTACGGAGCCGTGAAGTAGGTTGGGTTCGTGGTGCCTCGGACTAGAAAGCAGCGGAGGTGGTGGCAACGACGTTGGCTGGCAATGGCGAACGCGCCGAGGGTGAAGGCAGTTATGATGGATTGTCCTCTACGTGTAAATATTTCACACCACACTCATCACAATTTCCGTTTCAACTCGACGTGCTGCACGATCGTAACTTCGCGTCAAGTCTTGAAATTCAGCTACTCCTTTCTATTGCTTTCTTCTTTTCTCTCGAGTTTCTTCCGGCAAACTCTTAATCGCTCGTTCGCCTCGGCAACGATACATCCGTGAATCTTTTACTGGCACGTGTTGTATTATTTGTCGTTTGAATTGGTTTGCTTCTTAGATTTGGGGGTTGAATTGAAGTAAATTTTGTATAAAAATTGCCGTTAGTGTCAATCAAATATTATTTATTTTATAAAGTAGTGACTGTTTAAACTGGTTGTTTCGAATGGCAAATTACATAAAAGAATCAATTTATTTATAGAAATTCATGATTTAAAAGAAGTATACATACAGTTCGCCGTTGTAGCAGATATTTAACAATATATCTTAGCAAAATTATACCGTGGATCCATCTTATTTCCCTCTGTGTCGCATTTCCGCATTGCTAACTACACAGCCGACACTGCTTGTGTCAATTCGATAATCATAACACGGGAAAAATTAATATTTGTTACAGGTTTCCAATCTAAATACAATTAAAAGACACGAAATAAATTGCACGGAAGCGGTGGCGTGTATCTTATACAATCAAATGGAATCACCTATACAGAGTATCAGCACTTTCAGTCCACATCCTCTACGTGGCTATGATCCAAACGGTGTCCTCGCCATCCGCGCTTGGACCTTCTTCCTTCCTTCCACTCCCTTTTTAACTCCACTCTTCGTCTTTAATCCATCAATGGCACGATGAAAGCCACACGGGGATACGAAGAAATCTAATACCAAAATGGATTTAGCCGTTATAGGATACGGCCACTGGAGAAGTAAGTATGGCGAATGGGGCGGGATCTAGTTAAATCCATCATCCCGGCTGCCGCCGCTGCCATTCCCTTGTCGGCGCATCGAAATTCAGTAGAAAATGTAACACAGCCGCATCGTTGGAGCGTGGGCGATAACGAACGAACCGTAAGAGGGCCGGAAGTGTCGGCGAATGCACATAATTATACACGGCAGACTGAAAATTGCGTGTTCCACAGGGTTTTCCATCGCCCGCCCCCGAAAACTCACCGATGTTCGTTTTTATATAGCACACTGTGCCGCCGTATGTACGTCCGAGCGATGAATTTATGCATTGGAACTATTTGAACGAATCGACACCATTTTTCAACGATATTTATACGGAGTTCACTAGGATGTATAATTTTAATTAAAATTTTTCCCGACGCGTCGCGGCATATACGATCCATGAGATATTTGTTTAGCAGATAGCATGGAACGGGATAACTAGGATTGTTGCGTTCGCAAATTAATTAAACGTTCGGTGAACGGAAAGTAAAAATCATTGTCGGATTGCTATACAAACATAATAATAAATAATTCTATCTACTTCAATAAAATAAGCGAAAGCCAATTTCCAACAGACAGGCACATAATTTACTCCTTTCATTAAAATATTTTGCAATCTAGTAGTTCAAAAGTATGACAGGATAATTGCTACGCCCTGTCAATTTAAGTACCGTGGACCATTATTTATCGGGACTATCTGCCGCGGCGGTGCGAATATTGTTTCCGAGATTGTCTCGCGGAAACGGAACGTATTCCGCAGTGGTTTCAGGTGCATACGTCTTATCGAGTAACAATGAGGTTTGGCCTGTGCCTGACAGGTGACAGGCGAAAGGAGAAAGGAATACAGTCGAAGAAAATGCGTTCGTGACGAGAGAAAGAAGAATTCTCGAAGGTAGAGATTGCGAACGAGCCAGAATGAAACAGGACCCTTTGATACACCATTGCAAAGCCGTCTTTCGCGGACGTGCAGACATCCTATTTACATTTATACCCACCTTCCGGTCTCGTTGGGGCTCTGAGGATGTCGTGGAACTCAGGGAGGTGCAAGGACGTCGGTGTATCCATAGGGGCGAATCGAGTGGAGAACGTTGGATGTATCCAGACACTGAAATTTTCGCTTCGATGCTTTCAACAATAACGCATCGTACATCTTCCACGGGGCGACGAGCAATATTTCAAGCGACTATCAGTCTAGGTGTATAGGTTTACATACAGGCGCCACTATACGGGCTCACGTGTGTACGTACACGCGTGAACGCCAAGAGAAAGCTTACCCTGTGTTCGCGTCTAGCACAATTGCTCGTGTACGTGCGAGCGCGACACTGATGGCTCGAGTTTTCGTGAAATTTGCCACGTACTTGTTTCGTCGATGCTGCGACCGGACCAAATATAAGTAGCTGCTACAGAATACTGTTGTTGACTGCGTTGGTGATAAGAGACTTTCGTCTTTGAATAAACGTACGAGAACCGCAATCAACGTAATCATAATAATACAGTGTCCAGAAACGATAGTCAATTCTGCGCGAATTACTCCTTTAACTTTCTCTCGTCTCTTCAATTTGTTGGTTTATGCAGCTGTGCGTTAGACAAATTATTAAAATGGAAGCGGCTGGCAGGACATTAAAATCGAGCTGTATTACTGTTGGCCTGTCGAAATTAAAAATGATCATAAATTATCGTAACAGTACCTACAGTGGCTGGCATAGACTTACAAAGATGATCCTACTACCCCACACAAGCACAGATCCTCCACCTCCTTTAACGGTTCGTTTCATACATTTTGCACTATATTCCTCACCAATTTTTCCGTCAGGTCTTATACGATTGAATTTACTTTCATCAGTGGATACAACTTTTGACCACTGTTCTTCCGTCCAACTGAGGTGATCTTTTGCAAATTGGAGTCTCGCCCGACGATTTTACTCGGCCATGAATGGCTCGCGTCGCGTTACTCTAACCATTAGATTCATTTCACATAAAGGACCTCGAACAGTGCTTACACTGATGTCATTGTCCAGATGTAACTGTATTTCACGATGAACGTCCACAGCAGTTTTAAAGCGGTTGGCTTCAGAGAGCCGATGAATCGAACGATCTGTTCGACAGTCGGTTTTACTTGCTTTCGGTTTACGGAGAACATTTTCTGAAGTTTTCCGAATATTAATATGCTGCATGGCTTTGTGACAGGCTCCCACAGATATACCCAATTGTTGGGAAATATTTCGTTACGTCAGTTACTCTGGCGTTATATTTTTGCCTTTACTCATGGTTATTTCGTTTTAACTCTGGCGTACACACGGTTTTACAGTGGATAAAGTAGCGAGGGCTGAACGCGAGGGCAACAAATTTAAAACAAACGAGTCCGTAACAATGTTGCCGAGTTGAGACAAAATATTTTCTGCAGTCCGTAATATTAAAGTTGTAGGAACGATAGAACACAGTACAGTAGGATTTGTCTCAAACGTGTAAGATATACAATAAAATATATTATAAATATTGTGCACACCATGATATACATTATGAAAATGTAGTTAAACATATGTTCGTAAGTCTATGTCCGCCACTGTATATGATTTTAATAATTTTAAAGCGAGAAATCTGAAAACCATCATCTTAAAGCGGTCGACAGATCTAATATCAATGTTACTTTGTTACTACAGTGTTACTTTCGATTCAAGGGGAAATATCGTCGCGTGTCTTTTCAAAATAATTAACGAGAACAACGAGGTTAAACGTGTACAAGTTAGGCACGGTTACCCGCGCAGAAGAAGCCAGAGTATCTCGTGAAACATGGCTTTCGAACGCTTTTGTAAGTGGATACGTTTTTAACTCTTTGACAGTTCGCGTCCTTTGTAACGTTACCGAGCGTGAAATGTAACTTCACGGCTTGGTAAATTTTCAATCTCGACCGTGAAATATGTTTGCTTTGAAATAATTAGCAGGGTAAAATGGTTTAAATGACTATAAAAACCGTCGCATGACTGGAAACTTATTGTTCGTAGGGCACGCGCTTGCTGTGATTTAGTTGCTCGAATTAACGCTCTACTTATTACATACGAGAGAGATCGTCCGGCCAGAAAATATTGGATATCGGTGTTTCGTGTATGACCCCATTTATGTAAACTTTAATTACACTTCGCGTACGTAAAAACTAGTTTGCTTCCAGTCAGATTATATTGCAGAGCCAATTATCGAACTAATAATTAAAGCATGCTACGCACTACAAGTTCTACACGTTACAGGCACTGCTGACAGCAACGAAATTCAATGAAATTGTACGCCCAATTACCGCCACTACATGTTTCAACAATGAAGAAAACGCTCACTTCGATTGAAATGTACCGGAAATTTCAAATCATGCCCGCATGCACATTACAGAACGAGTCACACGTTCCAAGTTAACAGCCCAAGGTACGCATCATCCGTCGCGTTACCTTAGTCACAAGTCAGCGACTTTTAATCGAAACGTCTTCGAGCGCAAATAAGGGACGACTTTCGTGCACAAATTGGGAGGACAGGCATTGACCGAGGAGGGGAGGATAGAAAGGATTATTGGAGATTACCTCTGAACTTCGTCCGATTGTCAATACTCGTCCTCGTTTTACGGTGACGCCGCGATAACCCTTAATAAATGTCTCTCGGCCGAAAAACCTGCGGGGCCAAAGAAACACGAACGGAGGGATCAACGAAGAGATATATTGCCCCGCGTAAATCCTCAATAAACCGTTACTGAGCCTGGCAATAAAACGAAACGGCGCCGTCACGCCGTTGCAATTATCGTTGCTTCAGTGTCACGGCGCGCCACTCGATAGTCGTTGAACTTAACGCTATACTACTTGTACGTAACATGAATGCATCGTTATGGATCCGATAAAGTTTTTGCCTTCGTAGCTGATAAGCACGACGGCATTTCGATGTAGGTTTAAATGCTCGCATTAGCTTGTGCCTCCACGTACCGAATCACGGGAAAAATAACGATACGTTGAGCTTGGGTGGACGCGTGTCGATTGCCAACTAGTCCCTGCCAAGTCGATAGGCACGTTTCCGTACGAATTAATAGGTAAGATATCTCGGTTGTCAACATTTCTTTAAGGTCAGCCGGTTCTCGATATTAATTATACCACAATTAATATAATTTCGAAGAAATTTCTGTTTCGCTGACTTCATAAGCTACTGTGCCCAGGCTGGGCAAATATTGCATATATATAGAAAAACTTCAGGTTACATCGTTACGTATTAATGGCTAGCAACGAGGCGACTGCCACGTTTCACCGCAACTTTCATATCTCCGTAAAAGTAGCCCCAATTTAATGAGCTTTCGCGAAACAATGTTCGCGCCGAGGGTAACGCCGCGCGCGATCGAAAAGCAGGAACAGCGGTGGAACTAAAGTGGAAACTATAAAGGGTAGAGGGATATTTCTGTGGAATTATCAAAATCCCTTTACCAAGTAAGGGAGTGATACAGCCCGTGCGTGCCTGGAAGCAACAAGGGCGAGCATTATCACAAGCGCAGAGAACAACGGAACCGGTAAATTTATATTGCCGGCAAATGCAAAAAGGTTTTATTAGCTTTTTACGCGCGGATAGCTTATGTCTTGCGCCACCTCTCGTCATTAATCTTTGGAGTTTCGTGAGGATAGCGAAGCAGACAAGCAGGGGCGAGCCTGCAGTGTACGTCGGCACGCGACGAGTCCGCCTATCTAGCCCATGTTTCAGTCACTTGGTTCCTTTCTTTTTCGCGTCTCGAGTGGAAAAAGAAGAAAGCTTACGATAAAGCCCCTAAATAATTGCGACTGACCTCTCGGCCACATTTCTCTAATATTTCAGCCTCCCCCAGCTGCCAAATTACCGACTGCGGGTCGCCGACCGACCAATCGAAAGAAAAAGCGTATATCGTGACTGCCAAAACTTTTCTACCACGCTGACCTTAACTTTCGCTATATAATTCTCTTTATTAGAGTGCCCGGGGGTAACATGACACGGTCATGCAACAAGAATGCTCAGATTAAACGATAGCTAACAACATTTCCGTTTTTTTACCGCTTGATTTTCACGGTTGACGTACAGCTCGAAACTTACCGCATTATCTTTGGATAATAATTAGACTTTGATGCAAGCCCGGCGAAATTCTAATCTATGTTAATAATAATCGCTTGAAGCATGAATTTTAATGGAAACACAAAAACGACGTTAATGGTGCCGTATTTAACAATATAATTGTACGGCATGCCGAGATGCCAGAAAAGACCCGATTCTGCAGAATACGTATTTTCAATTTTATGGCATAAACCAGTACATGATATTATGCCAATTTCGTCGCCCATGCTGTTGAAATTGTACTCAGATGCGTGATCATCGTCTATTTTTTACCAACATCCTATATCCCTACTTAGTCATGGTTTCAAAATATTTCACTCTGATCACTGCTTCCCATCGTATGACGGGGTTCATAGAAAACTGTACGACCTTTCATTCAACCATTTCCATCCCTAACTCGCCATTCAACCAGGGAAATAACGCCGAGGCGTTCGACGTCCCATTTTCGGAACCATCGAAACGTTTCGAGAAAAGAAGACCGCTTTGCGCAGAAAAGGTCTGCGAGTTAACTCGATCAATCGCAAACTCGACGTTCGCGATCAAAGACGGGAAAAATACCTCCGGTGATGCAGGGGTGGAAATGTTGCAAATGTATCGCTCGTTTTTTTCCCGATACTACGCTAGCTGGCGAATACGGTCGACGCGCTCGCGCGCGCTGCGCCGCGTCGGCCGTGCAATCGCGACAGGGGGATGAAGCGAAATATCTATAAAATCCTAAATCCGTATGATGGATACGATCGTGGGCGTTCGGGGAGCGATTGGTAATCGGGCCGGCACGTAGGCGCGTACTGCAGGTACACCGGCAGCATCTGCGCATACATCAGGCTCGATTTGACACGGGCCGCGAATCCAAGTGGCGGATTTTCAAGGGGAATTTGTAAATTTCCCGTGTTCCGGCCGCCTGTACGTCGCGCCGTCAGCGTGGCCTCGCATAAACACGTTACGTCATCCGCACTGTTCGCAGCCGGCGAGCCCGTTTGTTCCCATTAACGATTGAAGTTGGCCCGATCGCGACAGATGGGTGCGACGTGACCGTACACCACAGCCGCATTCCGCGAAATCCATGAAATATTTAACCGCATTATTGATTCCCTCCGTGGTCCACGAGAGTGCTCCTCGTCGTAAATTCATTAGCCGTGAAGTTCACTGTTGGCCTCTGCACGCGAGCGCCCAAGCCACGCGTTCCCCGACAATTATCGAATTCTGCGATATATCCTTTCGGTCGTTCTCCACGGTCTATGAGTGTCGTTACAAGTAACGGCACGTATATCGGCCCGGTGAACCGATAATGTTTGGAGAAACGTCCGGTAATTGCCAGCGTATTAGAGTTACCGATTTATCGTTAGGATTTACCTTTCTGACAGATTTATTAATTAAACTGTCGTGCCGCCTCTGCGCTCGTCATTTATCGACGCCGGTTTTAATTCCTTGCCTCCTGCCCGTATCTTTATAGCTGGCACAGGGCGAACAGGCACAGATTGTCCTGTCGTTGCGGCATATGCATTTTTTATAAAACATTCAACGTGACTTTGGAAACACCGATGAAAGGAGTTGACAATTTACCGCAATCGTTCCGAAGCTTTTATTAAACCGTGTTATAGCCAGGTAAACGAGTTTTCGTTCAACCCTCTCACAATGGAATAATCAAAGCTAATCACATTTCGTGGTTCACCCCGTACAATGACGAGATTTGCTTGATTTCGCGTGGATACGTTTCAGGATATGTATAATACATTTTGCATTACATTCGGATTGCTGCAATTAAAGTGGGGTATTCAGAATTGTCCGTGCAAAATTCATTTAACGTGGTACACATTATGCTCGAACACATTCGAGGAGCAGAGCCTCGTTATGTATTGTGCGCTGCCTACAAAGCAGCGCATGAAAAATTAAACATCGTTCCATCGTCTCTTATTTCGCGTCCTTTGTTTGAAACGATGCCGAAAGTTCTTTAGTATCACCCTTTCAATGGTACAATGAACACGCACGAATTTCGGATCATCCTACTTTACGAGTTCGAACTCGGTCATCTTGCGATTCAAGCCGCGCGTAACATTAATATAGCTTTTGGAGCTTTTGCCGTCGTTGGCATTCCAAGTTTTCTTTTAACGATACCAGCCCGGTGGAAAATTCATTTCCCGATCCCATAAAATTCCAAAGCTAACCATTTTATGAACGGCGAATTAAGGACGCGGTAATTCGCTGGGAATGTAACCTGAACCCAAATGTATATGACGATCGAAATATAATTATCAATCAGAGATATCAGCCAAATCATTTTAACCGAAGAAAGAAAAAACCTCGCGCCCAAACGACAGAACGTATAATACAAGTATTCTTCATCGTCCCTGTAAGCTCAGTTTAACGCTGCCTAAATCTACGTTCAGTGCCGGCAATTCTTTCCGCTTTTCCGCGGCCACTTCTATAATTGGGACAGGAATGAATAAACTATCGCTAAGAATTTCAAAGGGAAAATGAAGGCGACGAGGTGATCCAAGCGGAAGCGGAAAGACGAACGAGCAACGAGAAAGACAGGAACCGAGTTAGACTCGCAAGCGCGAGTAACTGCGAGAGAGTGTCTTGCTCCCAGGACACATAAAATATCAGCCGGAAGATTACCATCGTCCCCTGATCCCCCACTGGTCCCTCCGCATCCGCTTTCTGCCGCGCTAGTTTTTACTGGGAATATATGCACCAACCGTCGCTTTGTTACTTCTCCCTTTTTTTGCTTGCCTTCCTTTCGTCCAGCGGCTGCGCCCACCAAACGACCCTTCTTCTACCTACAGCCACCCCCCCGAGCCCCTTTCTACGACCTACCGCCGACCCGTTCATATTGCCCTATACCTGGACACAAGTGGTGCCCTGCAAGTTGCATTAGCAGCGGCGAATTATCAATGAATGCTATTGCGCCCGCGCATTTACTCTGCCACCTTATTTCTGCGCTCTCTCCTTCACTGTGAATAACCTGACGATTCGAGTGGATCGAGTTTACGAGTGTATAATGCGCTTTCAACGGGGTAGCGAGTAGTTCGGGAAAGGCTAAGCACGAACAACTGCTTCCTTCCTTGGGGTTTTAATTGTTTAATGTTGATGCGATTTCATGTAGTGAAGTGGATTAAGAGGAGAGTCGTCCAGGTGGAACTGTTTGATGAGACTTAAATGCTTGTTTTGAACACTCAATGATCATTTCTGTGTAACAAGTTATTGTAAAACGAATATGATAAACCTAGTATGCTAACTGAAATATTAGATGGCGTAATAATATTTGGAATAATGTATCCTATATTGTATTATGAGTAGTTTACGAAGAAGTACATGGGAAGAAAATTTGATACAGGTAAGAATTGCACTGCCCGTTGTCACTATTCGTGAAATTTGCTCCAATGTAACGCTGCCTGCGAAACAGTAAGAAGAAAAAATCCACTTTTTTCCCTGATCGATCTAATAAAGCCAAGTCGCCTTTAGCCGCGACACTAAACTTCACCGAAAAGAAACGCGTTCACCTTAGTAAATTTTAATAAAGCCAGAATTCTCGTTGCTCGCGACGTAAATCTTTCAGCTACGTACGTAAATTATCAGTAGACATTAGGTACCGAAGTCTATGTATATTATGTACATTATAACATACGTCACACGTGAGAGAGGGTTAATAATTCAAGGCGAGTCGGTCTTACGCTTGCTTCCCCTTACTTGTAAGCCACTCATATGTAATTTCCCCTGCCTACATCTCTACATCCTTACCACGTAGTTTACGATTCTTTTTTCCACCGCGGGAGAACAGCTTTGAAGTACACGTGTTCAAGAGACGCGTGATTTATTGTGTAACTGTTAGCGTGTTCCTTATCGTTGCTTCTATTAACGGCGAACAAATTCAGCGCGGCCACCTCGATATGGAATAGGCCCATACATGGCTAACTATGTCTTTATACATTTCCTAAATCAAACGTTACGAAGGTTTGATTAAAAGGTTCCCATCGAAGAAAGAACCTCACGAGTTGTTTAAAAAAGTTGGTTTCTTGCATTGTGAGAAGCTGGCAGAAACTTTGAATGTGGTACGTTGCATGGTACTGTGTATGCGTGCCGACAAATATCTCCCTAATTTTATTATTCAGTACTGTAGTAAGAGATTCGGAAGGAATTTATTAATTATAGCGATTTTCGTTATTTCGTTTGCCCCATGATCATTTCGTTCTTAAGCTAAACATTTCTGTACCGTAGAAAAATTGATTCTATTCAGGACACAGTAATTGCGTTATGGCGAAATTGGCAAAAAATACAGTCTACTCCAAATTGCCTGGAATGGTCAAAATTGCAGACGCGACTAAAACCAGTGTCTCCGGTCAGTTGCAATTTCCTATCCGTCCATGAAGAAGTAGAGAAAGGTTTGAAAAAAGTTAATTATTTTACAATGTATTCGTAATAATTCATGAAAGCGAGAATAATTATGAACTGGCACGTCCGTCAATTAAAAACCAGACCTGCATTTGTCACAGTATTTTCCATTAAACCGGAGAACATTGTTCATTGCGGAAAATAAAATCGGCAGGTAAGAGAAAAGGTCAAGCGGGGGCAATGGACGTTGTTACTTTGTGTTCGAGCGGGCACGGTTATTCGTATCCTGTCTGGGTTAGATATCGATTAATTCGCTAAGCCGCATCCCTTCGTTTCCCTTCGTTTCCCTTCGCTATCCTCGTTCCGACTGCCGTGTGATTGACGTTTCATAATTTAGTTGTGCCAGTTGATATGACATACGAAGAGTCGTCAACCGGAGCTAGACGGAGTAGAGATGGGTCACGGGACTAATGATAGTAAATACTTTAAATATCCTCCACGGTTATATCATGCGAATTATGTATTCGTTTTTCAGAGCCATGTCTACCGACGGTCAATATTTTCTTATTCTGGAATATGGTTGGGAACAGTTTGACAAGCAATATCCTTTTTTTTACGGGTTATTCCGTTTTACGAGCCATAAATTACCAGTCACTCGTATAGGAAAAATACGATCAACGTAATATCCCTCGAAAATACGTAAAGTGTATACGACGGATGTAGCTGAAATTTCGGTATAAAAAAAATATTGCCCGGGCCCTAGATCGTTAATGAGAAACCAGCCGAATCGCCTCTCCCAGAGAAGCTTTGTCCGTTACAGGGGAACTGGTTATTACTCGGTTCGCGAAGATGGAATTGCCGACGTATAAATTGCAGCGACATCGTGAAAGTTGTAAGGGCCCAAAACCGAGGGTCTGAAATCAAGGGTTCCAGAAGATTGATGTACAGCTTCTGCAGAGAATATCGTCCTGCACTACTACTAATTCGCGTGGAAGCAGGTATACGGCCACGAATACGCCCGTAGTCTTCTCCGGAAACGTTCACGTGAAATCTCTTACGGTATGATATACTCTTCGCTCGCATTTAATTTTAAGCGGGGGTAACATTTTTCTTGAACACTGTCCAATCTACATCCGGGGATATAAATGTATTTCTAGCATTAGCATGCCTGCCGTTTTGTGCATTTCCGGTAAAGCAGAGCAATATTCTCGCGCACAGCTGTATCTCACAATATCTTTTTAGTCGGCGCGCCATCTATTTCAGTGCCCGGTCTGACCCTATTCAGCGTTATACTACTTAGAAGCGAAAACTTCTCGGCTGCTCTAACACTGGCCTCTGCTACTTTCATTACTTTTTATCGTCACTCGGATCAAGAGCTCGCACGTCCATTTTTGTAATTCCACGTGGATCGTGCGACAGCACAGTCGCCGGGGACTGTATCAACATCGTAATTCTTGCAAAGTGAAAGCTAGGAGAGCCATCGCAGTGCCGTGTTAGCCGCCTCCAATTTCCTCCTTTTCATGGGTAAGTATGTACTTTGCAACGATGAGACGCCTGCCAACGGCCAGCATGCGTCAACTACCTTTGTTGTCGATTAATGTACACACGTTCGTCTAACAACTTTATTTGCCAGTATCCAGGGTAAGTATTTAGTTGATGTACAAATCTAATTAGTGTATTAATTCTGTTAAATTGGCAAGGGTCGGGCAATTTAATTTACACCGATTCATTGCTATACGTGTCTTTATATAGTTTCGTAATAATGTTAGGAGATCAGTGTTATAACAAATCCGATCAGACTGTATCGGCATGATACAGTAGATAATTTGTAACCGTTTAATTTGTGGAAATTACAGCTTATCGTATTAACTATCAACCGTTGGACGTCTATGAAAATATGAGTTACTAATTAAATGAAAATTTTAGGTTGTCACGTCAGGGTGTAAATATTCATTATCGAAACCCAGGTAATATCGTCCTCTATTTTATTATTACTTAACTAGAAATTCCGAATACCGTCCACTAATTCGTCTGGTTAGATAAGCATCTACATCGCGTCAATTTAATTCGACAAGCACAATACCGTCCACCCGCAAGCAGTCGAACTTCCAATGTGTATAATACATTTCAAGACGCATGTACAACGTTTCAACAATTATCTTTCCATCGTTGCACATTCTCAAAAGTGATCGATCCATTAACTCGGAGCTACACAACCTCACACCACACACTCGTTCCGAATCCAGATTCGCCGGGGAGGAAAAATCCGTGTCGTTGGTTTCGAAAGGGGAGGAAAATAAGCAACGTGTCAACTTTCCGAAACCTTCGCGTTTCAGGTTGGTTGAGTAGGACAGGCGAATGGCATAGTCGAGCAACCAGCAAACCCTTTTATTTCACGTCGACGTGGAACGCAGTAAAGTAAAGCGTTATTGGCTGGTGGGGTGCGCGGCGTTAACGTGTTACGATACCGTAACGTATGGTCACCAAGTCGGTGTCTGAGTTGGCGTCGTAGTAACGACGCCCGACGACAGTACAAATCGAAGGGCAGTAAGCTCGGATCCTGTGTGTAGGTGCGGCACCGAAGCGAGAACGAGACGCGAGGCATTCCAATAAGTGGATTGACTCCGGCATGCTCCGTAGCCACCCTTTTCTTTCGATAATGCCCCGGAACCAGCGACGGGTCCACCGTGGGATCAATGGGGAAGAAGGGAAAATCCCGATGCTGGTGTTGCTGCGATTTTATACTTCTACGAATCGTATTTACGGTTTATCAGGTTCGGGGCGTTTCGTAAAAAATTCAGTCGATGTCTTTCTTCGAATTTCCTGCAGAGAAAACGCACTTCTCCGCGGCCTTTATATACTTATTCCTTTGCCCGTCGCGTCGTCACGTCTCCACCGTTTCCCACCTTGACACTGCGTTCGATAAAATCGAACACCGACAGGGTATTGTGTAACACGCAACGTAGAAGTAATAAAGCGCTTTACCAGAATAGCCACCTTACGTGCGAGCACGACGTTCGTGATTCTATTCTTTGATGCGCATTGAATTTTAAGGTAAATACCATGCTGTCGAGTTTTCCTTTTCGTATCGTTGCCTGAATAAAAATAATTTGGTGCTTGCAGAAAGTAATACGTTTTATGCAAAATAACAGTAATAGAATCACATATTTGCTTATTTCCAAGAGTATTGGAAGGTGGATGCAAAATTACAATGAAGGAACCCTGTAACGTAAGAAAAAACGAAAACAGTTTTTATACTAACAGTTCAAGAAGATTAGTATGGACGTTGCGACCTGTTAACGGAACCGATAAATTTAATTGCCTCTCATATTTAATGGTATATTAAGTGGCAAAAGAAAGCAGAAGCTGCTCTAACAAGATTGAGACGTTTGTTGTCTAATATTATTCAAACCTGGCATACAATTAAACATTCGTCGAGGGAACGTTTCACTTTCCTTGCAAAATAAGTGTTGAAGTCGACGCTGGCAGTCGAAAATCGAATTATCCACCTCAAAATTTCCCTGAAATATTGCCCCTGATATTCTGCACTGGGCCATGAAAATTATTTCAACATTCTACCTCGTTCGATGTAAACACTAAATTTACGGAACACGTCAATTAGACGCATTTCACAGTATGAAAGACAAAGATTAAGGCTGTATTCGTTTTTCAGATCCATAACATTATATATTTAAATATATTTAAATGTATTAAAAAATTATATTTCCTTTTAAAGTTTGCGAATTAATTTTTTAAAGATAAGGCTCAGTTTTATTGGCAACCGTTAATCCGAGTCGGAGGAAGTCGGTAAAATAAAGTGCTCAAACTTGTCCGTAAACCTACTACTGTTAACAAAGAAGAGAGGCAGCGTATATTACGTCAGAAAGAGGTGCCCAGGTGTGTAAACCCCAAAGTAAAAGTAATCAGAGACTTTGTACGGTTCCATTATTTTATAAATCGTAAACACCAACACCGTAACGGAAGATTGCTCGCATCGTAGCATCCATTTGACAAATGGGGCTCTCATACTTTGCAATTACTCGGCCTTCCGTGAAGAGTTCCATCGTTCAAGCTTACGCCTCGCAAGCGACCTTATTAGACATCCCTGATTTGTGCCCCCCACAGCAAATTCCTCGAGCTTCCTTGTATGTCCGGAATTTATCCTCGACAGGGCGACGTGTTCTCGCGCGGAGTCTCAAAGAAATCTGCACAACCGATTCGTGCAGCCCGGCTAATCTTTCGTGGCCACGACCGTGGGTCAAATTAGGCTTTGCATGCCAAACTATCTGGCCCTTGTACCTCGTACACGTGTTATGCAAATTCGAACATTATACGAAATAATCAGAACACCGTGCCGACACGTCCACGACAAGCTTAAGTAATGCTTTTTCACACCCCTGTATCGGACGTTCTACTTGCGCGCACGGGCACAGCGGTGCCGAACGAAAATTTGATGAAAGAGAAGCGAACGCGCGTACCGAATTCAATTGTCGGGATACGCTAACTTCGCTGGAACTTTAAAATTGAATTGAACGCGCTGTCGCCCCTCTGGTGAAAGCTGCTAGACATTTGAAGATCGGTGGAAAAATTCATGCGATATCGCTGCTCGATTTCTCTGATTAATAAAAGATATGAAACGGGACCGGAACAGCGTCGCGTCGTCGTGAAGACGATAGTGCGGGCAGCTATTATTAACAGGTTGTGTGATAAGTATTGAATATTGTATTATTCAAGATACACGAAAGGTGACAGAAAATGATATTATAACATAGCATAACATGTGTATACGTATTTAAGGACACTATATGCATTCCTAATACAGAGTATGCTAGTGTCCATATGGCAAATTTCATTTATTGTATCGAAATTTTACACACTGCACACGTGGGGGGCTCAGAAGTCAATCAGTGTAAGTCCATCTTTCCCTGAACCTGAGTTCCGCAGTTCAAAAACCTCTATAGTTAAAAGCTTAATTTGATAAATCAATTAAGTCACTCTTTTTATATGCAAGCAATAGTCTTTTTTTTTTGTCAAGTAATTTATAAAACACCTTATGTATCTGAGTTTGAATGCTAAAGGACTCACACTGATTGGCTTCCCAACCCTCCACACGTGTATTTGACAAGTGCAATCAAGTGCGTCGACAAGCATCGATACCTCACTGCATTTAATATTTAATATTGTTCTTATTGCACGCCCCAATATTATTAATCTGAATTGAATCTTTCTCGAACGTCGGACCGATACAATGCCCGTATCGCACGAATCGTGTAGCAGTGCACTGTAATCGCGTCACGCATTTCGGTCAAATATTCGCATCATTGAACGGCCCACTGACAAGCTACGCTTCATTACTTCGAACGTCGGAGACGTACACACGCGCCCCACGTGGGTTAACCAGTTCGTATCTCCTTTCAACCAGCCGTTCCCATTTCAACGCGTCAATGTGCGTGCGTTACGTCCGCGTTAGGCCTGCGCGCAGACCTGTCAGCGCGGAAGAAAGAGACGGGACGGGCGGAACAGGGAAATGGCGGGGCAAGTTAGAAGGGTGCATTAGGGAAATGTTTGCACGTGCAAATTCGAGCTGTCCCCCTGCTGCACCCTTTTTGATACGGCCTGATCGTTCGCGCATTCCACCGCCGTATCCTGCTGGGCCTGGCTGCCTGCTCGGCAGTCGCAGTTGCGGTTGACGGCTCCACAATGCAGCCAAATGCGGCGCACGTTGCAATCTCCACTGCCGGTGCCGCGAATTTTAGTATCTGCTCTGTCGGCTGAATATGCGTGCGACTTGACGAAGGAAAGAGAATCGCGCGATCTCGCAGAGATTGATCGTGGTCTGTACCATCGCGCTAATAAACGCCTGGGACGAGTCCGCGTAAGGGGTGCGGACCGATCGGTGGTGGACTTTTCTACAGTTCTACGTATTGATCGTAATAATATTTGTTTCAAGAGGACGAGGCTTTGGTAATGTGCATAGAAATACGAGGAAAGGTGTAGCATCGCCTTAATCGGTTCGTCTGTCGTACGCAGAAACTTATTAATTATGAGAAATTACTTAGGTGTATCATTTACGTACACCATGCCCGATTTCTTATTTGTGTACAGCGATACTGTCTACGCGTAGAAGACAGCGTGACCGCAGTGAAATGAAGCACCCGAATGCATGTAGTCCAAAAAATGAAACGTCTTAAAGACCAGCCGACAGGCGGCACCAAGATTAAAACATTATATGATATACGTTCTGTGCGCTGTCTACGGAACCTTGTGCGACTCTCATAGACGCCGACATTCCGTAATAAAACGGGCACAAGTTTTTATAATTGAACCCGGTTCGAGATCCATCGCGGTGACGTTAACTTATGGTCGACAGGCGCGTGGTGCAACGCTGGACGTTTCATTAACGTTTTCAGGTTGCCCGCTTCTAATCAATCGCACCAACGCGCTCCACTCTCCTCTTGCTCAACTCAACGAAATGTACACGCGGCAACGTGTAATGCGGTTTCGAGTCGCGCCTGCGGTTTCGGGTGTTGAACAACAAATCCAATGGGACCTGCGAGAGTATTCCGTGTTTCGCTGACGCGCCTCCACCTTCCGAGTTCGCGGACTTTTATCGTTTGATTGTTCGCGTCAGGCATACCGTTCGCCGTTCCAACGATTCGCGTCTAATCGCCGTCGAAGGGAACGATATTCCATGTCGGGCGAAGAACGCTGGAGGGAAGGAACCATCGAGTACATGAAGTATTGGACGCTTAACTCCGCGGATAATATGGTCTTTCGAAAGTTCGGATAATCTTGCAAAGAAATTTTCGATCGGTCGACTCCCCTCGTCTTGGCCAAAGTTGCCCCCTTATCGAGGACAAAGGCGGTCTCGTAAAAACGAGAGAGAGAGAAAAAAAAGGAAGGAATTCCATTAACGACGTATTTCTTCTCTCATTGTTCCGCCTCCCGATTGCTTCGGACTCGCCGAGGTTTTAATTAAAAGTTTCTCATTACTCCCGTTGTTTGGACGCAAACCCGTCGCCAGGCTTTACATTTCAGACAGTGGCGAGCCCTGTTTACGATACTGTCTAACGACCAAAAGTAGTTCCCCGCCGCGGGAACGTAGCGGGGCGGACAAAAATCCACACGCACTCGGTGACATCGAATTCGGCCAAGTTCCAACGATTGTCCTCGACCCCTGCTACTGCCCCCCGGTCTCCGGTTACCTTGGGAGAAACGATGCGTCGAGTGGATTAAACGATGAACAAAAAATACCCAGTTAACGTCGGAACAAAGCAGCGGGACGAACGTTTACGACGCTACTGGATAAAAGTGAACATCGACTCGAAGAAAGTCGCGCTTGAAGTTCTGCCACTCTATTAGCTCGTTCCTTTTTCCATTCTCCCTCCCCGGCGAACATTCGTTACTCCTGTTTCTTCTCGCTCCTCTCTCTCTTATGTTTATACTCGTCGACGTATTCGATTCGAATGCAGCCAAAGAGAAATATCGTTCACCCACCCCCCCACCCCCCCACCCTCCGACGACTTGAATGGAAACGATATTGCTTCGCAGGGGTTTCACTGTAGATTGGGTTCATTAGTGGGTGGACATCAATTTTTCCAGTAATCAGTAATAAAGCCTGGTTTTAAACGAACTGCCGGTACGAACGGCGGGAGCTGAGGGGAGAACGGTCGTCGGTGGTTCTGTTAAATGAAACAAAGCCGTTACAACGAATGGGTATTCACCCACCGTACGATTGGCGGCGCGGAGGGTTGAGAGGAGAGGTGCCCGGGTGAATGGACCAGAGAGACGGGAAAAGTTCGAGCAAGAAGGAGAGACGGATAGACGGCGCGGAACGGTTGGTAAATTAAAATTGTTTCTCCATACGAAATGGTACCGTTCTGACACTGAGGCGATTCTCCGTCCCGGAGACATTTCTGTTATCGCCGTGGACCAAGCTCCTCCGCTTCCGTGAACGTAGACAGGCACTTTTAACGTTCTTATGTCTGCTAAGATATTTAGAGTGAGCTCGGGGTGAAGGGTATAAGTCGCTTCTTGAAAATTACATTCGCCAATCCAGCAGCGCCAGGAGGGTAGGATTTATTTTCATTTTTGATAAAACACGTTCTGTCGGGTAATCGAAGTTTCGCGGAAAATTTCGTTACGCAAACGCTATTCGCGCACTGAAAATATACACCCAGGTAATAATATATGTAAACTCTTTTTGCGGCACGTGTTGCGCGACAAGGGCGTTCGAAATTTCGCTGGCACACAACGCGTGTGAAATCGACGAGGACCGAGGGTGCTTTATTGTTCGAACGGTGATGTGCCACGAACGAATAGAACGGCGGACAACGCAATCTGAACTTTCTAAATATCGTCGCGAAGTTACGCGCAACCGAAGCAAAAAGAAAACAAAGATTCCCCAAAAGCGACGTACGAGAAAGGATTTGCGACAAGCGTGTTTGGAATTTGACGGACGTTCGCCAATGCTTCCGAAACGAAACTGTTATTAACGAAAGTACAATCGTAAACATTTGCCGTTGAAAATCGCCCAGATACCAACGGTAAACGGCTTTGCGCCGTCGTTCCAGAATTAAAAACGTCCTTGGCCATTGAAGCGGAGTGTAATTGCCGCGTCGCGCCGGCTTGTTCGTATTCCGCGTGATGCAGAACCACGGATTTCCAGGCAACAATTTCCCAGACAAAGTCGGCGCGCACGAAAAGTTTCGTCGTCTGTGCCGGAGATAGAAAAAAAAAGGAGAAGAAAAAAAGAAGCTTTTCCCGCGGCAATGGTAACCTAGCGAATCGAATGGAGAGGTGAGATCAGCGTAAAATAAGTTAGCAGAGCCGTCGAGACCCCAAACCCTACCCTGCCCTACCCTTTCTCTTACTTTTCTCTGCTAGCACGTACATAGGCCCCTCTCCCTCGCGTTTTCTCTTTCCCTGGCCGACCCCAGCCGAAAGCTCCAGGAACGCTCACTGGAAGCCGGATCGCCTACGGTTTTTGCAGAAACGACCTCGGTATTTCTCCCCGAGTGAAATTAACGATCGCAGAACAGCACCGTGTACCTTCGGCCGCACTGGGATAAAGCAAAGGGGTTTATGGGTTGCATGTACACACTCGCCTAGGTAATATGCGTCTCTTCTTTGTCCCTCTTCGCTGGTCCCTACGATTCTCTTTTACTTCCGATTCACGAGCCATGGTTTTCGGGAACGTATATGCATTTCCGATGGCGCTCGAATTAAACCGGTGTATACATGCCGGGGTTTCCCCGTTCTTTTCGTAACCGTAGGATCGAGCTTGAACGCACTTGGCGTCTCTATTTGTGCGTTCGATAAGCGTTTCCTTTTTCTCCTTTTTTTTCTTCCCTCCCGGGGAATTTGCATGCAAATTTTAGGACGGCGGTGGAAAATACTCGCAGCGAGTTCAGTGGGTAAAATGTTTCACAAGATTGGATGTATATTTTTATAATCGTTTTCGTCGCGAGTGAGATAGGCTTTGGGGGATTCGGTTCTTTTGATATATCGATAGGAAATTACGACAGACTGTTTGAAGAATTTACAGGCGAGTTATCGTTCAAACAATTAACCCCATTGAAAGCAATAAAGGAATCCACCGCCATAGGCTATTCGAATACTTATGGCCGGTACTTTATGGATATATACGACGTCTTTTGTGCTCTTTAATTTATGAATACGAACTACGTACTACGCGGTAGTCGACTAACCCAAACCTACTTATTCCGAAAAATTGTCCGTTTAAAACCCACGTGTATGTAAAATAGACGGCGTTAAATTAATTAAGCGCGACAAATTCAGTAGAAAGTTTTAAAATAATATAGAAACGCGATAAAATACACGCTTCTTATTATGGATGCTGAAGTAAACACGTCTTTACCGACGCAGAATTACAACAAATGTAGGGAGCCGTGCTGTGTAGGAACGTGGTCATTAAGATAAAGTGTTTCCGTGTAATTTGATTGCAAGTACCGCCCCAAATTGGCAAGGAGCCACAGCGCGACATCTGCTTCATTCTTTGCCTTTCTTCGGTTAAAGGATATTGAAAATAACTACCTTTTAGTTTTTCTCCGCCGCCGTGTAGCTGTAAATTTATGGAGACTTACCTGAAACAGAAATATTCGCAATTAGTATAGCGTGACAGAAGCATACATTTAATACATTGTAAGCGTATATCATGACAGTAAATTAAGTTATAAATACTGAAATTATTTTATGATCAAACCTGTACATTTACATGTCCAATGCCAAAATTGGTCCGCGTAATGAATTTAAATATGAATAACTTGTACTTGTTTCTCTAATTATTGTACCAAACTTTAAAACATTCTTTCACATTTGTATCGAATAGAAATTCGTTTCATTGTATCATTTTGAGTAAAATCAGGCAATACTCAGCGCCATAGGTACAGTGTGCCACGTACTTTTCTTAGATTATACTTGGTAATTAATTCTCTTAACATTATTCGTATAACTATTAAATATTTCTATATGGTTATTAAGTTACAGATTTTCGTTTAAATCTAGGTCAATAAGTTGCTGTGATAATTAACAGAAACGGGGATTTCTATCTTCAATCGTTTGAGTGCCGCGGGTCTTTGCCGTTTCCCAAACAAAAATTACCAAGCGGCGCGATAGCGCTTTTTCATGCCGTGTTAAGAAATGTTGGACGGCACGATAGTCTCTTATTGCCTTCAGTTTAATGTTATTCTGACATTATTTACTCCAATACTGTCTCAATTTACTTAAGACTGAACGGCACCCGCAAAGACATGCGTTTACAAAAACCGAGGGTGCTTTTATTGTCGGCTTCGCAACATCGCAACCTAGAGCGCTGGCACTTTTGAACGCAGAACTCACACGGTTAACCCTTGCCGGAAAATGAGAACAACTCAATGCAAACTAGAGACAAGAATATACTTTCGTTATTAATTATTCACCGCTTGTGCCATATTATTGCAGATAAAAATATCAGGTCAATTAGCATTGCGTTATATTCAAATGCCGCAAGAGTTGAATTAAATATAAAGATATAATAATAAACTATTCGAGCTCTCTATATTCAGCGAACATGAGATATGCTTGAACTCGGGATTATTTAAAGATGATATATTCACAAATTCTTTACAAGATTGAAATGAACGCATTCTTCGCGCGTTAATTATGGACATCACATCTGCTGGGTCCGCTGGAACCAGCTTTAATGGAACACCGGATGTTCCAGAAAAGCGAAGGATAGTAATGGCGGCGCAGGTGACCACGCGAAAAAGATTCGAATGACTCCAGGACGCACTTTGTCGTCATTAGCGGGACGGTAGTGATACCCGCCGCCGCGTGTGTCCAATCGATCTTCCTCTCTTTCCCCTTTCATCTGACGCGGCGGCGGGACGAGTGGTGTTCGCGTAGAAAAATTGCATGTAACGAATCGTGGCGTCTATGGGATCGCGTTTCCGATCACGTTTCCGCGGTATTGAATCATCCAATTAGTGTCGTCGCGCGAGCGAGAAATACACGGATGACACCAGATGGTCCCCACGTGAGAACGACAGTGTCAATATGTCTTCAAAGACAGACACTTTCGCGTTCGCGCATCGAAATACGTACGGGAGAGCCGACGATAGATTTTGTTCCGCTTAAATTCGATTTCTCCGTCGATGTACCGCTTTCTCATTCAGATTCACGAACGGGGGAAGGATGTGCTCGGCGAACTGCCGCAAACGCTGCGGCCCCGTTTCGCCGTTGTTTTTAACGGCGGAAACTTTTTAGCGGATATTATGCAAATGCTTATAAATACGTAATCAGATTTGTATGCAAACAGTGGTTCCCCGCCGCGTTTCTATCCTCCGCTTAGCTTTTTATTTTACCCCGTTAACTTTGCTCAATCTGTTTGGACAACCGAATGCCCAAACGCGACGTCGCCAGCGAACGGTGCTCTTTTCTTCGCCTCCACCTTCCAGCCGTTCGTTGCGCGCTTTGGACGAGAAAAGTCGAGCAGCACCGGGCGAGTCCTGGTTCCAAGAGTGATATGGGCAACTCACATGTACACGAATGGCATTCTTTTCCCGTGCTCGACGAGAGACCGCGAAGCTTCGACGGACGAAACCGGTAAATTCATCCCGCATCCGTTTCGACATTGGGTGATCGCCCATGGCAAACGGTGCGAACATAATCCTTGTTTTAAGTATTCTGTTGCTTCTGTTCGCATCGTCGTTTAAATACGGCAGTGTCAATTTTGTGGACTCTAAATTAATAATTAACATGTTTCGAAATAAGGACCTAGTATCTGTACTTCGTTTCAGAATGTTTATTTTAATGTACGTTCGCTGAAGCAGCCCTTGTCAATGGCAGTTTACGTAAACGATATTCTTGAATTTATAGATTTATTTCGTCTCGTTAACATTATGTCCGACACAGCGCTATCCTACTACGTAACGCTTCATACACTGATATATCGCCAGATAAATCTTAAATGTTGGGTAGCTGATGAATACAGCACGACCTCCGAGAATCTGAACTCTTACTCCAAATTCAGTTAACGAACAAGACATTTCCGAATTACGACAAAACACGGGAAACGTAGGTTCGTGCTAAATCACATTGGAACGTTCGCCAGAATTACGGTTGGCTCTTATATAACACGCGTTTGAAGAAAGAGGTGGGAAAAAACAGGTAGATCTTTCTCCGCACGATTTTGCTGGAAAAATACCATTACTATCCTTTGCCAACAATTCAACACTGCAGTGTCCTGCCTGATTTCACGAGAAACCAAAAAATGTCCGAGCTATACAATTTCTAGCCACACAGACATGTGTTCCTTGGCGAAGAACGTCTTCCGCGAATCCTGAATACGCGACGCAACGATAGATCTGTAATAAATAAGCTGCGCGATAAATCGACGACGAAGAATGATACAGCTAGATGAGAAGGATGGTGGGGGCTGGGCTAGTTCCCTGTCGTATAAAATATTCGCCAATTCATTTCAGCTAGCACACATAATTAAAGCGCCATGTGTGCAGGAGGTCCGCCATAAATCTCCGGGATCAGCAATAACGTCGGAGACTTGGCCGTTGCCGTCGGTGGCACGGATGACGGGGATGGTGACGGTGATAGTGGTGGTGGCGGCATTGGTGGTGTCGCGCGGTCCCTACAATTCGTCGGCTGGTCCAGTGAGGAACGGTCTGGCATCAAGTCGCGAGAAATTATGTGAATGTTCTCGCCCCGCACTAAGACGCGAATAGAAAGAGGGGCCCCGTCTTGATAGCGGAGCCAGGAACGGGAAACCTATATCCAAGGCCGAGGTGTCTAGACTTGGCTGGGCTCTGCACTTTGCACGCCGTACGTATTCAAACCGATTTGCGAGGATTCGCCCGACAAAAAGTCACGGGAGAAGGACCGCGGATTTACATTGGTAATGCGTACGCTTCGAAAGAGAGGGTTGCGAGAGTAACTCTCATAAAATGGTTAGAATGCCGGTGGCACACACGGGGCTTGATGCACCGCCCGTTCGTTCCACTTTTTCTCTCTTACCTTTCTCGTTTACCGACGTACTCACTCTTACGCCTAAAGCGCGGCCACTTAACAGCAGTAAGTCAATTGCACCGTCGGAGATGCGCCGAATTAAATGAAAATACCTTCTCGAACGTATTGTGCCGCTGCCGTGCGCGAAGACGAAGTACTTTCCCACCAAATGCTGATTTCGCGGCAGCGAACAAATCGCTGCGATATACGGCACGTAATTGAAAACTTGCATCCGATATCATTGGGATTGTTGCATGTCAGATGACACGGGGTTGGACAGGAGGAACGTTCCCGATTGCTGTCTTAGAGCCATGATTATACAGCAACATCGTGCTCGTTTGTCATTCCGGCTGTGCTCTGTGGCAGGCAACGCGATCTGTCTCTTCGTGGTAAGATAGCCGAGCCCTTATGCGAGGGGGTTGGCCGGAGCGTAGCCGCATCTGGACTGCCTCCAAGAGACCAAGACACCCCAGAATCTCCTGGCTCGGTCCAGATCCCCTCGACTTCATAAATTCCGCACGGTCCCCACCTTAAGCCAGAACCACGTAACTGTTTCTATCCAATTATTATAAATAAAATGTGGCCAGCCGTAATGACAAACGGCAGAAGCGGGGTCTTCGCATGCTAGCTTCTCGCCAGTGGGCTCCGAGCCATGTAGCCCACCGAGCTATAACCGATCGAAAGATTATATAGGTCTTCCCTCTCTATACCCCTCCCACCATTATTTTCTTTCACGAAACCGTTGATGGAGAGTCTACGCGAAACCTATGAGATCGAACGTTCAACTTTTCACGTCGTAAGGAGAATGATACCGATAATGTATGATTTTCGAACAAAGCTCCGGGGGGGGGGGGGTATTTGTAGATATTAGGCAAAGAAGTTGGCTGGATGAAGTAACGAGATGGTTTTATGAAATTTGTTTTGTGCAATTCGACTGGTTCTTATACAATTTGCCATTCGTATTTAACGACGTTGGTAATTCTTGTGACAACTTTTAACATTACCGTATCCGAAGGTGGACGAAGTTAGCTTTCGAAATGGAATTTATTCTGCACCATTTCGGATACAATGGTGGGGCGAATCTTTTCGACCTTGCGACATTTTCTGTCTCGCGCACATCTCATGCACAGTCGCATATTACTTTATCATTGTACGAATAACGATAAACGAAGGTTTACATAATCGTAAAGCAGTATCGTCAAACCGATTTCTTCGGTTCATTGTACGACGCTGTTCGTGATAAATTACGGGCACGTATAACAGACCGACCCCGGGATAAAAATTACGCGTGACAGTTGCGTGGAGATTATGGGGAAGGCGCGAAACTGTTGGCAAACACCAAACAATAAATAAGTCTGCGCAACCCTGTATCGCGATTAAAGCTACATTACGCTTGTCAAGACGCTCATGGTTGTTTACAGCCGAAAAGCAGATGTCTCGTTCTGGCAAAGTTTGCTGGCACTCGACACCAATATAAGTATCCCTTTATCGGTCGTTAAGCGAACTGAAACTTACGTACTCTGAGCCCTGCCGGTGCAGAATCGGTGACGTTTCCCCGGAAAAATAATGGCGCCCGTAGGCGGAACGAAGATTAATAAGTTGATATAGTCCTTATTCCGCAAACACTTGGACTGCGCCCGCTATACATCACGCAACTCGCCCGGGCGTTTGTTTGCTCCTTTGAGCAGCGTGAAAAAAAGTTAATGGAGAAAGGAAATATCGTTGTTTGCGAGTACAGGACAGAGTAAACACCGTGCTTCGCGTTTGGAGGTGCTCAACAAATTTACAAAAATTTTCCTTGGCACTTTTTCATCCCGCCAGCCGCTGCAGTTTCTCCGAAGAGAAAATTGCACGAAGTGCGCCACGAAAGTTAAGACGCTCCGCAGTTTTCTGCACCCACGAACCGTGCCCGCCGAATCGATGCGTTGTCGTGCATCGCGCATCTATTCAACGCGTCCCTGTGCAAGTGCGAGGCATGGGGAATGAAATTGTGAAAATAAATTCTACGAAGGGGGAAGATTTGGGCCTGGTCTCGAACTTGAACAAACACGCATAAATTAAGTTGCTTCGGCCGAGCAATATTGACGCCAAAAGAATTATAACCCGCAGTCTAATTTCCCACGCAACGAAAAGAGCTTATCGCTCGCTCCTTGTCCCGTACGTGTACGTGTACGGGAACGCAGGCACGCTATCCTTGATAGGCGTGCGTATATAGAGACGTTAAAATCTCTTTGAAGCAAATGCCCTCTCCCTATCCCCACAAGTCCGGCTACCTGCTGTGAGTTGACTCAACATACACACCCCGTGTACTCATGGTGCTCACGCGTGCAAACGTCTCACCATTTGGCACGCTATCCGGTTGACAGCAATTTCCTCTATGAAGTTTCGCAAGGATAGGGGTAGCATCGCCGTGGATGAGCCGAAATGTGTGCCCAACAAATCAGAAGTCACCGTGGCTATCCTGCGTCAGGCAGCTAGACTGCCGTGCAAATTGAGTGTAAACTTAACTCTCTCGTAAGATTTGCCTCGTCGATTTACAAACCCATCCACCGGCATCGTTCGTATTTGCATCGCGACAGTCCCACGGCGAGGAAATTGGATTTTCTTAATATCGCGCGGCGACTAGAAACGCGCGGACAGAATTTATGTTGAAGATAGTCGCCGACACATGTGATATATCCAATTTCCCTGAGAATCTAGTAAACCTCTCATGGCACGGACCAGAAGTAGAGGGGCGTATTATCTGGGAAGAATGTTGCACGTTGTACATATAGCTCGATCGGTTCGTATGAACCCGCCACTCTCGGACAATGTTTTATGCGGCTTCGAGAGGCAACGTAGTGTTGGGGTAATGATCAAGCTTCCGTGTGAGACGATTTCTTTCTCGACACAAATCTTAGCTCGAAATATTTGTGGAAAGCTAGCCCGATATCGGATATTGAACGAAACCTCGAGATGTCATTGGAATTGTATAAAATTATGGACATTAATCATTCTTTTACACGATACGAAATGCAAAACTGTGATTATATATTCGCCTGGAGTATTAATGCTCGAGAACGTCGAATGTCACGATAATTGAGGAGTCGAAATGATAAACGATGCAAGTGACCGAATAATTGTCTGCATCATTGTTATTATTATCAGCACCTTTAATAATAGTATTCTCGCTGAAGAATATGATTTTTGCCTCGTTCGTCGTCTACCCCGCAAGTAGTTTACCCCGCAAGCGCCCCAATGAAGATCCCTGTTCGAATTTTTTCGCTCGTGCCTGGAATTGGCATTCGGTAAGCGGAGCTGACACCCAAAGCTAAATTGTACCGTGCCGTGTTAAAGGGCAGACGCGACGGTACATATAAATTACGAGACGCACGAGTGTCAATTAAGGTTGAAGTTCATGGGTCGGACACGCGTGCGGTCGAACTGCAATCGAACGCACACGCAGGGAGAACGCGGCGAGGAGACGGCCGAGGGTGTAGGTGTAGGAAAGCACAGAAGGCCGTCGCGCGATGCGAGTGCAGACCCGGCGGCAACTTGTACGAACTTATTACCACCCACCTGGAGAGAGTCGGCAGTTGGAACCCTCGTCCCGTGCACACACGCAGTGGTAAGCTTGGTCTCACGTAGAATGTAACTTTGTGACGTTACACCACAAACACGCCAGAGGGTGCGAGCCTCGTTACAAGCATTATACCTAACCGCTCCGTCTCGTTACGACAAGATGTGCTTCTGGTTTTCGCTGCACGCGTGCACACGGTCTGCGGGTTAATTCGTGCGAGGAAGTTTCGAGGGCGAGTTGTATACCGGGCCAAAGCGCCACCGGGGGAGGGACTAGGTTGAGTTACGTTAGCGTGGCACCAAGGTAAATCCAATCGATCTTCCTCACGCGAGAGGCATTCACGAATTCTGTTATTCAACGAGCTTAATTCGCCCAGCTATCGCTTATCTCTGTATACGTAATTAATATACAGGCCGCGCAAGCGCTGGCGTGTGCGACCGGCTTCTTTTGAAACCGAGATGACAGTACGTGTGCAGGAAAGTACGGTCGTATGGATCTTGCCGTGAAACAAATTTCTTATTGCCGCGGTTAAAAAGTGCAGTAGGCGTCGTTGTCGTTTTTGAATGAATTATGGGCAAACGTTCTAGTTATTTTATTGCGATGGCGAGCAGCTAGTAGGTAAATTGTTGCGTATTTTGTTTATATATTTAATTCATCTGTGGTTGCACTAGAATTACTTTGGCAAATTTGTATAACCGTGGGCTTAATCAAATTATTCAAATTAATATATGATTATTGAAAACGAAGCGGAAACGGCGTGGCCGGTGAAGTTTGGTGTAAAATAAATAAATGACTAGTTAGGAATAAACTAGTGGTTTCAGAGAATTGAATATCAATTGACGTACATGGAGCGACAAATTATCCGGGCGGTGTTCATTATCGAATAAGTACCGAACACGTAGAAGAATGGGCAGAGTGCAAAATACTGTATTCATGAAACTATTGACGCGTCGAACTTAAGCTCTTCCACAATATTTAGAAGCTATTACGAGACTTTAACGTTCGAAAGAGCCTCTGTTTACGCCGGAGTACAACCGAGGGAGTTTAGATCGCGGCTTCACGCCCCAGCTATTATCCCATTATATTTGACTCTAAACGTGTATCGCGTGCACAGCGTTCAAGTAAAATTTATTGCACTCTTCTCCTCGTCAATCGAAATTTAAATAGCCGCCCGTACTTTTCCAACAAATTGATAAACGTTGATATTCCGCGGGTCGATTAACAAAGAACGAAAATGCGCTGTAAAAATCGAACTTTACGGCCATGCCTATCCGAAACGAACGATACCCGATGCTTCCGAACCAATTACATAAGAACGACGGGCAGGCATTTGTTTCAGAAACGATGCAAATTCCGGGTGAAATACGATCCGCAAATGACTGTTAATTACCAACTATTAGCTTTCCCCGTTCCCTTTCGGGTAAACGAATCTTTCGTGGGGTGTTCACGCCGCCCCGCGTTATCTTTCGTAACAGTTCCTCTTGTCTCGTTGAACGGTACAAAATCCACGAAACGTTTACGATCGGCTTATTATCGCGCAAATATTCCGCGCGGCGGCGAAAAGTTTCGCGGACCGCGTCGCGCGTCGGCAAGGGGTTGCTCGAAACTCAAGCAACGCAATTTCCGGTATTTTTCTGAAACGCCACAGCCGCATCGCGCTTCTGGGCATCCCCAAACAGCCTACCTGCACTGTGCCATTTATCTCGGATTCCCAGTTGCAAAGCTCATATAAAGCATGTAAATATCCGAACGCCGGCTCTTCGTATTGTTCGAGACGTCGCGTCGCTTCGCGTCGGTGTTCCTTCGAGTATATACTATCCGAGCGCCGTGTACACCGCGCCTCCCTATTATGCGTCGACGTTTCCCCGTAAGCAGGCAAGACGAATAAGGGGCGCAAATATTCGTGGAAAATGCACATCTTTCCCCGCCGTTCACGTTCGAGACTGCGGCCGCGTGTCCCCTCCTCTCCGCCGCGATCCGCTTGCGCCACCGCAATCGCCATCATCCACCCTCCGCCACCCTCGACCCTCGTCCGATGCCGCGCTCCGGTATTTTCCGCACCCCCGTCCGAGAGAGCGGTATCTACTTTCGGGAGCGAAAATAATTAAAATGGAAGGTAGGTTGAGCGTTTCCGCGACGCAGCGCAAAATATCGACGAGATTACATTGCGCCCGGCTGTAATGCGGATGCAAATGCGATGGTAAAATATTCCGAGTGTGCAAATTAAAATGACACTGAAATATATACGCGTGTATATACGGGCCCGGGTGCTCCGCGCTTCGTTCGCCCCCGGTATAAATTGTTTACGTTGCGCCCAGTTTGCGATATTATACCGAAAGCGAGAGGGCACGCGTTGCGCGTTCGATGCGTGCACGACGATACGCGCGTCGCGTTGCCACGCACAATATCCCGTTCACTTTGTAGCCGGGGTTATATTTCGGGGCGGCGGAGGACCGTGCTCGTTCCCTGCACGGCTTTACTCTCGATCGCATCGTTTCCCGGGCAATGGCGATACCGTAGGACGTAGCGCCGCGCCGCGCCGCGCCGCGCCTCGCCGCGCCTCGCCGCGCCTCGCCGGGGGCTGCATAAAATTTCGTTGAAAATTCTCGATATTTATGCATATAATTTGCATGTAATTACTCTCGAACGACGTGTGCGTGCGTGTACGTGTTATATGTAGCCGTTGGCCGTCGCTCGTTTTTCCCGCGGCGCAATCGTTCAATGTGCAAATAAATACAATCGAGTTCCTTTGAAGAGACGTGCATTTCCCGTGTATTCGTTAAAAAAATATTTCGCCCACTTTTTCGCCGGCCAGTTTGTTCGTTACGCGGTTACAGAATGGGTTGAGGAACATTTTACTGGTGCACGACACCGCGGGGGAGGATTTGCAAGGGGGCTGTTTTTTTTTTTTTCATTTCATCCTTGCGCGGATTCTATTATACGGTTCACGGTTGCGCGGTAAGTGCGCCACGCGGTGTATCTCAAATTGCATTACGGTTCATCCGTTAAAAACAGCGGATAAAGCGTCGAAATAATAGATGCGAAACCACGGCGAATTTCAGGAATAAAAGCGCGCGGTCGTCATTTCGAAATAAGGGACGAGCGACGCGGCCGTGCTAACCAAACGGCGAACCAAACGATCCGCGCGCGGTCGTATAATAAATGCGATATCATTGCACGTATCCGCGGTAATAAAGTAAGTCAGACCGCGGCTCGGCGAGAATGGGGGTTAATTTTTATCAAGCTCCACCGGCACACAACGGGAAAGTAATTTAACGAGTGACGATATCCCATCCGGTGCTCTGCCAGTTTTTCCTACTTTTTATCTTTATTTTTTTTTCTTTTTGCTTCCTCGGCCTTCTGCCGTCTCTCTGGCAGCGCGCGCGCGTGTCCTGGAAAATACCGAAGGAGAATAGAAGCCAGAGGAGAATCCCCTATAACTATATAACGCTGAAAAGGGGGTTATGGGAAGGGGGCGCAATAATTTCACGGGCTGATCGTCGCAGAATCGTAGTTCGCGGAAAAGGGACGATTGGAAGTATAATTGAACCACCGTCTCGCGATTAATATCCAGCGGAGTGAGGGGACGTTCAGCGCGCTCAGGACATTTTTCATTAAAGCCCGTGGCCGTTGAATTCGTTTAACTTGGAGCATTTCTTCGGGTATAGATACACTTGATCCCCTTGGATTTCCCTGCTGCCGGATTTTATATCTATCTGTTCGTTGTAATTGTGATAATTTGACAACTGCTGCTGTGACGCACGACCCGTGCTTTTATCGAATCTTTGTAGTTCAGTTTCATTCAAGTGTGCTTTATTCTGTTATTTGTTCACGACGAAGTGGAGATTTATGAATCCCAACGATTGAAAGGCAATGTTTTATTGATCGTTTGCTGCATATTTCCGGAAATTATATTGACCAGTGGCATGAAAAAATATTGTAGCTGTGTGGATCAGATTAATTTTTAGAATAATCGTCGAACATCGAGGAACTCTAGTAACTGGAAAAGAAAAAAAATAGCGGATTCGTCTATCTCTTTTCTCAAGTGTAATTTCAACTATTTATTTATTTATCAAAATTACCTACTCATGTCGGTACGGTGTAACAGCACATAACAGAGTGCTTAGACTTTATAGTTTGTTCTTCCGAAGATATAATTGATCCATAAAAATGCTTTCGAAGAAATTGTGGTAAATTACATCGTCAATTATAGCATCATTCATCTTCCTTTCGAAAGCAAGTTTCAACGAAGCGATCATTTACAGAATTAATTCGGCTAAAGTGGTTCTTCTCTAATTCAGTTAAAGCCCGTGGCTATTCGCGTACTGTCATCGCAAGTCATTTCTCGTCGTTAGGTGACCGATGCAGCCCTGTTTCCCCCAGACGATGGTACACGGCCTGCACATCCATTTATACGGTTGGAACTCGCGCTTGGCTCCAGTTATGGTTGATGAGCCTTCGGTGATGGATAGAAACGGCCATTAGTCATCGTTATGTGTCATCTTGCTCCTCTGCTCGTAGCCAGAAGTACATACGTCGAGGATACTCCTAGCGGAACCCATTTCAGCCGACACCTTGTAGAAAGACGTGCCGCACGTTTATGAATAACTGACGACACTTTGTCCCCTGAATCTACAGGGAAGAAAAGGGATCGGTCTGCTGGTATGAGTCAGACCCTCGCTCGGATCTGAATGACGAGCAACAAAGTATGAGTTGTCGAGACCGTGGTTCCCTGGGTAAACTGAAAACGTAGGTGCACATACTCGAGGGGACCATTACTACCCTAGAAACTCCGTAAGGGCAACGCGTCTGAATGCGTACGCGCGGTATATAGGTGAGCGCAACGCGAGTTTCACATTACTTTCGCGGTAGATTTATTGTCGCCCTGACAAAGCACGAAGGAATTCGTTGTCGCGGCGTGGAAAAACGACAGATGCATTGTTGTAGCGGGTATTCACGTAGAAGTTCGGAACGACGAAATATCTTGTTCGAATGTGTCGACCTTTTTGCTTAAACAAAATTCGTCATCCGCCTTCCTCCGTATTTTTATCCTAAGCAGCGTGTATTATTTCGAGTGAAACAATTATTAGTTGCTCGTTTGAATCGTGGAACGTTTGTATCC
Source organism: Nomada fucata (assembly GCA_948146005.1). Classification (NCBI taxonomy): domain Eukaryota; kingdom Metazoa; phylum Arthropoda; class Insecta; order Hymenoptera; family Apidae; genus Nomada; species Nomada fucata. The sequence goes on from OX411281.1 coordinate 8,303,607, forward strand.
TTCGTTCGATTCTAGTTTCTCAGCGTAACTAACGGTCTTAAGAAGGCGCTTGTAATGTTTTGTATGCATCAAAATAATGGCAATCATGATAATAATATATTCGGTGTTTGCTTTCTACCTTGTCCATATACATATATCGGTCGTATTGACGGCTAATTTATTTGTTTGTTATATGAATCAATACGAACCACGAGTACCGGGTTAACTAACTACAGTTTGGTTAAAGGTAAACACATTGCAGTCCTCCCGTGTTTGGACAGATATATGCGTGTATACAGTATTGATCCTTTTGCATGCTGCTCGTTACGTCGAAAGGTAGCAAAGTCTTTGCAAAAATCCTTTAATTAAATGCGAACAGTTTTTAATTGGCGATCGACAAACATCGAGTGTTTCTAATTTGGATACCTTGCCCCAGTTACCCTAAAAATTCTGGAAACTACCTGCATAGCTTATTTCTGTGTCCGTCTGTTATACCGTCACTCGAACATCCATACATGTTATGCGTATTGGTTGAATACTAAATTATAAACGCTACTCCAACAACTGTGAAAAGAATTGTAGAACTTATTTACTTGCTGATCCACGATAAAATATTAAAAGATCCTAATTGTATTTCTTAAAAAAGGGCTGTACACAAGATATGGTGAAACGAGGAATTTCTAAATATCTACAGTCCAATAAATGTTGTATCAAGTTTGTAGAGTATAAATATAAAACGCCAACAAATATTATAGTCGACCATTGGGTCACTATCTTTATTTTAGAGGCGCGAAAAAATTCTATTTTTATCCTCCAAAACAGTTTTAAGGAATAAGAATGTGATGCAGGCGTGTATTTAATCTTAAACCATAAACTAAATATATTTGGCTTACTTCGTTATTTTAAAACAGTGGCTTAAATTCTCTATCAATCTGCATAATATATTTCGCTCGAGTTTCGTTTAGGTTGAGACAGTTTCTATTTGTCCTCCAACGAATCGACGCAAAGATGGGGTACTAAACGTTACCTGCTTCTTAGGAGTAAAGTAGAAAAGTGACATACTTTCCCGGCACTAGTGTAAAATGATTTGCACAAAGAGTTTCCATCCCCCGTAACTCTTGTACTCATATTTACGACGGCACTCACACAGTCCCAATTCATTTCTATTACGCCGGTTTAAGTTTAGACATTTTCAGAGGGAAAAGAAGCACTCAGGTAGCACTCAGTTTTACGCTTCTTCTGCGCAAGAAGAATATATTTGCTACCTATTTATAACTGGACAAAATTAAAAAGAAATACACGTCTCTGTATAATAACAAGTCAACGATATTCTCATCAATTCCACGTGAAATATCAATTTCGTTTAAACTAAATTTTCCAACTATACGGGATACTGTCCTTGCATCTATCGCGAATGTACGGCACAAAAAGCTTTCGTAAGTGACGGTTACGTTAATGGAGAAGCGGGCATTGATTTTCCAACCGAAATTAGTGGAAGATTTAAAGAAGGGTCATAAGAGAAGTTTTCGAATCGAAGTCGCCCAGCACGTAGCCAGGCGAGGTGCGACTACCGAGGAGTTTAGCGACACGTGATCGTAGTTATCGCTAATTCCTCAGGGTGCTATTACAGAAGGCAATGGATGGCGCATTAGACGGACCGACCGGCTTTCGATGCGGCACATGGCGTAACCATTCACCATCCCAACCCTTCGTCTTTTCACATCCGAAGGGACGACGACTGCGACGACATCAGCCGGATCTCGTTGACGACGGTAACGACAGCAACGTGACTTCGAGAGCCACGGGCGTGAAGGAGAGGCCCGGCTGTTTCAATGGTTTTCACACCATCGGTGTAAGCTTGTACATGTAGGACCTTTTGAATGCGCTGTGCGCTACTGGATCGAATCAGATGTAACCTCGGGAGAACCTTAATAAAACCGGTGCAGGTTTGCAATAACAATTGCAAACGTTCGATTAGTTGCATTAAAATGATTATACGAATGAATGTGTCCCGATTGCCGACAGAAAATTGCCTCAGTCGATTAATTCAGTTACAGCGACCACGAGTTGTACCGAGACTTTGCCGCGATACCCTCACCCATTATCAATCGAACCCGAAGCACTAGGAATAAAAGCGTGCATAATATCATCAACCGGATCGGTTACATTATCGCTGCTACAGCAGGCGTTTTCGAACCATGTTTCCTCCCGAAATTGAAAGAACAAAGTCTCCCTGACATTCGAACAGATCCGGCGAAACGACAAGCGGCGCATCCCTGGTCCTTTCCAAACAACCGGGATTCCGGTGCTCGGCGTAGCCAGGCAACTAGCGATGGAAATCTAAGCAACGGGACGGAGAGGATGCGGGAGGTGCGCGACGATGTAGATACCGGTTCGGTGAAATTGGGGTGAAAAGCGGCGGAGGTGTGCGCGCGCGAAAACGAAAGAAAAATATTCGGGGGACTAGCAGGACAAGTAGGGAGACAGGATGGCAGGATATCAAGGTATCGATCCAGGCTGGAACCGTTCTGCACGACGACGAGCGTCTCTGGAAGCGCTCGTGTCCCTTCACGCTCGGTCGCGCTTTTCGTTAACGCCGAGCTAAGAGCCGGGGCTCGTGTAACGGGATCCTCGCGGAAAGCGCCTTGGGGTTTTATGGTGCCCCTTCAGCTGGGATCAGAGGGGGCCGGGGGAGAGCGAACGAGGACGAAGGTGCCGGAGATGGAGGTGGTTAACGGAGGAGGGTAGGACAGTGAACCTGCTATCGATCGGCTCGCGGCAAGTTCAGGGTCGCACTGTCGCAGCGACTGCCTCCCTCCTGGCCCACCGTCACACTCCCCGCGAACTCCGTCCCTTTAACTCGGATCACCCCTGAACCCTTGGAACGAACCGCCGCCGCCTCCCCTCGTCGCTCGGTTTTACGGAGGATGGATGCAGCGTGAGTAGCCCGCCATGCACAGCTGTTTGCATACACCACCGATTTCGCTTCCCGAGGCGCCTGCTATTGGTCAGTGTCGTTCCAGTGTAAAGAACGGAAAATAATAAATTTCCGACGACTCGCAGCAGCGGGATGGTTGCGCATCGGGGTTGGTTTTTCGCGGTCGGATGGTTTCGGCGCGATGGAATTACTACGACGGACTGTGTAACGTGGCCGCAATAATTATTTTCGTTACTGGGGAACGGATTGGAATGATTATGTTCTTGCTGGATGGTTATTGAAATACGAGCGGGATGAAGTTACGGGGTCTCGCTTGAAAACGTTCCAGGCGACTTTGAGATTTTGACGAAAAATTTGCTTGCTAGAAATATACTAAAGTCGGGTGCAGAATTGTCTAAACTAAGGTGCTAAGTAAAATAATTGTATTGGCCCAGTAGTTAACTGAAATAATTAGGACGATCAAGTTGCTTGTCTACTCTGTATAATTGATACTATTGCGATACTATTATTTTCATTTCTTGAAATTGTTTTCTTACCGTAAGTATTGAAAATGGATATAAATATCACTGATTGCTTCATATTATAATACAAAGTATGGAAAGAGTATGACTTATCTTGTACAATTGCTCGCAAAACTGTCCGAACGCAGTGGGCATGAAATTTTACGCGAAATAACGTAACAATGAAAACGAAAATACCTAAGAATCTATTTTTAACTAACATTTCCAAGGCTATCTTAATACGTCGATGAAACGTTGTATACGAAAGATATTATAATACCAATCGACAATAAATCAATGAAGTTCCACTATCGTGTCAGGATACTTTTGCGACCAGCTGTGTGCGTCGCAGCATTAATCAACCGCCATTCGTGTATGGCAAATGACAGATACAGATTCGCTAATGATCCGGCCAATGAGATCCTGGTTAAGTGAATCGCGGTCAGTCAGTTGATGGTGACACGGTGAAATATTCGTGGTCACCGTCGAATCAAATTTCGCGCGCAAATATTTCAAAAACTCCCTCAAATAGATATCGTTTCTGCAACCCTTTAGCGCGATCCTCCCGGAAAAAATTGAATCTAGTATTCCTGGAAAATTGTCAACGGGCGAAAAAAAGGACAGGAAACGCGAGAACGTGAAAAAGTATCGTCTGCGAATGACGAGACATAAATCAGAAAAAGCCCGGCGTATATGGGTTAAAGGATATTCCCCGTCCCCCTAGCAGCGAAATAGAATCGGATCCAGCGTCACGCTCGCGGGGAATCGTTTAAGAGGAATTACAATCGAGAGTGTGGGATAAAAGGTGGCGGAGAATGAAAGCGGTGGGGTGGGAATGCGATATTTCGTCGATTCCTATTCGGCGGTCGTAGATAAACTTGGCCGATCTTCCGAGTGTGTGCGCGGGCACACCGATTCGGCGAGCACACTCTTTCGTGGCACGGCCACGGTTCGACGTAGTGAATTGAAATTAACATAAAATCGAAATGCCGGGAAACTTTGCGCATAAAGAGTCAACTGCCCAAGTTCGTTGAATGGCTGCGAACGGGCAACTCCGTTTCTGTATGAAAGGCGGGCTTTCTCCTGCCCCTCTCCCCGTTTTGTGTTCCCCCTCCGGCCCTCCTCTGAAACGTCGTTCTCTTCGAAGCCACCCGCGTCGTCGCGCGGGGCAGAGGGGCAGCATAGAAAAGGCTTTGGAATAATTAGACGAGCGGTTCCGTTTCCGGCGGCGCGATAACTACGATAACGCCGACCGCAGACCAATAATTCCACTGGGCTCTCTCGCGCGGCCGGCACATGGCCGCGCTGTTGCACTACCCGGTTCCTCTGTGTATCTCGAAAATATAAGGCACGATAACGTGCCTCGCCCGATAATAGACGGCTCGAATGCGGGGAGGATAGCTTTATCACGGGGCTTTCTTCTTTGTGTGCGGCGCGAACTCGGCGCGTGGAAATGGAAAGTTTATCGCGGGGTCTCGCCAACTCGAAATAAAGTGCTAAGCACGCCAGCCAACTTTTCAAACGTCGATTCCGTCTGAATGGTCGCGATATGAAGTTTCACTTTCTTACCAGACCTCCGTGTTGAATCATTCGTATCAATTACCTTGATTAAATGGAAGTGTCCTTTTGATCGGGGGATGAAGTTGTTTGAAAGTTCGCGCGATCGAATTTAATGAATTATCCGCGTCGCCGCATGCTAATCGCGATTAACGGCTGCACGGGCGTGAAATTTTGCGACTTCGTCGAATATACGGGCAACAATCGTGGCACGATTGAGAATGCAGGGATTTTTTTTTGCAAAGTTAGTCAGCGCGAATTGGAATGGAAGCGACTTTGTATACGGAGTTTCCTTTTTAAGGGAAACGATTGACTTTAAGGAATCCTTCTAAAGCAATTGTTTTAGCTTCAATTATGGAACCAGCTCAATGAAATACAGAGTGAAGCAGCGGAGGATACTGAAATTACTCACATTTACAAATACAAGCACGAACAGAAGTAACGATCTACATTAAAGTAACATCCCTTTGATCGTGGCTTTCAAATACTAATTTGCATTTTGTTCGCGAACGAAATTTCCTGTACAGTTCCAACTACCAAATAATTTCTTAATAACCCTTGCATAATACCTACTACCTGACAAGCGTATCCTCCTCAAAGATTAGACGTCATTCAAATATGAATTTTGCGAGTCAAAGATGAAAAACTTTGCTCCAGTTAAATGGTGATTTGGATAAAATCAATCGAGTAATTGCGCGACAAGTTTAGTAAGTGTACACGTAATTATTTTGCAAGAGGAATTCGAAACGCATTTCACGCTATGATCGAATGAACACCATTTTAATACGTGGATGATAAACAATGCGATCAATAGAAATCTAAAACCAATTTCTCATATCATCTATGGGGCAAGATATCAAGCCACGTTTGCGACATATTTCGAAAATATAAGAACCCCCTGTATGCGACGGTTAAGAAGCACGCTTCGGTCGTACGCTGAAGATCACGTAGCACGATAATGGCTTCCTTTCCGTCCCTTATCGTACTGGCGACATTCAAAATCCCGGACCATTACTGCGAGGCGAATGGTACCCTTTTCAGGTAAGTAAGTAGGTACGTACATCCCCCTGAAAATTTCCCTTTGCCTCAGCCGCGACAGATTATGCCGTAGCCCTTTCCGATTTTCGACTTCGCTCCACTATCTGGAAGCCTTTCCATCCGCCTCACTTTTATCTCGCATTGTAGTTCAACTTTCTACTTCGACCAGCTTTGCCTGTAATATTGCAAATGGATATGTAAAACTAAGAATGAGAAGGAATATAAAAATATGCTGTTTCATGGAAGCAAAATGAAATATTGGAAAATCATGTCACGCTACGCATTATTTGTAAATTGTGCGCAGCAATTTTCTTCTCGTAAAGTAGACGCTTGCCTTTTGTACATCGAAACAGTAATCCCTTTTAACTTACTTCACTTTAAATATAAAGCGACATAGCTGTTTCCATTTTCAGCCACACTTCTTCTATTGGCACTAGTTTATTGTTGCGCGAGTATTTTAATGAAGTACTTCTGGCAATACGTTCCCGTGTCCATAGAAAAAAAACTAAATTCTTCCACATTTCAAATTCACAGGCGACATTACTTTTTATTGCCGGCGAGGTTCTTATGGGGGATGAGTGATATAGGGTTCCACGTGCGGACGTAACTTTCAGAAACATAAACTCGAGCAAGACAGCTGCGGTTTGAAAAGGGATAGAGAAAGGTCGAACCTATAATAGGGATTATTGCTTGGGGAACACGCCCGACGTTGTAGACGATGATAAAATACTCCCCTGAAGTAATTAAATGGTACGCGATTTGTTTTAGAATCATTTCTTCCATCTGACATAGGTAAAGTTCAGTCCAATGAAACAGATTTAAACATTTGATTTCCCATTTATTTACTGATTAAGTTGTACCTCCACATTAAAAGTAATGAAAAATTGCGCAGAGCAACACTTGACCCGCCTTTGGCTTACGATAATTAAACTTTTCGATTATTCAATTGACGGTGTATTACTGTCTTCATATTTTTCACTGCTAAAAATTGCACTTTGTATCCAACGTACTTACCACCATGCACAAGAATCTAAGACATCTTACGCCACAGACGCTCCCCCATAACACGCATCATATTAAAAAGAAAAAAAGGGACTAAAATTAATCTCAACCGGGCGTGCGCCAAATATTTTCCTCGTCTCGTCAGATGCTTGGACGCTGATTCGAGGCTTGATCACTTCGGGTGCACGCAGCCTGAGAAGAATGGGGATCTGGATCGCGCCGCAAGAATGCCATCAGCAATATTCCGTCAATGAGCACAGAGGGGATGGCACGGGTTCATTAATCCGTTGCGTCACGGATCGCTCGTCGCGGCGGTAAAACAAAGAGTGTTTATCGCGAACGACGTCTAATAAACCAACGCCGGTTTCTTGTCGCAGGGCACCGCTCATTCGGCTCAACGCTAACATCCTGTCATCAGTCTTCATTACCGAACAATGGCCTGATTCTGCGGTTAACAGCTTATCCGCGCAGAGAACAACGCAGCTCCCTAGCAAGTATGATGTGTCTCTTGAAACGGAACTCGTTCACGGTTAAGAGAACAATAGAAGTAGGCGATTAGGTGATATCGGATAATAGCTGAAGAGGTGGCAAACGCATCAGTGACTCAGACTACCAGCGGGTGGATGACAAAGTAGCGTCATCTTCTATCCTCGGATCGCCTACAAGTCGCTGATTACTGTAAAATACGAGAAGGCCGACTGTTTTTGTTCTCTTCTATGTCGGCTTCGCGTTAATATCATTCCTGTTAAGTACACGAATTAAATGTACAGAATTATAATATGATCGTCTGAAATATTACCATAGTACGAACATATAAAATGTATGTTCTCATGCATATTCACGAACAATGAGATAATGGACCAAAAGATAAGGAATAAAATGAGTACTTTGCTTAATACCTTGAACTGAATTAACGGAAAAAGGAGACGACAAAATAAATTAAAGTGCACGCCTCATTTATTTAGATACTGTCCTCTTCGTATCGTTAATTCTTTTCTCTTCCTCGCGTACCCTATGTGTTGTTCGATTAAATAACCAAACGAAGACTGAATTAATTTCACGAATGGCTTCCATCGACACAGAAAATTTGCACAACGAAGTCAATAGGTCAAACTCAATCATGCAGACTCTATTAGGCAGTTGAGATGTTCAATATCAAACTCCGTACCTTCGGTGCTTCCTCTCTCGCGGATTGTTTTACCTGCTTCCTCCTCTTTTACCTTCCCTCTCCATTGCCCTTAGGCGCCCTTTCTCCTACCATTTACAGTATTAATTAACGGAAGACGAAACGCAGGTTGGGCGTTCGGTTGGAACGGGGTAGTGTAAACAAGTCGAAGTATTATGTTATCTAGCAGACTGACAGCACGGCCCCATTATCTCTCAGAGCAAGAACAACCCGAACCCTCTTATTTCTCCCCCTTCGGCAACTAATCTTCTAAAACACACGAACCAACGTTACTAGACAACGTTACGTTCTCTCGGGCTATTGGCTTATCCGACTTGCGATTCGCAACACGCAAGATGTTGGCCTTCTTCTACTCCCCATATGGCTACATCTCCTACGCTATTATATTCCTTTGTTACTATACTGTAATTAGATTTTAAATTACGGTCAATTGCCCCCACCAATTACACGAATACTTTGTGAACATTTGTGTGGGATAAGTGGAGGTTCGTACGTAACTATGAGTTTGCAAATACGTATTCTATTTAATGTTCATTAAGAGGTAAGGCGTATCGCCGCCCTTTATACACAGACCAGATAACTCTCGAAGCATCGTAATTTCTGGTTTTCGGTTAGATATAGTTTATCTGTCCCGCGCCAACACCGAAGCTGCAAATATTTTTGGGCGATGCCAATTTCCTCTAGGATTACACACTCGTAAAAGTATCCGGCTATTAAAGTCGCATGTTTTTTCAGTTCCTGACTTTAACCGCGGAGAATGATGTTTAGGCAATCAATCTTTGTAACGTATTTTGCCCGCTCAGCTGCAATTAACCCTCTGAATAAGTATTTTGCAATCGCAATTTGAAGTTTATCTTGAACTGTAGTGATTGATGCGTTTCCTTCGCGAGACTCCTCAATGCGAAATTACAAGCGCAGCTTATCGCCTTGATGTGAAAGTTAATGTTTTATTCCATTTCGAGCACAGTCTGGCCTACTTTCGCGGCAAAGCCTTTCAGCGACCGTGCTCCTTGTTATCGCATCTTTGATAAAAAGTCGGAGAATGTACAGATTCACAATTAATGCACCGTTCCGTACTATCAGTGCGAAGTAATCTTAATTGCACCGGCAATTTCGATTTTCTTTGCGTTTCATTAGGGGCAACGTATAAAGGTAAGCGCGCCACAAGCGAGTTACAAAGTCTTCGGCTACTTCTGTACATTGAACATTAATATTTCGTGCTTGACGTACTACCATTAAAGTAAGTGGAGGCCATAATTAAATGATAAAACGCTTATTATATATAACGCGGGGATTATGTTCGTTTTATTAACTCAAGGGACGCGAAAGCTCTCCGGCAAAGTTATGTTTTAATATCAAAACTTTAATTAAGCTGTAATTTGCCTATCCATTTAGGGGGAATAAGTTGTTATTTTAGCTTACCGAGGGATAGTCGGACAAGCGGGAATAAAAGTTTCCGAAGCAAATAATACACGGCAACAAATTATTTCTTTAGGCGGTGAAAATATAGAAAATGATACGCTTGTATAGCGGAACGTTGTTAACCCATTTACAATCCTTTCTTTACAGCAAGTAGAATCGACTGCAGTTTAATTTATCATCCATTCTATATCATTCATGTTCCCCTTTACATACATCCTTTACAATTAGTAAGTATCTCCTTATCCGAATGGAGTCATAAGCCCATCATTTTATGAATGCACCGTACCATTCTAAAAGCGTACTAACCGCGCCATGAATAATGCAGCCCCGTACGTCTTGCTCTCCCCGTGGATAATTATGTTTTACACAGTTATACCGTGTTTCGTTAGTCAACCTATAGCCATGCCCTTTACATCCGCCTCGAGGTTAACGCTGCATATTCATCGCTTATAGCTTGAAATATGCCTTCGGGTTCGGGCGAGAGACGCACGTAGAAAATCACGGAATTAGCCGGGCCAGCTAGCGATACGGTGAATTCGGCGCTCGAGTTGCACGGCAGTATCAATTAGATATTAAAGTTCGCGCATGGGCGACGAATGTACACACTCTTCGATGGTGGAAACCGAGTTACGGGTTATTAACAAAGTCAGCAAAAGTACTTTCTTCGTGAAATGCCCCGTCAAACACGAAGAACCGGCGCACTCGGTTAAACTTTCCGACATTGACTCGGCTAAGTTCAGCTTTTCTGACGCCGGTGTCGGCGGTCTCGAGTATTCCAACCAATTTCAGGTGTAGCCGCCCTCTCGCGAACTTTTGCCAAAAATTTAACGGCGTCTCGACGTAGCGCGCGTTCGGCAGCGAGAGCGATAAACAGTTTAATGCCTGGCTGCCGTCGAACGATAGAAAATTGCCGTTCCGACGCGCTGATAAATCGGGCCGGAGTCGCGGAGTCTTTAATCGGGAGTTAATTGTCGACGTGGCGGTACGTTTTCCAGGTTGGCTTCGGACGGTGGCGTGTGAAAACAATATATTGGCGGCAACAACGACGCCGACTACGTACGGATCAAGCAAACAGGCGTACGTATGGCTATCTGCAGAATCAGGTGAACTTTCAAGTCCCGAGTATTTCCATGTAAGCACACATGATACCAAAGTATAAGGGGTGGCGCGGGAGTAATTACAGCCCGTGCGCTGTAACTTCCTATCTACGAGATCGAAATTACCATTGGACGGCGTATCTTGCGCTGCTTCTTTACGGGCCCAGTTACCGAGTGTACGTTGTTTGCATGTAAACGACGTCTTTACACGTAGCAAAGGTTAGCTCGACGCCCGTGTCCGTTCCGTTCACGACAAATTACAAGCTAATTCTTTATTCCTCAAAAATATATCATTTAATCTGAATTAGTCCGATTGAGCCCGCTTCGAAGCGTTCAACTTATTGCATCTCTACGAACATTTTCTTTACCTGCTCGTTCACCTTCTTTCAATATCGTCGATCATTATCTTCCTATTCCTTGATTAGGTATAAGTTACCATTCGTTGCAATGGTTATGTCTTCGTTTAGAATCCGAGGATATGTCTTAAAACCTGTGCTTAGAAATATAATTGCAAAATTCTAATCGAAACTGAAGAATTATTTTTCGAATTATCGAATTTGCTTTTGATAACTTCTTTGTGTAAAAAAAACCGCGGAAGCACCGTGTTTTAGTTGCCTAATAACCCTTTCAGAGTACACTTGGAAAATATAAAAATTCACATAAATTCTTCAAAATTGACTCTACATTATTAACACAATTAATTATGCACGTTTTATAAATCCGAGCAATTATACTTCGTCGAGCTTGTTCCGCGAAAACATCAAAGAAATGAAGCAGGTCAACAGAGAACATAATTCAGCAAACACGAAGCGTAGAACCTCGGCTCAATAACAAGTTTCGTCTCTTGCGAATATCGATAACTATAAACGGCAACGAGTTTTCGATCTGCAACAAGCACGTCCATCTGCTCTGATATATTCTTGTTCCCTGTGGCCCGCGTAAGGTGCACAAGATTTTTCTTCCTCAAGGGACAGAACATTCCGTGGGTTTTCTTTCTACGTATGAATATACGAGCGCTTGTAGACGCTTGGAAAAGATAGACTCGGTTGCATGGCGCATGGCATCATGAGCGTAACGATATACGTGCTTCGAAGGTCGAGACTGGTTAGGGATTGGCGCCGTATCGCTGATCCGGGCTCGTCTAGGCGTAATGCCACCCCTGGTAGGCCGGTCACGTCCCTTGCTACTGCCATTCCCTACACCCCCATCTCCACAACCCCTTGCGAACCATGGTAAAGTTATGCTCGATCCAACCGGTCAGCTCAAGTGTGGGCACTACTGGACGCGCGAAACGTACTTTTGTGAGACCTCTTACGCCCAATCAGATACTTATTCGTGTGTGCATCGTTTAGATATTTTGCCCCCCTATCTTGTTGAATCGTTTCAGACGAACGTCAATGTATCAATTGAATCGCGCAGACCACCTTTGCCCGAAAAGATGGAAGTCTACGAAAATTGGTCCGGAATTGCTTTAATAAGTTAATTGTTTCGGCAAGCAACAATGATGATAATAAATAGGAGGTTAAAATAGATTTATACACTTACAATTAGCTAAATATTATTCTATTTATCTCTTGAGTATCCTCGTCGAAATATCTGTTGCAGTTGTTGTGAGAATAACCGATGGAAATGATTATGAACATGCGTTAATGACGCGATAGTTACGAGATAATTATTAGTCTTAACAATATTGCTATACGAATTGCTCAGAAGCCAAACGGATTAATACTCCTTTTTGGAATTATTCCAATTTTGGTACTAGAGCTCGTGTTTAACTGATCGTAACTCAGATAAATTAACTAGATAATGCTATTTATTACCACGGAAGGACAAATATTTCATTACCGGAGAACAGCAAATAAATTGCGTACTTTGGACACCATTGCAATTAATTCTGTTTCAAAATAATTCCTTTATTCCGCTTTACTTTCCTTCCACATATTTGCTAACACGTTTCACGCAATTTTCTATACCCTTTCCTACTCAGAGACAGGCAGGTTAACTTCTGGGTAGCTGATATACATAGCAATATCCCAAGCATGCAAGTCGATCAACAGTTTATATGAAAGTTAAGCTCATTCGCGAGAGTTTGCGAATTTCTACGGCGATTAAAATCAACCTGTCAGTTGACATAATGCTTTGAGGGGAAAGTCAAGGGACTTCTTGAGTAAATTGAAAGAAAAGCTAGCTTGGACGGTTTTCTTACGAGGCGTCAAACGTTTCACCTCGTTAAAAGCTAGCAGCTCGTGCCGGCATTGGCATTAAGTAATGCGATACGGTCGGTGGACGATGAAGACGAAGGGGCGCAAAGGAGAGCGAGGGAGAGCGGGAGAAGAAAGCCGGGCAGAAGAAGCCAAGAAAAAAAAAATCTGGTTGGCAGAACTTTCCGTAATTAATACGTTAAACTTTTGCACAACTACACCGGAAGCCACGTACCACGGTCGCCCGCTGAATGACAATGATCAAAATCGCTTTTTGATATAATTCCCCAGCTGGGCCCTAAAAACGTGAGAGCTGAAGATGGTTCTTTCTTGAATGCAAAAGCGCCGTCCCACGGTCGTTCCCCTGATATATTCCCCCTCTATGATTCTTGTAACCGTGAATTCCTGTTGAAAGCCCTTAAGTGGAAGGAGTGTAATTCTTTCGACGATTAGCGATGGCTCATTATCCTCGTAATTAGTAGTTTGTGTAATGAATTTAAGTGTTTCCACTTTGGGATTAGCATGCTAACTAACTCCAGTCATTCCCTTAAACTCCACTTCTAATTCGAGTTCGCCCGTTCCATCTCTTTCTCTCTTCCCTGGGCACGGGCTGAATCGCAGGTGGCAAACTCTGTGAATCGTGCCGGATGTAAAGTAGATGTTCGCATTTACTCCATCGGGGTTTCCGTATTACGTTAACCTTTTGTTCGCGTTCAAATACCGGCACAGAACGTCAAACGTGTAATATCCTAAGCACGTTAACTGTATTCACTTTCTTTCGATAATTATGCATATGTATTAAATGAATAATTGCTAGGCTGAGTAAAAAATGTTATCTGTGTTAAAATAAAATCAGTCTTCGAAGTATTGTATCTTATCGGTACAATGGACAGTACAATGAAATAGTGATCGAAGTACCTGCGCATCTATGTATACACTGTGCACTGAATTATTAAGAAATTGATTACTCACGCGCTATAAGTTTACCGGTAGAAAATCAATTAGTTCCAAACAGTATCGTATCCAAAATATACATATATTCGTTACCAATTTGTCCAGGAACAAGATGCTTATCGATTCGTTCCAAACACGATTACCTTAATCTCGATACACCGACCTAGGTTAATAGATTTCACGTACACAGGGAGAGAGGGGGGGGAGGGAGACATTGGCTCGATTACGAAGCAATTTTCTCCGTGAGAAAGTAGAAAGTCGGGGCTGTTCCAACGGACTGTACACAATGTCCTGGTCATATTTCGATATATCGGTTATATCGATGTTTGCAGGGAAGAAAGACACCCCGCGCTGGATGGGCGATAGGTGCAAACAAGAAACGAGAATCCCCTTGGCCGGTTTCTCTCTTACCGTTTGCCGTTCCAGGGACCAGGCAAGCCTACGCCAGACCAGACTAGACCCAAGGGTAGAGGGCCGTGAAGAGAGTGTGCCGGAGCACTGTGCCGGGTGAAACATACACAGTAGCTAGTCGATGTGATTGGCCTTGTGCCAGAGGCCCCTAACGACGCTTTCGAAAGGAGGAGAATCCTACTTCGTCCTCTCCAACGACGAGCCTCCAAAGATATCCCGGGACCAGTGGCGGTGACGCAATGTTGCCGCAATCACATTTTGGCACGCCTCTGGCCAACCTATCCCTCCCGGTAGACACCTTCGATATCTTGCACCGTGTTGAATTCGGCTGGTATCGACCGAATCGAAACGATTGCCGCCTGATTTCGCCCGAGCAAACGGACCGATCACCGCTTATTGCTGTTTAAGCTCACGGCTGGCCGGGATCGGCACCGACTACTTGCTATACCTAACGGCTGATCGGTGACGGCATCGACTACTTGCTCTCTTTCCCACTGATTTGTTTCGGCTAATGCTTCGACGCTCCGGGTTTTTATACGGGTTTCTGTGTAGGTGGTTATTCTAGAGATTTGCTTGATCCGTTACGAGGAGCGTCGGGAAATGTGGAGATAGTTGTTACGCGTAGCAGTGAGGGTAGGCAATTGTTCTATTCAGTATTGCTGCAAGTATTCGAGATGGGACATTGAAATTTTTTAATAATTTATATATTTACATTTTTGCGCATGGGTGATTAATTTTAACACTTCTTTATCGTTTTATTATTCTAGGAATAATAATTATGTTGGTCCTTTATTAAACATTGTTTAGTATTGTAACAGAAGTGATAGGAAGCTAATAGACGTAGAAATAGAGTGTTACGAAATTATGTTCTTGCTGGAATAGTGAATGTTAGAGACCTATTTAATTAATAACTATTAAAGGAGTTTGTCCAAAGTTATATATGTCCAAAGTGAAATATGAAAACGAATAATAATGTATGCCGGCATGGTGTGATGCCACAAGCATCTAAATTGTAACGTGCCCACTGAAACTTATCGCGCAAAGAAAGTACAGTGCCCCGACAACATAAAATATTATTACATCCTAAAACGAGAAAGAACAGATTTCATGAGTACATTCTAATAATTTCAGTAGCAGCACAGTGACCTTCGCATAATTATATTTATATTCGTCACGACGACACTTAATAGTTCATCCCGAGCTTCGGAGAGATATAAGTGCTTTCGATCTTGTTGACTTGCAGGCAGTCAGTGCTCGTTTAAATGCTAAGACGAGTGAAACGGCGAAACGGAATAAAGTGCCGTGAAATAAAGGTGTATTCCCGGGGTGATTCGGTAGGCGCGGCGCGAGTTTCAGTGGTTGTGGATGGAGAGTGGTTGTATCTAATTTAAATTCCCGACATAAAAAGCTTGCACAACGCGAGGAGTGGTCGGGATAGCGTGGATCGTGGCCAAGCCACGTGCGGCTGCGAGATTCATTCCGCTTTACATGGCCAGTCCGTACCCATCCACTTCTCTGTGTCCCCCGAAATTCCCTCTTCAACATCCTGCTCGTACTCGCGTTCTCCCTCTCCCTGTCTCTCTCTGCCTCCTCATCTATCTATCTATCTATCTCTATGGCTGTTTCTATTCCCCTCGTCGTTTTCTCCTCCACCTGGATCTCGTGTCTACGCAACCTATCCCACGTTTCTAGCCAAAGTATGACCGGAACCTTGATACCAT
The DNA here is from genome assembly GCA_948146005.1 of Nomada fucata. Taxonomy (NCBI): domain Eukaryota; kingdom Metazoa; phylum Arthropoda; class Insecta; order Hymenoptera; family Apidae; genus Nomada; species Nomada fucata. The sequence goes on from OX411281.1 coordinate 8,319,613, forward strand.
GGATGCCCTGAGTTGGGAAAGGAATTGCCCACCGAAGGGTGGAATTGTGTTTTCAAAATTGGATGCATGGAAGTGAGTTATATTACGCCATCGGTTTGGTGAGTGGGTAAAGAGAGTTTACGATTTCAGTAATATTGACAATGGTAAACATCGACATTCTTTTAGAACGAATCAACCCCGTTTCAACGCTTTAAATTGCAGATCACTTTAGAAACTGGAGTTTCGTTGCCGTGGATGCGCGACACGCTTCGTAACTCGTTTTCTTGAAACAATGCGAAATTCGACACCGGCAAAAAATGAAAAACGATTCAAGAGAGTTCGCGTTATTCGGACGACCCGCACTTGTCTACCTTTAGGCATTTCAATTTTCGGCCCGTCTGTGCTCGCGACGGCGAAACAATTCATTCCGCTCCACTGTGAATAATATCTATTAAGGAAAAACGCGGGGGTCGCGGTCGCAGTATAGTTTGATTCTACGATGGTAAATTGGACCGCACAAAGTGAAACGAATGCATTGCATTATGAACGCATTACGTGCCTCTTAACCTTTGATCGTCAAGAATTATATAGCCCTGTTAGAATTTACATGAGGTAGTTTATTACTTCAAAGGCAAACGCCACAATATGCTTCTGATCCTCGGTTGCTGAAAGACTGGAGCTGGTTCGCCCGGCCACGGTATAGAGATAGAATTGGAAATCTGCTTCCATCTGGTAATAGCGTAATCTGCTCTCGAGGCTATTCAAGTCCAAGTAGAAAGGGTACGCTCAAAGGTCATCGGCCCGAATCTTTTTTCGACCATGTCCTCTGTCTTCTCTAGGACACCGGACGTCAGAACATCTTCGAGTACCACCTTTCCTTTCTCTGGCACTCATCAAAGCACTACAGACGGACCTTTTACCTCTCTTCTTGTAACATTTCGTTTCAAAGGACCCCATTAAAGTGGAGTACTTGCGTTTCTGACTACAAGACTGTGGACGAGATATTTCAATCGCAAAGAATCTACAGACGATTTAACACTAATTTAACGTTTCATTCGCACTAAACGGGCAGAAACTCTGAGAGCGCTACAATTCACCGGTGCATTGAAATGTGCGGCAATTATACGTATATCTCGGCGTTACTAATGACGCGTTACCAGCCTGTCCTGTAATAAGTCTGGCACAGTAGCGCCGATACGTATAGTAATATAAATACCAATTTCACGATTCCTTCTGTCCGTCATCGTGCTTCATTTTATACACAAGAGCGTGATACACTTACAGCTTAATTGGAATAATTGGTTCCACGGGAGGTGTCCGAGTAATTACGTAAAATAATACATTCTCGGCTCATCGGCCGTAATTATTTGCCGCAGAAGCGCGCGTCAAGAACGGGATATTTTGTCGATTACCGTTGGCAGAACTGTCCGCAGGCCCATCTGCTACAATTAACAAACGAACGTTTTCCGTTCCTTTTGCCGGCGATGATATCGGAAAATAAAGGCGAACAAAAAACTCCGGACGCAGCGCTAATAGCAGCGAGGCTTTATTATTTATCTCAGCGCGTCCGTAATTGCCGAAACAGGACGGTCGGACTCGGTGACAAATAACGACATAATTTCTTATTGATCTGACTGCGAGCACCTGTTCAAATACTCGAGAGTCGGAAGCGTAGAAGAGAGGCAAAGATGCAGAATTATTGTACAAGCTGATGGGGTTGGCGGAGGGAGTGCCGAACTACAAAACTAGGGAATCCTGATGAAAACCAGCTGTCATAACCATGTGCTTCGTGATTACCGACAGACACGCCGCTAACAAAGAGAATTAATTATTTGCCTGGATTGAGCACGATTGCTTGCGGCAACGTCCGCTACATAAATCCTCTACGAACGTCCTGCACTCAAAGAAATGCTTCTTAAATATAAACATAAATCGTTCACGTTACGCACGATACGAAAATGGTTGTTTATTGCTAGCAGGTACGGCACATTCCGATTTCGACAGATATTTGTTCAAAATTCAGCAATTATTTCCGACCAAACTTTGTGCTTCAGAGACACGTTCGAAGATACGTTGTCCGATTTGAACTCTATCCTCGCAATAGTTTTCTATGTAAAATGCTAAAATGCGTACTTCGGCGGAGAACTAAATATAAATCATGGGCGATACAAATTTAAGTTAATTTCCCTAAACTAATAAACATCGTCTGCTCCTGTAATTGCAATCAATTTCTGACAGCATTGGCGTCCGCTTTCCGTTTAGCACGAATAGAAATGGCATAAATGGTATAAATAGCTAAATGAACGACGGCGTAAAATTTCAATGAAATACCAACATATGACACACGATTCTCCGTTTTCTCGTGAAAGCGTATTAGTCGAAATAAAATGTCTCTAGATCGTGTGCACAGCCTTTCGGAAAACGTTGTCTATATTCTATGCAATCGCTATTACGCGTCAGTGAACTCTCACGTATGAACGCATTCAGCAGCGCACGCTCTGGACAACCATCGTTCGAACCTCGTTTCGAGTGATGAAAATGATGTATATTCACGATGCCAGTCCCTCTTGACCGCTTACGTATCCAACATCTATCGATTGCCGGGTGAAACGTATTTCCGGTGATTCGTGATGCACGCACGATGCCGCCCGACGCATTTATGCCGGCAGTAAAACCGAATGATGTGTGTCAAATATTAATACCATAGTAACAGCACGAATCACGAGACTACAGATTCTGGACCCTCGGCGGTGAGCCATGGCAGATTTCCGATCAGACGGTGCATATCGATTATTCTGTACGTCACATAACACCTTTCCACCAGGAATACTACGCTCCTCTTTTCTTTCGACAGTCGCCTCGTGCATCCATTAATGGTTACACAGCTTGAAAGCGAAATGGCTTCGATATATGGGTTGCAAAAAACTGAAGGCTATTCTCCGTCGACACTAATGGAAGCTGCTGATCTACGGTAGGACTTTCAAGTCCCGACACCTTTACCGTATTAGAATTCATTACGCGCAAAAGGGAAACGCAACAAAAGCACACCGGATCCGCGTTAAAACAATTTCTCCCCCGATTCTACTGCGAAATCCCGAAAACGTGCGCGCGGTTCGCTTAACAAGCGAGGGAAGATTTCGGAAAATCTCAGTTTTCCGCTATTCCCACGGGGGAACTGTGTCACCGGTGAAGAAAGTGAACCGTTAAACGCGGGATTACGAGGATTGGTTACAAATTCGGCTGCGGTAAACGGCGGTGTTGGCGTCTAGATCCGCGCGGGGCTTTAGAAGTTCCCAGGAATGGTTGGGAGCAGTAGCGAGGAGCGCCCCGATAAATCACACGGGTAGCGCGCGACAAAAGGGGCCCGACGAAAGGGCCGTCGCGACGCCATAAACGTATAAAGTAATTACGCGTACCATCCGCGATATAACGGCGGTGGCAAGCCATTTACCGGGACCCGCCTGTGCCCTGCCTATATGACAGCCAAAGCCGGTCCCTGTACCATGAAATAGCTGGCCAGGAAAGCTATGCATGATTTTCGCCGCATCGAAGCCGAAGCCTCGCGTCGCGCGCCGCCGTGACTAGGATTATATTTCGGTGCGCGCATTATCGGGTACGTGTACTCGTTAGTGCACCTGTATGAGAGACGGCTGGCTCACTGTGCACCTACCGGCACGCACCGTGGATTTCATCGAGTTAAGCCCTCTTTCGTTCCGCGCCCTCTTTCAGCCCATCGCAATTCCATTCATATTCATGCGAGCCCGATTCAAATGCGTATTACGTCTAGCAGAAGTGATGGCTCGCGATCGCTCGAAGAAAAGCAGCTTTTCGAACAACAGAAGACGCACTCGATCGTCGTTCCCCGGTCAAAGGGCTCCCGGTGATTACCACGGCGGCGGAGCATTGTTAATATTTAGAATCCCTCTCGACTCATCCGGTGCGCCTGGAAGCTCGGGCATTGTTTAATTATTAATATTCAGGACGCGCGCCGTTTGCGACGTAAATTAAATAAGAAGGGAACTCGTCTTTGAATTTCAGTAGAATGAAAGTGCGCGTCGGAACTCGATCAATACGTTTTATAGCTTTGTATATTTTTCGTGCGGAAATTATTCGTCTTATCCCGTCGAATCATCTTTGTTTAGCGAAAATAGCTTAACTGCACGAATGAATTTTAAAGAAAATATCCCGGGTGCCATTCGTTTACATTCGCCCGTTTTAGGTACGGTTATGCCCTCCACATTATGGTTGCATACATTGCAAATCTTTTGCTGCCACAAAACATAATTGTTGTGAACAAAATGCGGAACGCCATTATCGTATAACGCTTACTAAATAATTGCAGAAGAACGGGAGAGAAAGTTTCGCGTAACGATGCCCTGATTGGGCTGAACGTATTCGTGCTAGAACTTGAGATATTTCACACGAATGCGGTAATGTTGCGCTCTAAATTTTCTGCCAATTAAATTTCTATTCGGTAAGAAAATATGTCTGATGCTTTTCTGGTAATTAAGTCACATACTAGCGTTACTCTGCTCATATTTGTGAAGCGTTGCTTCACATTCTGCCAATCTATTATGAATATAATGAATACATATCGTGCACAGAAATAGAAATATCGAAACACGAGCTACGTTCATTCGCATACAAATATTAAATAAATAAAGCTAATTAAATTTCTGCCAACTAAGACGATATTTCTGATGCTTGCAATTGATTCACATACTATGATTAACCTACTCGAATTTTATAATTCTTGCCTCGCATTCTGTCAACTTATCATTGACAAATATAAAACATGGAAGCATAGAAGAACGTGGAGGTACTTTTTGTCTTTAAATATGTATTAATAACAGGACGAACGATGGAGGCCGACAGATAAGAGCACGCGGGTCAGCGAAAATGCTGTTTCCATCACATCCCGTTAAATCGAGCGTAGAAATAAGAATACCTACATGCTCGACAGGAATCCAAGTGGGCCCGGTTACTCGCAAAACGATGTATTATGTATACGGAATAAATGGAATAGAGAGCAGCTCGAGCTTGGGTCCTTCGGAACCAATAGGGCGAGCTAACGGTCCTGCCATCGAACATATTGCCATGGTCACGTGTATGCGTCCCCTCTGCCCTATATCCTGCCATCCTGGATAAGTTTTCGGACGGAAGGAGTTTGCGATGTGGATAAATTCACGAAGCTTCCGGCGAAACTTGGAAAGCGAGAGTGAAGATGGACGTATGGCAAGTAGGAAGTGTTACCGCGATAGTTAAAGCCACGTAACGACCTGCAAGAATTGCATAGCCCACAATTTATCCCGAAGTCAGTTTTTATCGAGCACTTCTCTTGAAAAACTTGTCCCCCGCTCTAACGCGTCGCTGCAAACAAAGTTTTCCTTTATGGGAACCAACGGGATTGGTATTTATGTGCATACACAGGTGTACATATGTACACGTGTGCATTGCACCTGGAAAAAAAGTTATCGACCAAACACGGTAGCACGAAAGTAACTAACAAGAATGAGGCCTTTCAGGTACCAAACATTATCTTGTTATAATGTACAACGTTTGAAGCATATAAGAAAGAAGAAACTCGATGGCATTTTGAATCCGAAGGATCTTAAAGTGTTTAGCTAGCTTCGTGGTATTATATTGGATAAAAATCGTTTTATATAATATGTTGAATACATCGTTGTTCCGCGGCAAATCCTCGGAACCAGCACGCGGAATGTACTACCCACCTAATAAAAAGTCGGCTAACAATCTGCAGAAAGAACAACCTTCGACATGCAGATGGTTAAGGCGTTTATGACGCGCTAGCAATAAAACTGTTTTTGAGAAAGCCATTATTGTTCATAATCCATCAGGATATAACTAATTAAGCATACACGGCCTCAACAGTCAATTGCATGGGTCATAAACGTGAATTTCTAAAAGGGCCCACAGCTGTATCGCAGCAGGCGAGACCAGGTCAGGCTCTGGGACCCTGGCGGAAATTCCCGTGCGTTGCCAGGTCAAGACGGTCAGGATGCACCCCCCCCCCCCCTTTGTACAAGAGCGCAACGAGCGCAAAAAGGGATGGGGGTGTCGTCGTATTAAAAAGCACGCTGATTGGCATTCAGTCCCTTTTTCTAATATCCAATAAGCGTGCCAAAAGGTTACTTCCGAGTCGACGTGATGCGATGCACTCGACGAGGAAGTCAGTCGATCATCAGGACTCCTAGAGTCGTGAACCAAACTCGTATAATAGTTACCAAGGACTCGTACAGTCTTCACAGAATTCCGTCGGTCGTTACACTGAACTACGTCGGTTGTCTTTCAGAACTTAGAGTCGTGAGTTAAGGTTCAAACGGTCCATACGTAGAGTCCAACTCCCGTTTTAGAAGCTGCCACTTGACTAGCTACATTCAGAGTCCATGACTCAGTTCCAGTTAAAGTCTAGCACTCTCCATAGAGTTTTGACTTACTATAATTAGAGTCCATTACTCAATTCATTATTCAGATTTACTACTTTTAATTCAGAATCTATATAGTCCACATCCTACGTCTAAAGGAGTCTTTGACAGGGTCTTGTACAAGAAACGGAGACACCTCTCCCTTTTCTTGCCTGAGTCCGTGACTCAGTGGTACGAGAAACAGTATACTCTCCTACTGCAAGACCTCAGTACATTAGACAAGGAGAAACAGTATACTCTCCTTCTTCTTCTGTCAGTCTTTGACTCTGAGGTGCGAGAAACAGTATCCTCTCGCACTGCAAGACACCAGGTGACGACTTTGATTCAGAAATTAGAGAAACAGTATAATCTTTTACCTAAAGACGTACGGGAAACAGTATCTTTCCCCAACATTATTTCACTAGATATTACACACTCAATAGATCCGTTTTATTATTACGTTTTCCTTTATTATCAGTCTATTCTTAGTCAGTCAAAAATGAGATTCATTAACTAAGTCAACATTCAAATCAATTTATCACCCCTATCTCCGTAAAAGGTCGTAGGGTCATACGCGTGCAACGGTGTCGATAGAAATCGAAACGGAGATTTACAACCTCCGTATACTGAGCTCTCAACGCATCCTGTAGTATCATCGAAGCCGCGTATCGCGTAAAAACAATCGTTAAACGCTAAGGTACCGGTACTTTACGCATATCTATTCTTACTTAAATAAACACTGATTTCGTCAGCGGCAGAAATAACAATGAATGTACGATTTTAAAGTAAATTTTGAAAGGGGTCATCCGACCCCGCTTGGTACGTTTAGTGTTAATGTGCGGCATATGTATCATTCAAGTCCGTTCCACATTAATTTCGTTTTCCGCTAATTATTTACGCAGCACGAAGCAAAGTAAAGCGTAAGAATCCAACCACAAATATTTAATTCCCTTCACAATTGTTAAATGTACCCAACTTGTACCTTCGTCGTACGATTAATAAAAAGAAAACTGGATCTGACGTAAGCGACGCAGAGAACAATGCCGAGCAAACAAAGAATTAAGGAGAAGAAACCGCGAAGACATCGCCAAGTAATAAGGCACTAAGAAAAAAATAATTCCACAAAAGAAATAAAAAGGGAAGACGATGTTAAGTTCGCCATCAAGTGCGTCTTAAACTTCAAACGATCGTACTCGTCCGAAATATCGAACATAGAAAGTTCCTCGTAGCTCCCCTTGATTCATCCGCTCCGGTGAAAGAGCAAGGCGATAGGGAGGAAAGAAGACGGCAGGAAGGAGGGATGCAGGTAAAAAAGAAAAGAGGCAGTATCACGGAGGTCACAAAATTTCTTCAGTTTCTCGTTCCTATTTCTTTCTTCCCGTTCCTTTTTTTTTCGCCTCCGCAAAGTTTCCTGCCGTAGGTACCTTAAGGCTGCCGCACAAAATCCTTCGCGAAAAGTCACCTTGCTCTTCCATTGTTCAGTCTTTCGCGAACTTCTTTCGCCACCCCTTTTGCACCCCCCGCTGCTTAACCGCCCTGCCTCCCCCCGTCGGTCCACCCCCCGCGTTTTCACCGCCGTTCCCTTGAACCACCGCGTACACTTTCGTTTCTCCCAGTTACTTCTACTCCGTCCCTCTCTACGGCTGTTTGCACTGCAGCAACGGCGGCAGTAGTAGCAGTAGCAGCTGGTGGCGGCTACGCGTTCCCGAACTTCGAAACTCTAACGAAATCTCGGGCAAGGTGAATATTTTATGTGTAAATCAAATCCCGGCAAATATACGCGAGAGAGCGAGGATCCGTGGCACGGGGCGGCCAAATTGAATAGAAGCGCTGCTCGAGCACAGCACTGTGCCTCGCCACTCGACTCTCTCCTCTCCTTTTTGCCGCCCCTTTCTCTATTTTTATTTTATGCCTCCGTAACTCTCCCTTTCCATTTCGGCCTCGGTCTGGCCCATTCCCCGATACTGCTTGTTCTATGCTCTTTTTCCCGGCTATCGGAAACCATTATCGTTGCGCGTACACTTCGTTGAATATATTCCGCGCGAATCTATCGTGTGCGTGTGTTGCTTACAAGTTCGCGTAAGACATGAACGTTGCTCGAAATTTCAATCGGTTTGAAAGATGTCTTTCGATAGTAGAAAAAGAAGGACGACATTGTTGAGTATGAATGGCTTGGAGAGGGGGGTGAATGATTCGTATTTTATCGATGAATTGGATCTATTTAGGTTGAATTTGTTACAAGTGAGAAGCGCTGGACGTTGAACAAGAATTTGCAGAATACATTCTTCGCCAGTCGATCTTTTAAGGAGGGAAACATGTATTTTTAACGTGGAAATATTGTACCACGCTTGGATGTAAAACTGTTACGTCTTTACATACTCTGCGACAAATACTACATAAGTGGTTCAATTTTAATCAATATCTGAAAGCTCTGTGCGAGAAAATTTTCAACTTCCGGCAGATCAATTTCCGCACCACACATTGCACCAATCTCTTTGGGCAAAATTTATCTTGAACCAAAGTTATATCGCTTGCGATGTTTCTGCACTTTTGCAAACTTAGTTTTAATCAATTTTTGCATACTACATGGAATCTTCGTGTAGTTCAGCCTTTCTCTGAATTTCGAAAACGAAAAAGCTTCATACTTTTTTTAGGACACTAGTAGAAAATGGAGTCCTGAAAAGCGTCCTGATAACCGCAAAATAATAAAATATAAATAACCAAAATGTAAACCGTAGTTTCAATTAATGGACTTGAAGATTATAATTTTATTATACTCTTATCCTTCGTGTTACGCTTGCTAGATATTCGTTGCCCGTCAAATCAATAAAGTGGTACAACATGCTGTCTCATAATTCCGACACATATGCATTCGTTTGTTTTTGATAACTGATTTCTTTCCCCGAATCGCCCACGAGTTGTAAATCCGCAGATATACATATAGGTGATGCAGAAATGCAGGAAAACAGAGACGTATGATTTTTTCCAGCCGTTTAGGAAAAATGCCAATGTCCTCTCACCCGGATACGATTCTGACCCAAAAATGCACGCATTAAATTAATAAATTATATCCGTTCTTCTCCGTTGGCACTCGTCCGAATTGCTTGGACTTTCGTGATCCTGACATTTACCTCTCGCCGATGTCACGCACGTTTCGGCTAGAAGCTTTCCTGCAGATTCGAAAGATAATTTGAACATTTTATTATCTCGAAGAGCATGTCGCAGTGAATTTCCCATCGTCCATTTATTCGGACAGAATCCATATTCCCCGTGAGATATGGTATCCAGATATCATCGGGATCCTCGATTCCTTCGCCGCAAACAAATTTCAAAGCTGATTGCCAAAGATAGCATCTGGAATTAAAAGCTACGCTATTCCCCGGCTCCGTTTCATGTTCCATATAGCAGTTACGAAAAGAAAAAAGCCCGGTCTTTTAACCCTTTATTAACTCCTCGCCGATTTTCAAACGAAATATTCCGTCGGACGAAACCGCGCGGACGAAGAAAAGATAATAGCGGGCTAAACAAGCCACCGACGTAGAATAACGCGGCGTTTTTCGCGTGCTTCGCGCTGCCGTTTTCGCGACGAATATTTGGCAATGCCATTAAAGCAAGCAGCCATTCGTGCCCACGTAGGCGGGCGTGTACGCTCCCAGGAACTGAAAACGCCGAATGAAAATTAGATACACCGAAAACCGCGCGGCGCTGTACAAACTGCAGGCCGTGCTAAAATATCACAATGCCGCGGCAGGTGCATTTACCGGGTTTCACTGGGGCTTTGACGACAGTCGCCAGATAGCTCTTTCATCCGGTAATTAGCCGGAGAGCCGTAGGAGTTATCACCTGGTGCGATCGTGGCCCGTGTGCACGCGTGTCCCGTCTATTCCGCCATTCTATGCCAAGTGCTATGCGCGGCTAACTGTTTCCCGGCCGCGCTGGTACTCCGTGTTTAATTAATTAACACCGAGCCGAATAATAATTATCGAAATGAAAGATGGTATCGGCCGTTTATTTATCGGCACGCGGACCAGTATCGCCCAGTCACCCTCTCCGTTTCTCCGGCTCGTACCTACGCAACAAGCACTCGGCGCCGTCGATAACCCTATCTAAACGCGAATCCCCTAATTGATTCATAAATTAATTTACCAACCCGTCCACATATTTCAGCGTTTTAATCGCCCACCCCCGGCCGCCACCCTCCGCGAGCTACGTATCCGTTATCACGCTCACGGGACGCCGTAAGACCCGAGTACAATCCATCGAGACGAACAATAGATTTTTATCTACGTTTTCACGATCCCTTTCTCGATTCAACGTTATCTCCCTTGACACGTTCCCCCACGACCCTCCTCCTCCACGCGATTCTTATATTATTCAGATTCCTTCTCGCCGATCGAATCTCGCCGCCACCTCGGGAAATATTGAACAGAAATGCGAGAGCGGGCATTATCTCGATCGTCGAATTTATTTCGAGTCGTGTATCGAACGAAACTGGGCGTCCGACAATGTAACGGGTTTCGATATTGGATTATTAATATTATCGTGGTTTCGTTGCGCGATGTTTCCGCGGATAAGGAACGAAAGTATTAAAAGGTGAAGATTCGGCTTTGCTCGGGGTGGCAGAACCGCTTCGACTGATCGCTTCCAGGCCGACCCGAACGATTGAAACCGCAAGTCAGATGTCTCTCGCCGCAAACAAAATACAGGTGGGCAGCACGCGTCGTCCTTTTCCATTACAAGTTTCTCGATATTAAAGCCGGGGCATAGGGGTTGCCACGATTGGCGGAGCCCCACGATCTGCTTGGTGCTTGGGATTCCGATAATTATGTGCCAATTAAATTTAACGACTATCCATTATTCTCGTCTGCGAACGCACGTGCAGGCTCCCTGCTCACTATATTCCTCTTTCTACTGATCCGACAACCCTTTGCTATCCCTCGTCCCACACGCCGCCGTTGCTACCCGGGGATCGAACGGGCACATTGGCAACAACTAGCCAGGTCGAAATCCAATTACCTTTTAATATTGTTCGAATGGGACTGGGATCGAGCTGCCTTTCCAAAACTGCGCACAGTCTGGTCGAAAATCTGCGAAGCATTTCCGCCGGCGAACAAATGTTCCCATCGGTTTGTCTGTGCTTTGTTTTTCGCGCGTACATCTTGCGTTCAAAATCGTCTCTAGCGGCACCAGCGGCGTTCTCTCCTTCTTTCTGCAGCTTTCTCACCGCAGCCCATTCGATACGGCAGAACGCCCTTCGACATTTCCAACGGAATTGGAACGCAGCACGGGACTATGGTTTCTGCGGGATTAAACTTAAATTCTCGTAGTCGATACAGAGCAGACACGTACTTGAACATCGGATCCGCGCTAAATTGTTCCGAGCCTGGTTTCGTTAAGGAAGTGCATGCGATATCTGTATCGAGGTTTACTTATTTTCCCACCTGTGGTTTGTACTTATTTGTAGAGTGTTTCGGGTTTCCTCGGCTGAGCGGTACTATCGGGCGATACGGAAAAAGTAAATTGTTAAAAAATTGTAAGGAGAATACGAAACGACAACGGACTGAGACAAGCTGAAGATAATTAGTTTTGTATTAACAATTTCTTGTTGGGTTCCTTTCATTTCAACCGAAGCATTACGAATTCTTTGTATTAACTCTTGAGGCGCACTCGCTCGAACACTGTACTAAATCGAAAACCAGTCAATCGGTATTTCACATTTTTGTTATAATTCTTTAATCAACCATTTATTTATGTGGCTACATTTGAATAATATCTTTTCTCCTAGTTTCATTAGCACAGTATTCGGGGTCTGCTGTGTGGGAAAAGTCTGGACCACTTGGCATACAGATTAAGTACAATTGCGACTACAATATCAATTACCTCTTAAATTTATTTAGTTCACTGGCTTATCATACTACTTACCGCCTCCCCTGATTAATGTGCACATAAATAAGTAGCACGCGCAGTATCGATATTACTTTTACGTACATAAATGTTAAGGGCATAAAAGATTACGGGAATGTCTATCGCAACGTCTAAATTGTAATTGGAAAAAAACTTTCTTTTTCCGTGACCACTCGTGTAATTATTTTGCCCGTGAAGCCGTAATTGCGGCATTTTTCGCTTTTCCGGTTGGTTCTCATTAAGAATTCAAGCATTTCAACCACAGATTTCCCCCTCGCCGGATCGTAAACAGCAATCGTTTCCCGAGCCCATTAAAAGCGTGATAACAACCTATCACCGTTCACGAAACTTAATTGGTAAGGTCAATTTAAAAAATAAAGTCCTACGATTGGTGTTTACGTCGCAAATAAGAATGCATTGCACGAGTTCATCCATGTACATTGACCTATTAAGTGTCCCTCAATTGATTTCATTAGCGTGTGCAGTTTTAAACAGGAAGACTAGTGTTTACGTGGTTTCCTGGATAAAAAAACAAAAGGAGGCCTCTCTGCCATAGCGAATCCATATATATTGTATCGCTGAAGGTTACCGAAACAAAATGGACGGAATGAAAGGGCGATACAAATATTAAGCACGTACAATGGGGATAAAAAAAGAACGGTACCCCGGGTTACCATCGCGTAGTCAGATACGGGCTATTTTCTAGTAATGCGCTACTGGTCGAGAAATGCTATTCCGCAAAGGAGACCCTTACGCGCTCTGCATAAAGATGGTCGGATTTCGTATCTGTTCCTCAAATATATTTAAATTCCACAACGAAGCGAAACGTGCCTTTTCTTCAGTCTCTATCAATTTTTCGCAAATTCGTATGCAGCGGCTTTCACGTATTTCTTACGCTGTATATAATAAATGGCGCCGCGTTGATTAAAACCTGCCCCCGCCATTGAAACGGACGATTTAGAAGAGAAGCTTGTGCGAAATATAAATCGTTCTTCGCAATTCCGAAATGGAATATTTACATCATTATTATGGCAACAATTTTTACGTAACCAATAGAATTGATAACGCGTTGGACAAATAAACTCCGTTTCGATGCAGCGTCTAATCAGCTGTTGACAAACGATAGAATCAAGTATTAACATGTTTGATTATGTGTTAACTTATTCTCTTAGGTTTTTTTGTCGATACTCAGGGCGTTTAACCATGCGACACTTGCTTGGATCTTTTCTCCATATAATGTATAAAAACAGCATGCTGGCTGAAAGAAAAACTGTCCAATATAATCCTTACCGTCCGCTTGGTATGCGTTAATGGTGTCTCAGTACTTTCCGTGGCCGAGGAAAAATTGCTCGTGACAGGAGACAAGCTTGACATTGTAACTTCTAACATCAAGTTTCGGGATCCGGGCTGTAAGGAGGAAGGGGATGCAGGTTATCGGGGTTGCGGGTACAAGGAAGGAGTCGATAGGGTGAGCACCAACACAGAGTGACCACTAAACACCTAACAACCAACAATAGCAGCCAACATCGAACACCGATAAACCAACGAAACTAAACCAACCACAAGTCACATTGTAACGGAACTCAGCGAACAGTGAAGACATAATATATGTATATGCACGTATGTATATAATATAGTACAATAAACGGTATAGTTGTATATTGTACTGCAATATATTGTATACATATATATATATATATATATGGATATATGGATATAGATTGTATACAATAATGTTCATTGACGTGTAAATACGTACGTGTGGGTGAAGAGTGCCACTGTCTCCGCGAGCAATTAACAACGCGCAGCGCAACGGTAGCGAGAAATAAAGAATGCCAATTCATTTTTCGAACCCTTCGTAGAGGAAACGAGAACGACGCGTTTGGCGGATTCTCTTAAAAAAAAGAAAAAAAAAAGTATTTCAAATGCAGCGGAAATAGTTGCGATGTACAAAATTTAATTAAAGGCCAATTTGCACGAAAACGGAAATTCGTCGGTGCAGTTTAATTAAGGGGAATGAACGCGCCGCAGAAAAATGTACCACCGCGCCAGCGTGTAGATGCTCGATAATGGAGGGACACGGTAATTATCGCCGACAAACTGTCTCGAAGCAATACAAAAATTGACCGCGTCATTTCGGCCGAACTCGACGGCCAAATTCGATGTATCAAAACGAAGCGACGTTCGCAGGGCACTCTTCGCTCACACCGTCGTCTGCGGGCAATGGCGCGATCATTTTTTTTTTTTCATTAAACACTCAGGAGCGCTAACTGTGAAGGCACGATAACGTAAAAGTGAAAGACGTTCAAACTTAACAAGGTTGACATATTTTCAGAGACACCGAGTAGGGGTATGGTGACGTACCACATCGAGTACATTGAGAACGTGGTTCACGCGGACGACTCTAGTAGCGGTAGTTGTTGTTACATTGTGTGTTGTGGTCGTGGCAAGAAGAAGAAGAGATGGAGGAGGTGTGCGGCGCCCCCGGCCAGCCGGTCGCCCGTCACACCCTGAAACAGAATAATATTGTCACTTCCGTGCGGAATCACGCCGTCCCTATCGGCTACCTTCCCCCCTCCCCGCCCCGTCATTAACCAAACTCATTTTACCGCGCACATGTAATCATCGAGTCTTTTCAGTGACACGCACAGGCGTGAATTACACGCGCGTATCGCGCGTCAACGGCGAAAATTGATTATCGGTTAGCCGCGTTGTAATCGACAACGCAGAAACGTTCGCGTAATCGCGCGGCTCGTGCGAAAATTTAACGGCACGCGTCGACGCGACGGGCGGCACACGTTTCATTTACTTCTCCGTCGAGCGTTTCGAATCTCTCGAAAAGTTTCCAACGGAAGCGCGTGGAACGAAATGAAACATAGCTTCCCCGACAATGGCGCTTTATACCATTTCTGGCTCGATCAATCGGGCTGGCTTGAAAATGACGTTTCCACAGCGGCGCGACGCGCACCCGAAACGTTACGCTTTTGTTGCCGCGTACTCGAAACCCGTTCGACGAAACGATTTCTTCTTTCCGCCAATCGCTCCCATTAATCACCCGGGGAACGGGGTAATCGCCAGGCGGGGCCGATAATTGATCATCGTTAAGCATAATCGTTGAAACGTAGCCGTTCGTCGTTGAATTCTGCAATAATATCGACGTCGCTTCGTTACGCGGGCGTTCGATTTCCGAGTGCTCGGTCGGATCCTTGAAATACAAAGTCGATTTCCACGGGCGGCCCGATACTTGTGCCGCCCCGGTTCGTTCGCAGTAAGTATTAGCGCGAAGTCGCGCTCGACGGACGGACGAGGCCGAAAAAAGGGGCAAAGCCCTATATCGGGGAAAAAGGGGATTTCGAATTTGCTGGACCGTGTCCACCCATTGCATCGTTTACGTCCAATACAAACGAACGGGCGAACGAACGGACCCGGGAGGAGGACAGATAGAGGGTGACAGGGTGGGCAGCAGCAACGGGAAGGTAGTGGAAAGCAGGAGAGCGATGACGGTAGGAAGAGGTGTGCGGGGAGGGAGAGGGGCTGAGAAACGGGAGCAGCGACCGGGATTTTAACGTCGAGCACACTCGTTTCGAGTCGATAGGTCCACTTCGGCTGGCTTGGGAAGCAGTCGACATGGTCCAGCAACTTCCTCCACCCACCTCGTACCACCCTGCCCCTCCTGCTGCTCTTATACACTTCGGTCCGAAGACATCATCCCCGTATCCGGAAACAGGGCAGCGCCGATTGCGAGTTTTCATAGACGCGGCTCTCACGGCTGATAAAAACTGCTCGCAATCTAACCAGCTTTCCCAGCAGACTTTCGGAGATAGTTTGCACGAAGCGGTTCGGGAGGGAAAGGGGGGACGCGCGACGCTTCGCAATTAAACAGCCGCGACGCTTCGGTTTGACGACGTGCCACCGATGGAATTCCGAACGGTACGAAAAGAAAAGAGAGTTTTCGCGGATACATTCTTCGGTAATCGCTGCCACGGATCTGGCGGCCGACGCGGGTACGTTCGACGTGTATGCATGTAGAAAGTATTATTCTGTTAAACAAGCAACTAGGGAAATGGAATGAAGGAAACGGGGCGCGTGACGTAAAAGAGTGGCTCGTGGGAACTCCGTCACATGCTGTGTCGCAGTAAGTGGAAAATGTGAGGTTTGCTTAACCCTAAAAGCTTTCAGTTTACGAAATTGTCGTCAATGTGACGGAAGGAACAGCGGTCAACGAACTCGGCTCGATTAACGATTTTCGTTTTAATAATATCGACGCGAGTGGCAAGAAAGAAAGGCGCGTCGAACAATATTTTCGCTCTCAATAATTATCGTGCGCAAGTGGAACACGCACATTTTTGTATTCCAGTGAAAGCCACAGATGTTTTAATAGAGATTGAATTATGAACGGGACAACAATTTATCGGACCCTCCGTCGGGAGCTGAATATTACCGATGTAAAAGAAGAGAAAAATATTAAATATCCATTGAAAATGACGTTACAGGCAAACCGAATGAATAATAAAACACGCGGCCGGAATACTTTTGGGTGAAACAAATCACTGAAATTCCATTGGAGAATAAAATGCATTTAGTATAGCAAGTTTGAAATGGAAATGGATCGTCCCGATGGACGGGGAGGGGGAGGGGGAAGGGGTGGGTTTTTTTTTATTCTACCGTGCAGGCAGTCGCGGCGAAATTTTATTTAATGGTTCTCATATGTTGAACGGGTTCTTTTTGAAACAATGGGCCTGATGTAATCGAGGAAAATCCTCATGCTGCAGCAGGTTTCCGGTATTATTAAAATCATTATTTCCGTCCCTCGGTATTCGTACCGAAATAAATAGGGTGCGCACAGGAAAGGGTGGAGGTGGGGCCGCATTACTTTCAAGAGACGATGAAAATGGACTCGCGAATACACGAAGCGCCGTAGCGAGTGTATGAAAACGAATAGGCGGAAATATTACGTTCAAAGAGGGAAAGAGGTGGAGGGAGAGAGAGCGAGAGAGAACGGCAGCAGACGATTAGAAGAAGGGATGCAGAGAGACAACGGGAACTGGTTGGAAAAGAGACTTACGTTATGACGTTACGAACTCTATACGCTGCTCAAAACTGCTCCCTCGACAAGTTCCTACCTATCACCTTCTTCTGCTACAATTTGTCATTGTCACGCCATAGATCGCCGTTCGAACTTTGCATAATAAATCAGGTATAGTCAATTGAAACTGTCTGTTCCAGGATAAAACATTTTTCAAAATGGCTGGAGAGACATTTTTGTTTGTTTCATTAGTGGTTGACCAGCTTTAGTATTTTTTTTTATCGAAGCGAGCATATGGAAAATGCAATCGTAGTCTCAAGATCCGTGTTAACTTTAATCGCGCGTACATAAATTGCGACTGAACGTTTTATGTATTCCATTAATGGGCGCAGTGTCTTTATACTTACATACACCTGCTGTGCTATCCGAAGGTTCACCCTTTTAGTTAACAACGGAAAATGGCAAGCTGTTTCAGTAATGGGCATACATGGCGTATTAGGAGAGCGCGCATTTTTATTAAATATATTACGAAAATAAGCTATAATATTAAACATCTGGACCAGCGATAGCGGCACAAATGTAATGACGTTACATTATTTAAAAACGGTGCCCACTTATTCACGGGAATTATTCACGGTACGTACGCTGGCTTAATGCCGCAACATGCTACCTTTCGGCAGAATTACGTTCGCATATTTTACGAATATCTGGGACCGAAATTGCAAAAACGAATTGATCACGCTGGGCCGCATAATCAATCGCCAATGACTATTGGCTATTAAACATATTCAATGAAGTAGCGCTTGACAAAGGGCGTATTGTATGATGGACAGGAATTGTGGGGCGCGGCGCATTTCGCCGATCAAGAGGTCCGGCGAAATTAATCACGCCACATCGTTCCCACGATTGATGGCCGGGACAAACACAAAAATCAAAGGTGTGAATATTCAGGGGGCCACGGCCTGATTTCTATTTTGCCGGCACGCTGACCGACGCGTCGCGACGGTTGTTCGAAATAAATAACACGGAATACATCATCCCTGGTGTACGTGTCATACTGGCCGCTTGTCCTCGTCACAAATAGAACCCTGGGGAATTACGCCACGAAGATCTGCGAGATGGGTTGGGCTGACGCGGTAATACTGGTTATCATCGCCCTGATTGCACCCATACCTCCCCCGTCGCCATTGCCGCTACGTCCATCGACTATCTTCCACTGGAACCTGCATCCGACCCGGTATATTTCCATCCGTGCTATTTATTACGTCTATCCTACAGCGATCCTTCCTTTCACGATATATCGACGAACGAAAATTGACGGGGGCCACGATGGCTTAAGAATTCACCTAGGTCACAGGCTTCAGCTGCGAATACCATT
Source organism: Nomada fucata (assembly GCA_948146005.1). NCBI lineage: Eukaryota > Metazoa > Arthropoda > Insecta > Hymenoptera > Apidae > Nomada > Nomada fucata. The sequence goes on from OX411281.1 coordinate 8,338,325, forward strand.
TTAATGCTGTTTATCGTGCACATCTTGCGTCGCGCTTGCCCCGATATTGGAAAGGAAACGACGAGGTGATAGATTTGTTAATTATGGAACGCATATTTTTCCTATCACGCATGTAGGTCAGGCTATTTAAGGTGATTGATACGACCGACTAGGTATTTAACTCTAGTGCGGAGAGTCTAACGTGCAAATTTAAAATTGACGCAGGTGTTTCTGCGTAAATATTACTTTCAATGCATTTTTATTTTCTTGTGTGCCTTAAAAGTGTAGTCCTGGTTTTATTCAAAGGCAACTCGAATGGTTGTGGGTATGCTAGTGTAAATTGCAGTTCGTTTCTCAATCAAATATGTAGCGCGAGTGTTATTCAAAAATTTATGTGCAGAAGTCGAAAATCGTCCTGCGTAGGCAGAAATCATTGGCCTCCAGCAACTGATACGAACAGTCGGTCAAGTATGTCGTAATATGAATAAAAATAAACGTCGGCAAACGTATCCCACCGGACTCTCTATATTGTAAATTACTTTCTACAATAATTTATTATTCCCTTTCGGTATAGGATTATTGTGCAAACGGTTCACTCAAACTTACGTAATATTCTTTCTTACCAAACTCTATTACTTATTGCGCTAGATTAAATTGGGTCTATTGAAATTAATAGAAATTATGAGAAAAATTAACGCGAGCATATGAAAGCTGCGCGCACTTACATCTATCACCGTGCAGTCCAATTAACGTTTCTTGAGTTTTAATGAGTAGAAAAAGAGCAATTAGACCTAACATGGTTTAGAACTATGGTAACAAGAAATAGATTACCTGGAGTGTTTCTTTACTCCGCAACGTAATAAGAAATAATTAACTACAAATTGTGTGTACTATACATATATTTAAGTAACATCTGTATAAAACCAATACTATAAAATGTACCTGTATATGCATCTGTAAGCATTTACAGATATGCACAGTATGTCCGGCTTAAGTCTACGCACGCTATCACACACTTAGCTTTCGAAAAAGCATTGAAACAGAATTGGGTCGCTATTTAATTCTCCGTGAACAAAGGTTAGTAGAAAAATTTAGATATTCCATTACAATTTCCCTGTCCAATCAATTACCTTTCGTACACAAAATATTCCCATTTTCGAAAGCTAAGGAATTAAGCATGCATGTGCTTGGACTGGTCGTACTGTGTATCGCACACTACATACCTACTTAGCATCATGCGAATCAAATACTTGTATATAACAATATCTGCAAGTTCCGAAAAGTTTGGCTACAACGTTACGCGAACGAGACTACCAGGGGATCCCCGAACGAAACACACCCCTCCGCTCCCTTTCCCGCTGTCCTAAAATTCACTTTCCTGTAGTTATAACGTGGAACCGAATACTTGTACTTATCACGAAACAAGAACACGTCGCGCAACCCGTACTCAAATTGAGACCGAAGATCTCAAAGAAAGCGGCCCTTCGATCGCACCTCAAACAGACCACCGAAGGAGGGCCATTCGAAAATGTCAATGGACATTAGGGAATTGCGCAAGGATAGAGCAGAAGTAGCGGGCGCGTACGCGCGTAAATGCGGCGGCGAAGGTGTGCACGTGTACGTGCGATCGCCGAAGCGTGATATCGGCGGCGTTACACGTGTGCGGCGGCGGGTGCCGTAGAAAAAGGTGAAAAGGAAACGGCAACAAAAAGTTGCGGCTGCACCGTTATTTGCGCTCGTAAACATGACTCGGCGCGCTTGCACGGCCGTGCGCTCTCGCAGCAAAGGTAACGAATGGGAGAAGTCGAAACGACCACACCTTCCTCCGAAATGCGCTCTCAAACCTTGCCCCGTACACTCTGTCAGTTTCACCCTCTACTCCGCCGTTCTATCTCTTTCTTGCTCCCTATCACCCCCACCCCCTCTTTCTCTCTCCTCCACCCTCTCCCATTTCGAGCACGCTTATGTACCTACGTACGTACGTGTTTACGCTGTGAACGCGCCTCGCCAAGCGGAACTAACGATAACGAACGGTTACGAATGTAAGGGACCGGCTCGCAAAGCAAACGACATTTCAGCCGAGCGCTGCATACCGTTCGTGCACGGAAGGAGGGAAGGAGATGAGACGAGGTGGCGAGGGCGGAACAGATGGATAGAAAGTTGGATAGACAAACAACGCGGGGCGATGCCGTGGCGAAAAAGTAGCGGAGGAGCTACCCGACGACGGTGCTGAGAAGAAAAAAAACGACCGCCGGCGTCTGCAACGATTTATGTTTTTGATCCTGGAACGATAGACATACGTAGGCGCCTGGATATCACGGTGATTAAGGTGAACTGGTTTCCGTATACGTGTCGATACCTTTTTTTCTTCCGGGAACGAGATTTTTATCATGTCGAAGTTGTGCCAGTGTTAAATGTAGGTAGTTTGTAATGCGATACACTTTTTGCAGGTGAACGAACGAGAATCGTATAAATGCAACGGGCGATTTCATAATTTATTACCGCGACTGGCCGCGATGGGAAATTGTGTTGGGATCAAGTGTTTAAGGAACGAATCGGAGCAATTTGGTTCGAATTTTTCTATGGCCAAGCGAATGGCTACGGTCGAAAGGGTTTTGGCCTTGTTTCATTCGATCCAACTATTTTAGCAACCGAATTCATTTGCACCAGACTTTGAGTATTGACTTTCGCCGTAAAAGCGAAGGCACACATTCGAAATATATATTCATATATTAATATATGGCAGCATTGCGCAAAGGGCGTACACGCGATGCAATTTAAAATCATTCATTAACAATAATTTAACGCAACAAATTAGCATTGAATTAAACTTCGTTACTGTGTTGGTCAGCTGTTTACCAATTACCGTTCCTTCGTCAAAATTTGCATTCTATCCGCGATACCACAATACCCACAGGTAATATCCCGTCTCGTTTAAACCCTCGATAAAAGCCTAATTTAGAATCGGAGTGATTTATCATAAAATTGAACCTCATTAACGTGCTTCCTGCACTGTTCTCGTTACTGAACGACCAAACCAAGCCAAACCGGTAAGCATAATTATGTAACACCGCTACTTTCACCGACGTGGAGTAACATGCTTTCATTCCAGTTAATATCGCGTAGCCCGCTTTTATTTCCCGATCGCCCTGTCCCCGTCAGAGTACCCTAGACTACAGGAAACGTGGCCGACGCGTATAAGTCACAATTGACAGACAGAGAGTGTCGCGATCCTATTACGGTGGAAACCAGCGTAAATTTCTCTGCGAAACTAATGGACGAAAGGGCGTGCAGAATGTCGTACTTAGTTTACGAGGATCTTGTGGTGGGCTGGTTCACAGTGGTCCCCGGTACCTGGCCTAGCAGTATCGTCCACTTGGATCCTAACTAGCGACAGCAACAAGGACAATACGGCAACAGCAGTGCAGCCGATGTCCGCGTTCCCGTGGCCGTTAGCACCGACATTCAGCCTGGCAGACGGTACTTGGTGGTCCAGGTTCGGAGCAACGGGCGCATCTGCATCGAGCCGAGACAGGATAGTAAATTACACGTTGACTAGAGCTGACAACCGCAATGCGTGCCACACACTGGCCGGCATGGGCCTCTGTGCGAGATGCCGTGTGTTTATGCGGCCGGTGAGTCCAGGACTGTCAGGCCGGTTAGGCCGCCCGGTGAATTATAGATAAGCTGGCTTAATAAAGACAGGAGAGATGCCCGAAATTCTCCCTACGTTCCATCGCCGCAGGTGCCACGCGTTCCTTCGAATTGCAAACGGATACCACGTGAGTTCGTTCGCCCGGAGAGCTGAGAGGGCTGCGAACGCGTTTTCTCTGTCCCGCTTTCGGGCCGAGCAGCGCTCTGCTCGTTCGAGACACGGAGAACGGCGGAGCCCGGGGAAAAACATGCAATTTACCGCGGACGGTAGAAAAGGCTGACTATGAAATACGCGGTTAATCCCCCGATTAAAGTTTAAAATTTCATTCCCGGCAAACGATACGTTTAACGTCGGACTATGTTCCTAGGGCGTTCCCTTTTCCAGTTAATTGGGGGAACATTTTCGCGCAAGAACGCGCACGGTTTCTTCAGTGAATTCTGTTGTTCCTTTCGGTGAATTGCCCCGCGACGATATTCTCATGATAGCGCGCACGATCATTTTCCGCTTAGCACTCGCCGCGGCGTTACGAAGCGCATAATCCATTTTCGCCAATTGCACGATCGGCTTCCTTCTGGAAACGAACGATTCGACGCGTCGGCCGTAAAACGATACCGAAGCGTGCGTTCTTTTGTTCCGTGGAAGTTTGCGTTTCGCAATCTCACGCCGCTGGGAACAATGCCGGTGCACAGCAGTGATTGAAGTGTCAGTGCCAAACAGTGGTACTTGTGTGTAATACGGGGTGAGGGGGGAAGTAAAACTGACGGAAATTTATTCTGAAATTCCACGGCACTCTGTTTAAAGTTGTTTCGAAAGAATCCTCGTAAAACGATTTCAGACCTTTCCTCTGTGCGCAGAAGCCTCGTCCGCGGTAAGACTTTACAACCCACGCCTATCACTTCTTAAGTAATACCACGTCTTGCCTTAAAGGTAACGAGTTCGATCGTGAAAACGTGCTCCCGCGTGGATCGTTCGCAACCAAAGTTATGCCTCTGCTCGTGCCGCCAGTCCAAGTTGCGGTTTATAACACTAATCAAGAATTACCCTTGCAAACCATAGTGGTGAAAGTTATCGGAGTCACAGTACGAAGATTAATATGGTTTTGATCGTTCTGTAAAAATGAAGTCACTATATTATGGCATTCACATGGCACAATTTCCAATTAACAAATGTCCATTAAAGTCGCACCAAAAAATGAAAATCGACAATTTCTCCAGGTGCCTTTATAATAACTTTATCGTCCACCGTGTATCACACTCTCCCTTGCTTCACAAAAACGCCTAAAAGGTGTATTAAATATCGTATCACAATTCGTATCTGAAGCGCACCACCTTTCGTTCGTGTTTCACGCTTCCAATATTTGCTAACCGGGTCAGTCATTGGTAATGTAACGTCGGCAGGTCTTTTAGCTAAACTGAGGTCGCGTTAGATCGGTTATCAACGGGAAGCGGAGCGAAGGAGGAGGTTTTCAACCATACGTGCCGGTATAGGCCAGGTTGGGGCAGGGAGGCATCGAAGGGGAACGAAAATTTAAGGGCAGCCGTATATTATCGCGACGAAGGGGTTGTCTGAGGTTAACTGCCAGAGCTTCGTAGGGGGTGTGGGATCGGGTAGTGTTGAGGGGTGCTGGAGAGGCGAGGCTGTGCCATGAATATGCCGCCATTAGTCACACGCCGAACTGCGCCGTAGAAAGAGAAGTAGGTGACACGAATTTCCCGGCATTGCGCGCCCTATTGGTATCCCAAGGGTGCCGCGGCAGTAACGCGAACAATTCTCCGTGAATGCGCATTTATCTCAACCAATCCCCTCCCACGTTCACCGACGCCTCTTGCGTCGACCCTGCGCTACCCAAAAGGCTGATAAAACTTCCTGAACATGTCGACGGGGAAGAGGGCAGCGTATCGATTTTGTTGTCCAGAAAAAAACTTGCGGTTGTGTCACCCGCGACACCCTCTCTCTCTCCCCGTCTCTCTGTCTTCGATCTGCCTCCGCGGTTTCGTCGAACTAACCCATCGAAACATTCGGGTTCGTAGTGACGCCCCTGTCATGGACAGGCCTTGTCGTTACATCTCGAAAGGCAGCAATGAAACGGTTAACTACATTGCTACATGCTACCTGTCACTTCCAGAAAGTTTTCACCCGCCCCCTCAATGGGTCCCCCCTGGTACCCGAATGATCTTCCGCTGTTAGCTATTAACCGACACAATTTCACCGTACCCTTTGACGGGAAATGGAATCGGAATCGTTAATATACCTGCTTGTTTCGAACGTCGAAAATAATCAGCGACGTTCATAGTCGAATGATAGCAGCGGATAATACATAATATGGTGATAGTATTGTAGGTAAAGAAAAATTTCATACATTTATTTCGTATTCTGTATAGAGACGGTGAATATAATTTCCTACAAATATTATATAGTATACATATAAATGCACCTATGATTATATACAACAGAAGTTAGGCACTTTGTAACGATTATAGGCAAACGCGTGGGAAATCATGTCGCCCTGTTTCCTGTGCTAATTGTCGTTTCAGTCATCCTGTATTAGTCATTGCGATTTGTGGGAAGAAAATGAACGGTAAGCGTATTTTTAGCACCGGTGTAATCTCAAGATCATAGGCATGAGTATATTGTAGCGAACTTTTAAAGTAAATTTGCTTGGGGTAATGCAATTTATTTCGTTCATATCCGGTGCCAGGTGGTTGTATCCGGGGTTGTGTGGTGGACACCGGAAGATTCGCAATTCGTTCCTCTGATAATTTCGTCAACTTTCCCTCTGATTAAACGGAAGTTCGTCTCCGTGGGTTTCAGTGTTTTATTTATCGTCTTTTGTAGTCTGTTCGTGTTGAACCACAATTCTTCTACGCCCTGTCTGTTTGTAATTACTTTGATGCCACTCACGTACTGCAGTGTCGCCTCGTCTTGAGCAATTATCACGACATTCTCCGGTGTAAATGGTTTCTCAATGTTCCAACAGGCGACGGCTGTTAATTGGACTAATTGGAAAAATATTACGCCCCTTCGCGATGTTGCTTGAACGCCCGCCTGGCTTGCTCGCTTATAATTCGATTCGAACACTATTGGCTCGCTGTATTTACTTCGCTGCAAAGAGTACGTGTCCGAAAACTTTTGCCGATAACTGGCCAATGAATTGAAGTAGAGATACCTGGAAATTATATCCCCGTGTAAGCGAAGTACTTCCAGTAAATTGCACGCACGTGGCGCAGTTGATTAACGAAAACGTGTAATAAATATAATTTTACTGGTAATTGCATTTCAATTTAGCTTCTTCAGCGTACTTTTTACGTCACTAATTCGTTAGCTTTGAAATGAAATATTAGCGATAGAAAACCTGCGGAACATTCTCCCGGTAACCTTAGAACTCCCGAGCCTCGAGCTCGCGTAACTTTCAGGATAGTAAAAACGTAGCCCCGTTTCTTTTCATTCTTATGTACACCGTTTTTACTCCATTTATACATATACATGCCAAACGACAATCACTGAATACCAAACTTTTGAGGTACATAAGAGAGCAAATAATTTGCCCGCAAAATGAAACGATACTAATTGAACATTTGTCGACTTGCGACTCTGATTAATCTCTCTCCATCGCCTTGGGAGTTCTAGAGTTAAGGATTGTGCGGGTATTCACGTTTATTCAATTGTACCGAATTGAGTGTACGTTGAACGTACAGTACATTGCACAACGAATTATACAATCAAGGCAATACCTTTGTTCGAAAAATCCAGTCGGCGACAACGACATTCCGAGTGTACCGTCCGTCAAATCGAAATATTCTCCAGCAATGGTGATGTTCATGGCATCGTCATCCGGGCCGAAAGCATTGCCAGGCGTATTATTTACACGCCAGGAATAATCACGGTGCAAGTCGTAAATCAGTAACCCATTTTGATCCACATCCGCCACGTACAGATAAGTGTCGAGGCAGGTTTTACCGACGTCAACGATCGGCGTAACTAATGCTGCCCGGCCGTTCAGCACTTGATCATTCGGTACTACGTATTTATGGATCAACTGATCGGTCGCCAGATCGAAGATGAGTATTTTCGTGGGACACATCGGTTCCCTTTCTATGCGGCCAGTGTCCACAACCCATAAGCGGTTACATTCGTCTATCTGGGCAACAGATGACGTTTATGTACTTATTATAATTTTCACTTGATTCTCGCTAGGTCACATTGGGAATTTATAGAACAATGTTAGTAGCGAACTTAATCATTTCGGGAAAGCTGTACTCGCATAGGTATAAATGTGAACTGAATATGGAGATATTTAAAAAAATTCGATCACCGGTAATTATTCTTTCTACTGTACACATTTCCATTTTTTACCGTTCTGGAATATGATAACGTGGGGTTTCGTTTGCTTTTATAGATTTTTGTTCGGGCATTAATATTGATATAAAATGAACAACAATGTTTAATTTAAATTTCTGCGAATTTGCATTCATTCAGATTTCAACTGCAGTATTAATATTCTGTGCGATATTTCAGATTTAAATTTAATTCGAACAGATTTTTAATACTTTCCCCGTTGCATACTTTTTAACGAAGGATGCAAATCCTTCATACGATATATGTATGTTCTCAAAATTTGTTTAAATCCAATAAGATAATGCCTAGGATGAGTGTTGTCACTTTTTTATACCATTATTACACTTGCAGATCATGTAAATTTCTCTTTAATATTCCCACGCGTTTCAAAACCTTGTTCCTTTTTAAAGTTACAATTTATATATGAAATTTAAATTCAATATCTATTACGTCTGTTATCTCTATTAACTTTCAATCTCTATTGTAAGGAAATAAGGTCAAATTGATACATAATTGGAGCACCTAAGGGCATATTTATATAAGTACATATATTTTTAATTAACATATTTATATTTTTCATTATCTATTTTACCAAGCAAGTTCACCCCCTCACATCTTTACGCATAATTGTAGTTCGTTTTGTTAAGCAATAGTGTCACGAATAAACACTCAAACGCGAGTCACTTATGAAAGAAGTTTTAATGCAATTAATGAAAAAGCTATTTCCCGGGAAACCTAGAAATGTATACAACAGTTACTCATATCGTAATATTTACCGCCAAACGATAGACAGATATTATGCTGTTACAGTTGAAAGGCGTGTGCCAGGTCCAATCGGGGTATGGTACCAGCAAAGGGCCACCAAGACCCGAGGTGGACGTTACCAACGACAAACCAATCGGGACCCCGTCCAACCACTGAGGGCTTGTTACGAACACACGGCCATATTTGTCGATGTCTACGTCCTGGGTAAACGCATTACCCAGTGTAAAGTTTTTCTCCGTTAAGCGAACATACGGCCAGGCCCAGTCTAAATATTTCCATTGAAACGCAACTTCTAGACCCCATCCTTTCGCACAGTGCAGTACCCCGAGTACCAAAATAACACTTAACAATTTCATCGCGCGAGCAATCACCGATTCGTTACAAAATTTAAAAAAAACGAAATCTTTGTCGTCAGATGCGACGAACGTCCTCCCTGAGCCCAGTCAGTTGGAAACTCACGGACTTGTCCGATCGCTGCTACGGTCGGGTTCGCGATCCGCAGAACACTGCTTCATAGAGCAGCGAACGAATATTCTTGACAGTGGCATTACTACCACCAAGACCGGCCGCTTTCGCTGTTCACGCGACTCGAAAGTGTGGCTCACCTTGAACTGAATATGTACGAGATAGCCCAATGCGCTTTACGATCGACTGGATTATCAGGAAACATTGCCGGACCACAGGAGGCTGCTTCGAATCTGAAGCTTGTTATTAGCCGCGTTACGCGAGCGGTCGCCGCGACGCGACGCGACGGTGTCCTTTCTTTCTGTGCTATTATACCTGTTGCGGTACAAGGTGAGTACACTGATTATGCGATAAGTGTGCTGCAAAGCAGTTGTCGTTCGTAGTGTGTTAGGTAGTATATGTATGTTGTTTGCGAATCAGCCAATGTGTATCACTTTGGAAATACCACAGTGATAGTGTAGTGAACATTTATCTCCACGTGTCATTAAAAACGTCTGAAATATACCAGATATGATATTGCGTATAGAAAATTGATTGTGAATTGTCTTCTTGTAAACAATTTTTCACGTCTATGCTCCTTTGTTTCGTATCACTTGCCTTAACATTAAAAGAGTCATATGAATTTTTAATAAGAGCATAATATATGTATGTTTGAATATAAATTATTTAATTATATAAATAGAGTTTGGATCAGCTGCGTTTTGAACTTCCTGGATCTCGGTTATCTGAGGTCACGGTTATCCGGAATTTTCGTTAACATATGAATTTTTCGTTAACCAAAGAGAAAACTCATAAGTAAGTTAACGGAATTATATTAATGGCTTATATCAACAACGCTTTCGAAAGTGTCAGTGAGTTATAAAATTAATATTTTCAAAACTGGAGGTGATTTAATGTTGTTTGGTTATGCAAGTGATTACCTTTTTCCGTTCAACAAGTACTGCTCACAAACCAATTATCTCTTTAATATTCATACGAGGTATTTCAGGCGTTCAAACCGCATTGAAGTCTTCGAACTGTATCACCAATTAGACACAGTCATGGATTTCAATATTGAAGCGTATTGAAGCCGATATTAAGTAGCTCGCGCATATTCATACACCGCAACTGCATCGCATGAATTACTTATAACAGTAGTCCACAAACATCAATGTGTGCGTGTAGCGTTTTTGGAAATGAAGGTATGAAATGCTACTAATATCTTACTCCAAGTTTACCTTAAAATGTTATGGGGGAGGCTTGAAACAATCAAATCCTTTAAACGAAAAGGAAGCCTACTGTACACGATTTTCATCGGTACTTCCTTTAATCGCGGTGGCTATAAATAGTACTGAGTGCTTGGCTCACAATCTCCAATTGTCTAATAATATACCATAGTTTAATTTCAAATTTCAATTGGAAATACTATAATGACTAATACTACTTAACAAGGTATATACATATACAGAACGAATAAACAATGCTAATAATTCTTTAAAATGCAAAGCAATTTAACGGAAGAGTTAACAAACATATCTAAATTTCACAAAGGATCGTGTAATCTTCGCGTCCTGTGTAACTATTTTAAGATATTTTTAATATTATTTGTTTGCATATAACTGCATTAATTTAGCAGTTCACGAGTACTCAAGGATTGTTTAAGTCGTTAAGTTGAAAGTATCAGAAATTATGTACCGTGTAATAAATTCCACTCACAATTAGAAACACGTCTAATTTTGTGTGATATCGATACGATTTATATGCTCGATAAAATAGTTATCTAACGATATGCATTACGGAGTTCCTCGCAATTTTTTTCACCCGTACCCGACCACTGTGCAGTGCACGAGTTATCAGAAATATTGGCGTAGTGCGCGTCGAGACGTCAATAACGAATGCTCACCAAATGTGGTCATGAACGCATTAGCCACTGCGTGATCCGAAAGGGGAACAGCTATTCGGAAACGGTGTACATTTACCAGAAATAGAGCTGGAACTATTTTCGTGCAAATTCTCGAGCATGGCGTGGATTATTAGAAACGTTTGTAAACGAATCCACCATGTTTTTGCACATACTGACAACCATCCGAATTACGGATCCAGATACAGCAAAATTGTTGCATAAACCTTTAAATGTTTCACGTTAGCATGTTCCAGTTGGTAACTTCTTAATTACAACCCTTGCTTGTATCAGATGTAAATGTTCAGCGAACGTGAAACCATGAAGACAACGATATTCTATATAGTATTTGTGAATTATTTGCAAAATATTATATGCATGATTTGCTTTTCAATTACGAAGTGTTAGGTATGATATAAATCGAAATTCTGTGTCATCCTGAGTGCATGTTGCCCATCTTAACTATATATAACTTGCAAAACAATGGACAATATCATAATTGTATTATTTGCAAGAGATTGATGTACGCGTACAGTTTTATATTACACGTACTATAGATTATCGGATGCGCGAGAGAAGTTTGATGCAGATGTCCATGAGGAGCGTCTCACGAAAAACGTAGTGCAAGACAGGTTGCCATTGCACCATAGGAATAATGAAAAGATTCACGCGTTGGAATCGTTTCCCAACACTTACGTACGTAAGGATCACGCAATGCGCTCATAATCGCCACGCTTTTCACGGCAGACAGCAACTAATTTTTTCCGCCGACCCTACTCGTTTCCACCCTGAATCGCTTTACACGCCTTGCCGCATCTAGCACGGCTGTGTTTGCTAAGGAGAAGTGGAAATCATAAATCACCTGGCTAGTCACGATTAAGCTGAACCAGAAGACAAATGGGTGGTTAATTTCAATCTTAATGCGAAGTCTACAAGGAATATCAGTTCTACTTGTACTATGAAGATGCATCTCTAGGAGCGATTCTTATCTGCCGCGAAAAAAGTTCTCGAGGAAGCAAAGCTGGTTAAGTATAATGAATACGTTTTATGTGCACGTATTTTTTTCGGAACATCTCAATCGTTAATTAGCGACACGTACTTATTTTGTAAACGAATGCTAGTTTTTAGTGCGATTACGGGAGCAGTTTTATTGCAGCGTTGACAAGGGTCTCAATTGGGCTTATTAATAGGTTTCGGTTTGCCTCGCGTGGGAGATTAATAATTATTATATATTCAATTCTAATTGTTCTACCCTTTTTGATGAACCTTTTCTCTTTTTATGTTAGTCTTCTTATGTTTCATTTTATATTAGCATTGTGTTTCACGAGAAACTACTGAAATGCGTTATTTCCTTTAATATTGTCAAACGATTGACTCAGTAATACAGTAGAGTAAAATTTCAAAGCTTCATTGTAATCAAAGAGCATTATGTAAAGTAAAAGTTAACAGGTCCACGCGTTGGTTTCAAGAACTAAAAAATGAAACGTGGGATGTGGAGAAAGTGCAGCATTAATTTTTCAAATACCACAAATTCTGCGAAGGCTTTGCTCAGTTGCCCACTTCATGCGATGTATTATGTACCCAATATTTGTCACTCGTTACGCACATTTCACGTTGAAAGTCGACGATAATTAAAAAACTCGATTCAATGAATAAGGACAAGTCTATATAAGCGTAGTCGCGAGTCTGGTGAAAGGTATTCAGGTCAATTACAATACCTAAACTACGTCCTCGGAATGAAACAAGAATTTAGTAAATGACTTTGAAAACTTCTAACGACTGTTTGTAGCAGAATTCTTTCCATAATAGGGATATTAATACGAATACTTGGGTGCACTAAAATTCAATGCGTATATCAGGTATTTCTGAATAGGCCGAATATCGGATCGAAAGATAGGAATTCAGACGAGCCAGAAACTTATTTCATGACGAAGGCGTACAGCCACTTTCGATTTCTGTGAAGCACTTCCAATCAGTAAAAATACTATGGGCGGGTAATTAAACGTAGAATTGCTTTCTATGTTCGGAAAATCATAATTGTAGCCTGTAGGTGCCCCATTATTAAAACGATAAAGGAATAGAAGTATGATTTCTAATTTGAAGTTGCGAATAATTACCTCGTCTTATCACTCAGAGGTGATCGTATTGTAACCAGCTTTTATGCAATGAATTTATTGGTAGAATAAAGTATACAGTTTCACTTGTTAATTATAGGTTCCGATGCAATGGAGTTATCAATAAATTTTCGCGCGTCGTCGTACTTTCTAAAGTGCTTGTTCTTTAACGAGTATCCCATTGACCCGAACAAATGGTAGTCTGGGGTGCCAAGTTTGGTGAATAAGCCATGCGAGGTGAAACTTTTCAACCCAAGTTTATGATGGTTTTTTTTTGTTGATTTTGCAACATGCGGCCGAGCGTTATCATGCTAGAGTATTTCCTACTCGCTTCGTTAAGGAAAGGTTTTTTTTCTTCGAGTGGCCTACTTAACTTAATTAACTGTTGATTATATCGTTCTACTGTACGAAAGTTGCAAATTGATTTGCACGCTTCTGACGGATTTTTTTCCTTAATGAAGCTCGGACGAAATGTAAAACAAAATGAAAATGACTTTTCCTAGTACCGAATAACGTGGAAGTAGCTTGTTCGTTTTGTACATACATTTTACATTTTTGAAATAATTGTAGGCAATTGGACCAAATTTTGTAGAAAAATTAAAATGTGTTCATGCAATTTCTTGTAGCATTATTATTCGTGTATTAAGCAGAATATTAATTGAGTATGACAGGTTAATTTATGCTTCGTAAATCTCTCACGAATCTTATTTTTCTCCGTTTCTTATTATTCCTGAACATGAAGAATATACATATTTTCTCAAGTTAAAATGTAAAAATGATACGCAAGGATTATCGATCTTTCATAAAGAGGTATTAAAATTTATAACCTTGCCGATGCATGACATCTCACATTGGAACAACTTTTTAGTGGGCTCATTTTTGCCGCAAAAATGTCAAGGTGAACTCGATTTTTTTTTGTGCATAACAAGGTTCTCCTTCGGTTCAAAATAAAATATTCCGAAGTCAACATGCTAACGTCACTTTCGCGGCGTTTGCTCATTAACATTTTGAAAGAAACTGGTTAATTATTTATCGATATATTAAACGCCTTTCAACATCCTTGGACGCAATATGCGTTTCGTCGCTCCCTATAGGTATCGAATAATAAATAGAAAGTACAACATTTAATGACGAGAGCATAATGACCATGTATCTGCAAAGGAATAAAGATATATTCAAAACTTACATCTCTCAATATTTCCCCACATATCGTTTAGTAAGAAAACTGTTTTGTATTGGTATCTGTTCCATTTTCGTTAGACACAATTGCGTAAAGTAAACACCAAACATTTTATTTCACCTGAATATGAGAGCGTTTTTTTCCTTCTGATCATATCATTCGTACAGTTCCATGATCGTGTAGAACATACGCGTTTTGTACATGCAATAATACATTGAATTTATTAGAATAGTTAATCTACTTTCTATTTTCAATATATTGGCCGTAACCATACGTTTCCGATAAAAGCATTAAACGCATAGCTATCGTATGAACATTCAGTAATACCAACTATCGCAAGAAGCAATCTATGAATATAAAATAAAAAGGTAGAATTAGTGCAATATACTGTCTCTTCTCATCGTATGTACGACTAATAATTATTCTTAATTGGCACCTAATACGTAACATGTGTCTGTAGACAATGAGAAAAGTAGAAGATTCCTATGATAACAATATGTTACTAGATATTACAAATTACCGCGATAAAAATTCGTCACCTGTATATCGTTTTCTCAGATATCATTATTTAGTGGCGAAGAAAGTATACCATGCTCTATTTCCACATTTTACTGTTCGAATACAGTCGGCATACGCAGTATTTCTCGCCCCCTTCAAACGCTCGTATCTTCACACATGCCAGGTTAGATCTAATTGATGAAGGAGGAAAATAAAGCAATTTACAATGATACTGCACGTTACTCCCGACGGTCGAAACTTCCGAACTGCCATTCCAGCAGAAGCTCGCGTCCTACGATTTTATATCGGCCGGGGAAGGGAGAAAGTCCCGCAAGATGCGTCTCTCTCCAGTGGAAACAGTTCTTCTTCTTCTTAAACTGAGTTTGGTAAACCCTCGTACAAGTTGAAGTTCTGACCGTGCGGGTGGCGTCGAAGGGGCGTAAGGGCGGAGGCGTCGTAAAAGTTGGACGAAGTCAATTTTGCAGTTGAAGTTGGTAATGCGATTTGTGCCGGAATAAATAGTTCGAGTGGGGAGCACACGGGGCACCCTCTCCCCTTTGCTACACCTCGTTTCTCTCCGGTGTCTGACCCGTGGACCAATCCACTCGAGTTTGGTGTCACGGGCACGTCTGTTGGACCTACTGAACGTGACAGCCTTACCGGAAAAAGTTTTACGTAGCTACGACGAGGCAACGAGTGGCAACGTAACGAAATAAGAGACTCATTACTCCCGAGAAATTGCCGAGCAGTTGTATCTCGTCGTCGTCGCTTGAATAACAAGCGTCTCGATTAAAAGGGACACGTCTCATTTCATGCCGCCTTGTTGGCTCTTCCTTTGACACGATTCCGGAGGCACCGTTGAATGTTTTACAATGAAACAAAATGATTTCCTCCTTCGATGATGTTTACTCAATTTTCGTCAATTTCATTTCAGGCGGATAATAAGTTCTATTAGACGGGCCAAGCGTATTCCGGTTGCCTCGGTCGTGCCTGGGAATTTCAGAAAATTATTTCGCGACAAATCTTTCAGAAGTGCGAGACCTTGCATTTATTTTGGCCTGCCCGAAGCGGACGCTAATGAGATACAATTGCTTGAAGAAATAATTTAATACTGGTTATTGTATTGGCTGACAGAGTGTCAATATTTGGATAGAATTAACTGCATCACCCCGTCCATTATTCCTATTAATTGCTGTGAGATATTCAAACAATTACACTCTGATAACTTGCCCTTAACCAATTAGTTAATTATTCACGTACGTACGTGAAAGGAGACGTCGCAGAATTCAATTAATAATCGCTTGTCTATGCTTAATCTCAATAAACAAGTTTTGTAAATATTGTTGATTCCATTAGTACATAATACAATTAGGAACTAAATTTATGTCATGAATCCGAACAGTACAGTTTTATAACTTCGAATCTACTCTCATTAATCAAATTTACCTTAAACTTTTCGGATTACTTTCCAGATTAAGATGCCGATGCTAACTTTTATCTTCAGTGATACGCGTTCCATCTTTCCAGGATACGACACTGACGTATCTGAAAATCTCAGATCTAATAACAGTATCAAATATGTACGTGTCCGCACATTTCCCAACTAAAATTACATTCTCTCCGAAGCGGCGCTTAAATCATTCAAAGATCGAGCCAGGTCACCAACCGTGCTTGTCCGATGTTCGAACGAAAGTGTCAAATTACTGAAAGCTTAGCCGTAATCCGCGTAAATGCAACACTAAGCCACATTTGCGGTAAAAAAAACGTTCAGTCGCACCTTCCTCCCCGAGACCAGCGGTTCTCCTTCCCTCTCCTAGCGAACTTCCCCTCCCTTCTAAAAGTTCACTCGCGCTTGTAATCCTACAAATGAAAACTTACGCTAATTAAACCGTTAATAGCGGGGCCGCGCATGTAGGTAACGACCACGGTGGTTACTTAATCCTGAGAAAATGAAACGCTTGGAGTCTGCGTGCGTGTAAACAGCAGCCGTCGCGGCGCTTTTCCTCCATTTTTGTGCAGACCGACGGCCATACACGATTCGGCAACATAATGAAAGGGCACATTCTATTAATGAATTAATTTTTTCTCCCTTTTCGGTTCTATTCGTATTTCAGCCCCTTCCCTGCTTTCGCTCTTTAAAGCCAAGGTTTCGTTAAATTTCCTCCTTTTTTCTCTCACTCTGTCTCTCTTTCTCTCTGTCTGTCGGTCCGCCCGACTGTCCGCCTCTCTCGTTCTCCCCCTGTATTCATCTCGCCATCCCTGTTCCTCTCGCATCCTCCCTTCCACCCTTCCGTTCTGCCCCTCTTTTTCGATTCACCCCGAGCAATTACCGGCGGTTTTAATAGCCCGGCGGAATAATGCGAAGCAAAGCGTCGTTTGTTTTCGCAGCAGGTTTTGCGATTCGAAAGGGAAAAAAGGGAAACGATTTTCGTTGCCGCCTTGCTACGGTTTCACTGTTTCAAGCGATATCAAGTGAAACACGTTGGAAAATAGCTGCGCAATCAGAAGGGCGAGCAAATTTGAATAACGGAATTCGCTGTGTTAAGTTTCGAAAGGCGCGTCGGAATGCCAGAACTGGTGGCCGCAGCAACGTTGCTCCTGGCTGTTGCTGTTCATCGGTAACACATGCCCGCTGTCGATTGTACACGACCGGGGCGTGCACTATACGGCCGCGGCAATTTCGCCAAATAATAACTTTCCCCTAGTTTCCATAGGAAAAGTTTTCACCTTGTTCACGAATGTCCTCGCATTGACTACCAGCTTCAATTGTTCTATATATTTTCTTTTCTCTAGCCTATAGCATTTCTATGTATTCGGTGGTGCAAGTGAAACGGAATATGTGTTACGATCATTGCTAGTTCATCGAGTTTCCCTGCCCGGGATCGACAGATTTAAGTCGAGCGCGAGACTCGGATTTCCACGCACTGTGTGATTCATTGCAGAGTGTTTAAATTGTCGGCGCTGTGTTTCTTTTCGTGGGTGTAAGCGATTTCTATTATATTTTGGTTACAAGATTTATACGAATTGGCAGACGTTACTAGGTAACTATTAATTTATCATTAATTTGTAACTATTATATAATTATTAATATCAGTATTACAAACGAATAGCTGTTTAAACGTTAATACGAATCATATTATACCATACCGTTCTTAGAACGCGAAGGATCATTTTAAATACAATACCAAAGTAGAACTGCAAAACGAAACTGACTTTTGATATCCGATAGTTTGACAGGCGAACATTTTAATCATTCCATTACGGACTCGTTGGTTCGAAAATTGTGGTAACAGTATTATATTGCCGGGAAACGTTCTTGCTATGTCGGATCTTGATCGGTCGCGCGCCGTTGAATTTCCAAACGAATTCCGTGGCTTCCAGGCCGGTGCATTTCCGTTCGGTCGTGGCTTCGGCAAACTCATGAGAATAAATAGAGGTAAAGTTGTTAGGACAATCGAAGGAAGGTATCAGGGCCGTTTAACCTGCCCCGTTCACGGCTGCCGCCGAGTACATACCGGCGCTGGCACGGCACTTTAATTATCGGAAGTGCTCGGTCGTGTGATCGGCCAGTGTTCTTTTCCCAAGGAAAGCCGAGGCCCCGGCGTGCTGTTTTGTCTAGCAATTTTTCTCCCGGCCGCGAAACGCTGGGCACGTCGTCCCGTCGCTTAGCTCATGTTAGTCAAGTAGGATTTCCGTAGTGTCACCTGAATCTTGTAATGTTTTGTTGCGTAGGAAGAACTGCATCCCGCCGCCCCGGATAGGATCTATGCCATAGCTAACCCTCTGGAACTGCTCCTTCGACCCCTTTCTCTCCTATCCCAGAAGAGCGACGTTTCGCTAACAAGAACCTGAAAGGATCTTCCGGGTAAGATCGAGGGTGATTTATCACTGTAACCGTGGCCCCCGCACATTTTTCCTATCCTCTCCGCGTGCATCCACCCCTTCTCCGTGCTACCTTCTTGCACGTCTGAATCGTGCACCGACCGATGCAATTGACTATTGTTACGCAACCAGCCCGATGTACGTACGCGTAACGCGCTCGCAAGGAATCCTTGAATACGAAAGCGATATTATTTTTACGCAAGGCGACAACAATAAGGGCGGATGGAACATTAATCACAGATATTGCACAGTTTATGCCCATTGAACAGCTCCCGTCCGACTCTGTCGAATTGAATTTACACTCCCACTGCGCGCCTGGCATCTATCAAATGCAGACGGGCTTTGATCAGCTCGGTCAATCGTGTCTGCGCAGTGCTCCTAAAACCGATTGCCGGTAAGATGACGCAAATGCACAACGGAACGCCGAATCGGTTCGACCGCGTGCGATTTCCAGCTGTATTTTCGTCTCTGGTTAGGCGTTGCTGTTAAATGTTCATTCGAATGGGAGCTTTCAGTATTTAATAATCCAGAGTAGACGGCTGGAAATGATAAACCTGTATCGCAGAATCGTTTGAAAATATGGAAAATGGTGTCAGTAAAAATATTTCGTTGCATATTAAGGTTTCGCAGCATTAAAAAGTAAGCATTTCGTAGTTTAGTAAACCGTAGAGGACCTCTGGATTATATTTGTAGCATGCAATCGGATACATATTATGCAAGAGCAACTGAATTATTCCCGGGCAAACAATTTAATATTAGCATATAAAAAGGGGTTGGAAATTTGCAAAAACTTTAATTGCATTCAATATTTCGTCGGCGCACCCTTATTATCCACATTATGCGCGGCGTTCAATAGAACTCGCGGCCCATGCATTTTCAATGACTTCATACAATATATTCGAATTGATCGGTTTATTTAATTCAACTGTTGCTCCTACGTCCATCAACGATTACGCATATACTTTCTCGACAGATGTAAAGGAAGCCGAATTCTGTATATCGCTTCCCCCCATTTGCATGCTCCTCGCTGCGCTGCATTTGTCTAACATCGGGACATTTTGTCGGTGGAATGGGTGTTAAAATCGACGCGATAACAATCGCCGGGACTTTTCTCTAGCACGACGAACGCTCACTCGATTTATTCAGTAAATACGGGGAAAGTTTTTTCTCGCTATTCTTTCAGTGTAACTCGAACGTTGATTTACAGAGGCCGTGCCGCACGTAAAACCGAGCACAATGCACAGCTCGCGCTGAAGTCTCGGTAAAACGGGTTCGTTTCAATCGTCCTTAATCGAGTAAGTTCGCATATAGTTGTTTGTTCTCCACCCGCCGCCATGGCCATTCCACGTGTGACCCACTGGAGCACAATGGCCACTGCTCTTTTCCCCCGGTCGCTCGACTGTCAGCAGTCAGTGCCTGTGTAAATACGATACGGCACTAGCTTTTCGTGCTTTCAAGCACAGTTTCGAAACGAGGAGAGGTCTGAAAAAAACGCAGACAGAAGGGAGATGGGCTGCACGTCTGCAACGAGAACAGGTATAGTCGAAACAGCGTCGCGTCCGTGAACGAAGGAAGTCTGGTTGAAATGGCGCCGTTTGGTTTACCGTTTACAATTTGTCTGGCAGTGCTTGTCCAAATGCCGCAGGCAAATATAATATTTCGCATCGGCGGGTGCGTCGCGATGGAAGCACAAGATCCTTTGCTTTCTTCGTTCGCGCGTCGATTGCGACCCTCTGTAAACTCGCGTAACTGCGAAGTCAACGCGGCATTTATATTTTGTGCATATCGTCCCAATTGTTTAAAGTTTAAATCATTCATCAAGGTATTTAGTAGGTGCACAATTCTATTGTAATCGGATAGATTTTTTCTTGCAGCAAACTATTTTAGTAATCTTATCAGGCTTGAAAATAAATTGGGGTATTAGCGGGGGTTAACGAAAGATGAAGCACACTCGCGTTGGCAAGTCCCCGAAGAAACTTCACGATCATTTCTAGATCGCAGCTGGTATACAGGTGAGAGTTATCGCATGGACCTTTCGTTAGTGTAATGATCGATTTAAAGTTCGTTATAGGATGGCGATCGATAATGGATTTCGGGTAACGAGGGGACAGGAGGTTTAACTTATAGACGGAGACTAGAATCGGCACGACGAAGAAAAACGGGGTGGCTTGATTGCTAGGCGGATCGCAGTCGGTGATTTGAGGCAATCTACCTGGTTCTTGTTACTCTGGACGACGAGTAATAACCGTAATGGGAGCCGGTCTTCGAAGGTAACTATCCTTCTTTCGAATTTCTCCTTCGATCTTATTGTCAAATCCACCGGAGAGCCCTGCCACTTAAATCAGCCCACCATGCGCGTGATTTGTAGGATGGTTCTGCGGAGACAGACCGTTTTTTAGCAAATGAGTCGTAAATTTGCCTCGGGCTCGTTATCGGTAATAGCCTGGGTAGTACAAAAGGAAAACATCGCGTCGCATCAATGGATAGAATTGGTGATAGTGGAATTTCGATTAATCGCATTCGAATCTGTCTTTCCTTTGAAAATGCTTTATACCTCCGTGGACTGTCGATCATTATTAGAAAATAGCATTCGAGCAACAGGCATAGCGTAGACTAAAACTTTATTCTATAGTTGTTTGTGTTGCCATTTTTTATTTTTACTAGAATTTGTTTGTATTATAGTTGAAGCAGGCTTTGAAATTTGTTTACATGCTGTGTAGAGATCCTGTGACATGGTTTTATATTAAAATTTTATAAAGCGAGCACGTACTTTACAGATGTACACATTGTTAATAGTTGACAAGTGTTTTCTAAGATACACAGCACGCGCCGACTCTCAGGAACTCCCCCATTTTTGAGTTTTCAAACTTCAGTGAAACGCAACTTAGAAATTCCGAAATCAACGCACGTACGCGGTTAAGTTTGTTAAAGCGTTGAACGTTCGTATAATCTACTTTGGACGCAGCTAATTACAAAGTAAGGCAGATTAACGGGTCAAGTAACACATATTTTGTTGAGTTCGTTCAAATTTTTCAGTCTCTGTAGACGCATCTTTCATTGTCAAGTATGCCCAAAATATTCTACGCGAGAAATAATTCATACGTGTCGTTGTTTACAGCAGAATACTAATATCTATTTCAGGTTGATGCAACGAAATCGTAGGCACAACAGTTCTGCGGATTAAAAGCGAATGAAATATTTTATATATCATATTTGCATCGGACAAATCGAATGGAAAATGTTTGTTTGCCGCAGTATTGAATATTAATCACGCGTGTTTCAAGCAGCGAAAGTTTCATGATTCATGTGAAACTCTTATTTACTTAAAAATTGAACACGCGTCACCGTACACTCGCATTTATCACCGCGCTGCGAGAAGCTTTCAATCGGCGATGAAAACAACGGGGGCTGACCGAAAAATCTTTGGTCGCCTCGACCGTCGCGATAAAAGCGTACCGCGAATACCAACGGCAGGGATAGAGAGGATTCAGGAGCCATTTTATTGGGAATGATCGCGCGACCGGCATATTATTTATTCGCAATTCCATCGGAACTTTGCTGCCACCGCGGCGAATCAACCTGAATAAATAATATGCTGTTATTGTGCCGACATACCGCAGTCTGTCAACTATGTCAGTATTGCTGGGAAAGTTTCGACATGGCCCTGCAGGGTTCCAGGCACTGCATACCTGCCTCGAAACTATTTCCGATATAATTCTCCGTCGACAGTACGAAAGTAGCGACCTTTGCGTTTCTAGTACCGCTATTTTCATAACGGCAAATGACGTCGTCTGCACAAAGACCATCAAGAATACGAACACTATTCACATTGTCGAGAAGATCCTGCAGACATTTCATGTCTTGCCGTAAAGTGGAAACGGACGAGAGGTTCGTTCCTTCGTCCCCGACGGTCCTCCCCTACGGGCGGAAAATTCCTTTTCATTAAATTCCTTAGCCGGCGAGAAAGTGCGCCGTATAACGTTTACTTTCAAACGGAATAAATGTTCGTCTTATTAAAGTCCTTATTAAGGTGCCCACATTTTCTTTCACACGGTTTACCTATTCGACGCGCGTGTCCGTTACGACGTCACGTCGAGTCCTGTCCGCGTTGACGATCGCTTCTCGCAAGCGACGTGTAAACGTTGTTGAAAAATGGACGTCAAAAAAAGAAAGAAAAAGTAAAAAACCACCCGCAGTATGGTTTGAACGTTGTACAGGGATCTTCTGCGGCAGATACGAAAGACGAACGGGCGATTCGACATTCACAGAGAACGAATTTCGCCGGGCGGCGCACGGTTCGCCAAAAAAGCGATGTCAGAGAGGTTTGTCGGCTGACAAATGGCCGGTTGCCCCCGGGCGAAGCTTCGTCGTTTAAACTCGAAGTCATTGTGTCGGAGCCATTAACCGTTGGAGCGATGAAAAAAAGGTATATACGGACAGGAAGGGACGGCGGGCGCGGAGGCACGGAAGACCGCGAAAGGAAAAGGAAGGAATATCTGGCGGCTAATAAACAATGGTCCTCTATTCATAGATTTTCGGCTCGCACAATGACAGGGGTAGGACAGGGGCGGGGTGAGAAGACGAGAAACATCGAGTGGTTGGAAACAGAGGAGAGGGTGGAGGGCGGTTAAAATCGCGTGAACACGGGAGAGGATTGAACCGTGGCGGAGGCCGGCTCTAAACAGCGCGATCAATCTTGCTGTAATGAACTCTTAATTATTTCGCGGACATGGCAAAGCGGGAAAGGAAACCGCCCGTATAATGGGGGCGCAAAGTGCGCGCAACCGGAGGTATACGCAGCTGCGGTGAACCGGTTGTCGGTGTAGGAAAAGAGGCCGCGGTCTGCTGCGGGGAGGGGGTGGTGCTATTAGATAAATATAGGGAGAAACACAGCGCCACGAGGGAGGCAACGAAAATGAAAATAAAGGGCCACTCTGCAACTTCTCGCTCTCGTGTGTAGCATCCCGCCGAGAGAGAACGGGGGCCACGTTCTCGACGGGAGAGCCGGTTTCCATCCGCGACCGCGGGGCGAGGAAAAGACAATAAAAAAGGGTAGGAGAGGAAAGGAAGGATGGCGACAGAGGGTTCCGCGTATAGGATGATCTTATCTAGTTCGTTTGCTTTAATCGTCCCCCGGTAATAACTTATTACTCGGGAGCCGATGAAAAATATTTATTGGCACGATAAGGACAAGCTTGGTATTGGGCGCCCCTCCCGTTGAAATATCGACGCCGAGACGCATATTTCTCCCGGCCGTGGCAGATATTTCGCCATGATACAAGATTAATTTACATCGTACGTTTCCGCCGGGGCCGGAATTAGGGAAGGGAACGGACAGTGATTTCGTCGGCTATTCTACCCTCCGTCCCGTGGCGATCGCGCAATATTCTCCCGGGAATTGGTTCCGCCGGTGAGAGCCAGCTGGCGGGAAGAAAAATTAAAAAACATTGCGGGTCGGGTCACGAACGGCTTATAATATACACCGTGGAAATTATACGGACCGCGCGACGACATAACTTGGAAAATTACGCGAGTAGGGTAGGAAAAGTTTGCGCGATCTAACTACTACGAAGTCGGCCCACGGTGTGGCCCTTATTCACCGCCCTCGCGGGACTTGGCCACGACCACTGTTATTACGGGGAGGGTCGGTCCCGGCTTGCCGAACGTGCCGACGAAAAAGTCCTGTTTAATACGACAAAATTCACTGTGACACATTCAACCTACACCGTGAGTCGTTTAATAATGTATTTCATCCAATATGCATCCCCCTTTGTCGAGCCGTACCTCGGGGAGCTTTTGATTCGTCCCCGTGTCTAACAAATATGTAGAAAATTTTCGACGCTAAAGACAGCTCTGGCTGAAGCGCGATGAAACTTCGGCGGTGTTAATTTTCTTTGCGGCCAGCGTTTCAATTTTCGCGTGTTTACGTTCTACCATATTCTCGACTGATGAAAAAAGAGCAAACAAAAGTCTCTTCGCAGATTTAATTACGAAAGATTATTCTTTCATTACAGTATCTCGTCTCTCCCACCCTCTTTCGCTCGCTCTTTCTCTCTCTCTCTCTCTCTCTCTCTCTCTCTCTCTCTCTCTCTCTCTCTCTCTCACTCTCTCTCTCCCCTCTCTCTCTCTCTCTCTCTCGCGCGCAGGCAATTACTACACGGCTCACGATTCTAGTTTGAACTGCATTAGCCGATGAACTCGTTATAAATCGATATTCAAACCTAATAGCAGATACACAAGGAAAGCATAATACCTTAGGGGGATGTTATCAAACGGGGTCTACAGTTTAGTTGTTTAATGAAACTAGTTTTAACAGCTATGAAACACTAGGAGGGCAATATACGACGCGATTTGCCTAACTTCCCCGTGTGTCCTCGTGGAGCGTTAAATAGGACAGCATCGATTTCAACTTTCTGAAGACTAGGCAACGCGTAATTATTCATATACGTTCGTTCTGCGCTTACGAAATGCCAAGCTGATCGTCGCATTTGCGTGGAAAAGTTTGCGCAACACCGACGAGGGGGCACCGTGGCGAGTGAGAAAGGGGGGTAACAACGAAATAGCATATTGATAAGCTGGAGCACGCGGACTGCTCGCATGCCAATAAATCTGCTTCAGCGCTTTGGCCGCCGATATTGACGTTTCTGCGAAAGGCTAAACCGCAGGTCGATGTATTACCACGCGATTAGAGAGTATAGTGTACGTGCATACGTCTGTCATACGTGAAAGCGGAGCAAATAAAAGTGCACGTTACATCGGGGCACCGCGGCAGAAAGCGGCAAGTTTCCACAAAGTAACCGCTTACGATGAAACGACTCTGTAAAAACGTGTCGGTGTTGTGCATGTACGTGAATATTGACGTTCTGTCGAGCCGGGAAAGTTTGTTACAGGACACCAGTTTTCGTGTAAATTTTTGGCGAAAAATATATAACGTTTCGACACAATATAAAATTAATTGCTTACAAACCATGAGACTTGCACATTGGTGATTTCTGTGCCACCGATTCAGAGTGCTGCGCGTCGTCAGATTTGTTGAATTTGAAATGATTTTCTTTTTTTTATGACTTCTCTATGTTAGGCTGCTTTTAGGATAGATTTTGGTACCATTCAGATAGCACGCGTTAAACAGATTCGGAACACGAAAGTCGTTGAGTGAACATTTAATAGGGATATACAATTGTCGTTAAAAATCTTATTAAAAGTCATCATAAATTGCTACAGCGATACCTATACATTAATAATTTTAAAGCAAAAAAATCTGAAACAAGTTAGGTTGACTTGCTTGGTAGTTCTAGTTTTAATAACGGCGCCTCTCTAAAAATGCCCCAAGCATGCGTCAACAGCGTTCCTGTATTTCTTACGAGGCATCCAAATGATAAATACTTTCACTCTATATATATATGCACCACAGATGAGACTATTTTGCATGATTAAATAAACATCAATGTTTTCAAACCCGCGTGTTTTTCCCATTTTAATTTCAGTCGCAAATTCGAATATTACTCAGCGTCGCCATCGATGGTAATTTATGCGCATAAATCGTGACATTATGCGCTTTCATTTTGTCCCGTCCAATGAATGAACGCAATCGAGGGTATTCAAGTTGACAGGCAATCGATTTCGACACGCATGTTCCTTTGTTTATATATCATGATGCTCGCTCAAGGTATCAACAAACACACTGCAGAATTGTTAAACAAATAATGCTTGTCTCTTGCTTGCAAAAATCCCGCTGAGAAAATGAAGAATACTTTGGCTGTGGATCGACACGGACAGAGAAACACTTGTTGATAGTAGAAAAACGCTGTCCACGATTTTCGAACTGTATTTAAATATAAACGGGCTGCTGACGTCGTTGAAAGAACAAATCCTCATAGTTAATGTGTAATCTACAAGGCGTTTTAAAAAATCTATTTAACAAAGAACTAGGGGGCGGAAATATTAAGTAATTTTATGAGGCACAGAACTATAAATATAAAAGGGAAGCTAATAATAAAGTAGTTTCGTGATGAATAATTATCAGTCAATATAGTATATCATTTCGCAATCCTCCTCTTAAGGATGCGTTTCATACTTTTGGTTGAGTTTTTACGCGCACCCTTTCAGCCCCACGAAATCACATACACAGAGAATGCAGACGATCCCCATAGCATATCTAGGATTTCCTTGGGGGCGATCGTATCATTCACCCTGGAGAATGATTCTTTACTGTTAACGAGGACACCCTGAGAGTTCGATAAGAAAGACGATGTCGAGTTGGCGAAAACAGGATTCTATAGATCAGGGAGGAGATTCGAACGGCAATGCAGAGAAACGAAAAAAATTGACGATCGTTTTCGTTCCATGATGCTGACCCAAATTTCACCACAGAGTTTCCGCATCGTTGACGCAGCAAACGTTCTCGATCCCCCTTCTGCATCTCTTCCTGTCGTTCCCCTCGCTCCCTGTTTGCGATCTCTTGCTGATTTGAATGCCGATAAAATCGAATATCCCCGCGGACTGTAATTTCCAATCGTACGGGCACAGTTATGATAACGCTTTCTATAGGTCGCTGCAGTAAAATCCAGTCGTCTTTATAATAGGAAATTTATGGCGTTCGAACAAGGTAAAATCGCGAAAACTTTTAGACGAAACAATAAACCCAGCACTCCACCAAGATTCACGTGAGATTTTCGACAAAATAAGGGCTGCACTAAACTTGACGCGCCACCATATATAATATTTTTTCACGCACTTTCAATAAAATGATCATTTCATTTTCATGGCGGCAAAGGCTTTATTAAAAATCCATGGTACCGCAATAAACGAGAATTGAATAATAGATAAAAGTGTCGTTTAGATCGGTATCAGTATAATAATATTTGCAATTGGTCGTTTTTGTGGATTCAATTATATACATATAATTGTATATGCCTTGTACACCTACAAAGGTGCAGCGCAGAGCGTAAAAAGGTAGGGTTGAAAATAGTTAAGGTGTATCTGTCAACAACAGATCAAAGGAAGAGGAAAAACTGCTACAAAAAATGGACTAAAATATAAGTCAGGCTATTTGCAATTGCAATATGGTTTTGAATATAATATTATAATATTAGCGCACTATATAAATTTAAATCGTTCGCTATAAGATATAAAAAACAGAGTATGCCTGAAAGAAACGAAAATAGCCAACGATTCTTAGTTCCTTCGTGATATCGCAACATTAAACTCAACCACCAGACTTCCATTCGGTTTATTTCAAGTAAGAATAGAAACAAAAGAGCTGCGACGAGAAATATCCTGAACAAATTTTTGTGCAAATATGCCTGAAAAACGATTTTTTCTTTTTTTTTTCGTTTGCCTGGAAAAACTTGACGGCTCGGTTGGCAACTGTACGCGCTTAAGTGGTCGAAAAAATTTCGCTTACATGGAAACAGCGGGTCCACGTTGAACAATGTGCTTTTAGCCGGCTCGAATAAAATGTTACGTCAGCCATCGAACGTTCATCGGAAACCCGGCCTCGTTGGCTGACGGATACCGAGGCTGGTCTGCTGGCCGATAACGAAATTATCTTAATCCGGGCCGATCGATTGACAGTTAGTCGATTGCGCAGCATTGCTAGATGGCTCCGAGTTGTACGAATTGACGGCAGTAACGTGTCCATTGTACGGTACACACGAAATCGATGTGTATTTTCATGCCCCGAAGTCCGCGACAATGTCCTCATTCAGAGACCGCCAGTCGATGCTCGTGCAGATGGTGTAACAAGCAGAATACACTGCGCGGTGCTGAGATGATTAGTTCATGAGCGCACTTCATCCATCGAGGATTAACGTAATGAGACAGCGGTCACTATCGTCCGGGTGGAAAACTGTTATGCTTCTATCGTGTTTGCGCTAAGCCGTATATTGATTATCGGTTTATTTATTGAAACAAGTGATGAGAACATTGGGCGAAGTATTGGACGAGCGTCGAGGAGAAAAGAATGATTAAGGCTCTCCTTCGATCTAGGTTCTTTATTGAATTTCTAGCTCATGCGAAAGCACTTATTTGATTGCGCGAATTGCATTTATTTATTTCGCGTACATTCTACGTTTCCATGTATGTACTGTCGCAAATGTTATGTAATTATGTTATAGCTATAGTGTGAAATAAAACTGTTCCGAGGAAGTACCTACTGTTAAAGAGCATATTCGAAGACTGACAATGTGACTAGATTAATTTAATTAGATTGCTTTTATACGATATAACGCGTTTATCTTGAAATATCACGCTTACAAAATTTAGTCGCATATTGTTCAAAATCTATCGGTAAATTAATTAAGATTTACTATGGTGGCATCTTGACGTTACAAACAGAAGATCGTCGATTTCATAATGAATAACTCCGTAGGCCAATATCACTAACAGTTGAACGATTTAAATATTATTTATTAAATTCTGGGTAGATAACTGGAACTGTAAACAATTCTGTAAGACACCATTGGTTCAATCTTATTATATTCCGCCTTAAAAAGGGAGATCCCCATTTTTCGTTAATTAAAATTGCAAAATGAATTTCAACGACCACGACGAATTACTTTCGTAAATGCCTAAATTGAATATGTAGCAAAACGCTGCGGGTCAAATGTTTATTGCTTTTACTTCAATCACCCAGTCAGGGATGTAAAACTGGATCGTATTCTTTTACTTCAGTTTTTATTAGTTTGTGAGAAATTTAATAGTAAATATGCAAATAATGGAAATACGGCAGTGGCGTATCTCGTACGACCGCAGAAATATAATTCACCATCATAATCATTTATACGATCATTTTACTTCATAACGGAAAATATCTTGCAAATTAGTTGTTTACCGACACCATGGAACATATTGAAGAAAAAGGTTATCGCATAAATCAATTGAACGCGATTTCATTTTTACGATTGCAATGATATATATAACTGTTAGTATAATTGGTTTTTAATTAATATGTCCTCGATTATGTTACCGACGCACAACGGAATACATAGAAGAATGATGCAGACAAACGTAATGCAATGAGTAATAAATGATCCTTGATTTCTTACGGTAGTAAGTCGCAAGATACGAATATCAACAGCCATGGCAAAGAATCCAGGTCCAAGCAATTACAATACATTCGTTATTCAATAAATTGTTAATTTTTAAAATCATTTTATCAAATCCTTCGCACATGTGGGATCCATACAGGCATCGTTGGGAATTGAAGAACATTTTTCCTTATTAAACGAGAATAAAAATAGCGGCATGGAAAAGATATCCAGTAGAAAGTGCAATGATTTATCACGGTTGACATGAATAATGCATTTGCACAACTATTCGAATGAAATTTCGTGCACCTGAGGCAAAAAACAAGTGGAATAAGCGTGTAATATCGGCAGTTATTTATCTGCAAGTCAATAGTTCGACGCAATCACGCGTGATACATACGCGACCCTGCAAGTGGTAACCTCCTGGTTCGTAAATAAGGAATAATTAAGCAAGGACCTTGCCCTCATTTCGAGAAAAAGAATCGATTCGTAATTGGTTCTGACCCTCTTCCTGGAAATTGAAGCACTTTGCACAATTGAAATATACACATATATGTATAGTACACTAATTCGTTATATAATACATTGTCTGATGCGTAATAAAATAGTGTACGTAATGAAAAGGAGGAGAAACGTCGAGCAAGTATGATTGTTGCGGATGAGACGTGCAAGGAGGTTAATTGAGGACCTCGCTCCACTTTCCACGCGTATCAAGATGATATCGTGTATGTTCTTAGACTTTCAACCACTTATTAAGTGTAATTAGATAACAATACCACATTTTTCTTGGAACGTAACAAGAAAATCTTAAATTGTTTGCTATCAACACTTCTTGTCAGTTACACATTTACATTTTATGCAAATAACATTTCGATTATCACGGTAGCTTGTGCTACTAAAATGATTATATTATCACTTTTTTTTCAAAGAAAGATTGATCAATTTATAGTCCATTTAGTTAATTAACCGATCATTCGAAGTTCGAATGAAACCTGATATTAAACCCGCATATTAAACCTGCAGAAGACTGTATCACAACACTGGTATGGCACTACCGACGAACCAGAAAATCTGACTTGCAAATAAACGTCACGGTTAATTTATTGTACTGCTGATGTTAGTGTCGTAAATTGTGCTTTTCTATTAATAGACGGCACCAAAGCTTACAGAATTGTTCTGGAACAATTGCAAAACATTTCGTGCTTATCATCAGTAAGAATATTATTTCATTGCAATGTACGGGCCCCATTGAAGCTATTACATTTTTGCATGTGAAACACAAATATAATAATCATTATGTTCAAAAACTAAGAACAGCAATTCGCTCCCTGTCTATAAAACTTTTGGATTCCTTAGTCGGATCGATCTGCTCAGTACTTTCTATATGGATGAGTGTCAATTTTCAATCAAATGAGTTTTAAAAGTTCCCTGGAAAAATGGTTCCTTAACTAAATGTTAATCGATAATATTAACAAATACAAATTCCCGGTTTAATTAAAGCATTCATGGGCATTCAAATATTCATGGGCGATTGTTTCTATGCATCGTCAGCGATGCCAATTACAGGAACTCCACGAAGATCGTGCTAAAAGGAAATAGGAAGACGAAAGACGTGAGTATTACGTAAAGGATAAAGGTCGTGAAGCGTGACGAGCCAAACTCGGAGTCACGTTCGATCTAAAGAATCCTTGGGCGCGGTAGCTGCTCGAATAATGACAGCTCTAGATCTTGCAGCAATGGACGCTCGCTGGTACAGGGATTTATTAACGTAATCTGCTTAACTTTAGCGACACCGAATTGGCCCAGTCCGTTTCTTCGCACCGTTCTCACGTCGAAGACAGCGCGAAAGCCGACCTTATTTTGCATCCTCGTCCACATCATACAATTCCCTTTCTGCTATCATACCACGGACTTTCCAAACTGCAATGCAGATGAACACTGACGAAATGGCATATTTCTTGCGCAAACTGTTTCCAGTACCACAGAATTTTCATACATTTAAATAGATCGAACAATATAGGTATACGACAATAAAACAAATATTGGGATGGGCTATTTCAACCATTTAAGTGGAGAATGAATTCTCATTTTATAAAATTATAATACACACTTTTTAATATTTCATTACTCGATTTAATATGATACGAACAGAAGCGCGTAACTGAAATGGTTGAGAGTAGGATAATATTTAATACGCGCAGCAGATCTATCCGTTTATTCTCAGACTGGAGATTCAGAAAAATTTGCAAATTAAACGATAACCCTGAAATGTAAGCAGAATCTAGATTGAGATTCATTAGGGTGTACTATCTGGTCCGGTGATTGCAAAATCTAGGGCTGTAACTTTCCGGAACGGTAATGAAGAGGAGAGATAATTCGGCCACGATAAACGTAGTCTCAAAGCATCAACGAAGATCGAAGACTTTCCTCCTCTCAGATGGGAGTAACTGTCGAACTTCTCGAGAGATTAATGCTTCTTCCGTTTTCTCTTTCTTTACCCTGCCCCCCCGGTGGAAACTAATTTCCTAGATACTGCTGAAATTTGGGGAAAAAAGGGGGAAGAAAAAGAATGTGACGTATCTATCTCTCGTTTGAACTCATTCGGGCGCAGCGGGCTGCGACGTTTAACCATCCTGCATTCGGCCTGCGAGTTGTTCGACGTTGGGACAGAATCATAAGGGGCGCGTGAAAGAGCGAAAGGGAAAGGGAACGAGCACAAACGACGGTAGGAAGAACAGAAAGGTGGCGGCCGTACGAGCGTAGAGGAGAGAAAGGAAGGGAAAGAAGGCGACTAAAATCGATATTTAAGACTGTTCGCCTCCCCGTGAAAATTTAATAACCAGCCTCGAAGTATGTGCCCAAGGAAGACGTGCTCTCGCTACGTACACGTGTGAAAATGTTCGGTCGCACGGCGGCGGTTATGGTACGATATTAAATCTCGGCCTGGAATAATTAAAACCATTCGGGAAAGAAAGAACGCCGAGGGTCGACGGCAGGGGAGGCAGGACGGAGCGCCACGTCGAAGCTCATCTCGTAATAACGGGCCTGTCAATTTTACGTCGACGAGAATTGCAATCGCTGCCAGTCGTGTCATGTACCCGCGAGCGAACGATGTCGGACTTAACGATCGATTGTGCGACAATCTGGTGTGCATGCCAATGCTGTTGCGAACAACTTATTCGGTTCGTAACGTTGCCGTTGCTTAACAAGTTCGAATCTATTTGGATAATAGATGAGCGGCGCGCCGAAGGCGACGCGAGATTTAAACAGCCTTGCGCCGTTTTAGTAAGTCTCGGTAGTCAGCTACTTCTCTTTTTCGTACTTTTCGTTTGAATTAGTAGGAAATCCTCGGAGGCGAATTAAATATTTTGCCACAGGCGGCAATTTTTTGGAGCCCACGGTGCATTAGTCGTGCTTTCAAACAATTGCGATAGTACTGCGGTCAGTGAAGTGTTTAGACGTGCTATTAAGGCGTTTTTAATAATACAAAAGCCATAAATTCATTTTGGACCACGAATATAATATTCTTCGAGGTATTCAGTTTTAAATAAGAAGAGATGTGATCTTTAATTTGCAGAATTTCTAATTATGAACAGGATGATTCATCTACATTAATTAGGCTTATTATTATTATTACTCTAAAAATGAATCATTTCAATTTCTTCAATAGAAACATGCAATGTTACATTTTAACACCAATAAAATATCAAATACTGTAGAACTTCGAGACTCGAAAATCTCTATAAGACGAAAATTTTTTTCATTCCCTTCCGCTCTGCTGCAAAAACCTCCACAAGTCGGAATAAAACTTACTTTAACTCGAATTATTTGCCACATATCCAGATTCATCATTTATACATCTGTCATAATGATCATACATTATTAGTATTAGAAGTTTATAACTTTGGATCAGAAATTATTCGATTGTTTCCTTCCTTTCAACCGTTAGGATTGGTCTCAAAGCATAAGACAGAAAACATAAAATGACCACGTGCATATTTTTTCTATGACTTCTCGACAATTTTCCTGGATAAGGAAAACTGACTTTATGAATAATAAGAAATCGGTACATGTATGTATTTGTAGTAACCTAACTTTCGTCTTCTGATTACGTTTATATATGTGTACAATAAAAATGTAATTCGCGCGAAAAAATTTAATTTGCCTTGCTCGCGAGTCGGAAAAAAGTTGACCGTGATACAAAGCCTCTATAAGTCAAATTTTCGTGCGTCAAACATCTCTGACTCGAGCACTCGATAAAACGAAACCTCTATAGCTCGAAGCTTTTTCTCCTCCTTTGAAATTATTGTTATCGAGGTTCGACTGTACCTCTGTAATTATGAATGTTGAGCATGTCTATTTTTCTTGCCTGACTACTGGTGCACCCACAATCCCCTTACAGAAATATGAAAGGAATCGTCTGTCAATTCTGTGATTTATCGTAGCTGAATATCAACGCGTAATAAAATGCTGCCGTGGAAACTTTGAATGTCACTCGAGTATCATGTTGCGACCGGCGTCCGACCTGTCCGTTCGAAAATGCGGATATTTATATATATTTAAATCGCGCACGATTACACGCGATCCAAGTACATTCACCCGGCACACGGACCTAAACCGTAGCAAAGAGAAAGGAAATCTGCGAGATACGAGCCATTTGGATTAGCTGGTGAGCTAATAGGTGAAACACGTGCCGTTGCCGGCTGTAATAAATATGAACTAATTGAATTCTCGTTTGCCAGCTGAAATTTAAATGGCGATGGTACTGACCACCGCTACGAGGAACAGCTTGAGCTCAGTTTCAAACTGCGCGAATCACCGCCCTCCTTGGCCCACCGTTAACTTATTATTCCGCTTTGTATGTACATCCGCGAAGATTAATATCCTAACTCTTGACTTAATTGCAGGGAATGGATTTTAGGCGTAATCTGCGTGCTTGCAGCCAATCCTCCGCACTACGCTCCACATATATACCTGCACATCCGGTACCAATGTCATCTAGGAGCGCAGCGAGGGGACGGGGGTAAACGGTGCTGGTGGTAGTCGGCCTGGTAACGCGATTTTCTTTTGTCTGCGGGGCATTTTGCCGACAATGCCGTTTAATCTCCACGGTGAGGCGACAGCGACGAGTTCTGCACCATCTAGTGCTCCCCGTGAACCAGAACTTGGCCGAACTGTGTCGATGAACAAACGAACATTCGGCAAAAGAAGAGATTATTGCGTTAGTAAACGCATGGCCAACTCTACTGCGATGTGGTAACGGGTCGCGTATAAAAGGTACAGTTCTATTCTTTTGTACTTGACGTTCGACGGTTTCCGCTGCGCGAGTACCAAATTTTTGTGTAGCTGCAAAACTTGGAAATAATGGACGGACAGATTGCGTCGTGTTTAAAAGAAACGTGTACGCGAGTTATACGAAGCAGCGTTCATTGAACTGCGATCATTTGGAAACCTTTTCGATTGTCATTTTACTGTCAATAACTTCTTGGAACGGAATGGGCAATTGTTAAGCCGTCGCAGCTATTACTGCGACGAAGGGAACTTTGCATGCGTTAGTAATTGTGTAAATCGTAATTATATGTATAAAGACGCTTTGAATCTGAATAAACACTACCACCCCCTTCGCAATCGTTTATAGTCAACAGTTTCCGGAAACAAATTGATAACTCATAAACTTATAATTTTCACGAAATTCGCGTGACACGCCAGGAAAGTGCAGCGGGCCTCGTTATCGTTCCACCATTTGAAATCGACGTGTTTGAATATTCATAATTATGCGCAGCATCCGATGAGCACGTTATTACGCCGCATTCGTTCATTAAAAGTAACAACCGTGGAAATTTAAAGGCAGGCTGCCGCGTGCGATTCAAATGTGGAATTGATTTCCAGCAGATACATTTGTACGAGCATAAAGGCGCCGATAAAACAAAAAGCGCCGCCGCAAAGTAACCATTAGCAAAGATCTATCAAGCCTGATAGGACATTCGAGGCGACAAAGAACCTTGAAAGAAACCTTGAGAGAACACTCGACTGTCGTTGCAAGTAGTGCCCAGGGCACTCGGTCCTTTCGCCTCGGCGCTCTCTAGCGTTGCAAGACCAAGAAAGGGAAAGTATAAGGGTGTAGAAGCCGCTGGCCAGAAAGAAAAGGGAGAGGGACCGTAAAAAGGAATGAATGGAGGGGACGGATAAAATGGAGCACCTAATGAACTTGAGGAAAAAGTTAAACATCAACGTGGAAAACCGTTAATGAATACCTTGAATAAAAAAAAAGAAGGAAAAAAAAATCGATATTATCGTTAGCTTCCTTCTGAATATTGCCCCTCTGCATCTGAACGAGGGCAGGAAGTGTTTCTTATCGTATAATAGACTCCTCGAACGTGCTGAATATTTCATTATTCCGCAATCTTTTCTTCTGCAGGAAATCGAGAAGCAAATACGCTTCAAAGCAAAACGCGCCCCCCCCCCCCTCCACCCAGTCAATTAATTGTCCCCTTGCCGATACAAATCCTGCCCGCGAGGGACACTGAATCGCGACGATTAATTAGTCAAGCGTTCTTCAATTATCGGGAACGCCACGAGGACACATCCGACAGAGGACGAGCGATGTTTTACGCGGAATAAGAACGTCGATTCGATTCGAACGAGCGCCGGTACCCTTTCACTAGCACGTGCCCCTTTTCCAAGAGGAACGCGGGGTTGTCCGTCATGTTTACGAGTTGGCAAACGATGGTTACAGGAAATCCGACGAGCGGAAATTAGCGGGCGCGCGCGAAGAAAATCCCGGGTAATTTGGACGTCGGCGAAACGGACCGTGACCCGCGGCAGCTTTATTGCGAATTTATGCAATGTTTAGCCGCATGACCAATTAGAGATGGGCCAACCACTGCGGCCCTCGTAAGCTGTGCAACGGGCAAGGTATGCCGGTGGAAAAATTTATGCTTATGCATAACCGCGCCGCGGCGGCTTTATGGTAATATTGTGGTCCGTGCTGAAATCTTCTATGCGCATAAACATGCATG
Source organism: Nomada fucata (assembly GCA_948146005.1). Taxonomy (NCBI): domain Eukaryota; kingdom Metazoa; phylum Arthropoda; class Insecta; order Hymenoptera; family Apidae; genus Nomada; species Nomada fucata. Next base: position 8,375,123 of record OX411281.1, read on the forward strand.
CATAGAGGCGCGGCCCGCGCGTGTCCTCACCCTTTTCGAAATTCCAGTCAGCCAACCGGTTACTCGAATACATTACCGAAGCATCTCTTTATTTCGCGGTAACTGTTATCGCGCGCGTTCCTGCGCCCGATAAAAGCGTCTGAGTATCTGCTGAACGATAAACTACTGCACTCGCTTCGCGCTACGAAACTGGTTGCCTGTGCGTCACGCGTAGCTTCTATTTAATTTCGGGTATGCGTATTCGTTAGAAAAGAATTGCATGTTTTCATCGAGATGTAATTCTCACGATCTACCTGTTCGTTCGTTATTAAGCGGAGAACAAATTGAACGGCCCTGGATCTGTTATCAAAAAGTTGGGGGGGGGGGGATTGCGCGCAATCCAGGTAGGTAAGACAAACTGTTTCGCTGGAATTTGCTAGCATATGGGACATCGTTGTTTGAATATATTTCAATTGGGAGGTACAGGCTACCGATAAAAGTAGGTAGAAGTAAGAAAGAACGACACGAAGAGATTCTTGCTTAAGTTAAGGTTACGTTTCTCTTGGAACACTTTCCATAAGCGTGGAAATAAATATGCCACCTGTGACAATCGGTTTGAGTTGTCTCACAAAGAACAGATATCACCATAGATTATTGTTTCAATTCACCAATAGATTATTGGTTCAATTAAACGCAATAAAAGGCACAGTGTTAGTCTGTTTTTTTACACCCAGACCAAATACTAACACGCTTGCAAGCTTTGAATATAATTAAACGTTTAACTAAATAATAGGAAGTTCGCAATCTGTTTTCTGTTATAACTATACATATATATATATATTTTAATTAATTAATATCCCTATAAAACTCTGCATCGCTTTTACCGTTTGGGCGAGATGCGCGAAGACTGAAAGGTAAACAACTTGAAGCAGCAAGGGTGGTTTTTCTCCTTTGAGTGCGAAATATCACGGTGAGATGGTCGACGACACTTCACAGGGATGGAAGGAAAAGAATGGAAGTCGCAGATCGAGATGTAGCGTCCTAGCCTCCCCGAGAAAAAGCTAAAGAATATGCCCCTAATTACGGTAAAACAGCACAGCCTGCGAGCACCACCCCACCCTCGCACTGCGACAACCGCCCTCTTTCCCAAGTTCAGACATTAATCATATTGCAAAATAAATTTTTCGTTTTCCCGCATGCATCACTCCTGCAGCTACCATTAAAAGTAGTTTTTGAATAATAGATGAGGAGGTTTGCAATAATTCGGTTAGAAATCAGCTGCCTGTCGTGTCATTTCCATTGCATTCGAGTGCGTTTGCGTGATCGTAATTTCAGATTAGTTTTAGATTACGTCGGACTTCCGCGAAGGTGAATTAATCGCTGGAAGACTCCTTTGCGCGATAATGATCTTCAGATGCGCTACCAACCCTTTCCCCAATGTTTCCATTACCTTTGCGGCATGGAAATCGCTCGCTCTAACAAACGACTGAATTTCTGTAAACAACATTTATCATATACGCGCGCGCACACTGCTCCTCCTTTGAGAGGATTTACAAAGGGTGAAACGCGTCGGATTAATTTGTATTCAGTTTACGTATCTGGAGTTTTCCTCTTTTGCTTATGTTATTAATATCTGATCGCGTACCAACCTATGCAAGATAAAGTGAACGCAACGGAAATTCTGTTTTCAAACGCTGTCGCGATGCAACACTTTCCCAATTCTTTCGTGATTCTAACAGCAGCGAAAGGTATTTTAGATTACTTGCGCTTCAAGTAACAGAACAAATTGACTGTCCTAGGCGATGGGAACAGGAGTACTAATAGAAATGGAAAGAAATCTCGAATTGAATGTTACCGCAAGAAGGGGCGGTGATGTAGAGTGCAGACAGAGTGGGTTGAAGAAAAGTAGAGAAAGAATACGACGGAGGTGAATAGCCGACGGTGGACAAACGATATAAGATTCCACGCTGAAAGATGCTCTAATAAAATGGACGTGCGACTACTACGTCGATGGTGGCCACTTGACGACCTTAGCCTCCCTTTTACCTCCGACGCTTCTCTTTCATTCGCTTGATGCTTTCTTCGCCGCTGGTCGCTCGCCATTCGTTGCGAAAGCCGTCTGACAAACCCTCGTTCTCTTCCATTCTCTTTTGACCCGTGTTTTCTGCCATTACAGTAAACACGGTTTATGTTCGCGCTTGATGATCATCGTCACCTGATTGCTATCATTTGCATGGACCCTCGTCACTGCTCAGGCGAATGTAATATTTGAAATGCTGAACCGACCGAAGAATATTTTATTTATACTAAAACCAAACAAACGTGTCTCGTACAACGAATTTATTTAGTTTTCTTCTTATTTTTAATTTTCTACGCATCGCTATAGATACCAAAGAAGAATTTCACAGGAAACGAAATACTATAAAATTGTTTATATCATTGAAGCGTTCCTACATCATGACATTATTGATTTCAGAGCAGTGTTCTTTAATGCAAAGTCGCTAATCTATCGTATCGCACTAAACAATATATTAACCCCTTAACCTACGATTTACGTTCGAGAATTTTGGGCCGAAAACGTAAACAACATTCCCGTAATATTCACCTTTGACCCGATCATCTACTACGGGCTATGCCCGTAGTTGTAGGTTAAGGGGTTAATTAAAGAAAGAATTAATAATAATTGGAACCCAGTAGACTGCTGTGTTCAAGTTTCGGACGAAACTGCAACCAAAATACCGCCCCACTGAAACAGATACACGAGGGCATTCATCGCACTATTCCACCACGAAGATGACGGCCAGATTTTCTCATAAAGGTCGACAATCTTTATTTATTTTCACCTCCCTGACAGGCAGCATTAGCCGTGCACCCCTAAACGCCGCATCCACCAAAATATCGCCCCTTTGATGCCGGCAAGCCAAGGATAATGGAAGATAGCAGGAGAGGGGGCAGGATATCCCCGGTGCGAACGCCTCTATCCGGCGTCGCGAACAATGGTGCGCGGACACGGGCGGAACCTGGAGGTTTTTTCCTTCGAATGCACGTTTTAATAATGCGCGCGGCGAAACGTCGCCGACGACGCATACGAATTACGCGAGCTGCAGAATGCATCATTATGGCGCACAATGCAGTGTCCATCAAGTCCGCCCATACCACCGTCAGAATATTCTCTTACACCCCTTTTGCATGGCCGCACCGCGAGGGCAGAGAAACGAGAAAGTGGAAGGTAGGAGAGGACAGAGAGAGAAGGAAGCATCGCATTACCATCGCCCTGGCCGCAGACCTCGACCGTAGTCGATCTTGCGGAACATTTTAATGACAGCAGCTTACCGCGCGCATTTACCGTGCCCGCAGTCGCCCGCCTTGGCTAGCAGAGCGTACACGCGCGTTCGATGAAACAACTCTTGAACAACTGAGCATCACGGCGTGCCCCCTTCTGCCTCTTTTCATCCCTCTTCTGATCTCTCACACCATCGTCATTTACGTCCTCTTCTCCATTCCCCTGCACGCCCGTCTGCCGTGGCAGGGGGAGCGAATGGGGGGATTCGCCGCTTCTTCTCATTTCGGCACCGCTTGCCCCCCACGCCCTCCTCGCGGATCATTTCCGCCCTCGCTCGTGTTTACGCGGCGGCCTTTTCGCGGTAATACGAATGCCGCGCATAGCCGCGCCGTTCGTTACCCTTCCCGTTTCACTTATTTTCGATTACAATCAGCCCGGCAGACGGGGCGCAAACATTTTTCTGCTTTCCGGAAACTTCTGACGGGGGAAGGGGAAGTTCCTTGAGCCTCGCCACTTCGCGCCCCACTTCTGCCCGTTGCCGAACTCGCGACATTCTACAAGGGAACGTTTATAATTGGTCGCCGGGAAGATTTCGCGTTCTCGACGCCCGAGGTCGAGCGATTTAAATGGGTCAAGTTCCCGAGTTGTTAAGTAGATGGAAAATTCTCGTGAAATTCTCGCGAAATCGAGGGAGGTTTTCGGATGTTACCCGGCAGTTTGTCGTTCTCGCCGTTTCCGACGGGTCGCGTCGCGGATGGGATATTCGTCGTAGGCCGCGTGCCCCTCGTAATCTGGAATCTCGTCGTTCGACGGTTCTCGCGCAGCGGGCTGCCGGTGTGCTCGGCAGTCGCAAGAGGATATTTGCGGAGTCGCGGCTTTCCCCGAGAGTCGAACAAAGTGGTCCTAATGGCGCAAAAACAAACTCCATCTTGCAAAAGTTGCAGCACGGTCGACGAAGCACCTAGGCAGCTGCGGACTGAGAAAGGGCAAGGACGAAGAAGGAAGACGACTACGACTATGGCGACGACGACGACGACGACGACGACGACAGGCATTTGTCACCGTGCCCCCCATGCGAGCAACGCCTTCCGTTTATGCAAACGTACAGTCCCGCTGATGTTTACCTCTTTGCAAACCTAATTTCAGTTCCCTCCGGAGAAGTAGCTGCTGCAACTTCTTCGAGGCACTATTCACCGTAAAGGAGAGAGCCGTTGCTCCCTTTCCGACTCACTCTCTTTTGCTAACTTTTGCGAATGGTAGCAATTCTTTACGACGCCATTGGGAAGCGGAGGGACCTGCAACATCACGGCCCTCCTAATAAAAGATTTTCCGTGACGGCACAAAGGCGAATGCGCAAGGCGAAACGGAATCTCGCGTCGTATACGAAACAGATTCTGCCGGATCAAGCTGGAATCAACACTTATTTAATTGGATTCGAACGCGAGGCATTTGTAAGGCAGAAAACTTGATGGCACACGTCGTTGTTAATTTTAAATAGATTTGGAAAAGTAGGTTAAAATAGGTGATCGATCGGAATTAAATTTTAATCTTCTCAGAGGGCATTAAATTGAAGCACATAAATTCCGTGGGTAGGACATTAAGAATAATGGCGATCAAATAAAAAATGGAAATTGTCAAACGATGGGCGATGGAACGTGCCACATGTGAATTTCAGAATGCCCCGATCAAATAATAAACCCCCTCTAACCTAATTCATTTTCACGCTTGGAAAGATCACAAATAACTTAGCAGCGAAGCAAAAAAACTTGCGCCGAGTGGTACATTGGTCGCATTGGAATACTGCAGCTGCAGTATACATACTTTAGAAAGATATGTAAAAAAAGGTGAGACGAGATTTAGAAAATATGGACGACGAGTGTTGGTTGCGCACGTCACGCGCGTCTCTCCTTATCCTTCCCGTTCGTCGGTATATCCGTCCCTCGAAGTAGCGCATTATTTATTACCAGGCAAAGGGTTGTTCGGGGGAACAGAGGGGCACGTTTAAGGGGGTATATAAATTATGCATCTCCGCGACAGCTTTATCGCTTACTTCTTTCCCTTCCTCTCATTGTCGTGTTGTCACAGCCAGAGTTTCTACGTCCCTCTCTTCTTTCCCAATCCATAAACCCAACAAAGTTGAGCCTGAGGAGAAAGCCGCCGCGGTCCTGCACGTAACGCTCCTGTAACGTTCGCGGACGCACTTTCTGTTTCCATCCCGTCCTTTGTCCATAACCATCTGTCGTCTTTTGTGCCGCGGATCTATCTTACGGTCTGCCCACTTTTCCTTTACCTGGCAACGCGGTCATCTTTTCCACAGTCGGACGGGGGAACAACAGGAACAGGGAACGTGACTCTTTTGTTCGTCGCGCCGCGCCGCGAACGACGGGGATACTCGAGAAGCAATACAATCGCGCGGCCGACTTTTAATGCCTGCCCGCGGTTGACCATAAAAGCGAACGTATTCTCGTCGACGTTAAACGCTTATCTAGCGTTTTCGAATTAACGTGAACGGGGAAATTGCACGGTCGGGAGAATCAACGGAGCGGAAGGATTTTTCGCCCGCCCAACTTTACTATCTCGATTAACAATCCGCCGTAACTAACTGGGCGATTGCAAGAAACGGTTTTTTCGCGAACCCGACCGCGGGTGCGGTCCCCTTTTTTGGGTTGCACACGTTGAAAGTCAATTTGCTTCGCGGGCGCAACAGGACCGGATAACGTTAACGTTGTAATTAATGCATGATATGTAATTTGGGAGGGACGGAGGAGCGAGGGAAAAGTAGGGGAAAAAGAAGGAAAACCGGAGGAAAGGTTCGGGGATGGCGTATAGTAAGGCTCAAAAGTTTTCGTGCAGTTACCGTTTTAGCTTTGCTTTGGAAGGAAGTCATGAATTTTTTATCGCGGATTAAAGTATAATAAGGTAGGGAGGGCGGAGCGGAATACAGTCTGGATTCTAGGCATCCTCATTTTAATGGTAGGGTATCCACTAATTATTATGTGCTTTGAGATTGGTAGTTTATGTTATAACTGCTGTTTGATATCGGCATAAGGATTTGTATGATCGATAATTATACCTCTTCTATGCTAGTTTTATTGAATATGTTATTTATATAATAAAAAGAATGGAAATATATCAATCTGATAATGGTATTCCTGTTGTCACTTAAATTATTCTTAATCATAATTTGCTTCTCTTAATTCGTTGTCTTGATTAGTTTAATTATGTTTAAGAACCTCCTTGTACTATTGCGTACACAGCACGCGAACAATTTCTCATGCATCGACAGAAATTATCAGCCGATAAAATATTAACAATTAATGCTTCATATTACCATGTACTTAATTACATCACCTTCGCCCCATATATATCTTTATAAACCCTTGAATGGTTTCTGTCATTTCTATTCTACTGTCTCGTAGAATCGGTACACGCCCACTTTATATCATGCCCAAAAATCCAACTGTTTCAGAACTTTTGCCCCCAACTGTATATGGAATTATCTCTGCCTGAAACTGGACAACGGTCTGTTATACGTACACATGTACGTGCAACTGCAGTACGGTGTTACAGTAAGCACACGGGGGGCGTGAACAGGAGGAACAAAGACATTAGAGTTGTATAAAACACATCAGACCTTGATGACGGAATCATAACGCGTTATGAGAGCCCGGTCGCTCTGGACGCAACGAAGTTGTAGTTTTAATGGTGTCATGAAAACGGCAACGATATGCTCGCACATGTTGTTCCGTGGCGGGAAAATGCCATGGGACAACGTCGCGTCGTAATTCAAACTTCATCTACTTATATTTTTCCCATGTGGGGCTCTCTCGTTTCGGTTCCCGACGATCTTGGGGCGCGATCGTCCATGGTGAACCGCGTTGTGTCCACGCGAATTACACCCTCGCGTGGCGACGAGTATTAATGAAATCACGAGATAAACCGTCACCCGATATTGAACCAATTATCGAACTTCATTGGGCGACATTAATTGCCAATGACAACTCTGCGATTACACTTATTATTGTTTCGATTGAGTTTACCAGTGGCGCAATACTAAATAAGCGGTATTCCTGTTTGGCGATATGAAGATACATTTAACCAGGTTCTGATGCGATTTTAATAAACGCGGTCGACAGCTCTCAGCCAGGTGAATAAATAAATATCATTATATATGTGCTTTCGTGTGGGCAATCGACGCTTCTGTGTACCGTATCGATCTGGAGACTTATTAAACTTCAGATATCGTCAGATATCGTCTGCTATTCGAGAATACAAAGGGTTCGAACGATGCGACGTATATATTTCGGTTCCCACTTGCAGAAACGTATAATATTAGATTTTAAGCTTCACAAAGGAACGGAATATCAATCAAGGAGTTTATTGCGGACGGCCAAGTTAGGTCTACACTGTATTTTATTCACCTATATTCGGATATACTAAACGTTGTTTACTTAGAATTAATTGCACACTTTTTCCGCAAGATTAAAAAGATTATAAATGGTAATTGATATGCGCCCCTTGGAAAGTAGAACGTGATATTATCATCTTCCTGATTAAAATATCAGGTGCATTCGTGACAAGTATAACTGCACGCTGCAAGCTAAATGTAAATATTCACGTAATGCCTTCGGTACTCATTAACAATGTAACAATCGTACGATTCATCTGACATTTAACTGCTACGGTTAGAAACTGTGATTGCTTGCAACGCAATACTCCAGATTCGTGTCTTTTATCGTTTTTTAGCGCAAGGAGATAACAATACGTACTCTGATTGACAAATGACAAGGTACATATTGACCAAAATAATTTCAACCTTGCACGAATCATACATTTTACATAAAATAATAAACACGTGAGCAATATGTTTTTCCTCCGCTTCTTGTATCGTTGTCGAAACTATTTAATGTCATAGAAATTTATCGTGATACGCATTTCTCTATGTATATTTACTTCCTCGAAGTCATGACAATATGATACAAATACATACGCTGTTAACGACGATGGAAAAGTATGAATATCTTGACCAAACGAATATTTGCTAGTACAAGTACTTAAACTACTTTCTAAAAGTGACTATCATAATATGTGTAATAACGTATAAATAATGAAACAATTGATTACGGCTGCAAGACTATCAAAACGAATAAAATATTTTGCAGTATTACATTATGTAAGTGATATCCGACTTTAATGATTATTATTAAATCAACTTGATAACTATATGGTTAACGATACATTATTATTTGTATCTCGAAGATTTTTAATTTCCTACACACCTTTCGTAGCCGAACTTCCCTGTCTTTCATTCTATCCTTACTTTTCCATCCATCAAACTTACCCAAAATATTTAAACACATATTTAAAATAGCATTCGAATTGTCCAATATTAGTAACGCCGTTTGACAGTATTAATCTTCAGATAGAAGGGAAATACTGATTCCAATATTAATCCGATCACTAAACCGTCCTATAGTACCGTCCTCTTTATCCCCGTCCAAACTCGTTACGGCAATCTCGATCGGTCTGCAACACGATCCATCAAAATGACGTTGCCCGGCGCGTCAACAAATCTTTTTGGAGTCGCGAAACTGGGCGAAAGGGACCCTTGTTTCGGTGACGAAGAAGGCTTGATTAATGAGACAGTTGTCGGGGGACAAGGGACAACGCGGCAACTGCTGGGATAAATAGACGGCGATAAAAATGGAGTGGCAATTAATTTCGGACAGCGGCGGCGAGGGGAAAATTGTCGCTCTGGCTGACGATAGCTTCGCGCTCGAGAACGCTCAAGACCTTATGAGGGAGAGCTCCGTGCTGGCCTCGGCCGACGGGAAGAATAATGTTAGGTGCGACAAAACGAACACTAGCAAACGTCGTGGCGCGTTCCCTCAAAAAAAATGGAAACGAACGAATAGAAGTAAATGAAATTCGTTGGTCAACAGCCGCTCGCGCGACGCACTAATGCCGTAAAGTAAATGCGAACAATGAACCCTCGTGAATTGCACGAAATCGTAGGAAACGATGCACAGAATGGAAGGGAGAATTTTTTTTAATACTCACAATGATATTTTCTCGCTGTTCCATCCGCCCGTTCTAAATATATCTTCGTTGAAAGCGCGGCCTCGCCATTTATTTATTGCTTTCCGATACTTATTCGAAGGGTTGCAAATTTATTACCGTACAATGCGCGTAATCCATCAGATTGAATAAAATACGTGCAGAATGTACGTCGCTGTCGCGCACACAAATCGTTCCGGCTTATAGCGGTATGAAAACGCGCAATCGTTCGGTCCGATTTCACTGCAGTCGATGGTTCACAAAGGACGACGAAGAAAGTCATTCTCAAAGAGGCGGAGCTCAATGCATGTATAGGGGAAAATCTAAAAAATACGTGGAATCGCATTCGTATGGCAGAGATCGAGGGAAGAGGGCAGCCGCGGCGACGAGGCACGATAGAGGAGACGAGGACGAAGAAGACGAAGAGGAGGAAGAAGGAGAGAGGAGGCAAGAGCGATATCTCGTGCTATCGATAGATAACTCCACCCTATCCATTCTCTATCCAACTTTCGCATTTCTCTTAAAACTTCCACGGGCCGCAACCGGTAGAAAGCGCAATGGAGGAGTCCAGGGAAAGAGGGCGAGCCAAAACTTTCTTCCCGCCGTACCTCAACGATTGACGGGCAACACATCACATAGGCACGGAACTGGCGTGCCTCGATTTTATTTGCCTGCTGTGTGCTACTTCAGGCACAGGCAGTAGACCTCGCATTAATCGGGGTATGGCCCGACGCCATTGTCTTACACGTTTCCCGCGATGCTGTCCACCATTCACGTCTACGCCATGCCTCCTCTTGTTCTATTCCGCGACCTACACTGATTGTGACTAGGCAATTCTGAAAGTACTCCCATCGTTTGATTTCACCCCCTTTTCTGCCCCTCTTTAATTGTCCGGAGAGCCGTGTCGATCGACGCGATTGATGATTCATTAAAACTGTCGAAAGGAACCGGTGGAAACGTTGATTTATTCGTCTATGCGGATAATCCACGATCGAAATTTCAACCGATTCCCAGGAGGGTTTCGTGGTTATGCTACTATGTTTGCTGAAGCTTTCAAGCTACGTACTTTTTGTTTAACGAGACAGACGAAGAATCGTCGATGGGTACTAATAAAAGCACGAACAGGTGTTAACGAATTTCTCCACGGTATTATTGGTGCAAGGGGAATTTTTTTATTTTTATGTATTCACCATTTGAGTTTTTTCTTTTTTCACACAGCCGGGATGAATCTCTATGAGATCTTTTTAAGTAATTTTCATTTAGTTTGATGGACTGCTTGATATCGAAAGGTTTCTACTTTAATCAAGGCTTTATATCTTTGTTATGGCATAGATATTTTTTCAGAAAGATTACGAACGTTTTCATTATGCATTTCAGAATGTATATCTATATGGGTATAGAATTTGTATCGTGTATTTCATCGAATACAGTTTTCCGCATACAGTTTCCAATTGCAATGCCTATTTTTAAAAAAATATCGATCCCTAAATCAGGTATTGCTAATGAAAGCACGCAGGTCTGCAATATATATCAGGTTCTATGCTTAACGTTATCATTTTGTTGATGTATATTTTGTGCGTGTATGCAAATTCCTATACGTGTTAGCAATCCATTGGAGGCTATTAATTTTTCACGTATGATCAAGCACGTGTTCGATAATTACACGTTAGGCGTCAGCATTATGATTTGATTATAGCACACCACTAGTTATTTTCGAATTACGCCTTGATATAAATTATTCAGTGAAGCACAGCGTATTTACGAATCATGAACTATAATTAAAATAATTTGAAGAAACCAGAACCGCCGCTACACAATTTACAGTATTGCAATGTAGGCAGAACGTCCAATTTGTAATAATAAATAGAGAGACGTGTGAATAAGCTGCCAGTTCTGTTGTTTGAAAAATTAAACGCACTAGTAAATACATAGTTTATGTATTATTAATTAGGAATTATATTTAACAAGTAGTTTGCGGTATCCTACATCAATTTAGTCTTTACGTAGTTGTATAAATAATAAAGCTTCGCATCATGCCGAATACTCGTTACTGATTGCTGAAACTTGTTCGAAGCCGAAATCATATCCTGCAACAATAACTTTACATAATATTCGAGATAATTAAATCGTCCCAAAAACCATTATTCTATACGAAGGAAATTTTTATTTGCATTGAAATGTAATGGATCCATTAATAATAAAAGTAATTACTTATATGACGGATAATACTGTTATATACGTATTAAGACTCTATTATACTTTTAAAATTTTGAATAAATTACATATGTCCATTACTAGATATTGCTTGTAATGAATGTAGCATATTATATAACAGTAGCTTAATAATTAAACGACTTTAAATGACAATGTTAACGATGTCACAGTAAACCTTCGTTTCAATATCGTCCCTGTATATTTTTAAAACGGTTCGGCAAATAAATCCTGCTGCCTCGATATAGAATGTACAAAATGGAGTGCGATATAAAAGTATTCGTAGTTTTATTCTCGTCTTTGCACAGTTAATTGGAAGCTGACAAATTGACAACGTCTCTTTGTTATAAAGAATAAACTGTGCATACAAGGTGGGCAGACTTGTTTATTTACCCAGCGAAAACAAAATTGTGATAAATAGAAATGGGCCCGCTAAAAATAAATGGTTGACGAGGCTCTCCTTTCCGGGAAGTATGCAAATAGGTAAATTGAAAGTTGGACACCCCAAACAGTATTTCTTTTGACCGTACGTCACTTTTTTTAACAGTAACGACGGCGCGCGTCTAACAATTGTAAGTTGCCTAGACTGCGCTTCCCGACGGCAAATTAATGGCGGCGAGAACTTTTAGGCGATTAGAGAGCCTTTGAAGAACTATAACCATAGTAGCTCCTAATCAATGTGATATATACTTTATTGAGAACTACAGCTCGGTTATTATAGATAGACAACGGTGTTATGGCTAGGTACAACTGTTTCTTACGCTGGTTAGTGGTAAACTAAAACTAAAGGCTCATCATGCTCTTTGAGGTGGACTCCGAGTGGGTGGAGTTCTATATGTTTTTTAAAACACAGATACTTTATTGGTGCAATCCGGCATAGCTCCCACCAAGGGTGCCAAATAAGACCTTCCCCTAATAATTAGGGAAAGGGAAAAACTCGCCGTGGGAAACCCTACGACGCGGGCGGCCAGCGTCGCCGCAGGACCGCTAATTCTGTCATCGGGCCTCACAGGCCCTTATCGCCTGAGTACAAAGAGGCCCTTGACTTTGACTCGTACGCCAGGAAAACTGGCGCCTCGACTATGAAAAGTCTCGCCATACTCAAGAATCCTGGCGCCTTGAAATAAACAAAAATTCCGTCTAAGGACGGAACAGTATTATCGAAGGGAATGCAGCGAAACGGTGATTCTACGCCGTGTAAATTATAACCGATTGCACGCATGTGCAATGAAGTACGTGTGCATCAATTATAAAACTAGCGTTTCTTTACTTGCGCAGAAGTTACTATAGTAGCGAAAAGTGTTCATGCGCCGCACCAGCATACCACTTGGCGCTCCACCCCCGTTCAGCCCTGTCATTCGCCGGAATTTCTCCACCCTTTCCTACGAAACCGTTTCGGACAGCTACACCGTCGTCTTGCTGTGCCCCCCCCCCCTCCCTCTCACCCCCGAAGGCTCATTAATATTCACAGCGCGATGCGGACGGTTTTTCCGCGCCCTGCTACGAGGAAAGAGATATGACCACCAAAGGGAATTATTGTATTCCCGTAGCTTTCGTGGTGCGAGCGCGAAACCCAAGAAAATTCCTCGCAAAGAACGAGCCAAGAAGAATGCCAAACATGGACGAAGAAACGTGCGGAATTATTCTAGAAGCCATAGTTTCGAGTAAACAGTAAGCACAGATCGATCGAAATTTATTCAAAAACTGTACACACATTTCTAAAAACAATCCACAAGGAAGGCAGATTGAATATTCTAAAACGCACCGACCGGAGTGTTATTTTTGAGAACAGTGAGTAACGTGTTAACGCTTTATACGATACCCGCAGGCACACTCGATCCGCAATTGAAATTAACTCCCCTCTATCCTGTATAGTAACTCGAGCTGTCGCTACAACAATTTCAAATTAGCCAGCGAGAGTCTGAAATTAGCGGCAACTAATTACAAGTTCGAGTTGGATCTCCCGTCAACAAGGCAACGCCAGGCGACTGTTGTAATAGCTCGTTCGATCGCCGGTTACCGTCGACCGTGAGAGGACAATTGCATATCGTTGAAAAGTTTCAGAGACCCTGATATAGAGGTTAAAGGTAAGGAGGACGCTTGTTGGTAGGTTCGAGGGTCGAGAAACGCTTGAACATAAGCATAGGTAGAGGGAGTTGCGCAAGAGGCACACCGTCGTGCAGACACTGCGAGAGAGATACCACGGTAAACCTTAGGTTGGTGCCACCAGAAGAGGGTGGCCGACGTCGTGGAAGACGGGGTGAGAGGATTGGATGTACCCAGACTCCGGTTCGTGTATTAAGCCGGCCCGAGCGAACTCTGCATACCGATGAGCTTAATATACTTTACTTTGTCATAGCCGTGCTCAGCCACCTTTGCGATTGGTAGCTCGTTGGGCCAGTTTGTCACGTGAGGTCTTCTGAATGCCTCACACCCCAAACACAGACCCTGCTAAGGCGTCCCATTTGAATTGAAATACCGTAATGACCGGCGTTTTCCCTTTACAAATGGCAAGAAATAGTTTCACGGTTGCGGGCTGAGTGGTCTTGAATATGTGAAACGATTTGGACCATCTCAGATAGAAACAGTTTACTGAAAAGATAGTTCCAACTATACCTGTGGCGATTCAACCTAGCTATCCGATTGAGAGGAAACGCCAGTGCTTACCTGAAACACAAAAGAGAAGGAAATACTGGTTAATTAGGCGCGCGTTCAGCGATGTTTCTGTTTGCTTTATTATACTAACAAGTTGGCCTTAGCGCTTTGTAACACGAGTTAGCCGCAGTAATTTCATATCAAAGACTAGAATTGTGTTGCTCGTGAATCTGTGCTTGCACTCTGTTGTTGTGCACAAAATAGCAGACTTTCTTAATTTCGAATAATTGATTAAAAATACAAAATAGAAAGCAGGTGTTCTCGCTAAAACATACGTAACCCTTCCATTTCAATGAGCTTTGTAACTGTAGCATAATTTTGGCAGTATCAAGAGAAATAATAATTTCTGAACTATTTTCAAGGATTATATAAGATCGAATAAACTTTGATCGCGTTGTTCTCGGGATACAAACCGCGTATACAAATGACCACATTAAACAGTGCAGTGTGTCATATAATTAATTGGATCAAGAAGCCTGTAAATAGAAATGGAATTAAATTAGGACAAACTAATTGGGTCGCGTCTTGTACTGCTTTGAAACTATATGGCTTTCCCGAGAAGTACACTATTCCAATTTCGTTACTTCTTCCACGCATTCTGCTACCGCCCCGTTCGCGTTTCACCCGCATTTATTGAATTTCAAAGTCGCGTCGAAAACGGGGTATCGTAAATTCGGTAACGTAGCCACTTAGCAAACGTGAAGGTCCAGCGTCACTTTAAACACTTCGAAAAGTGCGCCTGCCAAATTTGCCCGCGTCAGTATATTAAACACGAATGATGTGCTTGTGAAAAAAGGAAGGGCAAGAAAAAATAAACTTCGTTATGGTATTCCCGACGGAAACGCAGGCAACTAATGGAAACGAGGCAACGCGAAGAGTCTTGAAAAAAAGGAAAGGGAGAGGAAAAAAGAAAATAGAAAGGAACAGGAATATTCAGGGACGTAGTTGGTGCGCTCCTCAAGATAGACGAAATTAGAGGCGCAATTTAAGCCAGGCCCTCCACTTAAGTTTCGCGGGTGCCACGATGCTATGAACTGCGCCGTCTATCCGTTTTTTCGTACCCGAGTGGATGGGTAAATTTAGTCCTGCGCCACGTCATCGTGTAATATCGGCAAACTTTTAATCAGAAGCCCGAAGGCAACGGCGAAACTTTATTTCCCTCAATGACGCCGGCGTAATGTCGAAGATCAGGCAAAACAAAATGGAAATCAAGGCGGGCCATGGGGGAAATGGAAGACGAAGACGGCTGAGTGCGCTACAAAATGGAATATCGCGACGGGAACCGGGATAAAACGAGTACAGTAAAGAGAAAGAGAGGGCCGGGAGAGGGAGGGGGTAGGGAATTTCGTTGAGTTTTAGAAGCAATAACTTTGAGCCACTTCAACATCTTCTTGCGTTTTATACGTATTAGCCTACGAATTGCCAAAATCGTCAAAGTACTTTCACGAGTGGCCAATTTATTCGCGTACTACTGAGAAATTGATAAAAGTTATAAGACGAGCTAACGAGTACCGGTGGGTTCAATTTACAACGGAATTATGTTGAACCGAGATTAAATTATACGATATTCGTATTTCAGGCATTCTATTTTCGATGTTTAATCGTTGGAATGTTTATTTGAATGCGAGCTTCAATTGGCGATTTGTAAAGTGGCAGGGCGAAAACTGGAATTGAACATAAAATTGTTAGATCCTGTTATTGTTAAGCATGAAAAGTGTAGATTACGACGAAGGATGATATGCAACGGTACGATTTGCGGTGGTAAAACGGCGTCAATTATGTACATGCAAATGTTTTTATGGTAGGTGTGGTTTTCCTCCGTTGAATTTAGACCTCCAGTCCGATTAACGGCTATAAACGCGAAATAAAAGCAAGGTATTCGTGCGCTTCGTTCTCTGCTTCTTGATTCATTTCTCTGGCTAATTTCTGCTTGGAGATGACGTCAACAAATTTATGGAACATGCTTAAAGCCCACTCCTCATTTTATACACATTCATAATCCCGTAGTGATGGGCTGCATCTCACCACATTTTATGGGCTTGCATTACGTCACTACTTCGCGTATTCTTGTTAATTAAATTCATACAGGGCGATTTTCTTTAAAAGATCGGCTATCGTACTATTTTGTTATCAATTTATGGTAGTTGCAGTATTTTATTTGCAAAACTGTTTTATTTCAGTTAGTCGGACCGATTTTATGAACGTCTTTATGTAATACCAATAACCTATACATCCTTCTCGCGTATCTTTACTTTCCACTTTGTCAAAAATTGCTTACCACAAGGACTTAATTAACGTAACATTTTTTATATATTTCTTTTGCTCTACAAACTTTAAGTATTCAGATACACGTTTAACTTTATTTTGCGACAGGATATTTGTAAAATTTCTTACTATATCTTATCATTGCAATGACAGAGCAAGCATTGATATATTTGGGTTACCGTTCCACCCTTTGATTGCAGCACGAATGAAATGGCTCATGGTATACTCGTGCGTGCGGTAAACCGCACGTACAGCGCTGTATGAGTTCACCAAGGTGCATTTTGTGGGCGCACTGCTGGTTTCATAATAATTATACTTATTGTCCTCACGTTACATTGCTGCTACTTAGGTGTATATAACGCACGCAAGCACGCAAAGGCCGACGCACGGCATCTCGATGACTCGCCGTCTCGGTCTGGACGAGCGTAACTAGTGGTATAGCTCAATTCCAGGTGAAACGGTTTGTACCACGGCAGTTGTACGTTCCAATTTTCGCGCATGAAAAAAATTACGTGGTATTATTGTTCTTGCAGTTAATTTTCTTCGAAATAGTATGATATATACCGATGAAAATGTTTCGAACTTCTTGTAGGTTGTGAAAATATTCAGGGATTTGCATTAAATTAAATATAGACGGTGCGATAATTCCATTGGGTTATCCTAAATTACAAGAGAGTACTTTTCCAGGTTCGAATATATCGAAATTAGGGAATTCATTGTCAGTTCCTGAGATATTAATTTTGATTTAGTGGGGGATTATAGTGGGAGTTTTTGTTTTTTGTTGTACAACTGGGCCAAATATTGAACCACAAAAGGATGACAGTAATATAATTTCTTATACTTTATAGATTTTTCTGAGAATAATAATTAGTCCCCTTTGAATATAATAGTGACGGAAATGTTTATTTGCTTAAATGTACAATGCTTCAACTTTCATTACGAACGTTCTTATCTCTCTTTCCATTACATCCAGCTCATGAATTTCCTTGTTATACTGCAGGATACGTTTTCCAGCAGCCGCTTTCCTTAGAAAACCGCCCGGAATTACTTTGTTCCCCATTTCTTTCGCGCATCACGAGTACTCTCCTTGAGAGCTCGTAAGTTTACGAGAAGAACTGATATTATTGTAGTAAATTTCGTGGTATATAAAGGTGTAGCCTGCACTCTTTGCCCCCGGGGGGATATTGGAAAGATCGCAGGACCGGGTGTATTTCACGTGGCATAAAACTAGCGCGGCACCATGCACAGTACTTAAGAGCACTCGGATAAGTGTGTTCAAAAATGTATGCCACTCTTTCTTTTCCGTGTCGGTCGGGCCAGACTGGCGGAGAGCAAGAACGTGGAAGGAACAGACAGTCTCCGTGATCATTTACCTAGGAGAAACCATAAACCTTGAATTTAAGTCATATCCTTCGCCGCAATGACCCGGATGAACCGGTATACGATGCAGGTACGTGTTCCGCGATTTACACGGGCATTACCATTGCAAAGGTAACGCCATAAATTAGAAATACTGTAACCGTGCTTTCGTATGCAAGCATAGATATGAATCGGTAAGATCTTTAATCGTGGTCGGGGCTAGTGCAAACTGGACGTCTCCCTAAATCCTAGCGGAATTACGGTTTTTTACAAAAATGCAGCTTCAGCTTGCGTTCCCCGTGTTGCATTCTGTTGTACAGCTTTTTTTGTTGCCATTCAGTTTTTCGCGCGGTTGGCGCAGTTAGATAACAGCCGCACGTAATTTATCTAAAAACTCGTTTTTGTTCCACGTTCTCAAATATATCCGAGGAGAAAACCTGCTGTCGAACGTGAGCGATGTCTTGCGATCAAATGTTTCATATATATACGTGCAATACAATAATAACGAATTGAAAATGAAATATATCGAACGAATTTCCTTCATCCCACATTTTGTGCAACTTCCATGTCAGATATAGATAAACGTAGAATATAATAATTGGCAAAATTACAAATAATACTTTTATCATTTAATCATGCATTTAATGATACATTTATTAACACGATTATTTTAACGCGAGGTGTTTCAGAATATTACTTTACATACATTTTTCCGAACAAATGCATTTCATTTTGCATTATATTATTCTCAATGTGCATCGCCTGATAATTTTAATTAACAGCTGACACCGAAATGAAAATAAAATTATAACTAAGTAAAAAATCACGCGGCTAGAATCAAGTAACCTGATAATATTTCTGAATATTTATCTGGCTGCTTGCTGCCATCGAAATATAGCGGACGCCTATAATGTGCAATTAAAACAGCGGCAGACAGCAGACAGGCAAGCGGCGGAGAAGAGTGTTATCCAGCAGAGTTTGCATCAGTGAATAGCGGCGAGAACACAACGAGGGTGGAAGCCCGTTAACAAAAAGCTATGTAACAGGTTTTCGCGAAAATTGAGTAATACCACCTACTAATGTGAATTTATGAGTCGTTTAATGTTCTACCGCATTCGCCATCCAAAATGGCTTAAATTCTTTTCAGTACGCGCCCACCTATCACATCTGATACCAGACATAGAGTTTCCGTCCCGGAATCAAAACGGAAAAACAAAGAACAGCTGAATCTCTTGTAGAGAGAATTGAATCCCCGACCTACTTCTTTTCTTTCCGGAAAAAAAAAATGAATCGCAATGCTACTTTCGACTTCCGCTGAAGAATAGAATTCCAAAACGATTCAGCAGATACTCGTGAATAATTTCAGCTACTCGCCGCATTTCCGAAACAATTTCGTGATAATGCAAGAAAGATATTCTACAGATATATATATATATATAGAGAGAGAAAACCTTTGGTTTAAGAATAAATATGTGAGATCGATAATTTTTCTTATTACCAAATTGGGAATTAAAAGGTCGCTCGTAAAAACGATACCCCTTTGGCTATCACCTCCAGTTTAATTATTATCTTATCGCCAACACGTAAATGTACTTTGACTTCAACAATATATAATACATATATCACCAAGGCTTAAAAAAAAATTGTGCAATATTTTACAAACGAACATTTCACGTACACACTTGCAACGGTCGGAGAACATTGTCGAGAGAAAATTTTAACATCGCACTCTGCTGATATTCGTTCGTCGTTCACCGTTATAACTCATTTGCGACAGATTTTATATCATGACGCATGAGTCATATCATGCGCGGTGACTATACACGTCTGACTCACGACAGGTATATACTACTGTTCTCTCCGTTGCGTACAACTTTTGTAGTACGTCCAATACGCGACACTTAATGTGTCAATGATCTTTGGCAACTGAATATTTGTCAATTATTATTTGTAGCCGTACGTGAATCGAACGGCAGGCATAAAATATTTGCTAAATAATATTATAACATCTGTCGCACAGTAAAAACCTCTCGATGAACAATTCCGGGGTTCAACTGTTTTATTACGATAAAAAATATTATCACTGTATAGGATGTCGCGTTTCAATATGAAATATTTCATAAGCGATCAATCGAAAGCTTAATGAAATCGGTTATTCCATCAAACAAAAATTTATCATCCTTTTACTCCGCGATTATAATACAAGGCGATACAATTATCTCGTTACGGTTCAAGTTATCGTTGGATAACATAAATCTGCGAATGCTTAATTCGTGGATAAGACGTAATTCGAGATACTTTTCGTTATAGACAAGCCTCGTACGATGTGTAGGCGTCAGCGTGCTTATCGCCGAGGCAGAAGTTGCACCGTGGGGATTAGGGCTGTGCACGCAATGCGTCGAGAATGTGAACGTCCCTGTGGACGAACGAGCCAACAAACACGCAGACTATTCTGCACGCACTCCGATCGACCGGCGTGTCATAATATACTGAGCCATCGGACAGATAGGGCACGTTACCAGTTCCACCCTGGATCCATTTGTAACGAGTTTTCCTTCGGGCCTCCTACCACATATTCACGCTATTCAATGAACGAGATATTTTTCAGTTCGCGTGTATTTGGCATATCGTGTGCGTTGTGTTCCTTTCTGCGACGTGTATGCACGTAATGAGATCGTGTATTATAAAAACGGGTAATAAAAATTACGCAACGACGCACACCTCTCAATGCAAATGTAACCGGAACGACAGCGACACGTTTTTAATAGCAATGAACGAGGTGTTGGTTTAAAACATGCGACAGAAAAATTGTCGAGCTTCCAGAAGCTTTCGCAGCAAATCTATGAAAATTTTTGGCAAATATTACGCTTAACCCTTTCAGATATTTAAATATTCAGCAATTGTTTGCAGATAGAAAATCTGTGTAAGCTAATTGCAATTTAGCGTAATTAGGTAACTAAATTCGGTTATCCAAGTGTTTATACGTTTACAGCGCTTTAATATTAATCAAAAAACTGTACTGTCTCGTATTTTTCTTTTTGTGGATACCGGGGCGAGGGGGGTTAAAAGGCACGAAACGCGATTGCGTTGAATTTAAGCTCCCTTTGTTGTTTCATAATTTCATTAATCTTTAACGTAGGTGAAGTTAGAACTGCAAACGAGTGGAAATGTATGAAAGAGAAGCGAGCTGTGCGTACGATTGAAAAAGTACTAGGTTGAAGAAAGCAACGCAGTGCGTTCTGTTTGCTTTGAGCCCGTGACAGAGGAAATAATTCAGCGTTTCGCAGAGCGGTGCATTTTTCTTTTCTAACTGCTATTTCGTGTTTTATCCTGTACTTTTTGTCCTATTTCATCTCGACCCTCCCTACGTGCAGCCTGTCGGACCGGGTGCATTACCGTAGGCGGTATCCGGTTTTTGCCGGAACTGCGAGTTCCGCGGAAACCTGACGAATAAATAATCCCGAGGAACAACCGCGGTTAGGGTAAGAAACACGAAACGTCGTTGCGATATATAATGAAAGACAAACCCATCACCGAAACCACTGGCTCCGTGGCTAGCCACGTTACAAGAATCGAATATGTGCATACTTCATACACCGTATACCACACGGCCAGTCGTGTAATTTAATAGCAACGAATTTCTAAGGCCAAGAATGCGTCATGTTGCAATATTAATTAATTAAGAGAAATTGAACTGTGTATAAGCACTCTATAGTATGATATTTGCGAAAGTGTCCATAAAGTATGAGCAATTAGATGAAGAGAAATAGTGTTGGGAATTTGGAAGAGCGTATTTAGAAACCTTCTAAAATTTAATTAGACTATTAGCAACGTTACTACCTTCCAAATATTGTATACCGAGATCAATTTGTTAATATATGTACATTCTCTATATAGATGTTTCATACATGGAACATAGCTGTGCGAATATATAATTTTATATAAAGCGCAGCGGTTAATTGGCCAGATTTAAATCGACCGTCCGAATCTTCGTGATCCCCCGAGCTGTAACACCTTCGGAGGACACCGCTTGAATTTTTCATTTGATAATGTAATTAAGCTCGAGAGCTTTCGAGCCAGGTCGTTCAGGTTTATGTTAAAGCTCCATTAAAGAGCAAGAGCTGTTCGTTGACCCGCATACCTTTCGATCTTTCGCTTTTAATTATTTCATCTCCGTCCCTCCTACGGGGTAAAGAATGCTAAGCAGTTTCATTATTCGCCGCTGATTCCCGTTAAACCGCCGCCAGTTTTTCGCTGGGATTCATTATCCGGTGTGGACGGAATGTAAATGAATCGGCGAGACCTCCGCAGCGAATTTTTCTACCAAGCAAACCTATACATTGAAAATCATCACGTTCTTCTCTGTTTGTGATGCCTTTCGCTTCCTTTCGTTTGCGTCGTTATCGCGATTGCCACTTCTGTTTTCGGCGCAACGGTGATCAATTTCGGGTAAACATTAGACGAAATTGCATCTAACGGACGCAACACACACATCGCCCGCTGTATCTCGGTAATGTTATTAGCAATAGTGTATCACGATGCAATTCGCATTTCTGCAATTTGCCGAATTACATTATTAGCCGTTGCGTTACATTCGGCACGTTTCGCTTTTACAATGTCCATCCATTATGCAAACAGGGTTGATTTACTTAACTCGTTATTGAAGAATTAATGCGATTAACTATAATCCGGTTACAAACATTTCGTCGACGGGACGGAAACCTTCATTATTGGTCTATTTTTAATCTGCGTGCCGAAGATGAGATTAACATCGATATAATGCACGTACGTGTAATAACTCGATAACGCGAGACTGTTAAAAATTGAAAGGTTATTGCGAACTGGATGGTGCGCTCGCGAAATTAAAATTCCTCGTCAACACTTCATTCGGTTTAACCAGTGCGATCCTGCTTTAATATTGTGGCCAAGTTTGATAGCACAAAATATTGCTCGGCATTGTTCCAGGATGTAATTTAGAAGAACAAAATGAATATATGGAGAATATGGCGGAAGGTACGGATAAGAATGCGACGATTAGAATGCAATTACTATATAAAATAAATACTGTTTACTCGATATTCCTTGCATATGTAGATCATATTATTGCAGCATAATTCAGCTTCCAAATACGCAAACGAGCGAGTGAGAAACAAACGACAAATCTGCTCGATCCGACCCGGCAGTACAAGAACGATAAGCATAGTCGACGAATAAAACACGGAATCCTTCCCTATAATCGAGAAATCATCGGGATCGCGAGATACACGTACGGCGAATCCGAGACAAATCTCGTTCAGTTCACCCTCTTATCGGCCACGAAAATTACGGTTGAAGGAACATCGCGTGCGTGAGAGGGGTTCCCCGGGCGAGCAGCGTGCCCAAACCGGTGGAAACCCTCTTTCGCCCCAAATGTTTTTCGTTCGATTTGCAGCGTGGGCTGTTTAACGTTGCATTTCAGGTGATTCCTCGGTCGTCTGGCTGGAGGTTCGGGCAGCCTGAACTTGGGCGCCTCGTTGCCCCAGGCGGCAGCAATTTTATTAGGTTCTCTCCAATTGACTCTATATTAAATTTGGCGGATTCCCGTGGGAGTAACCGGCGTCTTAACCACCACCACCGGTGCCGCAGACGTCTCTCTTACTGTGTATTCGTTCTCCTACAGACTGTTGGTGGTCGCGTCCCTTGAAATTCTCTGGGGACGCGTGTGTGTTGAGCCGCTTCTGCCCTGCACGCGCCGCCCGTACACCGCATCTTTACAGGTTGTACAACTTGTACATGCGGCTACGTTTCCGAAACACACGCTAACGACCCATCACGGAGTCACGGTAGGTCGTATGCCTAAGAGAGCTGGCTATTACCCTCTCCAGATGGTGTACCGGCCCCAGAGAGACACAGGCGGATAGAGTTGAATAGTATTTGCAACGATACACCCTTTAAACTTGCGTTGCCCGCCTGACGAATAAATGTCCAGGTATATTAACGTCTACCCTATGGAGATTTCTCTTTGAATTATTGAACATCGAGTGAACATTGTGCTGCTGTTAAACGAGAGCATGCCATTCCTTTTTTCCCCCTTTCGTTTTTACATGTTGGCGTACCCTTTGCCCGGCTACACTTGTCCCAACTCTGTATATTTTTAAGCACTTTCTGTGCGTTAGTGTCCTCAGTACAATAATAATAGAGATAACATCTTTGTTGACAGAATCGTAGGAACAGTTGAAATTAAAAGCATGCACAATTTATCGAAAACGTTCTGGTTTCGCGTTCTGAACTATTTCCATCAAATTGCAAACGTGTTAACAGTTTGTAACACGATCACGACTGACCATATTATGGGTTGTAACTTCTAAACGACTCGATAGAAATAGACGTACATATATATATATACACTCTTGATGATCGATAAATCATCGCTCGTGCGAGAAGAACCCGTTTCCAAATTACGAACGTGCTTTGCACTCGGTGGATCGAAAGGAAACGGTTTGTAGTGTCAATAAAGTAAGTATCGGCCGTGTTTCTCGCATGCGGATCAATGACCGAAGCCTTCGGGTATTCGAAAGACTCTCAAGAGGCGCGCACACACACACACTCTGCCTCTCTCTCTCACTCTCTCTCTCTCATTCTCTCTGTCTCTCCTTCCCATCTCTCTTCCTTCTTTCTGTCTCTGGAGGTCGAATCAGCAAAGCCCTCACGTCGTAATCTCCAATATCCAATTGATTTTCCAGCTGGTATGCTCCTACATCACGGCAGTCGTGGCATCCTACTATTCAATTAAAAGTTTCCCTCTCCCTCTCCGCGACTACCCTTTACTCGTTGCCCTTCGCTCACGTTCTTCCACACTCGCCCTCTCTTCTGGTCTCGTCAAGGGGCAACAATCGTTGTGAGAGGGAGTTGCTCTCTCGGTGGATGTTGAGTACCACAAAAGGGCCGCTTGAGCAAGTCTTCTCGCTATATTTTTTCTTCTCTCCTTCTCCTCCTTTTTTTGAGCGGGGGGCAGGGAAGGGCGTAATGGAAGCGAGGACCAGCAGGGTACCACCCGAGTAACCTTCTTCGCGGAGACCCTTCATTAGGCGCCGACCGAAATTTCGACCAGCTGCGCGAACCGTTTCCCCGGCGAATAACCGCGTTCAAAGTTGTTGCGCTGAAAGAAAGCGGCACCACTTTTGCCGGAAAATCTTCGTCTTTTCACTTCCGTTCTCTCATTAGCCGCGGGACGGGATCAAAGCTTTGCAATTACTTGTTCCGCTGATGTGAAACAACGGCGACAAAGAATCATGTGCGAAGAATGAAGCGAATCTCTAGTAGCGGCATCGAATTGCTTCGCGAGGACAAAGAACGAAACACGTTTCCGCGATGCTTGTACAATTCATAGCACAGTAAGGACTTTCCATCCAAGAGCTTGATTGATTTATAGCGCTCAGTTTTTTCTGCTCAGCCGGAGTAGCAGCGGCAACGGGAGGCACTCTGTTCTTCCGCATACCGCGGTACAAAAGGAGAAGAATGATGCGCGGCAAAGAACGCGACACTTGGAATCTGTGTAAGGGGGAATGAAATTTAATTGCTCCGGCATTTCGCCCCGAACCGATTACCTCGCTAAAGAGTCGTCAACGCGTCGGACGCGATAAATTCGACAGAATCGCGGGCAATGCGTTCGAATGAAAGGAAAGTCGTGGACCAGGGCCATTTCCTGTGACAGTTGTTGGCACGAGCGGGATAGACCGCGTTCGTGAACAAGCACGCGTAGGGGAGAATAAGGAAACGAAATGATCGCGGTTTACGCTGGTTCTTTTCGGTTGCGGCGGCTGACTCGTAGCTAGTGGGAAGGGAGGACTATTAGAATGTATTATGCATGCGAAATGGCGCGGTTTCCTCGAAATCACTGGTGCCGCGCCGCTCCCGGATGAAGGAGTTTTGCGGTGACGACGTGGAAGTCTGCCAACCTTCGGTGGGTGGTCTTTTAGCGGCCGGCGCCCCGTTCCAATGGGATCTAAAATATTGAAGAAATTATATCGTCCGAAAGGCCTTTAACTGTTTAAATAATCACAGGCCGGGTCTACGCGTGCACGCGTGTGCACTAATCCGACTGCGGGCACTATCCTCAGACTCGCATTCGCGTTGCCGTGCATTAGTGGTAAATGAAAAGGCACGTCATTGCGTCCGAGACGTAGGACCGTTTTACGTCAGGGTGAAGGCGGTAATTGACGGCCGTTGTTTTTTCGCATGTCTTAGATGCACGAAATTATTTTGGTCATGTTAACAGTGTTTTTAATTAATATTTGGTTGCACATGATTCGGTTGTCGCGTAAATTTTTAAACAAAAATGTTATAATAGTTGGAACGAACCAGCGCGCAATATGACAGTTTACAGAAACGTGAATTCTTCGCGCTTTTACATCGCTAGTGAAAGTTAGAAAATTGATACAGGATTCACGGACGACACGTTCCGTAAGAAATACCGGCGATGTCAATAAACGCGCAGCGTGAAAATTTTATTTCAGCAACTATTTTAAAGTCCGGCGGTTTAGTTTACAGTACTAACTATGTAAATTGCAACTGTTCTATAGACGAAGCGAATTTAAAAGTACGCACGTGTTGATTTAAATGCACCGCGACGAATAAGGAAAAGCAAACGGGGTCGAGATAAAATTCATCAAACATTCAACGGAAGATACTTTTATGAACCATACGTTCGCGATGTTAATTTTTTTACCGACAATATTACTATCGCGAACTCGGCTTCCGGAAGGACAATGATACGCTTTATACATAACTATGTTTTCTCTTACGTGTTATATCTGTTTCGTAGGACGCGCAGAGAAAGCGCGGTGCTTCGTTTTATACGGCGTGTATAACTTGAAAGTGATCATAAACAGGATTCTCTGGGGAAATGACTTCTGTGCTCGTTTCCTCTGAGCATTTTTTTACGAGCGTAACCCGCGCAGGCTTGTACAAAACAACGAGTCACTCGTTGTAAGAGAAAAAGGGGGTGTCATGAAAAGTCCGCAAGATGAAATTACCAAGTGTGTACACGTTCCCCCGTCGCGAGGAATTATCATGCTCTAGCCACGCTTTACCTTGTTTCGCCCCTCCGTCGCCATTATACATGACGATTTTTCCTCACTATACCGTACGTTAGGGAATCGATTTGAAATTCAGCACGAATCGTAGCTCCATTCGTGTCCTTTAAAGGAAAGTCGACATCAATTCGCAGCGAGTCTCCCCTGCTACCGTCCGCGTCGTCGGCCCCTGACAAATACGAACAATTCTGAACGTCGCCAACCCTACAACACGATAATACGACAATCTATTTCAGGGCTTAACGTATTGTAGATTGTTACGGGGCTCTCGATCGTACACCTACGCGTGCGTCGCATTAGAATTTTCAAACGGACGCGTAACATTGTATACGGCTCACGAAATTCGGCGTCGCGTCTTTGATAGTGAAATAAAATAAAAAAAACTTGCTTCACGTATTTCATGTTTCTTGATCTGAACGTGACGCCTATTTTACGATATCGGATGAGTATTATCCCTTTTCGTTGCCCGCGCGCCGATTAATCGTGGAGTTTCATAATACCGGATGAAAATGAGCACAGAATTTTCCAGGCAAATTTACTTTGAGAGTTACCCGTGCAATATATAGAAGACGTCGATTGGCGAAGTGGAATTGTCTGATAATGCGGTTCTTTGATTATACCCCTGTTCGATATAACGCTTATCGCGGACCGTGTACCTAACGAAGGGAAATAATTCGTTCCAGCGGCAATTTCGAAAGTTGTCGGCATGATCGTATCCCTGTATCGCAGGCAAAAAGGATCCCGCTTCTCGTGCACGTATGGGGTGTATCGACGGCGATTCGTTTCGCTTTAAGCCCGCCAGCTCGATCCCCTCGGGGCTGAAAATGATCCCCGATAACTGGAAGCAGCCCGATACGTGGAGGATAAGTTCGTGAGGCCATTCGAGCTAGGCTTTAAAGTCGTGCAGCAAGGTTAAAGACACAGCGGAGGCGGCATAACGAATTGCATAGTTATGCTCGATGCGTAATTTCGGATTTCCATACGCGAAAACATTCGTGGAATCGTTCGAAACAAATCGAACATTCCTATCCCCCGCAAGGACCGAGTGACATTGCTACCCAAGCTGTCGCGCGTGAAACAGATCATTTCAATTTAAATATCTCTCAGTTTCAACAACAGAAGAACAAGTTGCATATAGTTTCGATTGTGTCGAAGGATAAGTTCATTGGCAAATAAATTCCGCACTCCGTAATGGACGTTTTTGAATTTGAAATATTTCCGCGATAATTGCAAACATTTTTCTCAAGCTGCAATGAACTGTGTTCATCGATGCACAACACTGTAGCACGACGTTTATGCGACATTTGACTTCCTGGCGTCTATAATTAGTGTCAAACTGCTTGCAAATATACGCAGAGCACGAAACTAGCGAAAACAATGTCCGCGCGTGAAATTGTTTCCGTCCTACAATCCACGCCTCGTCGTTCAATAATAGTTCGCGAAAAGTTGGACAAATTTTGCTCCCCGCGTATTTAATTCGGAGTTCCCCGAAGTTTCGGTCTCATAATTAAAATCAGCGGAAGACGGGAGGTACCGTAGATCAAAGCCGTCGAAGATCTCCAAGGAAGAGGGCCTCGGTAATATCTGCGGTGCGCTTTATATCCTATGCGCGGCGACCGGAGGTAGAGCGGGAACCACCTTTTAATTATTATCGTCGTAACTCCGGAACCCTCGTAAAATATTTGTTTCAATTTCCAGGCGACGACGTCGCCATAGCTGCAGTCGCTACCACCACCATCCCGTTAGGTTGACCGAGGTCAACAAGGTATAACACGCTAACGTTACGAGGCTAAAGCTGGATTGCACGGGGACGGCCACAGCCAGCATACGACTTTATGAGTTGCTAAGTGGCGGGGCGCACACTCCGCAAAACGAATAAGCAGGCCGTCGATGAAGCCAAAAACGAGGTGCTGAAATCTCGCGGTTGCCGTTCGCGTTGATAAATCGACGACGTGCTCGTCGAGCATTGTTGCTTCGTCCTGTGCATTTGGTCGCGGCGCCGGCGCCGGCGTGTCGTCCCCTCCTGAATTTCACTTCTGTGAGCTGGATATACTTTTTTGGGAGAACTCGGAAGTATACCTAGCGGGTACTTCGATCGTGTATATGGAAAACTGAATTAAATGTTGCAACAAAACTTCAGGCGGCGTCGAATGTGGTTGGAAGTGATGATGCTTGTTGAAAAATATGAATGGTTCTACGTTTTAGATTGATCAGGGGAAAATTCTGTCCCTGGTGTGTAGAGGATAAAATAAAATGGCATTCGTGATGCGAACAATTAAATGTACAGGACGTGACAATTTTACGAGGAATAGGGAAACACTGTTGCATAAATATACATGTAGAATGAATCGATGATTCATTCGTTGAAAATGGCATTACGGTGATTCGAAAATTCTGATTTTTTTGTAAACTTGCACGCTTCCTGCTACTTTTTGATTGTTCAGAACGAAAATACCTCGTAACAGTTAATCTTTGTTTTCCTCAATATTTTTTATCCTCGTTGTAGCTCTTTAATTACATCTAGACACATTATACCTGCATAAACCCTCTACAAACAATCCCTACATTTCGTCATTCATTCACCTTTAAACTTTCCTCGCGTACCTCGGAATAACTCGAACCCACAGAAGCTTCCCCAAAAAAGCCAATAAAACGCGCAACTGTTCCCAAGAAAATTATTCCGAAAGAAACGTTAGGAAACCGGCATAAATATGCACGTCATCGTTCTTTTCGATCGTGCAAACTCCAACGTTTGGATATTCACCGGATGATAGAAAAATAACAGGATTGGCTTATCGTCCCGACAGCCACGTATACATATCCCTGGCGAGCACTTTATGCAGATCCAGCCGGCATCACGCGAGCCTCGTGAATTTGGCATTGAGGTTCGTCGAGGAGGCAGGCGAGCAAGCAGGCAACCACGAGCACAGGGGAAGAATGGGTAACCGGTAATTGTAGGTTGGCAAAGATTCAATGTAAGTAAATACGCCGCGATCCGACCGCCGCAAGGGCCAGCCGACACCGGGGTGCATGTAGACACGAGACCATGTGCTATCGGTCCTCCTCCACCTCCGTTCCTGTCTCCACCAAGGCCTAAGACCAAGATACCCGGCTGTTCCTCCGCAATCTTCTAGTTCGGTACATCTTACACCATCCACGACGTGGGGGCCAACCGTTGCGCTGCGATCGTCGACGCTGCCACTCTTCGCTTCGCCTCTTTGGTAAAGGGCCAAGAAACCCCAATCTGGTCGGCAGGTTACTCTCGAGCCCGCACCAGATGGACCTAACATGGCCTCCACGGTGAAACCCGTCGAGTGGCTGTTTCTTCCTCGCCATCTCGCTTGCCACTTGATATTTTCTTCGGGACTAACACAGTCTCATCGGCACCGGACCGTGCGGAGGTCGATTCGAATGGTAGAGCGCCAATTTCCTTCCACGGCTGCGAAACGGCACAAATTTCGTCCGGGCGAGCGTCTCCGAAGATAAGAAACGAGCCGGATTAATATGGGGAGAAATTGAGCTTCCGAGAAAATAGCGCGTCGCGGAACAGATATCGAAAGGCGATTCGCTCTGGGGGAACGTTCGCGAGGCGTTTCGCGAGTGCGTTTCGTAGCCGAGCGAAAATTGATACGGGCTTTGCCCGCAATTAGGAAGCACCGATCGCTCACGAAAAAGCTTCGCTCGCTCTAAGTAGCCTCGCCTCTTAAGTTTCCGCCCAGCCTTATTCGTCTTCTTAATAGAAATCGAGACGGGGCTCGTCTATTTCTCATTAAAAGGAATCTCGCCACGAATCCAGTGGCGCGCCCTGCGGCACTTTTGCGGAAGAACGAACCGCGGCATTAAATAAATCAATTGCAAAGGTTGAAGCGCAATCTTCGTCCGACACGTGGGCGGCGGAGTTGCAGGCTTGCAGAGAAGAGGGTCAACGCTATCGTATGCAATTTATAAGCCCTTCTCGCATCTCGTAACACCGCCGCTACCACCACCACCGTCCCCACCGCGCCGAACACCACCACCGTCACGATCACTGCCCTGGGGGATGGAAGCAGTTGCGGCCATACCCGCCACCCCATTTCGCGGTCCAGTGACGCCCAGGAATTCACCAATTGGATTTTCCCTGCTTACTCGCTGCTCCAGGAGGCCAGGATGTACCGTTAGACGGTGCAAAGGCACCTTACACCGCCGCCGTGCCACCGGCGGAAAGGTTCTGAAATCCCATCGGCATCAGCAACTTCGAATTTCCCGCGCTCGCGAGCATTGCCGGCTGAATTTCACAGAAATTACGGAAACTTCGTTTTACAGGACCGATATCCGTCCGATACGGGGACCGTTCGCACACACGTGGATGCGCGTTACGTTCGACGAAATTGGAACCGTCAAACGGGAATAAGTTGATCAAATTGTGTGTTCCCTTAAAAAATTTGCGCGACAAGATCGGTCAAAGCCGTCCCGATTTCAGTTAGCAGAAATTCCTGATCGTTAAATTATTACCGTCTGGCAATTAACGCTGGAACGATGGCAGGTATCGAAATAAACTTCAGTATTAATTTGATTTTAAATATACGCGGCTTGATCTGTGGTAAATAACCGCAGAAATATCGTGACGCGTTACTCGAATTCTGTTGCAAGGTAAAAATTTGGTGGCAGGTGTGAATGAGGTGCAGGTAGATGTATTGCTGGTGCTTGAGATATTGCTGACGCTTGAGATATGTGATTGCTTAATAATTTTGTAATCATCATATTTCAATTGAAAGGTTAATAAAGTATATTCCATTTCTGGTAATTAGTTCGATACTCTAATTGAATGTTACCAACCAATCGTGACGGGCAAACTGTTATATGTCACGAATAAATGAAATATTCATGGAATTAACATTATTTTTTTCTGGCGAAAAAATCTGGATCAAAACAAATGATTATTATTGCAAGAACAATTTTTTTCCGAAGAGCGTATTACACGCATTTAATGACAAACTTTCGCTGACTTCACTGACGACGAAATTTAAATAATCCTTCCGCAGCAAAGTTTCAGCGAAATAATAATCTTTCGTGAAACAAAAAAAAAAATAGGTCGCAGTAGCGCAACACAGCCAAATAATTTACGATATGCATTTTCGCCTCTGTTACTGTACTGCTACGTAGCACGATCGACCAATCCTAGAGCGCACTACCAGAACACATCAGCGCAGTGGTAATGCACGAAATAAGGCAGACGTGATTATCACGATACGTTTTATATGCCGTAAATACGACAAAACCATGGTATGTGGTAAAAAGAAAAAAGAGAAGGGAAAAAGAAACGACCCCGCAGATGCGCATGCCTCGAACTTTTTATTAGATACCACGAAGATGAAATTTTTTTTGTCACCGCCCCGAAACGGGGCGGACAGAAAATGGGAACGGACACTTAACCCGTTGATGGGATCGAGAAAGCGAGCTCTGCTCATTGGTTGTCGCAGCCGAGCAGCACAAACCTCTTCTCCCTCGGGGTTTATTTCCTTTCCGTTCCTTTTTTACTTTTTTTTTTTTTTTTTTTTTTTTTAATTCCGTTCGCCGGACATATGCGAGCGCCCGCTATCAACGCGCGGGGTTGCGACGGTTTAGCGGTATACTGTGCGGCATGGCATTCCTGGAAATGGCAGGCTAATGGAACGGTTGTGGATACAGGGAAAATAAAGGCTGTCTTATCGATGTTGCGTCGTCGGGGGTTAATTGGAAGTTATTGCTTGCCATATATTACGCACATCAGACGCAAACCGTTTCGCGTTTGCTTTGCGGTACGTCACTGGTGTCGGCATGCCGTAATGATTGTCAATTACGGTGATGTAATACCACTTACCAAGCATGGAAAACGATCAATTGAGATCGAAACAGCCGCAAGCATTGAACGAACGAAGATAAATATTAATATTTGCCCCACCCCTCTGCCACGCGGTGCGTCTAGCAATCCCAATCTACATAGATGGTTTATTAAATAACCAACGAAATATTGGAGGTTCAATATTTCTGCGATGTATGATTATTTTTCGGTACGGGCACAGAGTAATATCGTAAAACAATACCGTGCTGCGCCCAAAACGAAGACGAACGTATACACACTGTTCCGCGTTTGCAGTATTTATATTATTCCACGGTATTCGAGCGGAACAAATAATTTCATAATTTTTTCCAGGCATATTCGGCGCAACACAAATATCGCCGGCGAATGAATTTATTCGTACGCGTGCGAACCGATGAGCTGACTTTTTTCTCGTGGTTTTTCGCACCAGAAAATACGGGGCGCGAATCGCAACGTGGCACATCTGAATAAAAGTGATCGAGATTCGAAAGTATCCCGTTTTATTCTCGGAGCTATTATGTACGGAGTGATCCGCATTGAGTACTCGTCCCTTCAAATTGAAAGAGAGCACAAATTATTCGGGATACTATCAACGTTAAGTACAATTTATGACATTGATTAAAATTTCTAATTCTCTTCAATACGAAGATACGAGGCTGCAGTTGGATAACCCGGTGTATCTATTTTTCTTAAAATTAGCAATATATGCGACAGCTACTCTGCTTTTTTCCAGATAGACCGTAATAACGAATCGATAGCATCTAGGAAGCGGCAGGTGTCCCGAGGTATACCCTGGTTCGTTACATCGCTGCGTCACGTTCATGGACTGCTTCGATTTCGAGTCACATTCAATGATATGTGTACACACGCGCTACCAAGGTTTACAAAGCCAGGCAAGAGGTAAACTAAACGAAGCTCCATGTCTACGTTAGCTTCCTACGATCTGCCACTCTGTCTCGAGTGCAGACATTGCGACCCAACACCATTCCCGTTACCGGAAGTAAGGGGTATTTCATCTATGGCAAATATTAAATTTACGCTCCGCCAGGATACACAATACGAAGCAGGATATGAGATAAATTACGATAACATCGTGGCAATTAATTTTGATAAGCAGACACCTACGCCGCTGTCGTGGAAATATTACAGACATGGAACTGGGAAGATGTTATAATTGGCGAGACCGTTCATTATTTTCACACGTGTTACGGCAAATTTTGCTAAATATATTTGCTTACAATTAGTGCATGTCAAACTTCAAGTGTTGAACTGCTTATGCACACCTTCATATCCTACAATATTTCTTATTGTTGGAGAATACTGCGTCACAGAGTAAAGTATTAAGCTACTATTACTGACACATTGTATATTAATTTGCAAAAGTAATTGCTTTTGTATTTTTACCTTTTAATATCAAAAATTGTGATTGATTGGAAACGTCAACTTTCACTTTGACAGACATGAATCTCTTTAATTATTGCTCCAATATATCGCAAACGTTTATCGAATAAAACGCATTCATTGGTATAAATAAATAGTAATACAATGTTGTTATGTTCAGCGGATATACCGAGCAGTTATATCCGCAAATAAGCAACTCAAAACGAAGTACATTTTCCAACGGCAATGTTAACATTGCCACTCAGTAATTTAACTAGTGGCCACGACAAAATCACTTTGCAGGAAGCAAAAAACAATTTTTCTACGCGACTGAAATATTTGGCCTAACAAAAAAATGACGGCAATTATTGTAATGGATAAACGATATCGGAATACCTTGCTATTAAATATTAAATAAAGCTGGTAAGAATAGTGGATCATATATTGCTACCCCCCAATATATATTGCGAGCGTTCATCCCCATAAATTTGATGTGAAAAATAATTTTCGCCCGTCCTCTCCGTCTACATGAAAGTACACAATTTCCAGCACCTCTGCGGATCGACAAATTTACCTCCATCTTTGCAATACCTCCGGCGAATTTTCTTCCTGTCATTTTCCGAAATGTAAGGCGACCGCAATAAATGGAGCCATTCAAATGATCGTTGTTGCGCGGTTCGCTTCGCTCTCTTGCGTTTCGTAGCACCGCCGTCAAAATTCTGCCTGTCAAATCTGTCTTCCAAAATGCAAAAAAAAAAAGGCGGATAGCATCGACCATTCGTCGAAATAACCTTTTTCCTGTTTGGTAGTTGTAGCATGCGAATGTCTATTTCGGTTGAAAAAAAAATAGCCACGCAGCGCAGTTCCGAGCCATTTGAATTCTACGCCGAATCCAACTCTCAATCGCGGATACCATACATGCCGACCTTGTAACTAGGTTTGGTGCAGTTGCATGCAGCCGTCGGTGCGTGTGTGCATACGGATTCGATGCATCGCACGTTCCAGAATTATCGAGAGTACTCAGCAGCTCGGGCGAATTACAGTCCGACGCAGACACTTGTAGTGATTCCTCTGCGTGTGTTGGCTACGTCGCGCAACGTACCTGGTACGCAGAGATGATCAGGAAAATCGAATGCAGTATCTATCATAACAATCGTGGGCCTGCTATCGATACTGGCTGCCACGAGCGGCACGGTTGCGTCGGCTCTGTATGTCCAGAATAATACGGATCGACGGTAACAGCGATGCTGCCTTCACGCCAGAAATTTGTTTCCTTCGCAAAATTGCTTGCCAGCATTATATATGATTGATAGAAGAAAGCTTCATTTTGGATATCGAGCGGGATCTAGTTACGAGAAATTATGTTTTAGTATCTAATGCGGCGAAAATCTATTATAAATAAATTGAAACTGTTACTAACCGTTTATCTTTACGTTTGATCGTGACGGTTACAACATCAGGATCTATGGTATAAATGTCCTCGAAAAATAATACAAGCGAAAGATGAACGCTATGCACGAGTTAGCTATTTTATTTTCGACTTTTAATTATGGTCCGGATACGTAGTGACGTTCGAAAATATTACTTTCTATAGCCGTGGCGTGTTACACCACATAGACACTTATACTTTATGGCTAACCGTTCCCCCCTGATACAGCGTTTCTATACGAAAACGATGGAAGGCGCATCAGATGACCGATTGGACAGCGAGAGTGGCATGCTGATAGCTATTGTTTGCCGCTGCAATAAATTATTAGCGATAAGCCAGGAGAGAAGCCAGAGAATAGGAAATACCGTGGACAAAGAATGGAGGTAAGAGCTTTAAATAATGCGTTGCCTTTATAGGAACGGTGGACCAGCAAGTCTGAGTATATTATACCGGCACAACCGGGACCTACATTATCCAGTTCAGAGCCAAAGGCTACTTTCCCGGTAGTCTGCCTGTACATTAGGGTGTTGCGAGCTTTTTGGGGAGGGCAGAAAACGGTGAGCGTGTACGAAAACGGATGGCACGGCGGATGAAGAAAGGGCCGTGAGGGCGAGAGGAGAAGGCGCGTCGGAGTGGAGGCTTCTTCCGCCTTTCAAAATATGAGACCTTGCTTTACTAATATTTAAAAGTCGGGCAAATATTTTTTAGCGAGCACCACGCCGCGGATCCGCTGGCCGCAGTTCTACGCATTTGCGACGATAACACGGTGACCTATATAATATTTCTTATTGTTCGTATTTTTAGTCGACGCGCGATTGCTTCGGACATTTATTACCGCGCAGATAACGACTCGCCAAGAGAATCATAAATTTTTCAGTCGCTGCGCAGGCAAAGTGATAAATGCGTTCGTGGATCGTAGATACTTGAGATCTGCGGTAATTCGAAATTAATATATCCCTTGGAATCTCGATCGTATAAATTAATTCGAGCATATTTTGCGAGTTCTATTGCTCGTAGAAGAATGTGACTTCGGTGACGTTTAATTGCCGCTATTTCAGAGGAGGATATCGCTTCGAATTCAACCGAACGCGTGCTTGAACTCGTCGCGAGCAACTGTCGTTAAGAAATTGCATGCAAATAACGGCATTTATTTCGTTCAATTCATTTCCATCGGATAGACGATTATTATTCCGCAATGACGTTCGCCGTAGAGCCCTCGAGAATAATCACATGTTCCACGAGACTTATCTGTACCTTGATTGTCCCGTGGTCCTCATTATTTTTGTGTTTCACGTGCACGTAGAGCGATCGACGAAATAAAAGGTTACGCGCTCACGGAAATCGCGGGGCTGTAATGACACTGATTTAAATCGATGGAAACGATTAAGGTACAGTTTCAAAAGTTTGTTTTAAATAATGGCGCCGCGTATTTCACGCGCAAGCTGCGAGATGAAATAAGCGCAAAAAAAATAAGGGGGAAGCAAGAAAAAACAAGACGAAGCACGGCCTAGTTCCTGTACCTGATCGATTTACATCTGCACGTGACAGTAGAAATGGTGCGCAAAAGTCAGCCATAGTATCGGGGAAACAACGCTGAGTAATGGAAGAAACGGGAAACGAATTCCATGACCAGTATCAAGCTTCACGGAGGGGGATATTTCGTCCTTCGACAGGATCGAAATGGATTACGGCATTCGAAGTTTCGCGAATGATCGATTCGTACGCCTATGAACACATCTACGTGACTCGAAAAGCAGAAATTGAAGTCCTTGATCCGTCCGGCTATACATTAGCCGCTCGTGGCGACGATTTATTTGCCGTCTTTCGGAAGAAAGACGAAAGAAACAGGACAACAACAAAAAAAGCGCAGAAAAAACGTCGCAGTGAAAACTGCGAGCTAAACGAAAATCTTTCTATTTGCATGCCGCGTGCAAGCTTTCGATAAAATGTATTATTAAACTATCTCAGACCAGTTTCACAGACCGTACAGAATAAATAACATAAAGGACTTCTTAACATTCGTGCTCTATTTATTTAAGGCTCTTATCCAAGGGGATGAGCTCGGCGCGGCGGTACCGGTCTGGTATTTATAGTATTTGGATTATGGAATAATCCTACGCGGAGACGGTGGAAACGGAGGAAATGGAAGGAGTGCACGGTGTTTACCAATATCTTTCGCCCCCTTCCTTTTCCATGCTTCCCTGCCCGCCCCTGCGTCTCCTTTTCTCTCAATTCCCTTTCAGCGGTCCCGCTCGAGAAACTTCAATCTTTTCTCCCATCTGGATTACTTGTGCATCGAGAGCTCTCCACTGGAATTCCATCTTTTAACGTGAAATTCGTCTAGTTTATTCGCAACCTCGATAATTTTCGCCCAGGATTGCTCAAGAGATCTCGAATGCCGCACGGATATTGTATCAAAGCCACATTTTAATTTCGTCCATCTCGCGTTCTATACATTTCACTATCTAGCAGTTTCGCTAAACGATCTCATGATATCTCGAGGTAATGAGTATCTCGAAAGATATAAAACAAAATAAAATAAATGAGAACTTGTGCAGCTGTTCTTTAACCAGGAGCACGGGTCTAGTGGCACGGCAGCTCATTTGAATCCTCTCTTTTATCATTGCAAGTTTCGATGTCGGTATATTCATGATTCGCTTGAACAGAGAGCATTATAAGAAAGGGACAGGGATAATAGCGAGAAATTCAAGCACGAGGCGAAGAGATAAAAATAGAGGTGCTTTTTGTAAATCTAACAATATACAGAGAATATTCAGAAAATCTGCCTTGCAGAAATTAAAGCAGAGAATGGCGAAAAATGCTGCTTTATCATTTCACTTGCAATCGGAGGAGTTGACTTGTTTCAATAATTTGCATTCCTATGTTCACCGTTTTAGACAATACACCAATGCAGATAATATTTGCGAGACTTCGTTACAGTGATTTAAATATACAAGAATATTTGTGTCTGTGTCGAGCTTACTCGACCTGCAATTTTAAGAAGGATTAATTTTAAGAAGGACAATTTCACAAAATTCGAAATTACAAACAAAAGACTGGCGAAAATCGTATCGAAATTATCACGAGGTTCACGATAACGATAGTTTACATAACAATACGTCCCATAATATTCATTTAGCGAGTTGTTAGCAGAAAAGGAACCCCTCTACATTTACTCATGGAAATTCGTTCCCTTGTGCAAGATTACAACCGACATCAGGTGAAACGAAGGTTCGCGTTCTCTCTATGATTTGATGCAAAGCTGCAGCCGCAGCCGAACAAAGGTAAATAAGACAGCGGAACGACAAAAGATCTTCTTCCAGTAAAACGGTGGTCATACCCCCAGGCTGTTCTATATCTTGGGAGTTCGTCAGTAGAAAGAAGTGTTCCGGTCGCGTCGCGGTATTAAATAAATACAGAGGTTGGAGGCTTAGCTCCAGACGATAAAAGAGTCGAGGGCTGATATTCTCGAGGCTAGACGACACACGGCATCGATGTGTATTTCACTCACACATGCATACACGCACACAGCCCCAGAGGAGGAATCGCGTCGCTCGGTTCCCCGAAGCATTGAGAAAGTTGCAGCGAAGTCTTTCGCGAAAACGATCCTCAGCGTCTTTCGGAAGCGGTGTCTCCGAAATCGTATTAAATATTAATCTCCTTTGGGTAGGAAAGTAGAAATGCGGCGTGTAATGATAAGAAAACAGGGCGGCGCTTGGTGCACTCGGTCGGAAACTTTCGAAGCTGTTCCACTGGCTTAAACTTTCGCTCTCCAATTATAAATTAATAAAAATTAATAGCTTTATTGCCAGGGCAACGCTGGACAATCAGACGAGAGGGTCGCAGTTGCGTACAGCCAACTGGCGAAGTTTCCTATGCGACACAATTAACAGGTTAATGTTTAACTCCGCGTGTCGCAGGTGAGTTCTCAAAAATGCACCCGACAGGTACTAGATATCTGTTAAAAGAAGATTTAGTTTACGAAAACTATTGCAATGGCCAGCCGGTACAACCTTTCAATTTCACTTTCCAAAGTTTTCTCGTGCCTGCGCCCCCCGCCCTCCCCCATTTCAGTGGCAGTTTTATCAGGTGTCTCGGGCCGAAACTGTCGTGCAATCTGCGTCCCCCGTAAAAAAGAGGGAAGAAGGGGGCGGTGGAATAAGCGGCACGAAGGGAGTTAGAGGAAGAAATAGACAGTGAGAGTGAACGAGAGAAGGTCGAAAGAAAGGAGAGAAAAACGAAATCAATGAGCGGAAACGTGAGACGGTGGCGAAGGGCTGGAGGTAGAGGCGGGGCTGACGGTGCTGTAGTTTCTCTATTTCCTTCATTAACTCTGGTTCAACAGCGGCGTAACTTTTAATTGGAAGTAGTGGGGGCGTCGAGGCTCATTTCCCGGCGGACTTCCCCATACTGGAACTCCAGCTAGTCCCAAGCGTCTTGGGAGAGGTCAGTTCATTCGTTGCAATATTCCAGTACTCTGCTTCCACGGTCTCGTGACGTAATCCCCTGTAACGAGTGTCTAAGGAATCCCGAAACTCGAAATGCCCCCGGTGTTTTTGTCGTGAATAAGCAAACATTTGTGAACCATGTTCGCCGGTGCGCGATAATATCGATCAGGGTTAAAGGTGGTCGTGAAATATGTATGGATTTCATTGTTGAAAGATGCAGATCGGGTTTCACACTTTCATTAATTTTACTGGCGTTGCATGCGAATAATGTTTGAGCATAGAAAGCATCGTAGAAAGGCAGACTGAAGCGATTTACATTTTTCCGCCCTATATTTTCGTACGTGTCTAGATAAGTGTCAGTTTTTTAAGCGGTTCCTCGTTTCATTTATTTTTTACATTTTTGTTCGGCGCTAAATTCCGTATGCGAGGGAGGATATTTTGCGAGCTGTAAAAAGGGTGACCGTGAAATGTAATGCGATGAAAGACGCGTAGAATGTCAGTTAAAATATGCGCAACGCTCGCACGTTATTTAGTTACTTAGACACGAGAAAAATAATATTCTACCAAGCCCTTTCCAGAACAAGTCAGCCATACCAAAACGATTTCCTTATATCTCTAAGACAGGCAGAATCACGCGCATGCATTTAAACCGACGCGTGCTTCGAACAGTACAGTGCACGGTATGCCTCACAAGTTTTAATGATATAATAACAGCCACTTTCAACAGCCAAATATAATCCTGCGTCAGCTTCCGTAACAAACAATTATCAATATAATATTATAATCTATTTCGTCAACGAGACTTTCGGCATCATTTTTAAAACGATATCTTCCAAACATTATAATAATAAAATTGTCGCCGAAACCCCCCAGCGGTTCTTCCACGCGACTTCCTGCGGTAACTCTGGTTGCCGCTACAAAAATCGATAAGGGACATACAACGAATAATAGACACAAAACTGTCTCCTGGCACAGTGTGGAGGGCATTAAGCGCATTTGGTACAGAACGGAACGACGTCGAAAGAGATTTAAATAAAACCCGGCCGCGGCGCGGCGTCACCTTCCAAAATGCAAAATAATAGAAGCGGCAGCTGCTGCTGAAACCGTACATCCACTGTTGTTTCCTTCCTTAGCATAGAACCGGGCATGTCGCTCGTAAGATCCGGCAGAAAATAAAACCGATAAAAATCGAAGTAAACAGTTACGCGTATGGGCGACGAGCTGCAAGCCGAGCGCAAAGATGACGGCTTCTCGATAGAGGCGGATATCGACAGCGTCGCTAACCTAGTCTGTATTTACGATGATCCTTCGCGCCTGCTGCGCCACGATACTATCGGTTTCTCATTACATCCATCGGTATACTGTTATTTCAGCAGTTCTCGAAGGCTCCCGACTACGCTTATACGAAGATTCTCTTGAGAAATACACCATAACCGGCTGATAATTGAGCTCGTGATGGCATATTCTACTTGCGATCGGAAACCCCCATCGAACGAACGATCCGCAGAACATTTCTATGAATTCCCTCCCCTCCCCCACATTTTCCAGACACTTTTCTGGAAACGAGGTAGGGAATAACAGTAATCCTTGCTGGAACGATTACGCTTCTCGTGGGACGTATCATTTTTGAAAATCCCGCCAAGGCGCTGCACACGAACGTGTGCGAAAATTGCGGTTGGAATATTGAGGTAATAACGAAGCTCGGGAAAAACCGAACTGTTCCGTGGGCGAAATAAGTCCGTTTGTGTGGAATGTAAGTGGGGGGTGAATATGTTTTATTTCGATTTCCGGAGGTATGGTGGAGATTTTTTCTGCACTTGCGTTTTCGTATCCGTTCACGAAGGGCATGCTTTACAGTATTTAATAGTATTTATATAGGGGATTATTCGCTTGCGAACAATACAAAGGAAAGAGAAAATAACACAACGAAAGAAAAATACTTTCATCTTTGCAGTTCGTAAATGCAAGCAGAGACAATGAAAACATATTTTCAAAGTCTGCGAGCACATTTTTAAAACCAAACGAAACCGGCTACAAGTAATACACATAGTGTACAAAAATTGAAATTCAACCACCCCCTCCGCACAAAATATCTCCGTTCTTCTTCGACGATTCCTGCGTTTCGTTATCCATAATTCGTTAAATAAATGTCCTCCGCCGCGACGCACGAACGCGAGGATTTCCAACAAAATTCCGCTCGCGTACCTGGCGGTAATGTTTCCGCGTCGACGGCTCCCTGTTCTGTCGCACAGATTCCAGCCGACCGCACGACCGCGGGCCCATTTATTTTTCTCTTCCCCCTTCTTTCTTTTTTTTATTTCCCCCTCGAAGAATAAATATGCACGTTTGAATTCGCCTTGGAGCCACGCCGCCGACCCGCTGCACGGAAACGTCGCGCGTTGCTTTACCTGCGCACAATGATCGCGAACGTGGCCAAAAAAGCGGCACAGGTAAAACACTGGAATTTTCGGGAAGAGCCGCGGCGCTGAACCTCCGTGCGGCAAAACACCGTTGATCCCCCCATTTTGGTGACACACCGAGCTAGCCT
This sequence comes from Nomada fucata, assembly GCA_948146005.1. Lineage (NCBI taxonomy): Eukaryota > Metazoa > Arthropoda > Insecta > Hymenoptera > Apidae > Nomada > Nomada fucata. The sequence continues at coordinate 8,417,650 of OX411281.1, forward strand.
GACAAGGGTAAGCGGATGGGTAGGGAGGTCTAGACAAAAAACAGCGCCTGCAGAGATCCGCGAGGCGGCTGTTTAATTCGACCGGGACTTTTCGCAGTGAAAAAAGCACCGAGGCAGGCATCCAGCCACCCACAGCCCATCGTTCTGGCCTCTCGCTCCTCATGCATTATGAATAATGGAATTTAAATATACGCAAAGGTGCCTCTGGGCGGCTCAAGTTTTGGGCGAAGGTTGGTCCGATGCGCCGGTTGTCATGTTCGCGTTGTTAATTGGCTTCTGTTTTCGTTTTGCAGCAGCCTGAGCGGCCAACCGCGAACGTGAGTGGCTGGTATCGAGGAGAATACGTACCCACCCTCGTCTCTGTTGTTTGATACGCGTGCTGCAAACCGAGGAGAGGAATTATTACTGTGCGCGTTGGATGTAAGGGCGGCGGCGAGGGGGGGGCCAGGCTAGTACGTATGCACGCGTGTACGGCGAAGGGGTTGAAGAGGATGGAAAAACGAAGACGGTGAACATTTCCAGTCGGTAAATTAATTAGAAATTGTATCGTCAGCTGGGAGTGGCCGGCAGGTAGGGTGCACCATCCAGGTCCGTGCTCGGTTTTCGTGGTCCGCCGCGAGACTCTCATGTGCTCCTGCAGTTTGCCGGAGTCATGCCGGAAACTATACTGCTATACTTTGTGCCACGGTTTCGCGAGTTAACCCGAATGTCCGCTCGCAACCTCCCTCGAGGTATTAATAGGCGTGCGAGTAAACTCGGGGCACCAATATACAGTTACGTATCGCGTGGAAGCTACCAGGTATTGAGCCTCGAATGAGCCCCGGAGAAGGTAGAGACCCGCATGTGGATAGACGGGAACGCTATGCCGACTAGCAGCTCCTTTGAATGGCTTTGAAAAATTTTCTTTAATTAGGATTAATGTCGATAACGTCGATGTAATCTACCTGCGTCAGGATTTTGTATGCAAAAGCGAAATATTCGATACCGTCTGATTATATTCCATAATAATAATAATGTAGCACTGCTTCGTAGCACTTTTTAATCACGGAGTACAGCGTATTAACAGCGTATTACCAGTCTAATGGGTGGCCAGAAATAAAAGCAGTCTACGCTTTAACATATTTATAAACAAAGTACGACAATGTAACGCGAACAAACCCACACATTGGTCCCGATAAAAACGTGAATATTTTGGAGCACAGAATTGAACGCGGCCAGTTTGGACGAGAAATCCATCGACATAAAAATACAATTGCCGCGAATCGAACCGTGGAAGACATTCCGGCGTCGTTCGTCCAAGATTAGATTCGTCTTCTCTTATCGGCGGAAACGGTATTCGAAAGCTGACAAAACGAAGTAGGCACCGAAAGATACGGGTAGCTTCGCAAAAGTTCATTTGCCGCGGCAAAAGTACGCAAGGGGGTGACTTTATGACGGAAGCGAGCATGATAAAGTTTCATGGCCCCTAAATGCGAAGGTGCGCGTATATGACTGACGTAAACTTATTCTTCAATTTCGTTATTTGCATCCACGCGCTCTTGATTCGCAGCTACCGCCTCTCGTCGTTCCCGTTGCCCCTTTCCAGCGCGCACAAAAGTACGCTGCCAATTTCGCGCAAGATCGATTTCCCGCTGCCAATCTAACGTCAAAGAAACGATGCACACAGCGCGTCGACATACGAAGGCAGGAAACCTCCGTTGCAGTCTACAAAACGAAACACGGAACGATACCTTTTTTTCGCCCCAATGAATCCCGTGTAAACTAATATCGTAGTTCGTATTTGCCGTACGTCACAGATATCCAAGTATTGTCCGTTTCTTCGATTCGCCAGCGACGCCGCGCAAAGGTATTGGTATTTCGGTTCCACCAGCGGGGAACGCAATCACGGAGCGTCGTATGTACACAGCCGTTTGAAGGTGGAAATACCAATAACCTGGAAAAGCCCCGGATCCACGGACACGGATAACTCCGTTATGAGGAAATTCGATAAAATCCCGCTAATATAATCACGCTCCATATGGTTGATTAACCTCGGGGTAGCTGGCAACCCTCTGAGGATCGTCTTCTTGCTTGCGGGAGGTGAAAGAAGATAGGCGGGTTTAGGAACCGACTGCGGAGCAACGTATAAACACGGGACCTGGTCTTCCGAACTGTGAAGGAGAAAGGAAGGAAGGGGGCCACGAAATCCGAGAGAAAAAGAAAGAGGAGAGGCGGGCAAGAGATGGGTATAGGATGGTAAGAGGGGATAGGAAAAAGGAAAAAGGAAAAGGGAAAAGGGAAAAAGGAAAAAGGAGTACCTGCTGGAAACTCGTATCCAAAGGGAGAAAAAAAGGTAGGCCTTGGATTATTCGAGGCACGGCGACGATCTTCAAGCCAGCCGACTGTCTGTATTGTAAAACTAGCTAGTATCGATCGCGTCGTTGGATTATGTCGCAGCACTTCGATCCGCGATTATTATTTTCCTTGGCGAATCTGCATAATCCGCCGCTTATATGCATGCTGCAATATTCATTTTGATATCGGGTTCCTCTATTTCGCAAATTACTAACTATTCGCGGTGGGGAAGGAAATTCTACGCTGGTCGGAACTTGAAACGGCAAGGGAGATAAACAAATGATATTTTTTAACGGGTAGTTAATATCGTTCGATATTTGCACACCTTTGCATCGAATTCCCTTGCGGAACGAAACAGAAGTTTGACAGTAATAAAATTATAAACGAACATGCCAATATTATTGCGTTCCTTAAAAACAATAGGTATTTCGCTCTAAGAAAAAACCAATACGAAACTCACATATTTCAGTAATCTAAACCGAATGTCCCAGTTTCACGAATCTCCGGTTCCAAGCAGGAATGCAACTAGTAGAAGAGGAAAACAATTTGCCGGGTGTACCGAGAAGCTAGATGATTAAAAGTGCCTTCGACAAATCGCGAACGGATATCGCAATCATGTATCTGCCAGGCAGTAAATTACCATAAAGGCAATCTTTATGAGCGGTGCGGCGAGCGCCTTGGCAAGCATTATTTCTTTCAGCTACGTACAGAGCGGGAAGCATTCGAAAAGTTAGAAAAGTTCAGGCAGCTGCGTGTGTCGAGCGGGATCTATATTCCCGTTCGCGAACGTGCTCGTGAACGGTTCACGTGCACGATTGCGGTTCCGCGGCGTGTTAATGGCAGCGGGCATAAAGCAAACCGACGCTTGCACGCTCGACCATGCCCGTTTACAGGGCCACTATTTATGTTGATAACTTCCAAATGGAGTCAGATACACGATTCAGAGTGGCGGTGGTTCGGCGTTGGTCCGGTGGTTTCGTAGCACTTGCAAAGTATAGGGGATCTTTTTGGTCTTGCAAACCGTGGCCAAAGGGGGCGAGCGCGAGGCGAGGGGGCAGCAACGGGGAGAGGAGAGACGGAGTCGAGAACAAGATTCAAGCGGAAAGTTTTGCGAGTTAATGGTGCGGAGGTAATGCCGCGGTCGCAACAGCAACAGCCCAACCCTCTCTACGTTTTCTCCTCTCCGCTGTCTCCCTCGCTCTTTTTCACTGTTCCAACCTGCTCGCCGTTTCTCCTCTCCTTCCAATAGTGTTCCCCTCATTTTTTTCTCTATCTCGATACGTCTTTCTTCCCTTAGCATTCTCGACTCACCGGGAGAAAAAGATAGGGGGTGCTACACCAGTTTCTTCTCTTCCTAGATCTTCCCCTCTCCTCCGGCCTGTCTCCGCGTTTTTTTTTCTCCCTTGCCCGTGTCGTCCACTGCGCGTGTATTCCCGTCGCTCCCATTCGATTGCCCCTTCCAACGCATATTTCTTGCACTCATAGCTATACCTTGCGGTACATTAGGCCTCGTATGGTCGCAGCTTTCTCTGTAATGAACGAGAAGCCTCTTTGGCGAAAGAGGCTTTCGCGAGTGTACGTCGTATCTCTCGAATCGGGCTGCGATATGTGCATTACGTACGTATAATACGCAGCTGCGGAGCCGGCGAGCTAAGGGAAAACGTTTCCTATCTTTTGACCCCAGTCACGATCGAATCCGAGGATGGAAGATAACGAGGAGGAATGACTTTAAAGAGGCAGCGCCGCTACTATTCTTACGGTTAACTGATTTCGCAAGGGCGATCTTTGCGTCGTGATCACGATCGGGGGCAAATAGAAATTCCTTACCGAGATTAGGAAGAAACGCCGCCACGATCCCGAACGGGACCGTTCCAAGGCTTTGATCTCTACGTGGTCAGGGCGTTCTTCGAAACTGACGCGACGTAGCAGGAACGTCGGGCTCGAATAAACGAAAAGTTCGGGTGAACCGGCAGACCCGGGATTTTCCATTCACGACGCGTGTCCCGAAATGTTCCGGGCTCCCGAAATGGAGCGCGCTAATCAAGGAAATTCGCGGATAACAGCTCGCTCCGCGTCTGCTCCGTTACTCCCACCCCATTTTACCCCCGCTCGCAAAAACGTGGCCACTATTTAATTACCGAGTCCTACGGAAGCCCGGCGCTTCTATAATTCGAGTAGCGGCCCCTTTATTCCGTTCCAGCCTCAGCTGCCTTCCCAGTCATCCGCGCTGTACGTACGTACAGTTCGTATGAAAGGGAGGTCGGGTTGCGGGCTGGCGCGGAAAATCGTAGGGGTAGATCTTGCCGAATTATGACACTCCCTCCGTTTCCTCCTCTGTTCCATCGGAACGTACGCTCTCAACCGACAGTCCGCCCCGCTTCCAGACGTCGCGCGTAATCTATTCGACGTTAAGCTGCCTGATTACCCCGTAAAATACAACGAGTAGGAGGACGAAAATGATCGCAGACACTGCGTCGTCGGGGTGGCACAGCGACGCGTTGCGACGCAGCGAAAGGGGAACGACGATACGACGGAGGTCCGGCCGCGACAGCGCGTCTCTATTCGTGCTGCAGCCAGATGCAAGCCCATTACTATCGCCCGGAGCTAAACGGGACCGGAGCGCGTGCCATTAACGGAATCTGGGGCCCGATCCGCCTCATTGAATTCCGCTCAATCGCGATTATGATAATGCGTGAACGATCGCTTTGGCCACGACCGTGGTACGATAGCTGTTGTTCCCATTCAATCGGACGGAGGAAACGCACGATGCCGATGTAAGGGACATCCAGCTGGACAAAGACGACGATCGGGAGTTTGCGTAGCCAACCGTTCGGGAGGAGAATGCGAGATGATATATATGTCTCGGTGATCTGTGGGTTTCTTTTTGCGAGGTCTGTCAGCGTTCTGGTGTTTGATTTGCATTGGGCGCTTCGGCAATCGTGAAACTATTGAGGACTCGATTATATTTTGCGCGCGAATTGTATTGATAGAGATGTAATTTGAGCCAAAGAAAGATTACACTCGGGCTCTAAGTTGAAGATATTTAAATACGATTCAGCTTATTTGGCGAGGACGAGGAACCAATTAAAGTAGTTATTTCCAAAATGTACGACGCGGAACGAATTTCGTAGTCCTATAATGGAATATACATGTACGATTCGATGTGAATAAATATTCGATGCGCACAGTCGGAACAGCGCGGCAATAATAAATTCGGAGCAACAATTATCCTGCGCGTGTAAATGAAAAATAACCGCCGGCGACTTATCAGGGACAAGCGAATTTTGTAAAAAGCTTGGAAAGGGAAGAGGAACGCGTGAAACGCCTAGATAGAAACGTCTTATCGCTAGCAAAGAAAGAGCGCTGATTATTTTCGTTTCGTGCTCTCGAGGTCTGCTTTACTTCTTCCCTTATGTCCCGAGATAATGGACACTATTACCTTAACGAGGCTCCAGTCTCTTAGTCGGTAATTGCTTCGAGATATCCAGGAGGGCCGGTATATGTACGCTGGTGCCTGGTGTTGCACAGAGAGCCCAGACGGTGTTATTGCCGCTGAGGCTACTTGCCCCTTTCGTGGTGGTTATTGTTATGGGCCTGCGGCATTAAGATGTAGACCGCACTCTCATACGAGACCTATCCCATATACAGTGTATATACTTACGTGGGAGAATTTCATTACGCCGCTTCATAACCGGCAGACTTCACGGGAGCGATAAATCGAGATTGTGCCCCACCTTGTTAAATCTGCCCGCTCCTCTCCGTCTCGATCTCGCAGACCATGAGACAACTTAATCCGCGTGATTGAACAACGCTATGCTATACGAGTATTGAGCGTCGTTTGCGCTTAACCGCGGCACGATTATAGCTCCACAGAATATTACCGTTTTCCACCACGGCGCGATAACTTTCTTTCTGGTTAGAACGCGATCGTTTATTGAACGACGCGTTGCCTTTAGTTATCGAGGAAAACAATTTTCCGTGGCAAGGAAAATATAGGCTAAATGAACCGGACTAAATAGGAATAACGCTATTGCTTGCACAGTATTAATTTTTTCAACGTGGCTGGCTCAAAATTGTGCTCCTTTACGACAACAACCGTGGAAGTCTAACGGAGAATTCAGTAGTCCTCGAATGCTTGCGCAGCTGTACAACCGTCCTGCCATTGGTTTCAACTGAAGTCAGATTAAATTATGTCTCCCTTGCGCTTCGCAGGGACGAATCTTCTGAAGTACCCAAATGTAAAATGTTTCGAGAATCGGGACAGGAGATTCCTGGGGGCATAAAAGGGCTAGACGAAACGAAGGGAACGTCGCGCAGCACAGGAGACAGTCGAGAAGGGAAACATCGAACCTGGCACCTGGATTAGGGCAGGGCGTAATCCGCCGGGCGATGGGTGGCATGAACGAAAGGATCCGCTGGCAGATCCCATCGTAGGAACTCTGCGGGTACTTCGGCCAGCCAAATACGACAAGAGCAGTAGCCTAACCTGGTAGAGCCGCCGAGATGGTTTACGGCTCGTCGCAAGTTGGTGAAATTTAAGAGCGCATTTAAAACTGGTTTGGCGCGATGCCCTGCGCCTCTTGGAGCTGCTACTGCCGGCAAGAGATACCGCCAAGCTCCGACAGGAGTTTATCGCTCCAACATTCTTGGAAAGCTTTGGATGGATTTCCCTCCTCGAGCCACTGCCTCCAGCGACCTGGTGGCCCCCTCTTTTCCCAGCGACCCATGTTCCCTCCCAGCGAGAAGGATCAAGGGGAACTCTTCGTCCCAAGTTGTCACAAAGATGGTTGGTCAAGATTTCCGAAGGTACGTCGCGGTGCTGTCGTGGCTCGACCGCCTCTCCTTCGAAATTCAAAGCTCCCGTGAACGTCTTTGGGAAGATTTAGTGGGTTGGCGAAGGATCGGGGACGCGTTGAACCGCGCCGCCCTAAACGCTTCTTCCTTCCGTGCCGAGTGTTCCCCTTTCGTGCTTAATATGCATCAAGGTTCGGCCAGTTCGATAAGAAAATATATACCTTTGACGTATTTCAGTCCCATCCAGTAGTTTGTCCTAGCAGCGAATAATTATCGGAAGAGAAGAACGCATTCGAGGGCGACAATGAGCTCGATCAACGGAGCAGCATATGTCAACGCCGCATACACGGCGAACGCAATCTCGCCCGTGGATGGTTATTGGGGTTCCTTTTACCGAAATCTTGATACGGGTTAATCGCGATTGCGTTACCTGACACCGCGGCGGTGCCGTGTGTTGATCACGCACGGTCCTATTAAAAATGGATTTTATGAAAGCAATCTAGTCCGGCGATCGTTGTAGAAAAAAAGACGACAGAGACAGCCGAAGGGGATGAGCTCGCTACCCTCGGCCGATCCACTTCGAATGATAATCACCTCTAGGAGACTCAATTTCGCCCTCCTCCGCCTCAGTCCCTGCATCGGTGCCTTGAAGGTTCAACACCGCGGAAGGGTGCATCCTTCACTCCCTTCATCACCTCCACCACCGCTATCGACTCATCCTCTGCCTCGTTTTCCATCCCACCCCCCACCCACAACCCCACACCCGCCCACCTCGTAGACTATCCCGAACGATCTCCTCCGCCTCCAACCATCCACGCTCACCCCTAACTGATTGGAGTACCAATCAATGCGGCATTCAGGCGGCCGGGCTGAAACTTTAGGAAATTAACTATTCACTCCCTGGAAATGGTTATTTGGAGGCCCGGAAAGGCAAGTCGCGACTGTACTGCATCGGCGGGGAGGAAAAGGGCACGGGCAGAGTAGGCGACAGTAGATAAGACAGTTTAATTTTCAATTACGTCCGCAGAGTAGTCGACAGTTGATTGAATCCCACGTCCTGTCCGACAATTTCAACTTCCCCTCGACCGGTATATCTCCCATCGAACGAGAGAAATCGTCGATTTCGGAGGTATACTTTTCGTTTGTTCTCCCCATCCGCGCGCCGCCTGCGAAGTCTCCGAAGAAAGGGATGCCCGGGGGAGGTGGAATCCTGCCTTCGGTCTAATTGTAACGCGATTACGTCACTTCGCCAATTTCCCGAACGTATTTCCATTCTGACGCGTTTAATCGTATCGTTTCGCCGGGCCCGGAGAGGCGCTGGATACGAATCGTTATTCCTGCAGCCCCTGTCGACGATGGCATCGCGATAATCTACAAAGTCGGCCAGGGTATTTACAGTTACTTCGGTACAACGCGCTGCCGAGAGCAGTGGCGCATGCCGGATTTATGTGATGTTTACACTTGCGCAAGGCTGCTAATACGGCTTTCCGACAACAGCACCGCACCGCGCGTCACGACCGCTCCACTACGTCTCGCTGTTTGAAAGTGAAACTTCTGTTTGTACGTTAGTTCCGGCTAATCCCGTATATTACGCGAGCAGTCGTACCAGAAGCGTGTGCCAGCAAAGAGGTAGCGGTGAACGGTGTCTAGTACTACTGGTTTCATAAGGAACGAGGGATTTCCGTGAGAAGAAAGGCACACCGGGATCCCGTTAAGTCACTGCAGATTGGAAGATCCCCGCGAAGTACGTAGTTAGACAGAAATCTGTGTCACGCTTCGTTGGCACCCATTTATGAATGAATTCTAATTATTTTTTATTGTCACAGCGCGCCGTGTTGTCGACGTGATTGATACCTTTCACTTTTAAATTGAGCGATAGGTGTCTGCCGTCCTCGATTACTTCAGGAGATAAATTTGTACGTTTCTGAGGGATCTTTCAGGATGGTTTAGTTGTTTCATCCGTATCTTTATACTTCGAACCTTGGCTTCGCCCGACGCAGGGAATCGCATATTCAGCGATTTCTACTTGCCTGTCACTCGATTTCTTCGTCTGAATCGACGACGTTTGTTTTAGAAATGTTTAGTTTCATCGATTAGTGTAATATTTCGCATCAATTTCACGAATATTGCAGCAACGTTTCTACGAATCAAAGTATCCGTCGTGTCCATAAATGGACAGATTTCAAAATATTACAGTAATTGATAGTAAACAATAATTGCAGTACAATTATCGCAACTAACTCCCCGAAAATATACTCGCTTCCGCGCATTGCAAAACGAGCATCGCGATTTTCCAGCAACGAAAAGAAGATTCTCCCGGTCCAGCTATTACGAGCGAAACAAACATAGGTACACGCATATTTTTCTACCGTTATGAGCTCGTCGGCCAGGTAGAATCCGTGCACACGTGTCGGGGGTCGCGAGCAGAAACGGGAATCGACCGCGCTCGATCACCTATTTACCGTAACGGCGGCGATCGTCGACGGTTTTGCTGTCGGAAGGAAAAAAAAACGGATCGACGGAATCGAGCTCTCCGTTCCGCTCCCGCGACGTGTACTTGCTGGCTGCGACACGGTGTAGCGTGCGGGCCCCCAGCCACGGTAACTCATTCGTCGATAAATTTCGGCAGCCGAAGCATCGATCACAATGTTCTATTTTGCTCATTGGTGTTTTTGTCGGCGGCATTCGATTCAATTCGAGGATGCGGTGAGTCGATATATCTCCCGAGGTGTCATGCGCCGCCAGTAATGGATGGCGGCTGTACCCTTACCCTTACCCTGAAAGGAGAGGCCGTGCCAAGATCCTACCGACTACCCAACCCGCCTCCGTTTCCGATCCTGATCCTTGCTCTGTTTCTTTTCTTTATTCTTCCACCTCCCCGTTGGTTAACCCCCACCACCCCACTGTCCGTCTTTATTTCGTTCCGCCATATTCGTCTGCGTTCGTATGCTAACGCTACTTTCCCCTTTACGATAACCCCACGATTCGATACGTAGTTATACAGTTTTTTAAGTGGCTGCGAAAGACCGAGGACCCTGTCGGCAAATGGATAAGTTCGGTACTCTTGTAGAATATGAAACGCTTCCGCTCTTGATCCTGAGATAATGGAGATATTAAGGTGGCGAAAGTCTCGGCTTGAATTCATAAGAGAGGAACGCACAAACTTTGCATCTCGTTATAGTATAGAGGAGCGATCGCCGTGTTTTACAAATCGTTTGGAAAACGTCGTTGGGTGTAATTACTTTGCTTAATATGCTCCACGAATGTGGGCACGCCACAGGGTGAGAAGAATGGAACTGCGCAATTAAATCTGTCGTGATTTCATATTTTTGAATGGGGTAATTGCTTGTGCGAGTGGATAAGTATTTTGGTAGATTCTGTGTCATAATCATTTGTCCGAATGAAATTGCAAGTTTTTGTATAAATTCATGTGCACAAATTTATATATAAGTATATATAAGTGTTGAACGCGAGGAAAATGTTGATCGATTGGAACTCGTAAGGAATAATAATTTCACTTGCTCCAATATTTTGTTAATCGCCCGTGACCAACTATGTATAACAAGTAATAACTGATGCCCTTATTTTTGTACGAACATATGCTTATTCTCTCGAATGAACTTCTGAAAAATTTTACAGGTTGCAGGGCGTAATATGTTCGATTCGAAGCTCGTGAATGGCGTTAAAGATTTCGTCCCATAATAGTCGAACAATACAATTCAATACGAAGCCGTGTAGATAAAACGAGTTAGAACGCACACGGAAACGAAGGCACGCATTTAAAAGTACAAACGTTCGATTCAACGAATCGAAAAATCATCCGCCGAGAGTCTGTAAAACGCAGCAAGATTTCCGAACCGGAAACGAGCAAACATGAAAGCACGCGGAAGAAAACGCACGCGCGATTGGTCCGACGAGGATATTCATAACGTGTGAACGCCCACGAGCGTTCGAGCGTGCATCGAATGCCAAAACGTGCGAAAAGAACGGAAGCCAAGGAAGCCTGAAAGCGCTCAGGTGATTCTGGAATAGCGGAAATACGCGAGGTCGAACGTAAGTAGCCAAGTTTGCCATTCGTGGTTCCTTTGCGACTACGTAACGACCGGCCAACTCGCGAAAGAAACGAATCGTGTAACTTTTACGACTTTTAACGACATCGCGAGTTTATGCTTAAACGAATACCAATTTCACAGACAAAACTTCCTAGAGCGCAAATGTTCCTTTGTCGCGTCTCAAGTGTTGTTTCCCTTTCAAAAATTTATGAACATCGAGCAATCGAAGGTAAATGTTACCCCACGCGATTCGTTACTTCCGTGGCGATCCTTGCGAAGAATGCACAGATTACATTTTTGGCTCAATACTTTAAACAAAGTTCTGAATGATTTGTCTTTTCCCAAATTAATCGTTCTTAATTAATCATGCGGAATGAAAGTAAGTATATGCGTGCATGATAAGAATACACGATTCCATAGCAGAGTATATAACGAACGGAATAACAGGTGTCCAATTACGCGATTATACGCAGATACAGTAATACATTTACTAAGAAGAAAAAGTTGAACGGAAAGAAACGCCACTGGAAAAAACTGTTTCGCCAACACTAAACACGAGATAGGTTAATTCGTATCGCATCGCGTTTGTTAATTGTAATCAGTGCTGGGTACTAATTTCAAATGTATGCAAATTACACGATTTCCATGCGAAACTAAATATCACAAATTTAAAGGATTATAAATTTAAATGAAACGGATTGGGTCAAACGAAGCGAAACTAAATTTATTCATTTGCAACTACGCGCAGCAGACGTACACGCCCCGCAACATTTATTTATAACCTGACAGTGAGGCATAAAAGTAACACCCGGCAATCCACAGAACACCATCGATCAATTACCTCGCGAACTTCACTTCGGCCCAGCACGAAAGGAGTTACTCCCGTAAAGCAAGTACAATTCTCAGCACAATTTCCTTCAGACTACGTACCTCACGACACAGCGTGCCAAGTTGAATAGGATGCTGGGAAAATTCCGTGTGTTTCAAGCCGGAGCGAGTGAAATACGCTTTCTAATTTCGACAGAATCGTCATAGCGAGAGGGTTGCCCGGCATACCTACGGATTTAGGGAACGCCGGGCGAATGACACTTCCCCTTGACGCTCGGCAGCCCTAATACCGAGTTCAAGCCTCTTACCCTCCTCTTCAAGTAAGGATCGATAGTCTGGCATCATTGGGCTCCAACGGCTGATGCGGAGGAGTCGAAGGTGGAGGCGGAGGTAGAAATGGGGCGAGGTGGGAAGAGATGGTGGATGCAACGGAGAGAAGGTGAATGGCTATGGGAGAGGGACATGGACTTTCGCATAGGGAGCACCGGCGGCTCTGGCCAAGGATTAGCATGAATGGCCATCGTCTGCGCCCGTCGAGATAGCAACACGGTCTCTCGCCTATTATTGTTCGGAGAAATTAATCGCATCCATCGCAGATTACTCCGCGATTGCTTTTCCGGTGGCCCGCCCAGCAAAATCCACCTCCTTTTCCACCCACCTGCCTCCTTCGCCACGGCGGTGTACGTGCCGAGTGAGATAGCCAAGATCAGGTGAGCTCGTGCGCGTATAGACATTTCTATAATCGCGTCTACTAGGGCGGTCCTTCAGGGAAAGCAGCGAATGCAGCGAATGCAGCGAATGCCTTTTTTCTGTCATTCGATGGCTATCGAAGATGCGTTGCCCGTAATTTGTCCCGCGTTTCATTAGTAATTTCGAGTGGCAGGCGGAGAAAAAGGGGCGACAGCTGTAATGCATGATCTTCGTATACGATATGCCTGTATGCCAGTTATTTCTTTTTGCAGTTCAACGTTACCGGCGAGTCATCAGCGTATCGAGATAATTTAGCAGACGCGTCGCATACTGCCGACATGTAAGTTCGAAAAACTTGTGCGACGATAATAAATGCGCTAAGCATTTCGCCTCGTAGTATTGGAAGTCGGTCGCTTCGTACGAGGCTCACCTCGGCATAATTACATAATGGTGGATTCTTCCCCCGCGCGGAAGTCTATCCAGTATCTAACGTTCAAGATGCTACGCGGCGGGTAACAGAAGCGACGGTAATTTTCCAACGAATGCGGTCATTATGGAGATTTTATCAAGGCGCATTGCCAGCTAGCTTAAGCTTCGCCTTAAGTTCGCCGGTTCCGCTTGTTCCCCTTGCTACGTGTTTTACGCATTGTTGCGACTGTGCTCTACACGCATTCCGACCGCGGGAATGATAATGAACGAGCTTCGAGTGATTTAGACGCGCGTGCGAGACGGAGGGCGGCCGTTTCGCGAGCGGATAAGACGAAGAAGGGACAGGTGCGGATTAAGAGGAGGCGAACGGTGAAATAATGATAAACTAACGGCGCGGTTCTCCCGGATAATAGAATTACGATTCATAAATCTAAGAGTCCGCGTAACCATAAACCCGCAAGGGTAGCGGCGGAAACGCGGAGAATAAAACTTCACGGCTTATGCAAGTGGATGCGGATCACGCGCATACGTGTAGGTAATGTGACTTTAATGCAGCATGTATTATTCAGCGATTCTTTCTGCGCGTGTTGAGGCAACACATTCAACGATCGCACAATTACGAGCAGAACCGTTTATTCCAAATCGGCCAACTGTGCACGCTGCTGCGTTTACGAGCTCGCGTCTCCGCCAACCCTTTGATACCGAAACTGCTCTTCTTCCCCGGCGTCGACAACCCCTGAGAAATGATCGCGGGGTGTCCTTGGATGGACAGTGACAAATTGAGTATTCTCTTGCCAGCTCGGGGGAGCGTGTTTTACGCTTTGTTTACCGTTTGTCATGTTATGCAAAGAACCGGGCGAATTTTTGCCGACTGTGTATATACTCGTCCAATCGTTCCACCGCCGTCCACCGTTTCCAGGCGGTTGATGTGTTTGTAACGACTTGCCATTGAATATGGCAGAAGAAAATCGTTATTGATAAACGATGAACAACGGGAGGAGGAGACGCAAACTTTTTTCCATTCGGAATACACGCTCGCGGATATCGCATACGTTTCTCATTCCCCATTAATAAAAAGCTAGCTGGCAAAATTGTCGCCGGACTTTCTAAAACAGTGCTCGCAGAGCGAAGCAAGAAGCGCGCGTCACACAATTTACGCAATCGCGATTGAAGTCTGCTTGTCGAATTAACTGACCCGCGGCGCGCGCAACGTTCCCTCGTCGCATTTCCCGCGATATCTCCGATACGCGCTCGAAGACGGAGAATTGAAATAAGCCTGGAAGGGTGTACACGTTCGAACAAATATATTCGCGATTCGCGGAGGACGTGAATATTCATACGCGGTCGGTACGCGTCACCGAGAAAACTATAACACCGCGGAAACGTCAGTCGTTCTTATCGTCGGGGAAATCAACAACCGACACGAGCCCGGACATTTTAGCCGGGCGGAATTAAAAATTATTCCGCGCAAGACAGGCGGGAGAGACTTCTGCATATTCGTGAAATTAGCGCGAGCAACGCCATGGTACGTCCCATGTAATATGCATATAGATGCATGCGTGACAGCTCGCAACGTGACGGCCGAGCACGGGTCGTTAGCCGTACGGTTGTTTCGTTGGCGAGTCACGCCTAATCACCGATGAATACAACAATCGCTGCGTGATGAACGATCAGCAAGCAAGCTAGCCTTTATTAACGTCGGGGGGTCATATAATTAGATTAGAGCACACCCACCAACGCCGCCGCCTCCGCCGCCGCCGCTGCCGCGGCCACCGTCATTTTCCACGCTGATTTTGCGCAGCGCAGAACCGAAGTTCGCGGGCGGACACGCTGGTTTGTACCCTTTGATGTTGCCATCGGATGACGCAACGGTTCTTCCGGTGCGTGAAAGTCATTTTGATTGTAGCCGTCGCACAGCGTTGAATTTCATTTGCGCTGACAGGAATGGCGATTCAAGCCTCGCTAGACAGATGCACTGCTAAATTGCATAGAACGTTATACGGAAGGACTGTATGCCGGCCCGTTCTCCGCGAGGGAGGGACGCACGGGCAGGATGTATCCGGGCGTGATTTGCCACGAAATGGAGGAAAAATTGTATCGTTAAAGCCGTTCATTATTGCACGCTGGGTTTGATAGGTATACGCAAGCCGGTGAATAGTTCCGCGCGCGTAAATCCATTGCCAAATCTCCATTGCGCTGTCAGCCCTGCGTAATGTAACCGAATGACGGGGAATACCTCTAATCGATGAAAACTATTTTGGCGCCCTACCACGGGGCGAAATTTAATTCTTGCGCGTGCGTCCGTTCGTGCGTGGGCGTGCGTGTGCGTGAATCCGTGCGTGCACGAGATGCACGACATCGATGTGACGAGGAGACGCCACTCACGGATCGATAGCAAACCGCGTACCTATTATGCAGATGTAATTTGCCCGGCAAACACACTACCGGGTCCGATTCCTATCCGATTGACAGGAAATGCTATTCTTCTCTGCGTAGCGAACGCGTTCGCCTCTTCTGGCCAAGCAATTTTTTATGCCCCCGCGACCTCCGACCCCCGAGTTTCATCCGCCGCACTGGTCGATCGACGAGCAATCAATCTTTGTTGTCGTAAAGTCTCATAACGTCCAGACAGTGGCGGTGGTCATAGAAGAAATCACGATTTCGCCGGTCCGATTTGTTTCGAGTCGTTTCACTCGAATTTCCTTGATGTGCCGCTTAAAAACTTGGGCTCGGATGGAATTATTGTGGGAGTATTATTTTCCACCGGAGGAGAAAGGATTTCGGTGCTCGGTATTTGGAAATTCGTTGCAAATTATTTCCGATGGATTTATCGAGTCGGCATTAAGAATTTCCACCGCTTGTAATTTTCAGGGAAATCAAGTTTCCTGCGAAGTTAAATCGAACGCCTAGAACACTGTACAGTAGGATTTCCATTAATGGGGTTTGCTCGGGTAGCCTAGCGGCGAAATAAATTGAGGTTCGACGAGAAATGATTAAAAATGATATTACGCGCAAACTGCGTAACACGTTCTTTTTCAACTAGTTTTGGGATTTGTGAAATACGATCGTGTACGCGTTATTAATTACACCCGGCCTCCTCGTTACTCCTCGCGCTGCCTGAAACTTTGCCGGTTTTATTTCGAGAAACGGAAGCTGAAAATAAGTTTCAATTTGCCCTATCAATTAAGTTCGGAGCTCCGCGAAGCAGATTTAAAATTGGAAGATTCGCCCCAAATGCTAGATACGATCCTTGCGAGGACGTCAATACTGGGCGTGTAATTACCGAAGAGAAACGCGAGACTTAGATGATTATAGGTAATTGCTGGTGTTCTGGCCATAATTAGACCGCTCTATCGTGCATGACATCGATCAAGCCGCCTCCGAAGTCAGGTTAGTCTGAGCAGCTATCAATAACTATCAATTCTGCCCGGCGTAGCGAGGTTGAATCTCTCGGATCGCAAACTTGAGCGATTCGCAAACGAGTGAAGGTAAAGGAGACATCCATCATTTTCGAGAACCTGTCTAACCTTTCGTCGTTCGAAGCTCTTGCCCTGGGTAGGAACGGATAAGGGGGCGATAAAGAAATGTAGCTCGTGTCAGCATCGTCCGTCTTTCGCTTTTCATTGCGCTTTTAAAGATCTTGAAAAGTCCATTAAACCGGCAGCGATACGATATAAAATGTAAAAGTATTAATCCTACGGCATACATCAATTACAGACGCGTAGCATTGCATGTTCTACATCTCCAGGTGATATAAAAAGGCAATCTCGTTCCTTTTCACCAGGTAAATGGAGTCGCGAGGAAAGTATTCTGTTACGCTTCGTGTTTTATGACAGGTATTGAAAATTACATTTGCTTATGTGAAATCGAGACGGTCAAGTTTGTTTATGTTGAAATTATATCATCGAGATGTGGGCGAAGATTATTTTGTGAGGTACAATGATAATTATATTATACAACAGGTGTGCTGATAGTACCTTTTATCAGTGTACTATTATCTCGACAAGTCACACGGTTATGAAAAAAATGCATTTTTAAACAAGTTAGAAACTGACGTCGTCGTACGTCTGAAGAATAAAGTAAACGCGCTCCTTGCTACCTTCGTCGAGAAACGTTATCAAAGTCTTGAACCGCAATTCGTAAATCGTAAATCGTAAATCGTAAATAATCTTGAAGAATGAAAAATGTGCACGAAAATGTGTAAATACTGCAGATGCTCGTAAAATATCTTAATCGTTTTCTTCCCGCTGATACCGGCACAGACAATTAGCCAAAGTACAGGGAAGTACCGTCGTATTCCGACTTCCTACGAGTTGCGGCGCAACTTTCATGGAAGATTTCATGGTCAGTCAAACGTTCTACGAAAGCACTCGCTCGTGGATTTTATTGCTGTATTCAGAATCGAAACTAAGTTTACGATGGTGGAATGAGAATCAGTTTTCCCCGGCACTTTCGCCGCCCGTTTCTGCTCCCTTAGCGTCCAGGAAAGTCAAGATATATCTAAATAGAGCACTTTGTCCGAGGATTCAATACGTGCAACGAGAACGAACGTAAAAGACGCGATAAGTCTGATAGCCTGAGACTCCTTGCGCTGGGATACGACGTCTCGCTTTCGGGGCCGATTATCGTTCCTAAGAGAAAGGGGGGCAGGGAACAGAAGAAAACGGAGCGGGACGGAAAGGGGCCGGGTGAGACGGAAACGGACAGAAAGAGCACGGTTTAGGGAATCGCGTATCAATGTACACATAAATGCGACTGTGTGCCCGTTCCGCAACGCTGTATTACATTTCCAGCTAATGGAAACGGTCGATGGGAATGAGATAGAAATGCGGAGTGGATGGAGCATTCCTGATGTTTCGGGACTTCGAAACACGATCGTTCGGCCAGTTATCCCTGATAATCGGTCGAATTTCATCCGCCGCCGCCACAAATGTATTAATTCGTAATTCCGTTGCAGATCGGTCCGTTCCTGACAGAATGGCATCGGATGCATCGAATGATAAACATAATTCCCTACATCATTTTCGGGATTAATCTGAATTCAAGAGGATTAGCCGGAAAGAAGCTTCCGCTCCGTTTTCAATTCGTTGTATGCACGCTTTCCGTCGTCGCCGAATTATTACGACTTTACGGGAAAATCCAACAAATTAACGCGAAAACGCGGTCGATTTCTGTACAGCGTGTGTATTTAATGCTTCGCGTCAGTGGGGAGTAATTGGTACCTAGTTTTCTCGCTTTCCTCGAATGGCTCCGTAAGAGCAATTTATGCCCCCGTCTGATAGATATACCGTAACGTCCAAGTAAAATATCCTTTTCGTCCTGCATAATTAAAACGGCAATGTATGAATTGGACACGAGGCAGGTAAATTTAGCTTGTTCGACTTGTCGTTGACCCTTATATGGAAACCGGGTCGATCTAACCGAAAATCGTGGCAAGAATACTCCTTTCTCATTTACTAATGCACCGTTACTGTGTACCGGGAAACGGATAAATTATTTTAGAATTGTCTCGCAGAACGTTTCGTAAAATTTAAGATATTAAACTGGGACTTTCGAGTGGACTGTATTTCTATTTTATGCTCGTTTTTTGCCAACTACGAATGCGATACCGGGTTACTTTGACGCGAAATTGTTTCAGCGTCGCGTTCCTGCGCATTTCTCCGCGCGTCCAAATAATTAATCTCGCACCTTAATGATAATTGAAAATCTGTCGAAATATCGTTCCGCCGTAATGTCGAAATATTAACCCGCTCGACGCCCTCGCAAATGGAAATAAGCGGAAGCAAAATTTTCATAATAAAAAAAGAACGATACGCCGCGCCAAGAATTAATCGAAAGAATTAATCGAAATTCCTATTCTTATCTGTCTCTACAATTGAGCGCAACCTTTTCATGAATACTTAAAATCCGACGAAACGCGCACCTCCCCCCTCTGGCACGGTTGGTACTGCCAACTTCTCCTATCTGAAGCATGCTAAATGAAAAAATGTTGTAAAAAAAAAAAGAAATATTAAAGCCTGTTTATTTCACAGAAGGAGGCGGTTCAATAAGCCGAACGCGATAACGCTTCGCGATTGCTCTCGTCTACATAATTATCAGTCAAGGCAATCTTTATGACCGTATCGTAAAGCTTAAAACGGCCCCGAAAGCTCGCCTCGAATTAATATGGGGTATCTGCCCCGGCTGCCAGGCCGCCGCTACGAAGTCTCGAAATTACGGCGCAAGAGGCGGAAGAAGGAGAGGAGAGACGAAGGGTGGAGGAGAAATGGTGGTCGGATCTTTTACAGCGTCCGCGAGTCGTGAGCAGCAACCCCGTCGGTACACCCCCGCGTGCCCTTTGTTCAAAACGTATGATAATTATCCGCGCGACCATAACGACGTTTAACGACATTTAACAACTAACCTGTTGTAACTACATCGTTGGCGTGTAACGAAACGCGTTTTCTCCGGTGCCTCGTGACTCACGCTATGATCGTGACGAGACGGCCACACCAAGTTACGACAGAACTTACGCGCATCCGGGGATTTCTATTAATCACCGGGGCCTATTAACCTGTTTGCGCGGCAGATAAGAATCGACTTCGATCGAATCCGTGCACGAGGAATCTGTCCAGTAACGAGCACGATCCTTCTCAATTAGTATTTATCCCAATTAGATTTCTCGCGGCAAAGGATGCGAATAGACGAGTGGATGCGAATACACGAGTGTCAAAGGGTATCGATCTCTAGGCGACAGTTATTGAAGAGTACGGATGCTTTGTAGATTTGTCTTGGATGTGCATTCGTGTCGATAGCATCACGGTTGTGGAGAATCGGGTTTGGGTTAGTACTGCAATGTTCTCATTTGTTTCTGATGTATAGGGGCATGGTTTCGTGGCATTGGAAGTTTCATGAGATCAAAGGCGATGCAAGTGTAATGTAAAATGTATTTATTTAATATATAAAAGGTACTACGTCGAATTAAGATACATGTTTGCTCTAGAAAAGACTACGCTGTTTCTCCGTGGTACACACTACGCTGATCTGCTACTCATTCGCCCCTCGATCCACGCTATTCTCACTTTCCATTCGCGCATGCATTCGTCACCAGTCATTCCTTTAAACCTTAATCTCAGAAAACATTGCTGCTCTCCTGCAGACCATCTGTGTCTATAGTTAAAAACTACGCAGTCCCACAGTTTTGCTGTGTAAATTTAGTTTGCAATGGTATTGATAAGTTCGTTGTCGTCGCGATTTCAATTATCGTTATTAAATGTCGATTGTTTTAAAACTGCGAGAAAGATTTCGATCATCCTCCACGTGGATCATTTTGACCTGCATCTATCTTTTGATACAGTCAAGGGCTCGCTGGGCTCAAATTAATTATGATCACTGTATCGTTCATGTAAAAGGGTTTTACCGATTTGCCTTGCTATCTACAAATTGTCAATCTAATAACAAAGGTTCGGAGATAAGTGAATCTAAGCGCGTTATCATTGTTTCAAGGCATTGTTTCCATACATTTAGAAACAACGTCATCAACAACAGGAACGCAGTATTTCACAGTGAATTATAAATTAATAATTTGTTCCATATTAACTATTAATCATCGTTTTCATTATCTGTACCACCCAATTGTACACACAATTCAAGCTCGCGATTTACGAGATTTTCGCAATTTTCGTACATTTATTTTTATTCGCCCATAGACATTGCTGACATAAAGTTCACCAAAGTAAACATACCTTCCGAGAATGCTGCCGGCAGGGTTGAACGATGTCAAAAAATGTATGCAAGATCATAGGAGGCTACTCGGGCCGACTTTCGATTCGACAGAAACGTTATCGTTCCGAAAGCTAGCCTCATATCCCAACGTTATATCCACTCTGTAAACCAGAAACGAGTCTAAGCACCATATGGTTTCAGTGCGCCCGTTCAATCGCGCCCACCATTGAGTTATCTGGACTAGAGGATATTTTTGGTACTCTTCAGTAACACGAGTGGATTCGAGGTATGCCGGTTCCGATGTTTCTCAGAATAAAACGGCGACTCGAGTGGCGATGTAAAATTTCATTGGCGATTCTGCTCCGCGATTCTGCGCGTACATCTGCATGCAAGAATCCCGCGGCCAATTTAATAAACGCTGCCGCCTCGAGGACAAGATGCTCCGTCGATAGGCCGGTCGAAAGGATGCGCAATACGCAGGAACGGAGGGCGGCATTAGCAGAAATTACCATTTGGCCGCAGTGAAACTTCGTTGAAAGTGGCCCGAACTTGACGCAACGAATCCGCGGAGGCGAACGCGAACGCGAAGACGAGGCGGATGCGGTTGGTTGCTTATTAGGTTACAGTTATCCAACGGCGGAGCACGAGGTAACGGGTTGCGTGCAAAATATATCTCGAGATTAACGCCCTGCCCCCCACCGGATGCCATGGTAATTCGGGGCTGCGCTGGAAGCGCGAGACGACCGGCAAAAATGATGAAGAAGTGTTTGTATTGATGCCAAAACTTGCATTAGCACACTATCCACGGATTATCTGGCTCTGCGTAACGCCGCGGGGGTGTACGACTTCTGTGTACACAATACCGAAACCTGGCTAAGGGACAATGGAACTTTATTTATTGCGCATGGACATCTGCGGTGGCGCGGTGAAAAGAACGACACATCTATGGCGCGTATATTCTCGTCGACTGGAAACGATAGTTCACGCGTAACAGTCGCGTCACGCGCCACGCACACGTTTCCGTTACCATCAACGTCGGGGGAAACGAACGCAACAAGATCGTTCGGTTAAAAAGTAATTTCCGCTTTCAATCGGGCGAACGGCGTATGATTTAATATTCGCGTGATCAGCCGGCCGCGGGAATTATTAGCGGCCGCGCCGCAATGCGATTCGAAGGCATTCCAATGAAAATGACACGACGCGCGCCTAGGCGCGCCTGTCTTATTCGTTTGAATGCTAGACGATCAATCACAACGGTTCGCGAATGTTAAATGTGAAAGAAAGTGGCGTCGCTCGGGGGAGCAATCTTTTACTGCCCTTTCGAATTTTGTTGGGCAAAAACAGAAGACAATGCGGTTTTTTTATATTAAAATTAAACAAAGGAGCACATTTTCAGAGATAGTTTTATTCACTTTGATGTAATTAGACTATTTAATCTGCGACCTTTTGTTTAAACCGTTTTTATAAAACGTAGCGACTGTAGAGAAGAAAAATCTGCTAACGTCTTCTCTTTATTATTTCTAAATTGCCTACTTCGCGTGCGATTGTCTGACCCCGAAAAAGGTAATAATCGCTTGCAAAAATGGAGGGTGAATACAGAGGGCGATGTAGCATTTAATATGCGCATTTAAATATAATACAAAGATATGAACAGATCTATTCTCCTCAAAATTACATTCATTGCAACTCGGAAAATTATTTTTCGAAATTTCGACCGACGAGTGAACCTACGTGTCCATGGCCATGAATCTCTAAAGACCTCTCGCGCGCACGATACGTTCCACCGATCGAAACAAGAAACTTCAAGTGCACAGAGAGTATCGCCGTCGAGAAAGAAAGCAAAACGGAACAGCGAAGAACGAAAGAAAAAAAACGACGACAGCCGGGAAGGACGAGGAGGAAAATGCTGGTCCTGCGAGTAGGGTGGCCAGAGATTTTGGCTTTGACGTCGGGGCGTCGCGACGGTGTTTGCGTAGCACTTTCATTAGCCTGCCTCAAATTACTATAGTTCAAACACGAAGCTCCGTCGTCACTTGCGGCATAGCGGAGGCGATTTCGTTTTGTTAAGGCAAATATCGACGCTAAACACAGAGCGAGAGAAACGAAGGCGAACAGATACGAACGAGGAATGGAGAAGGGGCAAATACGAACGAGGGTTGGCTCTCCTTCGAGCTTCGCATCCACGATAGTGCGGCGGGCGAAGAGCGAGATACCGAGAGAGGCGAGCCGCAAGGGACAACGGATCGCAGAGAAAGAAAGACGTAGGGGAACTAGATCGAATGGACAGTTGGATGGACGGTGCGCTATTATTGCTTCTGCGAAGATTGGTTGCCTGTGAGACGCGCGACGTGGAAATATTACTTTTCGTGGTGGTGTACAAAAACGACGAAGATCTTGCTGAAAGGAGGAATCAGGGGGAAGAACGAGGAAGAATGGCGGGCACGACGTTGATTTCGTAAACCGTGGGATCGCGTCTATCGATGTCTACCAGTTCGGCATAACATTTTCTAGCTTGGCGACGGAACGAAAAAAGAGGGAAGAGAAATATATGAAATACCCGAGCGGATATAAAGGGTACGAAATCGATAGCATATTTGAGGATCGATACGGGGCTGTCGCTAGGATAGAACCGCGAGCACGAACTTCACAAATGGCCTCAGGTGCGACCAGAAATCATCCGACATTCGTAACCAAACGCGCGACATTGATCTTCCCACCGTGGATACATAGGGGGATATCGAACATTTCGAGGACAGTTTGCACGGGACGAACATGTGTACAGCAAATCCTTCGGGATTATAGGCCGCATGGCTGAGGACGATGTTGAAATATGTCCGTGGGCAACAGATATCGCGAACCTTTGAATTACGACGGATTCGTAATCGAACGTCCGCAGTTAATGGGGAACCTGATATAATACGTCGCATCTATCGTAAACTACAAATATACTTTTCGTACATGAACGCCATAACGTGGCTGTTGCCAACGGGCGGAATGTAAGTTATAAAGTGGAGGAAGAAACTGCCGGCTAGAAGGCTTCGATACATTATGTTTCACGTAATATCGAGGGTGGAGCACTTTACTGCCGAACGCGTCTTCCTTGCTTTTGTTAACGCGACGGAATATTGGCGGAGAATATTTCTGTTTCGATTATCAGGCGGATGTTGATTTACGAAATGCATATATTGCACTTGTATTCTTTGGACTTTCAAAGTTGATATTGTACGTTTACGTGTGGGTACAATTTATAACTGTACCCTGCATTGAACAGTAGTTTGAATATTCGGCAATGAAATAAGCTGAAACACAAACGTTAGGAGCATTGGTTTAACAGTTAGTTTTACAAAGCGCTTTACATATGCTTGTTATGCATTCCTTCCGCAGACCGATACATCTTGTCGAGAGTTTGCAAATTTTCTTATTTAGAAATGTACGTAAACTTCCATGAGAGAAATCGTTTAAAATTTCAGTCAATTATACACTACTTAATTACATTTAAATTATCAAGAGGATATCTAATTACATTTTATATTCAATTATATACATTTCGATATAAATATATTCCTACGAGTAGCATTTGGAGTATTTAATTTGCCCTTCAGGTTAAACTAGCAGCACTTTAGTAAAAGTTTACTAAAATTCAAATTTTGCAGCCTCGTATAAATGTTCTGCATAAATCGAAACATTTCATATACATTGCGCATGTAAATAACATTGATGATGCTTGGCAAAAGATGCATACCATCGTAGTATTCTGAAACAATCGATTTTACAGCACTTCATTTTCCTTTGCAAGAGAAACGTCTGCAATAATTCTATCCGCATTTGCAGCGTAGCAATACAATTACATTTTCATCGATTCCATTACAACGGAAGAATGCCTATAATTTCTAACCCGAATACATGCATACGAAAATCATTAATCGTGGTCTGAAAAGTAATGCTGGCCGAATGAGCTCGACGCGATAACGGTTCGGGAAAAAATACAGTTGGCACAGATCCAGTCGTGTTTACTGTTGAAATTTGTCTTTGTGAACCGGCTAGAAACGCGTGCACACGGCACACGCGATGTAACACGTACAATACCAAAACCGTGGGTCGCCTGAATTAAATATGCCTTCGTCACAGACCCGCCTTCGCGGCTTTGCTGGCATAAATGCAACCCGGTGCCGTGAATGCGGTAAATACAGAAGAGACGTTGGCCTGTGTGTACAGATACGTCGTGCTACATGAAAAACGCATTTTGTTTATCGTATCGCGCATGGGCTCGTCATATTTCATACACGTAGCATTGAATGTTTCGTGAATGTAGTTGTGTCTGCAGCATTTGGCATGTTGAAATCTGTGCGTTTGTTTAATACTGAAATGTAAAAACTGACGAGATTGAGCGCCGTCGCTGTCAATTGAGAACCGCAACTATGCCGATCACAAACTAACAAGGGTGAATTTTGATGAAATTGCGGGGAGCTATTTCGTGTATTTCTAGCAACAATATGTTCCGCGTTACGGAATTGTAAAAGTATTCCAACAATAGATCATTCGAGGCATCGAAAATTTGTGAAACGCTGGGGAAATTTGTATAGGTACTTACTGGAAAGAATTTATTTTACAGAAGTAAATATGTTTGCTGTGTTTTTCCCCTGTTTTTTCCCCTGTTTATTCCCCTGTTTGTTCCTTTGTTTTTTTCACCGTGCCCTGTGACGGTGGAAAGGCAACAATTAAAAAGTCTATAAATGGAGAACATGCCAATAAATAGTAAACCACAGTATATGACCGTAGTAGGAAAACCGACACGTGAATTTTAATCAGCATAGAAAATTTCTTTCATAGCGACGAAAAAGAAAAAATGAATCCGTTTAAATAGATTGATTTTTCATTAACGTATAGACAGATATTGCCCTAATAATAAATTTGATTAAATCAATATTACTTATTCAATGCCGTTGGATAAATAATGTATAGACAGGAATATAATGAAACGTATGCGCGCATTTGTAAGTGAGAAAAAAAAAATCTGATTTACGTAATTGGCCTAAACCGCAACGACAGACGCGTAATCTAGACCGATAACAGCCTTCTAAGCGAAACAACGCGACGACAATCCTGGTGACGAGCGGTGAGAAGTGCGAAGTCCTGCAATATTCACATGACCCCTTGGTGGCTCGACCTCTGCGCTCGCCACTGTGTCGACCCTCGCGAAGATGTTCTCCCCCATCCTGCTGGAACACTTCATTTATCAGGCTCCGACATCTCGTCGGGTTGCCTGGATTTAATTACCCGAAACAAGTCGCCGAAGGGGATGACTCTCTGGCTTCCCTGGCGAACGAAACCCGAAAAGGCAGACAGAATGAAATGAAAGTACGAAGACGAGTCGATCGTTGGGGACGCGTTTCGAATATATCGCGACCGAATAGTTCAAACTGCTATAAATTCCCGGCTCTCTGTTCTTACGTTCGGCGATACTGTATAATAAGAAGAGAGTCGAAAAGTTTCGTAAAATGGATTCCCCTATCGAGGCCACAATCAAAGGAAAATAATTATTATGAAGCGTACCATGATTAAGTCAATTAGGCAATCATTCCGGGTCTGATTACATCTTTCTCCGCTGCTCCTCCGTAGCTCCTCCACAAAGACAAGTAATTATACAGAAGCGAAAACTTTGCCGAGAGTTGGAGGAGGATGCAGCGTGGTCGATCCGGGCGTACGCCGGAACAGTTTCACCCTGTGTCGTTGCCATTCGACGAGTGTGACCCGACGAAACACCGCACAATTTCTGGCCTCCAGTCGTCGGTGGTATTATTGCGATTATTTATGGAGTTTTCGGGATTTGGACCGATTTCATAATCGTTTCCAGCTTAGGACCACCGTTGTGTCTGCCGGGGGCTGAGAAAACGGCAGCCTGCTCTTATTCGTTCTAGAGCAGGGGCTCAACCTTCGCGTACAGACATGTCTGCATAAAGACGACACGCGCGCATTTCCCTAATTGTCCAAACGACCGCATCTGCTACTTGACACCTTCAGTCAACGCGCGACGGAGATTGTCGACGAAACCAGCGGACGCAAAAGTAAAATTTCGATACCTCGAAATTCTGCAGCAATGCCAACGCGAAACGCATGTTCGATGGTTAAACGCTCATCTACTCCTCTTGCGCCTGCAACGTTCCCAGCGGCCACTTCTCAGACCCCAATTGTGCAAGAAAACTACTGACGTCCACGGTGGCAGGTTTGAAAGGGACAAGAACAAGATTAATCGTACTTCTTTAAAGTAGCATTCCGCGCAAATGAAATTCTACTATTCCCCATTTGCGGTCCGTAAACTTTTCCATGAGCAGCCCAACGGAACTGACGCTGCTCAGATCGCCGCTACGCTAATGGCAAAATCCATGTCGTACATGACGCGGTTGCCCGTTGTTGTCGCACAGAAAAGCAACGGACAGCGGGCCACTAATGGCGTTGAACAAAAAGCTAGCCATAAACCTACGACGGAGTGTGAACCGTACGACAGTGTGCAGGGGCTTGGTGGAAGGGTGTCACCGGTAGTTGATATCCCCTACTTCCGGCACGACTTCGCACACGGTTATTCCTCCAGACCTAAAAGGTCCAATGCGCATTTCCTTTGTGCTGGAATTCCCAGCCACTATCGCCGCTTCGTTAAATAAACGTTGCATCATTAATCCACCGACAGAACTTCCTCGCCGCTGGCCGGGAATTTGTACGACAATGGGGCTAAATTTCATGATTCCATAAATCACCCGGCCCCGCGCCGACTCCAATGGTAATTACAATGACCGTGATTTTCAATCGGCTACACGGCCGAATTTAAATAACACGGAAGCTCATTGTCAAATCGAACTAACAGTTTAATGCGCGAGCCTTCGAGAAGATTTTATTTTATCCGGCATTATTGTGGAAATCCACTGGTCAGCGTTCGATGTAATTTTAATCGACCCGATTGTTAAAATAGAGCTGACTCGCTGACAACGCGATATTTCGCCCTCGCCCGTTTTACTCTGGAAAATTATCATCGTTTCCCTTTAAACAAACGTTCTGATAATCCATTTTCCGGCGACGCGCGGCCGGGGACGAAAGCGAACGAAAAATTCGATAATACACCCTGGCTCGATCGTAAACTTCCAATACAGAATTTCAGATATTACGTCGCGTTAATTAGGCAACAATGGGCCATCGTTTGAAAAACAATTATACGATTCGTTCGACAAATTGCTGACAGATTGTAGCACGCTAAATAGAAATACATTACTGGCCGAAAGTTTAGGTACACTTGCCGCATCGGTATCACAAACTGCGGAGTTTACTATTTTGTCATACCATTGTACATTTTTTTATTTGTATGATTTTTCTTTCAAATGTAGATAGTAAACTATTAAATTGAAGAAATTAGCCTCAAGAATTCCACAATGGTGCAGAATATTCAAAATAAAAGGACGCGGTTACTTTGAACATGTCTTTAGAATATGTTACAAGGTTTTCAATAACTTCCGTATCGCATATACCTAAGGAACAGAGGATCAATAATAAAAATATAACAACATTCCCTACACCGAAGTAAGTGTACCCGAACTATAAGCAAGTAGCGTACACGCTAAAAACAGATCCGCCCCGTTACTAAATTATACAAGCTCCATCGAGCGAAACGCCTAACGCTTCCATTGAACCGAATTTTCATTTCTGTGCACTTCGTAAAGTCGGTTTTACTCCCTGTATATACGATTAAACTGGTGCGCGATAGAGACTCGTAGCTCTGCGTACATCATAAAACGAACGCATACAGCAACAGGGGGCGAAACAATTTCTCGCGTTATTAACCGTTCCGAGTAAATCCTTCGCGTTTCACTTTTTTCCTTTCAAGCGAGAGACAGAGGTCCGTCGCCGTGCTTGATTCGCTGTTAACGCAATAAATCCCCGTGTCTTTCCATGGGCACAGAGACGTTAAATAAACTGGTTGAAACGAAATTTGAACGGCGTCCGGGCACCGGGGCCTGGGAGCGGGCGGTCTACCAAAAGTGTCTTTGATTTCCGGGCCGACCGGGCGAGGGTGAGTTGCCCGTACACGGGAATGGCGCTTCATTGTTGCCCGCGCAAGTACGCAATTAATTTCTGTCTGCGTTCGCCGCGGGGGAATGCAAATACGCGGGGAGATTTTGCCGGAGTAATTCGGAAGTGGCGTGGTATACCGCGCGCATTATGCCGCTTTCCTCCTCTCTTCCTCTGCCCTCTTCTCGCCGGCGATCATCCGCTTCGCAGCGGCGCGCCGTCCGCGCGCTGGCTTTTCCCCGGCCTGTTTAGGCGGCCCGCGGATCCTCGTGCGCCGTGATCAAGCGTATTTCGTCGCCGCGCACGGTCACGGATGTACCTGAACGACTTTGGGACAACCGCCGGCAATCTCCGGAGGATTCGAACGATTCCCCAGCGGGGAAGTATATCCGTTCTTTCTGTCGCGTTCGGTCTGCCGATGGATAAACTGGGCGGTAAGAGCTCCAGCCTTGTTCGTCGTTTTTCTGCTTTCGTTGCTGCGGTTGGACGCGTTTCGAATGGAAGGCGTTTCGACGCGGAGTGGTCTGGAGTAACACGTGTCTCGCGGTGAGGAGAATCTTGTGTCTGTCGTCTGTCCGGCGATTGCTTTAATTGTATAGAGCGGGCGTTGATGCGAAGTTTCGAGCACTTTTCTGTCTGCTGATACACGGGGACAAGTTTCAACATATATGGCTGCCTCTTTTTACCATTGTATTTCTACATATATGCTTTTCTAAATTACGTTAGCAACGATGGAAATTACATTGCTCGGTACATAATAAATGTGTTATTTTCTTTGATTTCAAAAACGGACAGAACTTTCCGGGAGACCTATTATTTGGAAGAATCGCATTCTCGCAATCAGAATCGCAAGAGAAAGTATTCCTTCTACCGATAAATCACGTGTAAACAAAATTTTGTCTACAAATAGGTCTACCGGTAAGTTCGGTCCTGTTTGAATTCAAAGAAAGTAATACATTTTCAGTGCATTGATCAATATTTATTGAACAATATAATATCCACCGTTATTAATGTAATTTAGAAGAGCACATAGTTAGCAATACCATGATAAAAGGAGGCGGCCATACAATGGTGAAACTCGAGATGATATTATCGGACAGAACTTTTTGGTAGACCTAATATATAATAATAACAAAAAATGTCACTAAAAGATACTCAGCTATGGAGAAAAGACAAAACTACGAAATACTTTTCACTCCGTGCCACGACGCCTTCTTCCTACTATCACAAAAATTTGAAAGCCATTCCGTTTCTTTCGCTGTACAAGAAAAACCGACATCGTTCTACGGCTTCTTTTCCACGTTACGCCAATTTCCAAGCTGATCCTCGTCGCAAATATATACAGCACACCACCATCCAGACCAACGGTGACGAACAGTTGGAATTTAAAGGCAATTCCGGAGATACGCCTGTAAAAGTTGCGTCAATGGGCGTCGCCACGGCACCGACGACTCGGCAGACGCGATTGAAATTCATGGGTAAACGAATTCGTCGTTACGCGCCGCGAGAGATAAGGGACAATTCTCGAAATACACGCGACCCAGTTTCCAGTTTCCATTTTCCACAGTAACGGGTAAGGTGACGTTTCAAGGGCCCTTTTGCGATCCATGTTGACGCCTCGTCACACTATACCGGTATCATCTTGACGCATATATTTTCGAGCGCCACGTTCGCGAAATCGTATTGCTAATACAGCCAGGATCTTGTAGGCGCGTTACCGTTTGCACGTTCATCGGGCATCGCAGATTTTCACCCCCGTCCCATCCTACTTCTGCGGACGAATGTTATTTTACGGTTTGCCGCATGTTTGAGCGGAATGAATCCGCAATCAAAGTAACTCCCATACAGATGGAAATTGGTAAGCGGCAGGATAATCGGTATAGCGTGTGTGCGTGATGCTTCGATTAACGTTTTCGTTCCAGCGAAAATTTACAACGGTGCGAATTACCATTTCTAGTATAATTACGCCGCGTTCGTATTTGAATGTAAATAATACGCTGCGCTGGCTGTTCACCGTTCGCCATTGAACGTACCGTGAAATTTGTTATGATTTATAAAGTAGAAATTTCTATGCGAGCTCGTCGATGTCTCTATATTGAGCGAGGTTGAAATGATCGTACGGGAGTGGGAAGAGAGTAATTTCTTGTGCGCAAGAAAAAACCTCTATGTGCGCATAGAGGTTAAATTGAAACAGCTGTTGTGTAGTTAAATATGAGAGTACGGAAGGAAGGATTTTGTTAATAATATTTTTTAGAATTGTAGAAATAATTGGTGTCGGCGTTACTGCGTACAAAACTGACACCGCCACACTTTTATTTTTAAAGTCATATTAAGCTTCTTGTTTGTGGTTACAGTAGCGATGCGGCAAATATCAATTAATTAGTACAACGCGTTAATTGCGGATTTCAAGGCTTAAAGAGTTGAAACACATTAGCTAGAGTACATGCATTTGTAATTAGTGGGGCGCGGCCTTGCTGCAGCAACTAGTTTCGACAATTACCAAATTGATTGAATAAAACGATTTTGATGGAACGTTTCCCTTTTCATTTACTTGCACTTAATTATTTATAAAAATAATACGGATATTGGTCGTGTGCAAATACGATAGATATAGTTGTATCGTTGGACCAGTTTCTCGTTTATATCGACTATTGTTGATGAAAATCAGGCCTATACTTTCGTTCTAAAAAATCTCGCACAGTGAATGTGCGAAGAATCACCTTCAAATTAACAGACATAATTTTATTTGGGAAGCAATACTTTCTGCATTGATATAATTGCGGGATATAGTACCCCCACATAATATTTGACCAACGAAAGAACACTCCTGTGCCGATTCAAAATGAAAATGGAATAATATCCATATTATAATAATAGAATGCAAAAAGTTGTAAATATCAATGCTATGAAGTTAAATCGAAGAGGTCTTTCGAGACAATAAACTATGCAGGCTGAAAAGGTATTCCGAGGCTATCGATCAACCTGGCAAGTATACTAATAAAAATACACGTCTGCATTCTTCATATTTATTAAAAAAAATATGATGGTAAAAGTACGAGCGTCGCGTAAACAAATATCCTGGACGAAGATCGCCGATTAAACGTGCCCACTGCCTGAAGAGCATTAATCGTACACGAAACGGGGAAAATAATTTAATTTGAAAGTAAAAACGCGATCCGCTTTGCAAGTCTGATGGTGGCCCATTGTTTCCCAGCGCCACTAAGAATATCCTTCTCTGTTCCACCCTTGATTGTGTCCGCCTTCTTCTCTTTCTCCTCGCCCTTCGCCACCGCCTACCGTAACCTCCTTTGTATAATCAAAACTCTCGAACAAATTTTCATATTGTTTGCGATTCAATTGGACAGGCAATTTCCGAGTCGTCTTTGAAAATATCTTCTCTCCTCCGGCGTCGGCGCCGCTTCAACTTTTTCGCTCTTCGCCACTTTCCCTGTATTCACGTAAGTGCGGCTACAAAGTGTACGTACTTGGCCAATGAAAACAACCGCGCTACCATGCCTCTGCGCTATTTATCTTGTCGATCGATAACTGTTTTTCTATCTCGAATTTAACTTCAACGTTCGTGCTCTTGCAGCACAATTCAGATAACTTTTCGGAAACTACCGGCCCGTATTTTCTTCAGATCGAACTTCCTTGTATTCATGAATCGCCGATGATAATTTCGGCGTTGATTAAATCTCCTTGAACGAACGTCAAATAGTTTAATGCAAACCGGTTAACCGAAATAGCCACGGTTGTGACCGATTAATTTCTTACGCTACTGCTAGGGAAAATATATGAACGTGGCTGTCCTACATTTATTTTCAAGGTTTACAGTTTACTTTCACACGAATAATAAATAAACTTGATCGACGTAGTCATTTAATGGTGCAATTTATTGACGGTAATGACAGGTGACTACTGCAGCAGTTTCAGGAACAGTAGAAAGTAGTATAAGACAGTAACTGATCAGACGCAGAATAGTACGGCTTTAAGCACCGTTCAAATTCAACGCATGCTAGATCTGAAGTATTAAATTCAATCTGACAATCTCTCAGTATCTTTTTGCTTGCAATTAGAAATTGTGCCCAACAAAACTTGTGCTATTTTCCGCAAATGTCATAAATTTGACACGACCTTCCATGATTTATCATAGATTCATACGGAATATTTAACATCGTTTCGAGTTATCGCATTAAAAATTTGATCGCACAAAGACGAGTATGATGTATGCGATTTAACAAAAAATGTTTCTCTACCTGCGATAGGACAACGGGAACATTTGTCACTTCTAACTACATATTTCGGACAAATAACAAAGAAAATTAAACTAAAGTCGCGCTATTTCAACCCCTGAAACTGACGAACCCGGCTGCATTTATACATTTGCCTGCGTTAAGATTGTAGATAACAAGTGTACTGATATGAAATCGCTGCCGCCACAATGCACTATACAGCCCAGTTGGTGCGAAGCCAACAGTGACGACGCAAACGAAACAGTCGGAATATTTATAAAAACCACACGTTGCATCACCAGCGCAAATGTTTTATTACCATAATTCATCTTGCGGTGCACGTTGGATATCTCTTTGTCCTCGCTGTTTTTTCCCTTTCAACGAACGTTCGTGCATTTTTAATCCGCAGAGAATTCCGGGGAATTAAAACGAGTATTACACAAACGACGATTACGCGTAATTCTCCACCGCTTAAACTACTACTAAACTACCAGCTAATTACGGACCGCAACAATAATTACCGCTTTCGCGAATTTTCATTTCTGTTATTCGAACTAGATACCAAGCATCGATAAATCCTATCCCAGCGCAGCCAGAATGTCAAGAGAAATTCGCTTAATCCGTGGTAGTTGGAGTGTTATGTCGGAGGTTAACCGGAAGCAGAGTAAAGGGCATTATAAATAACGAAAGGATCTGGAAAAGCAGGTCGCATTACTCGCATTTTCTGGACCACCCTATGCCAGCGTCGCGGCGGCAGGCTGGACACGTTCCACCCTGACAGAAGGCAGAAGGAGAAGCAGATTAAAACCCGACAATCAAGCCAATTATACACTCCGGTGACGCTGACCCAGCTCCTCTTCCAGTTTCCTGTGTCCACCGTCTCTATGCCTTCTGTCCCTCCAACCCTTTCTTCGCTGGAACCTACAAGGTTCCGGATTCTACTACGGCAACATGCGCCACGGTCCTATTCTAGAAACTCATCAGACCTTCCCTAATCCCGATAGCACAAAATCCGAAGGAATTGCTCACAGAATTAAGCAGCTCGTACGAGACATCCGATACGCGAGACCGTTCTACTCCCGAGAGGGGGATATCGAGACACCGTTCACGGAACGTTAACATTTCTTCGTCTTCGGCTGCGGAAAATTAAATCTGCAAGGTACGCGAAGCGGGAGGCATAATTTAACGATCGCGTATCCCCCGGAGTGGAAAAGCGTGACGTTAATACGAACGTGGTAAGAAATTTACGCCCTTCAACTGTACAGCGACTCCTAGCAACCCGTGTATGGAAAAAAAACCAAATAATTGTCAGTCATTTACTCGCCCGCAATTAGGCCAGCTTTAAATATAACGGCCCCGCGACAAAAGCGTCGATCGTTTTTATGGAACCGTACAGTTAGCGATCTGGCACGGTAAATACTTAAATAAACGAGCACTTCGCAGACCTGCGCAACGCCCATTCATCCGAAGTTTTACGTAACAATTACCAACGAAAGGCGAGGAAAAATAGTAATTAGTAGTTAAGATCAACCGGAAACGATACTTAAACCGAGCCCCAGGGATTCAACGACTTATTCCGTATAAGCACTTTCGTTTCCTGTTCGCAGCGCACGAACCTCTTACCTCAGACGTGACCATAAGCGGGCCAGTTTAACACGCTCTGTCATTTCACGCGTATGCAGGCAGGGAAAAGTGGACGAGCGGAGCGAACGAAAGGAAAAGTGAGGAAGCTTAACGATAACCTCCTCAGAGACGTTTCTCTCTGGACCGGGACAAGACTGGCGGATCGGCGAGGGCCCATGTCTAGAGAATCTCCGCCGTGTGGCAGATTGCAGCCCGAGCCTTTGGAGGATCATCAAATTAGCGGAAGAGTCTTTGAGGGCAGCTCGTAGAGGTGGCCAACTTGGCTGGCTCGTCATAGTCTCTCCGCTGGAATTATGCCTCCCCCGTCTTACTTCCTTCGCGACCTTTCCGCGAATGGAGTTGCAAAACTTCTGTCTCCCATCCAGGCCAAAAAGGGACGGAAAATCGCCACACTGTGCAGCCGCGCTACTCGTTTTTCTTCCCCCGGCCCCTTTCTTCTTTCTAATGCTATCTCTTTTACTGCTGCGCGCAACGCTAATGCCAGCTCGATGCAACCGAAGAAAATTTCCTCCGTGGTCCTCAGTACCCAAAACGACTGAGACCGGCCACGCTTTCCGCACCGTCTAGATATAAATGAGGGAACTTTCAAAAGCCGCCAAGAAAAGACGTTAGAACGAAGCAGTTTGAACGGTCGAGTGTCGCTGTGTGGGTACGTTTATGTACCGTCGGAATAATTTTTGGACTTGGAACGCCCCTTAGTTCTCTCATGTTTAATTCCTTCGTTCTTAAGCAACTTTTCGAACCGTGCACCGTCAATTGGCTATTGTGTCCACCGGCCTTGATCAGCGTCCCAGCGTTCCGGCGCGGCAACTTTCGTGCGCGATCCCCGGGTCCACACGGATACGATTCGAATGTTTCCAATTTTTCGAACGAAAACGCTGACGCGGATAGCCGAATCTACTTGTCGCGAAAGTTGCGCGAGTTCGTGTACCAGAATCGACCGGTTCAAATTGCATTTGCCTTTAACGAGGAAAAGGAACGTTGCGATACCTCGCTCCCTTTAAACGGTGGTATCGATGCGAATTTACTTCGGCCGAAATTTATTTTTACGTTCCGCAGATACGGCTACGCCATCGGGCGCCTGTAAAGAGTGGCACGTATGCCGGGGCGCGTGAAGTATAAACCGGCCACGATCGAGCCGAATGAAAATTCGGCCATACATAACGAGCTGCCTCGCGCGATACGGATATTTTTAAACCAAGGCGGATATACCGAGGGCGCGCGGCCGCGATCCCACACGCCTGCTGAATGCACACGCGGACGAATACATAGGGAAAACGCGTGAATGTTTTATCGCAAGTTAGCCTTTTACTTCCCTCATGCAATTTACTCGAAACCCGTATGTATGTATGTCTGGCCGGCACGGAAACTGGGGCAGGAACACAAAGCCTGCCCACTGCCTGGACGAGATACCAGTAACAATACCTAAACGCACAAGGAAGGATGCCGTTTTTCGCCCTTTGCTAACCTTTCGTTTGGAGGACCAGGCTGACCTATCGCTGATAAAATTGTAAAGCCCCCGGACCTGAATATTTTTCCACCACTTGATCCTTCTAACCTCGTGGCGGCCGACTGCTTTGTATGGGCCGGATGCAAAACCCTTCTGGACCCGTATTCAAATTACACGGGGATATGAGAAAACTTTGCCAATCACTTGTCTCTTTATCAGTTCGTTAACGCCGTTTCGAGAAAAGGAACAACAGTTTCTTCGGAGAGACAGCTATTTTTCCCTTCACTGAATTCGAATTAATTTGATTGGGCGACACTTTTTCCCGACAAGTTCTTGTAGACGACCACGTGTCTGTTTCGTATTAGTCTACCGATCTTGCCTTTACTCTTTATCGTATCGAGTGAGAGGGCGATTATTTCCACGCGCATTTTGTACCAATACTGCAGAAGTTTGTGCGAAGTGATGCTGATTCCTGCAGTTATGCGTGATTTTATAGCAAACTAATGTCTAACGAAGAGATTTTGTTAGAAGGATACAGTAATAACGCACGTGGCATGCAAAATAAAGCTTTTAAAAATAAAAACAGCTTTTAATATATATAATATAAAATAATGCTTTGAAAAATTTTATTCGAATTTTCGACTACGCGGAGTGCCCGTTCCCCTAACACCTGATTTGCTCATGAGACCACCTGTATAGTAGTTCAATTAAACTCTACTGCTATCGAAGGTACAGCCACCGTATGCAAAAATAAATTCGCCCACTGTGTGA
The DNA here is from genome assembly GCA_948146005.1 of Nomada fucata. NCBI lineage: Eukaryota > Metazoa > Arthropoda > Insecta > Hymenoptera > Apidae > Nomada > Nomada fucata. The sequence continues at coordinate 8,454,633 of OX411281.1, forward strand.
TAGAACGAACGCCGTGAACGTGTAGCACTTGTGTACAATTAGACCGTGCGTCAGAAACTTATAGGTACACGTGTTCCGTTGGTTCTACTACACTTCGATCGTGTATGACGCTACATGTCATCGCGATAATTTTAACTGTCCGACGGAACGCGAACGCCAAAGTCAGTCGCCTACGAAAAGTTAAGGGAAAGCCGATGTTAGCCGGCCTGTCTCGGTCGTGTAAATATTTAGATTAGACACGTGCCGGCAAAGCGATCGTGGAATGATTTAAGCAAATGCACGATTCGACGAAGAACCCAGACACGACAAGAAAATATGTACAACAGCCATTGGAGGTATGTACAAGCGAACGAATTTCGTCTGAAAATTCGGGCGGCCATGTATAATATTTCATCTGTTGGCATTTAAAGGGCAGACACTTGGTAAGGTTAACATCGGCTCCTGTACTTACATCGTTGTCGCTTATTTTTAAACGTGTTCAACGTTGTGCGCGGTTTATTTAGTTTTAGCAAAAGTGCATGCGATATTCGAGTAAAAATCACTCTTTGCTATGTATTTAGTGGGACTGGCAAGTTTGCGATAATATGAGAGCTTGTATTAGCAGGTGAGCAGTTTGGCTTGAATATGCACGTATTACAGATTCTGAATGCCAGGTGTTTTTCTTTTTATAATAATAATAATAATACGCAAAAATTATTATATAAATATCGGCAGAAAATAATAATAATAATAATAATAGAAAGCTAACAGAGATATAAACTCCTCTTCATAGATGATCGTTTGCTTAAGAAATGTTTATTAATATCACTTATCTATTTTTTGCCCTTTATATAATTCCTTCGTGTATTGTAACAAAATCCGATCACCTTATTTATTTATTTACAGGACAAACCTTTTGGGAGTATTGCTCTATTAACGAACGCAATGCCCCGCAATGATAATGCAATTCAATTCCGCACCGCAATGTTTGTTCGGGGATTAATACGGTTACTAAATACGAAGCTTTTAATTTCTTTTCTTGCGCATTTCATTCACCCATATTCACATTCGCGTTGAGCCGGCCACCACTCTTTCCTCAACAATGTATTTTATTATCCAGCAAGGATGTGAAAGTGAGTTCTCAACACCTCAAAAGGAAAATAAGTTTTGGTCCACGAGTGGCCACATGGGGCCCATCCCTGTTGGCCCCGGCATCGGTGAGGACTTTCGCGCAATTCCCATCTCCTACGTCTTGATGTTTTCCTCGACTACACCGAGGCAAATAAAGTTTTCTCAATTTCCACAGCCGGTCCCAGTGTGTCCGCAAGTATGCCACGTACGGCGAGGAAAGTCGATCCTAGAGAGCGATTCCAGGAATCGTAGTCCAATGTCGCCACGATTCCTTCCCGAAACGAGCTTCGTCCGATCAAACTTGTGATCAACCGATCAAAAAGTGGGACATTATTTTTCCTTCGAAGTAACGCATTCAATTTCCGTCTCATGGTCGTTGGTTCCTGTCTCTTTACACCTCGAAAGGTAGCGCCGCGAGCAATATCAGAGGCAGGGCAGATGTCTTGGCGAAGATACACACGAACGAAGTGATTTTGGAAGACGAATATCACGAACAAACTGAACGATATTTCGTCAAAGAAATATGTGGCTTCAGAGATTTTATTTTCTATCGAATGCTGTTTAGATAAGATTTGAATCATTTAGCCGCAGACGTACTGGTAAAGTGCTTATAGTACAAAATCTAGCAGAATGAATCACCAAGAGAACGAATTAATAAAAAGTGGTGGAAAAGGAATAAATTATTTAAAACAGTTATTCCTTTAAGTTATTATGTTTCAGTTAATTAAAGTTTTTGTTTCTCTGCAAGTGGTTCTATCATTTGATAAGATAAATGTTTACCGTACAAAAATGAGGCACTACGTTAATATGAAATATTATATGAATACTGCCTAGGCTACATGTTGAACAAATTTCAGCCGAATCGGTTAAGTAGTTCCAGAGTTATGACCAAAAGTCCAAGTGGATCTATCTTTCTGTTACCCACTGTAGCAATTAGATGTGTATTATCAATCGGAATCCATACTTCGAGCAATTTTATGGGGAAGTTGCAGTACGAAATTTGTTATTATTTAATCTATGTATAATTAATTTACTGTTTGAGATACATTTCTCTTCTACTTATTATGTTTAGGGAACTTTAAACCACGCGTTAATAAAGATGGAAATTAAGTGTCATCACCCACAGTTTCCTAAAAGAGAATTTTTCGATGTTGAACCGTAAACTCTACTAAAATGGTGTCGTCCAAAAAGTCCAATTGAAGTGCACAGAGTAAATTGTTTACAAATAAAAGAGTATGCCTGATTAACAGCAAGTTGACTCTCTTTTTTGTGCAATGAGAAATTCAAATGGTTTAGACATCAAACATAGAAGCACGTGCAGCATCGCTTAATGAAATCAAACTGATAATCTTTCAATCTTTATAATTTTAATGATAATGTCTGCCTACATCTATGTATAAAATAAATATAACACTTATTCTGTTAACCAGAGACCAATGTTCGCCAAACGTATTTACTCGAATCATCTTAAACCGATTGAATAAATAAACAACGATGGATTCGAACTGCATTGCCATTATGATCCTTTTTCGACAATTCAACTCCCGATGAATTGAAAATTGCTCGAGCGTGCACGCGCAAATTGTCCAACAAAATGTGCATCCTCTTCGAGTCCGTTCCGTTGCCATCGAAGATAAAAGCACTTTGACGTCACCATTATCAAACCCTTCAAGTACGAATCGTTCGAATCGTTCGAATCGAGGTTCACTTCCCCTGGGGAAATGGTCCGTTCCGAGTTAAAACGCGCAACGGTCGCGCCTGTCAGCCCCGTCGGCTCATCCTACAGAATCAAAGCTCCGCAAATTGGTGTGGCTGATCAGGTCAGTAGGAGCCCTGACCCTTCAACGGCGCTTCGGAATTTTCAATTCTCCCGAACAAGCCGACGGGGCACGTTTCCCGTTCGCCTCTATCCAATTACACGACAGGACAACGCAATTACCTTTCGACCGACATCGTGGCAAGTACAAAGGTCGCAGGTCGTTTCTTCTTCGACTTGAGCCACAAGTAGGCCACCAGCGAGTCAATAAGAGCCAGTTCGCTTCATGATTTGCATGACAATCGGATGGTCGTCCGGTATTGTCATCTATGATCGTCGCCGGGACGGGATATGCTGGTGCATTCTCAAAGGGAAAGGCCTCCGCTTTCTACCATACGTACCCGTGCTTCATCCGAGCTTTTATCATGTACCCCCGGCTCTGTCTCTCTATTTCTCTTTCCGGTCCCTTCGTACACACATTCTGTACGGCATCCCGTCATGCTCTCGACCCGGCAAGTTGAGAGCCCTAATTAAATTCAGTCTGGGTACTCTTACCGAGCGCGGTCCATCGTTCATTAAGCGACGGATCAAAGTGATATTCCCGTAAAGTAGTTCCACTTTGTGGCGAGGGTTCACCCTGCCTATACCTATCCCTTACCTTTCCCTTTGCCTCATCCCACCCGATCTCGCTGAGACATGAGCGACAGTCCGGCTTTACCCTGGAGGCGCACGTGAATCTTTTACGCTACCATCGTACGAATGATTAATTACACCATAGGCTACCGTGCTCTCGCGGCAGCTAAAAAGTCTCTGCGAGGTCTTTCGTCGGGGGCAGGTAAAAGGTGGCCGCTGACACTTTCGCCGGGTAATTGTTTTCACGATATAACCTGCCTGTCGAATCGTATTAACGGAGCGCAGCGATAAATGGACGTTTAATTGTTCCTTTAATTTGTGCAGGGTGCGCGGGTCATTAATTACTAATTCGTTAGTACGCGATAGGTACTATGTGCAAGTTCACTTTTGTATTTCATATCGTTTAAATATAGTATTATCGATGCCTTTGAATATTTATGCAATGCGAATCCAATGGCTGCCTAGTGTATCATATTAGGTGCAATATTAATAAGTTTCCGATATTGTCGATTAGACTATCACAATGTGTTATAGATCGGGTTTAATTTTGCCAAGAAGTCTTCGCTACAAGCTTTGTCTGCACTGCAGAAAGAAGGTCAAATGAAGATATTTTCGTCGATCAGCATTGGGAAACTATCATCGGAATATATAAGGTAACAGGAAATACGGGGTGAATTTTACAATTTCTCCACGATAATTATTTCTATAAAGTAGAAAGCAAAATTACTTTGTTCGCAAGTAATGCGATTCAGGACTCTGCATGGTTATAATATTCGATGAACATCTTTGGTCATGATGATTAAAAGGTATCGCGCACATTATAATGATTATGTGTCGATTAAAAGATAGTTTATACGAGCGCAGAGAGAATAATCGGCAGCACTATGCATAAATCTTATTCGACTGTACGAAAATACCCTTCGTAGGTGTGATGTTTCATGGTTTACGTTTCCTTCGAGGGAAACAAATTTCTAAAGAATTTCCTTAACGTTTGACCAGTGATAAGCAAATGAGAGGACTGTGGACGAAGGCAATGAAGGCGATCATAGAAAGTTACAAAGGCCTTATTCAATCTTGTTGTCTCGAAGACAATCACATTCACCAAAATAAAAATCATTTTCATCGATCAATTAACAATGGAGATAACATTATTCCATTATAATATAAGAAATCATTATTTTATAATACATAGCTCACAAAATCCGTCATAATAGTACATTCGATATTGTACCTAAAGATATCTCAGAGCTAAACCGAAAATTATTTTTTCAGTATAAATGTTAACAATATTATACAGTTTAACATTAAATTAACGATCCTAAAAACATTATTTCTCTTTCGTTTCTTTCCGAGTGGATCGAAAACATTTGAATCGCGAAGCAAGTATTTGCAATGGAACAACATTTACTACTAACGCTGCATAAGATGTTCCCATATCACAATTATATTAGGTTGTCCCAAAAATTTATTTCGCCGTTTGACTGCTCGGTTTTATTGGGCAACGTTTTGTCAAACACACTGACTGATCTATTTTTCATTGCTGTTAGGCCACTCAGTGGTTTTCTAGCTTTCCAATAGTATAACGTTGTTTGAATCGATAGTCTCGGTGATATTCTGCGCGTATCGAAAGATGGAAATGCAGCGAAGGCAGTTGGATCTGATTTGGAATATTCTAACCTCTTGCCTTTCCGATCATTGCTTATTGATTTCTTTAAACAGTTGTATCTGTTTTAAAAAATTGCACTCTTTAAATGAAATAAAAATCATGTTGATCAATATTTTGCAACAACATATAAAAGAAAATAGAAACATGATATAATGATGCTTCCGGACGGATAAAGGAGAATGATGAAATAGAACGTATCGTGCATGATTTAAAAATATTGTACTCTTCGTAAGATTGTTTACAGTTAATATCTAGTAAGGGGGCGAAAGAAACTTCTCGGACAGCCTAATATATTAAATAATATCCAGACAGCGAACAGATTCCCGGGTGCTGTCGAAATTAATAGTCACAAGGAGAGAAGAAAATTCCGGCGGCGAATAGAGTGAGAAATGATCGAATATATGAATAGATATGTTGAAACAGTATTTAGTACAGTTGGCGATATATTTGCTCAATAGTTTCGCATTAGCGCGAGAATACCTTCGCGCCCTGGTAGGATTAATAGCCTCCGAATGAGCCATAGAAGGCAACGACTCGCAGCTGTTACACAGCGGCGCTGTGAATAATTAGTGGCCATAGTAATTTCCTGATCGTTAATAATGACGCATTACATGTACAATAAAACGAAAAGTGCGGCTTCGATGACTAAGGCCAACGGCACAGGGGCGCGCACCGAACAATAGCGTTCGCAGTGCAATTAATCCGTTGGTAGCATGAAAAAAAAAAGAAAACAGTGCACTGTACCGTCATGAATTCATCGTAGAGGTAGGAGATCTCCGGGTAGCTTAAAAAATCGACCATGGTGCCGTGGTGTGAGCGTGTGAAAAAATAATTATCACTGTCGTTGAACGGGTAACAAGGCACAATCGAACACTCGGCGATACGGAATCGCACTTTGTATCGTGAGTCAACGAGCTCGTCGATAAGAAGATGGTCGACCTAGGGGTAGAGAATAGCGAAAAAGAACAAAAAAAAAAAAAAAAATAAATGAAAGACAGAGAACAGGGAAGAAAGCGGCGCGCGTAATTGAAGTTTCCTGCAGGCATTCGTTTTTGAAACTAAAAGCAGAGACGGTATCTCGAGTACCGGCGGCGTGTTACTACGAACTGTTACTGCGCAGGAGCACTATGCAGCACCGCTTCACTTTAATACTTCACAAACACTTGGCGCGATTCAATTTGTCCTGTCGTACGTAAAAATCAAGCCGCTTGGTAATCGCGTGTCAGCTTGGCACGCCTCGGTCACAGGTGTTTGCTCTTCGTGAATGGTCCGTGTAAATTTTCCACGAGCACCGAAAGAAGCAACCACGATACCCTTATAATTCACACGGCACTAAACGTTCACCGGTATATCACGACGTTCACGCGAGAGCGTTGCGATCGTTTCCGAACCTTCTTTAACCGCCGCACGAAAGCATAAGAATCACTCTCAATTTTACGAAATGCCGTCGCACCGACGTTTCGCGAGGGGGTTGGATACGTTGTAACTCCGGCGAATGCAAAAGAAAGAATGGGAACAAAGAACGGCACGGAAGGGCGCGTATAACTGCGACTGGCTTATTCTCAGGGCCGTATCGCGGAAGTAGGAACGAAAGGTCCACGAGGCACCCACGAGGGTAGAAATGGGCGGCTTTATGCGCAGACGAGAGATAAAAGAGAGAGGCGAGTAGACAGATATATATATATATATGTATGTATGTATGTATGTATGTATGTATGTATGTATGTATATATATAGATACATATACATATACATACGTATATAGGGGGAAAACGAGGACTCGCAAGCCCGCGCTTGCGAACGAAAGCACAAGGGAGAGTAAGCTCGGTCACTGAGGCGTCGCCACTCGGCTTGCTTCCTCCGTAGTGACTCCCTCCTTTACTTCTAGTCCCCCTACCATTTCCATTCCATCCCTCCTTAACCTCCTCCACCTTCTTGTTCTTCCACGTTTTCTCCGTCTTCGCGTCTTTACCTCGTGAAAACGACTCCCCGTCGCGAGGCGTAACCACGGAAAGTTTCCCGTAATTGTTTGATAGCCACCGTGCTCTAACACGCCAGTCCATAATCATTACATAATAATTATATAATATAACGGACGCCGTCGGTGTTAACGCCGCCGGGATTCGTGACTGAAATTTTTTGTTTAATATCGCTTCCCCTTTTCGTCGCCGTCTGTTTAATCAGCCGCGCAGAAACTTGCACGGACTCGTACCAAGTTATATCGGTGGTGTCTAACGAGAATGTTCTCAGATATTGACATAGAATGTGTTATACAGCTCGACGGAATACAGGTGAACCCTCCTATAACGCGGCAGATAGGTTCGTTTGAAAATTCCGTGTTAGGTGAAACCGTGTTATATGAGAGGCATCCGTGGACCACGCGGGTGGTTTAGCGCGGACAGTCGACAGTTTATTGTTTTCCTTCAAGAAGTTAAAATATTTGAAAACAAGATTTAAGTGTGTCCATATATAAAAGCGCGTTGCAAATGACCGTATGCTACAAAGATTTCCGCAAATTTCTGGTCGCGTTAGCGGCAAACCGTATTGTTGGATACTGTGTTATAGGATGGTTATCCGTGTCTTTTCTAAAGAAAAGGTGTGAGGAAGTATTGTAAATAAAGGGTGTAACGTGGATCACTGTATATTTTAAATGTAATTAGATTTAGACTGAAAAAATTATGTGAACTGCCTCAGTCATCATCTGGCTGTACTCAATAGCACTTGTAACGCTGAAAATGAATCACAAAAATATTTGCAGTCATATATCGTTTGCTCTATACAGCAGATCCAAATATGTTCTCTGTTTAAGGCTTTAATGCATTAAAGCTGCGCAGTTTTCTTTCTATTATACCCATTTTTCGATTACTGTGTTCAGCAAGCTTGGAAAGTTTGATGTGCATCCGGAAGTATTAGGAATTCTCTTCACTTGCCTGCCTATATCGCGTACTATTTTGCACGTGTACTCGCCATTTCATTTTTGTTCGTCTCGGAGAAGTACCTAGTCGACCGATTGAAGGGATTTGTGTAATGCGCATAACTGTTGTGACTAAAAAGCTACCAGAGGAAAGAACGCACTAAGTAAGTGGAAGACATACAGTTGCTCATAAGTGTATTTGCCCGTCTAAACCGATTGAGATATCTTTATTCGTTTAACGTTCAATTCTTTTGTAATGAATATTCAAGAATAATGTTTCATAATTGTATTAAAAAAATTTGTTTACTATTTCTTAAAAAAAGATTAAGAGTTATTTTATTTCTTACTTAAATCCAACGCCGCATACTTTTCCGAACAACAGTACATCGACTACACAAATTCTTGCCGTTTGACTCAATTGATTAATAAATATACAAATAGATCAGCAATTAAATCTTTTTGTTTTTATTGTTTCTACCCCTCGTTTTGGAACGGTTAAATAAGAAGACCCTTCTTGGCCAATTAATTGGAATTGAATTTAAATCGCCAGTGAACCATGTCACCATCTTCAAATTACGAAAATTGCATGGACTTTTCAGTGTAACGAGAAATTTTCAGCGATTGTCGAGGGGACGACAGAAAACACCAAGCGTGTGCATACGAAAAGAATTAAAATGCCATTGCTCTATCCTTGGTGATAGAACGATGGACGCGGACGGCTCTTTCGCGAGTCAGGAATTAGTGTCGGCGGGAAATAATAGGAGATAAATGTTATCGGTCGGAAGATTACAAGCACGCTCGAACGGAGGCCGACGTTCGCCGGTTCTGCTCTACGGGCACGGTCACTTAATGAATTACGAATAGTGAACGGTCAGAAGCGTAGAAATCGCAGAAATTTCATTGGACTCTGGAAGGCACAGGTGCACGCAGGAGTTGCAAAAACTTCGTTAGGGAGGAATGCAAACAATGCCCGGTCCGAGCTGCTCGACCTTTTCCTCTCCTCGTGCTCGCTCGCGAGCGTGTTCCGTCCTCTGGCCTTTTTTTTCTCTTTCTTTTACCCCCTTTTTCCGCCACGCTCCGGGCTTTGCACGCGCAAGTATCGTTTTCTTTATGCAAATTCGCGCGAACACGGGGCGCGCCCCCGCCGCTCAATGGCCGTCGTTGAATGCCTGTCGGGGTTCAACGTTTCTTTCCTCGAAGTCGGTAAACCCCGTGGCGCGCCCGGGGCCAATTACACCCTCGTAAATCGGACCGCCAATTTGTCAGTCGCGCGCAATCCGTCCTTCTGAATTTCATCGTACCTTATCGTGTCGTTCTAACCTACTCGCTATTTCAACTCAATTCTAATTTCAACGCGAAAACGAAGGGTCTCGATCGCGAATAACGGGGATTAATGGATTTCTTTGGAACCCTTAAATTGCGCCGGGGGTGCTGTTCAATCTCTTTTATCTTGACATCTATGTTTTCCATGCGATTCAACGAATGGAAATTGGAAGGGAAACGTGTCTTCCTTTCGGGCTGTTCTGTACAGGTGTGTAGCGTATAGCACCGCGCAGTATGCAATTTGAATGGCGTGATAGTGATTCGTGTAAAGTCTGATGGAATGTTAATAGTATCTTGGAGTTAGTGCTGAATATTAGATTTCGTTGCTCATAATACTTGCGTGTAGTAAGTACAGTTATTATTAAGTAATACGAATTTGCACAAAATGGCTATTATTTTATTACACGATATGAGAATCATTTATGCTTTCCGGCAATGCACCGGAAAAGTATTTAAAGTGTTCCGGAGGAACATACTGTGGGATTGGAAATACTCCGTGACTGTTTAGAATGATTCCGAGGTGTGAAAGATATGTATTTGGAGCTGAATACTTGAGAAGATCGCGTGAACGGAGGCTGCAGCGACCCAAGGATTCGGGTAGACGAGATTGACTGTCGCCAAGGAATGTCTTCAGTGTGTATCCTAAATGAGTGAGAGCAAATGAGGAATAGAATGAGAGAGAAACTAAGAGCGAAAGAATATATGTATAGAGTGCGTGATGCGTGCCCGAGGCAGAATTTTTTGGGAGAGTTAAAGGAGAGCTGATTGAGAATAGACCAGAATAGTTAGAAGAATTTAAAATAATCGTATCGTGAGCAGAGAATATTGAATTGAGAGTATTGTGAGTATCGTGTGAGACTCGTTGTTCGTTGAGAATTGTGGCGTATCGACGTTTTATATTAATAAAATTAGTGTTTGATTGAAGGAGACAGGTCTTATTACCCTACCTGCCCTCTATTCCAATCTACGTAACATTGACAGAAAATAACTTCTACAATACCTTGCACAGTGCTTTCTATTACATGAATTTTACATTCCTATTGGATGTGTATAGGAAATAGTGAGCTACCTTTTGCAAAGTAAACATGTGCCACTTACAAGACAAATGCTACCTGTGCTACCTATCAATGCTATAGCGCCACCGACTACTTAAAAAGGTTAAAGGTCGTATCGTTTTCACTTGAATCCACCATGCGAATTTTTCTGTCGCCGGCCAAATACCACTGAACAGCAGTAACATCTGGCGATCTGTTAATGTTGGGGCTGGTTAGAGCAACATTGCAGCCAAGGCGGAGGCTGAGCTTCCTCGCAAAGCAAATAAACAAGAATTAATTCTGGAAGGCTTTATCGTGACGAAATGTTCCACCAGTTTTACACGACTACAATATTTTGCATACCAGTTTAATTGTTAAACTCAGTGCGTTTAATTTCGCTAGATAGTAAACTATTCAATATGTGTCTAGTATTTGTGCAAGTAAAACGATATTTGTCCATACTGATTTGTTTAATTTGATTCAAGTGCCAAATGAGCCCGTGACGCAGCGACACGTGGGAGAAGTAATTTACCGAAAAGACGTCACAAACAGAAGTTCCTGCTCTCCTTTGGTCGTCGTAAGATGAGAAGGTGATATATACAGTGATCTTGCGTCGCACGCGATAGTTCGATCAGACTTTACAGCGAGTCCATTGCAGCAAGGCAATGAGGAATATAAGGAATGGTGATCTATGCTGATCACGCGACTGTATATTTCGTACTATTCTAATACGCCTTCCGAGAACTCTTGTGAATGATCATGTGATTGGCGGAATCTAATTTGGGACCAATATTACACTGACGTAGTAAGGCGAATTTCGATTGCATTTAGTTATGCAAACTAACAGATAAATACTAAACACCAGTGGTTAAAAGTAAATTTAGATTAATGTGTAATACGAAATTAGAATCCTTCGAGCTTCCTGCGAATTTTAGTTTACAGTTAGATATCAACTATAATTCAAGTATCTCGTTGGACTGTTCGGTAAACAGTTTCTAAAATTGAATCGAATTCATTTATCCATTCCCGTTCGATTGAGATTTCAAGTGCTGTGCTTCAGATAATAAAAGCTTTTATTGATGAATCAGCGGTACACAACTAAAATCATGCATTAGGAATAAGAAATTTTTAGGCATTATATATGTGGCGAAGAACTTATAAGTAATGTTACAATAATTCCTACGTCGTTTAGATTCTTCGTATGCATCGTGCAAAATTCAAATAATATTGCATTCAAACATATAACCCTTTCCAACTGCTGAACAGTGGAGCGTTTGATTGTCACATGAATGCCAGAACCGGGTCACATTTGATACGAAACAGAATTTTTCTATTTACACATCAAAGACAAAATTGTTCTATTAAATTTTCGCCCACACCACCCAAGGGAAATCAACTAAGTAACAATTGCCGATTCCGTTGAAATTTATATGTATGTCTAGTAGTTTTTCGAAATAGATTCAATACATAATCTATTTCAACGTCCTTGCATCTTTTAAAACTGGAAATTGCTTTCATAGTAACAGCTTTCGAACGAACGAGCAACACATGTTCACAATTTTTACAGAAATTTTTCGACGTGTTGCTCCACAACCAAATTTTAATATTTTTAACTGAAGAATTTAGTTAAATATATAGTAGAATATATATTAAAAGACAATGATGTTCACGAACATTCTTGATTTTATTGTTTTAATGTGAATAATTTTCAACGCCAATGCGATAATTCTATTGCGACTAAATCTGCTTATCAGAATTAAGCAACAAAATATGCATACAGGCTGTTGCTTGTAACTAGAAACGGTGGAACACCTCACGGGAGATTAAAGTTACCAAAAAAATATTCTTACAATAGTTGTTTGGCATGTAGGAGGATAGGTGGTATAAATAGTTTTTCTATAGGTGTAGTAGCGGAGTACATACCAGAGTAAAGTTAATTTTTTTAAATGGGACTCTGTATTTCTTTATTCATAGTAGGGTAGCGTATGCTGAGACTAATGCAATGACCTACGGCACGATATCAATCCATGCAACAGAATATTAAAAAGTACGTCCGAGCGAGTCAGATATCACTAGCTCAACCCTACGAACGAAAGTAGAAAGAAGTTCATCCAGATATCCCTCCGTTTCCAGTTAAACGAAAGGTCCTGAACAATATCGAATTACACACGTACGATTTTTCTCCCTACAATACTTCTAGCCAGAAATGATAACCTCTGCAGCATTGCATAATTATACAAAGTGCTATTTATGTAACTTCCCTTTTAAGTAATGAATGTTATACTTGCCAACTATTAATGGCTCACCATCTGTTTAATTACAATTGGATATCTCCTAATGACTGCAGTAAAGTTTTTGCGAGTCATTTGTGAAAAAGAACTTCCATTACCCTTGTAATGATAAATGCTATTATAAATGTTCGACACACATTAATATGTGGCAATATGTGACACAGCTACTACTGACACGAATAATTGTGTATACCCTCGACAATCGGATCACGCAATACTCTTCGTACATGGTGAATAATCACTTCATTTACGAGTTCCATTTTATACACAGTTTGATATTTATGGGATTTCAATTTCATGCTGCCGAAACATATATCTTTCTTTAGAGTTTATTAAAAATACTATATATCGGCGAGCCAAAAAGACTTGCTTGGACTTTATTGATTAGCAAAGAGTAGGTTAAGCATCCTGTTGCTAGTGTATACTGATAGAATATTTTTAAGACCGTTTAATAGATAAAGTTCACAGATTCTTTTAGTGAGCAACAAGAAATGTAGAAGAATTCAACTAAAAATAAATGGAAAATAGAACCATCCGAAGCTAGACAGATTGACAATAAAACTGAAACAGTATTGTGAAATATTTTATGCGACGAGGAGTGTAATTTCAGAGCAATTTGAAATAGGGGATGTCTATCCTGGAATATAATACTGACAGCGACAACGAATAAAATTTAAATTTGTGTCTGAATTTCTATTATTATTTTTTTTCTTGTAAAGACCAAACAGTAATTAAAAATAAATATTATTTCATCATACAGGCTTTGTCTGTCCTCAGTCTGTTCTTTTATTGTCAAACACAATTTGCGTTGTTTGAAACTGCGTAAAGAGAAACGGTATGGAATGGTAATTCAATAAAAGCCATGTCAATGCAGTATTCTGAAATATTATGGAGCTTTACAATATTTTCAGCCATGTATAGCGCAAATACGGGCACGTGCATGTAGTAGGCCTGCTATAGTAATATGTTAGTTGGCCTGACGTTTATAAATAAAAGTTCAAAGTAATTCTGCTAATTTTTCAAGTTATGTTTGTAAAAATTTATTGCACATCGATTGCAAATCAAATTTAGAATACGAAGAGTTCCAGATGATTGTAATGATTTAATAATGGCAATTGGTCAATTAACGAACCGTGAATCATCTGGACTGATATAACAGATATGGAGTTCCGAAGTGAAATGAGCCATTCTAGACCAGACATAGATATTTACGCGCGATAGAGCAAAACTGAATCTGTGACTTTCTAATTAATAATTTAATAATAAATTCCTTATTAAATGCACAATCGAAAACAAAACAAGCATTATTGTTGTTACACCAATTCTTTAAATAACAAGGAATAAGAGAATATTTTGGATAAAATGCAGATTTCCATTTAAATCATATTAAACCATTCTTATTTGAATCCTAATATAAAATAATATGGACACTAATTTTGTCAAAGATTTATAATAAATTCTGTGCGGAGTACAAAGATTATTATTCACAATTCTGTCATTTCGTCGGACTTATAATACTGTAATCGTCACTTCCCAAAACGAACACTCTCTTTCCTGTATAATCGGATACCACCGGCGCTATAATTCACAACTCGCCATTTCATAAATGAAATACACGGTGCGAAATGTGCCACGTGAAAATTAGAAGCGTTTATGTCGAACGAAACGATCCTGTCCCAGATGAACAATTCCGTTCCTTCAGTTCTTATTTCCAATTGAATTTAATCTCAATCTCGCGACACAGGGAAGAAAGTTTCCGAACGACGATAGAAGATTATCAGTCACACGGCAAGCAAATTCAGTGCAAGACAAACGTCTCCGCGAAGATTAAGTTTCCCAAGAAAAATGGTGTTCGACGTAATCAAATAGTCCCGCCAATCCGTCAAAGAGGTCCGCCGTCGTAAGTCTTGCACGCCACAACAGATTCCGGCGAGAAGTATCGCGATAACGACCGGAAGTCGGATACCAAATACTTTCTTTCAAGCTTTCGCGTGAACGTGAACAAGCGCGTGCGCACGTGCAACGATCGCTTCCGCAGTAAGCAGAGGCTAAGTATAACCGGTTAGCCACAGGCATTGTTATTGCTTGCACAGCGGGAGCGTTCTGCTTGCGATCCCTGTTTATGAAGGGTCCGGTGCTTGCTCAAGTTATGGTCTCAGGTGCGTTCGAATATTACAACTTGGCCCGGTCAATCAGTAAACGACCAACATCCTAAATAAGGATCAAGGGGTTGGCGGCATTTGCCGATTTCTCACGCAAATTTCGCACACGTTATTTCCCTCCGCGTCCAAAACAATTGGGCGAGATCTTGGACAACTTTCGACCAACCGGACACGTCAATCGGGAAAAAATGTAAGATCACAGCGATCACTTGACTCATCAATCCAATTATTAATTGGTGACAAAAATTCAGTGGAATGAATGATTGAATCATTCGCACTAAAAGCATATGTTACAACTAATTGTAAGTCTGTTTAAATATGTTCTTATATAGCTACATAAAAATGTGCGATGCGTCTTGGGGGAAAGTATCCTGTCCCAATATGAGTTTATACATATTGCACTGGGTTTGGCGTGAACTTAATGGCAACATTTGCGAATTGGAAGTTGTTGACTAATTCCACAGTGATGCGACTCACTGTATATACGCCGACGATTACAATTGAATAAAACTTACAGAAATATGTGCATAAAAATAAAAAGTACAACCGTTATCAAATATATAACGTGAAATTCAATCATACTAATTAATGTATTAAATAAGACAACCAGACCAGATTTTCATGTCTCGTGGAAAATACATAAATACTAATCGCGATTTCAGTATTCACGTACACGTTGCACGTGTGTAATGTTTTACGGATGGACCAGAATGAAATATCTTTCCCCGACTGGGCGGCTTAAAAATGTCAAAAATCTGGAAACATTGTACGTCGATGGACGCGCGCGCGGGGACGCTTGAAGCAATTGAAGGGGATTTTTTTCGTATTTGGAAAGGCCGGCGAGAGTGTGCCTCGAACGCGGCCGCGTAACGACGGAAAAGTGCGTCCGTATCTGCGTATATGCGTCTGCCTCTTCATAAAGTCATAACTCAGCCAAGCCCCCGGCACATCTCTCGGCATAACATTTAAAACGATTTCCGCTGGCAGCAGTGCCAAGACCGTAGCTGCGTTGTTTCGGGGATAGATTAACGAAACATAACGCCAGTACTCGCTACGGACTTCCAAGGGGTGCCCCGGATAATGGGAAGGGGCGTGTTGGCACTGCTCTGGCAGTTAAGCAGCGTTCAGTGCCGGCGCTTCTACTCTTCAGCCCCTACGGCTACGATCGATGCAAAATTTTCGGAGAACTACGGTCCATTTGGTCTGAAAACATTCTACAAAGTGGGCGATTTATTTCGAAAATACCTTTGCCAGCGAAATTGCCCAGGCCGAGGCGGTTGGCTACAAAATTACGCGATTAAGGGGCACGTATGTATAATATGGCTGCACCATAGAGACGTTTGCTTAATGGTTAATAGATCCTACGAAAATAATACATATAAAGTGCCTGCCGAAAATTTCCGGCCGCAATATAATCTTACTGTATCGCTGTTAAAGATTTTTTAAAACAGCATCTCACTAGCGTCAGCGCAGCTTGTATATTAAATTACGAAGCTCCATCTGTTGGGTCTTTCGCAGAGATAATGTAATTAATTTTTATTCAAGAGACATTTGCAAAGAACTGCTTGGCCGGAGACTTTCGGCAACCACTGTACGTAATTGGAATGGGATTTTCTCATTTTTAATTTCCCCACGTGTCCCGATAATTTAATTTGCACCAGCGCTGACCTTAATGTATAGTACATGCGTTGTCCAACTTATTAAACAATATACACGTATACATTACTTTCGATACACAGTCACGAGTCTATTATTTCTTCCGTAGGTCCATTCCGCCACCCTTCGTGATAAAATTTTAGACAGGCACGAAACTCGTGCAAACGGGTCGGTCGACTCGCACCGCTACCCCCCAAAAAATGGCACGCGAAATCGTCACGGTTCCCGGGAATAAGAATACGCGTAGCCACCCCTGGCATTTGTAGGAGGCACGGAAAGTCTGATGATACATCGCGGACTCTGCGAGTCAAACCCCCCCCCCCCCCGATCCCCCTCTCCTTTCAACCCTTACCATCGACCCCCATTCCCTTCCCAACTACCCTTTCGGCGTTAAGAGA
Organism: Nomada fucata; assembly: GCA_948146005.1. Taxonomy (NCBI): domain Eukaryota; kingdom Metazoa; phylum Arthropoda; class Insecta; order Hymenoptera; family Apidae; genus Nomada; species Nomada fucata. Next base: position 8,471,576 of record OX411281.1, read on the forward strand.
TTAACTTGTCACGCCGGGCCATTTTAATATTCCGGATCGCGGGGTGAATCGCCGGAATTAGCCTCGAAAGCGCCATACGGCTCCGCCAGCGATAAGTATCTGTTAACGTTACTGCAGCTTTTCCCGGTCATTTTTTTTTGCTTCGCTTGAAACTGCACTGAATAATAGATAAGGCAGTTAGCAATCCTCGGGCGGTCGGCACCTATTCGATAGCAACGGCTTGTGGAGTTCGGGCAGACAAATTGCTATTTCAGTATATCATCGCTGGTCTGGAGCATTTCGAATGATTTGCGTTCGAAACAGGGTCGAGACATTTCTCAGTTAATTCTTATCCGAGCAGTATCGCGGTGCGCATAATAAATTCGCGAGAGAAAAAGACGATTCCAGTAACGGGGACATTCATAAAAGACGAATTATTAGGTAAGGTGCACGTGGTGCCGCGACCTGCATAAAATAAATCGGTTCCCCGTGGTAAAAGAAGCCCGAAAGTAGGTAAACTGCGCTCGGAATAAACACTTACCCCTGGTAAAGTCCGCTTCTCATGCAGAGCGTTCTGGGCACTGGTTGCGCTGTCACGACTGTAGTAGGTGAGAAATGCACAGCCTGAAACGAAATGGAACAACCGAGGTGAACAAAAAAACGCCTGTGATCAGGGGTGAAATAAAATTGGCCGAATAATTTCGCGATTCCCGTAACGCTGCCGACGACGCGAAGCTTGGAAATCGTGGAAGCGAGATTCTCGTGTCTCGAATAAAAATGCAAAGCTTGAAACGCTCGGACGTTAATCGCGACGGCGCAAAACAGAGATTACGTATTAACAGGTCCCCTGAAAAATTAACCCCGTGTAGCAGGTTTATGCGGGGCCCGATAAAGTGCACCCTCCGCGTCGACTATTCGCATGCATTCGCCACCTTCCAGTATTTACGTGACGCCAGTCAATGCGTCACAGTAATTAGATATAAGCGATTGAAACTTTTCGCTGCATAATTACTGACGGGGCAACATTAGCAGAACTTTTGCATTATAATTTTTACAACGTGTCGCAGGCAACGCTCGACAAACTGAGGGGCGGCAGGGCGTCGACGAGAACGTTCACCGGAAATGTCCATACCTCACGCAGTTGCCGAGTCGGCAGAATTCTTCGAACTTTCGGTCGCTCGTACGGAAATAAACGTGACGTTTCTATGGGAAAACTTCCTGGGCGCTGTCCCCCCGAAAACCGTTTTCCCGTCTAAATCGTTACGTTACGTTCGACAGGTTGAAAATCAACGAAACTCCGACGCGTAACAGCTTATCGAAACTGAATCTGTGCGAACAGACCAAGGTTGCGACGCGTTATTAATTGGTTGCATCGACGCGTCTGTATCTATTCCAGATTCAGCTGATTCCCCTGTCACGCTGTCGTCGTTGTCTGATAATAATACCGATGCAGCGACGGAAACTACCTAACCGTAACCGCGAGCGTTGCACTCACGCGAGCTTTGCACCGGTTAGGATTAGGCCGTTATCTCGTAGCTGATATAAATAACCGTGTATTAGTCACACTTCAGTGTTTTACGAGCCTGCCTCTTGACCGGTGCCGTAGACACACGTGGATCGAGTTTGGCCCGAAAACTTCGTTAATTATTTTCCTTAACTTTCCGGGGCTTTCATGCCAGCCGCAAGGCTGGGAATAATTTGCAGGTAACGATATCGGCGGGCGGAACAGTATCAGCCAAGGAGAACTTTTCAATTAAGTTCGTTCAACGGGCACGTCGACTAAAGAACATGGTGAAACGAGTTTGCTGTAAAGGGGTAACGCAATGGTCGAAATCGTTTATCCGCGGGTCGCCTTGAAAATTTGCGTCGAAACGACGGAAGTATCGCCGTTCCCATTGCCATGAAATTAATTTTCCAAAACGGCGGAGACCAGTTTAAGAACGAACGCTGGTATAGCGGGTTAAAACGATGGTAATTAACCCTAGAATTGGCCGGTGGCTGAACCAGACCATTATCGGCTATCGCACTGTCGAGCAAACCTCCTGGGACCGCCTTCCTATCGGTCTGAGGATTTATTCAAAGGGCCTGTTCGTCCTATCTGATCGTCATTTGACTATCTCAACACACCGAGATGGATGTAAGCAAGCACGCGCGCTGCAAGACCCGTGGACAGAACTCGGTCTAAGATCACTTACTATTTACGGCGCGACATTATCGTAGACTGCCCGATAGCCTTGATCTGTCTATAATCACGACTGCCACGAATACCAAATCCATTAATTGTTACTCTGCGGTGGCACTTGGTAGAAGCGCTTGGCTTTTATGATTTGTGTGCAAGCGTTTTATCGTTTCAATCGGAAATCATAGTTAATTTACTATTAGGAATCCCAGCACGTCATTTTTAAGAAGCTGTTCTTTAACAACGCGCGGAACGCAGTGATCTGGTACATTACTGTTTGTTACTTATCATGTACCTCATTTTTAAATTTGCGTAATTTATATCTCTCAGTCTAATATTTGATTTTATTACGGTACAAGTTTTGAGTCGCGGATCTCTTGTTGATTATTTTAAATAATATTTTTACTAGTTTCATAATTATTAATATTACACGCGAAACTGCTTTAACACAATATCCGCTACAGATTTAACAATTTTTTCTTTACAGATATGGTACATCAGGTAGACCTTTAATTATGGCAGCAATAAATTTTATACTCACCATTATGACAATGAAGTTTTTCAATGTACTTTCAATGAACGATCGTATTAATATATTTTCATGATCTGTTTTAGTTGCGGCAATTTTATTGTAATTACCTTTACCAGTTTTAGCACGAATTTGACGTAAGAAATGATTAAACCGGTATGCGAGTTTCACATCTAAGTGGAAACATCGCCAAATGTTCCGCGGGTACCAGCTGCACGTAGAACTTCTATCCAGGAATTGTAATAGCGGCTATCGAAGTAGGTTGAAAAAATGTGATGCAAGTGAATGTTAATTTTCGAATGAGTACCGTTGCGGCAATGCGTGAATGTACGTGGACGTTGCGTGTATTGCGTGGAAATGCGTTGGTAAGTCATAAACACGTAGATTCGCATAAATCTTGAAATCGCAGAAGCAAAATATTCGAACTGCTGTAAAATAAAGTGCCCTCATGAATAAGCACTTACATCTGTTGACTTTACGACATTTCCCTCACATTTCAAAATATTCTCCACCGCATTCACATGTCGCAATCAGTATTCCCATTCCCAATCTTCGCACATAATTATTAATGCACGTTGCTTTATACGCGGCACACTAACATTTTGCCAAGAAAAAAATATTGATACAAGCCCATTCGTAATTTTATGCCTATCTCTGTATATTAAATATTGGAGTTCGCTCGTGGCGCACCTGCAATTAATATCACTAAAAGTGCGTCGCAGACAAATTCGTCGGCTTCACTTCGCAATGATCAGACGGGCCTACCGACAGATTGAACACGGCGGCACTACATTGCACGGTAGGAGCACGCAAATTTCAAATCGGTAGCCGCCTGGGCGTAGTCGTTTCTCGAAACGCGAAAGCGAAAGCGAAAGCGAAGCCCCAGACGTTTTAATCTCACAGAGATTTCGAGGTTTGCAATTTCGTCGCTGCGGCGGGTGGAGCCACGGCGGCCACAGTTTCTTACCGGGGAATTACGTCGACGGGGCGAAAACGAGGGTAAAAGAGATACCACGGGGTCGACAGTGAGCGCGGGCAAATGCGGCGCAAGAAATAAGAAGAAGCCGCGGTATAAGAAGGACGAAGGTGTACACTTGCCACGCTCTTGCAATTTTTCATACGAGACGACGTACGCGTCCAGATCTTCCCCCCTTGGTTATCTCGACCATTGTGCCGCGTCCCATTCGCGCGTAGGGCGTCCAACCTAACGCAAACTAACCCACATAAAAGCTTTCGTAGAGGGTGAAGAACGGTAAAAGGGGAAACGCGCTAAAGAAGAACGAAACTGGTTTGGGTACCGTTAAATCTGAAAGTTTCCAAGGGGTCGTGGCCTGCGGCCGGTCACGCCAAGCATTTGCTGTCGGATATACGCGCACCGACTTCGTACCACCTCCCCGTCCACCCTATGGAAACCGGGGGCAGGCCGAAATATTTATAAACATCGCCCAGTGCTTATCTTAATTGCATTGGGACAGGTTGCACGACACTCTTATTCTCCGCGGTTGATGCCCACCGGGAATAGAAAACTTGGTGAATCGCGCGCCCCGCGGGGCTTCAAGGCGAATTAGCTTCCATGACGTATCAAGAACAAGGGCGACCTTTCGTCCTCCCTCGCGTGAGTCTCCGTGCTTCCGTCCTGTCTTTCGGCCGAATTAAATCTGCAGATAACGCCGCGGGCCATACACGAACCGCGAGACCGTTGCGATAGAAGTTAAATCTACTTTCGCCTGACGCTTGCTTTCTAATTAATTAGTATACACGATTTTCTGGTCGATTATATTCGAACGGACTTAGGTACAATTGATATATTATTAACCAACGCGGGCGATGGCTTGGGGGGGAAATTTTCACTCGTCCTCGACGATGGGAGAAAAGATAATCGGCCCCGTTTCGATGACACACTTTATATTCGCTTAATTTTCATATCGCTGTGTATTTGTCTATTTGGCACTACTTTTTTGGCTTCTTTCGAATACATTTGGATCTGAAAGCAAGGGATGTAACTGCCAACTTCCACCCTTGCCAGATCCTGCGAGTATTCGGAGGAATCGGGCTGAGGCACGAATTGTATTAAAACGTTGTTGAAAGGTATTGACCAGAAGTTCTCGCATCCAGGCATGGATTTGCTTACGAATTTAAATAATTAAACGAAGGTGCGCCATCGCGTATTATTTCATCGTCGTTTTCGGTTTCGTGTTCGCGAAGAAGATGCAAAACGAATGTTTTCGCGTATCATTAACCGGCCCCTTACTATTTGCTGCCTCGACCATTCGTACAGCGATTGATGCTCCTGCTGTGTCGTTACATTTTCAACTTAAGATTATTAAACAATCCTAAAATTCAGATGCCTGGTCATCCTCTCCTGAAGAAGCCACGCACTACCTTCTGCGATGTGAGAAAGTTCAGGTACCTTGTAAATCACGAAGAAGATATACTCGTTGAAAAATGTTCCAGGATAGCGTCGTGTTTTTATCATCCCCCGTCCAGTCGCGAATCCTGTTTACAATTTTAACTTCCACTTTCTTCACCGCTGGCCAAAATTCCGCGATACAAAGCAAAAACGAAACAGCGTCGACATCTGCAATATCCAACCCCAATGGAAACGTCCACGGCTAATACGTCACGGTACATTTTCAACCACGATAAGACCACGATTAGCACGACAAGGCGGGACGAATACAAATTGCAGATCAAGCTGTTACACATGCCGTTAACAGGATAGAACAATTTATTGGGCAGCCGATAATACGACGTCCTGTCATTGGGCTCATCTACGATCACAGTTGCGGCAAACGGGGCAAACAATTTTTAAACATATTATCTAGACTCCTGTGAAAAGCAACGGGCACAGTGTGTCGAAGTAGGCAGATAATCTGATTCGTGTCTGGCTTGTGAGTCGTTATCGAAAACACAGTCTGGCGACGCGGCAGATTTAGTGGTTCAATTATTCCGTTGATTCCCTGTAAAGCATGCGAGGTTATTGCGTCCTACTGGCAAAAAGCAATGTCCTATATTACGCGGTCGCCGCGACCAGTGTATCCCGGCGGTACTTAATTTTCGCCATGCGAATCTAATTAATTCAATTGGGATTAATTATTCTCGGCTACGAGCGGGCTGGTCCCTGTGCCCCTGGTTCTCGACGTGCGAGACCAATTTGTGGAACGCCTGGCCTGACGATGAGTTACGTCTCTCGAGTTACGGTGATACGCGATCGCTCGGACGAGCCGATTAAAACAATGCGAAACGCGTGCCCTACCCGCGATACGAGTTATCGTTGGTCCGTTCGATGCCACGGAAATCTGCCCGAATGTTTTCTATTACCTATCCGTAGGCGCGTACTGCTTGCTGGCATAAGTCATTCGACGTGTAAATAAAATTCCGGCCGATCGATCGTTCGCGATTTCGCGCTGGAACGTTTCACTTTTTGTTTTCTTTTTCGAGCGTTTCACCGTAAAACAATCGTATACCATTAGCCCGTCTCGCAATTCCCAAACCAATCGACTCGACAACTGGAAATTGCGGCGGGAAGTAAACTGATCCTTTATGACTATTGGTACGAACGGCGCGGCGCGGGCGTGGTGTGGTGTGGTGTGGCGTGGCGTGGCGTGGTGTGACGCGAAATAGCCCGAACGTCGGATGATAATCAAGCAATTCTTTTACGTGACTCGACTGTTTCCAAAGGGAGATACAGCGTTGGGGGGTACGGGACCACGAAGAATACTATCTAACGGCTGTGTTTTTGCCTATAAACTTATCGATGTGTAACGAACACGGACAGAAGGCAAAACAGGCACATACGGATGGATAGATGGACAAAAAGAGAAACAGTAGGAAGAGAGACACGGGACACAGACGAAAGTTGATGGCGTCTGACGACCGTCCGACGTCGACAAGGGCGAGGCGAGGTGGTTAAAGGGGGTTCAAGAGTAGAAGAGCGTTTTATTTGCGAGGCAATGCGACGGCTAATACACCAGTCACTGGACAGCGTCCAAGTCATAAAATGGATTTTATGACGCCGATCGATACAACGAGATCTCTCTCTCCCTCTTTTCGACATCGTTGTCCTACCTCCGTTCCTCTCTCCGTTTCAATGGACAACCGCCGACGCCTATGTCTGCCTATACTCCTGTAGAGACCACTCCTCGAGTCCACTTCGTTCCGGCGTACCCGAGGCAAAACAAGGATGGAATATAATTCGTTTGTGTGTCGCATGTATTCATTAAGGAAAAAGTTTTGGATCCCTTTCTTGGCTTTCCTTCCGCTCCTTCATCCGTCTTCTACAAACCACTTGTGCTTCTGGCATTCCGAGACGTCTGCCCCTTTTTCAACATAAATTCAACGTCGCGCATCTCCTGCTTCTGAATATTGAAATACAGGGCCCGCGATATTCTGTTGCGAAGGGTTCCCGTAATGTACCAACGGTTCGTAGCACGGATAGAAGTGCGGTAAGTGTTTGATATTTTTTTAACGCTCCAACCAGTTTTATTCATATTTCGTGAACACCTTTGTTTCGAACCATTTCATCCGTGCGATCAATCCTCCGCTGGTATTGTATTAATTATTGGATAAAAGAGAAGTGCTATGATATTTTTACTGTACTTTCAACTTTGCACTCACTTGCACTCCTCTTATATTCATTATCTGTATTCAGAACTATAATTAACAACGCTCGAACTCATTTCACATTCCACCTTACAAATAAAATTACGAAATCGTAAGAACAATCGCGCCAGCTAGAGGTGATATTATTTATTTAACTCGATACCGCTTCAATTATCTTAACAAGATTCGAACGGATTGCTGGCAAGGGCGAACGGCACCAAGAGAAGGAAGAAGGGAAAGTTTCTGGGCCAACGACTCGAGGAGGGATGGTTTCTGCCAACTGAAACGGTGTTGAGCGAGCGGTAGGCAGTCAGGGAATTAGAATTTTACGGTCCCCCTAATGAATTGAAACGAAATGAGGCTGCGATAGACCTATTCGCCGCACCTACACATTAGCCCCTCCGGCGTCTTGACGCCGCCGTCTCGACGGCTCGTTTCGCGGGATTCGTGCAGGCCAGGAATTTGCATCTTGGGTGGAAATTGAAATGCTCCGGTACAATGGACAGGGAAGAGTGTCCTGCGAAATGACTTTTATAATAGGACGCAGGTAATATAGCCGAGCTGGAACGAGAAGCGTTCCGAGGCAATAGTGTCCGGCATATATACCCTCATGAACTCTCATTGGCACACAAACTTCCCATTGCCATCTCGGAAAGAACGCTGAAACCCGGATGCATGGCCAGAGCAATGATTAATTTAGTAGAAAAAATTTCATCCACACGGCTCCATGCTGTTCTCTTCGGTAAATTGAACTTTCGTTATATATCCCGTCGAAAATATTTCAGGTCGAGTTTTATTTTCCGTTCGCTGGAATTCGCATCACGGTGCGAAATTGTTTGCCCTTTTTCGTATGCTGCACATATGTCGGCTTCGTACGAGAGAAACAAGATGCGGACGATTTTCAAGCAGTACCAGTAATACACCCCCTATATTTCTAAAAAAGCCCGAAGTAACTTTTTATCCGGAATGCAAAAAGCTATTCAACAGACGCGCGTAATTAGTATCGTTACCACCGCCGCTTAAATATCACACGTTGCGCCATGCTTGCGTTTAGCGTCGTATTAAAATAATTAACATACAAACATTACAGCCAGCACCACCCAGCAAATTTACTTCGTTCACGTACGACGTTGTTAGCTATTTTAATTAAAAAATAACAACGTTTCGCTCGAACCGGCGAAACGAAGCTCCCGCGCTAGTTTACATTCCGCCAAGCTATTTCGTTATTCGATACAAGAGGAACGAGTCGCCTTTTACTTCGGTAATTACCGTACCCACTTCGTATAGCCACGTCGCAACATCCAGCGAGCAATGTTTGTCCCCGACATTGACATTTTCTCCGTGCTGCTTGCACGAACTTGTGCCGCGCACACGCGCGCCGCAATACATGCGCTTATGAGAAGTAGCACGCTGCGTACGTGTGCGTGTACTTGGAAAACGTACAAACGAGAAACTATGCGTGCAAGGGCCGGACGCGTCTGTAGGCGTGTTTCAACCCCGCGTCGACAGCACCATCAGTGTTGCGCAGAGGAAATTGAAATATGCAAATAACCACAGCTCCGACGCCACCTAGCTGGAGCAGCAGCGTTGCAGAGCTTGATGTTTCATACTCGGAGTATCGGCATTTATCGTGAATGTTGAATACCGCGCGCCTTGTAGCAGAGGGATTCCCGCTTTTTGAATATCGATGCCTAGGAGATATTCTGCGTACGTGTTCCACCGTGTTCCCCGGCTAGCCTAGCTATCCGCGGATAAATCGTCGTTTACTGGAACGCGATTTTCGGCCGGGGCTATTAAATCTGCGCGTTCAGGCAATAAACAAATTTATCGCTTCGGACACGCCGCGGCGCTGCTATCGAAATAGATTATACGGGGCAAACTTTCGCCGAGAGAATGCGGTGATCAAATATGTGTATGGTGATCACTATGGCGATATTGGCGATGATCTTTTTTCGTCCAGAATTCAATTTCAACAGAAATTAGCTGCTACTGTTGGCAGTATTTCTAAAACATCCAAGTTGGCAATGTCGATTGAGAGAGTGGCGTGCGTATGTGAGAGGTTTTGTAACTGAAGAGCGTGGAGAGTTTAGAGAGTGAGCGCGTGTAAGAAGTATAGCTGGTCATGTTGAGTGCAAATCTAAATAGTAAATATGTTATCAAAAATAGGATCTGCAAAGACGAAGAGGAACATTGGCACATGTGACAGGAAATTGCGAAGCAACGACAGGACAAATGGGACTGGAGGAGTTGCTAAGTGAACAGCGTGAAGGGATAGAGAGAATGAAGAAGATTGAAAGGGAAAGAGAAAGGAGGAAGGAGGCGAAGGAAGCGAACGACACCAAAAAAGGAGGGCAATAGGAATGGGAGAGGTTAGAATTGAAGAAAACGGGCTTAAGGTAGGTGCAAGAAAATGTAAAAGCTGGAAGCCATCCTAAGCCGAAAGGCAAGGATTATAATAAATAAATAATAACAAGATTTTAAAAATATATCCTTTAATTAGTTATAACAGAAGAGTGTATCTAGAATAAGCTTATATTAACCTTAGAAACTAATAAATTTATATAACATAATCTACAGCAGTTGCTTTCGAAGATAATTCATGTTCCACGTTGATCGCGCTATAAATTATGCTGCTATAAAAAATAGACCACGTATTATCAAACAAACAAGTTAAGTCATACGAGCGCATACATTGTGGCGTGTCCTATACTACTTGGAAAATACATCCTACTCTAACAATCAATCTCTACCTAAACAAAGTTGTACACTACATTACTATCGTACCCATTTCATTTCCAAGACTTTTTACCGGCATACGAAAGTGTTTAAACTCCTTCGAAAACTTCCACCCATCGCTTCGCCCGATGCAAAGGTAATCGCCGTCTAACTTATCCCCGATTCGTACAAGCGACAACGATTTCGCGAATGGTGTCAGAAAAGGATTAAGGTTCTCGCGGAGAAGAATAAGAAGGGGAAGAAGCTTCGTCGCTTCCGCGGTCACGAAGTCCCGGTCCATAAGGCCGTCGAGTGCGCATAAGTGAAGTGGTCACCTGATACGGAACGATGAACCCACTTCGTAGTATTCTGCCCCATCGACCTTTGTGACGCGGCCAACTGCTCCAGAAGCTGGAAACGAAACGTGCGGCACCAACCAAATGTTAGAAGACAACCAGTGACGTGTACATTGCCGTGACAGAAACTGCGACAACTGAATGACTCGAACGTATCGGCATTGATAGAACGACAGACAGTGTTATATTTTCCTAATGTCAAAGTATGATGGACAATAGCTTAAACGTTACGAAGCTAAGTGCTTCGTGGCGTTCGTATATTAATACGTTATTAAACGTCACCTGCTTTCACGCGGAGACAATTTTTGTGAAATTGATTTGGCGCGACAGGTGAACAGATATGGCACAGTGGCCAAATGCGGACTAAATTGGGAATATCTTGCGAAACTTTGATTAAGATGTGCATTCAATCTACGCCCGTCGATAATTTAGCAGCTTTTAATTTTATTCTTCTAGAAGGTTTGTTAATGTTGTACTCGACTGATGAACTTTATCACACGCAGCGAAACTAAGAGAGAATGGCTAGCTACGAGGGGATTATTAACGTTCCCTAATTAATAAAGCAATCAAGAGAAAGATAAAGCAAAGTTCCTTTCGCGGAACTTCTTAAATTAATTCTATTTAAAAGTTGAATGTCTTTTCGCGTGGTATATCAGGATCGAGAGAGTTACTTGAATGAATGAAGTTATATGGGTCAGAATTCAGTGAAAACGTGACCGCGAACGCAAATCAATGGCTACAATTCACTCGTTTCGCGGTTGTAATGCATGAAGAAATATGGCTGCATTTCTGTTGATTGCCGGGATGAAGAGTTCATTTTAAAATACAATTATCCCCGTGTAATCTGTTTCGACGTGGCGAATTGAATTTAAAAACAGAAGCTGCGCAGAGACAAACTTTCTTCTGATTTCATAAAAACATCGATTACGTTTCCCTCTGGCTAAAGCGATATTAATATGCTACTGTCTACGCACGCCGGTCACTCTCTTTCTCGCGCTCGCTATCAGCCCCCTACGCTCTATCCTCTTCTGCGCAGTCACCCCTCGGAGAGCAGAGCACTAAAGTAAAGTGCGCCATTGAAGGTGATTTTTATTCAAGAGACACCGCCCGACGTGTAACGCCAGGTCTACGGAGGCTCAAAGCTTTAACTTAAATATATGTTAAAAGTTTAGTGCTGGATTTTTAATGTCACGAGGAGGCGGATATATAAAAATAGCTGAGCGACGAAGTTATTAAGATTCCGTAAAGTCCGAGCCGGCGAGGCCTTTTCGTCACGCGTTCTGCTTTCTTCTCATTCTTTAGCCCACCCACGACACCCCCAGTTCCCCCTCCTCTCACCCAGCCTCTACTTTTCTTTCTTCTTTTTTTTTTGCTTGCCGCTTCTTCTCCCCTTCTCTCTCTCTCTCTCGCTCTCTCTCGCTCTCTCTGTTCCTGCGCCGTTCTTCACCGTCTTCTCTTACGTCGACCAAATTAAATACCGTGCCCGGGAAATCCTGAAGGAGCCTCCCAGGATATTCAGGGGTGTCCTGGACGCATGATCGCGTCCAATTTCAACCATTCTTGTGCCGCGGCATATCACGAAGGGAAGAAGGGGGTAGAGAAGGGTGGAGGAGGAGGCAAGATGGGCCAGCGGCGGCATTAAGGGAGAACGAAGTTCAATTGCACAGCAAGGTTTCAAGCGTGCCTAGTGACGGCTGCCGCGCGTTAATGCACCTCTCTTCGGTCGAGAACGAGAGAATGCGCCGGTACCTTACCGCGGATCTGAAACTTTTCAATTAACCGCTAGGAATTGCGTTTATTAATTTTAACGGCACCGCCTCCTAACCGTCACACGGCGTCCCGTTGTGTAACGTTGCGCAAGAAGGCGTGTATCCCAAAGCCAGATACCCGGCTTATGTACCATCAGCCCTTTCCTGCCCTACGCGTTCAGCCTATGTGCAGACATAAATATGTACTTAGCCTGGATTAAATTATTTGCAGGAAGATGAAACGGGTCCGACCCGCATAGACTCATTTCCCCAGACATCTTGGTTACGCCTACCGCGTGTCGATGGAAATGCGCCTTACAGGCGACGGTAACCCGTACGTCTTTCCGCGGGTTGAGTCGAGATTGGCTGCCAAGTTAATTCTCCCACGGGGTAGCTACTTAATTTATCTAAATTGGCATGCCGATACATCCTAACTGGGTAACGCGCGAGATTCGCGAGCGACGCGCACCGTCGTTTTAATTGGAGATAATTCGCACGCTTTTCGCTGCACGCTGCAAGCGAAATGATTCGGTTTAGCCTCTCGGTATTTTCCTACTCGAGACTGGGACTTGCATGTTTCGTCGCATGCGCATATTCAAAGATAGATACACTTTAAATGCGATCGATTACGAAATTGAACTGTCGCGTCCTTCGTAGGAGGGAAGAATTTTCCCCATTCGACGCTCCCGGTGTCCCGCCACTCCGCCGATGTGCGTTTTATTAACACCGCGAGCAATACGGCTCGCGACTTAACGATCCCTCAGTCGGGGCGAATTTTTGCGCAACGCCGGGACCACGATTTGCATTGCAATAAACGGCGAATGTGAAATAGACGGCCGAAAACGCAATAAGGTCCGCTGTCATTTATTCGTCGTTACAGCGAACCGGTTGATGGCTTAATAATTCAGGGCGATAAACTATGGCACCGCGGCGAATTCTGCGCGCTTTAATGACCACCGCAGCATTTAATTGTGACATTTAATAATTCACGATGGCCAGAACTAGCGTGTACACAGAGTGTATCGTGACGCGCCGAACGTTCGAAAGCCCAAAGGTTTCCTTCCAAAGGGACCATTGCGATGCTTCATACCACAGTGACCATACTTGTTCATTCTCAACCCGCGTTCCCGCTGTCTCGCCCCCTCTCTCGCCCGCGCCCCGATCTCTCCGTGTTCCTCGTAACCCCCGGCCTCTCTGTTCTTAGCCGGGGTCACGTTAATTCATTCTCAACATTGTCCGCGCAGACTACGGTGCGGCCTATCCTTCTTGGTCCACGAGGTATCTCGTTTCCAGAAGGATGCGTACGAATTTGGCACACGTTTCTCCGATTTGCATCTGTATGAATAGGCGCGGATTACGGGATTGGAATAAATTTGGCCGGCTAAGTGAGCCCTGCAATTTATACCGGCTCACGGACGACGATCCTGTATATAGTATACCCAGGCCCCGCTATATTCGCGGAATTGGCACTTCCAGCTTATTTCTGATAACCAAAGTTGCCAAAGAAATAAAGGGTATTAGGTGTGAAGTATTGAAACGTTGCTCGCCATGCAAATGCCGTGGCAAATATCTTGGAATTCCTCCACCAGAAGTTCTCTTCCACTCGGCAGGTTGGGAGGCAACGTTTCCGAGGAAAGCCCGAGAAGACTATAGCGACGCGTTACATCGTCTCAATTTATGTACCTGTGCGCGATGTCATCCCCGGAACAACCCATACACCTGCCTCGATTTCGATAAAACGGCGTGAAAGAGTAATGCCGTGCATTTCCTACGAAAATTGAACGCGACCGATATTTATCCGCGCCGATAAATAATAAATTGGCCGAACAGTTTTCCGTAGGGACGTTATTTTGTTTTCCATTCGGGCCACGTCGCGCGACCGCGCGGATCTCTTCGAATTACCTGATCAAGCCGGAGCTGTTCTCGGAAAATAAGGGATTCCGCATAGGAATCGAATAAAACAGGGGTGGCAAATGAGACAAGTGACCGTACGGAGGGGATCCACGCCCCGACCTATCTCGCACACCGACTCCGCGCAAGGCTGTACATGAATTGTTTATGAGGGGGCATCGTCGCGCGGCTTTCGGATATTCCGTTGGCCTACAATCCACCGCGGCCGAGCGAGAACTTATTACGATCCGTCATTTTGTCCGTTCGCCGCTCGTAACAGGCATCTTTTACGACACCGCGTAAAAGGGGAAGAACGATGGCGCGGCGCCATAGACGTTGATTGTCGGAGGACGCTCTTTCCACTTTTTCTCTGTCTCCTTCCCCATTTTTCCCCCCCACAGGTCTGCCCGGTCGGTGCCGTCTTTTCCTTCCGCGTCGTTTCTTCTGCCGCGCCTTCTACGATCTCACTTTCCGCAGACTGGTATCCGGCGAAAGGAATGACGGTACGCTCCCCGGACGAAGGAAAACTGCGGTCGTCAAACGGCCCTGGGCCACGCTACAACGGTAGGAAGACGTTGTTAGGGCTATTGCTCTCTGTCCGAATGAAGGACCGCTCATATTTACAAGCGACGCCGGCAAATGGCCGGCGAGGAAGCGGGCAGGACGACGAAGAGGAGGAAGAAGAGGAAGAAGGGGACGAAGAGGATGAAGAAGAAAGGGGAAAAAAGGGGAAGGAACAGACCCGTCAAATCGCCCCACGGGACACGGCAACGACTCGCTTCTCTCTATCCGTTCCTTGATCTGAGCCATTTTTATTCTCACCCACGTGGCCCGACATACTGTGCCCTTTCCTTGCAATTCACTCGCGTCTTCTCGCCGATCGTTTCTCGTCCGTCATACCATTTGCAGCTACGAAGAAAACGATCGACGAAATGGGAACGGTTGGTCTCGATACAGTGCTGCGCATGCAGACAACCGGCTCGTGTTGGCAAATTGTTTGCGTTGCGTGAGATGCTGTAGAAACGATATTTTACGTTCCCGTTGTTCGGTTCTCTGTATTTCTTGGACTGTGTATACCGATCAGGCGGAGTGGAAAATACGTTCTGTATTTCAACGCGAGTATTCACGGAGCTGCGGAGCATGTATTAAGTTATTGAAACGCTAGTTGTGCGGCTTTTAGCGGTGAATAGCGAACGAATCTACGAATTATGAACGCGATACAGCTGTTACAGTGACATTTTATGGGTTAATTATATTTTTAGTGACGTCCTGTCGCATTGCGTCATAAAATGTTTGTGAACTTGCTCTTTTTGAGAACAATGAAGGGTACCGGTCACCTGCTATTCAATGATTTGTAAGCAGTACGAATTATTAAATAAGAAAGATACAACCTAGTGAGAAAAATGCACAACTATAATCTGCTCCTGAAAATATTGCAGGTACTATTTTGTAGCATATATCATTATAGTATGTATAGTAAGTCAGTATAGTCAGTATAGTAAGATTATAGTAAAAAGAATCGGAGGATATACAAATCCGATACATACATATACATAATATACACATACACAGCTACCCTTCACCCTTTGCGTTTCAGGGAAAATTTTTAATGGATTAGTTAATGAATAAAACTCCTCTGCCGAGCAATATCTTTCTTTCGTGCTGTTTTACATCCAGGTCTATTCAACGTTGAAAATTTCGGCTACAGCAATCCGAACCCGTTAACCTGGACACATTTGCAGTGACGTACGCTCTTCTGTACTGTCTGAATTACGAGCGGAAATTCAACGCGAGTATGGTCGACTCGGGGGCTACAGAGTGGGCAGTTCGTTGAAAGAAAAGTTTGGTGAACAGTGGTCCGACAGAACTCGCGTCGGGGTGCAACTAGTTAGAACGTGTTAGAGCAGAGTGTGAAAACTGGAGGTACCGGGCCCCGAGCAAACACTTTTGGGAACGGTCGTGCAAACGGAACGCCACGGGCCAACGAAAAACACGAGAATTGTAATGTAACTGCCGGCACGAGCTGTCGAACTTTACGAAACGAACAATATGCAGCACTGTAAGCAGCAGGCAGGCAATTGCTCCCGGAGAGTACTCAATTATTCCGTTTCATCAAGCTCGCGTTTTTGGATTGAGGTAATAACTTTATCCACGAAAGTATCGAATGTTTATTTCTTTGCAACTGTGATTCGTACGTGCATTTGCGATTTACAGTGACAGTGTCGTACACGCAAGAAGATAGGGTAAACGCATCTAATATCGTCACTGGTAATATCTCATTACTAAACTGTTTACATATCTTGCTGACAAATTGTCTTAATATTCGAAGACGTGTAGGGAGGTATACAATGTTGGAACGTCGTTCGGGCAACATTTGGCGCAGGACAAATATTCCGACGAATCTTGTTACTATGCAAGGTTGTTGCAACCTGATAATCCAATATCATATTGAAGGAAATTAAGTCTAAAACGTTTATGAATGACATAGACATTTAATAGAATTATCTGTGTAATTAACGAGGCGTTTAAGAAACTTAATTAGAAAAATAACATAAAGTAAACAGGATCTGTCACGATCATAAGAAAGTTTGCAAGCCAGAGCATAAATGTCCTAATCAGTAATGCAACATGTACCATAGAAAGTATAATTAACAATCGGACTTGATAATGTAAAAACTATTGGCAAGGTAACTGACAGAAATAATATCAACCAGAAAGATCAGCTTCGCCCTGTTTATCAATACAGCAACGAATAAATTCGCGAAAATAAGAATTACCCTGGGCAAACGTCGAGCAATTATTCTGAATTTCACTTCCACTTTCTTTATACCCGCCGATAGAATTGTGCTATGCTATCGTTTTCCGATACCAAGATCTTTTACTTAATTCATTAACAGGGATCTGCACTTTAGCCAAGCTGAATGCAGTAAGAAATAGGACAATAACGTTTTTCCAATACTCCCTTGCTTGTTGGCAATTCGAACGGATCAGTTATTCTTTCAACGCGTGCACACGCATCATTCCACGGGAAGCTATCCTGCAACAAAGTTAATCGATGCGAAATAAAATCTAGAATAACAGGGCCCACCTAAATTCCACCGTATTTATAATTCATTCGAGCAGTTGGCTCTTTTTTCGCCACACACGCGGAGAGTTCCAAATAACCAAAAATATGTATGCCTGAACATTATCGAGAAAACGAACTTGGTCCCTCATGAAATTGAACCAATGGAACCAGACGAAACGCAACGTGCAAAGCAGACACCGTCACCGAATAATGGAGCCACTCACACTGTGCAGCGTTCTGTCTTTCCTCCTCGCCACTCGTCCAGCTCTCCGTCCCGCCAGACGCGAAGCGTGTTCACGCGGATATTTTTATGGATCCATCGATGTATGAACACATGCAATCGCTCGCGTTTATTGTTTTTGTCGGCCGGTTCCCGACGTTCGTGGAATTTGCATATTTTGTACCGCGCCGACTGTCCGGCCTATTGTGTCCAACCGACTGCCGAATTGCTCCACATCGAGCATAAGCTCGCACTTTTGCATGACAATGAAAGCGCCAACGATATCGAGCATGTTCGGCTCGTAACGCGAGGAAAAGTTTTGCGAAGAGATTGGAAAAAGACCGTTTCACGATGCAAATATAATAATTTCTTAAATCTGAACTAAAACTTGCATACGAATATTTCCAACTTCTTTATAATATTGTACATTATCCGCAGGTTTTCTTGTTTCAAGCTAATAATTAATATGCTCGGTCCTTTTCTGGAGCAGAATCATCAAAACGAGGTTAATTATTTTTCCAGAGAATTCAGTAGATGAAAAGGTTTGCGATAAACGAATAAGAGTACGTGATAGCAAACAAATTTGTAAGTAAAACCAATATTTTATTTTTATTTCCGCCGGTCTGATTTACGTTCTAGAATGTACGAAGGGTACGCGTGTAAGTGTTTTTGATTAATATAAGACTACGTATCTCTTTTTTTTGGTCCATTTTTTGTTTTTATTAACGTCCCTACAGGCAAGTGAAAAAATCGGGTGAATTATCTGTCGCGTTTCGCTTTCGCCGTTACGATGATGCATGGTTAAACGCATAAAAAATGTGAACGGGAGCCACGTCAGGGAGGCGATATCGTGAAAAATGAGACTTTCGGGATTGCAGCATGTACGAACGAACAAATAGTTCGATGGATCAAGTTTTAATGACCGGAACAGCCGAGCGGCGACGCCGCTATCGAGCCATTGACAAACCACTGCGGGCTTCTACTGCTAAAATGAATCACTCTGTTATTTGCGAACGCATAACATTAAACCGCCAATATACGTGCTGGCAATATTGTTACCATGATAACAATAAGTTTACGAGCAGGAAATACGACCTCGTTTCTCGGACCTACGCTCCGATGGAAAAGTGCATTTCGAAAAAGCATTCCTACGCTATCACGTCCACGGGAAAACCACGCCTGTCTCGGCCATTGAAACATTGCGGCATATGATGATACCTTTACGATGATTTAAATCGATTTCACGATAAACTATTAAATGGCTCGGAACGGTGGAGCGTGATTTGTAGAATAAAAAAAAACCGTTATCTGTGCAACGTAAACGGTTTGTTCGTCCCGCGTTATTTATATGCTACGGTATTGAATATTTCTGAATAAAATGTTACAGGTATTAAACAACGACGTAGGATGTTTCTGTTTCGTCGCTGGTTTATTGGGAAATTTAAGTAGGCACGCCTCGGTCTTGCGTCGCCGTGAATTTAATGCGAAACGGAAATATCGGCGAACGCAAGCTCGAGAAATTTATTCGACTACTTTCAGTGGTACAAGTCAAGGATTATATCTCCGCCCATACCTTTCGCTTTCTTTCTTCTGCTTTAACTTTGCACCGTAGTAAAACTCGGATTAAACAGTAAATAATGGTCAAGTTGAACGAAACTTTCGCGCTAATTTAACTGGATGTCGGATTTGTAAGCCGATTAACTTTCAATTACCAGTGTGACGTCTGCGTGAATTAATTACGAAACTCGCAGGTATTTTCTGTATAAAATAATTGAGAACATATAAGCTAACCAGTGCGAGCCGCTGAATTAATCTCCGTTCTATGGAAAGCACTAAACGAACATCTAAGATGTAGTTATAGCTTGAGACTAGCTTGATAAACAACAAATGAGTAGAATTCTGTAAAAGTACGTCCTGACCTGAAAAATTCTTTTCTTGTATTCTTACTTCGTACTAATATTTTCGAAAATAATTTAACTCTAAATGAATAAAAAATTGTAAAATTAATAGCAATGAATGCTAAACACATATGCAGACA
This sequence comes from Nomada fucata, assembly GCA_948146005.1. Taxonomy (NCBI): domain Eukaryota; kingdom Metazoa; phylum Arthropoda; class Insecta; order Hymenoptera; family Apidae; genus Nomada; species Nomada fucata. The sequence continues at coordinate 8,490,899 of OX411281.1, forward strand.
AGTATTTACATTCATCTACGTATCTACCCACGACTCTAACGCGACGTCAGATATTCAGAAGCGATTCTCTTTTCGCATTGCATTATTCATAATTACGAATCTATTATATTACGCCGCTACACAGGAATGTACATATATGAACATATATACGCGCAAGAAGGCAATGGAAAGGCATTACAGGTGACAAATCTCTCTATTCTGAAGTCTGAGGCCCAGATAGAGACACATGTCCGTTAATGGTTGGCAGAGTCACCGGCTGGCGATCATTGCCAAGTCAAGCTACGGGCCAGCTCTATCTGCTCTGGGCTACGTGCACAGCTTTCCGAAAGCTTGACTTCGAGCACAGCATCTGTCCTCAGGTACATTCACGTAAACGTGTACACATTGTTCTGTCTCCACCATGCGAACCCACATTATACATCTATCGCATGCCCTGTGTACGCTCCTCGCACGAGCAAACGTTTTGAATTTCTTCCCCCTTGCACACCGATCTCTTGGCCAGAGGAAGCGGACACGTAGCTGGGAATTGCCGACTTCATCGCGGGAGGAATTGGATTCGACTTAAAGTGAGATTTCGATAACTCATGCGTCCTATTCAGCGCGAAACGGCTCGTTATTCTCTACGTGACAGTGAAGCAGATTTCGACGAGCCGGGCTAACGACTTTTGAATATCTCTGTCTGGAGTAAGTCGCTGGAATGCCGCGCACACACTGCCACGTACCGGCAAATCGTATTCTGTTATCGAAATTACATTCGAAAGACTATGCCCTCCGAAGTGAATGGGCGGCGCAATTGCGAAAGGTAAATTCAGATGGAAGTGTTTACGTAGAATGTACGAATTATTTGTTCGAAATATTATTGTGCTGGTATGCCTCGGTCAATGATCGTACTAGGAGGTCCTGATATTGGAAGGTTCCGTAGATAGTTTAAAAATATTTTCATAGGTAATTCAAGTGCCAGGGTAGGTTAGAATATTTCCCCCTCGCTACTGTAAGTCGCTGCGATGCTCTGGGTGTTATTTTTGCGTTTGCTAGGGATGCTGAAATATCTTGTGATTTGTAATGAAAACTTACGTAGCTTATTTAAAAGAGGAATGGAGGTGCACATCAAACATCCAAGAATGCAGGGATATAAATGATCAAAAACTATTTTGTTTGCCAGAATAATTGTTTACATTTCCACATAACCTTCCGCAGCTATTAATCAATTTTACAACCATTACTCGCAACTCCTACGAATCAAGATATCTTCCTTACCTCCATAGAACATTTCCTAGCCAAAATGAATCCCATTTCAAACTTAATCAGACCTCGAATAAAACCATCCGGTTCAAACGAACGCTAAATAATCAAAAAAACCGACACCGTTAACGAAGCGCCGAAAAATAGGCTGCGCTGATTTCACGTAATCAGGGCCTCGTCGCGCCGGAACGTACCTCGAGGACGAATCTTCGCCAACGAATGGCGATATCGGGTCCCAGGGTAGTATTCGGTCGCGATTGAAGTCAAAGGTCTTCGGTGTCGCGCCCGAAGACAAGCGTATATATGATATCCCACCGCTTCCAGCAAAGTTTCTCCGCGAAGGGAAACGAGGGAAGAAGTACATAAGTAGCCGGGCAGGGCGGTCCCCCGAAGGTTTGATTTCTACGAGAGTTCGGTGAAATCCCGCGCGGCGGATTCATTGGCACCGTTTCAATTCTGGCCAGCGGATCAAACGTCGACGTGCGGTCGTCTGGCGGTTATAACGGCGCGGGCGGGCACAGGCGTGCAGCAAAGACGACGAGCTTTGTGCCGTCGACGCCGACACCGTCGTCGCCAGCTTCGTCGTTCGCAGGAGCTACCATCAAGAGTCGCGCGACGTCTAGCTGGCGTCGACAAAGGAGGACCGAGGCCGCCGTCAACGACGCGACTTGGCAACTCGTCAAGAAGCTTGTAACCCTAACTGTGCCATTGTGCGAGAGCCGCTTGGTGAAAACTCCCTTCTGGCCGGGCCTGCTGTTTCGAGGCTTCTTTGTTTCCCCCCGTGGGGTGAACGCCGGAGGCGCGTGCCACGCTACCACTTGTCAACCATCCCCTGGTGACTTCGCCCAGCTGATCGTCCACCGTCTGTCCGGCACGCTGTCCACCGCCGTACCACGGCCGGAAACGCTCTTGCTGTGAAATAGGCGAAATGTTGTCGCTCGGCGACTTAACGCGCTTAATTACTTATAGGGTTTCACTGGCGACGATTACCTTTGTCGCCCTTCGCCAATTTCGTGTCCCCGCGCGCTACGCTGTAGGATTCCAGGGGATTTACGTGGAAGAGGGGTTAAGGAAAAATCTCTAAATCAGTATTCCTAAGGCCTCCAAGGGATGTATCATGGTTCCCAGGAGGTTCTTATTCTCCGATTATATCGACATGGGTTTCACCTTCTGCGCTACGATTCTTCCAGTCGTCTGGTCGACATTCTATCGCACAGGGTCCGCTCTCGATCTCTGCTGCGAGTACGATGTTTCCCAGATGGGCAGGCGTGCCAGGTACGTGGGGCCGCGTAAAAGAAGTTGACATTAAAAGAACTTTTTTCACACCTAAATTGGACACTTCTCGATACACGGTAGGGTAGACTTTGTTGAAAATTCACTGGAGAAGAAGCGGAAAGAGGAAGAGGGTTTCACCCTTCGTCGGTTGTAGGTGTGGAAACGAAGTGAGATACGATCGTCAATTTTGTCGTGCCAACTGGTCCATACACGTGAAGCCTGCCATGGTGGCTGTATACATTTAGAACAACAAGTCCTTTTGAACAGATGGTGCGCATCGGCACTCCCATAAACAAGCCGACGGCGTAGTCTATAGTCACCGACCCGGCTTCCTTCGTTTTCCCTCTTTGTTTCTTTCTGCCTGATTCTGTACGCCCGTCTTCCCTCTCCACCGGGCGACTGTTCGCCGTCTCCCTTCCTCCCTGCACGTTTCCGTTCGTTGTTCCACCACGTCCAAGGAAAGCCGATAAACCATCGAATTCCTCGGGTATATTGCGGGACTCCGTTGCCGCTTAGATGCAGCAACAAGTTCCGTGGCTCTTATATTCCGCGAGTCGCCTCTCTGCCGAGCAGACGTTCGTACTTTCGTAAATTACTGGCCGGTTGTTGTTACGTACACGTTCACCAGTTGCGACAACCGAGGGCAAACAGCGGAAGCACAGCGGCGGCCGGAGAAAGTGAAACCGGAAGGTGCACGCGCATCAAGGTTCGCGTTATGCTTCTTCTCGCGTTTACGATTCGACCGGATAATAATCGGGGGTGGCGAGTTGTGCGGTGAAGTTTCGCGTCGAATCGATCGAATTATTCTGGTGTCGCGCAAGTGCGCAAGAAATTTCACCGTCGTACAAATCTACCGGCAGGCTCCCGATGGAATGAATTTCGCAGTGAATGAATTTCTTTCACACTGCGGGCGTTCGGGGCGGGCCGGGGACGAGAACGACCGGACCGAGAGTGTTTCTTCTGCATTACGATAGCGCGGATCTTAGCGGAAACTTTAACCAGCAGAACGGATTCGTTCAGAATGAAATGATTTCCGAGGAGGGATTTAACGGGATAGCGAACCATTAAATCGTAGCTCTATTAATCTCCAAAAGATCGGGAAGTGTAATCGAGCGGCGTGCATTCGAACGAGGCTCTCGGGGGATCTGAATATCTCTAATATTAAAGTAATGAGATCTTTATAGCTGAATGATTCTCATCGGTTCCCTTGCACTACAGTAACCGTTCGAACGCGGGGAAAATGGCTGTATTATTCGTGGACGATTTTCTGGCCGTTCGTCTTAAGGAAAGGGACCGGTCTCCTGCCGAACGAGGTGTCGAGCGGAGGGCATCATTTTCTGAAAATAAATAGCGGCGTATTGAAGACAATAAGACACCCCGGCGGTGACGAAATTAGAAGGGTGTTCGAGGCGTGATGTGTAGTCTGCCGGGTTATAGAAACTTATACAATATCTGGCTGTTCGATCTCATTCTTCTGCTCGTTCGTCTACCAGTAATAAGTGGCGCGGCGTTATATGGGTGGAGGAGCGTTTAACAGTGCCGACGAACCGTGTTCTATCGCGTGGAGATATATTGAATTTTTGCCCATTAAAACCTTCCGGGGCACCACCACGCTTCTAGAGTAAATAAGTTTAACGGCTGTATCTCGTTAATGCATCGCGCGTGCTCTATCTTTCCTTAATGCCGAGTCTTACGCCGCGTTGATAAAATTTCACGCGATCTTTCGGCTCGGCGCGAGTTCCCGTTTCTGTGTGAAACACGCAGCTTTCGGTGAGTGTTCTGTGCACGGGTGTCACGCGTGGGAATCTGTGTGGACCACGTTCGACTGCAAATATCAGATTTAGTTGCTGGTGCGCGAAATATAATTTGCAGTGGTTGTTAATGATCGAAAGGTGTTCTGGCAGCTTGAATAGGGTACAAAGTGAATTAGGCAATTGCAGTCTGGTAGATAGAATAGGTGGAATTAGAAATTTATCTAAACCGAATTTGAGTGGAGTTTAATTGCCCTTTTCATTGTTGAGAAGAGAATATAAGTTATGCATGCTACACGACGAACGCTCTTGGGAAGTTCGGATTAAACATTGAATGTCTTGTGATCGTACTTCGAGTAGGTTACAAACCGGTTTTTCTTCTCCTTTGGATATTATTAAATTAATACGAATAGAAATTCTTGAGCAAGCTTTGAAATACTTCAACGCAAGTTATGTCACTGTGCAAGCGCTGCGGCATTAAACGAGCCACTTCGGGTTACGAAACTCCCTTTTATTTTGTCAAATATGATAATACATTTTATACCGCTGGCATGGTTATCGCGCAGGTGTACGCCCTTAAACAACATTTGCTGCGCACTCTCGTGCACCAAAATTTTAGAAACTTTTGGGCTTTACGCGTGTCATTTCTGTTTCGTTTTATGGTTGTTACTGCCTTAACACATTTTTTTTACGTTGCAGTACTACATAAAACTCAAACGAATTTCACTTACTTTTTTCATATTCCTTCTGTTTATGACCGACTTATTTTTATTGCGCGCCAAAGAAACGTATTAACTCGACAAAAGAATGTTTAAACCCAAACACTATTTATTCCCCCACCAGTATAAAAATATAGACGCCTATCTATTCCTATTAACTTGCAAAGTTACACGTATATTCACAAAAGTTTACAAATTATATTTCACTGGAATATTAAACAATTCATATTAATTATAGTTTCATTGTTATCGCATTACGGTCCTACAAAGTTTCTCCTTTTTCAGCCAGCATTGTACTTTCCCCTATCTACTCCCTTCTCGAGATTCCATTAGAACCTCCTGCTACCATAGAGCAGAGAAGTCCACCGCGACGATTCATAGAGAAGGCGAGGCGCGAGTGTGCAAGAATAGTGTCGACAGGGCCGTGAACAAACTGGCGACCGAGTAAAAGCGGCGGAAAACTGTCGCGAGCCGTTATGATAACGCAGGTGTGCGGAAGCAAGTACCATTCGTGCCCTCGTTTTAATTAGGTGTGCATGCGCGTAAATTAAGGGAAAGCGGTGGTGAGGGTATAAGGGTTAGCGAAGCGTATGTAGTTTCCGCTCGCCGATTTTATCCCCTTCCTGGGGCCAGCGTTTCAGACGAGGACGCAAGCTATTAGCGAACAAGGTTGGATATTTCACGTCTCCGTTTGACGGCAGTTCGAGAGTCAAAGCTCCACGCTCTAGTCGGGATTCGCCCACTCTGTGGGCAATCTATTGGCCGCGTCTCGACAAACGACTTCATGCACGCTGAACTTGAAGATTTCCGACCGTCCATCTATATAGATTCTCGTAAACGTTTCCTGCAGCCGGGAAACGTGCGATTCGTGCCCGGGGGAAAAAAATATCCGGTTCGACGCCGATCGTTACCTCGCCGCGTATTGTTACGCGCCGATTCGCCGTGGTAATTTTACTGCCCGTAAAAGCAGATTCTAAAGAGCTGCTCGAGGCTTATGCGATTTTTAGCGCGCCTCGTAAGAGTCGAGTGCACGATGGTATTTAGGCGTTACGAGATTGTTCGGCGAATCGGTGAGCGGTAAATTTTTTATTCCTAATTTGGACCTATCTGATCATATATATTTCAGCTGCGTATCGCGAAGTAGTTCCCTCTCTGTGTAGGGGGCACGATTCATTTGAATTTCGTTCGCACAAAAGATACGGGGGTGGAAAATCTTGATTGCTTTTGTTGCGTTACAATTTCTTTTCAAAAGAAAAGTGAACCTTTTTCTGGAAACGTTTTAAAAAAGTATTTAATTACCTTTCGGTTTTTTTTACGTAATGCTTTTCTCGTAAGTATCGTAGTTTATATTTATTTGTACAAAGATAGTAACTTTTTACTTTCACTGTGCCATAACTAGCATTTAAATATTTATTGCCCGAAACAATGATTTTCGATAATAACGAGCGTCTTGAACTAGCACCAGGCGTACTAAATTTATTATTTAGTAATAGTTACGAATACTAACACGAACTAGTAGAAAATATTCCATTTAAATTCAACTAAATATAGTATATCTTGAAATTGTTTATTGTTATTAATCTGCGAGATAAATAATTTGACTGGTGCCACGTATTTACACGTTCAGCAATATCGAGACGTTTGCCCCACTGTAAATGTTCTAGGTAGTTTATAGCGGTACATCTGACAATCTGCTATCTGGTTTCCGGCCGAATGGATACTTAACCACGACCTGTCTGTTACAGAACTAATGTAACGTCACTGAATAGGGATTACATCCGATACAGCACCGTCCATTAGCTTTAATGCGAAAGACCGGTAGCTAAGTGAAACTGCCAGCCCACAATTAGATGGTAATTATATTTGCCCTAAGATGCTGATTACTCGCAGCACATTATATTGCATTTCTCGGTCATACTTGGGGTAACAATGAAGAACAGGGACGCAAATAACTCGCGTTGAATATGCTTATGCATAATTTCACAATCGCATTCTACAATTGGCACACGATATTTCCAAATATTTATTATATATATATATATATATAGCGCCGCGTTATAAATGTTACTAACCTTGTTATATACCAATTAAAATTAAAGTGCTTGCTTAAATGAAATAATGGCGATGTTTCGAACGTTGCTCTTTTTGCTTCCCTCGAGAGAACTATGATACGCACAGTGAGAAGGCCAGACGAAATGTGGAAATTCGAATCAACTCCAAATAAGAAACAAATACGTAGCATCGATTTGTATTCCGAAAATTTCATAACATGAATCGAAATTTTGCTGCGGAGGAACGACCAACGCAGCTCACAAGATTCAGGGACTTTTGCCAGAGTAACTCTAATCCCTCGATAGTTCCCCTCTAGTTGAGTTACGTAGAGTTCTTTGCGAGAAACTGTGCCTCTGCGAGCGGGGCACCTGATAATACCCTAAAGCAGTCGCCCAATTTTCGTTAAGGCAAACTATAATGAAAGTGCGAAACGTGTGTCCCCAAATATTAAATTTTGAACTTCCACTTCCAACTGGTTCACGTTACTTTCATACCGATATAAAATTTTGTTTAAAATTAAATCGCTCTTGTGATACACTTTATAAATTTTCCCACAGTGCGTATGGTACTTTTTCACGGAATATATCATTTCAATAGGATTATACCAAACGAGCCGTGACATAATATTTTCAGCCGTTAGAGCAGTCCGTCTTTTTTCAATTATCACTAATCAACGTTTACGTGTTCCCTACTTATTCGCACTCCTTAACGCAAGATTCCCCTCGATCTGTTAATTAATTGTAAAACTGTCCTTATGTCACTAAATTTCTTAAACATTTACTCGATACTGATAACATTTCAGCACCATCGAGACCATTAATTAAATCATTTCCTTTAAGACTTGATGTAGTTTCGGACTACACGACGTAGTCCGAACACTAATGATGTTAAACAATGATGTGGACAAAAATACGGAATATGTCGTTACACGTGTGTACCAGATTACCACAGGCGCGTATTATAAGCATACGCAATTTCACGCAGAATATTTTGTCGGCGCCTTTGGCCGTTTCAATCTATTCTTTGGTCCCCCAAGAAAATTGAATGAGACACAGCTATATAGTGTTTCTTCCCATAGAAAAGTATCAACTATATTCCATCCACCCTCGATAGGGGGACTCTTGTGCACGTGGAACGATCCTCGCCCGTCCGTGAAGGGAAATAACGTTGTCATAGAGGGGGGTACGTTATTGATATCGCCAGGAAGCGAGACTGCTGGCGACGACGAAGTAAGAAGAAGGAACAGCAGCCAGAGGGGAGCCAAGAGTTACGTGTAGGTAAGTGTTAATCTTGGTGGGTTAACTCAAGTGGCGCCCGCTGCCAAGTCTGCGGATTATCGCGCATCTTGTAATTGCCAACCAATCCCACGGGTGGAACCGGTTGGGAGTGGCTAGAACTGTTTGGCATCAAGCCTGATTGTGCTACCGCGCTCTCCTATGTACCGTTTGCCGTTCGGCGGGCTGCCGACGTTATTTCCTCGGTGGCCTCTTCCTCTTCGCTCTTGCCGGTCCCCACATTCGGCCACCCCATTCTGAGATCGTCTAAATCCTATTCGATGTCTCGACGTGGCCTTCGTTCGTTTGTCAACAACGACGGAGACTATTGGTCTCTACGGAAATCACGAACGTCCAGTATCTAATGTACCGTTGGTCAGCGGAGAACGGACGTCTATAGCCCCCCCCCCCTCACCCTTTTTCCTTTTGCAATTTATCATTGATATCTATCTTTTCGAAGTTCCTGGCGGAATTTATGAATATCATCCGATATCTTTTGTACTTCGGCATAATACCGTATGCCAAATGTAGCGTGCGCACTAAAAAGTGCATTACGACGCGATTCGATCGCCGCGATGCCGCGCTCGTGCGCCGGGACGAAAGTTGATTCTAATGTTGCGAGATCGTCGCGCTGCGACGTCCGTAATTGAAATTTTTTTTTGTACGGCTAGTTATCGGCCTCCAAAGAGTCTCCCATGTTCCCACATTCTTTAACGGATCATTGGCCAACGCCTGATTCAGTCAATACCACCCTCGCGGAAGTTGGGCTTCTACATTCACAGATTGTCACTTTAATAATTATTACTCCACCGCGTTTGTTCTAGCACAGACAATGGCCTGATTCACGAAAATTAAAACCGAGGGGTAGAATCCCTTAATTTGCATAATTATGAAACGGGCAATCTGTGCCAGAGTTTGTTCGGCGGATATAGCGTTGCTAATTGTTTTTACAGCGAAAGTATGGTCCCCTTATTATGATTATACATGCACGTGCGTATCTGTAATTTGGCCATGGCTTCTGCGCGATGTCAAACGAAAACTTTGCTACAAATATTACACAGATTATTAGAATAATTGACAATAAACGAGGACAAACATTCTTCCTTTCATCTGCGTGATAACATTGACGGCGGAGAATTTCTGGGTCAATTGCGTTTCGTAGAAAATCGATTGGCGACGTACGACATAAACAATTTCCTGGATTACATCGGACAGTAACTTGTAATTGAAGAGGAAAAAAAACGGTGGATTGCAAAAGCGAGCAGGTGGGTATCGGCGCAAACAAATCGAGTGGAAACAGCAAGAGAACAAAGGGGCTCGCGTCCCTGTTACGGCCGAATTAGGACTGCCTGCTGAACTTAACGAGTTGTTTGTGCAATGAGTGGAACGCGATGGCCCACGTGGCGGTGCACCGGCACGAGTAGGAAATGTCTAAATTAAACGACAAATACGCCGAGACACGGGGATTTACACGGGGCGCAAAACACGCACCCTCCATTTTCTCTGGCCTGCCCGACCACCCGTTCGCCCGATCGTCCTACTGTCGTAGTCCTTGTACACCGAATTAGAGTAGCGCATTACCATAAGCCCATCATTTATGCGGCCGTGCGGCCGTCGCCGCATACATCGTGCCAACACCTTAAAATATTAAAGTAGTTCGACCGGAGACGCGGCTTGACCATCAGCGCCAAACCAACGACCTACTCGTCCAACTTATAATTGCTCCGTGAAATTGGCGCGGGGGTTAACTTACTCGAATTGCCGCGCCCTTCTTTTCCCCTCGCGTCGGGATGACACGCGCCCGCGACGAATTGTTCCGACCAGGATACAGCCGATGCTGTCCGGGATTGTTTTCGGTCGTTCCACGGAAAGGAAAGCGTCGCTAAGAGTTCGTGCCGTCCGTTTGGCAAAAATTAAAAGAACCAGCAGGAACGTAACAACGAGTCCTTCCGCTTTCTCTAGCAGTAAATCAGCGAACAAGTGGGAAACACTCTGGCGAAGTGCAAGTTTCCGGCATTGCCCGCACGTCGCTCGAGGATCCGTGATATCCTGTTCTTGTTTTCTCTTTCCCTCTTCATCCACCCCCCTATCTCCCTCTCGCGCCTCCTTTTTCCCTCCTGCTCACTTTAAGGGCACACTCAGATGGATGGAGGAGAAGAAGAGAACAGCAGGACTTTAGCTGTCGTTCATCTGCATCGGTATAACGCGGTGGTGCACCGAAGAGGGGTGGTAGCGGGTAGTGTGAGGGGTGTCACGTGTGTTTTATAGTTCCGCCTGGCCGGGGGCGGCGAGGTGTTGACGGACGGGACGTGGTACAACGACCCAACGTTGCGTCACCTCTCTTTCTCTCGTTTGCTTCTCCTCTCTTTTCTCACCCTCGCATTCGTTCACTTGTTTGCCGTCTCCCTTTCGCCCTTGTCTGTCTCGCGTATATTCTCCGTTCGGCTACCAACTGCCAAAGCTACCCTCGGACGAAACCCAAACAGTGTTGCCAAACGTCTGCGACGCATAGCCCCAACTCCCATCATTTGCATTTCGTTTGTTCTCGAACGCGAAATATTTTGCGCGCCGTGTTTTATCGAGAGTGTGCGATGGGGCGAAGCCCCCGGAGCGCCCTTTCGCGTTTAGGAACGATCCGGCTTCTGTTATGGAAAACGTCTCTGTCAGGTTCCTTGTTATCAGTCATCGCTGACTTTAAATTAATATATTAATTGCGAACCTGGACAGCGAAACTTTCGTTACTTGTACTCTTTATTTACGGCAGTCGCGCCGACGCGTCGTTTCGATTTCAGCTTTCGATAGAATCTCAGGTGCAAATTGTACCGAAGATTTTTTGACGCCGCGCTACGTACGGTGAACAAATTCTGTGGAAGGTATGAGAGATAAACCATCTATCGGGAATGGTTAGAACAGAATCGACACATTTCTGCGAGGAGAAATGCTATAGCCCCTGTCCGGTTCAATCTCTTAAGCGTGGTTTCGTGAAATATTTTGTTGGCCGTAGGTTTTATACAAAATATTTGTATATTTTACTTCAGATATGATAACGTCTACGAAATTACAGATAGTTTTCACGTATTATTCATTGCATGAATTTAGCATCTCTTAAAACGAATTTTACGAAGAATTTTAAAGCGAAAGAAGAATTTTTCTAAAAACGTAGCCCTATTTTCAACGCAAGTGATCATATCTTACATAAACAGATGTAGCCTGATGCGACATACTCAGGTTTATAAAATCGAGTACAACTCGTAATTATTCATTCGTACTTTACCTGTTGCTTTCACTTGCCCATACATTAATACAATTGCTTATATAAATCATATCTCAGGTAACTAATCAGAGCATTAAAGTATTTATACGAATAGCTCTTCGATATCAACATGAATAGTACTGTTTCCTGGATTAAACACATTTCTGTTTTTAAAAGTCCCGAAGCAAAATGGGTAAAAGATATGTGCCAAGAACCAAAATTCAGGGCTTCCCCCTTCAACGTCCAAAATATCTTTCACAAATCTTTTTCTTGCGTCGCATTACGCTACCAGCAATAAACGACAATGCTTACCTGACCACATGGAAATTGTTATTCAGGATACCAACCGTTTGTGTTTGCAGCAATAACAACGCGCGGTGCATCGATTCCATTTAACACCAAATACAGTATAATCCAGCACGATTACCCGGCCCCCCGTGCAGCCTTAACGACAACCGGCCGTTATTCGCGAAGAAAACGAGAGGCGATACATCTTGTCGAACGCGTCGTTGTCTAAGCTGGATCTGAAAGTGCAGATGCGGCATGTGTAACGCCTGCCGTGCGGAATCGCGTCTACGAAGTTGCGGACGAAGGGTTTCGCAACAGCTGAATCGCGCGGCTGTGGCAACCGCCCCTGATGTAGTGCGGCGAAACTTTGCGGGCAAACAAATCCGCACCGGAAATCCGACGAACGGCCGATATACACGGGGCGAGTCGCCGAATAACATTCGTTTCGAGTGATGGAGCCGTGGCGCGGGTTAAAAGGCGAGTCGAGTAAACAATTAAGACAAACGACGACGGGAAGGTAGCGAAACAAACAGGCTCCTACCACGAGCTACAGCCTCGCCGAACTGCAAATACGCCCCGTCGATTTTCTCTACCTTTCATTTTTTTTTTTTTTTGCGTCCCCCGCCACGCTTATCCTCGACAACTTGTTAACCTTGTTTCACGATTCGGAAAAATATCTTTGACAAATGTATTGACCGGAAATGCCCGCGGATATACGATGTTGACAATATTCGCGCTGATCGTCGCACGGTTGTGTCACTTCTTCCGGGGGCGAATTATCGCGGCGATCGATCGCACGCTTAGTTCTTTGTCGTTCTTCGTATAGGGTTTTGCGAAAAAGCGATAAACGAAGTTGCAATTTAATAGGCGGGCGTCTCGAGAAAGCTTTTCAGCAATTAGCTGTAATAGTTCCTCGAAGTTACGAGAGGAGGCCGTGAGGGTTTCCTTTTTCCCCGTCTTTTTTCTTTCTTTTTTTTTAAATTATTGCGCAAGTAGATTACGCCTGGTACCACCCGCCTCTTCATAAGCAGGATTGGTCCGCAACGGACGGAACGAAGCTCGAAGCCGGCACAGAGGCTCGAGTTGTGGCGCAGTCTCATATTTTAAGTCTGGTGGAACAATATTAAAAGTACGGCAGCTGCGCTGTTGGGGGCAAGGGTAGGGGTAGAACTGGAGTGATATCACACAGCCCTCCGTTGGGACAGCTCCATTCTCACAGTCTGCAAAGCTACTCCTGCTCTTTTCTCTTCTTACTTTCGTCTTTCACTGACTCCACCTTACTACACTTTAAGTCAGTTTCCTATTCGAGGACACGGTTATGAAATGCGCCACGCGGCTCAAGAAAAAATCCACCGATGATCAACGTCCGTGTTCGTTTTCTTCAACGCGGCTTTACCGTGCGATATATCGTTACGGATTTATCATTTACGAGGGGGACCAATTGCTGTATTAGAGGAGGCGCCATGGCTTTCCTACTGGTAAAAAAAATCTTTTACGAGGATCCTTTTATGGTAATACATTCTGCCCTACCTGTTTGTAATTCTATACGGGGTATGAGCGGTACTCCCGGGTGGGTGAAGCTTCTGCGTGTAAAAGTAAGTCAACAATGTGGAGTGAAATTTTTCCTGAAGCATTTAGCTTTCGAGAAAATGGCCACAAGTCTCCGTTTCGCGGGGCGAAAGTTTATACTCCGGACGGTTTAGCGAAGGTGTTGCTTTCAGAAGATGGTTTAATAATCTAAATGTAAATGAGCAACGATTATGAGTAACTCTCAAATGCTATATCTTGTATTGTTACTGTAAATTTTAACACCGCATGCTAAATTTAATGTACACGTTGTATGTATTGAGCCTGCGATAAAGGTTTACTTTATACTTTTTCTGTAATTCATACGTGTAAACAGATCTCTTCTCCTTCAACGGTTAGAAAGAGCAGGAAACGGCATTTATTTCTTCGTTTCAACATAAATTAAACAGGGAGGTATTTACTAATTGAGATGATCCTCGATTAACGGTGCACGTCACGGTTATATTTTGCTCACGTAAATGATGCAAATTCCATTTTATCGATAATTACTTGATGCTTCCACAAAGTGGCATTCGAAGAAGGGTTCCTCCTATTTCTCTGAAAACTGAATCTAGTACAATAACTCTTGCACGAGAACTTCGGTAAACCTGAAGATTCCAATAATTTTGAAACTTTGCAACTCTCTGGAGAATCTCAATAGGTGTAACCGAATATATGTTCTGCACCACGTTTTGTCAATCAGGACCAAAACACCCCTTCGCGATTAATAGAGCACAAGGAAGCATTAAATTTCACTATAGTCATTATTATATGCAGGAAAATAGGAGAACATAGATGAGCCCTTAAGGGATGTTTCTGAAAACCCTGAAAACCCAACAATTAACAGAATAAAAATTACCCGATCTTTCTATTGAGGTTTCCCGGAAACTTTAAAATGACGTCCCGATTTCTGAGTTACCAAACTTCCCTTATTACTTCTAAGGGTGCAATAATTTCACTCACTGCTGTTCCATCGCAAGCACCAGCGAAAAAAGCAGAATCAGTGTTGCATGAGGTACAAAGGTCGATGCCGCGTGGTGTAGCACTCGCAATTGTCGGAAAACGCATAATGAAATTCTTCATTGTATTAACAAACAAACAGAAAAAAAACGTTGGCTTCACCTGGCAACGAGAAAATTTTTCTCGACGCAAGGAATGAGTGAAGGGGGAAGGTGGAGAGGCTCTCGATCGGTGAAACTACTCGAGGTTCCTTCAGCGTGGAAACTTTCGACTCCGTTGGGAGGTGAACGAAGATGCAACGAAGCTCTTCTCGTACACTCATCCCCGTCCACCCGACTACCTCCGCCGTCACCCCTTCCAGCAGCCCCCGAAATCACCCCTCTCTCTCGCGCGCTGTCTTGCGATGTGGTGGAAAGTATTTATCGTGACTCTTCTACCCGCGCGAGGGTCTTGGTCCTTTTTTCGTGAAGAACGCCCTGTATAGAAGGAGGAGCTGGAACCTTATCGGGTAGTTCTTCCCAACTGCGGAAAGCCTCCGCCTGGCTCCGAGAGAGGAGATTTGATAAAGGCCGAACGGAACGAACCAGAGAAAACAACTGGAGTGCATTTGTCTAGATCGCAGAGGAGCGGACTACTCTTCTTAAGGAGTTTCTTCTATCTTGCTATCTTTGCCGTGAGCTCGGTCTCACCGAGCAACAGACCCATACCGAATCGTCTACCTGCAACGAACTCGATTCCTCCGCTACGCTTCGAAATCGCATCTTGATAAAACTCCACTACCATGGGGAACCACTTCTCGTACATATTGCTTTTGTCGTGTCCTAACTCTTGATATAGTTGTTTGTTTCCGGACCAATTAAAGAGATCCTTGTCGAATCACGGAAACGTTTCGATAGTTAGTTGTTCTTTTTTCGGTTTGCTTTTGGAATGCAATTAAAGGGTAATTGATGAGGGAATAATGTAAGCGTAGAGAATAGTGTGAACCATGTTCGTTTAAGTAGAGTGCTCAATTGCGACCGTTTAGTTTTCCTTGTACAAAATGTTCAATTTACAATTTTCTTTAATGGTAGGGTGAAATAGTTTTTTAAGGGATTGATTATTCTGACTGAAGCTGTTGGCGTCATTATTGTGGAAGACAATTTTCGTTGTAAAATAGGAAGTTATTAATGTAGAAATGTACGAATGATAATGTACTAAGTATAATGTACTAATGACCACGCAAATGTCGTTATGTTACAGTTCTATTCCAATCGTCAGTGGGAAATGATAATAATATTTCATCACCGCAATAAGAATACGTACTTGCATCCATCACTGTTTTACAATAGTATAACGAAAAAGTGGGGACCTACCACAGCATAGCAAGCTACATCAAATTTTCGCTCCTTCTCTATCTATAATAAATACAAAGCATAAATGTGCGCCGTCGGAATTTTCTAGAGCACTCGAAGAGAAGTACCTTAACTCTTGGTCTAAAAGGAATAAGTTACATTTCGGAGAAAAACATATTTTCACTATCAATAATATTTTTCAAATCATACAAAGTTCAGAGATAAATCAAAGCTTTCGCAAGAAAAAAGAAAAAACTGTCATAAATCATCCGTCCCAAATTTTTGTACATATTGATCGGTTGGTCGGTATTCCCACATTTCCCACTATCACCGTACTTTTCGCGACATGTACGCGCATAATGTTGAGTTACGTGTGTCCAACAAACCTACTGCGCGCTGTCAAACCTTGCATGATTCACGAACAACGCTCGTAGTCGTCGCGTACCGGGCATCGATGATGCTCGAGCATACTTAGCGGCCCGAAAAAAAATAGATCGACACAGATCTAAGCGACTTGCCTCTTCGCACCGGCTCAGTCACTTTGGTACGCGGTATTGATTCTGTTAAGTAGAAAGCATTCAGAGAGGGCGAGAATGGGATGAGGGTGCGAAAGTGCAGGCCATTGGTGGCGGTAAACGATGCGGTTTCTTTCAGAGCCCGACTCGTGGAGAAGCGGCTGAATGAATAACGTGCCACGGTTCGAGGCGTGCATAAGTCGATAAAAACTACATCAATTAGAGAAGCCCGTTGGTTTACGCGCAAGCTTCGCCGTTGAAAGACGAAAGAGAATTAAAAGGGGTGGTGCGTGTTTTGGCCGCGGCTGCAAAGCTTAAGCAGAGTCACCCTCTTCTAACCCCTCGCTTCTATTCTCCACCTCATCGTACTGTGCCCCGTTCAAACGAAAACTCGCAATTTTTTTCCACATCTCCTGAATATTTCAGGTACACGCGTTTCGATGCCGATCGATCGGAACTTGGTGAACGATGGTTTTATGGCTGGAATAAAACATTGTAACTATAATGGGCTGTGTGCAAGTATATTACAAACAGAAGAGGGATACTTGATTGAATATGTACGCCTTTTGTATGTAGTTGAGGAAAAATTCGTTGAAGGACACAGAATGAAGGAAAAGCTCGGTTTCGTTTCAGAATCGTAAAGGAATATTCGACAAATATATTGCAGATCGATTGAAGCAGCTTGAAAAGAAATGAATGGGGAAGAAGAATAAGGAGAACGTAAACTGTTTAAACGAATCCTCCGCATTGTCAAGGATAACAAATGAAGTAATAAATAGAGAAATTCACCGAAATTTCTTTGTAACATAGCTATCAACGGGGAACTGTATAAACACGACATAATTCGAATACCATAACGGACTTTTTATCACCTCGAATATATGTTTACATTAAATGAACACGGTACTGCGCAATTAATGCATTATAATGCCTAAAATACACTTCGTACCGTAGCGCGTTTGATACGAAATTAATATCTTTAGTACTAGATCGTACTGTGGAAATTGTTACCGAATTTTCGAAATCGTTACTGCGTTATCTGCATTGTATAGCACGTCGCCTCGCGATTTTGCAAGCGCAACGGTACGTGCAAATTATTTATTACGCTGTCGTTGCAATTCTATTCAAACCTCCCCATTCAGCGCGCAATAAAATTGAAAACAATCGATGCGTCACTTTACTAAAATGTACAGTTACATTTCGTATATAATATTTCGCGATAATTTTCGGTCGAGGTAGTACAATAATGACGTGTTCGCGTCTCATCGAAACATTATTCGCTGTGCTCGGCGAAATATAACTTTCGTGACGGATGGGGAATTTTTTCCGAACGGGTGTTCGTTGAGATTTTTTCACATTTTTCTCTTCATTCTTTTTTTTTTTTGCAACGAGAAATATGAAACCATAGGAACAGAGTCCGTCCATCATACGTGTACATATGCTTCGAGGGTGTGCGCGTACAACGTTCGTTTATAAATCACTGCAAAGGCGAACGGAGACTCTACTTGCAAGGGGTAAAAAATTAATCGCGACGAAAGGAATATATCAAACACGTGGAAGCCCCACGGGGTGATTAATTAGCACCGGAAGCAGACGATTAAAATTCAGATACAGCACGCTTGCGCCGGGACAGACATCAAGGGAGTTGCTCAGAAATCGCGCGGATCCATCCGGCTGGATTTTATTCCGTTGCCGTCAGTGCCAGTAAATCAAGTCACGTGTCATTTACCCGAATACGTAATGTATCGCATAAATATACGAGCCACGCACACCGCCACGCATGGACGGACACGTGGAGGGCGCAGAATTTTTTTTTTTCTCCATCTCTCTCCTGCCTTCTTCCCTTCCGCTTCCAATGGCCTCGTCACCCTCTGTCCAGCCTGAAAACCGCAATCTCTCATCTTTCCCTACATTTACTCGATCCGCAACGGGTGAAACGTAAACTCGTTCGTTCGCACCCCGACGCCGCGAGCCGTTCGTATCGTGTGTGGGCGCGCGCGCTCGTGTGTAGGCATACGCGTGCATACACACCTGAACCAGCCACGCGTGCGCGCACACTTTTTCCTCATCTCTGGTCTCTCGGTAGCGCGACATGGACCGAGATAACAACGTTTCTTCTGGCTTCCATGGAAAAATTGAACTCAACTGAGTGCTCCTATTTCGCAGCGGATGGTATTAACGATAACGTTATTACTGCTAAATCCTGTGTGGAACACGGCCGAAACTATTCTCAACTTGGCGACAACGTTTCGTTGATATATTTGTTCCGCGCGAAACGTTCGCTACGCTATGCTAATTGTTCACGGGAATATACATTTTTGCCCTTACAATTGGGGGACATTGAAATTGGAATTGAAGAAGATCCCAGGAACGTTGTTTCGGAATATCGATACCGTTTCTACGTGTATTCGATTAGTGTATTGAAAGTGAGATAGCATTCTTCTAACGTTCGGAATACTAACAGAAAACGAACCCCAACTTCGGTTTATCCACTTAGAGCTGTAATTGCAATTGAAAGTCTTATTGATACATTTATTATAAATACAAGGACGGAACGCTTCCGGCAGATAAAGTTGGCAATTTAACGCAGAGATTTGTGAAAGGGTTCCCAAATATCATGGCGCTTTACAGTACCCTCGCCGTGCCGCAGCACAATATTTAAGTAGAGACAAAGATAACCCGAAGCAGCAGTCGCACGCTCCGTCGTATTAAGGAGACGCGCTGGCTCGAATAGATACAGACGAATCCTTGGAGGTTACGGGAACCCGGAAAAGCGAAAAAGCCCAAGGAAAAATGAGATACGGCGGAGCAGCTGGGCGTAAAATAGTCCCCAACTCTGTCTGCTCGAGTATCAGTTACTCACTCTATACAAGTTTCCCCGCCACCGTTTCGCATATTAGCTTCTTCAGGATCTAGGCAAACGGTTTTGCACTTTTCCACGCGAAAAGAATTCTTCGACTCTTTGTTGGAAGCTTTTATCCCCCTTCTGTCCCACTATTGTGAATCACTGTCTTCAAAGCTGCAAAATTTACAGTTCCCCGATCCCGCTAAAGAAATGGGTATCCATTGGTTCCCTCTAAGAACGCGTACCGGCAAAAGGGTCGACGGTGACGAGTACAATGGCGGGACAAAAATGCCGGCTGATGCATCGTCGTACTCGAAGTCGAGCTTTATTTTCTCGCAATTAAGAGACTGCTGGAAGCGTGAGTAACCCCGCACACCGCCCCCCTCCGTTGCGGCACGACGAAACGACGTAATGTGGCAGCGGGAGAGGAGAAAATAAAAGGGTAACGAGCAGGAGGAAAGAGTAAAAGGAGAAGAAATGTAAGAACCCGGTAATCCAACTCCGTGCCAAGCGCCGCGGGGATAGATTCGAAAATGAGTGGATCCCTGGAACCCGATGCGGCTCTCCTACGATCCCACGATGGGAAGGTTGCCGCGTCTGGTGTTGGCGATGGGAAAGATGGTGTCGGTGCGCACGGCAACGGTGGTGATTTGCTCCTAGCTGCTAGAAGCTCGAAGGTTGCGGAGGGAACCGAAAAAAGAAAGAGAAGGCCGCCGTGAAAGAAGGGGCCGAAGGAGCGAGGGTTTTCTCGAAGGCGCGAGGAGGCAAGAACAGGGGCAACAACGGAAATAGAGGCGTAGGAGGCTTCGCCGTCCCGCCTCGTCTTGATCAATACAGCCACGGCCTACTACTATAGGCAACGTTTCGCTGCCTGCCTGCCTGCCTGCCTGCCTGCCTGCCTGCTGCCTTGCTTGTACTTGCTTTTCCTCCCTCATCCCCCGTGACTCGCTGCTATAGATCTGTCTCTTATTCGAACCAACACGCCTCGTCCCATCCCGTGGCTGTTCCATCTCGTTCCGTCTTCCGCTACCCTCCAACAGGAGAGAGTAGGTATACGCAAGCAGCAACCTACCCCACGGGACATGGACGACCGAAAGAACACCTCTCGTTCCCTTCTCGCTGTAGCCTGGTTTTCTTGTTAAAGAGGAAAGCATCGGATAGTTTAGCCTGAAAACGCACGGTATTTGCAATTTCGTCGGAAATATGCACGCGTTACGGGTAGACCGCGGGAATGCCTTGCTTCTGTATCGCGTTGCCAGATTATAACATTCAGCGACCGAGACACAAGCGCAAACGGATACCCGAGAGTACATTTTCTCGAGCAGCCATCTGTTGTAAAGTTTTTGTAGGTTCGCGGGATCGCAACTGCCACGGGGCGACGGTGATAAGAGAATTGGACGCGGTGCAATGCCTATTTTGTTTGGTAAGGGCTGCTTTGGTTTTGAAAGGAAATATGTTACTATTGATACTTCCAAAACGAAATATCCAAATTGCAGGAACTCCACCGGTGGACTTGAAATTCTCTTCGATAATGCAGCAGCGTAAGGGATATCCAAAATGTTAACACGAAGTTCGCGTTCAGAACACGGACGGACATGTGTCCGTCGGTGGTCAGTTGGCTAAGTAACGTTTGCGATATCTTCCCGCTCTCTAACTCGCCACGTGTATTGCGAACCGGTGTCTGGCTATATAAGCTGTAGCTCCTGATATATCAGAGCTGTGAGCGCGCTGGCATGTACACACACTGCGATGGCTAATGGCTTTGACGAACAACAGTGGCCTTGCCCGTCCCCTGTAGAAATATTTGCGCCCGGAAAATGTGTATTGCATTCATTTTGCTAGGGTGTTGAACAAAAATATACTAATATTTCAGTATAATACAATATACCTTGTACTAATGAATCGCGTAACAAAAGCTGTAGTTATATTCGACATCAAATTATATAAATACATAGGATATCGATTTATGCGTAAATTGAGCAGTGCCCCACACGCGACGATATTCTTAAAGAGAACATTTTTATTATTTCAGCTTTGGCGCCGACCAATATCTTGCCCTCGCCCGAAATAATTGAAATCCAAAGGGCTCTGAAAAACTGAAAACAGAAAGAAGCAATCGAATCCATTCGATTACCGTCGCTCGTCGATAGCTGAATCGATGGCGCAAAACTGATCTTCACGACGTCAAGTGTAAATCCCGAACGCCGGCCGCCTATTCCGTTCGCGTCGCCTTGCCCCGTTGCTTTCAGAATCCCCGAAGATGCGCGCCGTTCACCCGTATAAGGTAAGTTTTCGGTAGCTGCGCCTTTGGCGAGGAAGGTATTCGCCGGTGGATGGGCTCATGAGAGATTCAAGAGCGGCTCGTCGCGAACGATAGAGTTCTCTCGAAAGGGGGCGGAGGCAAATAATTGCGACTGGCGAAGCGGCGAAAGAGTGGAGGCAGAGGAACGGCAGAATCGTCGGCGCGGTTCGCGTGCCTCGGCTGTTAGACGGCCGCGATGGTCGCACGCCGCAAAAATTAACAGTTAAACAATGGAATCCCGTTATATAGCCGTTACCGGGCAAACCGAGGTAGAAATAATTAGGGAAGCGAGTTACCATGCACAACCGGCTCAACTTGCTTCGCTCGTTCCATCGTTCACCACCTCCGTGCCCCCTCCCCGATCGGCCACCGCCGCGCTCACTTCTATCATTCCCACGATTCCACAAGCAACGCCACCACCCCGTCCATCCTTAACCAACCCCTCCATCGTAGCCTGTTACAGCAATGAGCGGACATGAAAGGAGCGGTCGTGCTTTCCCAGACACTCCATACCACCCCTCCGCCCATACCCCTACCAGTCGCACTACGCTTCTCGCACGTGAGCTTCCGCCACTGTTATGTGCCGTTAGCTGACTCTTTATGGTCTTTTAATTAGAGCCACTTTGCGGAACGAGGACAGGAAAGGTTAGGAATGCCGCTTGGAAAGTTCTTTAATTTGCCCGATAAATCAGCGGACGATTTTCTGCCGCGATGGGGAAACGTTTATCTTACGTGCGGTGTGCGTCGCAAGCTTGCGCGCTGATCGCACTTTCCTCGAATAATTTCGTCTTCTGCGGTGCACCGCGTCCTTCCTTCCTATCGGTCTTCTCCCTGTCCCTCTCCATTTCTCTTGTCCGCCGTTCCTTCTACGCGCACACGTTCAACCGGTAAACCGAAGTTGGTTATTTCGCGCGGCCAATCTCGCTGTTAATTGATCGAGATCGAGACACCTCCACTCTTTTACCCCTAGGTTCTGCCCTATCGTGGGTATTCAATTGCAGCTAGACGCTAGAGCGAGACGGCGAGAACATTGGTGTCGCGTTTTTAATGCGCCAGATTTATGGTGTCGACGTTTTAGTACACAATGTCCATTAAATATTTCATGCGACCAACACGCAAGCGTATATTTGCTTGAACCTTACCTCCCTTATCCGATCGAGCTGCTCTCGATTAATGCTCATAAATTACCGTTCCACGGCTGCAACTTCCCTACGATCGCTTTCGAAAGAGCCCAAGTTTCACTCGATAAAGGTTTTGATTAAAGTGCTTGCGTGTAAGGAAGTTCCATACGGGGCTATCCATATGTTTCCAACTTAATCTAACTCGAGCTCCGAAAGCTCCAACTTTTTTCCGCGATATTTGATCGTGCCCGTTGTTCTCTTTCAGCGGAGCCTCGCTGGGCCATAAATTTTTCGCGTCTGCTCGTAAGCCGCGGCTGACCGCAAAATAATATGCGGCGGGGTCGGCCCTCATGTTTGGCTGATCGGCGGCTGATTACACGTGTTCCACGCCAATGGTAGGAGGGCATGATAAAGCTGGCGGACGGCTGGGGCAGAAGGCCAGACACAGCCTCAATCACCGCAACCTGCTGGTCAGCCTAATCCGCCATGGTGGCCACCCATTCAAAATCAATAGATAATTTTAGCCCTCTACACCGGGACGTGTATGCACGGTGACGTACATATGTTGTAAAGGGAGGCCCAATAATCCTCAGCCTTCACTGGCCAGCCTCTCCTATAAATCTGGAGCTAGGGGTAAGCTGAAAGTTCTGAAAGTCCATGGGCAATATGGCACGCAATGCAAGGCGATAGAGACTGGGCGGAAAACGTTGCAGTTTAATTACGATTCGACGTATTTGATAGGTCGATGCATCCTTTCTATTTTTGTGTACAAATTCCGATTTTGCCTTGGGATTTGTGAGTCCGTAAAGTCTTCCGCGACTCTGCCCTGTCCCGACGACGAGAAACAAATATTTTGCTGGGTTGATATTTATTTGTATGGCAATATTGACGTGGGGTGTTTCAGGAGGAACAAGTTTTCATTAGAATCTGATCAGTATCGAGAGCCAGCGGTTAGTTGGCTGAAATGACTAAAGTAAAGAATCTTTTCTTCCAAGCAACTGATGGATTACGTGCGTGATAAGGAACAAGAAATTTTCGTAACACATTACTCTACGGATTACCCGCTTATCATTTTTCCTTAGATAATTGAAACAATAATTTCTTCGCGCTCGCCGTTGATCCAGAAATACGACTTTCAGATCGAACGACAGCCTGTGCAGGAAAATTCGCTAAACAAACGCATCAGCCGAATGCAAACATTAACGCAGCCTGACTTAATTAAAATTTTTACTCGAGTTGCCTCAAACGGCATCCATAAACAGAGAAGACAATATGGAATTGAATCCATGCAAATACACCGAATGATCAAAGGCCGTGCTTCTCCTTGAAACGTTACTCATCTAGGAAGCCGAAGAAGTAAGGAAACGATGAATACCATTACAAAGGGTAAATATCAATTAACCAGGAGGAGCTTTGGAGCAGGCGTTTCCCCGGAGCAAAGACGAGACCGGGACCAAAGGTTATCGGACACCCTGTACACGACGTTATACGACGCGAGGCTGTAACAGCGTGTGGGTAGAAACCGCACTACGTGTTTTGCTCACATCACCGAGGCATTAAGGCGCGTTTTGCCCTTCCGTACAGGGAACTAAGTTCGTCTGTCCCCTCCCCAGCTCTGTCTCCTCTTTGCGCCCTGCCGGCGGCGACGTTCGCCCCTACACGGTGGCATGAATATTCAGGACCTGCGCCTCGTTCAATATGAATGCCGTTGATCTTGGCGAGCCGCTTCTCGTTCCGTTTGCGTTAACGCACACCCACGAAGAGGCGGACAGTCGCCAGCTTCGCTCCCAGATAAATAGCATTCAAAACGAAGGACACCGTTGTCTGCGCCGGTAAGACCAGCGATGGTCTCCTCCGGATACCTCCTCTAGGGTCTAGTGCGACCGGGACGGCAAGCTAACCCATATAACGAGACCGTGTGCCCTCCATCGGCCATCGGTGCGCGTAAATCTTGAAGAATCTCACCGGAATATTCAGATTGCGTCTTTTTTCCATGGCTCCTCCGATGAGACTCGTTCCGTTGTACGCATAAGGCATGCGATTCACGCGTAAGAGATCGTAGAGAGTCGCTCAGTATAGCGAACGCTACGTGACGAACAAGAGAAGCGGTGGAACCTTGCTGTCTGAGGTTTCATTACGGGGTAACGTTGACGGAGGGGGGAGGCAGGGAAAAATGAAGGAGCAAAAGACGGGCGAATTAATGAAGCTTCCCCGCGATAAGACGTCGCGCGGCAACGGCTATTCATTATTACCATTTCCAACGCATGCAAAGGTGTACGCTTTTTGGTAAGAAGGGGCGAGCAACGGAGACACGGCGAACGACTTGAATTCAATTGAACAGCAGCGCCGGGGAGTCTTGGATTAAAAGCTCCCGCCCCGGTCGACCGGTCCTGAGAATAGATAAAAGCGCGACTGCCTCCCGTTGTTATTATTATCATTATTGCTCGGTTCAATCTATCGATCGCGCGAAAGGCTTTTCCGCGGTCGTTTCATTTCTGCCGCGAGCTCGTTCCGAGATTGAAACGGTTTGTTGAAGGCGCACGAGTGCACTCCGGTGAACGCAGTCGAGATTCTTCGCGTTATTAGAATAAATCGTGCAGGTATCGGGCACGGAACACTCAAACGAACCACACACAGGGAGCGCGGGTAAAGCCGAGGGCCGGCTGACGTGGATACTCGAGCTTTCGTTGGAAAGCGGCGGCAAAGGGACAGAACAGGCCAGGCAAGATTCACCGTGGACGAGGAAAAGGGAGAAACGAGGAGGAAGAGGAGGAAGAGGAGGAAGAGGAGGAAGAGGAGGAAGAGGAGGAAGAGGATCGGTTGGCGACGGCGATAGAGAAAGACGAATACAGAAAAGGGTGGATGCAACGTAGGACGGGGGCAGGGGGGCAGAAGAGGAGTCAGCGAGGGGTGGCAAGCAGCGTGCTTTGAGAGTGGACCCCCGCGCTGAAAGTTCAATCAAGCTAAACAACATTTTTGTCCGGTCGCTAGCCAAAAAGCGGACCGCCGTGCACGGCCGGTCGACTGCGGCAGGCCAGGCCAGGCCAGGCTAGGCCACGCTAGGCCAGGCCGGGCCAGAGCAGGTCTGGCTGGCCAGCCAACCTTTCCCGACATCGGTCTGGCCTCAAACCAACTTCAAACGCGTATGAAATCGCGGTATCGTGTTGGCGAGTTGGGCGTGGTCGTATCCGCGGGACCGTGCAGGATCTGTGGTTTCCCAGGTAGCGATCGGAATCGAAAATCTGTTGCTACACGGCAAACGATAGCCGCCCCGGTAGGTTCGTGTAAGAATATTTCCACCGATTGGTTACCGCGACCGACAACGCGGGGATTCAATTTTTGCTTTTTCATTAAAACACATTTCTGCAGCTTCGAAGCCTTTATCCGTCGAGCGGTTAACTGGCTGCAGACCTTTTCAGCTTACTTTGCAACAAGGTCGACGAATCAATGGGCAGTGGAACCGTGGCTTTGAAGGACACTGAGGTATAAAGCGAACGCATGAACTTCACCGACGAATGCAGCTCAATATATTCTTTTTCCCTGAACGGTGCTTCGGAAAACGATTATGGTGGCTGTGGAATGTTTTGCCTGCTCTTTGGTGCAAAGTTTATCAAATTTTGACTGGCGTAGAAATTTTGTATTTTTTGTTTCATAGAACCAGAGCAATAATTGATTTAATTGTTCCGACTTTAACGTTCCCGCGGGACTGTAAAACTGCGTACGTCCTAATGTTTTCTATGCTTTGCTTTTGCTCGATGATGTTTATTCGCTACTCTTCGTTTCATTGTAAAGTTTCACCTGCAAAATGTTCGAAGTTTTAACTACATATAGGTATGCAATTCTTTGTAACGCCAATCAATTGCAAGTTACGTTATATTAAATGGTTATGTTCAGTGCTTCTAAACCTGAAGTACCATTTAAGATCTTCAACGATTTCATAAAAGGGAAAAGAACGTATGTTTTTCATTCGATTTGGAAGTACATAAAAAAGAATACTTTATTTCGTATCGTTATCTAAAAAGTGGTGGAAAATTCTGTTTCGGCTGGAGAATTCAGAATTCAACTATAAACATAAGAATAACTCAGAAACGAATAAGTAAAACCCTTCACAGTAACTGAATATTTCTAACCCATTTCATGTCCCAATTATTTATTTGACCATACACTATTAGACACTATTAAAAATTTAATTCTGCTGTACAACTTCTTGCACCATAGGATATCATATATTCCTTTAACAAATTCAACAAATAATTGAAAATTCAACAACTTGTCAAAATCGAAACGGCACCAGTCACTCTAACAAGCTGACGATATATTCAAAGAATCAAAGCCGATACGTCACGCGATGCATAGGATAAATATATCTCCCCTGATAGTATTAAACCGAAAGCAGGCAGGGATAAATAGATTAAAGAAATACGGTTAAGCGTCTCCAAGATCAGACTCATGAAACTCGTGTAAAGTTAATTAGCGATTAACTGCCTAAAGTAGGGAGACGCCGGAAGCAGTGCAGTCCTTAAAGCGACCCTAGCCCGACACTCTGAGTTTACTGATCCCAATGATTCATGTCGACTTCTCGTTAAGTTAAGCAGACACGAGTGATGCACAGAGATTAGCGATTTTGACAAGCAACTGTCGTACTGGTAAGACGAGACACGTTGATATACGAGTAGACCACGGCGTAGCCCTACACAGGATTGTACGCAGGCGAAATCCAGGGAGGGCCATAGCTGAACGGACACCAGATTGATCGGAGCCAAGGCTGGTTATGCTGGTGACGTGAGCAAGGGAGAAAGAGGAGGTGGGCTTATGGGTAACAGGGGTCGTCGGCCGGATTTAGTTCTATGTGTCGTTCGCATTTGTCCCGCCAACCCGCCCCCCTTATATTTAAACTACACCTGCTTTTCTTTCCCGATAAAACCGCGGAAAAACAACAAAACCTCCGTCACACCCGGAATCGGCGGCTGAAGGGAGTTGCTGCTATCTGTCGGGCGTGATACGGGAAAGTAAATTACGAATAGAGGGTAGGTACTGTTATTGGTGGAAATATATAACTGCGGCAGGGTCGCTCGTACCGCGGACATTTCGCTCTATTAAATAGGAAATATCGTAGGATCTTAATAACATTTACAGTGGACACATAATTTGAAACGGGAGCAAAACGCGAGGCAGCTAATTGGAGGTAGTCGACCCCGGTAAAATCTATTTTCCCCGAAAGCAGCGGTATCACTGTGATCGTGTGTAAGCGAATTCTATTATAAGTGCTGTATTGTTAATTCGTCCGGCGTTGCGTTGCAAATATAGGGTGGCTCGGAATAATAAAGTCAAAGGCATGCGTGTCTAGGAATATCTTCTTGCCGCATTAAAACGTGCCGCACGAATGTCGTGCCTCGCCGAGAAACAAATAGGCGGCCTGATACCGTGTATTTGAGAACGGCGCGGTGGCTGGAAAAGTTTGAAAGTGGAATTGAAAGCAAAGAGGTGCGGCACGTAAACCGTGCTCGCCACTTTCAGCCATTTACCGTCGGATTCGTGAGGATCGTCTGTTTTTTTCCCTTGTTTTTTAAATAACAATTCGCTTCAGCTGAATCAACTGACCCTGGCACGGTTCATTCAGTTCCTCGTGGAATATTCGTACGTTCGTGGTGACGCAATGTTATCGCAGGGACGGCGTTATTACACATTTCCCCCGTTAACATAAATATTATACAACTCCGAACTGACGAGGAGGAGTGACGAGAAAAAGGTAGCAAGGTATATCGTTTTTCCTTCCTCCTCGCGAACCATTCCTTCTCTCATAACTCTCCTCCTCTTTCTCGCTTCGTCTGGAGTGAAAGTGGTCTGGTCTTGACTTGTTCTCTCTCGCGCACGATTCTTCCCTATCCCCGTCCAAAGCTTTATTTTATTTCCTCCATTGTTTCCACTCCTCGTGGCCACCACCCTCGCGTATCCCGCCTCATTTTCCACTCACACGGGCCCAAGGTCCGCCACCACATGCCCGGAGCCTTTACAACACCGGCAAGAATTCTGTACACACATATGGCCACATCGAGATCCCTCTTCTCAGTTAGTTCCTGGTCCCTGAACGCATTATTTTGCTCGGTGGTCCCTTTGTTTCGGTCCAGCCTATTGAACTGTGGGTGAGATAATACGCCCTACAGACCTTTGCGCACGACACGCTGCTCCGAAACAAACCCGCATTCTCACCTTCCAGTAATCCCCACTTTTATCCCAACATCTTACTTACCTTCTATATCGTGCCAAATTCCGTTCCCTTCGAGCGATCGCGTTCAATTCAATCGACACGTACTTTACGCTTGATATGAAATAATCGTGGAAAGCTTTGCTCGCCCAGGCGATTTACCCTTTACCTAGGCGAGATCGAATAAATCGGGCTCGGATTACAAGTCGGGGGAAGGTTTCCCTGATCTGTTTCAGTTAAAGGTTTTATGAATTTTTTCAAATCTTCTTTTAGTTTATTTAGATTTTTGTCGGTTATCATTTAATGCCTTTTAATGAGTACGTTTAAGTTACGTGAAGTGTAGTTTAATATATATCGGCGGTGAATTTTAATAAAACACATTTCCTGCCTACGTTAAATATTTCTGTTTCCCAATTTATAAGTATTAAAAGGAATCAGTTTATTCCAATGATCGATGTCTTGCTTTTTCTTGTTACAAATCAATCAAAATTGCACAAACTAGAATGCAATTTAATATCTATTCTAGTTCATTGAATATCTAAAACAAGTGGAACAATATCAATGTTACAATACTGTACCGCCCGTTGAAAATGTTCGAAAAATTATTGAAAAAATTATTTATAAA
Source organism: Nomada fucata (assembly GCA_948146005.1). NCBI lineage: Eukaryota > Metazoa > Arthropoda > Insecta > Hymenoptera > Apidae > Nomada > Nomada fucata. The sequence goes on from OX411281.1 coordinate 8,520,223, forward strand.
GGTATTATCGACATTTAATAAAGGCATACAAAAACGAATATGACTTTAATGTGTATTAAAGCAGCTACTACGTTCATATATAACAACATTATACGCGAACCGATAAAACCGAAAACCAGTATTCAATCCTCTCAATTATTTAAAATCGTAATCGTCAGTTTTAATTTTCCCATTTTTCCCTCCATCGTTCGAAAAACTGGTAACAGTGTTATCTTTGCATCATTTATTTCCCATCGTTCCTCTGTCATCCGAAACCCAATTCGGTTACATTAACCTACTTAAACATTAAAACGATCATCGACTTATCATTTAATCTCCCAAATGAAGTAGCGCCTGACGAATCATAACAGAATTCTGCATATCAGGGGCAACGAAATCGATACTCGGCATCTGGGCAACATTCTTCCCTCGGTTAACTTTGCGATACAGCGACGGCTGATCTTGTCCGCTCGAAACCAATTGTTGGCATGTTGGCCGAGTATCGAGGAGTAATTTGGATGAGCAATTTCCAGGTCGAAGTAGCGCCAGTATTAGCAAGCCACGAGCTTATATATCTCGAAGTAAATTCCGAACTGCAGGGCATCTGGGATAATATTATGCCGTGCTGACATCTTTGGTGTTGGCGGGGCTGTCCGTAACCCGGCACCGTGATACGAGGCAACCCCTTGCCCTCCTTTACCCTTCTCTCTGTGGAGCCGGAGCCGGAGCCCAAGCAACGTCGATAGCGAGAGCCCGAGATCCTGCGGTCACCCTTTACAGGAAAGGCCAAAGGAGTTGCTCGCTTTCGCTGGAAAGAACGAGAGACCGGCAACGAGCGAAAAGGAGAGGGTTACAAGGATGGAGTGGTAGCCTAACCTTTCCACGGAAGACTAGGGAAACCGACTGGCCGAACACCACGCCTTACCAACCTCCTGCGCCCACGTTACGGGGCTTTCAAATTAAGGCACAATTTCGTCCAAGAAGCTACGATCCGAATTAACGAGACGAGCTTGGATGAACGCACCTGAGCCCACCGTGCATTTTCCAATCCGGCCTATACGATGTAACCATTTACCTTTCGTATCTCATAAAACACAAGCAGCCATTATTGATGCGGGCTTGCGGTAAGGCCGACCTAGAACGTGCAGTATGCTCATTATCGAGGAACGTTTCATTTCATTTTCAATTTCTAATTGAACGTACTTGGTCGGGACAATTGGCATAGTGATTCTAATGTACGAGGATTGGAAATAATTTTGTCGTGGGTCATTGAAATATTGAACTACTTGACGCACAGTTCAAAAATTGGCCGAGCTGCTGATTAATAATGTATTACCTTGATTTCGTGCTTCCAGTCGAAACTGTTCATAGGACAAGAATATTTCGTCAATCCGGTAAGAAAACCGTCTTGGTACTAAAAACTTGGGTCCCATTGCATAGAAAATAGAATTATAATTTCCTGCTGTGTTCGAAATCCTAGGAATGTAAAACATTTCTACATTCCTCCCGCAATCTTTAATCGCTCCCCAGAAAACCGTTCAAGCGGTTCATTCCAGAGAAACGATGTGCAATGCCCACAGGAAGAATTCTGAAACGTCTGAAACCCGTGGAACGATCGTCACGTGAACGAAACGTAAAGGCAGAGTCCGCGGTGGACGTGAAGAAAATCGTCGCGCATATTTTCCGACGCGGGGAAAAAAAGGAGCGGTATGCATGAGAAAACGGTCTGGCGTATTTCTAACCTCATTTTGAGACGTCGGTTGAATTTATCGCTGCAACATAAATACCAGCCGTACTTCGCATACCGCGCGTAAGAGGTTCGTATATGTGCGAAGACATATCAGAGCGTAGCCATTTAAAGATGAAAGATCTCCTGCCAACGTAGCGCGTGTAATATACTGTGCACGGTGCACGCCAGTCTTGGCGTTATTAAATTTTTGACTTCGCCAGGCTACGTTCGAAATTTTGAGCTCGCCGAATCGTCGCAGGGTGGGGCGAGGAATCGTTCAATTACGCGCACGGTGATCGGCACGAAGACGAGTTCTGTTTTTATCGTTCAACGCCGGCGTAAAACATTCATCGGTCCCTCGAATCGCGACGGCATCATTTCCGCGGCAGATGTAAATTTCAAGCGAGAAGACGGAAACCGTATTTTGTGCGCAACGATTAAACACACGATCCTACGGATAGAGGGCGGAGGAAAAAAAGAAAGGGCAAAAGCGCCGGGAGCACGAAACTTCCAGGGGAGTTGGAAAAGTTAGTGGCTGAAGTCCCTGGGGGGACGGTCGTTGTATAATATTCGAAACAGAAAGCGTAGGGGTTGCGCCGAGCCGGGTGATGGGTGCAGCTAGCCTGAATACGTCAGCATGCTCCGGTGCGCTCAGACTCGCATCAAAAATGTACGAAATGATATAATTTTCGTTTAATTAAAACTGTAATAACAGTTTTGGGTGCATTCCGCTGGGCTGGCATTAAAATATACGAGGCGCCGTCGTCGTCGCCAACGCCGCCAGTACTACGAGAGAATAGTCGCGGCGGGTGCACGGGGTAAAAAGTCAGTCGATGAAAAGGTGGGCCGAAAGGGTGCAGCAGAAAAGGGCCACGAATCCCGCCTTAATACTTCCGACCCTTTGTTCTCCCCCCAATACCTCCACAGCGCCGGTGTATATATTGTGTACAATGTTTTAATTACAGTCGCGAGTACGGGACCCCTTTCATCGATTAGCACGGTTGCCAGTTCCTTTCTCGCGTTGTTCGAGAAAAGTTTTCCGTCTCGGGCGTTCTCAATTCGTTAGAGCACCAAAGACATGGTGAACCGTACAGAAATATCTCGCTGAGAGTATTACCGTTGCCAAGTAATTTGGACCGTGTCTGCTTCCACGGTCTTTTGGCCATTCGTCTTTCGAAATGAGCGTTCGGTTACCTTGGTTATTCTTTTAATTAAATAGCCGCGGCATTTGCGGGACGAGCAGCTAGGCTGAAAGGGAAGTTTGAACAAACTGGCGGTCGAAGGCTGCGGGTGTGCGGAGTTTGCGGAGGTGAGAAAGGCGACGGGAATGGAAAATAAACGGAGCTATGATGCCGCGAGTTTGAAACAATTAACATAACAAAGCGAAGGAAAGCCGGCGAGGGATGGCCGAAAGGGCTGGATACGTGGCAGCCAAGTGCAGACGAGAACGTCGACGCGTTTCTCTTGAGATTTTGGCACTGTTTCCACCGGCGGTGGTAGGCCATTCCAAGTTGTGGTATTTGAAAACATTTGCCACGACCAACGTAAACGAATCTGACGTGAACAGCTGAAGGACTGCTGGGCTGTGTGAAACTTTCTTCTATTACCAGCCACTTTTTGTACGAAGCACGTCACTCACAGGAGAGATTGTCATAAATTTGCGCGTATGTTTATTGCTACCGCAGTAGGACTTTCATTAACCCGATTGAATTTCCAATTGAAGAGACGATACTATCGAAAATAAATTTCTCGCAAACAGTTAACGGGGTTGATCGAAAGTTGTATCGCCACCTTCGTAACCAAATTCGGAGTTAAAATATGCGGTTGTTAAAGTATCGTTGCTATCCGTGAATCGAGGTCCCATTGTATTTCCAGAAATTTCTGTCCATTTTGTACTCACATGCGATTTTACTGTACGTGTCGGCACATGTGATAAACTTTCGTGCGATTTAGTAAAAGGAAGACCTATAGGGGCCACGGCTTAACATAAATTTGAAATGAAATTCTACATATTTGTAAATTCGTGGATTCTTTTCTACATCGGGAATCGCAGTGTTTCGTGACAACCTGCAAATCGAAGATCCTTATTCTTTTTGCAGTGTCGAGAAACGACGCAATCTGTTTGTCTCGTTGTATATGCATGACGACGGATCAAGCGGGAGAAAATTTTCCACACCGTGCGTTTCAAAGTACGACGATTCAAAGCATCTTCAATGTCTCATACCGTTTTCCAGCGTCGTCGACGTAGCACGGCTTATTTGATTAAGGTGCATTGAAGGTGCCATGCATATAATCGTATAAATTGCTTTTGATGTGAAAGAGCGTGAGCTCTCGCAGTTCTGTCTGCGTGGTTGAAAGTTTCGCACCCTTATTTCCCCCTCTTTGCATTTTCCATCGCCTCCTGCCTCAGCTAGTTCTTCTTGAAACATCTCCGTGATATGCAATATCGTCACGCGAAAAACAAAATACAATAGCTGCTACGAGAATTGCCTATTGAAGCGATAAATACGGTACGAAACGATATACGAGAAAGAAAAGTGGGAAAGAAGATATCAGGAATCTTATCGACTTATCGTGCGCGAAAAAAATAGCCTGTCCCAGTTATCGAGCCAGTTTATTTTCTTTCTTCTTTTTCGTCTTAATTCCCCTTCAGCGGTATCAGCGATCTACCGATGATCATTTTATGAAGCTTTATTAAAACAAAATGATATTAAAAAGTTTTTAATAGTCGTAGAAGAAATAATTACGAGTCGTAATCGCGATAAAGAAAGTATTCATGTACGAATTTTCAGAAAACCGTCACGCGATTAAATTTACTATTTTCGATAACGCCGGCTAATCTGGTTGCTTTAAAATTAAGGCTACCAGCGACATAAAGCAACGGCTGAAATCCGACATAAATTAACTGGGGCACGTGACTGCGATAAACATATAACTTTTCTTATTGGTACTAAAATACACCGAAGACTAACTAAATGAAAACGTAGTTCGGTTTGCGAGTGGTTCGTAAACTACAGTTGGCTGTTTCTCAAAAACTGCTTTGCGCTATTTTCCAAGTAGAATAATGCGTGACACGTGTTTCCCACCGCTGTGTCGAAGTTAGACAATATATGGATTTCGTTGTTTATCGAACAACGCAACGCAAGCTAACAGAGTTGAAATTTGTGCAGAGAAAATTATCCAATGGTAAGATAAGTTGAACAGTTAATTTTAAGTTATATAGTTAAATAATAATGGTTACAATAATTGTACCATAATTGCGGAAACAGTTAGAGTAGGTTTACCATGCACGATACGTTAGCAATAAAGTAAAAATAATAAATGCGCAACGCGCCCGAACGTCACAGTACGTCTGGCTCTACACAGGCCATATCTACTAGCCGTAGTAACGCACCCAGCTAAGTGGAACGAGGCGTTACGTTCAGACGTCGCTGTTCCGGTAACACAATTCAGAAGGGAGTTCTCTCCGAGGACTTTCACCGTATTAACCCAATATCAGCCATACGCTTTAGAATCAGGTTAACAACCTCCTAGTTCCAGACTTCCTCTTCCGTTCGTCCAACGAGTTTGATTACATTATTATTTATATACTCGCAAATTGCATAGAATAATCGAACAATATCTCCAAGTAGATCAATAAAATAACCAACTTCAACGTTACACTTACATTATTCTTGTATTCTCGACAAAAATATATTTCCTCGAAGCTACGCTTAAACGGAACACAAAGACCGCAATATTATACGGTATGCAGGAGAGGAATATTTTTTACCGGCGATAGGTGAACGAATCGCCGTTTTCCTGCCGATTCTTTCCACCGTAATGATTCATAAATGGTTCCTCCGGTATCTGCTACGGTAAATTAGCATTTCATCGTAAGGAGGATCGCGGAGAAAACTCTGCATCCCGCAGTTTGTTCTCGGTATTGCAGTTTGAGTAACGCTCCGGCGGTCGCGGAGGCAACCAGTCAACGCTGGTGGGAAGTATAAAATGTCAATACGTTTACCGGCGGCCCATTGTTGAGCTTGATCTATGTTTATGGGCGCTACGGTATAGGTTGCCGTCGCGTTGCATATACTGTGCGACGACACGGGGAAAGCAGCGAGTATCTCTTTCTGTAATGTTCGGGCCATAATGGTACAAAGGCGACGCTGACTTCTAACTTGCGACCTGAAATATATGCTCACGCTTGTCGGGCGCGCGAGTAAAACCGTGACAGTGCGTAGATTTGCGAAAGGCCCCGAGATAAGGCAGGTAACAAAAGCTAATTCTGCCGGAGTTGCGAACACCAATCTTCATAAATTCACCTTATGCGTACAATTTAAATCGTCAGTGGCACCTATTTTAACAGATGATGCTAGATGGACAGTTTTTACGGGAATTCGAGAAACACTAGGTTATGGAAAACTTGTGCAAGAATTTCGGCGGCTTGTAATACTTATTGGGTGGTCTAATAAATACCTGAAGTATTTAATAATAATTAATTGACATACTTAACGAGTCGGGATTATGAAATCGTGAAACATCCAATTGCGTGACGAAGTCTATGACAAAGTTATTCTGTTGTTTCAATATGGGTCGTTTATATAATCCGCTGATTAATATACCAAAATTATTCTACGAAAACTTGAATACGTAAACGATTAATTGGTGTAGAACCCGTTTTCAGTTCTGTTAATTTACAATAAATTTACAATAAACAGCACGAAGCGTATACAAGGCAGCAGTATATAAAATTGGAGTTGCTCGGGGTGCAGGCTTGCTCAATGAATTATACAGAAATTCATGATCTTAAGCACGATGAAGACCCCTCCGCTTTACAGTGAAAGATATATGTATCCGATATACCGTGTCCGGCCGTTCGAATAACAATTCTTTAACATAACACCAAGCTGGCACTTTTGCATCAACTCTGGCTCCCGACATTCTCGTTGGCCAACCGAAGGAAGGGTTGTGCTTAGGTATGCACAAAACGAAGGACTGGACATGAGAAATTACACGCGAAACAGGTACCGAGGTAGCAGCGTAAGACGACTTGCCACACGGGGCGATGCCGGAATTATAAATATGTAGATGATCCCTACTCGTTCCCGGTGTTATGGATAAGACTCGAAGGCGCCAAGCGAGTTGTTTGCACAGGACTAGGTGACAAAACGCCCAACTCCCTTCGCATACTCTCTCGAACACATGCATTATACGAGCGATCGTCTCACCTCGTCGCACACGCTTCGTGGCCTGTAGAGGACGCAAGTGTATGTAGCCAGCGTCTGGCCGAGGGCGATATCGTTTACGATAATGCATGTGCCTAGTGCAGATCTCTCGGTCGAACGATCGTCCCTTTCGGCCTGCTACCCCTATCGTCGACTCGTTACCTTCGACTTAGCACGTTCACACGCGATATGATACTTCGACAGACGCCGATCCCTTCCAACGACAATCTTCCCCGGTCGATTTCGAAAAATTGAACTAGAACGGCACGAATTTACCGGGTCGGCGCTGCGCCTCTTTCCTATCTTCGAACGTGTGCCTCATGCTGTTAGAGTATTTTCTCATTTCGGGGTTATTTTCCGGCCGCGAGCTCGATGCTATCTGGCACGTAGGAGAAAATTGCCGGGCGCAGAAAAAACGAATTGTAGCGAGCTGTTCGTTCGCTTTGTTCGGTATATCGCAACTAGGTTCGACGAGGCGGAGAGGTTGAGGCGTCGGGGACTCGCCGAGGGAATGAAACCTGATTTAGGACTGCGGTCCAGAAATCTCCCGAGGGACCATCCGAGCTGACCACCGCACCGTGCACTCGCTTCGCTTTCCAGTGTCCCTCTGAGTGCGATCCTCACCCTGCTACTACCACCGATTCTCGGCCGACTCCTGGCTCACCTACTCCACGTCCCGACATCCTTGTGTCCCTGGACGCCAACAAGTGCGACTCTTTACCAACATCGCGTTCGAAATGCGCCCGGAATACTAAGGAACCCGCTCGGGCGTTATACGGGAATTCATTAAAAAGGGGAAGGAAAGAAAGGGAAAAGGTAACACGCCGGAGACAAATCGTGTTATCGAAGAAAGAAGGAACGAGACTCATCTCCCGTACGGACAGTTCTATCAAACGTTCCTACCTTATATCTTACCACGTGTACATGTACGTATATATATATATATATATAGATATCCTACAGGACGCGAGTTTCTCGGATGTTTCACGCAAACCGCAGCCCTCTTCCTCGTTAAAGGAAATTGAAAGAAAAGTTTAGTTCCTGTCGTGGAAGTTTCAGCCTCCGGAATCTTTGCCTCGGCAGTCCCCTTCTACATTCGATGCAGATAACAAATATTGTTTCGACTCGTATAATATCGGATCCCCTGTGCTCCTATATCAAGCGCAACCTTGCAAAACCCAAAGCAAAAGGAGGGGGGCCGGTTAGGGGAAAAGTTTTAGAAAGGAGCCAAGGAAAAGAAAGGAATAAAGAAGAAGGTAGGAAGACGCTCCTGGCACAGCCTGGCGTGTAGGTTACTACGTGCTTGCTCGCCGGGGCATCCCGTGACCGTGGTCTGGCTTAAGGATTCGGGTCAGGCTGTAACCTGCCTCGATTGCAAATACAAGGGGGAAACACTCTTGGAAGCGCTGCCAAAACCAAAACTCAAGTGGCACGGGCTACGGAGCCGCGCGCGACCACGAAGACGCAAAAATTTAATCGTCCTCTTCCACGATTCATTTGATTCCTCTTGTACAGACTAATATCACTTTGCGCGTGTCTGCTCCAGTGGCAGATGAAGGGCTGCATGGCGGATAATATTTTCAGGCGGCAGGAATATCTTGCGCGCGGTTGCAAATTAAACGGGTTGACGTCGATGCGAATTGTTCAACATTTCAAACGGACAGGGCGTTTTAACAATTTGTCAATCCCACGGTGTTTGAATCTTTTGTACTTTCAGTAGAACGTCGTTGTACACTATCGTTTTGTACCAAGGCATACTGATATGAAAGTAAAGAGCGACAGACCCTTACGGTAAATACCTAAATATAAATTTTGAAATAGCGTTAATCCCAAACATTATTAGGATTAAGCATTTGTCAGTAAACATAAATAAGCCAAACACAGTGATTTTTATTTGGAGTTCTTATACTTGTGTAACAGGTAGGTTTCATTGAAATAGTATTGCTGCAATGAAATATATCGTACCCATTAAATTCCACAACTATTTCCACTGGTTTATTCTTCTGTGACTACAATACCGCACGAAGTAAAATTGTGTATACATTCTTTACTGGAAGCTCAGGTTGTTAAATGTTTGAACGGCCTTTAAGGACTGATGAACTTCGCTTCCTAAATTAAGTAACCTAGTCGTTAATACAACCTAAGAATTGAACATCAAGAATGTCCCTACGTATACAAATTTGTATCAAGTTTCCAATGTGCCTCTCAGAAGCACAGTACACGGAGCATCAAACTTAAACCTTATTAAATCTTGTGCTCATCAAAAGCATCAGGATGTTGGATTCCACGACGAATATACAATGCACGAGTAGTGAACTGTTGCATAAATGTTTAAACGTATGTAACTTGTATATCCAACGTTGTCAGCGCTGTACGACCGAGTAATGGGACAGAATGTGTCACGGAAAATGTCACGTGCTAAGGATATTCGTTGAGTAAACTACCTTCCCGGCGATCGCGAGATGTTTTCTGTGCAGAAAAGGACGGCAACACGCGATGCCACGGAAAAATAGCACGGCCTTTGTCACCGGATATGAATCCTATTGAGCATACTTGGAATATGCCTGGGAGATCCAGCAGTGGCGCAAGAATGCACCCCCGATACGATGAAAGCTCGCTGGTTAGGCACCGAAGAATGACTCGGCATACCGCGAGGCGGTCTTTGGCATTTTTTTGGAAACTCTGTAGCCCTCTCTCATCACGAAGACGGAAAATTGAAAATCCAAGCTGAAGAATAGTTAACGCATTCCGACCACAAAGTATGATTCACTTGGGTGCATTTTGCGATGCGACATTCTTCCACTTTTATCACAAATTGTTTACGTTATTTGTAAGCTGAATTAATTCCCATCGTGTTCGAAACACAAATATGTGCTGCAATTATTTCGAAGGATCGTTCTAATAATTATTAGCGTAATAATAACATCGACACGAGTTCAGAAGCTGCCATGATTTTCCTTGCAAGATTTGCAACGAACCGAGGGCCCCCGACACGAATTTTAAGTCCGCTCCTTTTCCCTCCTTCTTTTAATTAGAAAATTAGTATACCTGGTTGATAAAGATAAAGGTCCGCGGCTCGCGGCCACACGATCGCCGAGCGCTCCACGCTGCCTGCTTGATTCCGCGTGCTTGCGGATCCGACAAATCCTACGAAGAATCGCAAGCAAAGACGCGGTTCTTGTGTCTCGTTCTACCACTGATGGACCGTCGCTTACGCAGTTCACGATTCTCCTTCGTCCTCTCCGACAGCGTCTGCAGCACAACGACGATGCGCCGTCATCCCTTTCCTCCTATCCGCGACATGAAAACGATACAAGGGAATCGTGATTCTCAAGGGAAGGACGCCGATTGGTATTCGTCGACACGGCAGTCTCGGTTCTTTCACACAGCCGTACACTCACTAAACACGTTCGATGAAATGTCGCTGAAGAACATCAATAAAAATTCAACAAGCACAGAGGCAACCGGAACGGTTTTACACTGATAGCGTGTAACTGGTTTCAACGTGAGGAACATCCGTAAGTATCGTCGAAACGGCACCGTCAGAACGCAGCCGGTAAGGGTCGTACGGCCACGTGAGCTAGAAACGATCGAATCCGTATCCACGTGTCGTCGATCTCGCGCAGACGTTCAACCGAACGAAATTGTATCCAGGCGAATAGTTGAAATTATCTGCCCGTACTCGCGACGCGGTCCACGGGGTTGTCAATTGACGCGCGCGTCCTCCGACATCGAGCGTGAAAACACAGGTGGACACCTCGAAGCCGCGGCGGCGTCTATTAATATCTTGCCGCTGTTACGTACATTAGGGGGACGACGATCACGATGTACAAGGGACCCGCAGTCAGTACTCGAAACACCGGGGCACGTGTATCACCAAATATCAATAATAACAACAACAACAACAACAATAACACCACTATCACCATGCAAGGGAGGATAGTCCCTTTGGAATCGTTCCTCCGTTAGCTCCGCAGCAGACGCTCCTCGTGCTAGGTGTCAGCCCCTTCGGAGATGCTGGTACCGGCGGTGAGAGCGTCGACCGCGTGGCTACCGACCGTGCTCCTTGTCGACGTCGCCGTACTCATCAAGAAAGAAATTCGCCAACCCTCCAGTCAAGGTGGCAACGAAAGTTTGTTCGTCACCCACGCGCAAAAATCCCGACCGTCTCGTTTTCGCGGCGAGATCCTGATCGTCTCCAGCGCGCCCGAGCTACCACTAATCGAGTCTCGTGTTTAACGTTCGATCGGCGAAATATGTCCCGACGACGATGAAAATCCGGCACACGAGAAGGCAGGGTGCGGGGGTGTGTGTGCGATAAACAGTGCTGGATGGCCAGCTGATCGGTAGGACGTGAGAAAACTCGTTCACTCAGCAACGATGCTGCCTTCTTTGCCAAAACGTGGAGATGGTGTACACTGCGGTCGCTCTCCGCACACTGAGGATAGCTGACGTCACGAGCCCACCACGCGGAGGTGGTCTCGCGAGCGAGCGTTTCGCGCCGGCGCCTGCAGCGCTGCAATCCCTATAGATACACGACCAGTATACCTCTCTTTGCCGGTATACTGCCGGTATACTGCCGGTTGCCTATATATCCCGTCCGCCTACGTCGACGGTTCCACTCGTTTCTACCTACGACCAGAGACCGAGTAACGGCTTAACCGTCGACGGAGGAGCTAACACCTAATGGAGTTTTACGTTACGCAACGTTGGATACGGTCAAAGAGGGCAAGCGCGCGCACCAAGACACGAGACCAACCCTTGCAGATGGAACGAGGAGAATCGTTCGATGTGAATATTTCGCTGGTATTACCGTACCGATGCCGCGACGATTTCTTGTTTCCTTCGGATTCTTATTTCATTTGGCGGACGCCAACTTTCTTCGACACTAGAACTACCGGTAGATTTCGGTACCATTTAAATGGCACACGTTAGGCAGATTAGGATATGCAATTGTCATTCTGTCGTATGAAAAGTCATCGTGAAATGGACGTGCGACGACATCTACGAGTATATATCAATAATTTTAAAGCAAATCATCTGAAACAAGTTTGTTTGAGTTGCTTGGTAGTTCCAGTGTTAGCGCTGTATAATTGTTAGAGAACTGGATGTTGCGGGCTAAACAAGTGTTCGTCTGGATCGTGGCTCCAAAATTTCATTTGTATTGTACGAGAGGGACCGGGTTGGCTAATATCAATATTCATTACATTTTCAATGAAATAATATTCTTATTCGTATGGGAAATAGTATCGTTTATTGGTGATATGCTGTGCTAATGGTACCTTGAGAAAGTGTGCAAATTGATTTTTGTTGCAATTTTTCTATGTGAATTATTTGGAATATGTTTTCTTCTTTGTACTGCCCAATTATTTCTTGCTCGATCACGTAAGTTCTGATGTTCCAAGTTTTTCTAAATCTAAAAAGTAATGTGTACTATTGAATACAGTGACAGTTCTAAGGAGAAAGAGAAAATTTTATAAATATTTCAACTTCCAGGGTATTTCCAGTGCTTTACCTTCTTTCTGTCCGATATCAATTTCCTCGGAAGCAAAGCTGCATACAAAAGAAATGTTACGGTAAATTTTAGTTCCATTTTTCCACGCAGCCAACCACTTTTCGATTGCACCGCCAGTTCGAGTGGCGACCCGTATTTAATGTCAACCGATATAATGTGGTTCATTAGCACACAATCGATTAGTCCTCGAAACATTTTATTTCCTTTGCTGCAAAGAGTTTCAAGCGTACACAAAACAGTTAATTTATAGTATTTTAAATAATAGTGGAATACGAATTATAGGGACGATGAAAATAAATCTAAATTATTCGGACCACTGGTTTTCGTAAATAATCAAATATTTTGTAGAAATTGAATTGTCAGTGCTACGAAGCAGTATCTAAAGCCACTGAGTTCACCAAGAACCACGAATTTCTGCCGGATATATCTCACCCCGAAAAAAATGTTTTGGTTTCGCCAGTGATGATTAATCAACGTCATAAGCGATTTCAACACGAACCCCTATAGAATTACTTTTATTCTTAACTGCCACGAGGTACGTCTCGGACAGTACACGAAGGTCATAGGATTAATACGAAAAATCACGTAGTATATACGAAAGAACTCTTGATCACCATGAATCTTCGTTAAAATAATACTTCGTGAACGTTCTGTTCCGTTTTACGGACTCGGACATTTCTACAATGACATGTTGCCGAATAAAAACTCGTCTTCGGTGAGTTCGCTGTTTCGTTTTTAACTTAAACTAACGACGAATCGTCGCTGCTTAACAGAAATCTGTCTGAAACGTGGACGAATGAATGATTTAAATTCAATTACGTCCTTCGCGAGACCAACGCATCCTTCTTGCTTAACTTTTGATGCGCTCTCATTAAAACAAAAAATCGAATACTAGATAAAGATCGCCCGAGTATCCCTCTCGCGGCGATACCCATGATCCTTAAGGTGATTTCTCACAGACGGGAAACCGCGAGCGTGGGATTTCAAACAGAAAACTCGCTAGTCCCTTCGGACCGTCGTTACGGGCAGAAAGTTTCAACGGAAGTTCTGGCCCAACTCCGTCAACTCTGCGGAAGACGATGGAGAAATCGGCAAATCCAAGACGAAGGATTGGTAAAAATGCAAGTACCTTTTGTCGATCTCCAAATTCAGATGTCACGGAAAGTAGGAACCCCATTGCTTAGCTCCGAGATAAATCCGTATGCATGGCACATAATCGTATTTTAAGCGACGTCAATATGGCAAGACTTGAACGATATGTTCGCGAATCGACGATACAGTCGATGCACAGCATTACGCACGGGGAGTAGCAATTGTTGCCGCGAGTTTCTTCCTCGTTATAAGTGGAGTATCTGGTTTAAGTGGATATCAGTTAACATGCAGGTTGGTGTAGCAGGGACAGAATAGTTGAGAAAATCGTACGGGAACGAGAACGAGAACGAGGACGAGGGCGAGAAGCAGAAGGGATAAACGCGGGGACACAGAAATCGTGGAAGTGAAAGGAAGGAAGAAAGGAGGACAGAGGGAAAGAAAGAAGGAAGAAAGAGAACGGCCGCCCGTCAATCTCCTTCTGGTCCCATCTCCCTCGTTCTTGCTCTCTTTCTCTTTTGCTCTTGATCGTTGGTGGTGTTGGGTGGGCTGATGGTAGGGGGTGGATGGAAATCAATAGCCCTGAATAATGAACCCCAAGGCAGTACCCTCACTCCGCTCTCCACGGTCTGGAGCAGTCTCTCATGCATCCTCTCATTCCAAACTGAGAGAGAAAGCAATTCTCTCTCCGTCCCTTACTTTCTGTCGTTTTCCCTTTCCATCTCGCTTCTTCTTCCTTCGATCTCCTTCACCTCTCTGCGCTATCCGGGGCCTACCCGATCCCTTCTCCTTCTCAACACCCGAAAGGAGGTGTTTGTGTCCTCTCCTAGTCCCCAACTTTGCTACGAGACCCCCTCGAACCCAATTCGGATAACCGACGGAAGAGGAGGTGGAGCAGGAGGACACGGAAAATGATTACCCTCCTCCTCCTCCACCGCCGCCGCCTCCTACGCCTCCTCCTCCTCCTCCTTCTCCTGCACCTCCTCCTTCTCTTTCTCCACGTCGGATCGATGGTCGTCGAGCACCTTAGTTCGTGATTCTCTTGGATTCGGATCAATACATACTTTAGCATTGCAATAAAATGGTCGGACAGCGCGTTATGATAGCCCACTCTCTTATCGAGTATCCACCGAAGAAGCAATTTCGCGGCCACTAAATTTATTTGCGATTTCGCTCGAACATAAAACGAGTACATTATAACGATTTAGAAGAAAGATAAGGAATAGGATAGGGGATTCGCAGCGGATGGCATAGATCAACGCGGGTACCACGGGAGATACGAGGATTCAATGGAAGAGGGGATACAGATCGTGATCGATGTGACGTGCCCTGTAAGTAGGTGGGTAACGCGGAATTAACATAATCGTTCAAGGCAGCGAGAGGCGCGATACTGAGAAATTGGAGCCTGACGTTTTCGTCCAACGGAGTCCCGATACGTCGACTAGAATAAATAGACCCGTCAATTTACATAGTCGTTAACGGGCATACCTGGCAAGCCCTTATCGGCTCCGTGGCTCCCGAACCTCCCGAACCTCCCGACCTAGCCAACTCGTTCCGTGTTAGTCCTACACTACACTCCTTCCCTGTACCTTTGGAACTTGAAGACCCTTCCCCTACGAAACCGCCTCGGATCCCTATCCAACCGGCTGATGCTTATTAAAGATCGATCAGGGACACTGCGGCGCTCCTTGGGTACTTTCGAATTTACGTCGAATTTTGCAATTAAAAGTAACCGGAAAACTGCGCACGTCGGCCTGAATGCAAATTCGTGTAATTTGCCAGTGTCTATAATGCTTCTACTGCTTGTACCTTCAACGATGCATCCGTAACGACGACTAAAAGCTACAGTTTAGCGGCATTTACAATTTAGATACAGACGGATTGTCGCGAGGGGGGTAAGGCCCTCCCTTTATTCAAGCCGAGTGATTCGATTATTAAACGTACTCGATATTCCGCCCGGAATACATGCTCCAATTCTGGACAAAATCCTCCGTCGAATATGTGCACGCGACAATGAATAAGGATAAAGTAGCCTCGTTTATTTTCCTCGGCCACGTATTTTTCATCTTTGATTGGGGGTCTCGTTACTCGCCCCCTCTATTATTATATTTCGCCGTGCTGACTTTGTTTTGATACCGCGCGGGATTATTATTCACTTGTCCTTTGAAGACAGCAAGTCGGTGTGCCCGACTTGGAAATGTTTTCCCTAGTAATCAAACGGATCATGGTGCTGCTCATCTTCCTCCGCGGAGCCAAAAGTGCCTAAGGCGGATCGACGGAACAACCTCTCGTAAAGGCGGGCTGGTAACGACTATGCAAATTTCATTTGGCCCGGCCCAATTCTTCACACACGAAAGATTAAGACATTAGAGTAAGGGGAGGAGGAGGCAAGCATGCTCTAAACGGCGAAGTGAATATATATATATATATATATATATATATATAGAGAGAGAGAGAGAGGGAGGGTGGAGACGTACGAGGAAGCAAAGGGGAAGCTTTTGGGCACGGGGATCAGGACACCGACATACTTCCGCTGTCTGGATTATCTTCGTGCCTTCTACTATGCGTCGCCTTCGCATGTAAGGTTAAAACGATTGGGCTCTTAAATTTCGCACGAAACCTCGCCCGCTGACGTGTACGATTCGGCGATCTACTGACAGTCACGTGCAACACTCTATTGCGTGCCGGTTATACATTGCGGGTAAACAAATACATTCAACTGCGAGCGACGTTTTCCACTTTCATTCAAGAAGGAATACGCGTTCTGGGAACCGAGTCGAATTTAATTAACTATCATACTTTGCAGTTGGAGCATGGAACAGTTTTTCCAACGATGACTACGAGTTGGCTAGACGGCACTGCAGATTTAAAGGCGAACGTGCCTTCCCAAGAAAAGAAAAACACGAACCAAGTCCGCTAATGATTTTGCAGATTGGAAATGAAGTCTCAACAACTTTCTGTTTAACCAAAATGTACCTTCTTTCGGGCAGTGTTAATACTTGAAAGCACGTATTGTTCACACGCGCTCCATGGTCGCATTCGTTATCGAATGCGGCAAAACATTTCGTCAAACACGCTGGGAAAGTATATCGTCGTTTCGGATACGGCCACGCAAGAACGAGCCATCCAATTGTATCACCGCGTATCCGCCGTCCTGCCAACACCAATGAACTTTACCTCCGGCTCAGATGGGATGATATTTAAAGGGGAAGTAATTAGTTAGTTGTTTCAATGGAATAAACACGGCACCCAGACACCGGCAGAGTATACGCAGTTTTATATTTCTCCGGGAACGTATAGTCTGTGTAAAAGCTTTCAGCCAAAGAATTTCGCGGCCCTTGTTCTGCAACGAATGAATCTCGGCGGTGGTGCTGCATCGCGGAGGATTTCGCGTCCGCCGGAACAACGGCTGAAAATGCATCGCAGGTTATGCTTCCCATCTCCAGGTCCTACACCCGCCCCCTGCCTCCGCCACGATGGGAATTCCCATTCTTCGTGTTCGGCGGGCCGGAATTTTCCGGCAGCCGACTTCGATGTTGCTCGAAACTTCTTCCCCCGTGCCGTCCCTTACCACGCGAGGGTGTAATTTTAGTTTGATACCACGTGCAATAGCCATACGGGCCAGGCGTTCGCTCTTTGATGCAATAAAGGACGAGGAGACGTAAGATGGAGAAAGCGCATCGCTGCAGTGGAATAAGGTGGCGCATCGCCGGGTGTCCTTTGCTACCCTTAGCAACGCTCCTTCTTACCCTCGATCGAGAAAAAGCCGTAGGTATTACCTTATTTCCCCAGTGCCTTGCTCCCTTCTATCGTACAAATCCTCCTTAGAAGGGTGTTCGCACTCGGGCACAAACACACGTACACACATTCGCCGGCAACAATCCGCCAAGGTATGCATTTCTAGCCGTTCGCTTCTCGCCAACCTCGCTACGAACCTTACTTATACCGAAACAACACGGGCCCTCGTTATTTTAATCGTCGCGGCCTTTCTCCTTGACGGAAAATTGCTTCTCCGTTTAGGTCACTGTCGGCCATCCGTTTCAGGGTCGAACGTTTTCCAGTTTGGACAGCGGAACGTCGATGGGAAAATTCGCGACGGTTAGAAACGCAGCGAAGACGCTGACGGATGGGTATTATTTCCAGGACCACGGAGTACCGTTTTAAAGAGGATTTCGCGTTCGGATTAAAAACAACAATTTCTCCGCTGTCAATTCGGACACCAAATTGTTCGGAATCCTAGCAATTTTCAATGGACCAGAGGGCGATGCGTTCACTGGATCGATTCGCGGTACAGGAGGGACAGAGTAGAACCGATGTAGAGGGGCCCGTGGCAAAAAAAGTGGGATAACATACGCCCGTGCATGCAGACGAGGAGATGGGCGAGCGAACGAACGGACGGACGGACGGACGGACGGACAAACGGAACGAACGGACAGACAGCCCTAGTGAACCTCGTGTCGAGAGAGGAGAGAGAGAGAGAAAGGGATTGCGGGAAGACTGGGTAGCGGGGTTGGTTGCCATTGTAATG
Organism: Nomada fucata; assembly: GCA_948146005.1. NCBI lineage: Eukaryota > Metazoa > Arthropoda > Insecta > Hymenoptera > Apidae > Nomada > Nomada fucata. The sequence goes on from OX411281.1 coordinate 8,538,273, forward strand.
GCGTGTGCCATGGTCCCCATGTGCCAACCACCCCAACGGCTGAGCCCTTTGCTACACTGCTGTTAAATACGTTGAAACGAGCAAACCGCTCGCGAGAGTTAAACTCGTAGTTATCGCTCGCATCGATATACATATATACATATATATAAATGTACGTGTGAATCGATGGACGCGTTCTCTTTAAATCCACTCTGGTGCACAAACGCTTGCAATTGAAAGGAAATGATTTCATTTGGTTCTATTCTGTGGCCAGCGCCGATATCAAGATTTATATTTTAATACATTTAATTGAACGACAAAATGATATACGTTTGTCGCTTAAATTATGCCGTCGGCCGCGGCACGATTCCACCGTTCGTTGCATCACGATACCGTTTGATTGTGAATTGTAGCATCGAATTGTATTGTGTTTCGAACGCCACCCTTCGCGACCGCTGCTCCATGCAAATCGACCATGTGTGTTCGCGTGTGGGGGCGCGTGCCCGTGAATCTGTGCGTGCGTGTACGTTCAGTACCACCCTCAAGACCGTTAATTATCTTTCTTTCCTCCAGCTGGAAAAAGTTATGCCTCCTATACGCTCGTTAACGAATGACGATGTCATCGTGGAACGAGATACGACATGCGAGGTAAGATAATGAAAAAGGAACGAGGAAGAACGGAAGTGTCCTCGAATACCGACGACGGAAAGTTAGCAAAGTATCGTAACTACCCGGTAATTAAGTAAGGATGCCGAAGTGGCAGTCAATGGGGCGGGCGGTGAAATAAAGGGAATGCAAAGCGAGTTTCCGTGAACAGAACCGAGGTGGTAGTTTTCTATTTAAGGTGAATTGTAACTCAATCCGTAGGGCAAAGCAAATTGGTCGAGTGCCGGCTGCCGGAAGAAGGATCGCCGTGGTAACTGTCGAAGAAGTGGAAGGTGATCGGCAGGGGAGCGAGGGACGCCGGTGGATAGGCTACCATGATCCAGCTCGTCGATGCTAGCCGGGAGAGTTGAAGGGGCAGATGTATTAGCATTCGCAACAACCGTCCTGCTATCGTTAAGGCGGAACGAACGGGAAAGAAGAAGATCGAACGTTCGGAAGATAATAGCCGCGAAAGAGGACGGACAGCGCGGCGAGGACAGGGACCGGCGAAAAGGGAGGAAAAGTTTCGTTCGAAACCGTGACAAGGGACGGGACGGCTAGGGGAGGGGATGGAAAGCTGCGCAGCTCGAGGAATCAAAATATAATTACACGAAGACAGGCCGTAACACGGAGACAGAATCGCGGAGAAATAGACGGGTCTCATTAAAATTGGAGAGCTGTTTCGAAACTACAAGACTGCCGTGTCGGTTGCAGCCTCGTCGCCGTTGAGCACTACCTTTCCCTAACTCGAGCTCTTGCCACACGACCCCTGCCCTCCCCCCTCCCCACCCATCGCTGTGTATCCTGCGACCGAGCCTCCAACCGCCTCCCAACCCCATCTCTCGCCCATACGTTTTGAACGAAAAAACTTCACAGAGGTTACAGACAACGTATTGAAAAAGTGTGCTGGATGTAAAATAAAGGGAACCGAGCCGTTGAATGAAACTTCGCGGCTTTCAAATGTGCATTTTAATGAACCCGTCGACATCGTCGGACCCACGACGTTATCAAGCGACACAACGACTTCTCTCTAAGTAGCCGCGGCCAATCGTCTTTTTTCACCCCGCCTCGACGGACGGTGCGATACCGTCATCCCGCCTACCTCGCGACAGATAAAACGTACGGGCGCTCTCTCTCTCTCTCTCTCTCTCTATTTGACTTGGCGAATGTCAGCGCAAACGAATACATTTCGTCGGTTGTTGGCAAAGTGACCCCTTCCACGGATTGTTTCAGCGGACGCGCGACGAATCCGTCCACCCTTGTTTACTGGAAAGCTTCAAATTACAGGTGCCGTCGCGGCGCGATTGACGAAAATCGCTTCGTAACAGCTCTGTAGCTGTTTTACACGGCGGACGATATCTTCTTGTTTTTTTTTCGCGTTCACCCGGCAATGAGAGTATTTTCGAGAGCGCGACGAAGCGCGGACGAACGCCTTTAAGCTCGCGCGAGCATTAATCGCGAGACGGCCGATTCGATTTGAGCGCAGGTAATTACGATAACCCAATTAGATAGAAAACCGAGTATTAGCCAGGGGAAAGAAAGGATCGAAGGATTCGCGACGCGTAGAATTTCAAGCGTTCGCGAGGGTGTCCAGTTCGCTGCGATCCGAAAGCCGAATATGTACCGCCGAATGGTAATCGTAAATATACGCACATGTGCACGCGCCTTTGATACAGCCAGAGAGGTAACAAAGTATTCTCGATTGGCGGAGTGCACGTGAAGCGTAGCAAAGTTCGGAAGGGAGAGTAATTCGAGAGATTAACGAGCAATTTCCTGGCAAAAGCTCGACCGACCATTCGTCAACCATAAATTCCACATGCCTAGAGAAATAAAAATCTGCCCTGTCCAACGCAACGGCTCGGCGGATTTCTGCGTAGCTTATCAGTCGGATATTTATTGTGAAACACCTGCATTCCTGCCCACGGTCGGGCTGGCGGATCGTGGCCATTTTTCTTGCAAATTAAATAAACGGACGTCGCCGAAGGTTATCGGTTCAGCGTCACGAAACTTCCAAGAATTATTTATCAAAAACGGCCGTCATCCGCAGGACGAAATTAACGCCGGACGGTCCGCTGAATATTTTACTATCGCCCTCGGCATTATCACCGTGGTTCACTAGACGCGTGGCGTCCCGCATCGGCTGGAGAACTAGCTTTATAATAACGAAGCGATATCGCCGATGCCAAAATTCCGACTAAAAACCGCTCAGACTCCCCGGCTTTTCGGCTGATGCACAATTCATGAAGACAGTCCCAGCGCAGCTCACCGAGCGCCGTCTCATTTTTCCAAATGCCTTCATAAAATCCCAAGCGAGGCGAGGCATCGCGTCACCAGAAGCTCCTCTCGCACCGGCCGGGGCCCCAGCTCTCGTCCCCTCGCCCGCAGCCCTTCCACCCTCGTGTACGCGAAGAAGATATCGCGTAACCGACCCCGCCGTAACACGAGGAACCGGGATCGAGTGGAGGCATTAGATACCTTTCGCTGCGCGGGCGAAGCTGTGACCGGTGACCGGCGACGTCAGTGTTAAAGTCCCCGTTTCCGGGGCCAGTTTCCGGTACGGAAACGGCACGAAACGTTCGTGAACGTAGCGCCATTGTATCAGGTTTGCTGGCGTCTGGTGCACCGCGATGTTCGAGGGAGGAAGAGATTGCCCACCCCTCGAGTGGGAAGGAGAGGTTACCGGGGGTGGATAGGGAGGCTTACGGACGGCCAACAAAGGCCGTCGATCGTCGACGTCGGCTCATCCTCTCGGCGATCGACGTGAATGCCCGCGAAATTTATTGTTTCACCGGCTTAGCCCGCTCTTCTATACCCCCGCCCCCAGAACCTTGCTCCGCTTCTGTCGCTCCCTTTCCTCCCTCTTTTAGCTCTACGCCAGACGCTCTTTCTCGCTCGCGACGTCTCTGTGCCCGGACGGAGTTGCCGCCATGCACCGCGCGGCGAGACAAAAGAATAAATCCTGATTAATCTCTCACAGTCGCGATTCGAGAGCTACCGCGCCGACGACGCTATATATAATGCGTCGTCCGGCGTTACGATGCTCGCGCTCGAGAGTGCTCGGCGCGATACGCATCGCGCGTGCACGCCTTCGCCGCGGCGGCCGCGCGTCGTTTCCATCGCTGATCTTGTAAGTGTTAAGAGCGCGGTATAGATCGGGAGAGCCGGCGCCAGGTACCGAGATTACTGCTGACCGTGTATATTTATCACCTTTCGTTGGTCGGACCGGACCATTGTGTCACGTTTCATTGTGGTAACGACACCGTTGCCGGTCGCGGATGTACGGATAATCGTGAACCGGTAATATCAAACGGTCCGCGAGAAAAATACCTTCCGTAACCCCTGATAAATCAAAGTAAGTTGCCGCCGTCACGGGTCGAATATTTATGGGAGTTCGCGGTGTCGATGTTTCGAGCGCGCGTGTATCGGCGCGCGGCGCGCGTCGCGATTTGATTGTCCATCGTTGATCAAATGTATTCGATAAATAAAAGGGGGTTAAGTTTGCTCGCGAAACTACGAACCGACAGTTCTGCGCGAGCGGGGAAGCAAATGTCGAAGACGATCGCGTACCGAATTTCTGTTGAGAATCGGATAATCCAGCAGAGTTGGCGTCCACGATCGAAGCAAAGTGTTTCCACCACCGACAGCTGGTCGTTACTTACCCTTGTGCATGCCGGTGTACTTGTCCTTGAGCACCGTGAACTCGTAAATTTTCCCAAATTCCTCGAACATTGGCCGAAGCGCGTCCTCCTCGAGGTGGCGCGGTATTTGTCCCACAAAGAGTTTGATCCCGCTGTCTTCGTTGATTGGGGACGGCGGGGACGAGAGCGGTATCAACATTTCTACCTTTCCCCGGCAAATTCGCCACCAGCTGTGCGTGTCAAAACTGGTGTCCCGATGTCGACGACCTTGGGTCCCGTCTCGCGTACACCGGTCGCACGAGATCGATCGTCTGGCACGTGTTTTCGGGTAAAAAGGGCTTCGCGATTACTTATCGCGCCGCGCATGAACCACAACCGCGAGCAGTCAGTGGGCAGTTGACACGTGAGAAGGGGACGGGCAGCGTCACGAAGGTGCTCGTTAACTGTCGTCACCGACGGTAACCGGCCGGCAGGGGGGAGGGTGGGTTGCGAAGGGTTGTAGGTGGCGAGAGTATGAAACGGAGGCGTTATTTGCCGAAAGCGTAGCACCGACGAATGGCGAGCCAGAGGGAGGAGAGGCTAGAAGGACGAACAGGAGGAGAAAGCGGAGGTTGGCAGCGGAGGAGGAGCAGGAGGTCCGGTTTTAATCAGGAGCCCGATAAAAAATACACGATAGCGTAATCTTCGTTGGAACGGAAAACAGAGTGACGTGGGAAGGGTAGTGCGACCGAAGGGAAAGAATGAGCAAGATAGGAAGAGCGTCGAAAGGGTGGGTAGCGGCTAATGCGGCTCGTGCACGGAGAAGCGAATACTTAACGAGAAAGAGGGTGAAATAAAGGAAGCCAGTGGAAGAGGGAGTGCGGCGATACTGCTCGCACGCAACGATTAATGGCTTTCGAAACACATTAAGAGTGACCTTTAAAAAAAATATCTCCCGTCCGCGTAAATGAAGTTCGTGATATCGTGTGTGTATGTGGTCGTCTGTATGCGCGTGCGTACGTGCGCGATCACGTCACGTCGCCGTTGATTCACGTGGATTTAATGACCATTCGGCTGATTGGAAGATACACGATGTCCATGCGCCTGCACTTGCGTTGATTATTATCAATTACACGTTTACGATAGAGCCCATTACAGAAGTAACGGCCAATGGTGATGCTTATCGATTCGCTCAGGTTCAATCGATGAACGTGCTGAGCGATGTCTGTGGTCGCGTGCACGAACACCAGTTGCTCGGATAGTCCGCAGGTAATCTGAATAGAGAACGTTGGATGCAACTGAAAAAACCGGACAGAGCTCGTTCCAATGAACGCGTCTCGCCTCTATATAATCCAACGCGTAAAAGTGATTTGTACACCAATAAAGCAATATACACTTAAAAATGGAAGCGTGCAAATGAAGCAAGAGATTATGTATCAGGTAACAGCAACACTTAAATGCCGACCACGATACCGCACTTTCACCAGACAATTATCACTTTCTAGTCGAAATAAAAGCACCACCGACGAATTAGTCGATTATATCCAACATGTATTGCACCAGCTCGCTGAAACGACGTGGCACGATCAAGGATCTTTGACGCTTGTTTTCCTGCCACGTTACACGTGAACCACGATATCCTTCCAGATTTTCACGTCACAGCTGCAGGATACGCGGCGGATTTTCTTACACAACGCGAAACTATCTTCCAACTGACAATTTAGATCCCGCGGCACGCTACTTTATCTTGGGGCACGACGAACGGGCAGGTTATTTCGTAGACAAAAGGGAAATATCTTAAGCTAAACGATCACAAGTACAGCACGTTCACGATCACGAGAGAACATAACTACGACACAGCGCACGAGACACTAGACAACACTGGTGGTTGAACGACCCTCAGCTTGATCCACACCACGCGCCCTGACGCCATCGTCCACCGGGAAATTACACGCACCCATCCCCTCCTAAGGGCCGCCCCTACGACGTCACCCCATCTCAATATACGAGGGGTGCACTTCCCCTATCGAGCCTTTGCCGGGCACGAGGGCGTCTTTGCACCCTCTTATTAGCCTGCCCAACTTCGTAACAGCCTCTGTGCCATCCATTTCCATGGATCGTCCTTAACCTCTGCTGCCCCATTCACCTGAATTCACGTGGAAATTGGATTCTACGAAACAACGTTACACTTTGTGTTGTTGCGCTTGAGATGGCTGTCTTAAACCGATTCCACCTCGGGAACCGTATATATTATCCAAGTTTTCCTTCCTAACAAGTTGTAAACACTTGTTTACGCCTGTATTTTTTTATTACAAATCAGAGAAAACTTTCTCTTTCACTTATTCTTCCGAGATTTTTGAGGGGAAAGAGAAGGTTTAAAAATTGGGGAAATTTATTTATTCTCGGAATAAGGCGCAGCAACGCGACAAGTCGGATTGACACAATTCAAATGATCGTTAAATACTGGGTGCCCAAATTTATATTAAAGTATCCACCGCGAGGAAAATAATTGCCTGTCATTTAAATGTTTTAAAGAAATACATCAACGGAATCTTACCTAGCATTACTCTGTGCCGTTGGTCTAGATTTTAAGACCACAGTTTTATGATTCGAAAGTAAATCGACCTTTATTTTATTCCACTGCCCCATTAATTGCTACGTCGATACAATACACATGTTGAAGCCGAAGTGAATTCATTCCGTTCAAAATCCACATTTATTCGCTTCATTATTTCATATTCCTGGCAAGTAATTTAATTCAAAGAAATGTGCATCTTTGCGCGTAGCTAACGAGGAGTGAGAGGAATCGGTATTGTGCATGCCAACGCGTCTCGTCTCAGACATAGGTTTTTGGCGTATTACTGCGAAGGGTGTCCGCCGTATGTAGTGGGTTGCCACTCTACGGGGTTGGTGAGCTGAGTCATCGCCTCGTACGATACTCGATCGCATCAGACTGTGCCGTTTCACGAACACACGTGTGCTCCCAATTAAGGAGCTGTGTGCCGTGTTGTTCGCGTGTGTGCACGCATCTGCGGAACCCCACCGATTTCTGAACTGCCAAATTTTTCACGCAATCGCTACGTACATGATTCCGTGATTGCTTCCCACTGGTTCTCTACCACCACAAATTCATCCCAATTTCTATAGATAGTACGCACACGTCCGATAGCGTTGGGCGGGAAGGAATTCCCTTATGGAATTTTATCATTCATCTAGAATCTAGCCCCATTGTTTTGACATAGAGACTGTCTGGGGAACATAATTAAATCGTAATGAAAATGATACTCAGTTTCTATGGGAAATGATTGAATCGAAGGCGCACATATAGTTGAGAACCGGTACTATGAATAAATAGATTGGGCAACGCACTTTTTATTTTACTTAAATGTAACTAAAAATATAGCGGCCAGATGATTTTGTTAACTATTTAATATTGTATTATCGATTAATTATTCGACAAATTAAATGCCGGAATTCAAAAAAGGTATTGTAAAATAGAAATGAAATTATTGTCCAATATGAGTTATATTTTTCATCGTTTATGAAATTCTACTTACCCCTTCTAAACTGCTGAAGGGTAACGACTGAAAGGTCGACATTAATTTTTGAAAATGAGCTTGCAATTAAATGTACTTTAATATTACGATATAAATAGTCTGTATGAACACGTGTACACAAAGGTCAACGCGAGCAATACGTATCGGCAAATTTGGTTCGAAACACACGTGCTGAGTTCCGTGCCTATCGACCCACCCTCTATGGAAAGACGCGGTCCGCGATGTTAATGTAGGTTAAGGATGGAAAGAAACACACCGTAGTGTGCTCTGGAAAAGCGCAGACCGTACAAGTGTGCTGCATAAGTATTACGTTTGCACGTTCCTGCAAAACTGACAAACTGCTCTTTGTTTCGAAATTAAAGAGACCTAGGTTTCTCGGTTAGAAAACGCAAAGCATCGTTTCGTTTGTGTGCACGCGACAAACCACGATACAGTACTTTGACTGGCTAATATTTTTCCATATTTACATTCTTCACTGAAGAACATGGAGCTCCAAAAGTTAAATAACGAAGCGTCTAGAAATGTCGTTTCGCAGCAGGCAAATGTTAGTCGTCGGGTACTTAACAAATAATAAAATCTAAATATTCTCGAGGTTATACATCTTTGATTGATAATTTGCGCTATTTCCGCGCTAATGCGCTTTCCTAATTCATATTTCGTTCCCAAGGAAGGGAAAAAGGAGGAGGTGAGAATGGTGTTCGGTAAAGGTCGGCGCGCTGGAGATGAACCCGGCGACGTCGACGTGATTTATGGCTAGAGGAAATTGCCCGAAAGTATACGAATTTTTCGTCGAAGGACGAACCTACAAAACGTGATCCATGAAAAGCTGAGTATCGACCAAAGATAACATTAGAAGGACGGCAAGAAATACAAACGAGTTCTCGGATCGTTTCCGTGCCTGCGCACATACGCGCCGCTCCTCATGTTTTATACAAACGAGCGCAGAAAAATCGGGACTAAGAAAATAGTTTCTGAATGTAGGGATTCGAGATGGTCCAATGGCAATCGAGCCGTTTTTCACGGGGCGCTACTCCACCGACAAAATTAATCACGCTTTTCTTTCACCGTTCGCGGTTTCCTTGTATTATATATCAGGCGCCCCCGTATCGTTAACTCCTCAACAAGAAATATTGCAGCCGTTTCTAAAGAACGTGCGCGGTGCATGCAACACCCCACTGTCAACAATCTTTTTCGTCCGCGCTTGGAAAATGCTTGCCGGCCAGGAGGGGAAAAAAGGGTTTCACAGTAAAATCATGCAAAATTTATGTTAGCGTACCGAACGAGCCTACTCTCTTCTCGTTGTCACTATCACGCGCGTAAATCGCGGCGCGCCGATCTTCAGGAACCATCTTGCGTACCACGGCATCCCATCCCTCGCCGTTTACCCGGGAAGCAAACCCAAAAAATATAACCCACCGGTATCTGGCGCGCATGCCCCAGAAACCCTACCGGCAATAATTCACGCAAGGAGGATGCTCTTCCCTGAGTAGAGCCACGGGTGGCACGGTGTACATGTATGGGCGGTATGTATCGCGAGTATCGGCCAGTTTCTTCCTGCGGGTAAACGGCCATGTGTGTGCCCCGTGCCACGGTCATGCCCACGTATACAAGAATGTATGCGCAAGTATGATATAACTCACGGCAAAGTTCCAGGCCACTTGTGCCGTGTAAATTATTAAGCATGTGTTGCCTCCTGCCTCGCCTGACTGGGGCGGCAAAGGAGCCGGGAGGGTGGACGGATGCATCGAGAGGGACGAAAGGTCAGAGAAACATCGGCGAAGCCTGAGGAAAGGGGAGAAGGTAACCAGCGGTTTCTGTTTCGACCTCTTTGTCGGTCTCTCCATGGGATGAAGCACCATTGTAATGCCGCGTAATGCAATGCAATGCGATCTAAGTGAACTTTGGCTAGGTCGAGCGCATGCATATTAGCCTCATCGCCCGAGTAGCAGTGCCACAACCGCCTCTTGCGTGTCCTCCCGCCAGCCCTGTCTTTGCCCGGCTCCTCTGACCCCTTGCTCTCCTTCGCACGCTTCCCCGCCACTTTCGTTCCGCTGTATCCACTTGGCCCTTCGTACCAGGCGCCATCCCAACTCTCGTCTAAGGCCGACTTTAATGCGCGAGGGTGCCATGGGATTTGCCGGATTAGCACCGAGAATTAGCAAACAGATGCGGCAAGATGCTACCTGCCTCCGACATCCCGAAAATTATTTGTCGCTTCGTCGCTTCGCTTGCTCTCGCGCATATGTCCGCCGTTATTAGAAACATTTAAACCTTCCTCTGCTGGGTTATATTCGCATGCCAATGCCACGCTGGCTTGGGTAACTTTTCAGGAAGAAGAAGAACTGTGGAATAGCGGTATCGCAGGGACGAAAGATTATGCATTTAGATTGTTACTTCCTGCTAGTGAATGTCAAAATTCTGACGAGTAGTGACATTAAAATGAGCTGTATTATCTCGTTAGTATGGTCTTTTTGCCCGTGTTGGTTTTTATTGTCCACATAAATGTCAACCGATTTGAACGTTAAAGACGAAAATATAACTTCGTTTCCTAAAATTGCCGTTGAAGCAGACTTACGAAATGGCAGAAGATCTGTCGAATAGAAATTTAGTGGAGCAACGCGTAGTGAATATTTTTTGCAGCTTTGTGAGCGTGTAAAAACTTTGGGATACATCCAGTACATTGAAAATGTAACTGTCATTCAGAATTTAAGAAACATTTTCTTTAGAAATGTACACTCCCAATTTCTATTTAACACATAATGAGTTCATTGCAAAATGTTAAACAACGTGAAAGTTGTTTTAAAAGCGAATGAAGCATTTACAGTACAGCCTCGATTAATAAATAAATTGAGACTCAGCCGACGTTGGGAACGTAGCGAGAAATGATTAAAAACAGATTCTGTATACAATTATTGTCTGTCTTTGTGACACGAAAATGCATTCCTGGCGCAAAAGAATGTGTATCTGGGCAGATGTACTTACATTCCCACTATTTCGTAATACCAATTATATTGGCGCTAAAAAACGTTCTAGCATGATATATTTTTAATATCGACCAGCTTTCTCGTAATAGACAATTATATATTCTTAGTCGGGTCAAGACGCTGGCCAATCAGGACCCTGGTTAACCGAAGCTCCAGATGATTGAGACCACGGATAATCACGACCCAATTAATCGAGCCCTTGCTGTATCTATTAACGCGAAAGTTTAATCCAACCTTTTTGCTCTACAGCGCGGCGCAAGAAATTTTCACTTACATTAGCGAACTAATAACAAACCGCTAAACTGAAAACGATATCCGCCATATATATAAAATGCGTTCTGATTACTTTGCAACCTAAAACCTCTCTTTCCTACTGCTTCGTACACATTATGTATAATTTCTCAAACGCATAGTATGTAGATATTATAATAATATTTAAATCGGTTACGCAACATCGTGGCCCTTTACTTTTCTAGATAATATAGAATTGAAACAGTGTCCAAATGAAAGAGAACATACTCCAAATTCACATGTAGGGGAAACCGGGGCTCTTTGTCACAAAAATTGAACTTTTTTAATGTTAAAAAACACACAGTACCCTCTAATGAAGCTTCGATTGCCCCATTCAAAACCCTTGTATTTAATGCATGTTTTAAACTTTCTAGATTGTCAAATTTTTTTAATATAATGACTTCTTACTTATTTTAAAGTGTTAGAAATATTGTGACAACTAGCCCCAGTCATGGGTTGGTTGTCAGAAAGTGTTGAGTTCGTTGTCGCATGGAATAGCTATGAAAAATATAAATACATTTATTGAAAAAACATTACTCATCATCGGAACTCAATGCTGCTTTAAAAATTATATTGGCAGTTGGTTACACGTATAAAACGAATACGTCATCATAAGATCAGGAGGAATTTTCCCACGGTTAGTACTCTTCTTAAAATATCTCACCATTTTGTGGGGTACAATTATTTCTTGAAATACAATTTAACTATCTACCAAATGGTTTCGACAAATAGAGGCGGTTGTCATCAGAGGTAGTTAGCCCCACGTATGCTGTGACACCCAACCCCATTTGAAAACTAGCCACGTTTTTTACATGTTGAGCGTTATCAAATGAATTTTTCAATCCTTCCATATATGAAAATATAAACCAGCAGTCCACTATTAATAATATAAATCATAATTTAGAATAATGTATAAAATACTCACTCAGCACAAAAAACATAGTTTGGCGTTCAACGACGTTTCGTTGACCAGAAAGCAACCGGCCCAACAAATGGAAAAATATGCATGTGCTCTGAACCGCGTGTACGAAACACATGTACCGACGAACGTTTCACCTGATACAGCTTATGCAAGAGGAGAAATGAACTTTGTGACAACCAACCCATGTGACAACCAACCCCGGTATCCCCTACAATATCTGATCTGTTTCACTACTCACCTCGATTTATCTCCCCTTTCGTAAATTTCCTTTCTTCCGATACTATTGCGAACTGACTTACTCTCTGCAAAATTGTCAGACTGCATTGCAACAAAAACGGCGACGCGCACCAAAACTGGAATTAGAACCAATCAATTACACTCACCCTTCAATGTATATACGAAACACGGTATCTCAAAGGAAACTCAAGATCGCCGTGTTCCATAGCTAAACGAATATTTTCAGCGGCTCGACTGTCGTGGAAAGGGAGATATATGTATATATATCGAAAACACGCATCGCGAGAGATCGCGCCCCAAACGGAAATGGGAAGAATGCCGAGGAAAGTGAATTAGAACATTCGACGAGTCGTAAATCGGCGACTTCGTCCTCTTAAGGGAATTACCGACGGTAAATCAACGAGCGGGCAAAAAAAACCGAGAGGAGACAGAAGAAACGCGTGTTCCCGTTGCCACTACAACGAAAGGTGCCGCTCGTCTCAGCGAAAAGACCGTGCGGAACAATACCGTAAAAGCTCTCTGTAAAATTGTAAGGAGAATAGACGAATACTGCTTCGACGCATTAATTCTATTAGTCCCAATCTAGTTAGAAGGGCACCTTACAAATTAGCTTTGCGAAACTTCTTGTTTGAATGAGAGGTAAGAAGGAAGCAATCAGAAAAGTATGTACGGGGTATTGAAAAGATGCTTGTCCGCTTTTGAAGGCATACAGTATTATTTAAAATCATTTATTGGCGACACATTCTTGATAAATATAAATGTACAATTACTAACTTCGCCGGCAGAAGCTATGTTCTGTTACAGTTTCAACGGAAATGACTTTCTTACTACGAGCAATCAATACGATCTATGAATCTGGTTTATGTTACAGTGAGCTTCTCTTGAATACTGGGAACCGTGTTAATAAGTGTCTCGCTTCTGCTTCCACATAACAACGACATGTGCGCAGGACAAGAACGTGTAGTTCAGGTGCAAAATGCCGAGGAATCTCGCAGTCCGCCATCAGACAGCATGGAGGACAAACGCATTTTAAATTATCATACCAGATGAGATATGTTAGGAAGATTTGGGAGTTCTATGACATTTACTTGGAATAAAAGAAATCATTTTCTTCCTTAATTGATATGTGTATTAATTAATGTTGGATAACATTTTCTAACATTATTTCTCCAGTTATTGCGTAACAACAATGTATAATGTACCCTATCTGTTTCCTGAAACGTTCCGCCTGCATATTGGCATGCAACCACGTTAACTCAACACAAAAGACGAATCAATATTACTGCCCGCCAATTTCTAGATGTGGGCCTCTGTATCGCGAGTCTCGCTATAAATTTTCGATTGGTCGCTTCACCAATGCATGCACTTGAGCATTTGAAAATTGTTTGAACAAAACCACCACGAATTCGTGCGGTATTCGGGTGCTTTGATAATCGTATACCCACAATATGTCGGTCACGTTAACAGCACTTCTGTACGCCGCGGTCCGAACAGCAAATATTTATGTATTCTTGATGGCGTTGCGGTCAAACGTGAGGGACTACCAATCAATTAACGTTATTTCCCTTTGGTGAAATAAAAATATATTTATTGCATTTGCCTGAGACACAATCAAGTCCTTGATAGGTAAGTAATATCTTTGGCATCGTGATGGTTGATTATTTATAATTTAAAGGGATAATATGGATATATCGATAGAAATCAGTTAATTACCATCTAATTTCCGTAGTAACTTTTTAGTTTTGTTCATCGGCGTTTCTATCATACTTGTTTAAACACGCGTGCGTATTTATGTTGCTTCGTGGATGCACGTGAATACGTAACATACCTGATACAATTCATAACTCAATCACGGATTAAATTACAATTTCCTATTAATAACAAGGCGCACGTAATTACGGTCGATCGATAATTGGGAACGAAAATACATTTGCAGTGTCCAATTATCATATCAGCAATTATGTATCGCGCTTGAATAATATAATATACTGGAAATATACTGCGAGAATGTGAAAACTTTAATTGAAAGTCCTTGTATATAATTAATTTCTCAAGCAGTAAACAGTTTAATTCGTGAATTTGTGGGCAACGATTAATTGCGCGTTAAAGCTCAACTTTATATCCCCTTGTTTCAAAACTGATTACAATTTCAATCAAACGCAGACGCGAAATTGTGCTTTATAACGGCAAGTAAATAAATAATCGAATGTATAACCAAAACACTGTGACAGCTTCGATGTCATTAAATAGGAGATATCAAAACCTATTGCTATCAAATAAAATGCGCCAGCGGTTTCTGTATTGACAGTTATCGGATAATGCAGATTTTTCACTCCGCTCCATCCTATTCTATGTTCTTATACGTATGTACGTACAGGCGTGCATATAATAATCCATGTATACAGTGTACATAATACACCCCCCGTGGTAGATACGGACGAACTTGAAACGAGTTTCAGATTCTTTTGGGCGTTGAACGAGTTGGAGCGATTTGAAATTCCGGAACTCTCGCCGCGTGCTTTCTAATTTCCGATCGCTTCTTACGTGCTCCTATTCCAAACTCGGGATATCTGAAAAGAGCTGGGGCAAGTATACGTATACACCCCATGCAATCTGTGTGGCGAACATAGATGAGCGTCGGATAAAAGCTAAATGCAGGCTTGAGTTGAAGCCCTTCAATGACAGATATTATCTTTCGAGAAATAAAGGGAATTGATCGCAACGAAAGTAGAAATTAGGGGAATTAGTCTTCCCTGATTATAATGCACGCCGTACCATAAATTGTAATCCATGCAATCGTTTAATCTTTTCGTTCATGTCCGTGATTTACATAGATATTGTAACTGTACAATTTCGGTATTAGGATTGTATTATTTTCCTGCATCAAAATATCTAATCAATTAATATTTCGTTTTAAAAAATAATTTATGTGGTGATTAAAATTGGGTTGGATTTTTTGTTCGTTTAAAATGTTCCTAAAACTTCTAGAACGTAAAATGTTCTTTTTAATCGCGACGCGCACTGTTATTAATCGGTATCGCTAAATTCGATACTCTGTCGAATGTAATTTTACTTTCGCATTATAAACGACAGAACGTTGCTAATTATCGCATCTGTCTATTCTAACCAGAATAGCAAAATTTTCGTGGCATATAAATGTCGTATTCATTTGTACGATGATCGAAGCCCAGACTAACTGATTTACAAAAAATATGAAATCACTCTCCGACCGTTAATTAAAGCCATTGGACCATCGCGAAATTTCGTTACATGGGGGTGATGAAGCAAAACTTCCCCTCTACAGACGCCCGATGCTTCGTTCACGGGCTCGGGTATCGAGCGACATTACAAATCGAGAATAGAATCGATCGACCGTGAATCAGACAACATCAGCCCTCATGTGTGCAACAGTACGGGCACTGGCATCGTGTACGAGAACGTTGACAATTTTCAGAACAGATTTCGACAAGCAAAAAACGTCGAACGTTCGTAGCACAGTGGGTGATCATTGATATTATTATTGAACACTTTGAAATTGCAACTCATTTGTATGTTTGATGAAGAATGGAATTAAAAGTAAACTTATAATGACACCACTTTTTATTGCAGTACAGTTATGTTTTTTATGGTATACATAACAACGATTTTACATGTATTCATCGAATAGTGTATCCGTATGCAACATATCGTATTATCTGCGCAAAGTGTCATTTAATGTATGTTAAAATAAACGGTAAAGTACAAAAGGAAGAGCATAGGTCGCTATTATCGAAGTCATAATGGTATGAAATATATCAATCGGACATCTGCTCATAATAATTCGTGACTCATGTGACGCAACTGAATATATATAGAAAAACAAATGAATAAAAATGTCTCGCAATCTTCCTAGCCTTCCGTAAGTCGTACGTGTTTATCGTTTACTTTTTATCCATGGAAATTGTAAAACTCGATCACGATGCGTAGATCACAATGCGTACACCTCGCCGACGAAGAATCCAGAACGTATTTTAATCAAATTGTCTAGTTCTCGTTATTTAGGAATTGCTGGATAGAAAGAGATTTATGTAGGAGCAGTAAATTCCTTTTTGGAATTATTAACACGTTGACTTCCACAGTGGTCATATATGAACGCAGATTGTTTCTCCTGTGACGCCACGGTGGTCATTGGTGACCGGAGTGCTTCAACTATTTATAATTGTCAAAGTTGAATGAAAATTGACAGTTAATGCATTTTGAACAACACCGCCAATTAAAGTATACTTTAAAATAAAATATGCACCGTTCAACAATTGAATTTTTTTATTAGAACATCGTAAATAAAAGATTCATTTTTCTCAAATCTTGTATCTAGCGGTGTATTGCGTTAAAACATTTTAGACATAAATATGGCTGGTCAATGCAATCTGGGTAGTACGTAGTCACCTTTTTGATCCGATTTTCAGCAATTTTCGCTCCAAAACTTTTACAATTTTTTTTACTTCACTCTTGGCAAAATAGTGGTGCCAGGTACGCTATCCCTTCTTTCTTTTGCATTTCGTGCCGCAATTCGGCGACGTCTTACCGTAGGCGATATATGGAGTATTTCCTCTTCTGATATTTCATTTTGATACGATCCTCCCGATGAACATTCGCCTGATAATTCGTCACTCGAAAAATATTCAGAGTTTGAACCCATATCTTTGAGGGGTAATCTACGAATCTTATTATAAATACACCTCACAAAATAATCGTAAATGCTGTTGTATAATCATATAATTAAAGATAGAAGTGTGCACATATCTTACTATTATATTCAGAAATGAACAAATGCTATTTACTGATATCTTCTACACGTTTTACCAATATATTCCACACGTTTCATACCTTCCTCGCTACCCGAAATTTTATGATGCTTACAACACAAACTCTTGGGACTGAATAACGAATGCGATTTTTTGTTGAAATAAATGATGGTCTATGTAATCCGTTGTTATGATACCGTTTGAGGTTCGTACCATATCGCGCAGGCAGGGTAAATAGCCATAACGTAAATAAATATTCCAAAATAGTTATCAAGTCTTACCAACCATCAGCAAGATAAACGTTCCATGGGCAAGAATGTTGCCTTATATCACCAATTTATTATTATTTTGCCATTATATGCTTGGACTAATAAAAATACTTTCGTGGCGTCCTGAGAAAAACATGTAATTTCAGCGTGGCGGTCAACGTGTTAAAGATCAAAGGCTCTTCCAACATGCCGGAAACAAACAGCAGTTTTACGAGTTTAGATGCTTTGTACGTTTTCTGAATTTTTGTACATATGAAATTTTGAAATTAAAACTAGGAACGATAGATTTTCTTTTCTTTTCTTTTACATAGATGAAGATGCCGGAAGTAGTTCGGAATTTAGATTCACATCAAACTTAATGGATGCTTTAGACGGTCAGGGGGGAAAAAGTACATTTTGCGGGCGTCACTATATATTAAAATAGTTTAATATTAGAATTAATCAATATTCCGTGCTTGATACAGTTGTAGGTGTTGCAAAAGAATGGAGATCAAGACTGTAAACATTTAGAAACAACTAAGCAAAGTAAATTAAACGAATTCGTTGAAGTTACATTTATACTTATACATTTAACTTCATTGATACATTCTCATCAATACCTGACTTCTAACAAATGCATAATTAATCACAATACTGAGACTTTTTAATCGTACGCCATTTTCTTTCTTCTATTTAGTTATTTTTGCTTTTTTTTTTGTATTTAGAAATGTATACAATCAGATGTAATATATTTGCTACAACGAAGGATTTGTACTGTATAGTATTGGCGAACCGAAATTTCTATATTTATGTATATTACAAAAGTAATTTTTTAATTTCCACAA
This sequence comes from Nomada fucata, assembly GCA_948146005.1. NCBI lineage: Eukaryota > Metazoa > Arthropoda > Insecta > Hymenoptera > Apidae > Nomada > Nomada fucata. The sequence continues at coordinate 8,556,382 of OX411281.1, forward strand.
GCTTCAACTTCAATGACTAAGTAACTCACACTTTTATGGAAAAATGTAACGTTGGTACTAAGTTCTGGTGACTGCACACATATAGATTTAAGAGTTATATGAATCATAATAATAATAATATTATTATCAAAGAAATAAGACTCCTACCAAACAATAAATATTTAAATTTCTATATTGCAAACAATTTTCATAAATTTTTAGTACAAAATATAATACTTAATACTTACGAAAGAAATAATTATATGAGGCATGTGTTTGTAATGTCACCAAATTAAAGATGATTATTTATGCGGCGAAATATTTTCGGAAGAATTGTAGAAATCATTCAATAACGTCTATGTGAAATTGTCGTATCGGTCACGAATTTCGTAACTTAGATCACGACAGGAATAACAAAGAATGTTGGTTAAGGTGCAAGACTCGCGCACATTCAAAATCGAAGTTGCAAGCCTCGATCCTGAGAAGCATTGGCTCAATCTTGGCTTCTGAGGTAAAGCGATAGTACTCAAGATCAAGGCTGTTCTTGTCTCGAAGGTAGTCGGAATGGTTTCGTTGTCGAACGTTTGTCGAAACGTCGAGTCAAAAATAATCTTTTACACGCTGATTGGATCCTGGGAGAAATTACAAAATACCAATCAGCGTGTTCTGTAGGTATAGTTACACCCTTCCTTAGCGTCCGAAGCGCGTTTCTAGAAGGTAAAGGTGTGTCTTCTCACATTGCCATCAATTTGGCAATGCAGCGGAATTTCCGCCAGGGTGTCCAAACACGAGCTGCCAGATGTATGTTGGGACCAGCTCCGAGGCCCCTTTGGAAGTCCACGTTTATGACGCATGCAATTGACTGCTGAGGTCGTGGGTAACCTGAAGGCGTGTAGCTTCTGGATTAAAGATGTAAACCGATTTCCTCGAAAAACAGTCTTACTACTTGCGCGTCATAAACGTGTTAGCCATCTGCACGTGGAAGGTTTCTCTTTGTGCCGATTGCTAGCCGCCTTTTCGGAAGGTACGATGTTTATGAATATTTCGAGTAAGCAGTCGAGCAATGCTACCTGCTTCGTTCGATAATCCCTGAACCGGGGCCTGAGGACCCCGAGCTCGTTGTCTCCTCGTACAGGCTGTTTTAGGACGGAACAGAAATATTTTCACAGCGTTCATTACCACCATCTTCTACATTTCGATTACTGCGAAAACTTGCATGTCATGATTACAAAGGCAAAGATAATGAAGTTATGCAAATGGCTGAACCTTTCTCTTAAGTCAATCATTAAATATATGCTAACATATTATAAGACGTAGTTGCATCTTGAATTAATATAATACAGAGAAGAAACTATTGCTCTTATGATTCAAGACCTATGCATTACAGTACCCGGCGACATTTCGCATTCGCAAAATCAAACTACAGAGTTTTCATTACGATGCCCTGATTATAATCTAAGCAATATAACAAAGTGCATTAAGATAAATACAACCCCAATGCTTCTCCTCTCATATAAAATATAAAGTATGAACTCTTACAAAATACTCCATCAGAAAAATCCCAACAAAAGCCATTCGATTATCATTTCTAATACACATACTGTCGTGACATGTCGTTGCGTTAGTTATTCCCTCCCTCTTCTTGTTCCGCGCACTCCTAAAAAGTCATTGACCGTGAAACGAACAAGGTACAGGCCATCACTTATAATATCACCTATGCCAATGATGAATATCATTTTAAATTCATACAATAATTATTATGCAGATCAGCTTCAGGAATATTCAGAAAGGAAATCCACAGGTCACATAGTGGCCAAAATCGCACTGATGAAAAGCCTCCTCCGCATCCCCAGACCGCAATACTATTCGAGATCGCAGTGACGACAGTAGTAATTCTGCTGATTACCCCAAGATACTGAGATCAAGTGTCATCGTACCATCTTCTTGAGATCAGTTCTCTCTTCAGCATTCGTAAAGCAAGCAAGAATGTCTGGCACCGAGCAAGTAGATTCCAAAAACGTGAATTTCGCCATGGTAGAACCGGGGGAGGAACTGGTGATTTCTGGCATCGCTGGAAAGTTTCCGGCGTGCAGTAACCTGAAAGAGCTAAAGGACAATTTATTGAACAAGGTGGACCTCATCACGGATAATCAATCACGATGGGCACTAGGTAATTGATGTTTAACACAGACCCATGCAGAATGTACATGAAACTTTGTACATGCGAATAGATTACCCGGATATTCCAAAAGACGGTGGAACATTGGACGACCTGGACAAATTCGACGCGCTCTTCTTCGGTATCCACTTCAAACAAGCCCACACTATGGATCCAATGTGCCGAATACTGTTGGAACTTACGTACGAAGCCATTGTCGACGCCGGAATTAATCCTAGACAACTTAAAGGAACCAATACTGGTGTCATTCTGGGATGTAGCATCAGTGAATCGGAGAAACTTTGGTTCTACGAAACGACAGATGTAACTATCATTCTGAATCTTTTGTACAATCTAAGCCCAAGTGTATCTTCACTGCAAATATTTTTAAGGCGGATGGCTTCGGAATAACCGGATGCACTAAAGCCATCCTGGCTAACTGGATCTCCTACACTTACGACTTGCATGGACCATCGTATTCAGTAGACACAGCTTGTAGTTCCAGTTTGTGTGCCTTGGACCATGCTTATCGAATGATCCGAGCTGGAACTTGCGACACGGTCATCGTCGGTGGATCGAATCTTTGTCTCCAGCCTCTTGTGTCTCTTCAATTCAACAGGCTTGGTAAATTATATAATAAACACAATTACGAAAGACAATAGTGAACTATTAGGGGTAAGCGAAGCTTGAATATTCTTCCAATATTATAATAGGCCTGCTATCCACGGACTGCCGTTGCAAATCCTTTGATGCCGCAGCAAATGGGTATGTGCGAAGCGAGGCTATCTGCGTGATCCTTCTGCAGAAAGCGAAAGACGCTAAGAGAATTTATTCGCAAATCGTCTATACGAAGGCCAATTGTGATGGTTACAAGGAACAGGGTATCACGTTCCCTGCCAGTAATATACAGAAGAGGCTTCTAAAAGATTTCTACAACGAGTGCCACATGTCGCCAAATTGCCTTTCCTTCTTGGAAGCTCATGGTACCGGTACCGCAGTCGGCGATCCGGAAGAATTGGCCACTATTGATGAAGTCTTCTGTCAGGGTAGGAAGACCCCTCTGAAAATTGGTTCGATTAAGTCGAACTTGGGGCACACCGAACCTTCTAGTGGTCTATGTTCAATAGCCAAGGTGTGTAATTAATAGGTAACGATGTCCTATTATCCGATGGCAAATCAAGGTTGACTGATTGGTGAAAAATATGTTTGAAGGTGATCATCGGTATGGAGTCAGGATTTATTCCACCAAATTTACACTTTAGGACACCTATGAAAGGAATTCGATGCCTGGCCGAAGGAAAGGCTGAAATAGTGACAGAACCAACTCCATGGGAGGGTGGTTACGTAGGAATAAACTCTTTCGGGTTTGGTGGCGTGAATGTTCACGTGTTGCTAAAATCGCACACGAAAGAAAAAGTTAACAATGGAGCTCCATCCGACGATCTTCCTAGATTAGTAGCCGTATCAGGACGTACGCAGGAGGCTGTGGATACACTTCTGGGCTACGTGAGTGAACTGTAATTGTATATAATAGCACAGGAGGGTAACGATTAATTTCATAGGTGGAAAGCATTCCAGTGGACGTCGAGTACGTTCGACTGTTGCATAATATTTACGCAGAAAACATAGGTCTACATTCATTCAGAGGATACAGCTTGGTCGGATCTAAAAGAGCTGAAACGCCAGCGAGAGAAATTCAAGCATATTCAGGAATGAAGCGACCTATTTGGTTCGTTTTCTCTGGAATGGGGTCACAGTGGGCTGGCATGGGTATGCCTAACTTTTAATGTGATCTTATCCTAAAACTTCTCGGGTTCATAGCTTTATTCCACATTCCATTAGGTAAGGCGCTCATGAAGTTCCCCATTTTCGCGAAAGCTATCGAGAAATGTGATACAGCTGTGAAACCGCACGGTATCGATATCGTTGATATCATAACAAATAAGGCCAAGCAAACCTTCGACGATATTATCGATTCCTTCGTCGGAATCGCTGCCATTCAGGTAGACAAAATATTAATTTACTTAGTACGATAACATTTGTGTGATAGTAAATAGAGGTATTTGCATAGATCGGTCTCGTGGATCTGTTATCATCCGTGGGTATCGAGCCAGACTATATAATTGGTCATTCCGTGGGAGAGCTCGGCTGCGCCTATGCCGATGGATGCTTTACAGCTGAACAGATGATTCTCGCAGCTTATTATAGAGGCTTGGTGTCTGTAACTACCAAACTGATCCCAGGATCCATGGCCGCAGTTGGTCTTGGGTACGAAGAGATCAGAAATCTGTGCCCAGCGGATATCGAAGTAGCTTGTCACGATGCCCCAGACAGCTCCACAATTAGTGGTCCTGCGGAGTCTATGAAGGAGTTCGTTGCTAAGTTGCAGGTTCGTTTTTACCGTTCAATCATTCATTTCAATATCTGCCAATTTTTTGCGATAGTTATTTGCGATTAAAACTTCTTTTGTCACTCGTTAATCATATTAGGGGATCAAAATTTTCGCAAAAGAAGTGCCCTGTAGCAACATAGCTTACCACAGCCGCTATGTCGCCGATGCCGGTCCAACACTATTAGCGCACTTGAAGAAAGTAATTCCGGTGCCGAAACCACGTGGTTCAAAGTGGTTGAGCACTTCGGTACCCCGCGATCAATGGTCCACACCAGCAGCCAAATACTCTTCCGCCGAATATCATACCAACAATTTATTGAACTCTGTGTTGTTCGCTGAAACGTCGACTCTGATTCCAAATAATGCTATCACCATAGAAATTGCTCCGCATGGTCTCCTCCAATCAATCCTGAGAAGATCTTTGGACCGAAATGTGACGAATATAGCATTGACCCATCGAGGTCATATAGACAATGCCGAGTACCTCTTGCAGGGACTCGGAAAATTGTACAATGCTGGATTGCAACCTCAGCTGGCGAATCTCTATCCCGATGTAGAATTCCCTGTTAGCCGTGGTACTCCCATGATCTCGCCTTATATAAGGTGAGTATGAGAATTAATACGCCAATAATTGAGAGTATTAAACAGAGATATTAAATTTTAGGTGGGAACACTCCAAAGATTGGTTTGTGTCGTACTACACACGGCAACACAAACTCACCACGCCAGAAAGAACAGTAGAGATAGAACTTAAGGATGAGAGTTACGAGTACATGGCTCACCACGTAATAGATGGAAGAAACTTGGTACCAGCAATGGGATATCTTCTTTTGGTTTGGGAGACCGTGGGTATGGTGCAAGGAGTACTGTACGATGAACTGTCGGTAGTGTTTGAAAATATTAAATTCGAGCGAGCAACCACCATTTCCGCGGAGGGTATTGTTCTACTGACAATCGCCATATGTAGAGGTCAGTACCTGCATCGAAGGTTTATTAACTGTGAGAATGGTAGCAATGGTATCGCGTGATGCCATGTGTTTTTAGGATCCGGAGAATTCGAAATAACAGAGGAATCGACAACAGTGGTAACAGGAACAATCCGAATTACGAAAACTCCGGAGCAAGAAATGATTTCTTCGAAGTTCCTCACCAACATGAAGGACGAGGAAGTCTTGTCGACCAAAGATATCTACAAGGAGTTGAAGCTGCGTGGTTACGAATACACCGGAGTGTTCCGGGCGTTGAAGAGTGCTTCGATCGGAGGAACGAGAGGTCATATTACCTGGAGGAAAAATTGGGCTGCATTTATGGATAATATGCTGCAAATGAAGATATTAGGCACCGCTACCAGGGTCCTGTGTGTTCCAACTGCTATACGAAAACTTGTGGTCAATGTGAAAGCACATGCTAAGATTATTCAAAGTGTTGCTGGAAACGATATTGGTACGTGGAATGTCATCCAGAAATTTCAATGCGCTTTGGAAATAAATTGAGAACATTCTTCCTCCAAATACTTCCCTCTCGTGATAAAAAAATTTATTTTACAGATATTCCCGTTTGCGTCTGGCGAGAATATGACACGATAGTAGCTGGAGGAATTGAAATTCGTGGGGTGAAGGCCAATGCTATTCCGCGTCGGAAGCTAAATGCTGATCCCATTCTAGAAGAGTACAAATTCGTTCCACACCGTGACAGGATGCAAACATCAATAGAAGAAATGATCGTATTATCTGCACAGCTTGCGTTAGAGTGTAGCGTGACGACCACCCCAGAGGTTTTCGAGCTAGTCAATGACGATGACAATCTAACTACCGAAGAAATCCTCGCCCCGATATTGTTCAAAGTACTAGGCGATTTACCAGTGATTCGAGCAAAAATTACTCTCGCCGTAGATACGAAGAAATACAAAAACTTATCGTTTCCTGAGACCGTTACTATCATAGAACCGAGCAAAATACCAAAAAATGGTAGTGTCTTCATGGCAACCGGTTATGAAATTTTGTCAAGGAAGAAACGAAACATTTTGAACCAGCTCTTGCTTGCTACAAACAACCATGGATTCATTCTTCTTCGAGAATCCAACGTCAACGATGACACATTGTCCTATCTCGAAGCGTGTGGTCTGAAGATTGTGCTAGAGAAGACTTTCCAAAACCAGACGCTGTTGCTTCTGAAAAAAGCGGAGAAGCCTCCTCAACGAACTGAAATCGTTTGCGTAAATAACAATGAGTTCAGCTGGTTGGAGAAGGTGAAGGAAATATTGCAAAATGAAGGGGAGAAGGAAACTGACGAGACAGTAAGATTGGTCCTAGTCGCGCAAGGAGACACAGAGAATGGCCTTCTAGGTTTGGTGAAATGTTTAAGACTAGAACCCAATGGAAAAATCGTGAAGGCTATGATAATTCAAGACGAAAGTGCTCCTCTATTCTCGCTGAAGGATCCATACTACGCTGCAATTCTTGACATAGATATTGGTTGCAACGTGATCAGACCTGGAAGAGTTTGGGGAACTTACAGACACCTGCCGTTACCTCCACCGGCGGAAGCTTTAGTCCCCCATGCCTACGCTAATATAACCGTACGTAAATATTTGTTGCTACACCAAAGATCCTAGTCCCTGAAAGTTGAGAAAAATTATTTAACAGGTAAGAGGAAATTTGAGCTCTATTCGATGGATCGAGGGGGACCTGAAGCCGGATATGAAAAACAGTAATATGGTCAGAGTGGTATACTCCTCCCTGAACTTCAGAGATGTCATGATAGCTACTGGAAAACTGCTGCCAGAGACTATTGCAAAGGACGCAGCAGAAGCTGACTGTTTAATTGGGATCGAGTTCAGTGGTATAGATTCCAATGGACGACGAGTGATGGGATTCACCAAGAGCAAGTTAGAAATTATTTAATCCTTACAGTATTATACACTGAACGAAATTGGTTCTCCCATATGGTTCATTAATTATTTCAGAGCTATATCGAACTTTGCCAATACTCACCATTTCAATGTATGGCCTGTGCCAGACAAATGGACCCTCGAAGATGCTGCGACCATTCCCTCTGCTTACTGCACCGTTTTCTACGCGTTCTTCTACTTTGGGAAATTAAAGAAAGGCGAGAAAGTGTTGATCCACTCCGGAAGTGGGGCCGTTGGCCAGGCTGCCATCCATGTAGCCCTTGCTGAAGGGTGCGAAGTATTCACCACCGTAGGAACTCCAGAAAAGCGAAAGTTTCTCAAGGAGACATTCCCTAGCATAGACGACGACCATATCGGAAACTCTCGGGACACGAGCTTCGAGCAGATGGTAATGAGACAGACACACGGGAACGGTGTAAATGTAGTTTTAAATTCCTTGGCTGAGGACAAGCTCCAAGCATCTGTTCGTTGCCTGTCCACCCGTGGTCGATTCTTGGAAATCGGTAAATTTGATCTCGCTGCCAACAGTCAATTGGGAATGGAGGTATTTTTGAAGGAAGCCTCCTTTCATGGTGTTATGTTGGATACTGTGATTGACAGTGTAACATCTGGCTTACACGAAGAGTTATATTGCTTCTTCGCTGATCGGCTGTGCTCTGACGCCGTAAAGCCTTTAGTTAGGAAATGTTTCGCGAAAGATCAAGTGGAGGAAGCGTTTAGGTATATGACGACAGGACAACATATTGGAAAGGTAATTTTGAATATTTTATTTCTATCAACTCTTCCTGATTGCTACTTTAGTCTTGATCTACTTGCGATTAGTTCGTTCAGAATTTGGAGGCACGAATATTTGGAATTTTGATAAGCCTTGAATCTTATCATCTTGTTCACAGATTCTAATAGAAGTAGGAGACCTGAGGGACCCGTTCGACACCCCGATCCTCGCCTATCCTCGTTTCTACGCCGCGGAAAACAAGACCTATGTCCTGATAGGAGGTTTGGGAGGTTTAGGTCTGGAACTTGCAGATTGGTTGATTTTACGCGGCGCCAGAAGTCTCGTGATTGTTTCTCGAAATGGCATCAAAGACGGTTACCAGCGGTTGAGGACAGAAGTATGGAAATCCGACGGCGTGCAAGTTTTAGTCATATCTGGCGTAGACGCCTCTAAAACGGAGGACTGCGAGTTCATCTTGAAATCAGCAGAGAAGCAGGCACCTGTGGATGGTATCTTCAACCTGGCAGCTGTGTTAAAGGATTGTCTGATGATTAACCAAACTAAAATGTCGTTCGAAGAAAGCATGACGCCAAAAGCCAGAATCACGAAGAAAGTAGACGAGCTGTCTAGACAGATTTGTCCCAAACTCCGTTACTTCGTTGTGTTCTCTTCCCTTTCTTGTGGCAGGGGATCACCTGGACAAAGTAATTATGGCATGGCTAACGCAGTGTTGGAGAGGATTTGCGAGAAAAGAGTGGAGGAAGGTCTTCCTGGCATGGCCATTCAGTGGGGAGCTGTTGGAGACGTTGGCCTTGCCGCAGAAATGTTGGAGAACAAGCAGCATCTGGCAATCGGTGGTACCTTGCCACAAGCAATATCTTCGTGCTTGGAAGAATTGGATAAATTCTTGTGTCAGTGCAGACCAATTGTGGCTAGCATGGTGGTAGTCGAGAAACGTCTTGCCGGTAGTGTAGCTAGCACTGTTTTCGAGGCAGTATTGAATATAATGAGTAAGTTCGACAAGACGTTGGATCAACATCTTATCCAAGTGTGTGGATATATTATATTTAAAAAATTATTCGCCTGTTTTAGACATTAAGGATCCTAAAAGTATTGGTCAGAATTCATCTTTGGCTGAACTTGGCATGGATTCTATGATGGCCGTGGAGATAAAACAGACCCTAGAAAGGGACTTCGAAGTGCTATTAACTCCTCAGGATATTAGAGTATTAACCGTAGCAAAATTGGTAGAGATGTCTGCTAAAGTTACGAAAAACCCGACGGAACAAGTTAAACAGCTAGATAGCCAGACGAAGAATTGGACTGATCTAGCATTACTGGTGAGGTCCCTGGACGTTCCGCTAGTGAAGGATCAATATTGTGTGGAACTTCCGGTCAAATGTGAAGAAAGGAAGAACGAAATTTTCCTTGTACCAGGCATCGAAGGATCTACTATGGTTTACGCTTCTCTCGCGCCTAAATTAGAAGTACCAGCCACCTGTTTGCAGTTGGGAATACATGATATAGACGACACGGTGGAAAAAATGGCCAACCGTCTCTTGCCTGTATGCCATTTAATTCTTATCTTATTTATATTTTCAGAGCCTACGGAATATAGTTTTCTTTCCATTTTCAGCACGTTTTAGCAAGAAGTAAAGATCGTAGAGACTTTACAGTCGTTGGTTATTCCCACGGAACGTTGTTAGCTATAGAACTCGTAAGAGGATTGGAAGCTCATTCGCTGATAGGCCGGCTAATTTTAATAGACGGATCCCCCGATTATATAAAAGCACTAAAGGCAGAATGCGTGAAGGCAAAGACGATGGAAGAATACGAAAATATGTTCGTGAACGGCATGCTGAATATCTTTAAATCTGACACCATAGAACAGGTAAATTATATTTTTCATGTATTATACACTGAATGCATTCGCCATAGAGGTATGTAAATTAATTTTATTAACTGACAGTGCATGTTGGAGTTGAAAGAGTGCAGCAATTGGGACGAAAAAATGAACACAGCAATAAAACACGTACCGGATGAAGTGTACAAGATCTACACGGCGGAAACTCAGAAAATGATTATATCGTTCATGCACAACCAATTGTGCCTGGTGGACAAATATAACCCTTCTACCTTGCCACCTCTTAGTACCCCTATCACATTATTAGTACCAACGGTAAAAGCCCTGCCAGTATCTGACTTGACTTATGGCTTAAACAAGGTAACAGACATAAGCGTAAAAGTATGGATTAATGCATTCATGTATTTGGATTATTACTGCAATTAAATTGTTTTCCGTTGCAGCTAACTCGAGGATCGGTAACAGTACACGAAATTGAAGGAAATCACATAACTATGATGGATAACGACAAAATAGCGTTGGTACTTAATGGTGCACCTTTTGAAGATCAGGAAACATCCGAGGAATAGTTACATATTACCAACACACTCTACTAATCAAGAGGTAGTTGATACCTTCAGCGAAAGATTACGGAAAAAAAACATAAATTCACCAATACACAGCAAAGAAAATATGCATGCATATGAATTTATATTAAATGAATATTTCAGTCACAATTTACATCAAAGTGAGTTTGGAAGAATGAGTTCCGTTTAGAGCCGCTTCTTTAGAGTAGTAATGCGAAAAAATTAAATATCATGTTTTTGCTCAATATCTCGCATCTTAACGCATGAACAATGCTGAACAAAGTCTCTTCAGTCAGGCACTTGTAATATGTTACAAGTATTTGTATCTAAAATTAGTAGAATAAAAAAAAGAAATCATTGTTTTTAAGATTCAAGAAGGTGTCAATTTACCTATGAATTACTGTATTTATGCATATAGAGTAATGCGGTATCCGGCAACCCTTGACATTTGCAACGTTAAATTGACGAATATTCATTGAATCATTGATATTATCATACTCATTACGATGCAATGATCTTGCCCTAAGCAATGTAACAAAATAAAGCTAAAAAGTATTCAATTGTATTTTTGTAAACTGCAGGATTATCGCAATTCCCCTAATACAGTTATGTGTTATGTATATTATACTCGAAAAAGAGAAGCGTGCATAATGCAAGATAAATATGAAACTCCCTTACATGAAAAACATTAACCTTGCACGTTGTTGAATAATTTTTATCGATGAACAATAACATATTGAATCAAGCAATAAATCCTCAATTATAAATAGCCTAACCAAACCTATTCTATTATAATTTCTAATACGCATACTGTCGTTACACGCGATATTCTTTCTCTGATCTGTTCCGCGCACCCCAAAAAAATCATTTTCTATAAAAGGAACAATGTACACACCATCACTTATAATATCACCTAGGCAAATGATGAATATCATTTGAAACTGCATTGCTTGCAGATCGGTTAAGGAATATTCAGAAAAGGAATTTAATGGGTCACATAGTGGCGGACATCATAGTTATAAAAAGCCTCCTTTGCATCCTCAGACCGCAATGGCCTTCAGGATCTCAATAACGACCGTGGTAATTCTGTTGAAACTATCTAAGTACTGAGTTCAAGTATCATAGTTTCATCTCACTCATAATAATTCGATCACTCACTACATTACGGCTGCTACGCGAATACCATATTCATCGCTCATTGAAATAACATATAGAAATATCCCAGAAGAAATCGTGTGCCGCCGCCCCATAGTCAGCCACCTCAACACTCGATCCGCGCTGCCGTGCTTCTCGGTGCCTAACCATCCCACGCACCTCTAACGAACTATCCATATATCTGCCTATGTATCCATGAAACTTACTCCACTTTCCATATTTCCAAAACTATGACTCGGTGCACGCTTGCCCCACGGTTGCTTCCGTCTGCTAGCAGCCCTCCGGGATACGGAGAAATGCAACAACTAGGTTCGCGCGCATCGTGCACATTCGTCTTCCTAGGGTGCCCATTGCCCTGAGACTTTGAACAACGACCGTACAGAAAGGTAAGGGGCCGTTAGTCGAGCATCCTGTTGTTTCGTCACGGATAGTTATATCGGTTCCTCCTCGTTAATCCCGTTCGGGGATAATGCTCGGGCCATCCTCTTAGAAACGACCAAACTGATACTTTGCGTCTTACTTATCTGCAGTTTGCATGTGAATGACAGAGGTTGCAGCTTTCAAGGATATTGCGAGACGTAATGGTAATATTCTGCATGATAAGCGCGGGGGACATTGAGTGACGTGGCGCGGCCTTTCGCGAAACAATGGGAAACGATATTTTATCAGAGATTATCGCGTGACACTCGCGAAGCAGCGTAAATATGCATTAGGCTAATAGATGATAGACAATTTCTCGTCTCTCATTGTCTTTTGATAGTAGACCGTACGCGAATGCATTTTTCTCTAACATTCCGAAAGAAAATACGTGTAATGCAAATCCTATGATTGAAATAATAAAATCAAGAGGACACGTTTCATTTATTTTTCTATGTAATCTCCACCAGTTTCCTCTTAATGTCGTTTAAAATAATTGCTTCTATAATATCTGCCCCGCCAGAAGAGCACGAGTTTATATTTTCTTTTTGCGAAAACTGTTTTGTAACGTAGATCTACTTAACGCAGCATCCTGCATCGCGCTGGAGTTGCCTCGTACCAAGATTATTCGTATTACCCTTCGCATGCATCCACGCTAATGACTGCAGGTAGTAACACGAAACTAATGTTTGTGGCCGTAACATGATGTAAATATGATACGTGCAATTAAAAATATTGCGAGGTACCCCGTAGAAGATTCGCCATGCAATAACAAATAATCTTCTCGAGAATGTTGTAGCAAGGCAGAAAAATAGTTTTAATTAGAACATTGTCAATTTGTAAATCTGACAAACCTTCCAGCTCCCACGGACATTCCAGAGTTGCAATAATTTCGTCAGCAACCTAAATTAAGCGAGTACAGGAGAGAAAAGAGCGAAATGGAAAGCGATGTTTACGGGCGGTAGATAAAGGGTGCCGCAAATATAAAAAGGGTAAAGAGGGACGGAATGAAAATGTGTACGATTCATTCGTCGTGAAATAAGTCTCGCTGGCAGAGAAACGATACCTGGCGTCGTTCTAACATTCTCGCACGAAGGGCTGCACCCCCGTGTTACCGTCTACAATACCGAAGAAGGGCCCTATTGTGACCTAGAAGTCAGTATCTCGCAGACCTCTCTCAGCCGGCATCCGTCAGAGCGTATTACAGCCCCCCTTTGCACTACTTGGTTCCTGCACCCCCGTCTCCACCGCGCCCTGTTCAGAACCGCCCCCATTCGTCCCGACCTCCGCAAGACAGCCATTGTGTCGCCTATTAATTACATTGCTTTACCACCCCAACCTCGTGCCAGGACCTGCAGAGCAGAGTTAGGCCACGGTCTGAATACCGTGGACCGTGAGGTACAGTCCCGTCAGGGTTTACGAAAACGTTCGTGGATTGTCAGTCCGGAATATTGGCTAATTCGTTGGCACAAGATCTCTCATTAATTGCTGCGCAACCATTTCGTTGCTCATTTGCAAACAGCTTCGCTTTGCTTTCGAAACCGCGACGACAGTTTTCGAAACGTTCCACCGCCGTGGACACACGCTTATTTCATTTTTCCAGGCGACCAAAGCAACTGGTGAGCCCGACACGTTCAGTTTTTGCGCGAACTGTACCGTGGAAATACGAATGAAATTTTCTACATCCACGGTGGAGAAACTGTAGCAAGTGAAACTAGTCGCGGAACGCGTTGCCCTCTTTCATCCGACAACAATAACGGAAAGCTCGCTGTTACAGGCGACTACGGAAGAAGCGTAGTACAGGATGGGTGGCGCAGGAACCAACGTTCTCCAGGCGGGATGTTGATGCTGATTCTCGCGTGTTTATCCAGCTCTCTAATTTATTCAATGTGTGCATTCACTTCGCATTGCCGCTCTGCACGGCCTCGCGAACGCAGTTAGGATTTAATAGCGCTCGTTTCACTGACAAACCCGTCCATGTACAACGGTAGTGCGAGGTTGCGTTCGCGCCCGATGGAAACTGGATTAACGCCAGGAGACGGGAAACCTGGACAATTCTGATAAAGTTAAATGAGAAGGTCGTCGACGGGGCAGGGCGGGAGCGATAAGCTGTCGCGATAAAGGGCGAAATCATCGACGGGCGACGATAATGAATTTGTAAGGGGTGGAAATCGTGGGCAGAAATCGAGGGAAAATGTGGAGACAAAAGAAACGTATCCCGATGTACATTGCGGCGCAACGCACCTCTAAATTTCACTGAAAAATGAAAAATAAATATTCGCTCACAATCGACGGCGCAGCCTCGCAATATTTATTGTCCAACGTTTTTCCGAAATATGCACCTGGCACGGTGTTCGACACGCGACCCGTTGTAATTGATTCACGATCGACGAAGGAACAGCCGTGGGTGCTATACGGAAAACGCGTGCACATAAAAGGTGAAAAAAAGGAGCCGCGAGGAAAACGAAAGTCCGAGTGAAATAGAAAGGGGGGTGCGGGCTTGAGACGTACACGGAAGAGGAGTTCGAGAAAATCGTCGACGATGCTCCACACTCCGGGCCGTGGCAGTCAGCCACATGTTGCTCTCTTTTAGGCGCCATCCTTAAAATCGACAAACGGATACGGCTGCCGATCTACCGGCTGCGATGTGCATGCACGTATGTCGCGAATTCGATATCTGGCTCGATTCTAGTGAACGCGAAACATTGTTACAGTGTCTGCTTTGAATTCAGATAACGTATTTCGCGCCTTCGATATCTATCTTATTCACTCTAACCTTCATTCTTCGTCTCGCACTGGAACTCTCTGGCGTATCTCCCTTTTGTACCTCTTCTCTCCCCCTAGCGACTGCTTTACACACCGCACCCTTTCTCTCTTGCACACCCTCTCACGCTCTCTCACTCTCTCTCTCTGTCTCCCTGACCCTCTTCGTTCTTTCACTGCCTCGCGAGCTCGTTCGACGTATAATGAACCGGGACAACTTGTCAGATATGGAAGTGTTTCCAACGATGACGATACCCAAAATCATCTTAATATCGAAATTCGATACCGCGCGTTCTGGTTTTTGATATTACGCAGTGCATACGGTATCGGTCATTTATTGTTTTCATTTTTTTTATACGATCTGTGCGTATTTATATTAAGAACGGAGAAACTCCTATGGTATAGGTGTCCCTTCTTTTAACGGTACCTGTTAAATTTCATTTTTGTGCGTGTATTAGAATTCGTTCGATCGAAGGCACGGATACTTCGAGTTCGAAAGTAACATTACCGATGCTCGAAACAGTTACGAAACTTACGATTCACGAAATTTCACTCCGCATAACATAGAAAACTAAAAAGCTATCCCCGTCTTTGTTAAGATCCCCGTGTTACATTTCCGGCGCCTCCCTAACTAGACAGAACTAAGTAAATAATTGTGTGTAGAAACGGCAATTTAGGTCTGAAGCAGAAAGTGAGATAAGGACTATTGTATTTAGACACCGCGCCGCATAGAATTTGCAGGCTTGCTGCAACTTTTCACCGTGCTATCTGACCCCCGCGGGCGCACTTTGTCAAGTTAAACAACTTTGTTCCATTCAGGTAGTTAACTTTGAAGCAGCGCGGGACTGCGATTCGCCATAATCTAATACAGAATCGCCGTGATTGGCGCGATAAGCCGTGAACAATCTGGACCTTCAGCGTAAGTGGTATCGATACACAGTGCTGTACCCACCCGCGATCGGGTTGACCCGAAAATTGCGAAGATCGCGGGCCGTCCGTTTCAATCAACGACATTAAGTGCGAACGATTGTGCCACAACAAAACGCGGCTCTGAACACGGGACATTATCCAACGTGGAGTGATATCGGTTTTAATGCGAGGAAGGCATTAGCATTAATTTGAGTTACAGTTTATTTATAACGGGTTAATGTTAATTTACGAAGTAGCCGGCATCGCGTGGGCCTGCCCTCCGACCAACAACCCCCCTCCCACCCCCTACCCACCAACCCAGCGACTGAAAGCATTGTTTCGAGCCGTGGTTTTGTGCTCAATTTGCATTTCCCTGCTAATACATTACGGTTTATAGCCGCGCGGCAGTCGCTTTCGCGGTAAACTACATAAAATACGAGGACTCGCTTCGCGTCCCGCGGTGTTAGAGTGGCGCCCTAACCACGAACGTGTTGCTTGCGGGAAAAACGCAGATTTTTCCCCTTTTGCGGATGTTCCGCGAGCGCTAAGAGTAACGCGTAACGCCGGGCGTCATCCTCGCGGATGTTGCTCCACTCAATTTTCTCCTGCCAAGAGGCATACTGATTTGTCTTGCCGTTCAATCTACAATTTGTGCACTTACCTAATTTTTGGGATCGATTAATCCGTATCTTTGTCATTGACGACGGCAATGCTTGGTATCGCAACCGTGCAATCGGCGTTCACTTAATAATGTAATCGGCTGCATAGAAATTTGGTGGAAATGGCGATTAATCTATGCCGTAGTACACGATTTAATGTAATCCATTTACGATACATCCGCCATAACGTGCGCCGAAGTGATGCGAGGTTTGATGGGAGGGGACTGAAAAGACTTACGCCAATTTTGTACTCTTTCTAATCATCCGTTCTCATCCGTAAGAGTATTACGTCTGGAGTACATAAAGTCGATCGACCAATAATACAACTCAAACCGTAGCATTCGAATGTGAAATAATGAAATTCATCGAGCTTCAACGTAAAATGGTTACTTGCTACATAAATGATTGCGCTTCTGGAAACGCGTGAATGTCCCCGATAGTTAACTGGCAGTGTACATCATTTTTCGCAACTGAATAATATTATTTTACGCGGGTGAAAGTTTGATGGAAGCCCTGTATAATAAAGATGAGCAACGCCTTCTTCCAGACGGATATCGCGTTATGGCGCTGATGCCTTATGCGCAACTGTGTTTGATAAAATCGACTTCTGAATGGAAGTGACCCCAACCACATTTATCTCCACTTGAGAAAAGAATGAACGCTTGTCCTACGGGTGAGCACTTTGCTCCACGATGCCTCCTACGGACCTCTTGAACTCATCGCACATCAATATTGTCTCGTTCGAGTGCCGAACGACGGCCGATCCGCTTGTCCGATAACAGACTCGTGGAGAAACATTTGAACCTGACTGGGTCTCGCTTATTTTCCGGCTAATCAAACGGTAGTCAACTACGTCATTCTTTCGCTGTGGCTTGAATTTTTTAATCCTCGAACCATGCGTATGTAATGAGTGGAACGTATGAACCGAACGAAGAAATCGACAGACTCAAAGACCATGGATGAATTCATTTGGTACCATAGTCAGAATCTAATAAGGATATAGTTCATCGAGACATGCGATTTCCAATCGATTGTATTAGTCAACGTACCGATTCATCACGTAGATGTAACGCAATCTTGGAGCCAATATCCTTGCGTATAAATCACGCGTCAGCCATTGCGGGGACAAAGACGAATATCAGCCCGATCGGCAGATGCGTTCCTCAATTCGATATTCCCCTAAAGCCTCGTGCTATTTAAAATATAGAGAACATTCTTTAAATATGGACCTTGCGTTTACCATTCTGGCTAATTCTTCCATAGAAAATAAGATTTTCATGGATTTTTTAATGTCGTTAGATAATGATCACTACTGCTTTCCATTTTAGGAATACATATTGAAAAGCTCTTGTACATTATTTTCGAAGAGACACGAATAAAATGACTAAGTTCATATTCAACTCGATGGAGTCAGATATGTACATACCGCCATCGGTGTCTACATTATCCAGTATTTTTCACGAATCTGACAATTTTCTTTAATCATATAAATCAATAATATATGATCCCTCAATACGATGAGATTGCTTTTGCATGCAGAAAATTATTTAGTAGATTATTCGGAGAATTCAATTTTCCGTGCTATCGAATGTATCTGTTACTCGAGTTTTCATGCTGCTAATACGTATGTGCAAGTAGATCTTTTCGTTTGCGATTCGGTCAACGCGGGATTATTAATTCAAATTCTTCTGCTAAATATAACGTGATATATCGTTAGAAGATAAGCAGCGCCATTTCCTCCGATTTAATCTAATAATATACGTCGTGACGGGATTTCCGCAAGCTCGTCGAAATTTTCAGTCGTCGAAAATTCCTAGTTATTACTTCGTGTCAGCAGGTACAGACACTCTGGACGTGCCCTGCCGGCTGACTTTAAAACAAGAAATTTCACCGTTCGTTCGCTTCTACGAAATAAGTTCGTCGGATGAAGCTCGGACGATTAACAAGACGGTCGATGGGAGGAATGGGAGAAAAGAAAGAAGAAAAATGAGAAAGGAAAGGAAGAATCAACGGAACCCTCTCTCGCTCCTCGGGTCGTCAGAGAAACGTGTCGCCAGTTAGCCGAGGACGCAACACCTAAAGACGACTGTGTCGGTCGATGGGGACGATTTTTGGAGCGGAAAAATAACTTTGAAGGGAAAAGTATTATTTCTCCGCGGCTCGTCCGCCATTCCCCAAGACCTCTCACCAATTTCAGCTCCATTTTCTCAAGTTGCTGCTTCTCTTTTCGGCCAAGCCGCGCCCGTCACCAAACCCAAGAGCCATTATCGGCCAGTGTCAATATCTTGTTACCGGCATATACCGTCGCGACGGCAGCCGTCTCCTGTTTACTCTCCTGTGGCCGGCCCATTCTACTCGTTGCCCCACAGTCACTCATCCCCCAGAGTTTCCGTCCATTATGAACGTCCCGGTAACGACCACAAGATATCCTAACCGCGTGCAGAGTTTTTCAACGAATTCTACATCGACCATTCCGGGCTAGATCAAATTTGACGAGCGGCACGATCATTTTATCACCATCGATCTTACTGCGTCCAGGAGCTTGTTAACTTAGCATCCGTACACCGCGTCGCACGTGGACTGGTAGGAAGGTCTAGTATGTCCTCGTCGTTGTGGCAAGACTGCGGGGACGACAGAATTTTTGTTCCCTGGAAATTTCGGTGTACGGTACAAAAAGTGTACGGAGTACTTTGCTTATCTTAACCAGCTGGTACCTCTTTCGCGACTTTAATGGCACGAAAAACTGTGGAGGGGAAAACTTATTAAAGTTTTGAAAGGACAAATATTATGAGTATGAGTAACGAGACTTTGTTCTCCGGCCTCAGGTTTTTTGTTTTCAGTTCGAAGTCTACAGTTTCAAAGTCAACCTGCATTTTAATGGAACTTTGGCCAACAATCGCGGCACATTACTCACGGAGATGCTTCGGTATTATTGTTTTGTTAAAGAGTTTTCTGCGAAAGATTACTAGACGAAGTAACAGTCCCCGATATAGAAGTTAAAATCGCGGTATATATTTAATTTCCGTAAGCTTCTGATGAATAACAATTTCGTAAAACACGATTCTGTTAATCCTGACAAAATTGATAGAAATGGGCCGCTTTGGCATACCACATAGAGAGTATAGAAAGGGGGTGCAACGAAATTGTACCACTAATTTTATATTATTATAAACTTTCTTTTGTGACAACCCTTTTCTTACAACACCTCCTAAGGTTTCCCTTGAAAATCGCAATCCTCACTTTTTATATATCCCCTACCAAATCGCCTTCACCGATTACACCAATTACACCAGTACACATCATGTACGAAACGAAAACGTTTCACCGTCTCCCTGATGCTACAGTGAATTCCTCCTCTCTTATTCCTTACCTTTCCGACCACGAAATCGGAGGGAAAGAAACACCGGGTAGTATGTATTGCGTGAGACGCGATGCGTGTACAGTCGATCGATAGACGTAGAAATTCCTGCAGGATCTGTCACGCACAAAAATATTACATCGTATATCTGAGGCTAGACGGGCTCTAGGGTTGTTTACGACTTACGGGATCGTTTCCAAAAGACTTTTGCGATATATACGTAACCCGCACCCCCGACGGGCTAAACGGGTGACGGAGAAGTACGAAACACCGATCTCCAAAGTCCTCGACCGGCGATTTATTTCCTTCGCGAATCTCGGACGGCCGTTTTCACTTTATTACAGGGGCATGCATGGCGCGCAGTCGGCGATGTCCGATACAGGGGGCACATAAATTTTTATGACAGTAATCAGAAGCGGTGTCAGACGACCGCTTGATATCGCACACGTGTATAATATGGCCACGATAACGTTTCATATATATGTATTCCTAAGTCACTTTCGTATCTTTCAATGAGGCAGTTTGTCCAGAGCGATAGACGATCGGCACGGGGAATTCTGCGGGAATTTGGATATATATATATATATATTCTGCATCACAAGCGTAATGTCGACTTTATCGGAAAAGTGACATCCTTTGCATCGAGAAAGGATAAAATAAAATAATTTTCCAAACGACGCGACGCGCCACGCGGAACGACTACCTGGAGAATACTCGCAAACGTACAGGATACTTGGAAAATTTGATCGCGAATTGAAATTTTGTGCGGCATGCATACCGCGAAGGGTTGTTGGTAACGTTTGAGGGACAAACAATGTACCTGTATTTCCGAAGCTGCTGTTCCGCGCAACAATCGAAACGAAGGGCGGAAATTACTCGCGAAATCGCAATTTCACCTTGCCTTTGTTCGAAGTTGCACAAATACGTACAATTAAAATAGAAAGTCAATTCCGGCGCGATTACCGTACTCAATATGAAAATGCGCAAACAGCAGCAATAAAATAATCCCGCGATTCGCTGCGCATAAATATTGATGGAGGAAAATAAAATGTCCGAGGGTAATAAGCTATCCGCAACGGGTAGAACGAGGTGAAGCGCTCGGACGTACCGTCCTACCTTCTTATCGGTGCAGAAATTAAATTGCTGTCGTCGAACGGTCTGCAGTCTAGACAAATGATCTTGAAATTCAATTCGGCCTGGTATCTCGGCAATTTGCTACAAAGTGTATATAAACGTGTGCACGCGTACAAATACAGGCGCGCGCAAATATACGTCGCGGTGGAGACAGTTAAGAGCGACATACATGCATAACCTAAATCCTGTTTACGCCTTTGCAAACTGGTCGTACACGCGGGTTTTACGCTCCTTTCTCTCCTCGTATTTTTCAATTGCCCCGCTAACGAAACAGTCCCGGCGATAGCGCCGGTTTCAATAGCGTCGCACAACAACCCGCACGGTGCATACCCATCTGGTGTACCGTGCCCCCGCCCGTCTATACTTGTGTTTGATTAAACCCTTCGACTGCCGACCGACGTACACCACTATATACACGTACAATGGCGTATAAAGCTTTCGTTCAATTACCCCGACCTCCATCGTTGGACCCTGATTGAACCATTCGATACCTTGGCTCCGTTAAACGTTCAGGGGGTCTAATTAGACGACGTTGCCTCTGCCTCGTCGACGACGCGCGCCCCTGCGTCGTTGTTTCGTCGGCCAGCGTCGGAAGCGTCGCGATGATTCTCGATAATTCGTGAGATGGATCATTTCCTGATGGCTGTGCGGTAACAAGGGGCTCGTTAACAGGCCCACCACGGATGATGTAAACGCGCGCGTCGGTAGGATTTTTCTAAGCGTGATATATACTACTGTGCACAGAAAATAAGGTGACTGCTGTTGTAAAATGAAAAATCATAATTTTATCTCTCAAATCAATTTCACCCCCTTCAAAGTAATCCCCATTCGACGTAATGCAATTATGCCAACGATTTTTCCATCCCCCTAAACCAGCCGAAATAGTCCTTTTCAGGGATGGCCCTCAAAGCGCGCAACGATTCACGTTGAATCTCTTCAATTGCCTCGAAACGGCGACCGTGGAGCGGTCTTTTGAGTTTACTGAATAGCCAGAAGTCGCGCGGTGCTAAATCAGACGAACGCGCCCGCCGTGGAACGATGACGAGTCGAATTTTTGGCCAAATGATTGCGAACAAATTGACTGTTTTCGGTACCAATCGAGACTTCGCACGTTTCCAGCCGAAAGCATCTTTCAAAATGGTGTTGACTGATCCTTTTGAAATGTCAGCGGTATCGAAATGGTCTCTTATCGTCGGTCAGTCAGACGTGCACGTCCCTGGCGCTCTTAGTCTTCAGCGCTTTCTCGGTCTTCTTCGAACTCTGTCTACCACTTGTAAACATTTTTCTTCTCGATATAGCCTGGTCACCGAATGCTTTCCGCAACATTTCCAACGGTTTCGCGGCAGAATTTTCATTCCGCGAACAAAAATTAATGCAAACTCTTTGCTCCACAAAAATTTTCATTATGAAAATCGCCGAATGCACTTTTGTTGATGCGGATGAACAAGCGAATCTCAAAAACTACCGAAGATAATGACACGAAATTTGACACAGATGACAGTCACAGAGCTACCAACCTGCAGAAAAATATTCATCCAAGTGAATAAAGCCGCGAAATTTAAATTGATAAGTCACCTTACATTCCGGACACAGTAGTATATGTATATAAGTCTGCATCGTGCGTTCCCTCCTCGGGATTGTGGTTCTATAGGAAACCGTTTGCAACGTCCAGCTTTTCTTTGCATACACTTTCCCAACGAGTTTCGATGTTGGCTCGTATAAAAAAAAACAGAAATAGATTTCAGCAACTAGAGACGCGCCATTCCTTTTGCCACGTCGATCGTGTGCAACGGCATGCACGACGAAATTCGATCGAAAATCCTATTCGAACTATAAAACGTATTAATGCGTAAATCGTTCGAGCCACGCTCTCATAGTCCCAGAACGTACCCCTCCGCCGTATCCCGGCGGCGTTTAAATCTGCCTAATGACGAGCGAACGTTAGTTTACGGCTCGGCGTAGTTCGTTGAAAAACTTGTACTCGCCCGAGTTAACGGGCCAACGGCATCGATTAATTAAAATAGCGTGAGCACGATTTGGCGGCATAGCTGCGGCAACCGTGGGTAGATTTTCCGCGGGTTAGCACCGGCACTCCACCCCCGTTCGTTCCTCTACGCCGACACAACCCTCTTCCCCGTTGGCTCTATATCCACGCCTCTGTGCCCAGCGTCCCTTTACAGCCCGCTCTGTACCCGACCCTCTATCATCCATCCCACCCCACCCCTCCGCCCTCACGACCCAGACTCGCGAAGCCATTCGGCGTGGTTTACGCGTCCGGCATTCAGATGACCGCATTCGCACGAGCCGAGGAATGTCCAACAATATCCGCATGGCTACGGTCACCGACGACGAGGCTGCAGCGCGGAATTCACTCGCTCATTTCGTTCTTTCCTTCTTTTTTTTCTTTCTTCCTCTCCGCCGTCATGCGCCGGCCCGGGCAACATGTTATTGCGTCCCTACGCCGCCTCCTTCCGCGTCGCTGATCGTACGTTTCCACGGCGTACCAGATCCGCATTTTCACCGGTCCGGCCGCGTTGACCACGCACGCCGCCGTTCTCCCATTAATCGGGTCCCCCCCACCGATCGTATCAATGAACCCGCTCAAACTGTTTAGACCCCGTCCGTGCAGCCGGAAAATATGAGTTTCCATTTCTCAATCGGGGGGCGGAATTGATTCCGCTGCACCGTCGCGATTCGTACCTCGCATCGTTCGCGACGACCGCGACGCGCCGCGACGCTGTCGTTGTAATCGGAATTACAGGCAGGCGCTTATGTTACAGGTATGGTGCGTGTAAAATGTTTGGAATACGGCAGCAGGATTGCGAACAGGGAGACCGCCGATAGAGGTGTGCGCAATTCTGGGACTTTCAATTGATCCAATGAACTTCCGTCCGGGTGTGTTGTAATCAGCGTCCTTGCCTGTGTCTTTATTTTTTCAATAATTGTATTATCTCGTGGACCGTTCAATGCCCTAACGATGCCATCTTTTATCCAATCTCGCGACTCGAGGAAGATCCGTGAAGGCGGGCCGCTTCGGATTGTTACAGTTGCGGTGACGAATCGCATTGATCCGGATATCGCGCTGCCCGTCCCGCTTAATCCTTCCTACCAAATCTGTGTAGGTAAAAAGCACCACGGAATACATCCTGCAGGAGGAGTGCGGAATTCGAAAGATAAGCAGAAGCATAACTTCCCGACGGACGACGTAACTCAGCCGACCGGCGGGCGCGGATCGTTATGCGTCCCCCGTCGGTCGTAACGCAACTATCTCAAAACTTGTTTTTCTCCTTTATTTTAATAGGTCCCGCTGCCTCTTCTGCCTTTTATCTCGCATTCGACGCGCTCCCCGGCGACTAATTCGCCAACGAAGAAACTTCGGGGTCAGTAATTGATGCAAATGAAGCTGGTAGCCGCGTCCGACTATCGGTTTAAATTCTTTGTAAAATTTACCAGCGGCAATTCCACCTCTTAACCGATGTGCAATCTACAGCGCACTCGATTTCTGCATAATTCATGAGGCGTTAAAAGTCTAGGTAAATCGACAATAGACACCCAGGACAAAGCCTGACGGGCCTCCTTTCCGGTCCCCACACCGTTGCTCGCCGCGGGGTAAAATTCGTTCTCCCCGCTTTAAAATTAATATCGCCGGATACATTGCAATTAAATGTTGGCGTAAATAACGCCCCGACGCGCAAATTCAATTAAATGCAATGCAAATGTTCCGCCCACGGTATCCAATGCAGCACTGCTTGCTGTATATATTACTGAATTGTTGAGCGTTTGACCGTGGTACACGGTTGTTTCGATTTTAGGTACCTACGTTGCAGGTGCGCCTTCATTATTTTCATTATTACGAACACGCGTGGCAACCGCACCTTAAAAATTTACTGGCCGTACAATATTCGCTACAATATTCAGTGGAATATTCAAATTGTAAATCAGCCCCTGTGGCAAAATCGAATATTAATTCGAACCGGTTCAATTACCGAAGGGGAAATATAAATGTTCCTAACTTCGCGATAGCTTTTGTTTCCTCTGCACAAAAGAAACGCTTGGAACGTTAATTACAAAGAGTTTTCCCTTTCTTTTCTTTCTTCATCTCCAGATCGATTTCCCCGCTATCCGCTACCGTGTTGCGTGTTGCTCGTCCAGGTGTATCGGTATGATTGCCACTCGAATATTAATTAACGAAACTGTTCGGTACGGGAGATCAGCTTGCTTGTTTCCTACGACGTTCACTGTATACCATGCAACAAAAAAAAGGAATTATTATCTAGCAATTGCTTTTGTCCCTGCACGCCACGATGCCCGGCAATTGTACACGAATTCAGCAGTCTCTAATAAGAAGGCACCCGGAAACGTATCCTTTCGTTTAGATATTAAACTTTAGCTTCATGCGTTCCGCCGCCGTACTGGGTGATACGGATGACGCCAGCGGTATCTACAGAATAGTAGTCGGTACTTGGGGGTGAGTGACGTAATCTGCTCTGAATCCTGACTTGCAACACCCTACGAGTCACCCTTTGCTCCCTCTATCTACCCGCATTCCAGCCCAACTTCAATGGCAGGCGTATCACTCCGCAACTGCAGCAAGATAAACCCCCAACCCTTGACCCCGCGTCTCCACTACCATCCCACAGTTTACATTCGACTTCGCACGTTCATTCCAGTTTATAAAACTTTAGCTCTCGTACGTCGATTCTCAGTAACAGTAGTCTCGCACGAGTTGCTATCATTCTTGAGCTAACTGCATATATCGTGTTAGCACGAAACATTTCGGCATGGCACGTTCGCGATCCGCTGAAAACGTAGAAACGTTGGAACGTTTGTCCCGAAACGGCCGGATCGTTCGCAAACGTGTACAACCGCGGGTAGTATACTTCTTTCCTTCCCCCCCTTTTTTTTTTCTTTTTGATTTCTCTGCGTCACTGCATTTTCACTGCCCGCGCAACCGATAGATTTAAATTGAGCCCATCGATCGCGCCGCGGGAACTATTCTCGCGCGTCCAATAACACGGTTAATTCGGTATAATATCGACGGTTCGTTTCCACGCGTCCCTTCGCAGTCTATTCGATACAGCGCGAAGGCCTGTCTGACCGATATATTTGAGGGCCGAGGGCAACCTCGAAATACATACATGTATGGATGAAAATATATTCTGGCAATCCCTCAGGGGATAATCTGGCTTAGGGACGCGAGTAGGATACCTGTGTGAGTGGTAGACCCTCGACTAGCGAGGCAAGGGGTAGAAAAGGTATTACTGGCCGCGACCAGCCACCTCGGTTGTGGTGCCAGCAAGCCGCTGAACTCTGCCTAATGATTATTTGTCGCCGTGGTAAGTGCTGCGCTTAAAACAACATTACCAGGCCGCAAGACTGGGCAAACCGCTATCCTCCTCCAGCTTAACCGGTCTTATTTCACTCGCCTCTTCTTCCCTCTTAAGTTTCTCCGGCAGCGGCGGCAAGCCTAATGCCGCGGTATAGTTTAAAACGATCCGAATCATCTTACCTAAATTGTCAGATCACGCCCCCGTGAAACGGGGGTTCGCGCTTCGCTATCCGAGACGAATCGCGCGATACCTTCGGCAATTATTCTATTAAGGTCCTGGGCGCGAACGTTTCTTCGTCGGCCGTAAGCATCGTTGCTAAATTGGACGGGACTTTGACAGGCTCGCAAATCGGCGGCGCAAATCCAGAAAGTAGGACGAAATGTAGTCTCTCGACTCGCTGACTTAACGGCGGTGACCGCGCCATAATCCCTTAATATTCCGGGGTTCGATACATTATGGGGTAGCTATTAACTCTGCGTTAACTCGGCGCAAACGGGATGCCCGGTTTGCCGGTTGGCTGGATTATACAGGAGAAAAATGACCTTATTGGTTCCAGCTAGAACCAAGCCTGGGGTCTGTTACACCCTGCTATAGCAGCTATAGCAGCAGCTGCATAACGCCGGAGTTCGGTTGGGCGAGTTGCAATAATACGATTCTCGCTTCCTCTCTCTTCCTGTCTCACCGTCATCGACGTTTCTCTCTTTCTCTGTTAATGCCCCCCAGCCGTAAACACCGAATAGAACCGAATAGAATACAGTAAAAGCAGCTAAAGTGTGGGTGTATACGCGATTACTACTTCCATGGCACTCTGTTGTATAACGCCGTGCACATGAATGTCCCCTGTCCGCGCACCAGTTACTCTGCGAGCTTGTTCGTCGTGTTCGAAAAACGCGCGGCTGAAAATGGCTGGAAGTAAATTGCGGCTTATTGCGTATTCGTTTTTCATCCATTTTATTGTTATGCGAAGATATTTCTTTTCATTATATTTTATAATAGCAGCAGCGGCGTGTGTTTCCTTTTGTTTCAAAGTGCTCTAATGTCGCGTGCATTCCCAGCGATAAATTTCTCGTTGGAACAACAAGTACTGTTGTTCACGATTTATTAAATAGCTATAATATTTTTGCCCGCACATTTTTGTTATTTAATACTTCCATTGGTTCGGAAGCGAGGAACGAATAAATTCGGTCCCCTCTAACGGTCGTTGGGGTCAAAAAATGTAACATTTCAGATTCTTAATACTGGTCCTCATTAAACGAATGGGCGCGTGGTCCAATTAGTTACTCAGTTAATGGTAGACCAGCGTGTTTTATTTTACAGCGGCGGCCGAAACCATACATACGTAGCATCCAATAATCCGATCCTACATTACAAGTCTGGCCCAGCCATTGTTGTTTGTTACGAAACACAATTCAAGTACCTATTGCAAGCGGTATTTCACCTATTAAATAAAACACGAACGACGTCCGTTGGTGTTCATTAACGGCTCTACTAACGACTCGATTGTTATACGATTGCTTATTTGACCTCTGACACACGCGCGCACACATCGGCACGAAAGCTGTATAGAACTCTGTTTCGGAAAATTCTAAAGATCAGCAAGATCGAAGCTGCGGGAGAACACCGTTTAAAATTTAAAATACGTGTAAATGACAAGTATAATGCATCGCTTGACAGGCTACGATAAAATATAACACCGGAAAAGTTGCATCCAGTTTATAATAAATTACAATAAACAATGCAACGGGATCATAACTAAATTTTCTTCTAAATATATGCAAAGAATAATACGGATACAAGCTATACGAACAATCAAAATCATAATAAAGAAATACCCTAGCATCATGGTCAAATCTAGTTGTAAATATGTATATACCAAAAAGAATACGAGCTAGAAATACGGTAGAAATATAATATATTCTCTTACAAGGTCTAATAAAAAGAATACAACGGTATGCAAAATAAATGAAAAAATATAATATCCGTCTACCGGAAAGTTTTATCCGGTTTCGAATCCAAGGAGAATAAAAAATGTTCAATACACTGATTAATATGTACTGACCAATGTAACTTCCATCGATACTAATGCTGTTTAGAAAAGCACATATTATGTGGAAGTACAATTATCGGACAGACCTTTCCGGTAGATCTAATATATCCTCTTACAAACTGCAATAAAGAAAGATGCAGCAGCGCGATAATCTAAACACATCTCAAGTATACGCAAGAGCAAAAAGCATTCGGACACCTTTCCACGGGACTCGGATGTACGCATAATTGAGCCCGTCTTTCCGCTATTCATCTTGAGTGAAATATTATTGGATTTTACGCCGTATCGCATGGCGATTCGTCGAAACGGTTGCCCCTCGGAGCCGAACTCCTCGACGATTCGCAAATAAAGTCGTGCCTGGCCAACAAATGAAACCGTATAGATTTTCGTTATTGAGAGGCCTGCATCAGCCGGCTGCACTGCAGGCCTGGTCGAGCAGCGGAGTTCTCGTTCGGTACCATTGCTGAGTGCACCCGGCCCTCACTCCACGCAATCTGCAATAACAACCCTCGCGCTGTACACTAGCTCTCTTTCTCATTCACCTGCCTACCCCCTTGCGCCCTGCCGCCCCTTGTCTGCCGCTCGCCCTCCGCCCCGCCGCGTACTTCGATCCTTCACTTTCCATAAAGGTACTGTTCGCTCGGTCGCTCGTGTGCATGTGCACTAAACGCTATGCCAAACCCTCGGTGCACCAACTTCCCACCCTCTTTCTATTCTACTCCAGCTACCTGCAACTGCGTCACCCCCGCCCGCGTCCAATACCTATCGTCTCTAGCGTCTATGTGCTTTTCACCAGGTTCCCTAAAACAGCCGCGTGATTTACCGACGAGCACGGAGGATGCGCACTCGTTAACCCTCTTCCGAAAACGCGCCACCTCTGTACGATCGCGTCAAACGAACCAGTTTGACAATGCAACGCCTAGTTCACTTTCAGTCGGATTATCCATTTTTCTTACGCGAGGACGATAGCTCTTTTTATACATATATTATTTATCATTGATTTCTCCTCGACGACGTTCCTTGGGTATTTCAAGGGGAAACGGTCAAGCGCAATGGATCGTCAGAAAACAAGAATCGGGGAATTGAGCGGCGCGCAGGAGATCGTGAGGAACAATTAAGGATACCTCGGCCGTGTCTGAGCGTGACGGGCGCAAACTACTTGTCACAGTGTTCGGCTGCGCGCTCGCTGCGAGAACAAACGAGTCGTTTGAAGCGACGCTGTTTCTCGAATGTGACATAATAAGCGTTGCTCCGCGAAGCGACAAGCGATCGCGTTTCTTCCGATTTTCCGAAATGATTATATCTTACGGGGAGCCCGGCGTTCGATTCTCGTTTCGCAATCAGCCGAGGGGAAGATAAAAAAAGGGCGCAGGACCGAAACGGATACAGCTACGAATTGCTGAGTTGGTGGCGTGGCGGGAGACGGTTTGCCTTTCCGGTTCAGGGGGTTTCGTTGGGAGTGCTTGGGTCATTTCCAAAGCAAACCAAAACTGGGCGACTGAATGGGCATCGAATCGCGACCGCAGCTCCGAACCACCGCAAACGCGAGCGTAACACAAACTCGACGAGAACGAATACTGCCTGCACCTCGCACAGGACGGGGGTCCTTTTAGCAGCTCCGCGGTCAGGGCCATTTGACAGGCCGTACATAATGAATGGTTCATCGTACATTCGAATAACGCGGAGACTGTCGATCGGGACGGCCACGGATGCGCGATATTCGGTGAAAACAAACGAGACGCGTGAAACGCCGACCTTTCGTGGATTGGATATTGGAACAAGCGGAACGCAAATGACGCGCACGTCAATTCGAATCTTCACGTTCGGCGCGGCGTTCTTCCTTCCCTTTCCATTTTTATCTATTTGGTTATTTTTGGGGTTTTTCTGTTTGGCGTACAGTGAAACATTTGGACGATCCACCGGCGAATAATGGAAAACAAACAGATTATCCAATTGCGCCGAACGGTACACGCGATCAGATATTTTTCGCATCACAACTGTCACAAGTTTTTATAGGCGACCGCAAAATGCTAATAGAGAGGTCGTGTCGCGCGATGTATAGCGTTTCGCGTGATAGCTTCCGCGCTGGTAGCCGAGGCTGAATGTCATTCCACAGGTTATAACTAATAATGACAGTATCGCTCCTCCTTTTGCAAACGTAGCCCTGTTGTAGCGATACCGGGTACGGCATTAATGATTTGCAGAGTTGTGCAATCGTGCATGTTATTTTCCCGGTACCCGCCACTTTATTGTCGCTATCGGATTAACCGTTTTAATTTAATCACCCGGGTGCTGATCGGCCGATAGTAAACACGGAAAAACAATTTCCCAGTGACCGCTATCTCGGGGGCACTTGTCGCTCCGTGATCGGCTTCAGCGAGAATCGTATTTCAGCTGTCTGATTCTTTCGGCCAGCGTAAATAATCGTAATCGCGAAAAGTAATAACTTTGTCGTATTATGGCGTTTGATATTGCTCCCGTGTGATGTACCAAGCTTTTTATCATTTACTGTACACGCGCAATTTGTACGGTTAATATATACGATGAAGGTAAAGTATTGAAGATTAAACTAAACAGGACCTGCTCCGATAGAAGCAATTTTCTATTATACCTACGCAAGTTTGTGTATTCAAGTTTCTATTATCGCAGGCAATTTTTTCGATATTGAGGAGAATCGTAACTGTTTTATTAATATTCTTCAGCTGTACGTATTAACACTTGATACTAGATACTCTCTGTAATGACCTTTGCACTATAGATTTTCAGTGATCAGTTACTAAATTACTTGAGAGGGTACAAACATACACTCCCCGTAGGAAAGGGGTTGATATCACAGATACTGGTAGCAATTGACTTTGGGTCGATGTATTCTATCCTTGGTATGTTCTTACATTTTCAATCCAAAATTATTAATTAGTACAAAAAAGTATTCATAGATATGAAACACATCAATTACACTTTAACGTATCTGCGCTTATGGAATAATTATCTGAACTCCAAAGTCAAGAAGCTGCAAGTGAAACTAATGCACTGTGCGAATACTTCTTTGACCCGGGGTATGTACATTCGAAAGGGACGATGCGACGCGTGAAACTGAAAACTATTAATGATATAATGTTACTGCAACTTCATGCTGACAAAATTACACGGAGTATTACGCACAGCAATCAGCCATACACGATGCACAATAGAAGGATATGCGGGTACCGATCGCCACAGCAGTGGGGGTACACAGGTCACGGTGCATTGTCATGCAAGCAATGCGACGTGTTATGTATTGTTATGTTATTGGCGCATAATTGATGTCGCATTAGCGTTGCTCGCACGTTCTGTAATGAACCGACGTGTATCGCCAGGAATCCTGTGTGTATACGCGTTTAACTTATACGCGGGTCGTTCGTCAGAAGAAACGAGATACGCAAATGGATTCCCGGTTTTCATAGAGATAATGCGAGGATCCGAGGCTCAGGTGGTTCGTTCTTCGCCTGCGTGTGGATACCAAGTGTTTTGTTCTTCTTTGATCCTGTACATTGGGCTCCGTGCTGTGCCGGACACCTGTGCCCTGATGTATTGTAATTTTCTAAAATGTAATTGCTCGTTGCTTTTTAATTTTCTTCATTCGTATATACTCAGTCCTGCGCCCTGCCCCTGCATCCTGTGTAATAGCATTGCAAGAATAACGCGGCTGGTTTTTCTGTAACTTTAACTGAGTACTGTTTCTTTTATCGGGTTGCAAAGTTTTCTAATACGAGCACTAATTATACTGTTCAATATTTTATCACTCTTCTAGTATGTATTGTTACACGATATCCGTGAATTTGAATCGCGTGTTCGTTCCAGTCAAACGATACCGAAACACAGCGCAGAATATTAATTTTAACATGCGTCATATTACTGGAACGATTATACATACATGTGATAGTTACACATTCATGCGGAACATATGTAAATGTCATATCGTTCTATCTTATTTATTGTGGAATATTTTAAAAGTTTAAAAGCATGATCAATTTTGGACAAGATGTGGGAATTGATTAATTGGCAAGCCATTTTGTTTTATATTTATGTTATATAAATTATTTTGGGCTATACTAAACGACAATATTGCCAAAAGAATCAAAATGAGGCATTTAAAAAAGATTGTTTATCGTATAAATATTACTTGCAAAATATAAATATACAGCAGATCAGCATTTAATAGTTTCCGACAGATATACTAAACAGATGGAATAATAGTTTCGTTATAATTAGACAGAAAAACTTACCTTAACCCATCCTAACTAATTATTGCAACACAATTATTCATTCACGAGTTTTAGTATATGAATATTTTATATATTATATTCAAATATTTTGCAGTTATGTTCTAGTTATTGTAGGACGATTAAATAAGTTATTAAAACAAATCTTAAAAAATGCCATATTTAAACGTAAACAATTCTGTTCGCAACTATACACATTCATAAATAGAAAAGTATCTACCAAGACCTACTATCGTAACAGCAAGTAACGAAAGGATTATAAAAGCATAAAAGAGCACATCCCATGATTTTTATACGCTATTGTACCATCACATGAAATTAATTAACGTATTCGCATAAAACCTGTCTGGGTATAGCAATGAAATAATTCGCTAGGAATGTATCCTCACCCTATGTCTCCATACGCATATAACTTGTCGAAAAAAAGATGTGAACGATCAACGTCGGACCAGTATTCCAACGGCTGCAAGCTGCAGCAGTTATTTACCATGGAGCACTCGTTATCCGTGTCCTCTATGGTCTCCCATTCCACCTACGCTCACCTCCGCATCACGCTCCGCGAAAAATCGGATTTTTCACGTAAATGGATAAAATGATGCTTCGAATCTAGCAATGC
The DNA here is from genome assembly GCA_948146005.1 of Nomada fucata. Classification (NCBI taxonomy): domain Eukaryota; kingdom Metazoa; phylum Arthropoda; class Insecta; order Hymenoptera; family Apidae; genus Nomada; species Nomada fucata. The sequence continues at coordinate 8,589,617 of OX411281.1, forward strand.
TGTCCAGCATTCAACGAGCCGCCGCCCTGCGTTACATTCACAAAATTCCTGCATCGATACTCAGAAATGCACGACACTGCACGCATGGTGCAAAAGTTCGGAGATTCGCGACAAATTCCGTAAAGTCGAGTGTCATTTGTTACGCATACGTAGCAGTACGTTGTACAGCCGACCCAGGAATAACATTTTGCGCTACCAGCAGGTGCCGGAAGCAGCAAAACTACCGTTACAAATGCAATATCCTTAACTTGACGTCGACGAATGCTCAAGAAAAATGCCCACAAGATCGTTCACCTGGCAGACTGTTCAGCTGAGTACAGTGTAAACCATTCGCTCGCACTTATTTATCGGTAAAAATTCAAATTTTCTTACCCATTGCACGGTGAAAATCGAGAGATATATTTTTGGTACCGGACCATCCCGTACTTATATTATTCGCGGCGAAGAACTTTCGTAATTGTCTCTTGCATCGACCGTTCGCGATTCTCTTTTTATACGTAGCAGCATACAATGTGTTATAGAAAAAAAGATAGACGAGAGAGAGAGAGAGAGAGAGTGGAAGGGCGAAAGAGAAGAAGGGAAAGAGAAAAGAGAACCGGAGGAAGCGCGAGAATAACGACCAGCCAGAAGTACCCGTAGAGGGTCCCCGTGCACCGCTGCGCTGGTCCAATTAAGCCACAAAATAAATGCGTACAATTCATTCAATAGTAACTGTTCGACGCTTCAGGAAGGGCCGCTAATGAACTGAACACGAATAGGCGTATATTTGCAAGATTCTCGCGACGGCTTCACTGTGTACGTACGTACGTACGTGCGTGCGTACGTACTCTAAGCGTCGCCGGTCGGGACTTGAGCAAATCCAAAAGGTACCGACAGTTTCACGATTAAGAGAAAGATGTATTTGCACTAACCAAGTTATAAATGGCAACTGCAGCTTCCAACTTCCTTCGCTGATGGCCTTAGAGTAAATCTAAGTGGGAAAATGTAATTGTATATCTGATGTTGAGTTAGTGTCGAACTTAATGTAATATTGACGAATGGAGTGCACTGACAGTTCCGTCGCAAATCGTACCAAGTGACGTTATTCTTACGCGAACATATTACTCGAATTGCTATAGCGGGGACACGTTCGTAATTTGAAAACAAAAATCGATGCAAATATATTCTGGGAATGTTGTTACACGCACGGGAAAATTTTTATCAGTCTTTTAGGCTTAACTATTAACAAGAAAGTGTACACTTTCCTCCAGGTTCTTCTTGGAAACCCGAAAATTAATATTAATATTTGCCCAGTATATTTATTCAAATAATATCCGTCGCAGAATTTTCGAACGATGTTTAAAGTTATTGTTTCATTACATCAAATTATTGTAATTTTCGGAATTTCAGCGATATCTGCGTTGCACAATACGTACGAGCATTCTGCTTTGATGTTTCTGGTCTGTGCACTGATACAGTGTGTCCTGTGACCCTTGATGAAGCTAATTGCAATGGTGGCGAAACGTGGGAAACTTGGTGGTTCTGTATATGGCTTAAACACGAAAGCCTCCAAGCGAAATTCAAATAATACATAGAGTAAAAGTCTGATAAGACTAACGTGTAGGGGATTTTTACAGAATTTTGTAGAAAGATATATATTTGCATCGCGGATGTCGGAATAACTGTACGATTAAACACAAATTCTCACGGAAAAATAGAATGTAATAAATGAGATACAAAATAAACAATCGTGACACATCAAATATTTTAATAAGCTTTATTTGCAATAAATACATAGTATTTTAAATTTGAATTAGTTTTTTCATTTTCAGCTTTTTCATTACCAGCTTTCGGTAAAATGTCGGAATAAATTATTTAAAGATATCCACCTCTTTTATATTTCAAATCTGGTCCAGTTCAACCTTGCACGATGGGACCTCCGCAAAGCGTGCAATTGATTTAATTCATTCTGAGAAACGTAATATTATGTTACAAGTACGTTTTGCAATCGTGCAATACATATTCAACGCCCATGAAATAACACTAAAGATTCATTCACCGAAAAGTACAATTAATTATAAAATATAAGACTGCACGCAATAACAACAGAAACATTTAATGTATATGAACGCACAGTACCAATGACGTTTTTCGTTGAAAATTGTGGAGACCCAATTCCAAAGCATTGAACAGCATTTTCCAGAACTCGGCCCCGCCGTAACGAAGGGTGCCCCGTTAATATTTTATTTCGATCAATGCAGTAAGCAAGCTCTGCTTAATTTATTCTACGGCGGGGAACAACAGGACACAGAACTCATTCAACGGGATGGAATCAAAGTATTAAGGGACGACGCGAGGAAATTGCTATCAGTAAATACGTTGATAATGAATCAATAATACTTCGCGCACAGTGCGAAGCAGGTCTCGATGGACTCGAAGGGTAATAGGGGTCAGTTTAGAAGTCTGTACCACAGTCGACAAATCAGGTAGTTTAATGCTGGCGAAAATGCAGGTTGGACCATCGGGAGGGAGTTAGAGGTTTACAGGTCTCGGGGGTGAGTTTATCGCCGAGTTAAGTAATACGAATGTGTCTGTGCCTGCGACTGCTGCTGGGTGCCTAGGCCGGAGTTATCTATAGAGGACAGCTTTACCGTACCAACAATCCTCGCGTCCATTTATATGAATAAATATTCATTTTCCTTCAACATTTTTCTACATACCCCCGGATCTGGGATTCATATTTGCGGGCGTCGCGTTGCTGCGTTTAGGCAAAAGTCACGCGGCAATTGGAATTCGTACGACCATCGGGAAAGAAGCATCCCCGTATTCTCATTTGTTAGCGGAACAGCTGCCGCCGCTTAAACATTTTTCTTCGTACCTTCTCCGGTTTTCAGCGGGGACTGATTCCAATTCCGGGGATCCCCCTTCCTCTGTCGTCGTTACAACTGCTCTAAAATACGCGCAGTTAACGATTCCGTAAGGGTCTTAAGGGAAACTTTCTGTTCTCGACGCGGCGTTGTTAAACTCTTTACGACGCCCATTCGTCGCTACAATGGCGCTGCTGGGTGCTATATATAGGCCGTTCGAATGAACGAACGATCCCGGGGTCCCAGGAACGACCATTTATCTACAGCTGTCAACCGTTACTCAAGAAAATTTCGCGACATTCGGGAAGATACATGGGTATGCTAATGATTCTCTTAGTTTCGAATGTGTCAGAGGCCGGACATAAACACGGTGTGAAAGAAATCATTCTTTTTCTGGTGCAGGTGCTGATCGAAAGCACATACACAATTGGTGAAAAATTTGGGGATTGCTCGGACGCTTTACAGTGGGCAGATATTTTTATGAATGATTAATCATTTTCGGTTGGGAATTGAAGGACATGTCGAAACAGAGTTAGGTTCAATCAGTGTTTATGAAATTAATTTCGAATCGGGGGATTGTTAAGAAGCCAATATTTTAGTACAATTAAGGAAGTAGTCCCAAAATTATAATCAGTTCTGTGCATAAGCTAGTTTACTGCTCACTAGTATGTAAAGTCGGAAAATTTGATAATATGTTCAGATATATTATTATTATGTACATTTTGTGATAATTAAATATAATATATATGCCTTGTATAAATAAATATGTAGTTTAGTAAATAAAGCAGAACATTGGGGGTGAAAATTCAAAAAACAATTTGCGTACTCCGAAGGCTGGTTGACAGTAATCTAACAACTGAAATCATATTTCGGAATTGAAAGAAACACAAATATATCGAAAATAATAAAACTACACTTTGGGATAGGGGAAAATTGTGGTATCTTGCACATTTAGTTTTTGACATTTTTGCAGTATCGAAAATTCAGGCAATTCGACCTGGCTCGAGAGAAGGTTGTTCTTTTATATTCAACGCCGGGACGTCTGTTGAATGTTTTATTCGCGAAACGCGTTTACGGACGCCATAGGAGGTAAAAACGACTTCAAAAACGTTACAACTGAAACCATTCTGTGAAACAATGGTTCGTGTGATTGCTAGGATGCAGTTAAGGATAATAGCCTGAATGAATCGGACGAGCCTTAACTCTGGTGCAAGGGGTTTAAAACAAATTTGGGGCTACAAATGCACGAGAGAAAGTTCGTTCGTGAATATAGGTGCCGGAGTAGGAGTAGAATACGTGGTAGGAGAGACGAAGAGATTATCAGGGATCATTAATAACGCGGAGCACCATTATTCCGCTAACTTTTATCTGCTTGGACGAGCTCTAATGAATATAATGACGTGCTCTTTCCTATCCCGATCGACTTATTTGTGCGGATATCCTAGAATTGCCCGGAATCCCTACATTTTTTAAATGACGTTTTGGTTTTATTGTGTAAAATGAGAGTTTTCAATCTGGAACGTGTTGTATTGCAAGTATAGCGTTGTATCGCAAGTATTCTTGAGAAAAGTTTAGGAGTGGTATTCCAGTATTGCACGATATCCATGATAATATGTGAGACTTTGGTCTTAGGTTTTTGATGAAAAGAGAGAATTTTGCAGAATATGAAACAGAAAAATTCAGATATGATTGTAAAGCAGAGCTTTAGTTCCTTGAAAGATTTATATAGACATAAACAGGAAATTGCAAAATTAAAACCTGCTATCTATTCAACTTTGATTACTTTCCATGCGCAATACTTAAAACTGTATTAATTCAAGACACGGAAAGCGAAGTGCCAGATAATTAAAAGTAACATTTAACTGGGAATATTATCTTTAACTTAATTTGAGAAATACAAGGATATACGGCGTAGAAATCATATTTCACTAAGATATTCAATGTAGAACAATATTAAAACAGCAAAATCAAGCAAAAACAAAGACAATGATAAAGAAAAGAATATTAATTAAAATAATGTTTCTAATAAATTCTAATAAACTTGAATGAGGAAACATTTAGCTTATTATTTATAATGATTGACATTTTCATAAATAAAATGTCAAGGATGTAATTTATGACATTAACCCATGAAACGTGTACACGTTTGACAAGAAAAGTAAGGGAGTTATAATTTGACGCAAACACTTGAAGTGTTAATAAAATTATTCGCGATATCATATTATGTGCTATACTTTATGCTCGCAATGTTCCAAGTAGTTTACTCAACGCTGTACTTAAATTACCTATTATTCTTAGTTTAATTAACAATTGGTGCATGTGATATTACGTTAAAATCAGTAATTATACAACGTAAACGAAATGAAGTTCTATATTTAGGAACTTCCCACGATGCACTTATTCCGATGGAAAATAAATTATACATGCATACGTAGGACGTACTCGTGTGAAAATAGCTATCAGTAGGGAAAGAAGATAGATGTTTCCATTTTACACCGCTGAGCTTTAAAAATTAAAGATTATCGATCTTTTATCCTTAATATCCTTTTATATCCTTTTTTATATCCTAATATCCTTTTTTTATCCTTTTATCCTTAAAATTACATTTTACAAAATTAAATTTAAGAAATGCAATAAGCGCTTTATCCGTAATTTAAGTCATAAATAGGTTTTACTATTATAATCTTTGCAAATCATTACTTGAGTTTGAAGAATGTACTCTTTATTTCACTTCTAATTTTGGCAATGATTAAAGTGATATTTCCCCAAAATTCATTTCCTATAGCTATACAAATAATTTAATTTGAACTGCTACTGTTTCGTACTATCGCAAAAAGTATAATGGAAAGTAATTATTAAACGTGAGCTGTTCCTGAAAGGTTTTCACGTTATGTCGATAAAACTCTAAAGTTAATAATTATGCAATATAATTCTTATTACAACGGAACTGCATTTATGTGACAGTGTAAGTGGATCGTTTATATGATACAGATTCATTGATTTTTCCCGCTACCCATTAATCACACAATTTCAAATAAACAGAATTCGCATTCGAATAACGTGATTCGAACATAAACTTGCCCATTCTTTCGCCTGCTAATATTTCAAGACATAGTGCTTCACAGAAACATTTGTCCAACTGTGAAGCTTAATTTTCTTATACAATTCATTGAATATTTATTCTTATTGCATGGCATTGTTATACTCCTCAACATCATATGTGTGTATGCATCATGATTAATTTGATTCTTATTATTTGAAACGTATAAAACGCATAGAATACAAAATTAATGGGGTACTAAGCGGCCTTGGAACTGCAGGTGTGTTCAACGATAAGGCAGGTAAGTCGCGCAATGCATTAACTATTGTGTATATTATATTCCTATTATAACGGGAGGTCAGTAGAAATTTACTAAAACGGACGTGAAATACAATTTCGTGCGAGTAAATGGAATCCGAGTGAATGGAATTAAAATTCTCATTGCTAAAACTGATTAGAATATCTTAATCCAATCTCTATCGTTCGTGTAACAGTCATATTATACTGTTAAGAAACAGTGATATAAAGAACACTATAAATAAATTAATGAAACGACTTATAAAATTAGAACATGCTTGTCGAAATATATACAAATAAAAAGTAGATGTTCGTGTGTATAATTTCTACTTCGCACTCATTATTGCGAAAACATTTAAAATCCAACGACAAATAACAGCTCTACATTATTGTGTATGCATACTCATTAAAATCGTATCGACGAGCGTCAGTTGTACGCTAGACATCATTTCGAACAAGCTATTGCGTTTATTCGGCGTTCGTCATTATCATGATATGATAAAACCGATAATCGAGGAGAACGTGCACCTTGCACCGATAGGTTCTTCTAATTGCGACGGATATTAACGGATATCGATCGCCAAACTGAAATTACTGCCATGTCTGTACGTCCCAATTAGTAAAATTGATGAAAAATCTGGATTAAACGTACGTAAACGCAAGAATCCGCGAATTCCAATTTAGAGTTTGACAAGGAACTTTAACGTCATTAAAATTTTTCGCGACTCTTGTTTCGATAACAATCGTATTTCAGCCAGTGTTTAACTCGTTATCGCATTATGCCGATGTTCTCGTTTAGTGCACCGTTCTTTTTTTTAATAAAACACTTTCACTTCGTTACGCTTGCGTATGAAAGATATTTTAATGAAAATTATTGCATGCACGCAACTAAACACGTGTACAATTCTTGGATGAATTTCGCATGGTGGTTGGAATTAAATTCGTATATTCGTGAAAGAAATAGTAATTGAAATATCAAACTTATTTTACTCGTTAAATAAGGGAAAGGACAGTATATTTGATTATAGTACTAATTTGAGACGTATAAAACATTGCACAAGCCTGGGCCACATAAAATGAAGTATTAATTGATTATGCAGCCTACCAATGTATGCAAACGACGCATTCCTTTGTCTTTATAATTGACATATTTTACACATCTGGACAATAATATTGATTAACCTGAATACAACAAAAGAATGATAGCTACTCAAATATAACAATCAAATAATAATATTACAAAAGTCAGCAATGTAATATTGTGCAACGTTCAAGATGAATATTGATCGAACGTTACAATAAGCATTTCACTTTTTTAATATTTCTTTGACCCTTGCTTTATTTCTAGATCTATTCTAGATATTTCTAGATCGCTGCAAACAAACGTACAGATATCGTAAAACAAGGGTCTAGCCCGTGTAAATAATTAGCTTTCTGTCCGCACCCGATTCAATTCAATTGCTTTAACGTTTTAAAATTTTAAACTATTCGATGCAGCGCAAACTGAATTATAGTTCACTTTCTGCGTAACGAAAGGAAGGAAACGAATTAACGAGATGGTTAAATATATTCAATTTAGCGCAAAACAGCAATTAACATGGCCTTCCAAATTAAGATCGTAGGCAATCCAAATAGTAGAACTGGAACTTTGTAAGTGGGTGGAAAGGGGCAATGAATGAATGGAGGTTAAGGATGGATCAATGGGGGCAAAGGGATAGCACGATTGCTCGTGGAAGAAGGGACAGGGGACTAATTGAAATCCCACAACGACGCCTTCGGGTCAGCAATTCGGTTCTCGTGGTGCATGAAACTTTGGAAGCTATATCATGGTTTACGTACAGATCTCTCTCAGCTTCGTATGTGCTAAGGGATCAAAACTTCAACTGGGCAAACGCCGTGAAATGACCACGATTTAGGGTTATCGATATCGTATGGATTAATAATTGTACCTCAAACAGTATAATTGTTACCCGAATTTACTAGTAACACCAGAACTATCAGGCCTGACGAAAATGACGATATTCAGATCTCTTGTATACTTATGAACTTCATTCTACGCATTGATGGAAAGATTTGTAACGGCTATTAGTAAGACGAAACATCAGTTATATATCGCTATTCAATTTCCATTCAACAACTTTCGTTTCCCTTTTTTTCCTTTTTTTTTGTTAAATTTATTTAACGTCGCATCGACTTTTTAGTCATTAGCGATTCCTTGGGATAGGGTTATATTTCCTGGCGAAATTTGGTGTCCTGCAGAAATTTCCGTGTGTCCGATATGTGGTCCTGTGACGTTAAGGCTGTGCGAGGATCTAGCTTGTACCTCGCTCTTTGGTTATGGTATTTTATGCATTCGAATAACCAGTTCCATTTTCATAATCTACCGAACGTATGTATACCTAAATGTATCAATAGTTATCGGTAGTTCCAGCGTTGTGTAATATTTGTTTTCAAGCGTTACGGCAAGTTGGACGTATGTAAACCTTGTTGTACGCTGAAGTTTAGTTTCGCTCCCATACGTTTTAAAGGAGATGAAGCAAAATTTGGTGGCACAGTTAACGTAAGTAGTAAAATACAATGATTCCTTGTTAACAATACGTAAGGAGGGATCTATGATCAGATTTCTGTCTGACTCATTTCTTATGGCGCATCCATTGCGATGACGTCTCGAATATTGAATCTATAAGTTCAATCTTCCAAACCTGCTCTGGAATCTGTGCTACTCTCCGATCATGATTGCGCTAGAGCATTAGAATTAATACACATTTCGTAAGGAGTACTTAAAATCTCAAATCCCCATTAAAGTTTATAATTTCATGAATTACAAACTTACCATATTCCCCCTGCATTACAAAGCACGCCTGTTCACTTCGAAGATTCATAATCCACGTTCAACTCAATATTCAGTTCGCGAATGGTAGTTTCATCGCAAGTTCGGGCAAGAAATATCGGTCGTCTTCCCTCACGAGACAGACACAAGACGTTTCTCAACGACTCTATTAAAAGCATGACTTTTACCTGAATCGAAATACGCGAACCTACTCATTCACCGGTACAGAGGAATCACAAACGAAATCCAAGTGCCACGATTCCCGTGTCCAACTTCTTGCACAACTTGCACGCTCTCAAGAATGATCACCGTGTTCGCGGAGCACGAGCATCCACCCGTTCAACAAACGGAAAAACAGAGGGCCGTCGATGAAACGCGACGACAGGTTTGATACGCCGCGCAGCGAAGAAAGGAAGGAAAAAAAAGATCGCGTAGATGTCGGGAAAATTTCGTTCTGCCGCGAGGCAACGACCAATCAGCAAGTTAACCACGATGGCACGAGCGTAGAAATACATAGTGGAAGCCATTCGTCTTGTCGTCGCCACGGGCATTATCATATTTCCCAGGCAAGCGTCAGGGCCACGAAGTCACCCCGTGAACCCCGTGAACCCCGTGAACCGACGCTCTGCCACGGTCCCTCTTGCTCCTTTACGCACGACTAGCGCCGTCTAAGTGGATAAATCTCTTCCGAACCAATTTCGTAAAGTTTCATTTGCATCGAAGGTAGATCGGCGGAATTTGATTTCGTGGCTTCGTAAACAACTCTTAGGTCCCCGTAACTCCTTAGATGGTTCGCCACTCGGTAAACTCGTTAAGAGTTACCCAAGTGGATTTCGCCGAAGATTATAGACGCGCATGGACGCACACATACGAATCGCGTTTATTCACTTTTCAATGGGACCGGAAATCGCGTTACGCCGTCGCGCGCCTACACGGGGTATCGATGCGGCGTGCTCGGTACACGATGCACGCGTGAAAATTTCGAGCAGCTTCGTACGGGCCTGAATAAATTATCGTGATTTCAAGGGAAACAGGACGACGTTAGGCCCAACGACAGGGGCGGCTGGGTAGCGAGGTACGGGAGCCAATTTGAAATCTCCCAAGATGGAAATCTGCTTAGCAATGGAATTCGGGCGAGGAAGAATATAGATTGGGTTTAAAATGGGATACTGTTGCAAGTTGTCCTACACTTGGGAGCCAGATAAGCGGAAAAGAAAAGGGGCGGCGAAAGGATGGACGAGGAGGGAAACTCATCGGTGGTCTAACAATTCTGCTCACGAAGGGACCTTGGGAAAACGAAACTGAATCCCTCTATTTACGCTCGCAACTTTTATCACCACGGATAGACCGTGCTACCCCGGGGCTTTCTCGCAAGGCTACCCGGGTAATAATCATAATTCGCTGGCTATTGTTTCACAGATAATTAAGTTCTTGCCCCGCGTGCGAAGCGTGCCGGCGGCCGGTGTTCCTATGTGCCATGCTGGCGTCTTTGCCAATTCGAGGAAAAACCATTTGCTCTCCTTATTTGGATAGAACGGAAGCCGTGCTGCAAGTAGGAAAGCATTAAGGACTCCTCGCAAACATAATCCGAGTTTACGAAATTATAATGGTACGGTGAAATTTAATCGCGCACCGATTCTATATATTTTTTACTATCGTGAAATATTTTTATCCACTGTGTAGGCAATTGCAGGAATTTTTAAGTGGGTTAAGTTCTGATTTCTGGCCACTGTTAATTTCCGAGAAATGGTAACGAAGTAGACGTATTATTTACTTCTAAACATTCTGCTGTGCGTGTGATTAAACGTAATATCTAGTTCATTTATTTCTTTTTCATTCCAAATTCGTTAGAAATATGAAAATTATGCGAAGTTCAAACACTTTGTGCATTTGCAAAAAGACATATCATTCAATAATGCATTATTTAGTATATGGAGAGCTCAGAAGCCAATCTGTGTAAGTCCAAGTTTCCTGGACATGAGATTAAAACCTTAAGTTGATACATCAATCAACTCACTATCTTCATACGTAAGCAACAGATGACGGTGCTGACACTGTCATTTTCTTAAAGCAATTTCTAAAAACCTTATTTATCCCGGTTTGGATATCAATGGGCTTACGTTGATTGTCTTCTGAATCTTCCATGTATCAAAATGATAAAAAGGGGCAACTTCTCTGAACCTACTAATTCCTGCGACATCCATCGTGAAACGCAGACTTTGACGAATATTTTCGTCTCGCCAATGCGTTTTGAAGTTCTTCGTCACTCGCGCACAAGGGTACGTGACATCGAAAATGGCTAACATAAAACAGCACCGTTAGAACGGGGACGGTATTTACGAAACAACCTATTGTTAGATCAACCTCCTTTGATCCCTATCAATTTGCCTCGCGTATCGTGCCACGCGAACCGCGTGAAACTGGAAGATTCGGTAAAGTTCGCAGCTGCGTCAACGGTAACAGGAAGTGCAGCGTAGAAACGATGCCCGGCTGTCCGTCGCGCGTGCATTCCACCGTCACGTCCGCCCGCCCACAGCGCGGATAAGTTACGCTAGATATCTGCATACAAAACGGGCCGGGTGAATTAAAAACGCAAACAGCGAGCGGGCCACGGCGAGCCTCTCGTTCCCTCTTCATCCCTCGCCGAACTACGTCGCCCTCTTCCCCCCAACCCCCCAACCCGATTGCACGTATGTACATCGGCCGCGCGTTTCCCCCAAAGCAACAACGACGCTATCGCATTATAGCGCCGGCCCACCAATCTTGTAAATTGCCTTCCGCTGAGAGTAGAAATCATAAGTTCCCCGGTAATCAAATGATTCATCGCGACCAGCCGACGAACGAGATTGCGCCAGCCTTCGAAACAGTTTTCAGGAAGGAACGATTCGTTGTCCCAGCGCCTCTTCTGGGGCTCGTAAACTCGCCGCTCCCCTTTTTCCTCGCCCTTTCCGTCCGATGCGACGCGGAGCGACGCGGATCGTCACGACGGGTCATTCGCGCGCCGAAGAATAACGAAAGGGGTGCGCGGGCGCGTACGCGCGCGCGCGCGCGCGCGCGCGTGTATACGACCCACGACCATCGCATTTCCGGCCAGCGAGCGGCGCATGTAAGAAACGCGGTCTTTTGATTTATCGGCCACAAATCACGGGGGCCAAAGAAAGCGCTTGATTTTTATTGGCCACGGTTACTCCTAATGCATCATTCGGGGGCAGGCGGCCCGGTGGATCGAGCTGCCTCCTCGGGCCATTGCTTCCTGCGCACCGATGAATTCAATTCCGGATTCTCGAGGCTCGCGATAATTTTCCCCCTTTCATGGAAATTGATACGAGGACGTATGTAATTCCCCAAAGTGCGGGGGAAAAAGTGCACGCCTACCCCGCTCGCGGGTCGCAACGGCGCGGCGCCGCGCGTCGATCGATTTTAAAAGTAGATCCAGAGAGTTATTGGGGGAATGATTAATCGACGGTTATAACTACATTAACCGAGGCCCACCGATATCGCTGGAAATTGCATTAATTATTCCAAGTGCTCGTTCGCCGCAGCTATATCGTGACTGATGGCCATAGATTATTCGCTCCCGCGTATGATTGCCACATCGAAGATATTATTAAACGATTTTAGAAGCTAAAACGCATCTTCCCGTTCCATCGTGGATATATGGGAACTATCGTTCTAATTGGATGCATACCGCAGTTTGCGGATCGTATATGCATTAGCGCGGCGCATAGTAACGCATGATAGATTCATACCCTTTCGTTACCAGCTCAAATTAATTAAAAGGTGTATTCATTTATTATGTACACGCTATCCCGCGATCATCGATTTTCCCTTCCACGAAGCAAACGTATGAAACGTTACCGTCGCGAAGGATTGAGCGAAGCGAAAATGGACACCAGTTTCATTCCGTATATTTAATTCTATAAAGATATTTTATAAAGATAATTTTGAAACAATTCGTGTGGCACCTCGCATTCTTGCTTCACAATTCGTATTGTATTTCGATAATACATCGATGTTTAAATATTAAAATTTGCATATATTCGGCATTAGTAGGTCTGCTTCAACCAATAAAGAAACTTTATGACAACGAAGTACAAACTTTATCGCGATTAATGTTACTGCCAATGTTACCGCAATGAGGACAGGGCCATCAAGAAATCTCGACTCTTTAAATCAATCCACGGTTCTTTGAAACTTGTAGAGTGGACTTAGAGTCAGATACTATAGTACAAACTCATAAATACCTGACCGTCGTATGCACGTATGTATATCGGTATTATAATCCGACACAAGCGTTTGCTATTTGCACACGCGTATTCAGCATTTCGCATGTCAGACTATACAGATACACTGCCTCTCAAAAGTATTTTCCCATATACATACAGTACAAGTGACTGTGGTGAAAAAGTTTGTCTAGTTAACATTTGTTGGCTATATTAGTAAAATAGTACAAAATCAGTGAAAAATATGTAGACATATGTATTGTATTACGTGTAATGATGCAGTGGCCCAAATATTTGTTCACGCGAGGGTAACATATTTATTCATTCGCATCTTCATTGCATCTTGAATTGACAAAGGATAAGGGTGGAATTCGTAAATCACTGTACATAAAATACAATTAAATTTTGGTGCCATCGATATTTCCTCTACCTTGGACGACGGCTGTGCACAACTGAGACATAATTTCCATTAACAACTCCCGAATGCCTTTTGCTTCCGGTATCATTCGTGTGCATGGTAACGCACTATAACGCGCTTGCCTTAAAAGTCCCATGAAAAGCAGTGTCTGGCTCCACGACCCTACCGAAGCATTACAGAGGATTTAACGACAAGCTTCTAGCTTATGTCAAATAACAATTTCTGCAGCAAGAATAGTGCAGTAATTTGTAAGGGATATTATTTGTCCCGATAACATTGGAAAAGTTTGCAACCAATAGACGAGTGATCTTTACCGCGACGTTCAGCAATATACACAGGTGGGGAAATACTTTTGTGAGGTAATGTATATACATATATGCATATGTGCAAAGGGTGCAGCACACAACAGGGAACGCAACGACACCGCGGTAACTTTCAATCGACCCCTTATCCTCTTCGAGTTGGCAACTTTTTTTTTTCTTCACATTTTTCGCCAGCTTATCACTCGACGTAACGTTGGTTACCGCACGCTAGAGCGTAAACAGTCGCGTGAGCGACAAACTTTTGCCGGAAAATAGATATTAACAGCTCTCTTTTGCCACGTATTATTTAAGATTAATGGGAAACGGTGCCGGCTGGATGTAGATATTGCAGGTACCCACTGTTCTACCTGCGGCCGCAAACTTTTCTTCTGTGCATGTGACGGGCAGCAAACGTATAATGAAGCTGTCCAGCGTCGCAACGAGCGATATCGTCTGAACAACACGTAGCTACACAGGATAGACCACGCGATACTGTGCTTCTGGGTGTTTCGCAGTATCACCGTCACAATGTGCCCTTTTATATCAATTTCATTTCCTTAAAAGTATTTTTATTGGCGGGGTAGCCGGTGGCTGGAACCTCGCGAGTCGTTCGTAAAATCGTATACGACCTTCATCGTGGCCAATGGATTTCGATATTGGAGCTGGCGCCGTGTACATCAACGACATTTTAACTTGAACGAGGGAAAACGAAAAAAAAGTCTCTTACGGAAATTAATTTGCCGGCAGGGAGCGAGGTAATATTTCGAGATTTAATTTATTTCATATTCGGTGATTTCTAGCTTCTCGATTTTACGTTCCACTTCTCTGCGAGACAATTCGATGGGTTCCTTGGGTGTGTTGCACAAAAGTTATTATATTTTAGTTGCAAATGAATTTCTAATGTTTTGTGGTGAAAAGTTTCGCATAATGCTTTCTTCAATCGAAATACTCGAAATGGTTCGCGCGAGAAAAATTGTGGAAGTTCAATTCTGTCTTTCCTCCGCAAGAACGGTAGAGTGAAAGTCCAAGGTTCGTATTGCGAATTCGTTTTCATTGCGACGTAGAATAATATTAGTGAGTCGTGAATCGCACGAAACATTTCTGATAAACGTCTTGTGCAACTTATGTATCTATTCTGATTCTATACGAGACACTATACGAGTCTTCCATTTCCATGTTTCGAGTCTCGACTGATAATCGTATCAACCCATTGCAATATATTTGCACGTACTGCAATCGATATTCATCAATGTATCAATAATCTTCTCCATCCAATTATACGCCACCATGTCCCGATCATATAAGCGAAGCTAAGTTAATCGAACATGCACGTGGATATATGCAGACACAAATTTCAAACTAAACGAAATAAAACGGGAGGAGCAGAATAGAGTGACGCGACAGCGTGAAAATTAATAAAACACGATCTCTGCGAGCATACGTGTGACTATCATGAAATTGAACATGATGTACAACCGGTGGGAAATGATCGCACGTAACCTATGTATGTCAGACAATGAGTCGATGTTTCTGAATCGTGGCGCGCACTTCCGCTCGTAAATGCTACTGCAGAATCCGGCGAACTCGATAATTCTCTAGGCAACATGGACAATCAAATCCAGGGAACACGATCGCTAACACGTGTGAGTATATTAGTGTCGCGCCCCTGTATCTAGAATACATGTGGTGTGTATCTGCATACCTACCTCACCAATTACCATTCCCAGTCTATACAGGAGTACCGGCCATTTCACGTACCTCCGAATCATATAGGGACATAACTGCGGATCACCTCATTAAATTATACAAGATGATCGTCTTGCCTAGCCAAGTACCGACAAATTGATACCAAATCCCGGCTTATAGCCGAAGTTTACTGTGTCGCGGAATGACAAAATTATTCGTTTCCCCATAATTCTGAGGAGGATAACAGTGACTTAATGGTGGGGGATGGGGAGCTGCGATTGTTTTTGTCTCGCGATATAATTATCGGTAGTAACGGTAGCAACAGAAGTCGCTGATTCAATCGTAAGATTAATAAATTACAGATTGGTATGTGAAAATATGAAAAGCATAAATTTTAAACAATTGAAAATTTCAAAGCACGTAACTTGTTATCAGCTGTACTTTATTCATTCGCCATATAGGGCTCAATCGAGCAATTTTTAAAATACTAGCTACACTGGAAATGAAATTAATGCGGAACTAGTATCGAAAAGTATTGAAAGACACGCTCGCGCGTAGCGTTAAGTGTTCAAAAGGATCTGTTGCTAACAGATAGATAATCATAATTGTAAATGCTCAGGGTTTCGAAGTTAGACGGAATTTTTTGACGCGCAGCTCTTTGAAAAATTGAAATATAGCGTATAAACGAGGTCCCCTTCAGTCCTTTTGTCGCACAGAATGCCCCGCCGAGTTCCGTTCAACTTTATGGCAGTAGTATGGGGTATCGGAAATCGACGCATTGATCTTGGGGGGTGGGAGAAACTGGACGGGGAAATTGTGGGTCAACGGTTGGGGTTATTCTCGACGCGTCAGCTCTTTAGCTTCGGTAATGACGTCATTTACCTGTCTCAGCGAAGAGTTACGTCACACCAGAACGACGACGAACCGAAGATCATAGAAGAATACGATTGATCTATCGAAGGTGTTACGATTCTCCAAAACAGAGAATGGTAAACGAATCTCGCGTTATTCGAAGATATTTCCAGTACGATTGTCAAACGAATAAAAGTAGAAGAAATAACGATCCGCACCTCCGGGTAATTGTGCACCTATACCGGCGGAGAACGGTAAATTGAAAATGAAAATCTATGGGAATCAAAACGTGAATAATATAAACGAATTCAGCTGGAAAGCATTTAAATTTTAAAGTACTACTTTCGCGGGTTATTATTTGCCAACCGCAGACGCGGTACGAATACAAGCGGACGGAAACTAATTTACGTATAATTAACTTTAAAATTAAAAGTCTGATTACTGCGTGCGTATGTTCACGACCGAGAGCGCATCATTTTCGCTCGTATCATTCGCTCCGTTCATTTCCGTCTCTTTATACTCAAAATTACCATCCTCACAATATGCACCCCCAAAATTGCATCAGACCCTTTTATACAGTGCGTACATTTGATATGCAGCAAACTGTTACATTGCTTTCAACGTGCGTGCATTTCACAGAGCAATAGTTAGAAAATAAATTTGACGATTCTAACGATACTTCTTTCATCGTGTACGTGTATAATAATTCCAATATAAAAAATCTATTGTTGACTGAAAATATGTATAAAAAGAACTGTTGACTACTATATTGCAATAATATCACTTAACATTATGACCATGAGAAATTGTATAGTACAAGTAAACGACTTGCAAATAATATTCTAAGTTAGAAAAATTATGTCCTGCCAGAGTTGAATTATTATAGAATTTGAAATGCCCCCTAATTTTCAGTTCTTTCCTTTCCAGCCTTTTCAAGTGTAATTTATTACGCTTAAAGATTCCACTCCCGCAAGTTGCTAACGGCCCAGCAATGAATCGACGCGCTGCCAGGTAAAACGTATTGAGGAAAAAACACCGCAAATAATGCTATAAAAAAAGATGACACGGGACGTTCCAACGGGAAACGCGAACAAGCGACAAGCGAAGACAACTGAACAATAATAATAAGCAGGACGACATCGCTGCTGTATCGAGTAGCAGTCGCGTTAACGGCAACAAATAACCAACCACCGCGTTTCGTGAGGGACGCGGGGGAACGGTTCGACCTCTTAATCTCGATGTGCTGTTCCTTGCCGATACTTAGCGAAACCTGGAGTCCATAGCAAAGACGACACGCCGGAAGAAGGGAAAACTAGCGAATCGTAGAGGGTCAAATTATCTTTCGGCTACTGCCGTTTACATCGTACGGGCGTCTTCTACGCTCTGCCAGTTTATATCGTAGCCAGTGAGAGACAGGGACAGAAGGAGATGGTGGAAGGTACAGGTTGGAGGTTCCCGCACACAGACTCCGTAGGGCCATAGCCGGCTATAGCTTGCCTCTGCAGTTCGCCGGCTATTTCCCATTTGGCAGGCGAGCCAGACCCAGCACTTTTGGTGCCAACCGATAATTGGACGAATCGCAGTCATTCGCTTCGCGCGAACTGCACTCATCTTTCTCTCTCCCTCTCTCTCCCTATCCTACTCTCCTCACTCTCTTACCTTTGCACGCCCGCGTACATATATACTAACGTCCGCTCATTCTTATCCTTTCTTCCCCACCGGACCACCGCCTTCTTCTACTTTCCTCAGCGTTTCACCTGAACGCTGTTTCTCACGGCGCGCCGCGGCGTTTGTTCCTAGCGTGTCCTCTCGACTCACAGCCCCGTCCACCCTCTCTTCGTTTACCCGTGCGTTGATCATTCCATTCTCCGACTACGTCTTTCAAACGGGCCGTTCCCGTGAAATTTCCGCCCGTGCAAGCACCCCCAGTAAGGGACTATTCGGTATCGAACGGATACTTCTCGATGATCGCGACGCGGGGTCGAAGGTGCTATAAAAACTACGCGTGCTTCGGAATGTACGCGTGACGTTTGAATTGCCGGTATCTATGGTCTGATTTTACGGAGAACGACGAGAAAAGTGGGTGGTCGTCGACGAGGGAGGCGGATAGATTTGATTTTTCGTATTGCTTGGGAGAGGGTTGGCATCCTGTAATCGTATTAATGGCTCTGTTTATACATTTCTCCGCATGTTCATTTATTAAAAGCTAAGCTTAGGGTGCTTAAACACGCTCGTGGTAAAAGCCAAGATTTGTGTCGAAAGCAATCATTAGGATATAGAACGTGAACGAGCTACAGCTTTCTTGTTCCCGGGGCGTGAATTTCTGGACCATTTCTCCAAGCTATTTTAAAGTGATTCTGTTTCCACGCATTATATACTACACAGATTGTTACGAGGAGTACCTTAAATACTCGCAGGTAAATGATTCGATGTAATCGAAAGCTTTGGGATAATTATTATTTGAATTAATGATTGACCTGCCTACTATATATTTATATATTTACAGCTTTGGAATACTCTGTTTATACATTTCTTATGTAAAAGTAGGATTAGAAAACAGTGTATCGAATACACTCACCGCTATACTTTTCAATGCATGGTGATGTAGCATATTTAATATTTCGGTAGACGTTATTGCTTTCGCTGAACGCACACGAGGTACATAGAAAATTGCTAAGGAAGACCAAAATAGATTGCCACGCCGTTTTGTTATGACAAGCAAATAGAAGTGTTTATAGTGCTTGCGACTATGTTTAACCTAAAATAGAAAAAGAAAAATTGCCCTCATAATTCATATTTTACTAGGGATTAAAAGTCCCATAATACTGATTGATGCATTATTCGCACAAAGCAACAGAACAAATAAAAATCTGATGAGCATCGCGGTGGAAAATGATTTATTAATATGTATCAAAGCATCCACGTATGATATTACTGCGGCAAATTATAATTCACTGGTAGGAGAAAACATAATTTTACGTTGCCCTCCAGCAACTTTAGAACCGCAGAAAATATTATTTCGCGTCAACGACCAGGAGAACACTGATGTAATATACATATACGTCTACATATATTAAACGCATGAGTGCCAAATATGATATTTAGCGTTTGAAATTTCAAAAACTGTACCTGTAAATTTGCAGACGTTATACGAGTAAAATCTAAATTATGCGCAACTTATTAAATTGATTTTCTCACTACTTCGCTTTATTACACAAAATGGAATAGAAAAATTGCTCTCGAATAGATCAAGCATAGCAAAAAAATTTTCAAAAATTAATAGTGGAAAAATTAACAATCCTATAACACACACCTATTTATATCTTGACCACTTAAAATCATTTAACCTAATATCAATTACATTCTACGCATAAAGGTCTTCCAAATAAGAGCAGACAATATGTATGCATTAAGTTACGACGAAATATCGCTAGACACTAAAATTTCTATTCAACGGTAGAATACAGATGCGATGTATACGTGTACCGAAACTTTTCAGCGCCATTGTAATTACACGAAGGTACAATAGCGCACGTCCGTACACAGTATTGAAGAAAGGGATTCGTTGATTTCTCCATTCCCACTGTTTAGCAGGCTCGAGCACGCTTCTGCTAAAACCTTGGATTTGCATTAGAGGCAATCACAAATTCACAGAGCATTAACCCCACGTTCAGAGGCGATAGAGTATAGGCGCGTAGGATGCAAAGATCGCGAAGGGGTAACGGGGAAGCAGGGGTAGTGGGCAGGGGTACGGGAAGTATGCACTATCTGTAGGATCCACGCTATTTGTGCAAAGTGGCCTAACCTCTCCCCGTCTTCAACCCCATCCCCTCTTCTTCGATTCGACATAACCGCCTACATTTAGGCGGTCTGGAGGGTAATACATTGTTTGCTCTTCGTTCGCTAAACTAAACCGCATTCGGAATTAATTGCACGTTAGGAGGCCACGGGATAATTAAAGCCACCCCGATTACCCTCGCCCGCTACCCCCTGTTTCCGATGCGTTAGTACCGGACGTCTTCGCTGGGATCAACGATAGTGATAAAGATTCACAGTTGCACCATAATGAGAGAATATCGATCAGCTGGACGAGAAGCTTATTTTGCTCTCGAAATCCTTTAACACATCCTTTGAGAGCGGGGGAACAACTGCGTTGCAGGGTAGTTCATATAATTGGAAGTCTTTCCAGAACCTCGTAAATAATAAGTTCAATGGAGTGTCACAAGGCTCGAATGGAGCCTGATGATTTTAATTTAATAATCGATTACTTCGTACCAGAAATCTCAGTTGCAAAGCAATTTATAATGTGCGAAGAACGTTTATTAAAAAAAAAAATGAAACAATGGCAGTTTAGGTGGAAGGTCCTAGAATAATTGAACATCCCTTGATACGGATTTTACCTCCAAAATAAGTAAAGAAAGAAAAAAGATCAAACAAGAACTTAGTCTGAATGCTGAGAAATGAGAGTTATTTGCGGTCTTCCTAAAGTACACGAAGGAGTGGGTAAACACCAACAAACTCCAATCGGCTCCCTCGATAATCTACAGATTTTTTTTTCTTCGGCTTGGAAAGCTAGCCACGCGAGGGATCGCCAAGGAGCCATTGTTTCTTCGCGTACAGACAGCTTGATTGTGCTAATGAAAAATGGGAAAGAAGTAAAGCCGAGCCAATGGTTCTACAACGAAGGGTGCCGGCAACGTTCGCTTCACGGTAGAATAACAGGATGAGATGAGAATTGAACGCGATCCAAAAGCGCTTATAAATGAATAACACCCATAAAGGATAAGATATCGAAGGATTATACCCATTATCATATATCTGCGAGGGAGCACCTTTTTTCGCCGCGCGTCCATTTATATCAATATTTCTCCCAGCTACGAGTCTTATCTATCGCAAATACGTTTCATATGTCAATAGTTTGAAAGTATACGTGCATCTAATGTATAAACCTGATTGACTCATAGATATATGTAATACGTATAGATACCGTGGGATATTATTTTTATTATCTATATTATTACCGAACGTGTGAGACAGAATTTTTACTAATAAATGTTATAAAATTACGAATTTTTTATGAAAAGGCATAACCAATTACGATTTACTTGCTACGTAATCAGTGAGACATATTTTCATAAATAAATTAAATTATATTTTCATTAATTGAAATTTTTTTCTTATGGATTTTCCATTATGATATATATGTATATAGCAACAGTAATACAAAATACTTCTTTCGGTATTAAATAATTTCTAGAGTATAACTTTTACGAATTATTATACTGTATATTATGCAAAGTTGCGTTAAATTTTCGCATAATAAAATTCAGGGTCGAGTACATTTTAAACAATTAGAAAACAACTGTGGAAAGATATGTTAACCACCGCGCCCATTTAAGGAATCTTCGGTTCTAGGTCGATACAAAGGATTCCTACAATAGCGGCCTCTGATAAGAATTCACATGACTAACTTATCTTTTAGTGTGACACGTTATATTTTGAGTTCAGTACTGAAAAAAGCTACGGCCACAGACGAGATATGTGTAGAATACACTTATCACCTTATGAATTTGTGTGCCTCACATTAGGCTGCCATACCGACCTGGAAAATTATCCCTATTGATCAGTCAATAGGAGTAGTTTCTCAAGGATCGATGGCGCATTCAAAACACCCTTCTTCAAAAGTAATAATTGTATTTTTTGTTTACTAAAGTGAATGCCAAAACATTGTTGTTATTCTAATAGGACTTCTTATCATGAGTGCTTATTTAAAATTTTAATCCATTTTTGTCATTCAGAATTTACGTTCAATCAAATTATACTTACAGAATTTACATTTACATTATTTACATATTTTCGTATTTTCTGTACTTACATGTCTTGTAATATATGCAAACATATTGATCAACGCGAATTCAGTAGTTCAACGATACAAAAGTAATATTCTTTATTTATTGTCACTTTACACGTACATATTAAAACATTACTTTACTACCATCCTAAAGTATGAAAATTAACGTACTAGCATTACTTAACAGCTTCCGTTCACCGATGCCTTATACCTCAATGCATGAACAGGTAAATTATTATTTACCTTAATCATATTCGCCTTCTTTATCACTGTCTATCAAACATTTTTATATTTAAAAGCACCTCACTTTTCCTCTGCTTTAAAACCCGGCAATAATAATACAGTGCCCTACGAAATGCTAGTAATATAACAACTGTTGGCAGCACTGTTCTTGCGTAAGGATAGTACTTCACGCAGTACGCGACGTATACAGAGGTTTTCTTCGTTCGTGTCATTGGTTTGTATAAACATGTAAGAATAAGAAAAGGTGAAGTATATCTGCAAAATTAAGATACCTTTGTCTTTCGTAAGAAAGCATGATAATTATGTGTAATTCTTTCGTAGGCAAAGAAAGCCGTTTTATCTCGGGGGCATTCGGTAAACGCAAATTACCCCCCAGGGGTGGGGTCTCCTGACATTTAAAGCCAAAGAAGCGCATGAGTTATGTTGATCACGTAAGAAATAAAACACAACAAACATGGCACGACCAATTGTACCTAGTCAACAAAAGTTGGCTGAAAAGCTAACTATTTTAAATGACAGAGGTATCGGTATGTTAACACGAATTTATAATATAAAGAAGGCATGCGGCGATGCAAAATCAAAGCCTGGATTTCTGTCAGATAAAAGCTTAGAGTCTTCTATAAAGACGATCGTTCGAAAGTTTCCTAACATTGATGTTAAAGGTCTTCAAACGATCACAAACCTTCGCAATGAGATCATTAAATCGTTGTCTCTGTACTATTACACTTTCGTCGATTTATTAGATTTCAAAGACAATGTTTGCGAGCTATTGACTACCATGGACGCTTGCGGCGTCCATATGGATATCACAGTTAATTTTGACTTAACAAAAGGTTACTTGGATCTGGTCGTTACATATGTCAGCTTAATGATACTCTTGTCGCAAGTAGAGGATCGTAAAGCAGTTCTGGGTTTATTCAATGCAGCCCATGAAATGGTGCACAGTCAATCCGATCCTAGTTTCCCTCGTTTGGGCCAGATGATTATGGATTATGATGCGCCGCTAAAAAAACTTTCAGAAGAGTTTGTCCCGCACTCTAAATTGTTGAAAACTGCTCTCACTTCGTTGTGGCCTGTTTATCCTGAAAGAAATATGTCGGCGGACATGTGGAGAGCAGATCAAAAGCTCAGTCTTGTCGGTAGCCCTGGGCAAATACTTAAAGCAGCAGCGACAGACACCATGTCTTGCGAAACTTTGAGCTTGGATAGAATAGAAAGGTGGGTCATTTTGGGGTTCACGCTGTGTCATTCGTTCTTGAGCCAAGAACAGCCGAGTAAACTTTGGACCACAGCTTTAGAATCAGGCTGGGTTCTAGCTCTGTTCAGAGACGAAGTAATTTACATACATCAATATATACAAACGTTTTTCGAAAGTATAAAGGGATACAGCAAAAGGGTGTCCGAAGTGAAAGAATGTTATAGTCAAGCTGTTCAGAAAGCTGGTTATCGGCACAGAGAGAGAAGAAAATTCTTAAGAACGGCATTGAAAGAGCTGGGTTTAATCTTAACTGACCAACCTGGCCTTTTAGGTCCGAAAGCTCTCTTAGTTTTAATGGGACTTTCTCATGCAAGGGACGAAGTATTATGGCTTTTACGTCATGGTGTTAATCCGCCGACACAAGGGAAAAGTAAAGGAAGAGGAGGAGAGGATTTAGTGGATCGCCAATTGCCGGAACTGTTATTTCATTGCGAAGAACTGAGAGCATTGGTGAAGAAATATTCCCAAGTACTTCAAAGATATTATGTGCAATTTCTGTCGGGTTTCGATGCGCCTGCTTTACATCAAATGATACAGAATCTTCCAGTTTGTCCAGAGGACGAAGGGGCAATCCTTGGCGATATGTGTTCGAAGATAGCTAGTCTTACCGTGAAACAAGTGGAAGATAACGAAATGTTCGATTTTCGGTCATTTCGATTGGATTGGTTCAGATTGCAGGCATATATGTCCATAGCTAAATGTAATATGAATTTAGCTGATAATAGGGAACTGGCTTCGTTCATGGATACTGTGGTATTTCATACGAAGATGGTAGATAATTTGGATGAGATGCTAGTTGAAACATCTGATTTGTCGATCTTCTGTTTCTATAGCAAAGTGTTCGAAGATCAGTTTCACATGTGCTTAGAATTTCCTGCCCAAAACAGATACATCGTTGCATTCCCGCTAATATGTAGTCACTTTCAAAGTTGTACGCATGAACTGTGTCCAGAAGAGCGGCATCATATTCGAGAAAGAAGTCTGTCCGTTGTCAATATGTTTCTAGATGAAATGGCCAAAGAAGCTAAGAATATTATTACTACTATTTGCGACGAGCAATGCAACATGGGCGATAAATTATTAGCAAAACATTGTGCGCTGTTGATCTCCCAGGTTGTAAATCGCAAGAAGAAGGACAAAAATAAGAAGAATATGTATGAAATTCATAAGCCTGGTATAGAAAGCTACAGAAAGACAAGGGAGGAACTTACAACGATGGATAAGCTTCACATGGCATTAACAGAGTTATGTTATGCTATTAATTATTGCCCTACAATTAATGTATGGGAATACACATTTGCACCAAGAGAATACTTGCATCAGCATTTAGAGTCAAGATTTGCCAGAGCACTTGTTGGCATGGTCATGTACAATCCAGATACTAGCGAAATAGCTAAACCATCGGAACTATTTGTAAGCGTTCGATCTTACATGAATGTTCTTCAGACAGTTGAAAATTATGTTCATATAGATATTACACGCGTGTTTAATAACGCGCTCCTTCAACAAACCCAAGAATTAGATAGTCACGGTGACAAGACAATTGCTGCTTTATATACGCAATGGTATTCCGACGTTCTGTTAAGGCGAGTTAGCGCTGGAAATATTTGTTACTCTAGTAATCAAAGGGCGTTCGTTAGTTTGTCAGTAGAGGGAGCGATACCCTTTAACGCAGAAGAATTTTCCGACATTAACGAACTCAGAGCACTGGCCGAACTAATTGGGCCGTATGGTATGAAGATGTTGAATGAGAATTTAATGTGGCACATAGCCAGTCAAGTGCAGCAGCTGAAAAAGTTAGTTGCTGGAAACAAAGACGTTCTTATAACATTGAGAACAAACTTTGATAAGCCAGAAGTGATGAAAGAACAATTTAAAAGGTTGCAGCAAGTCGATAACGTTCTGCAACGAGTTACGATAATAGGCGTAATTCTAAGTTTTAGGCAATTAGCCCAATCTGCCTTGGTCGATGTTTTAGAAGAACGTATACCATTTCTATTGAGTTCAATTCTAGATTTCCGACATCATTTACCATCGGGTGATCCTATGCGTGTCGTTTCGGAAATGACATCAGCGGCAGGTTTAACGTGCAAAGTTGATCCAACGTTAACAGCAGCGTTGAAAACTCAAAAATCCGAGGTAGACGAAGATGAGCATTTACTCGTTTGCTTATTGATGGTATTTGTAGCAGTTTCAATACCAAAATTAGCCCGAAATGAAAATTCCTTTTATCGTGCATCCTTGGAAGGACATTCCAATAACATACATTGCATGGCAACTGCAATAAACAATATATTCGGTGCATTATTTACTATTTGTGGACAAACCGACATAGAGGATCGAATGAAAGAATTCCTTGCTTTGGCATCGTCCAGTTTACTGAGATTGGGTCAAGAAGCGGATAAAGATGCAATTCGGAACAGGGAATCGGTGTATCTTTTATTGGATCAAATTGTCCAAGAATCACCGTTCTTGACGATGGATTTGTTAGAGAGCTGCTTCCCCTACGCATTGATACGCAATGCATATCACGACGTGTACAAGCTTGAACATTCGCAGCAGTAAAATCATTGATGGGAGAAAAGTGTATAGTTATCTTGCCACTCAGGTCCACTTTTTTACATGCATTGGATCGAACATGGAAACCTTTTTATCAACTGTTTGAAAGAGCTATCCACGTGGCAAAACGTACTATTTACGAAGAATAGAATTAATAACATTTTTTTCTATGCTGCTTCAAATCGTATGGGATTCTCTAAACATTTCTAAACGTTTCGCAATATATTTAAAATACCCGAAGACACGAGCTTGCCCTATTTATTGCAAATATTGCATTTTTGTATAAAGCCATAACTTCGATTTCATATTTGGTACCTGGCATAAGGTATCCAATGATATACAATAACCCAACAAATTTTTCTTCAGTATTCTGCTATACATGATCAGTACATAAGGAACGTTTTGTATTACAGGTGAATCGAAACACATACGTATCGTAAACTAAATATCATACGACCTGCTACATTTTGTAATGTACAATTGTAACTTTTACATAGTTTATCAAATAAATAGAAGTACCTATAGCCTTTTTGCGTCCTTTATCTCTATCTAAGCTATCTATATCTTTCGCCATGCCCTTCATCCCACGGTGTGACCCAAAAAGTTAGTATCTCACGGCTTACGAGAAAATGATGAAAGGCTTCAGTTCTCAGACGTACCTTCCGTCAGTGCTAGAGACCCAGCAGCAGGGATTTCCTGTGAATGCCGCTTTTAAATTCGATCCCAAACCTACCCCAGTCATAGTACAGTAGAAAACGCCTTTTGCAAAATTTGTAGCCCTAACTTTTCAGTGAAATGAAGCAATGTGCCGATATCGGAGATACAGCCGCTTCGGTTTTCTATTAAATTGATGTTCACTTGACGGATCCATGTATTTTATTCACGGGACGAACATTATCCATCTTTTTCGATTTCAAGAAAAGTTTCTTTATTTTATATTCGAATTGTTATCGTTCGATCAAAGCAAGGTGCTTATTTTAATTACGTCGTCAGTCACAGATGGCGACACCCATTCCAATTTCACGTTTTGTCTTATTTAATTCTAATATTTTCACGATCACATGTCAGGTTCTTACTCCCTTAGAAAGATAACATTACCATTACACGATGAAAGAATACTAATGTCACATTATTGCCACACTACATATGTTTCAAATAACGTCTTCGATTAGAAAGTAAAAGCGAGGCGTATTCAATGATATACAATATTATGATGCACATTGGACGCGCGTGTGCCTAATTAGTGAAAACAAAAAGCGATTTATGTAATTGTATCGCGCAGGTGATGCGATAACCTCATCGGCCGGTTCCAGCAATGTTAAGAATTTTTGTCCGGTCGAACTGCGGTTGAAATCGGAGCGGCTCGCATTCCAAATCGGGTTTCAGTACTGTGGAATAGCGATGTTCGATCACTGATATTAATGATAATAAGAACACCGAATACAAAGATTTTACTCGCGAATTTTAAAATCGAACGAGATCGGGGCCAAACGCACACCTTCCGGCCATTGCTCGACACCGATCCATTTTTCAGCCGTTTCTGACGGAATCTTTCATTTTTCGGAAGCCATCAATATCCTTGATGCAAAGTTTTAAACAGAATTTGGGCGAAATTTAAACGATTATATATAACTGGTGTATTCGTTGTTGAACATGAACGTACGTTGCAAATTACGGGAATATATATATTAGAACCTTAAATTGTCTACGGAATGTTTAACTGACGAAGTAGTTTCTATTTGTATTTTTTATAATATGTAAATAATATAGAATATCGTTAAAATGTATTGCTAACTGGTTCTAGCGAGGCACATTAACCCCAAATAATCCTCGAATATATGTATAATTCTAATGTGCGGCGTTTGCAATAATTTATTCATGGCTGCCGAGGCTTTGCAGTCAAAGTTTAATTACCAATTGGAAAGCATAAACTCTAGATCTGACTTACGATTGTCAGTGTATTTTTAACATCTTTTAGTTGGAGTTCTATAGAGAACTGCAGTTAAAACACGCATGACAATTATTCAACGTACTACTTCAAACAAAGGTAAACATTAAAATAGAACGATATCAATTCTGTCAGCCGTTCATAAATGTTTTACAGTTACAATGCTTTTAAAAATTGTAATTTCACTATTGCAATTCTTCAAACAAAATGAGAAATTATTCCAGCTATGAATCCCATCATGCGCTCAATACGACAGTACATCAATAAATACGCCACTATAATACGTAAATATTACTTTCATAATTTCTGAAGACCCTTTTATTATTATTATTATTATTACATCACTTCTAGAGTATCGGTTGAATAAGACGCATTGAATTGTACAAAGGGCCCCATGGAACTCGAGCACCATAAGTATTACTATTATTTTTAACGGCGAGAACAAATGTCAGAGGAGAACATTTTTTAATGGACGGAGCAAATATTATACCCGGCAATTTAAAACGTGATAGGCAAATTAAAATAAAGGGTCTTTCCACAATTTTGCAATGCGGAGTACATATGTTTTACTATACTATAAAGCTTAAACGTGCTTAATAAATGAGAAAAATTTCAATAAAATAACACAGATTAATACTATTATTTGGAAGAATCAAATTCTCACGATCAGAATCGCAAGAGAAAGTCTCCCTTCTACTGATGACTCACGGACAATCAAAATTTCGTATGTAAATAGGTATACCGGAAAGTTCTGCCCGTTCGCAAATTCGAAGAAAATAATACATTTTCAACAGATTTATTAATATTTACAGAACAATACAACTTCCATCCTTACTAGTGCAATTTAGAAGAGTACATATTCAAAAATAGAATGGTGAAACTTGAGATGATATTATCGGACAGAACTTTCCGGTAGACCTTGTATAACGAATCGTCTCATAACGTGCCTATATACCAAATAACGAACAGCGAAAGAAATAGCGGATTACTTACTGGTACACCTAATACTTAACTGAGCAACGAGAAAATTAATCAAATTGTCTCGATAGACTCGGATAATCGACGTTCCTCTCTCGGCCGTACATCGATTACTATCGTCGTGCACCTATCGACCCTCCCCCGTATAAATCCTAGACAGCTCTTCCCCGGAGGATTCTAACCCAGAAGAATCGCGGCGCATCGTCGGGCTTGGTGCGCCGTTTCGTTGAACTGCCGGGACATCACGGTGAGTCGAGCTAAAAGTACGAAGAGAGTGTGGCGCCAAAGAGTACCCGAGGGCCTGCGAAGGTTAGCGACCTTGGCGTACACGGTAAAGGACAGTGCTGGCCGAGGGGCGCCCCCCGTGCATCCATCATTGCTATCCAGCAATCAGTGCCAAGCAACATTATCGGTCAATTTACCGTCGCCGTGACCGGTCTTTCCAACGCGACAAAAAAACCCGCACAGACAAAGCTCGTTACGATGCCTGTGAAAATCGCTTGAACCGCGAGATCGAACTCTTCGACGTTTCCTTCTATTATGCACGTAATAGCTGTCATTATACAAGTCTTTGGAGAATTGTTTCTTTCGTGCGAGCAAGCAGCATTTATCCATTTCCCTCGACTCAATTGAACTTGCAGTATTTTCCTGCACGCTTTTAATGTTTCGAGTTGGCACGATCACGGATATTTGTTTTCCCGTCGCTGTGGCGCGACGTAGGGAAACGCAGGTTTAGTACGGGATGCGGCATCTATCACTTTTATACGTTTGATTGCGAAGTTTGTTAAGATGAGCGAGAACGCACATTTTTCGTTTGGCAGACGAGCAGTGTCGTAGCTGTCGAATTAGCAAGATTGAAGAACGATACTCAAATATCCGTCCACGCGTACCTTCGTAAATAAATTCAAATAGATTAAATTAGAAGAGTCACGAAGAGTGCAAATTACATTCACAAAGTCTCATTGCCCATTCACCGCTTCTCCTAAAGTATCTTATGCTGATCGCGCTCGTCGCTTTGCTCCGTACGATGAGATCGGATCGCAAATTATAAATTTCACTAGCACCGATGCGATTGCGTAGAAGTCGAATCGAACCGAAAAACGAACGGTTTTGGAATTGATCAATCTCGTTGATACAATCTCGTATCAAATAATGCCGTTTGTTGATCTGGCCGAGGGTTTTATAATATCGGCAGCGGGTAACATATAAATTACATTCACCGCTTTTATAACGTATACGGCCGCGAGTGTAAGTTATAAGGCGTCGTACTGTCTATGAGTTATAACTGCCGCGATGATAATTTATAAGTAACAACTGCCGAAGTTATAACGCCCGAGGTGTACCGGAGACGTAGCGCCCCCGACACTTATATTCGCTCGCGACGGATGCGAATCGAACGTAAATTTCGCGCTGGAGGATGCGGGGGACTTTTAGAGTCTCCTTGGTATTTAGATATCGTGTATGAAGTCGTTTATCAGCCAGCTGAGACTGAAAGTTAATTCGTTCCTTACGTTTCCTCTTCTTTTCGCTTTGGGTGGGGAACAGCCTGATTTGAAAAATGAGAAATGAAAATTATCGGGGGATAAAGTTAATTCAAGGCTAGCGCTATCGACGGGGTTTAGTACCTGGTTTCCATAAGTAACGTCGTTTCTACATATGCATATTATAAAGAATGGTGCTCGTTTTAATTAAAAGCTATTTCTTTTACATATTTCATT
The DNA here is from genome assembly GCA_948146005.1 of Nomada fucata. Taxonomy (NCBI): domain Eukaryota; kingdom Metazoa; phylum Arthropoda; class Insecta; order Hymenoptera; family Apidae; genus Nomada; species Nomada fucata. Next base: position 8,620,666 of record OX411281.1, read on the forward strand.
ACGGGACACCTCGATAATGCGTTTCACCCTTGTGAGTTTTTGTTTTGAGAAGTCAAAAGCAATTTTGTTTTCGATATAATAATATTACGATTTTTATTTACGTGTATTTGATGCTGCAGCTCTGTGTACCTAAGTAGAGTCTCACAGATTATGCTAATTCTACTTTTAATTTGCAGTTTACTATAAGCTGTTAGGGCTGATCAATTTAGTAGAAAGTTTAGAAATAAATTAGAGTTTATTAATTGGCAGAAATTTATAATTACTGCACGGTATTAGAAAAATTATATGATATTGTATACCGAGCTGTCCATAAAATTTACATAATGACAAAAAGGAACCGAAATTCGTTATGAATCCATTGGTATATAATATGATGGATTTGCCTCCTAGAGTTTTGTAAATTTTCATACAATTCGTAGGCCGCGCAAATCCGCTGGGCTGCGGCCGCACGAGATATACATACACGTACAGGCATAGGGGTGGCTATTATTGTGAGATACGCATTTATTAATCATAAGCAGATCAGCTAAAATTTGCAATAGTATTATTAATTACATTAGTATGCATTGTAGTATGATATTGCTAGGAAGTAACTTGTTGTTTGGGAATTAATATCCGTTAATAACTAAAGTGGTACATAAATGAGAGAAGTAGTGGACATTAAATGCGAGAGGGCTACTAGTTTCTTTACTTTTGTGTCACTCATTTTCACCTGCTTAATATATCCACCAAGTTTAATCTGAATATGAGACGAACAGTTCGGTAATGTTCCCTTGTCGGTGTTACAATTTTGTAACGAATAGTGTTCAAACCTTTGAAGTTGGCCGGACAAACAGATTCAGACATCTGTACCTGCTCGATTTTGTAACTTTAGATAACAAAAAGGAAATACTAAAATAAACCCAAAAATATTACTTAACCCCCCCCCCCCCCCCTCCAAAAACAAATCGAATACTTTACTCACTAGGTACCAAAAGAAGAAAAAAACTGTCGAGTTCACCTATTTTCTTCAGCTTACACCGTGGGTGTACCCCCCTAAATCACGCCAGATCTTCCCAACGATTGCAAAGAATCGACCTCAGCAGAATGCGAAGGGCTTGGTTGATCGAAGTATGAGCGGAAATACGGCGAGTTCACACGCGTGCTCGACTTTTATACGCCCCGCCGGGACCTGCAGCCGTGCATAAATCTCGAGACGTGGCGTGGCTTTCTCGGTGCGTTCTTCACGGTGCAACCGCACGTGCGTTCGCACGCGTGCTCACCGGAGGAGAGCATCGTGGACACCGGTGGAGCCGCGACAAACAGGGAATCCAAGGAAAGAGGAGCAGTGGACGTTGCGAGGGAAGAGGAGAGTGCAGCCCACGTGGAATATTCAGTGCAGCATGTAAAAGCCCGTTATGCTTGCGTTTCAGCGTGGTGCATAGGCGCATATGCATTAGTATGGCGTTCGCTATAAATAGATATAGCAGACCGCAAAGAGATCTTAGCCCTCCAGATCGCCTCTTCTTCTGCTTCTTCTTATTCTTCTTGTCCTTCTTGTTCTTCTTCTTCTACTTCTTCTTCTACTTCTTCTTCTCCTCCTTCTTCTCCTCCTTCGTGTATCAGAATGCACTTGGTAGCCGTCATGCTCTGCAGCTTAACTCTCGTCGAGTTTCTGCAGAAGAGAAGTTGATCGTAGACTGAAGACCTTTTTTTTTCGTTGAGTAGGTGGATGGAGGTATTGAATAGTCGTGGTTGGAGATATGTAGTTTTGTTTGGCTATGGAGTTTATCGTTTGTTGCGAATATCTACCGTAGGTAATTGTCATATTGTTGAAGCTGTGACTGGTAGTATAAAGCTAGTATATTTATGCCACGGTAAATATAATATATTGAGGATTGGCATTAGGTTTCGTGCAATATGATTTCTTATAGGTTCTGTTATTGATAAAAATTAGGTATTCGAATCAGATGCAATTAATTGTTATGTATTTTAGAATGGTTATTAACTATTCGTTCCAAATATTACGATACAGTCGCGCCCCAATTAATTTGTTTGAAAATGTACAAGAAGACGCAAAAAAAGATACAAATAATACGTAAATGGAACAAATAAACACAGCATAGAACAGAAATAAAACATGAGAATAAAAGGAATTTTGTTGCCAAAAGTGTGTCATAAATTACAAAATTAGTAAGAAATAGAATATTTTAGTATTTGCAGAGTATTCAATAGCACTATCAATTTTTAAAACGGAACTACATGTTTAGAAACAATATGTAAATAAAGCAAGAAAATAGCGTATATGCACTTAAGTCTGGCATACTATATAAGAAAATATATAACTCGAACTGTATTGCCTCAAATAATTCCTTCAATTTTAAAATATATTTTACATTGAATTATAATACAACCGCCATGTGCATACAATCTCAGACAACCAAACCAACAAATACCAAGTTAAAGGTATCCTTCTAAAAATTCCATTACTCTATGCCTCGTTTTAACTTACTTTTTTCACAAACAACATTACGATGATAATCTACCCCTTTCATTACATCTTTGGAACACGAACTTTTCAAAATCAAAGAACACCGATGCAAATATCGTTGCAACCGTAAAACGTGGCAAATAAAACGTAGCCCGTCGCCCTAAAAAATGTCGGTAAAACCAGAGCGATACAAATTGAAAAACGTTTAAAAAATCACGATGCGTGGTATCCGCGCGCATATACACGTGTATCGAGAAAAGAGTGCTATCAGGTTCCTTAAATCTATGCTTCCTGTGCGTCTTCCGAGAAATCTGGTCAGCGCCAACGTGGCGAACCTGTCCCCAGGTTAATAAGGCGACGATATAACGCCGGCGTGCAATTTAAAACACCATTTTCGCGGCGCAGGCCGTTATGAGATACCGGTATACCGGCCGATCCGGACACAGACAGCTTCTGTTTTCGGCAATGAGGATGTCAGACAAGTTACGACACGGCCAGCAGGTGTTACGGCCGCAGAGCCAGTCCAGGGGGCCCCATGCTTCCTCTTTTTTCCTTTCTCTCCCTTCGTCTCACCCATTTTTCATTTTCCTTTGATCCTGTTGCAACCAGTCGACTGGACGCGGCTACTGTGTAACCTTTGTCGCGTGTATCGGCTGTCCGCCGTCCTCCTATGGTCTCCAATTACCTTGATGCCCCCATGAATAGGAGGGCAGGGTATCGTGATGGTGGTTGAAGTAATTAGGACACAGTGAACCCTTTGAACTTGTCGCGTGGTTAGCTGACAGAGGCACTGTACATGATAATGGGAGTTGAATGTGTTAGTGTTAATCGATATTAAGTAATATATTGGTAGCGACATCTCGATCATTGGCGACGAAATGGAGATCTTTTGGTTTCGAGTTAGATTTTGCGCTATATAGGGCTGAGTTCTTGAGGAATTCCTGAATTTCTATGTGATCTTTGGATATCAATTTCTGGTTGCAATGTAATTTACTATATAAAGACGGCCAACGTATTATTATTTATTGATAATTATTAGGTTTTTCTGGTTAGGATTGAGGGTGGGGTATGGCGCAGTATTAATTGTATAATTGGGAATGGATATTGTATAGTTGAGAAAAGAATTAATAAATTAATAAAAATAATTGATACGTATGTACATATACGCATAAACTTCCAAATAAATATAAAAAGCTTAATATTCTCGCAATTTTTCTAGAATTCCGTACCATGTTAATCCCTATGTTCCTTTCAGTTATACTTACCTGTTGGATATTTGCTAGAGATGGTAAATATAATATACTATGCAAAACTGTCTCAACGTTCTTAGTAACGTTTTACTAACGGAGATTGTAAGAGAACCAGGTGGGTCTGTACTTGGAGAGTCAAAAGGTCCTAGGTTATAGAATGAGACAATGCGCAATTCTTAGATATAAATGGAGCCCAGTTCTTTTGGGTGTTTTCGTTCAGTTCGAGAGAGCATTTCATAGAGAGAAGGCGTTCCTTATGTGCTATTTTAAATACACTGATTGATAAAAGTATAATAGTTATTTTATTTAACACACCATATCCAATAATGCCTACTACGTCAACAAATAATTATTGAAACGAGTTCGTAAGCAATATTAAAAAGTATTGCGATATTTGCCCTCCATTCCCCTTTACCGAGAAAAAAAAGCGTAGAAAAAGTAACAAAGGAAGTTACGTTACACGGGCAAGAAGCTAAACGATCTGCACGCAAAAAATGAAAATCACATTAGGCAATCCGGTTAACCACTATCTGCGACAGGATCGATATTTCATGCAGCATGTAAATTAACAGTTCTAGATTCATGATTCCTGTCGAGCTATCTGTAATTTGCACTTAATGTTATACATTAACGCTTTAACGTACCATACAGTCAAACACACCGCGGCGCCTGCGATTTGAAAATGCGACTTATTGTTGGCAATGCAGCGGATATTTCTGCCATCGTGTTTCTATTTCTTAGGCGTTTATTGCAAATAACTGTCAAGTTAAAGTAAGAAATAATATGACATCTTTCGTTACACTGAACATAGCACCTGAAATTTCAACTCAAACGGATTATGAGAGATCGTTTACTAGACCAGTTAGTTAGAACTGTCATCAACGTGACGATTGCTTAATAATTGACGCATCTATTTAGTTTACACATAAGTTGCACTCTCTATCGTTTTCATATCGTTTACGTTTTATCCTTTTAGTTTTTGCTCGTTAAATATTCTTATAACAATGATAATAGTAATGCAATTTTTATTTCCCCGAACTTCGAACACCCGCGATCACAAAGGGAATAATAGTCCATATAAATTAAGATTTTCATTTTCGGGATACAAAACAATAATGTATGGGTCATAACCGTTTGACGGAAGCCGAACGGTTCGAATTAGGCGAAAACATGTTTGTTTCGGCAAGCCGACGCGAATGCAGGTCGCCCACCGGTGTCAACGGCCTGTGTCACAACAAACCATAGACACAGGTAATAGGTGAGCGACCGCCGAAACCGAGAGTGAATGAGTGAGTGAGTGAGTGAGTGAATGAGTGAGAGAGAGAGTGTGTGTGTGTGCGTGTGCGAGAGAGAAGAAAGAGTAAAAGTGCGTTGACTGCGAATATTTAAGTATACAAGGCGACGAGTGGCGGGGGAAAAGGTTATCAGAGAACACAGCGAAACAGTAAGTAATAGTGAGATCTATTATTCAAATTTCACGAGATATATGTTAAATGTTCAAATCAGTCTTCGTCTTTGAATAAACGTTACGTACACCTGGAAACGCGTGGGATTATTTTGTCATACCCGATAAAGCAGACTAAATGCCTACAATAATAACACTCCGAACTTTAACACTTGTACGAAATTCCATTTAATAATATCCATCCCCCACGACCTCAACTCCATTCCCAGACAAGAAAAACGCCTTTCAAAGAACCCTGCGGAGAACGAGCATTCCACTGCGTCAGCTAATAATAAGCCCAAAAATCCGCCAGTCTGCTCGACGTCACGCGTTGATAATAACGTCCCGTTCTTAACAACCCTCCGAACGTGGGGGCGACCGATTAAATTGGCTTGTTTTCTCTGACAGTGAGTCCGCTTTGCACGCCCGATACTTGTGTGCAATCGATGGCATTGACGTGAATATATGCCGAATTCCGAGGTATGTTTATGGAGAAACGTTATTTATGAATAAGATCATGTACAAATATTATAATGTGCAACACTGTATAGAAGAATACATTAACACAGCGATCATAATGATTTAATATAAGCTAAGAATTGGCTTATTTATCCAATGTTTGTTCATAACTATTCACAGGAAAACTCTGTTCTAACCAAAAATGTATAAACTGCATACGTATCTTGTATATTATATTTGTATATACACAAATGTGTACTGTTCTTAGTTTTGTGAAAAATTACTCTTATTTCTTATTGACATGAAAGAAAATATACGCAGCTTAAAGTGGCGAATAAAACAAGTATTCTTGATGCTTGCTACATATTTCTATTATAGTAAACTAATTTCTCGTTATTTTGGATTTACGCCACTCGGTTATTGATACACGCAAATATTTATTTCCATGCACAATAACGTTCGTAGACATCAAACCAGCAACCCCTATGCACCACGGTTTCGTACGCATAATTAATTTTAACAGAAGAATGTAGAAACAATAACAAACGCGTGCTAAGTTAAGACACCTCTTATTACGGGATCCATTACTGGACCACGTAATAAAATTGAAAATACCGTGTGGAAAATCTCCTTCCTGCCTATTATATTATTTAAACATCGATTACCGTTCTACGACAACGTTAAACCAGCCGTCCGCTTAACAACTCCCTTCTCCGAACCACCACGATGTCGTCTCTCGAAAATTGCTGTCCACATGAAAACACCCCTGTACATCATTCCCACCGGGCGCGCCGCACGTCCGGGCGGGTACGATCGTTGTACACGAGTAAATTCGGGTAAAACGAGCGAGCAACGGTGCGTTATGCCGATTTATTTCAGTAACCACTCGCATAGCGGGCGCTTAGGCGGCTAAGAACCCGGTCAGATCTTGCCAGGGTCGCGTTTGCGACGATGCGCCGGAGAAGTGGTTGCAGAAAGCCGCGCAAGGCCGCCTAGAGGGGCTAGCTAGCGCTCGGAGGGTCTCAAGGTCAGCGATAGTATCGTATAGTGCCGGAGGGACAGGGATGGAGAGTGGTTCGTTGCATAATTGCGTCACGTTGTCCGGGAATCAGTGCTTCGGACGTGCAAGCTGGCGGTAGTTTTGCAAAAACCGCCGGCAAACTGGATTCCAACGCGACACACCGGGCGTACGCGCGCGGGATCGTTGCACGCACGCCATTCCGCTTTGCTATCGCGTTTATCCTCGGTTCAAAAGAGAAGAGCTATGGTTTCAAGAGAATGTATACATTGGGGTGTATATAGTGTATACCCTATACAGGGTGTGCGCGCCGTGATTAGGGTAAACTCAGGTGAGCAGAGTCGCGCGAGGGTGATATTCGCACGTTGGGGGGGGGGGGGTTGTTGTATGGTATGCATTAGAGCAGGTACAGGTGAGCAGGGTTTGTTCGATGAATTTACCGATTTCGATTCAATTATTTTTGGTTCGTAAAGATGCGTTGACTCGTGTTAAATAAAGCTGTGATTCGGTTAGGTTGAACGAATGTGCTTACCTGTGGCACATTAGTTACTTCGGTGCAAGCTTCGGGGAGCATTAGATCTTGGCTTGTACTACTTCGGTCTGGTCTTTGGGTAACATCATTGTGTTGAAAATTGATGTACGACTTAAGTAATTCGTTTACCGTTGACAAACAGGTGCTGTTCCATTTTTAAGTCACTCTAATATTCCGACTGATAAAGAAATAACTAATAAATGGCTAACAAAATTTAATAAAATATAATGAGATTGGTGATCCCAAATAGTATAATATATCTGAGAAATTAATTCATTTTGTAGTTCAAATATTATATCCGTTATATAGTCATGCGTAATGGAATTATATGTAGTATAACATCTGTGTCTGACATTTAATGTATTCCGTTTTACGCGTAAATTGAAACGTACATTATTGTAAACCTAAATTACTTGTTTCCTAATAATGTTTAGAATTTCCTGCCATTATAAAAATATTTCAAATAATTCCAATTAATATTGAGATTATAGATCACACTAATTTACAAATTAAATCTCCGTAGATATCGATCTTAACATTACTTCCTTTCCTTCGTTTACTAAAGTAACATTATATTTAGCATTTACACGCTTCCCACTGTAACTTGTAAAATCTATAAAACCGTTAAAAAATCGACAGAACTCGATTTCCCAACTACCGATATTAGTATACGTATGTGACAGTTGAATATGCTTGTAATTTTCCAAAAAAACTAAAACCGAGTATTAGTTCCGAACCACAAAGCTGCAGGACCTTCACTTTTGTTGCATCCTATAGTTTATTTCACTTCTCCACCTTCTGTTTATATGCTCTTTGGCGTTCAAATAGACCGAAGAGAGAGAGTTAAAATTAATAGGAAACCTGAGCTTTGACAAAGCTCATTGCACCACGGAACATTGGTTTTGAACCAAACGGTAGCCTCACACGTGTAAACGCTCGTTATGCCTCTTGTCACGTTTGTATGCTTTTCCGCTCGTATATTTAAGCGGAATCAAAGCAAAAGTTGCGCGCAATAGCGGAAGGGGCTCCAACAAAGTAGGAATAAGATCATTTGGTTCTCGTAATAATCTCGCGGTTGCACTATTCCTGTACACAAGTCGTCCTATTTTTGCCGTACACGAGCAACTGTTGTTCCTCCTGCCCAGCTTCTCTGGGGCTTATACAGGGCAAATTTAGGCGGACGTGTAGGAAAATTCGCTGCATTGGCGGAAGAAACTACAGCTGCACAGTCGCGAAACGTCAACACAGGGCGGACCATTACTTTTGCAAGACCCTGTTGCGCGTCTTACATAAACGTTCGACGCTCCTCTTGTCGCGTTTATATGACTTCCCCTTCGCAAACTTCGGTGGAACCTCGCATAAAACTTTCGTTTTAGTAGCGGAAGCAGTCGTAACATAATAATGAAAAGATTATAGTACAAAATTCTTCCAACATCCCTGTGCACGTAGTCGCTTATAACAGGCGGCACTTGTTTCGCCGCATTCTATTATTCTTGAGAAACTGTTGACAAGATTCTGGGCACGATAAGCGTTTAATCAATGGTAGTTTGTTAACCACAATAGAATGACCACAAATTCGTTTCGAATTTTGTGGCGAACAGTTCAAGCGAATATCCTTGAGCGATTGAATTTTCCTTTCGCAGCACATCCTACGGTCATTGAGAACGGCAGCTAATTTGAAAATCTTAGATGCTTTAATAAGGTAGAATTTAGTAATTCTACTTTCTCTCGGTGCAGAACAAACGCCAGCACACGGTTTCTATGTATAAAACAAATTCGTACGTACAAAAATTGCTTTCTCCGGTGATCCAGTCATATACCGTTCGATGGTATCGGCACATGTTAACTCGTGGTAACGCGAACTTGCATACAATTCCTCAGAAAAATGCTTATAATTTGCAATCGATACAATCAGCTCCGTTCGAGCAATCGATTTTCAGCTGAATACAGCCTGACCTGTTACAGTAATTTTTACTTTTACACAATTATACCGTTACACGTGGTAATTTTATTGTACATTACACTTTGCTACCATTTTAACTATTGAGATTTTTGCAAATTGCAGTATAATTCTTTTTATCCTTGCTACATGTTTGAAACAGAATTAATGCTCAGTTCTGGGTATACGAACTCATAGATGATCAGGAGCTGTACGTGTATACAATAGGGGTGGGCAGATAATTTCGAGATGGAAATACTGGTCCATATACATTTTTATCAAAATTCATAATCTCTTTTGAAAACTTACCACAATTAAATGTTACTTCTGCTCTTACGAATGTTCATTGTAAATCAATTAGTAATGTACAATGGAACTACCCTCTATTTACACTTTATATATCATATCAGGTTAATATGTACTCAGTTTTCAAGTACGTATACGAACTCATGATTGGAAACTTCAACATTGTATGTTAATACTAAGTTATTTGACTGCATATAATGCCCTCTATTTAGTTGCTCGCACAATGTATATATCGCTTAATGCATCTAATTATACAATGTTATAAGTAAGATTTTAATAGTTCTTTAATTTATGTAGTTTCTGGGTCTATCCGTTTTTTGTCATACGCTTGCTTTATTACAAATATTGTACATCAATATTAATATAACATTACACCAACATGCTGACAATAGTGTACAAGAATAATATTCTGAACCAAAAATTCGTTTACTTACGCAAGGCATCATGTCTTTCAAAATTCCAACATGCCCTAAACTTTTCTGTGGATGTATACATAGTTCATAGTAAACGTAATTTCACTCACGACCCCAAACACGATTCAAATAAGATAAAATAAAGTTTATAATGCTGTTATGCTTGTACTGTACCGACAACGAAACATATACAGAAATCTGTCGAAATTAAGGGTTTAAAGGTAGGTTAAATTCATATACATATATTTGTCATTGCTCATTCCGTTTTATTGCAATCTCTCCCAAATAAACTTTACACATGTATATTAATTTATACCGAAAAATTGATTGGAAAACCTCGAGCGCATCCCGCAATCTCAACCAATTCCTTTTTATCAACAACGGGGCCACGAATACTTATGGGACTGACTGTAAATCGGTCAGAACGCTACTTTTGAGCGGTCCTGTAGCCTCAGTCATGCCCGTCCGGTTCTGACTGGGCTCGTACGCGCGAGTACCTGCGTGCAAGTTCGCGTCTACGCTCCCGAGGAAGATGCACAAGATAACCATCCACAGCCGGTCTGTTCGCCGTTCATCAATCGACCGCCGCCCGGATGGCATTCCAATTACAGACGATCACGATTCCGCTTCGTCGTCATCCTAGTTTCACGGAATCGCAGCGGCGCGTAAAACGAGTGATCGATTTTTTGAAGAACGATCGCCGCGGAACGGGCAACGGGCTGTTGCTTTATGTGGAGCAGGCGGAATCGAAGCGTGATTTTATTGGAGCTCCTTGTGTTCGCGTGACACGTTCACAGACCGACTTCCATTCGAATTGCACTCTTTTTTTTTCACCGAAGAAAGGGAGAGATGGATAGAGGGGGAAAGAGAGGATGCGGATGTTTTGTTCGGTAATTTAATTACCGCGATACTTTTTTCCCTTCCGTTTTGTTTGTCGCGGCAAACCGGCTCCCGTGGGCAGACGGTAAAAAGTATGGTAATTATAGTTGACGATTTCTCGCGGAACGACGGCGAATCGTGAATGCGAGGCAGTCGGGGGATCTGCTGGCCCGAGTCTTTCCATTTATATTTGGTCTCGATTTGTTTTAGGATTTGTCGGCGGATTTGTAGGTGGTGAATATTTATTGTTAGTGTTTTCAGTGTTGCTGTCATTGTGATTAAATGTGCAGAGAACGTTCCTGGAATCGATAGAACTCGCAGGGAAGGTAGACATTTTTTTTATGGAATTGACAATATTGAATTATAGATAGAAAATTGTTTCCAAGTTCGAACACAGTATTGGCTATTGATACATATGTACATTGTACATATATACATTCATGTGGCTATTGATATGTATGTGCAATTAAAGAATGTGTTCGAGTAACCTTCTTTCTTTTCTTTTACGAGTTTCGATTTCAGCTTTTGGATGCGGTGAAATTATAAAGCAACTGTTTTCTTTAAAGAAAAGTTATATGATTTAAAAAATACAGCGTCGGATATTGTGTCCGACTTTCAATTTGCCGAATTACAAATAGTTAGACACCTCCTTATGCATTTGACAAACATAAAATTATTTTTGTAATCGAATACAAATAATTCTATAAAAAAAATAGTGCAAATTAGACAATAGTTTTGGGAATTATAAATACTTTGTATAATGTCTTCTTAATTAGTTGCAGCAAAATTGAGAAATCTTAGACAATGGAAGTATGTATTATTAATTTTTTTATAGCATTAATTTTATTTCACAAATACCCGCGGGATTGTTAAATTTGTAACTTAAAAGCTTGCTAAAAATTAGTGTAGCAATAATTACAGCTATACATACATATATTGAAATGACATAAATTACTATCTGTTATTGCAATATTAACGTTTAATCAGTAAAAGATTATTTCTCGTCGCTTTGCTGAAACCGCTCAAAATGAATTTTAATCAAATATAAGTGCGAAACATATATGTTTTTATCTATCTACGTACACGTAAGCCTTTGAATGAAATTGAAAATTGTATCCAAAGGTAAAAAACGTCACACGCGGGACTCGACTTTTCACGTCAATCGATCTCGAGGATAAATCGTTCGTGGCGCCAGTTTTTAACGCTACGTTTCCTGGTGTTCGGGATTGCACACACACCCGTGACTGTCGATAATATACGTTCTAAAGATTGAACGATAGAGGCGATTAGGAGGCCTGGTGCATGCCTTCGCAACTGCTACCTACTATGAAATTATTAGCGCTGGCGCCAGTTATCTCGCCTCTCTCTTTCCACCTATCCACCTACCATCTATCTTTCTTACCATTTTTCCCCCCTTTTCCATTTTCTACTTCCCTTTCTCACTCTCCTTCTCTCTCACGCGTATGGAGGAAACGCCATCGGCGCGGCGTTGCCTCACCCACGTTTCTTTTTTGCTTTCCCGAGAGGAAGGAGATGGAGAGAGGGAAAAAGAGTATTCGTATTATTTGAAGAATTTCATGATGCAGACGACGAATTTTTTTCATCATTTTCTTCAACTATTTATAGAAATAGCGTGTAAATTTGAATACGGTTATAGCCGTGTAAAGTTACGGTTTCTTCGTATCGATAACCTTTTAGTGTTTTCTGTCTGCACTGTACATATTTATTCTGTTGTCGCATTAATTATATATACTTGTATGTTTCAAGTAATGAAAAGTCAAATAAATAGAAAATATTAATAAATTTAAGTCAACGTGGAAAGGCAGTAATACCTTGCTCCATGCGATTCAGAAAACGAATGAATTCTTTAAAAATAGAGAAACTTGTGAAAATGTGAACTTTGGTCTATAAAAATTTTTGAAACTCGAATAAAAAACAATTATTCAGAACCACCTACAAATTCAGGTCAGAGGAAGACAAAATTTGTACATTCAATACCCTTCAAGATAAAGATACAAATTGTGATTGCCGTTTCCCCAAACGGAAGCAACAAGTGCCTACTTCCAGGACCACTTCCTTCCTTTCATCAGGCCCAGTTGTAATAATTTGTAACGAGTCATTAACAATTCATTGCAAGTTATGATTATAGGTACTAGGTAACTTTGCCTCGATAACTTTCAACGGAAAATTATCAATCGAATATAAAATTTCTCTAGAGCTCGACATAAAAACTTAAGCGCTAACAAACTTTTAATCGACACTAAATTTCTTGGTGCCCCGCTTGGAAAACTCTTACCATGGGTTCCGAAACTTCTTTCAAGCCTTCTGTACCAAGGAAGAATCGTTCATATTCACGGGACGGGCTAGTTCTTCCTTCGCGTAAAGCTTGCGTTCAAATTTTTACGACCCATCGCTTGTTTTACGGGTCATACGTTTCCTCGCCGTTTCGATTTACCCACAGGACACGCACTCCGTCGCCGCCGAATTTCCATAGCCGCTTCTGGAATGCCGCATTACGCCACGAGTCCTCTCGCAAATCTCGCTAATGGAGCGCTAATGGAACGCGCACGTGATTTTCTGTGTTTTCGCGAGCTGACATTCCTGGCGCATCGCCAACTTCTTCGGGAGAATAAAAGGAAGCAACGAATCGCGGCTAAGGATATTATTCGCTCTTTTTTTAGTTTTTCCTCCCCAGATATTTTTTTGATTCTCATTTGCGAGGGCAGAATTTAAATGGTCTGCCGTGGAAATACAGCGATTGGTAGGTGAAAGTGAAAAGTTTGAATGGCGGGGGGAGGTTTGGATCTATAGTAGTAATAATATCTGGTGATTTTTGGACCGCTTTATTATTTATAAATGTAGTCGAATATTTCGATGCTCTAAGTTATAGTATACATCATTCAGGCATATAGCTATGTTATTCTAGTAGTATTATTACAGTGATATATATACCAAATGATATAATGATAAGGCATATATCTATATATATGTATATTGCCTTCATATATGAAGTTCATAAGCCAATTAGGGCAAGTTCAACTTTCAGTTGATAAATCAATTAGTTCACCATTTTCATACACTTTTTCCAAGTAATTTGTCCAAATCTTATTTATCTCGGTTCGAATGCTAATGGGCTTACACTGATTGGCTTATAAACCCTTCGTATACACACCTATATTCACATTCTTATTAGTCGCTATTAAAGTAATATGTTCATTTTCCGATCAATTATCATTTAAAGTTTCATTTCTACGACATGCTCTCCACCTTAATTAGAGTCACTGAAGTCAGCATTTCAAATGCCCATTAAATTTATTAAATAACACCCATCACCATGTTGTCATTTAATTTCCCCCTTGCCATTATTTGACCAGCAATAAATTCGTGCAAGCAATTTTTCGCATCGCGGTGCACTTAGCGTCCTCAAACTTAACTGTGCCGTATCAACCCGCGAGAACAAAAAATTGATTGAATTCTTCAATCTTGACCACCCCGATTACGTCAAGCCACGATTCCGATTTCGCCAGCCAACCCAGATAATGGTATCGCGACACGCGAATTCGCTTTCGATCGTCTCATTTCTTAGTCGTCTCAGCAGTATGAATCGACGATACACTGTACTGTATACGTTGGATTACTAAGAACTGTTCTCGTAAAGAAGAAAAGAAAGCAACGGGAAAAAAGTTGAAACAATTAAACCGATCCTTTGTTTACGAAGACCGGGGCACTTGTTCGGAGCAATGAACGAACCTATTCATTTGAGGATTCGTCAGCGTGGATAATAAACGGTTTGTAATCATTGGCTCGTCGAAAGAGAAACCAAAGTACGACGTACGATCGTCGATTATTCGATCAGCGATCGCTACGAGTCCCGCGGTTTCGTTAATTGCGTCGGTATTGTGTTTCTTGTAATTACTTTCACCAGGAATCGCTGCCGGGAACGAGAGAATCTTAATCCAACAACTGCTTTGCATTTTGCAAGGATCGAGAGTGTATCTTGTTACATTTGCTTTTCGCGGGGAAAGAATCGATGTGCACGATCCCGGGGGGAGATTCGTGTCGAGGATTAGCCGAGACACAGGGCAATTAGGAAATTGAGCGTGTTCCACGGGGCAGGTGAGGTTCGTGGAAAGGTTGCGTTTAAGATGGGCGCAATGGAGGTATTCTATGCACATACATAGAAACTTTGAGTAGCGATTTTTTTACGGTATTTAATTTCTCCTTCGTTTTTTTAAGCGGACAAAACTTTGTCCAAAATTAGGGAGATTTTCAAAATGTTTCAAGAATTTAGATATTATTCGTTACTGTTATAGTGGTTTCCGCAGAGCAATGAATTTGGAATGCGACGATATTACAGCAATGATTTAAGCAGACGTTTGGAATGAAATATTATTTTCTTGTATGCAGCACAGTATATTTTATGTTTGATATGTCTTGTATTATTAAAATTAAGGGAAATATTTATGTGGCTCAAGGAATTTATACTTTACATCCTTTTTTTAATCATTGTATTCCTTATTATTGAATCGCTTATCAGTTTTATACTACTCAATGATTGTTTTTAATTATCTGGTAGTATTACTGTTAAGTATTTCTTCATTTTAATGAAACCGTGGAATTGGTAAGCTTTTTTTTATAGATTCATGCATCTACCTTTATTATCAAAATTAAGAAATGCCTTTGGCAAACAATTCTGATATAATTATTAAAAAATTACAAAGAATGCGCTGAATTACGTATTTAAAGCATGGTTGTTTTGGTTCATGGTTGCCTTTATGGTGGACCGCTGATATACTTCTTCTAAATGAATTATATTCACATTTTAAGTGCATAATATAAGTAATACTTATTTCTGTTAAATAATTCTTACCTTGTTCGATAGATCATTTTTATTTCCTCGTACTATGTTAACATGGTATGGACCGGTATGTTAAGTTAATTTTCTTGTTCAACCGTATGAGTAACAGGTATATGCAAATGATCTTTGAAATTTTTAAACATGAATGAAAACATGATTCACGCGTATAATCTTAAATAAAATATAACGAGCGTTCAATGAAATAAGCGTGTTATTCGTGTTTTCTTTTATTACTATAATGTAATCGAGTTCCAATTTTTATACTAAATGTGTATATAGCAATAATCGCAGCAATTTTATGTACACGTACACTGTTATATCTCTACATATTACATATTACTTGCAAGTAACGTGCGGATATCAACATTAACGACATTAAGTTCGATTCTTCGCAATGTGATAAAATTCCTAACGTTGATACGACCTTAGAAATTAAAGAATTTTCGGATGAATATCTTTAAACCACAGACAAAGTGATGCTACAATTAACATTTATTTTTACACAATGCTATTATTATTTCCTTTCTCATATTATTATTGTTATTTAGTTCATAATTCACGTCTAACAATAAGCATACGAACTGCAATAAACCTACTGGAAGCTCACACTAATGTATCAACGAATTTTAAAAAACTTGTTGCTTTATTTGTTTCCTTTTAATAGATTCTATACGCTGAACACTTCGTCAATAAGCTTTTATAGCTTGTTTGTTTTATTCACTTGACAAGCAGAATAGTAATTGCACTGTATTAAAATTACCTGATACAGCAGCAATTTCGAGATTACCTTCTACATATGATAATTATTTCCAATAATGGTCAATACATCCCAGAAATCATTATGATTTTGTTATAAAATTAATATAATCGCTCTTTTAAATTGGTATTATATGTGGTGTCGTATCGGTCACGAATTTCGTAACTTGGATCACGACAGGAATAACGAAGAATGGTGGTAAATCAAACTCCTGAGCTTTCATCCGTCGTTATGGTTAAGGTGCAAGACTCGGCTTGCGAACAATTAAAATCGAAGTTGTAAGGCTCGATGTTGCGAGAAATGTCAAGATTTAAGTTGTAAGGCTCAATCTTGGCTTCTAAGGTAAAGCGATAGGACTCAAGATCAAGGCTCTTCTTGTCTCGAGGGTAGTTGGAATGGAATTGATTTCGTTGTCGAACGTTTGTCAAAACGTCGACTCGGAAGTTTTCTTCTGCACGCTGATTGGATCCTGGGAGAAATTACAAAATACCAATCAGCGTGTTTTGTAGGTGTAGTTACACCCTTCCTTAGCGCCCGAAGCGCGTTTCTAGGAGGTAAGGGTGTGTCTTCTCACATTGCCATCAATTTGGCAATGCAGCGGAATTTCCGCCAGGGTGTCCAAACACGAGCTGCCAGATGTACGTTGGGACCAACTCCGAGGCCCCTTTGGAAGTGCACGTTTATGACGCATGCAATTGACTGCTGAGGTCGTGGGTAACCTGAAGGTGTGTAGCTTCTGGATTAAAGATGTAAACCGATTTCCTCAAAAAACAGTCTTACTACTTGCGCGTCATAAACGTGCTAGCCATCTGTACCTGGAAGGTTTTTCCTTGTGCCGATTGCTAGCCGCCTTTTCGGAAGGTACGATGTAAGCAGTCGAGCAATGCTAGCTGCTTCGTTCGCGAAGCAGTAGTGTCATTAACTGGTCCTCGATAATCCCTTGACCGGGGCCTGAGGACTCCGAGCTCGTCGTCCCCTCGTACGGCCCGTTTTAGGACGGAACAGTATACTTTAATTTATCCAGAAAAAATGCAAAGTTTGAAATTTCGAAGTAATTATTTCAGTAATCTTCTATGTAATGTTCTACCCCTTAAATATGCCCATAACGATCCTTCTACGCATAATATTAAGCAGATATTATGTCTCTAAATACAATCAACAATAATTTACAGCACACTTAATCCTATCACGATTTCATTCCGTTTACTCAATAAAAGAACGCACATAATGATACGTATTAGGTCGCAATTGTGCTTCATATTTTCAATTTTATATTTTCATTTTGGTCGATACTCCCTGAAATTTGCTCAATAATTTCACTGCACCAGTTGTTCAAAATATTCTATAGTTTTTATTTAAAAAAAACCGTCCCAGCTGTTGCTGGACGGCGCTCTTAAAAAACCCGTAGCACTGAGCTAAAGAAATATTAATCATGACACGACACGACACGACAATGTCACGAAAATAAGTTGCGTTAAAATGTAAAAATTTCCCATTCAATATCATGTAGCACTATTTGCAGGAAGATGATTCCCTACCAATTCGAAAGTTGTGGACGGTATCAGTATGCAATACTTAATATTACATTAATTATACTCGTATATTATAGTGAAAAATTAACACATATTACACACAATATAATACAATACCTGATACTTTAACATCGACATTTCTAAATATACCCCAAAGACCTTCTCAGATATCACAAGAGAAAGGGAAACCTCCACGTTCCAGGTCCGATTCGCGGCTTGCAACACATCCCGCAGCCGTCATCGTGTCGAACACGAACAACCTGCGCGATCGCCTCGATCGCCTCGATCGCCTCGATCGCCGTCGCGTCGCGGCACCAGCGCGGCGGTTTAATTAACAATTACCACAGCCCGTAATTACCACGGACACACGTATCTGTTCCGTTTCGTACGCGTCACGTTCGCGTATCGAACGCGAAACGAATTAAACGGTCGGCTGCACGCGACGAAAGGGACCGTTTCCCGATCGCGAGTATCGTTCCCGCCGATAAGCTACGGTTTGCAAAAAACTTTCCTCCGTCGGGCCCGGATTCGAAACCTCGAACGCCAATCGTCCATGGTGGACATCATCGATCACTTCCGATCGATTAACCAATCCTTCTACCCGGGACGTGGAGTCGATCGAATCGTGCCCCGCGATATCTCAATGCGTCCGACACAAAATGTCGCGTTAACGCATCGCTGCACGCGAAAAGACGAGTCCCGAAACGACCGGTTATCGCCTTTTGCCTGTCCCTGTTCCATCGCCGTGGAATTTCCGACCGTGGCAAAGAATCATTCTGCATCTTGAAAAGATGACGGCCCAGAGGGGCCGGTACGGTTTCTCCAGGAGGAGAAGTTTGTATTTTATTTGGGAGCAGAGAATGTTCTAACCCTTTCGCTGTGGTAGCATTAAAAATGGAAGTGTTTGTATGATGCTCGTTGATGCACAAAATAGTGGAGATTTGACTAATTTTTAGGTTTAATTCATATAAATAGTTGAAATAATGATGTACAGTTGATCTATTTGCATACATTTTTTGCACACAGATGGTTGGTATTTGTCAACGTATATATGCGTCCTGCGTAGCGAAAGGGTTGATTGATCGGGGATAGAGTAGAAGAATGTTCGATGCAGGTGTTGCATTGCTTTTTTGTTTTTGGTTGCATTCGGTTTTGGAAACACCCCGTGGGAAAACGGGATGATCTTTGGAATTGTATGTCGTGGGACTGTGAGGAAGGTAATTGGATGTGTTTTTCTGGTGTACGATAGGTTTCCTAGGTGGTCGAAGAACTTTCTATGGGAGATAATGAAGAAAATCGACGTATTATTAAGAACGAGGCGAGCAGCGAGTTTTTGCTCAATGCATATCATCTTACTTTAATTAACAGAAAGATTCGGTAACGATGAAAAGGGATGTGTTTTATTAAATTTTGCGACTTGCATTTAATGGAGATATATTTTGGGGATAAATAGTTCCAGTTTTTAAACGCTCAGCAAGGACTTCAAAGTGTTTTATTACGTTTGTGTAGTACGAGTCAATATATTGTCGGCCATATTTTCTTAAGTAGTGCAGGTCAATGGTACGATTATAAATCTTGAATTATCATAGGTCAATTGCATGGTCAGGCATATTTCTAAAACAATATTACAGCAAAACGGTATGGCCAGGAATATTTTTGAAGTAGTATAGGTCAGCATTTACGTGGTACTCTGATTATGGAAACTGTGAGTTTATTTAAGTATGTATAAAAATTTGTAAATGGAGAAAAGTTCGATTTAGATTAGCAGCAAAGAAAAGTGCACCAGAAATAATACGAGAATAATCGCTGATCTATCAGTTCTCTACATCTACTAGTTATTTATTTGAACAAACGTTTTACTCAAGAATCTTCATGCAAACCTTCGATAATTTTAAAACAAATACTTTGCCAAGACCGCATTGAATCTCTATAGATTTATCATCCATTTCCATAATTCCATCCATTAAAGCTGGCATTGTGCCGTTCAAATTCTGTTCATTCTTTATTCTCCTTGTTACACCCAGGCAATCTATCATGAAACGGCAACCTTTTAAGGAAAACGAAAAGTACCTTTAACCCTTTGCGTGCTGAATACGCTCAGCGGAAGCAATCCGCGTGGATGGCACGCGCCTAGCGCGCAATTGCGGTTGCGATCCTTGGGGACGGAATACTTCTTTTGCTAATGTCAACTATACTGATTAAATACGCAAGACGCAGCTAAGTTATAATTGTAATTCATCTACGTTAAATTAAATGATACAAGAAAGTTATTTTCGAACATTAATTATTGAGTCACAGTCCACACAGATAGCTTTCGCTGGACGCATTTGTGCGTCCATAGCACTGAAGGGGTTAATGCCATGTCCATTTAATGAAAAAAAAGCAGGGAGAAGAAAAGAATGAAGTCTGAACGCAGGAAACATTCAACTGTCCTATATCGCTGGCGCGTTGAATATTGACCTAGACTACTTGCGTCGCGTCGAACGGCGGGAACATTACGCACAAATAAAATGTACAGCCTGGCGTCGATTGCGAAAATCTAGGATTTGTAACAGAGACCGCTGTCGCCATTGACGACGAACATTAATGCAACGACGTACTTATAATTGATACTCTCTCCCTCGACCTCGGTTATCGAAGCTTTCGAAACTTGCCGTGCGGGAAAAATCAGCGTATAAACACGCGGTGATTTAAGTAAGACGTTTCGTTTCTTCATAATTGTTATGTCCTTAATGGTACCTAATTTAATAACAGCGTTCGGATCATGCGTATATTTACCTTTGTTTTCCATATACACGTCCGCGGACGTCATGATACTCGTTTATCTTGTGATTTATGGTTTGATGTTTTATGAGCTGACCTGAGATTAAATGTCAGCGGTGTGTCAGTGGATTTTGCTGGTAATTACGCGTGATGCATGGTTTGGTGACGTGTGCTTTATTTTCGAGAGGCGAAGCATGTATTTATACGAAACGATTCTTTCAACAACGATATGTATTTACCGACAAATGGTTTTTCGACAGCGTATTTTATTAGAAAGCAGTTACTGATTATTTCAATTGACGAGGAGTCGATTGCTCTTATTTAGGATTGCCATTTTTAATTGCTTGTGCAATTGGTAAGTCTGTATGCAATAAAATATAAATATATTTCTCGAATTATACGTGGAATAGCTAATAAATGTATGTGACACACGATATTTCGGTGATATTATATAAAATGAAATGGTAGTAACAAGTGCATACAGTTGCAAGCCAATGTACGTAGCTTGTATTGCAAACGTTTCTTTCACGTGTACGATAATTTCGCATACAACTTCGACCTAATTGATATAATTTACGCCTTCGAAGCTTTCGAATTACAGGCAAGCTTTCAAATATTTTATTCTCCGCATTCTGTAAAACAGATCGACCATCGTGTAACTAAATAAATAACAATATAATTTCAACGGACCGCAAGCGTAACTTCACGGTGGATACAGTATCTCTGCAAAAATTTCTCTTCCCTTCGCCGTGTAACGTTTTCAATCATCGGATTCACTTTTCCTGGGATCAACGTCGTTATCCGTTAATTTACATTACCGAACGAGGAGAATCTCGTTTTGTGGCTATACGGCGCGCGTCCGCCAGGTAATTGTTAATTGCGCAACGCGTCGTCTATCATCGGCTAATGATACATCCAGTGGCGCGGCGTTATTACATTTCGGATGGGCTAATCGCTAATAAGAATTTATGGGCTTCGTGCACGAGCCTGGCAGAATGTGAAAGTCTCGAGCGACAAGGGTGTGCACGCGGTTGCAACGATGCTCGCGAATAAATCGTGTTAAATCGAGGGAAAGTTCTTCCCCTTATTTGAAACACGTTTAAGTGTTCGGGAGGATGGAATGCGAATGAGTTAAAGGTGTATTATAAAATATGAAAACACTCTGATAAATTTGACCTTTTGATAATTGCAAATGGAAAATAATGGATCCAGCACCGTTTTTTAATTAATAATATATACTTCATTAATTTATCAGATTACATTTGAAATTTGATCATTGTTACATACGGGGTTATCGTTGCATTACAAACACGCTTGAACATTTTGAGGAATGGAATGTTAATGAGTTAACGGTGTATATTATGAAGTATAGAACTTTTCCAAAAAGATTGATGTGCTGGATAATTTTTATGTGTAATATACAATGAATCTTGTCCCTTTTATTAAATAGTAACATACACTTTATTAGCTTATTACACTATATTTAAGATTGTTAGGAACTTTTTAATTTACTTTCTATGTGGTGCGAATATTCCTATTATCATTCGAATCTTTTTACTCGAAAGTGAAGGAGATATGAATCAAGAATGGAAATGAAATTCCTATTTTCTCTGCGACAGCGATCTAGTGAAATAACTCTATTTGAATAACGGTTAAATTAATTGTATGTAAATGTGCGCATACAAAATCAATCAACTCCGTCTAACAAGTCGGACAAAACGTTCCCCGTAAAACCAGTCCACTAAAAACGAAGTCCGAATCGGACAACGAAAATAATAAAGCAGAACATCGAATCGCCATTTTTCAGACGGTCATCGACCTAATTAGCAAAAATCGTCCGCTTCGCGATGCTCGGCTGACTAAACGCCAAAGAGAGAAATCGTGGAAGTACTAATACGATCGTGACAACAAAACGAATCGAACTTCCGATCGATAACGCATAAGTCGAGAGTAGCGGCAAAAAAGGACGAGACATCTCATTATATCTCCACGAGCCTGCATCTCAATCCATTAGCTCCTGCCATCTTCTCGTCCGATTCAAAAATGCAAAAAAAGTGGAACAAGGTAAAAAGATAAAACGAAAAAGAAAAGAAACAAACAACCAGTAACGGCATCGTCTTCGAGAAAGCTTATCTCCTAACACCCTGCCGAAATTCTGAGATTCCTTGTAGCCCAAGACGGGCGAACCGACAGGCCCTGAATATATTAATTTTGAACATGTCCGTCAGTTTGTTCAGTCTGCGAGGAAAAGGTCAGGCGAAGCGTGTCGCGACGGGACCAATGGGCTCATTAATAATTGTTTCGCCCGTGCGCAACCATGTATGCATGTATGTATATCTCGTCCGAAAGAATCGCGTGTAAGAAGAAGAAGAAAGAGGAGAGAACTCTGTCAGTTGTAGTTGCATGGTAAATTGGTATAAAATATTTGAGGAACCTACAATCTTGGATATATTTCTCTTACCATCAGTTCACTGCTAGTTGGAGTTATCGGTTAATTTGCAAGAGTCTGTGCCATTGAATATTGTCCATGGAAATTTATTAACATCTTATTAGGTGCACTAAAGTAATCCCCTATTTTTTGAACACTTGATTAGAAGCTTTCAATTCGTGGAAATAATTTTCATATTTCAGTTCAATCTGTTTCTGGAATATTACAAATCCGGCTTCAATTGCAACGTCGATGCTTGTCAGCAACAGTTATCAAACGTTTTTAGAATTACGCCGATATTCCTGCAACATTTGCCAGACATCAGTCGTTGCAATTATAATGTATATTTATACATTTCGTCACTTATTTAAGTGACATCACGACGTTGTTATGCTCGGTAAATATACCGGGCAATTTAAAACTACCTAAACTACTTGAAGGGAAATGTGCTACTGACACTGGTAACTTTTTCGGATATCTAATGTTACTGTATTTAATAATAACGCATCATGCAAAATCCGGAATTTTTCAAGTAATATCCCCATTGAGGGTCGAATAAAGTGGAACACCATTCTGTCAATGATTTCGCAACGTTTCTCCCAAAGTATTGGCGAAAACGTGGAAATATATTGTCATGTTTAATATAATTCGCACGCCCCTGTAATATTTATTACCGTATCAGAAAACGATTTTTACACCTGCTTACTAATTGAGCCAATCATCGATACATACGCGTCGGAGACGTGTACGCGACGGAGATCTTTCCACAACAATTTTTCTGTTAATAAACGAGGCGGAAGGAAACATCGGACACAGCAACCGAGTCCTCGACTCCTAATTCCGGAACGTTAAGGCGCTCCCCAATTAACGTCACGGCGTTAACTTTCACCTGGAGGCAAAGCCGCTTCGGTTACGCCCCATTATCTCGTTATTCGTGTTGCACGCGTGCCTGGTTTACTTGCACGCCGTGCTACGCGTGCGTGAGTGCGTACGCGTGAAAAGGCGCCTCAAGGCGCCAGCGGTCGGCTTCCGATTATTCTGCAGGATCGAGACACGAAAAAATACTCCCCGCCATAAACACGAAAAATCGTCGCGAGAATAACTATAATATTTCTAAATACATAAATAGTTTGACAATAAAGTACTGTACAGTACCTACAGATAAATATAAAGATACCGTAGAATAGAATAACATTTTATTGCGGCCTCACAGCCATGAAAAGGAACTTGCTTTACATTCTTAATTTCTGCCTTCCATTACCTTTTCCCTCATCTGCCTTACGTTACATTTATTTATTTCCGTTTAGTTATTGTCAATAACCTAATACTAACCACCTTACACTAACTTGTATTTTATTTTATTTACCTTCTTATCTCATTCTCACTCTTGCACTCCTTATTCCTCCTTCTCCTCTTTTACTTTCCATTCCAACTCCCTTAACCGTTCTTCTGCCGCTTCGCTGTGAAGATACAGTAAATTGTATGAAGATAATATTTATGTAAACGTGTGCAAGAATGAAAACTAATTATAGATACTAACAAACTATAATAATCCAAAATCCATACATTAATGTATGTATATAAACATAGTTTTACTGTGATACATTTTGTCACTGTTAATCCGTTTCGAGGGACAGTGTCGTAACTATATTTCCGTTCGCTATATTCAGTCCATAATGTAACAGACGCCGATTTCTTTCCCAAGCATATTTCATATCGCCTCGATGCGTGCTGAAAATTAACCAAAAGGGGATACCAATTGGAAAGAATGACCAGGTGGAGATATTAACTCATTAAATTGCAGTCCTCATACGCTCGATTATTTTTCAACGTGTAAGCGATTCATTTTATGCGTTCTAATAACAGAGTAATTTTGGAGCAGACGTGGATTACAAGGTCGCGTTCTTTGATGAAGAAACTTAGGATCGGTGGATTCGTTTTTGTCATCTCCCCTGATGACGTTCGGTGCATAGATAAAAAGAAATTGTCCAGCAACTAGGTGGCCTCGAACGTTCCGATTATTCGAAACGAGCCCGTTCTATTTTAGTACGGAGAAGAGCAACAATATTTCAATCTCATATTGCAGGCAGAAATTAATTTAGAACGGTGTGTTCGATCAGATTGATTATTCTAAATTGCATCGTATCTCGGGATATGGCGGCGACGATATTACAGGGCAGCCTTATAGAATATCGTACGTATGAGTTAGTTTGGAAGATGGCTCGCCTGTTCCAAGGAATATTCTAAACGAATCTGCATTTTAATTTCATGTACTAGACTGCCATTATCAGATGAAATATTATAGTACACACGATACCTTGCTTGAAATGTTCTCAAATTTCGTTCAACGAAGGGTAAACTTTTTCTTAAATATAAGGTATGTGAAACATGGATGTATTAGTATACTATTAGCTTACAATAACTTACTTACCCTCGGTGTTTCGTTGTAAGTTTTCAATCTCGAACCTACAATTACTTTTGAATATCAATAACACCAGGAAAGAAGTTTGTCCAATTAGGCAGTAATTTTAGCAATTTATAAATGATTATCAAAGATCAATCGTTGGGACAAATTGATGTTTGTTTTTGAAATGATAGTGCATCGGTTATAGTTGTAAGAAAAGAGATAGAATTTTGTTGATTCGAAAGTTTGTGCACAAATTGGTATTGTTGATAACGTTACAAATTTAGTTAAATATTATTTTTAATATTAAATTAAATTTATCTAACGGCAGAATAGTAGTAACTATCGGAAGTTCATCAACGTCATTCTAAGTTTCAACAGAATTGTTGGTTTGGATATCACAGTAACATAGTAATTATAAAATGATATCAATTATGACATAAATAAAATACTCGATCTATATTAATCATTTTATCGCATCGCACGATTCATTTATTTCCTCGGCTCCAAGGAAACGAACGAAATCATATCTTTTTGCTCTACTTACATACGTGTTACTGAATCTTTTCGTCTCATCAATTCAGAACTCGTTTAACTGTGCCGGACGAACGGCGCAAACAAAAAATTGATCGTGCAAACGCGAGAGCATTGCTTCACGGGACATTAATCCACCAGTGTGATTCCCCTTTTTACGCAGGGATCGCTGAACACGGCTTTTTCGCGATACTTGCTTTTGTCAATCCATCTGAGTTTCGTCTATCCCGCTTGCTGCTTCTGCCCACGCAAAACGCACGTGTGTGGGTGAGCTTTAACGGAGCCACTGAGTAAATTAACAAGAGATGCTACAAACAGTTTCAAAAATATATTATTGTAAATATGGATGTGCCTTAAATTAACTTAGCCCAAGATTTTCCCCCAATTTTTAATTATATCTCGATTGAATATTTCAATATTTGAGATCGTAAGGACTATATATTTTTTTAATGGAGCTTCTACGTAAAGGGGATAGAAATTTTTAAAGCTCAGAGTAATTGGTGGTTTTATGTGTCACAGACGATAAAAACTTGTATTCAACCTTGCAGTAAAGTTACTTATTACTGTTTTAAGGATTACGGTAAATAATAATTAATGTTGGCGTAGTACATTTCGACGTGCTGGGGAAATCAGTAGGTTTTATCATGTTTATTAGTTGACTTTAATTCCGAAAGTTAGAAAGCTTCAGTAATTGTGGGATAGATTTTTCGGATCGGATGTATTGCAGAGTTTTGCTGTCGTAGTATTTATCAGCAATTTGCACTAATTTTTTATTAGCTTCGCACTGTATGTAGAATATAGAAAATATTGAGTACTAAAATGAAAATGAATACTACAAATATCGTAAAGAAGAATGGTTTGAAAATTGTGACTAATATTTACCAAATTTCGATCAAATTGAACGTTTTAAATATTAGCGAAGATGGTACAGTAAATGAGTTGGAACTATAAAGAAAAGCGTCAGTACTTCTGTTGGAGTTCATTCGTGTACCTGTGCTAATTGAATACTTCAATTCTGTATATATACGTTGCCAAATTCTCGTGCCCCTTTTTCGTCAATTACTTATGGTTAGTATTCCTTTGTTTAATATTCCGGTTATGAGAGTATAGTTTTGTTTGTTGATTCCAGGAGTATGGTAACTGTTCGTTTCAAAGTAAGACAACAGCACAGGCTAAAAAATATGAGTGCAGAACGTATTAGCTTTTTTAAATGTTAGCTTTTTATTTTTCTATATCGTTCAGCGCGAGAATTGTAAAGCATTCTTCCCTTCTGAATAACTATTACTTTGGTTATAAATCATTATTAAAGCTAGTGGAATCAACAGTTTAATAGCCTAGTACGCTGGAATATCCATTTTTGAAGTTGCATAATATACAAAAACATCTAAAAAATATATTAACAAATAAGCATTACGGTTGTACTGGGTTTTTAACTAATTCTGGTGTTAATCAATCAGTAAATAATATTTATAACGCTTAATATTATAAATATCCACACCCCTCGCCCTCTTGTACAACAAAAAGCGTGGAAAATCTTTTTCTTTATCTTGTTCGTTTCTTGTTTCTTCTTGCTTCGTTTGATTCTAAGTATTCAGAGATTTCCGACATGTATCATCGCTGTTTGGTTAATCTTATTTCCTCTAGATATTGGTCCCCTATGAAAGCACAGTCACAAATAAAAGAATGAAGGAAGTAGAGAATAAATAACTATCCTAGAATCCTGTCGCAGGAAGTTAAATAAAATTTCGAAATGTTAAACCGAAATTTCCAAATGAACTGTGCTTTATATTACTTTTCTGTGAACATCTGCCACAGGTTCATTTTACTTAAAAATTCTGTGAAAGGGTTCAAGGTTATTACTGACCAATCCACAACGGCACGAAACATCTAAACATACTCCTCGCAGACTGCGTTCGCTATTGTTTCAAAATTCTGCCAGCTGTATTTCTCAATACTATATCCGCGAAATGAAAAAAGCTTTTCCAAGCTCTGTACCTCGGCACGAAAGTACCTGGCCGTTGATCGGACGCTTCGAATTTCAACGTCCAGGTATCCGTCAGCCTATG
This sequence comes from Nomada fucata, assembly GCA_948146005.1. Lineage (NCBI taxonomy): Eukaryota > Metazoa > Arthropoda > Insecta > Hymenoptera > Apidae > Nomada > Nomada fucata. The sequence continues at coordinate 8,648,718 of OX411281.1, forward strand.
GTTCGTACATACAACAAAGTATACGGATATCCGGACACGTTCCTTGCCTGTCCTCCGGGTAATCCGAAACTCGATAATTAGCCATCCTGGCCGGCTAATCTTTCGGCTGTAACCGAAACGTCGCGCTTTCACCGTTTCCGCCTTTCCTGCTGTCGTTCCGCCGCGTTCGTTGCACCTGTGCAAAAACTACCGGTTGGCAATCGGAACGGTCCACGTAAGAAATCGAACGTCCTTGTCGAGGCATAATGAGCCGATGTCGTGATCGATACCGATGGTAACTTCTCAAAGTCAGACCGAACTACGTATGTATATATGGACTAGGAAAAACTAACGTGGCGGTTTCTTTTCGAGCGTAGTAATATATTGTTTCGATTATTTTGAGGAAATGTAGCGTAACAAAATATGGTTTCAAAGAGTTATTTCGTAATTTTGTTTTTTTTTATATATAAAGCTCGACCAGTTTATGTAAATGTGCAATTGTTGTGCAACGTTTTATGTCATCTGCGGTTAAGGCGATTACGCTCGGTTTTAATCGGACACGTTATTTTATACTTCGTGTATATCTTGTGTTTTAAATATACATTTTATCGGAATGAAGATTATTTATTGCTAAGTGGAAAGCTTTAATTCACAGCTTGTGAGTTTGTATTGTTTGAAATATGGAGCACGTAATTATATGATAATAATTTGGTAGGTGTATCCGAGGACTTGCTTTCAATTACAACTAAACCTGCAACTGAATATTATTTAATAAAGATCTTTAAGTTCGAATTCTATAATCATTTGTAATCTGTTTGCGTTGCTACACTAGTAATAATAATGTAACGCGATTAAAATATAAAGAAGTAGGTGTAATAAGTAGAATAATCAACCAATTTCGAAATATTTGTGAGCAAATATCGTAAACACACTTTAGTTAATCACATGGTAAAAAACTACTTCCGCTACTATCAACAATATATAAGAAACAACCGCGGTCTTCTTATACTCGAAATTAAATTAGTATAACGTGACAGATAATAATTCTTTCGTTTAACAGAAGAAGCAAGAACACAGTAAAGAAACAAGAAAGATGCACGAACCTAGGCAATTATACTCCAATCGCGTGTCCCAATACAGTTTAGTCCCCACGACCGAATTAGCTGAACAATTAGTAGAAAGGGGTATCTGTATGGAGGGAATCGATGCTCGCCGATGTTCCAGAGCCACGTTTCCCGTTGGGATTGGATTAATCTCCTTCCAGGAGCGGTACATTGAATTGATACTATCTGGGGAATCGCGGTAATAAACAACATGTTCGCGCAACAGACGACCAAAGGAGAAACGAGTCGTTCCACCTTCTCAACCTTCTCGTGCTACATCTTCTTCGCCTTCTGTACGACGTTCGTCTGAGGAGAGAAACAGAGAGGATTTTTTTCTGGCAATTCCGTCTGGATTGAATTTAGAGTCGTGCCCTTTTAAGATAACGGCGAAATCTCTTTCCATTTTAATCTGATTCAAGGGGACTGTGACATTTCCAGAGCGTTGGGGGCATGCCTCTGATTTCAATAAACACGTATGGAAACTTTTTTGCAACTTTTTTTTGTTGAGAAAGAGATTTCTTTCCTCTGGAATTCAATTGAATTCCTAGAATTTATATCTTGCGTGGCATCACGATTAGTAGTAATTGAAAGATTCTTTAACATTTTTCTTTGGGGAACACTGTTTCATAAATTTGTGCGTCAATTTAGAGCTTCCGTTCTGAGGTAATAAAGTGTTCATCTCATTATTGCCTTTTAGAGATAACTGAGGTACAGGCGTATTACCAGTTCTATTAAAATTACTAGTGGTATTACATTACAGTGGTATTACATTCTAGTCTCATTAATGCTTTACCAGTAAAGCGTAAAGTATTGTAGCTATTGTTAATATAAGATGGCCACCAGGCTGGTCAAACATTTTGTCCGAAATTTTAATTATCACATACTTCTTTCAGGCGGTAAATTGAGGCGAAATACCCTGCGCATAATAAAAATTCAAGTTACATCCGATTTACATATCGCTAAGTCGTAAGACGTTATACACATACTAGTGGACCGATTATCCGCTATTTTTATCGTTAACTCCTAATAATATTCTTACATGCTTGGAAATCCAACTGTATTTTGCCGATATGCGCTGTACCCCAATCGATACAGATAGTATTGGCTATGAGGTCGGTGTACGACGCGCTGCGCCTCAGGGTTTCCCCTATAGCAGCTTAGCCGGCAAGATGGTGTTAGCGTTTTGCAGTACTTTGTAGCGACCACTGGCAAGGGAGCGGCGGGCGACGGTGTGGATGCCTGCGGCTTGGAAAAACCCTGCTCTCGTCCGTGAGGATTCATTGAGCAAGTTGGATCTACCCGTGAGGGAAGCGGCTCGTTTAGTCAACCCTCCCCGCTGCAAGCAACGGGGAGAGTCGTCCAGCGGGGACCACGAGGAGGTAGAGCCGCCAGCTTTTCGCTCGATCCCGGCAGGTTGGCGTGAGCCATTGAACCTCACCCTCCACAGCGCTGACGCGCTGCCTGCATAGGGGGTCGAGGTCTGTTTTTACATGAAGAGAGAAAGAAAGAGAGAAAGAAAGAAAGAAAGAAAGAAAGAAAGAAAGAAAGAAAGAAAGAAAGAAAGAAAGAAAGAAAGAAAGAAAGAAAGAAAGAAAGAAAGAAAGAAAGAAAGAAAGAAAGAAAGAAAGAAAGAAAGAAAGAAAAAAAAAAAAAAAAAAAAAAAAAAAAAAAAAAAAAAAAAAGGTTAGGCAGAGGGACGCGCGATTCTTGTGCTCCTGCGGGTGGCCGGAGGGTTGGGGGGGGTGCGTGCTCGAATCGTGTGTGTCGTCTGTTTTGTCCACTTCGTTTCTTTCTGTCTTAGAATTGATCTTGACACTGATATGAATTCCGAGTGAAGATCGGTGTTGCAAAGCCGTCGAATGGACGGCGGCCAGGGAACCCCAATCTCGCTGGTCCGGCGCCTTAGTGACTCCCTTTCTGATTCCCACTGGGCACATTCAAAGAGGACGTGTGAGACTGTTTCGGCGCTCCTACCGCATTCGCAGTCGCTGCTGTGCGCGAGGTTGAAGCCATGCAGTTTCGACTTGAAGTCCCCATGTCCGGTTATGATTTGCGCGCTGTAGTGCGTTATTGCGAGGTGCCTGAGCTGCAGTCTGTCCGTTACGTCTCGGAAGATGTCATATGTATGTCTGCCGTCCGTGGACTTGTCCCACCTTTCTTGCCATTCCGCGGTGAGGTGTTTTACGATGGCTGTCCGGGGGTTCTCTGTGTTTGTGTCGTCGGGGAACCGATATTCGCCGATGTTGAAGGGGATTTGTTTCCTAATGTTGTACCTAAGTGCTGCTTCTTTTGCTTTTAAGTCTATGGGGAGTGTTCCCGAGATGACTACCCCAATCGATACAGTCCACTGGCAACTTCCATATATGTACCTCCTCGCCAGAAGTCCGCGTTACTTAATCGTCGCGAATGCACCCGTCGACGCTGTGACGCGCAACACATAATACAGTAATGTCTCGATTAGTGTACCTCGCTCGGGACCAAATGTTAACACTAATCGTGTGCAGACACGATTCGACGGGCGGACTGCCCGTGAACGTCGTAAACGACGGAAGTCACGTCACAGCCCTAACACCAAATGTGCCCGGTAACGTTCGCCAAGGTATGCAGGTATGCCTTGCACACCTCGTGCTAGCGGGCAGTGGCGCTGATTAGTCGTCCATGGGGTCCCTTGTCTTGTATATAAGTAGGCATTTTTAGTCAATAAGCAGAAGCGACATTTAGACGCAAGGACAGGCAGTCGTCAAGGTGTAGTCTTCAGTTTCTAAGAACACCAAGGGTCGTGGTCTGACCGTCGGATACGACACAGCGTCAGCATGGTATCATCTTTCCCTTATTTTCTTCCACTTATTCCCTTAATTTCGGCAGGTCGCATACCTGCAGTACAATGGAAACCCCCAAGTTACATCCGGCAAAAACAACCATAACAACCCCGTTCACGAGCCTGCGAATGTTCGTACGCGTACAATATGTACAATCAGAAAATGAAGCGTCGCCACAAAATCATTCGAATTTCCACCGATTTACCTCCGCTCTAATAAAGGTGTACTTACACGCGTCGATGTACAACAAATAGCGTCTGCTAAATGGAAATTCTCTCTAGTCCGTTACAAGAACCTGAACACAGCGTGACGATCATCGACTCGACGGTGACATTTCTCGACATCTGGTTGCGAGACGCGTGAGCAACGATGACACGATACACCGTGGGGGATATACTTTCCGCGTTGAACTTTTCGAGCTAGATCTAATCTCTTCGGCTGTGATAGGGCGTAGGTGGCGAGGCGTAAAAAGAACGAGAGAGAGAGAGAGAGAGAGAGATCAAGCATTTGTATTAATGCGACCGGCTGATCGTATCGCGTTTTGACTATGCGTAGTTGCGTGTCTATAAATTGCAAAGGGGCGAGAACGAAACAGGCTGCCTTTAATGACAAAGTTCGTGGAAGGACACGTTGGAGGGTAGAGCTGGGGAGAGTCGGCGCGCGACGCGCGATGGATTGCTGGCTAAGCGGTCGGGAATTTTTATTTGAATGACGTTCAATTGATTTTGAAATTCGAAAGTGATCTTGTTTTTTCATTTTCTGTAAAATAGGAAAATGGAGGCGGGAGCTTCGTACAGGGGGATATTTGAGGGGGATGAAAGGTGGATATTTTGTAGAAAATTCTTTTCACTGCTGGAACTGAATACTGTTTTAAATTCAAGTGCTCTGTTTTCTAGTAACAAAACGAGGATACCCTTTTGTTTATTAACGTTGTTCTTTTTATTATTTATTATTGGGATTGTAAGTATGACATTTATTATTGCTCATATTAGTTTTAAACTATAAAAAAGAAGCAAGTGGTTAACTTTAACAAACTAAGATGTTTCTTTAGAACAAATTTCAAGTATTACAAGTTTGATCATTTTCGAGTTATGTATATAAACAAAGAGAAACAAAAGTGCAGCCTGAAAAATAAAAAAAAATTAAAGTTAACGTATCGAATTGCAATCATATCACATTTACCCTCAAAAAGAGCGTTCAGATAATGTATACATAAATCATACATCCATTCGGCAAGTAGAAACTGTTAAATATCTAGGTCTGCACCTAGCCATTAAAATAACCTGGAAACAACACATCTAACAAATTATACAACACATACAGAGAGCAAAGAAAAATTTGTACTGGTTATTCAATAGAAAAAGCAATCTCCAAACCCAAAATAAACTTCTCCTATAGAAAACAATTATTAATCCGATGTGGACATATGGCATCCAGTTATGGGGTATGGCTGCAAAGACAAATATCGCAAAAATGCAACGTGTTCAATCGATGTGTTTAAAGTAAATCGTAAATGCCCCTTGATATGTCGGAAACGATGACATTCGCAACCTCTTAAAAATGGCTGAAGTTCAAGAGGAAATAGTCGTGTCAACATGTTATAAGTTTACGAGCCAATATCGCGAAGGCTAAAAATGAAACATTTCACAGATCTACTCAAGTGAACAGATATAATGCTATAGTGAATACCTATACCAAATATTGTGCAACAAGTGCTTTTTCCATAACGGCGGAATAAACGGCATGCTAAATTGTATAATAAATTCATGTATTTGCATATTGTCATCTAGTCGGATCGTAAATAACAATAAAGTGGAGTTTAAGAAAAAAGAAAAGGGAAACAAAGTATTCACGTTACGTTTCAATAATACCAATCTCAGTAAATGCATCCAAACTTGTAGCCAGTAGCGTATGCATGGGAACGAAAGGCAATCGTTTAACAGGAATACAGGGTTGCTGAGGTTCTGAAATATTTCCTCACCTTTCACTGCTCCCTGGCCTCGATCAACACATTTCCGATAACAATGAGGTCAAAGTTCCGCGTGAAAATCGAGAATTCGCAGGGGCAAACGTTGTCGCGTTCCAACAAACGGCTATTTTTTCCGCGTTCTTGCCAGATCGCGATAAGATTGTTCCCGACCGGGTAATTACGCCGCTCGTTTCACAGTGTCCCGGCAGCAGCGAGACGAAGGCGTCTCCGTGGAAAATTAATTAGCGCTCTTGAGATAGCGTTTACCAGGGTCCGGATCTAGATTGCCATAATTTTCACCGTTGAGCATTCGTTTCGCCATTCCCTGACAGATCTTTACACAAATCTAGACCGCTGGCTGCGAAACCCGATCTGCGTTCAACGCGCGTATTCGCCGCGTCGTTTCTCTCCGGAAATGACGATGGCGACGTTAACGGACCCGCGTTTTCAACTTTCAATTCTATTTCGTGGTGGACGATGGGTGAAACACGAAGGGAGGGATGTCGTAGAATTAGCAAGGTGCATCGTTCCGAATGAATATACAGGGCACGAGAGTTGTGACTCTATTGTAGGACATGACTCTGGATGCTCGAATTCGTTTAACCCTTTCGCTACCAAGGGTGTACTTATGTACAATACATCACCCACATATATTGGCTATGGCAATCAAATAATCGAAAATCAGTGAAAAATATGTTACTTGAATTACTTGAACTGATACGATATATCCAACACATAGACATGTCTACCGCACGAATATCTATATACTTTTCTAATCTCTTCTCTCGTGAATTTCCGTTTTCCCAAAGGTGCAACGCAACGCGAAGAATTGCAACAGACGTTCACGAAATCGTTCACCCAACGGACCAACGAGACTTTACCCTGCTTCCGCGTCGTTCCGCGCGCGACCGATGATCACGCGAAACGAAAGATTAGCAGAAGGGAAAAAGAGGCAGGCTCGCGAAGTTACACGTTCGTCGTCGACTTTCACGTTGAAAGACGAGTGTACAACGCGAGTAAAATGTAGGTTGCGTCTATAAAACGCGACGAGGGTGCCATCGTGAGAGAAGCGGGCATGTAGAAGCCTGCTGCTCTTCTTCTTCTTCTTCTGCCTCTTCTTTCGCAGTCTGGAAATGGCAGTAAGGTCAGCCACGGGACGGTGGATGATTTCACCTCGGCCATATTTATTATCCTAATCTTGGTGTGCTTGGTGTGCCTGGCCTACATTCGCCTGCAAATTGCCGCGACGACTTACTGCCTGCTGTTTTTCATATCTTCGATGCAAATCGCGCGCCATTCAAAGGTGTCTCTCTCTCCCTCTCTCCCTCCCACTCTTTCTCTCTCTCTCTTCTTTTCCCTCGATTGCCCCTCCCCATATAGATGTACTCTTAATGATCACGATAATGGGAACGTGAATTCACCGAGTATATGAGTGGCTAATGCGTTGGGAAATAATTGAAGAGCTGCGGCGGAATGAAAGGTGGATTAAGTTTCTTCATTCTATCGTGGACACTTGTTTTTACAATTAGTGTTGTATTAGAAAAATTTGAATGGATTTTGTGTTTATTTTGTTGCGAGAATAATAAAATCGGAAGTTCAGTGTTCTGGTTATATATCAATTAGCGACTAACGGTTGAAATTGTTGCTTAAGTAGCTCTGTCTCATTTTCTGTTGAAACAGAATTTAGTCGTATGCATTGACTGTGAATGAAGAAATGTCTACAAATCGAATATTTGATGATGGTTATTAAGTCGAGAGTCTGGCTTGGTTCCATTTTAATTGCAAGTGTTTTTGGTGATAAAATTGGCGATAGTAATGAATTTTATTTTATTTGCTCGGTTTTGGACTAATTTGCTCAGCTGTATTTCAATGTACTGTTATCTATTGCCATTATATTCTCTCATATTTAGCACAATGCCATCGCGTTTTATTGCGATGTATTATATATTTTATTGCTGAAAAAAAGTGCTGAGGGGAATATCAATTTACCCTTTTCAGTTAATTTAAAGAAGCAATTTCAAATAGGTTTACGATTAGATTTAAAAAAATTGTTTGGCTATTATGCACGGAAATTGCATGGGCATCGAGTACATTAAACCATTTCTTTTTACGTTGCGGCGCAGAGAATTGTACGGATAGTATGAAAATACTGCTTGGCCTGAAAAATGGTAATGGAAAGTCATTAAAGTTTGCAAGTTGTGTTTCCACTAATTCTCTTTATGTGTATTATGTATATTATATAATGTGCGCATAACTTTTATGAAAGCGAAGCAGCAATAAAGATCTTCTTAGCGCGCAAAGAGCTTTCACTTTGAACAGCACAGTTTCTTTGCATGGCAAGGAGTTTACTTTTCGCATAATTCTAGAGCGCAGAAAGTTGTGGAGTAATAATTTCAACCTAAACATTTTTGTGCGCATAGATATTACAATTCCCCATACAAATTTCACCAGCTAGAAATTGGAACATTTACGCGATTAAAAATTGTGAGGAGTGGAAAATTGTGGCGTTGTATAATTGTAGAATTTTGGAATCGAAAAAATGAGAGGGAAAATTGCAGTGAAGTTGGAAACCTGAATAATTCTTAACTGAAAACGTGAGCGAACGATGAAATAGAAAAATCGAGATCTAAAACGATGGAAAATTACCAAAGACAAAAATTCGGAAGGTTATTGCCCTCGCGCATTTCTCTTCGCCAATTCACCGCCATCTTCCAATTTGGAATTCGCATATTTTACACAAGATTACGTCTCAATAAATTGTGGCACGCGGTGCCATTATTCGCCGCGCTAAATCATATTAACAAATATTCTCCACCTAAATAAATGGCCCGACGAAACCTTCGTGTCCATAGAAATAATTATTTAGTAGAAGCAGAGCTAATCGCGGTGTCACGAGTGAATAGAAGTGAGAATATTGGTAGACGGGGGATTAAATTTAAACTCGTGTTGGGTTCGATTGTCGAGCGGGTGTTATATCACTCAGATTCCATTGAATCGTGTTGCTAGCGTTGCGAAGCATTAACTTTTAACCCATTTATATGAATCATCGCGGCCGTATATCTCTGCCTTAAAGCTTTGCCAAGAATTTAGCAAGCCCCGCTGCACGGCTGCTCAATTCGTGTCTCCAACTTAATTTCTCTCTGGCCCGAACGACGATTAAAGTTCGAATCTAGCAGAGGGTTTCGTAAACTTGAATAAAATCTTACTGGTCCGCTGGTGAATCATTCACTATAATTTAGAACGTATGTAAACAGTTGGGGAATGTTGAGCACACGGTTTGGTCATTAATCAAATAATACGATTATCGGCAATGAAGGTCTGAATAAATATGCGATGGTGAAAATTATATGTATCAAATATTCTTAAATTATTGAGATGAAATTCTTTTTAATTTGTAATGAAACGAAAGGTAGAGTTTTTGGATAACTTGTGGTGCGTTTTGAAACATAGATCTTCTGCCAAGGAAAGTGGATATCAGTGAAATTGCGTTGAACTTGATGTTAAATTTATTAATTCATGAATTAGCAAGTATTGTATAATTTCTGTAACGTCCTATCATCATGAAATTGTATAGAATTCGGAAGCTATGAATTAAATGTGATAGAGAATACTCGATCTTGTTGAGTAATTATCAAAATTGGTTTCTGTAGAATCTACGAAAAGTTTGTTAATTTCTTTGCAAATTAATAACAAAAGAATCAATTATTGCATCAATAATGACTAAACTAACAATAATAATCTTCGACATTTTTTATTAACGCATCAAGTTCTATTTAAAGCACCATAACGTATGAGCGCATAATAATTAGTACATTCCCATCCTCTTTGAATACCTCAAGGAAACGAAACTACTAATTATCGCCTGTGTACAGTGAAGTGAAATCAATAAAAATGTATACGTGTACAATAATAAACTGTTTACAAAACTTTTGCAGAGTAGCAGGTAGCTCACGAAACGAGTCATTTACCCATTTTAATGGAAACGATAAATTAAGACTTTGAAAATATTCATTTTTCGTCCAATGTCTGTTAGGGTCTCTTTTATCATTTGGCGAGTACTACATACTTTAGAAATTAAGAACCCTTAACTTTCATCACCCTGTATATTGACCCACCGAAGTTACTCCTACAAACTGAAGATTCGAATGATTATTGAGTTACAAAATACTGATTGAAAATTAGGGCGGTCCGTTAACAGTCGCGATGTTAATTTCCATTCTTTAACATCCAGCCGCGTGCGACGAATCAATTTACCTTAACGTCACGAGAATCCCCCGAATATCCAACGCATAGATCATTCAGATCCAGGGATCCAACTGTACTATACCAGCCAGTTTCTGCAATTAATGGACCGTATCTAATAGCGTGGCTGTACCGACTGACTAATGACACGATTTTCACCCACGCATGAAGCAGCCTATCTCGATATCTCGAGCGTAATTATGTCCGTGCGCGACATTAGCGTACAATGTTCCATTGTCGATCGTGCTCGTGTTCCGGCGAATTTCTAAGCGATTGCTTACCGTAACGCCTTCCTCAACATCGACTTCTTTCACTAGCTGGCTCGTCTATTCCATTTGCGCCTGGAGTATCAACGGATCCGACACTGTTGGAGTTTAGCAAGAAAAATGAAAATAGTTCGTTTGAGTCTCGTAATGCGTTTCGCCGTTCGAGACGAGAAGGACTAGTTGGAAGGACGGTTGCTTGGCGGTTACAATGCAATAAGGATACAATAGCATAGATAGGTGTCTCGATTGTAGGTAGAATTTTATGCCTGTTCTAACAGTATTCCTGTACTCAGGAATAGTAAATAAATTCCAGAGTTTAATGAAGTACCAGTTAATGGAGATGTTCCATCGCGTTCATCCACTGTGCATTGAATGAATATTGTAATTAAGGAATTGCTAATTTCAATTAAGGTCCCTACTAAAATTAAGTTCTTTCGTGATTGGTCCCAAAGTAATTGCGAAAAGGTGGCACGGCTGTGACCAAACGAATAAAGAAGGGAATTATATTACTCTATAAGAATGAAGGAAGGCAATTTCATAATTTTTAATTATCTTTAATCGTTCTGCAACTTCCCATCTACAACCCTTGGCTGTTGTATTAGGTCTACGTGCAAGAACTTCACTTTTCCGACATAAATGACAAATTATTCGCATTCGAGTTACTACTGAATACAAGGATATTCAATTAATTATCGACCGAATGAATATAGCTTTGCCCTTCCGCAAAATGACCACCAATTACAAAGAACGAACAATATAAAAGCGAGTGCCAAACGCAGCAGTCCACAATAATATTCCAAAGCTGAAAATTTGCCCAGGCCTCTGAACATGACCAAAAGGATTAAAAATGTTTCCAAAATTCTCGCCGCTTCCGATTCACTAATTAATTATCGCAAACGCAGGCCATCGAGCGGCTACAATGACTCCACTGTCAATAAGGGGATTCATCTTTGCCCGAAGGCCACCGAGTTATTAAAACCAGTCGCACTTTTGCAATCGCGCTCACGTGGCGAGGAGCCAGGGCCCCGCAACGGATCAACCCTCGTCGAAGTTTCCGAGAGAAACGACGAACAAAATGGAAGTAGCGAGCTGCGAGCAGCCGGTTAACCACCGGCTCTGTCGTTCAGTCTGCCAAGATGTATCCCAGCGATGACCTTTCCTCGTTGGAGTGGCTCGACTGCAATTCGCGTCGGCACGGTTTTACGGCCGCCTGGCGAAATTAAACTGCCACCCTCAAAGCTGCCCGATGTCGACCCGCCTCGTCCTTGTGCGAAGACGAAGCGTGTTTGGGCTGGCCACGATGAAATTCGCCGGAGAAGATTCGGTTTGTCCGGACGGCGAAAGGAATATTTATCGGTGGGCGGCCTTTGCAGTTCGATTTGTACACTTTAAGGTCTTACTCCGCCGGGTCGAGGAATTCTTTCGGACTTGTTACATCTTTCACTTGCCGGTACAGGTATTTCGAAGTTGGAAAAAAAGTGACGAGACATTGACAAATGGCAGTTTTAAGAACAATGTGTTCAGGGCGGAAACAGTAAGTAGTAGGAATACCCGTTTTATTTGCCAGTTTACCTTACTTAGACGTATTATCTTTTACGCGAATAAAAGGAAATATGCGCTTTAGGTTCATTTTATCGTTCCGTGAGAAAGCCCCGTTTTCACGATACTACGGCGAGGGACTCGACTTTTTCTACATCTAAGGGGTTCAATTTTAGGTAATTGTAAATCGAATTGTGGGAAGCATGGAGGGGGATTTTTTGTCGGAGAATGTGTCTTGGTCGCTGATTTGTTGCAAGTGATTGAGGTTCATGGGTAACTGAATTTCATGCGAAATTTATTGTATTACGGTGCATTGCTTCAATCTGCCCCGAGGAGATGCAGTGACTCACGAAAGTATTTGAACATTTACCATGGAATACTTTTATGAATGTAATGTGTGCGTTGTATTTAATGGTTTGAACTGTTATATTATCAGTGTAGATGAGGGTGAAACAATTCATTTTTTTATTTTGTATAGACGGTGTGGAATATTTAAATTTGATTGGCAAGTGTTTGTATTAAAAATTGTATATTTACAGTGTGTGAATAGAGAATACTTTGTAATTGTAGTATGGTAAATTGTATCTGTGATAAATGTATTGCACTAAAAAATACGATACGATACGATAAGGTGGGAATTTAATGTAAACTTTTCCTTACTTTAATGTAACCTATTCAAAAAAAATATTAATAAATACTATTCGCACTATTCTCATCTAATACAATCTTCTATGCGCAATTCATATTTCCGTAAATAAAAATCAGTTTAATTAAAAAGGAGACAGCTATTGGTATTTGAAGGGATTACAAGCGAAAGTCAGTTTGCAAGATAATGTTGTACGAAAAGATAAATTATATTTTCAAGTACGTCACTTTGTAGACTGGCATCGCTAATTACAATTTCCCCATGTGTATATTCAATAACCCCGTAAGATTAACACGTGACGGGTTGATATGGCAATCTGCATAACACATGTTATGGGACGCGTTAAAATAATCGAAGAATGGTTCTAGAACACAACGAAGAAGTCCATATATCGTGTACACCGTGAGTTACGAACTGGTACGAGCAAGACGTAACGAGCTGCTTGCATAGAAAAATTATTTTGCTCCGAGCGTATGGTAATAACAACGGGGAATAAACTACGGAATAGAGATATCAGTGAAAGCAGATCGGTTTGCCAATACGTTTCGATATAATAATTATTATTCTTTCAACATGGAAATATTGAGGATGTATTGCATGATAAAATTATCGTCATTATTCTAGCTTCGTTCGAACAATTTTTGATGATATCTAGAATTGGAAAGTTTGACCTCGGGTTAATTTCGAAAAATCTGTCCCACTCGAGTTCGTACATACATACGTGAGTAAAGGGAGTCAAAGATACGAAGAATATTAGATGCTTGTTATTTTTTATAATTGGATTTATAATACTGTGCGAACATTATACAGTAATGAATTTGATTAGGTCTGCCGGAAGGTTCTGTTCGATAATATCATCTCAAGTTTCACCATTATACGGCTGCCTCCTTTTACCACTGTATTTCTCAATATGTGACCTTCTAAATTGCATTAGTAACGATGGAAATTGATTTGCTCAGTAAATATTAATAAATGTATTCAAAATGTATTATATTCTTTGAATTCGAAAACAAACAGAACCTTCCGGTAGACATATTTATTTGCAATTTCGATTATAGGCGTTCCATTAGTAGAAGGTAGACTTTCCCTTGCGATTCTGAATACGAGAATTTGATTCTTCTAAATAATATAAATCTTGTACAGATATTGTATAAAATTGCCTGGAGTAATTACTTTAAACGATAGTGCTTTTCACAGATAAGACAGCTTTTTTAGATATTATCTAAAATTTATTATTATTACTCTTCTTTTATCAATTCTATCTAGAATATAATACCTACCCGATTCTATTTCATCGTATAGTTCCACGCACATCTTGTTCGCTCGTTCCGTTTAAAGTATAAACACATCCCCTTCAAAAATTTGGATTGAACTTCAATTTCGATTTAGGAAACCTCTCATTACCTAAACTTATCAATGTAACTCGCGCATCTTCCAAACTGATATTCCCCGAATAAAGCTAAACGTCAGCACTGAAACAATCGTGGCTCGTTCTATGCACACAAGACTGTAACTATAACTTCATCGTCCACATGCCGGCCGAATAACAAAAGGTAGGAAAAAACCACGATGCAATACGTTCCCAGACCGTTCAACCTCCCTGTTTAGAAAAATGATTACGCTCGAAGCATACGGTAATAGCAATGGGCAAACTGTCGGGCAGAGATATCAGTGAAAGCAGATCGGTCCACCTCGGTCGAACGATCATTGTTCAATGTATCCGAGTCATTGTTTTCGCAACGTGTAATCGCGGAAGCGAAAAATCACCGATCCTCTCTTGGTGCATGCTCGACCGACTCTGAATTGGGAAACTGGCTTGTCCGCCAGGGATTATCGAAAGGGGTATCCAGCTGCGTGATCTTTCGCGTTTCACCCGACCAAAGAAAGTGACATCATTTCATTTCGACTGGCGACGATCTTGTAAGATTCTGGGGCCAATTCTCGACCGCGACGTTTCGATTAATATTTTTTGCTCGAAATTTGTCTCGAAATCATATTTTCTTTCGTCGATGTTTCAGGCATTGCAACGTTGAATATGCGCGTTTGTTATTCTTATGGCAGAGTTATTGCAAAAGGCGACTATGAATGGTCGATTTGGTGCTTGATCTTGTGGGAATGTATGTAAATGTAAAAGTACTAAAGATCCATTGGCTGTGAATTGTTGTTGATTATAGGATGGTGCATGACAGCGATCTTCAACCTTTTTTATCTCACGGCACTAAAATTTCGCGGCAGGCCAGATAGTGTATTATATTTTTCAACCGGGTCACCTGGGTAACTTCCCCCGTAAGTACTGAAACGTTCCTATCAACGACCATTCAAAATATAGCCAGAAAAAATTCCCGCCTCTCTTGCATCCACCCAATATATACACATCGATTATCCGATTTCATTGCCACGACTTTAACATCGGTAAGTAATACGGTCCAGCTAAAAATATCGCGAGCACGTCCGCCGATGACGAATACCAAGGCAGAAAATGACTGAAGAGCAACCTGTCGACGATCGAATGACACGTCGACCGAATTTTCATTGCCGCGAAACCGATAAAACCGAGAAATCCAGTTCGCTCGCGTCACAGGCACAACGTTGCTCGACTCGCGGGCACGCTTCTCCTGAAATCGATTCGCCACGCGCAAAGCGACTAGCGAAGAACGAGCACGGGCAGCTGTAAAATCGCCACGGAATGTCAGATATGGCGATTCCCCGCCACGTCGACCGATATCGATCGTTTCTACGTCGCCGAGGTCGAGCATTCGGGCCACGCGCTTTTCCGCCGATCTACATAGGAACACCGTGCCCGACGCGGCGCCTCTTCGACGTGCGAACGCGGGGACGCTCTCGGCGAGGTTTGGTGGTCAGGAAGGATGCTGTGAGCGAATTTGGGTCGTTTCGCTTCGTGCGCTACGACGCGACGCGACGCCGAGGATGCACGCACGGCCCGACGTTCTTCCGACGCGATGAGAAGTGACTTTTGCTGGTTTTTAGGACAGTATGTTTGACATTGACACGTTCAGGCTTCTTATTTATGTGCCGAAGAGACCGGGCTACTTTGGGTTGCATTCTGCTGGAATTACCTCGGGAGAAGTCTGTGATGGTTGAGAATAAATCAACGAATAGGGGTTGCCAGTAATGCAAAGTGTCAAAGTGGCAAATCGCCGGGCGTCGATACTCGTTTCTATTGGGCTTCGAGAACTAGTTCTAGAGTGCAGATATGGCGTCTTTCTTGCAGCATATGAAATGGAGAAAGAACTTTTGAATTGGCAACCGTTGCATTCATTTGATGTGCACTCCCTTTTTTCCAATACGTTGAGTTGCCACAAACAGTTGAGGTGCCTAATTGGGTTAGTATTTACTAAGTACCATTGTTGGGTATTTAATAAGTGTTTAGAGTTTGGAACTTCCCCACCGTTTCTTATTTTTGTTTCCCGGGGATGGATTGATTATCAGGGTGAAACGGTTTTGTATGGATATTAAATTGTTGATAATTATTTAGTGTTGCTTTGAGGGAGGTTGATGTGATAGTTGATGGTCCCGAGCTCTCGTGTTGTGGGAGCATTGTAAATGACAAAAATTTCTGCGGTTGTTTTAGTTACATTGCATGCTGTACGAAAAAATGAGTTATAGTAGTTTGTGATGAAGCACAGTGTTCAGAGTTCATTAGATTGTCATTTTATAAAGGATTCAATTGGAATAACATATGTGCATATATAATTTAACTTGATAGAAATTCCATTTGGGGTGAAGATTTGAAGATTCTTCTTGTCAGAGTCATTTTGCAAATTATTGACAATTAGATTTATTTCATATGCTCCTTCTGTATTGCATGGCAAGGCAGTTATTAATATATAATTAAGAGCTGGGAAATGTGGAAAATACAAAAATAAAAACCTGTATTTTCTTCATAGTTAATTGCTTCTTTTAATGACACCATATTAGAACCGCCATATCTCTCTACTCTGTTAAAACAACTGTACTATTTCGAAGAAGCAAGAAGTATATTTACCATAGGTACTTATAAAAAAAGGTTTAATTTAATTTTGATTAAAAATTTGCAGGACTAGTTTGCGAAAAGCGCATCGAATTGATAAAACCAGATCGATACCATATTTGTAATGATAATTCAATGGTCTGTGCCCATGTAACAGATATCTTGTGAATCTAATGAATAATAAATTAGTAAAGATAGTTGGCAAAGGCGGGCCTTGCGGCAAATGTAATACAGCCATTGCAGTGCTATCACGTTCATTATCATAAAAGAATCATTATCGACCAAGAACAAGGAATAGTTTTTAGCAATCTCCAAGTAATCGTACGTTTTCCGTCTGATACCGTTCAATTAGCATGCAGAACTGTTTAATACATATTTATGAGTTCAACATGAAAACTTAAGTAATGTTTGCACGGTTGAACGAAAGTGTTAATTTTAACACGGTTATCTGGAAAGCATTATCTATAGAATGCAAAACACTGGTTACAAGCACCACTTCGATGTTAATTATGATAAATCGATTGATTGAGAAATCGTAATCTTACCTAAGAAAATCGAGTATTCAATTAATGGAAGTTCTTCTTGATCCAGCTAATCAATACCAGTAGAATTTCTCACTAATCAAATTCTCCCTTTGTATTCTTTATGCACGTCCTGTTCAACAATGGGTTAAATATAATGTTTCAAATTAATTATTTGGGCCGCATTGAGTTGGCGAAGAATTTTATTCAGGATTATTATTCAAGTTTGATGAAAATGGCACAAGAATAATCTACACATAGATAATCCTATGAAAAATGTTACGATCATTAACGTATCATTTATGCCAAACGTCGTCAGCTCTTATTATAATTATACTTGAATAGCACCGTATACTTTGATCTTTGATTTCAACGTAAAGAGAAGGGAAATTGAATGAAAGTGCGAATACAATTCGGTTTCTCCACACATTTATTTCATCCTGTACAATTTTCCACCTCATATCCATTCCAGGTACATACAGTACCGTCCAAATATTATCGCACCTGAATTAAATATCGTTAAGTATCCTGTCCACGTTATGCAGAACACAAGTATCAGCAAAATAGATGAATCCCCCACACGCAAATATTCGAATTAAAATGTAATTCATTTCTTAAACTAAATGTTTCTCTCAAACTTTCAAAACACTCGGCAAACCTACACCCATTAACTCTTCACAACAACAACCAACTACTTACAACGACCGAATATATCATTGAACGTTCTTCCACCCTTACCTTCTCTCTCATTCTATTCTTCATTACCCATCAAGTTCGTACACGCACCGCAAACAATCGTTTCTCCACCCGAATCCTTGGGTGGCTTCGCACCCTTCCTCCGCACCACAATCTCGGATGCCTATCCAGCACACATTTCTTTAAACCTTGTGAAAATCCGCCATCAAACGTTCCTCGATCACGCGACGATCGTTCTCGCCTTCCAATTTTTCCAACCGGCTCGATGTTCAGCTTAAACTCAGTTCGCGCAGAATTTTCCGTCCCGCAATAAGTTCCATGAAAAATCTGAACAATGTCTGCCAGACATCCACTCCCTCCTATACCAAACACGGATCGCAAGAAATCGACTTAAGCCGCGCGACAGTGGTTCCACGTCGCGCGATTTCCAGCTGTTGGACATTCGGAAGTCGCTGGTCGTAAATCAATAGCGCGGTGTATGCATGCATGTATGGATGTAGGTAGGTATGCGCAGCGCGGCAAGTCTCGAGCGTCGTCGGACACGCAGCTAAATGAATATTTCGTGCCGCGGCCGGTCGGATCCTGATTAATGCGATCCGTGGCACGACCGTGCGCCGTAAACTCGATCCTGATTAATACTGTTTACAGCCCCGCGAGATCCTGTCGGCCATTAATCAGGATCGAGTGACGACCTCTGGCTGGGCTACTCCTCTTAGCGGGCCCTTGGGCCAACCACGGCGAGAAAGTGTCCATTAACGTTACTTCTGCGTAAGTATCGCGCCCGTTCGAGTCAGTTGCACGCCTTTACCTCGATTCGTGTCGCCGGACGCAGGCCACCGGGATAATGCTTGTCGGCGGACTGGCGGACTTGAGACCACGGTTAATGCTTGAACCGTGTTGGACGCTATTGTGCTTCCGAGAGGCACGGTTGTTCAATGGAAAGGACGGTGGTTTCTTATGGGACGGCGGTGTTCGACGGTGGTGTTGATTTAACTGGATTTGATGGGCTGTCGATTGTACGAGTTGCAGTTTGAATTGCGAAGTGTTTGACGGGGTTCGGTAGACGATGAGCGACTCGCGGATCATTGGCAATTATGGAAGGCGTGAATAGGTCAGGTGATGCGTTTGATTGTAGCTACGAGACGCGAGAAGATTCGTTTAAAAATATGCTGCCATTTGTATCTCTGGTTGTCGTACACCGTGTTCGATATCATTCGTCGGAATCGGATAATAATTACTCTAGATGTGTAGCTTGGTTCGTTGACCGTCGCGTAGCTGTTTTTCGAGGAATTGATACCGGTCTGATTCAACGATGTAGTATCAACGGATGGGTTTGGAATAATTATACTTCAATCAGATATACAGAATCGAAGATTACTTTTCCATCAATTCTTTCAAGTAGTTTCTATCCATCAATGAAAGAGGTAATAATAGTAGTAATATGTTCTATATGGGTAACGCCTTTTGGTAAAGCTCGATACAAAGATCAAGAAGGATGTGCAGATAAGAAAGCAGAAATAAATTATACATTAAAAATATTAAAAAATTGTTTCTTCTTCATGAAAAATGTACACCCTAACTAGCAACATTTTATTGACGCGTGGCCCCTGCCATTTAAACATTGAAAAAAATAATTGCGTTCACTGTATAAAACAGATATAACTTGTTTTTATTAAGTGATTGCAAATACAGTAAAAATGTGCCCGATTCTTAAATGCACAGAGTGCAAAGATGAAAGCATTATTCTTAACGCTTTGGTAGCAAATGAATTATATTCTTCTATTCTCGATATACGTATTGGGTGTACCGGCAAGTTCTGTCCGATAATGTCATATACGAGATTAAAACGAGATTAATCAGCAGAAGGAAGACTTTCTCTTGCGATTCCAATTGTGCGAATTTGATTCTTCTAAACACAATACATATACGAAATGCACATAGGAACATATATACGCCTAGCGTAAACAAATGTAACTAAACCGATATACAATAAGTTTGGGCACATTACTATACAATATTAATTTGTTCTTCGATAATTGTGTGCTTTCGACAACGAGAATAGCAACGCCACTCAGCCATTCTCAGCAATCGTCGCATGAATCTAGCGCTGCACAATTCTCCCAGTATTATCTCAATCCTCATCGCAGCGAAAGGGTTACGATTCAAACATACACGAGCGAACCCGCGAGCCGCTGTAGCCGCAACGAAATATACGCCGGCCGCGTATAAAATTCCGCGGAGCATACAATTAATTAGCATCTCCTTATAAACTCAATATTTATCGTGCATCGAACTAGCAGTGCGCGGCTGCAAAAACCACAAGCTGCGATCCCTCAGCGTCAACCACCGCACCGTAATCTCTCCGGTCCGGTATCTCAAAAACGGATCAACCGCGAGGGTCCCGGCGATCGCGAGCAACGCGCACGCCGGAGCCGCGTCGATCGATTTCTACGGTTTCCATCGCATCGATCCGTTCGGATGCAAGGTGTCGCGATACGGGTTGCACGTAAAAGGGGTTCGGCCAGTGCGCGCCGAGTCAACGTACTTAGACGACGATACGTAACGAAGGCCCCGCGGCGGTACGTACGCTCGATCACGGCGGCCATTAATCAGGATCGAACGGCGACTTCTCCCCGAGCCATCCTCTGATCCTCGTGCCCATCAGCGCTGACCTTGGATCTATGGCGAGACCGCGAAACCGTAAGAGTACCGACCACGAACGCGACGGGCTGTGCCCGTGCGCCATTTCACCTTGTCCGTGGTTGCACCTGTACGCTCGTGACAAACGAGGATATCGTGGAACTGTAAGAAATATCGGTAGTCGGTTTGACTCTTGCCTCTCGCGCGATTGCGTAACGCCTGCGTTGATCGTGAGATGATTAATGGACGTTTAAAAGATTTGAAAGATTCGAAAGATTTCGAAGACATGGTTGGTTGGGTTCATCGGGGGTTTCGAGCTTGTAACCCTTTACTGGCCGGCGCAACGTCGATGACACGGGTTGGTCTTAATGTTGTTCGTGCGAACGAAAATGTTTCTTTCTTTATAGTTAGCTCGGAATATGTGTGGAAAGATCGCATTGCAAACTTGCAGGTCAATCTATTTTGAAAAGACTAATATACATAGGTAGAATTGAAGATTTGAATTCCATGTTTACCTGGTCGGTAGTAAACGGTATGCGCAGATAAACTAATTTTTTGACAATAAAATGTTACCTGGGCAGTGGGGCAAATTTGAGTGCACGATACAATTGTATATATAGTATATCCTATTTAGCAGAGCAGTGTTGCTGTAATGAAATATTCGTTTTTCATTTTCCACCTGCCTCTGCAGTAATTTTTCAAAGTTAATATCAACATTATTCTATCTCTTGTGTACTAACACAGTATATTATACATATACCGTCGGTCAATTTTCGGGACCACTTCTTTAATTGGACAAATATGATATCGCTTGTCACCTGGATGATCGTTTGATTCGTTGATTCGCAATTAATATTAAGGACTGATAAAGTAATAAACTTTGTTTCGATATATTATTAATCAGTCATATAATTTCTGCGCGCTCTAAAATATCTGGGGGTCCCAAACTTTGGCCAATACTGTACCTGTACTCTATTGTGCTTGCCACATTGCATTCCGAAAACTAATACAGTCATTTTATGGAGCAAACCCTTGTTCTTACATCAACACCAACAACGTAATATGAAAATCAAAAATATCCCCAGCAGCTCGCAAAGTAACAAACGCCAGCTGTTCGCGATCCTGCCGTCCGCAATTAATTAAATAAAATAATTAATGTATCGAAACTGTCATTGACGTCGAAGGAATGTTCCTGGACGACATATCGATATCATTCTCCATCCGTATCAGCCGTCAATTTCAATCAGGGCTCGTTCGATCGGTTTCGAAATGAGGAAAACGTTAATTACAAGGATTAACGAAGTGGACGGGACACCTGTAGAAAGTGGGGGATCGAGTCCGATCGGTTCTCATATTGCCTCGGCCGTTCCGATCGTTGCACGGGCGTGCTCTTCGGTTCATTAGCACGCCACGGTGCGCTCGTTGCACACCTGAAATTGGTATGCACACAGGCCGGTGCAACGACATCGCGGCGATCGCCAATCGCTTTTGCGGCCGTCCATCATCTTTCGGTCACCTGGAACTTTTCGCGATTAAAAGTCGCGCGGTGATGATCCTCCTGCCAGCTGGTGAAAATCCTCGCCCGGGATGCGCGTGATTTTGGTATCGATTGCCGAGAAATTCGAAGATATATATGATTGTCTGCATTGTAGGGCGTGATCCACGAGGTTGATTCGTTAACGACCTGTGCAATTTTCTGGTACAGAAGGGAGATAATATCAGGATACTGTTCAATTGAATGCTGATTGTTCGCAACGAAATGGAAATATTGTATTGATCGCTAGAAGCAAGGGAAATTGAAATTTGTATGCACAACACTGGAGGGTAACAAGTTAAAAGCCAACCTGATCAACAGGTTAATCGTTATCTTATATATATATGTCAAATATCAATTCCGCATGTTACAAATTATAAACAATATCGATAAAATTCCAACAAAGGTGTTTCAAACCATACCCCAGGTCCCGTTAACTACTCTGAAAAAGAATCCCTGTAACGACCGTTTAAACACCCACGTTTGAATCTTCACCGTTCGCCAAAAGCAGGGGCCGTCCTGTCGTCGAAGGAGACTTCTAACGCGTCCGTGTTTCCAACAAAAGGCGTGCTAACTGGTACCAACCGTTTAAGGGGCTAAGAACCGCTTCGGCGAGATTGCACCGAGGCCAGACGATTCACGCGTGATCCGGCTGGCCTTAACAGCCGCGTGACATTCGACTTCCAGACGCCATAAACCGCGTCGAAGCTTGTTCGCGTTGTTTCATTCGCTTTAGAACGCGCACGCCGTGCAAAACGTCTTTCAGGGACCTGTATTCTCCCGCGAGACCCCCTTTCTTCAGGACACCCTGTCGTTCCCTGAACGTTAATTAACTTGTTGGGGCGGGGAACACGACGACCGAATGGTATTGCGGAGGAAGTATTATTTCGATTTTGCGCCAGGGTCTTAACCCTTTTGCAGTATATCACTTGTGAGACGCGTAGGGAAATTGCACGTGTCGTGTCTGCGGATCTTTTGCAATTGCGGGGTGAACCGCCAAACGCGATCAGCTCAGGTTATTCTGTTTTTAGTGGGTAGATTGGTGATTTTTTCATTTCGCACTTGGTCTTTACCTTATCTCCTTTTAAAGTACCTTTGTTTCCTAGCCCTTTAAAAACGACGAGCACGGGTCTGTAAAAGCACAAAGCTTTTTGTCACCAAACTGCAGTCTAGGGATCGGCAATTTTTCATTGACAATTTGCTGACCCTCTATATTCTGTGTCCCTTTAATTTAGAAGAAGCACACCTTCCTATCATTAAGTACCGACGCAGACGTACATATGTAAAACATGTCGTGTACATCGTTCGGCGCACAAATATCTACCGCTGTGAAACAGGAAAATTCCCGATGAATCACCGAAGTGTTTGTAAACCGATGCAAAAATCACCCGAGATCATCGTTCCGTCACTGCCAAGAGGTACACGTGGTCGCAATAGGGCGCCGAAAATACAACTCCCGACGTGAATCGGATCCAACGTCGGGTGTTATGTCAGCGACGATCCCGTGCGAGTAAAAGTGGCCATTGAGAGATGATACAGGGGTCGCCAAATTGGAACGGTATAAATCCGGGAAAAGCCAACGCCGACGGGACGCACCGTTTTCTGGGTCAACGTCGCGGCGGGCAACGTTAACAAGGGAACGTGTCGTAAAATTATTCGCGAAATGGTGTCGCGTGTCTGGCCGCCCGCTAGACACCAGGTAATCGCAATCGTCGCATGCGTTTATGTTATACGTCGCGGGTCCCGTTGACAGGATCGTGACACATGCCTTGGCTATGCGAAGATGCTGATAGATCTTATGACGGCTCGGACGTTCGTTCGTCAACTGGGAGAAATAAATTGCAGCGGAGCTAGCTTTATCGTTAGGCGTTGACGTGTAGGGTGTTATTAGGAGGTTCGACACTTCAAGAAGCTTTCAAAAGTTAATCGGAGAAGGACAGATTGTTTAGCTGATATCTGTAGGCTGTGTGACTCATTCGTGAGTAATTATTGGTTTGGAAATAAGTCCTTTCGACTTGAAATGTCTTTCCTCTTCTTTATTAATTAATTTGATGAACGTGTTGACTATAGCCTCTTGATATATTTTTTTATATACGTTTGCTCTCAATAGTGTAGTAGGGAGGGGCTTTTGTTAAATACGTTTATATAACTCGTTTTGCCTAATCGTGTCTTGTTCTTTGCAATTAATAATAAATATCTTACGCAAACCATAACCCTATTATGTGCCAGGATTGTTTACGATTTCCCGGATCATGCGGCTTAAAACCAGGGCACCAAAATGTGACTCACTGAGCAAGAGGGTGCTCTACATACCTATTTATTGTGAAATAAAAAATTAAAATTAGATAACGTAATTAAGCGACCACTTTAAATTGAATATCATTTAGAGATACATCTTAATAAAAAATAACACATTGTTCTGGTGGTCTTACTAGTTAGCGTTTACTCATAATTTATACTTTGTACATTTCAAGACTTCCTTACTTGTAACAAATTTAAACAGTTAGCAATTGATTCATCCATTCGGAACTGATAATAGTCAACTTCGCCTCGACATTTTCTATTCCGACTATGTCTTTAAATTTTCAGCATAAAATTATTACTCGGCCGTCAAATGTCTGTCTACGCACATGTATACTACTAATACTACTAATGCTGTGATACTACCATACCTGACACGACAAAAAGAAAAAATAAATATCGAATTTCGTCTACTAATTAACTCCTGCCATTTATCAATTCGTGGTATGTATTTCGTGGTACAATCATTCAACTAATATTTGCATACACCAATCGAATTATCGAATAGTGGGTCAAGAGCCGTCTATTAATGGACACGCGCCTCAACGTATTGGAGGGTAGCTCGCGACGCTTCACGCGAAAATTGGATAGTACGTCCGCCGCAGGTCGATAATCGAATATTAGCTTCTGAGTCGCAAGATTAAAGCCGGCCACACCGACAGCTAACGAGATTAATGGCTCACGGTTAAATCGCGGACTAATAGCGAGCCGACGCGACGCCGAGCGTAAATCATATTTCGCAAGGCGGTCGCGACGCCATGGAACAAAAGGGGGTTGAAACGATCGCGCCGCCAGCGTTCACGAGCGTATGATTAAGAAAATGAGCGACCATTAGCTCCGGTAACCGGCAGCCTGTTCGTTTTGAGAAAGTGGCATGCCTGATATTTGATGAAATATTATAGCGAATAATCAGGCGTTTCAAGTAACAAGTAAAGCAACGTAGATTAAACGTTCGAATATCTTTGTAATGCCAGAGGTGGGCGCTTTAAATTAGTTGCTGCTTAATATTTAATCGATTGTAGGAAGTAAGTAGGGAAGTAAAATATTGATATTGACTGTTGATCAGGATCCGGCAAGATGTAAAGTGTTTCTCTAAATTATTCTTCTATTTTGGCTTAAATATGAAACGAATGATTTAAGGGTAGCATAGTGTTCGAATACTTGTTATAAAATTATGTAGGAGTGCGAAGCGCCCAACGATCGGGCATGGGTCGTCTTTGACCGGGCTACCTGGGACACAGCTGGTCTGTAGGCGTGCAACGATGGCCTGCAGACCTGTGTCCCCTGTTTCTATGTTTTATGACATGAATGAGAGAGAGAGAGAGAGAGAGAGAGAGAGAGAGAGAGAGAGAGGGAGGGAGGGAGGGAGGGAGGGAGAGAGAGAGGGAGAGAGAGAGAGAATGACAGAAGACGAGTGGATGTATGAGTAGACAGTGTAGAGTTAGCAGCGAAGGAGTACAGAGAGTAGTGTAGATTGAACAGCGAAGCAGTGTAGATCAGAGAGTAGATAGAACAGCGTAGAATAGGAATAGAGTAACAGAGGGCAGAATAGTGTAGAAACTGTTTAATAAATATACATATATATTCCTGTTATCAATCGTTCTGCACTTGCACCGGCTTAATTTCTCCTAAAACTTCCAATCCCACAATTATTTCAGGAACATTGTGAAAATGTATGTTTTTCGTATTTGCGTAGAAATAAAAGCGCAATGAACTTTACCGTGGACAGTTTCTAATTCACAATTTTCCTACAAAAATACTATAACGTGATCTTGCTTTAATGTGAAATCGTGGTGCCTCTAATAATTGGACCCACTATAACGTATTAGAGATCGATGGAAAACTGTTATTCGATGTAAACGAAGATTAAGGACGCCAAACGACCAAAAATTGTTAGAAATTGATGGCGAGGATAAATTTCTATGTGCAATAAATAAAGATACGGAGACAATTAGGTGTTAACGGGTTCCATTCCCGTTCGAGTAATCCTAAGACTGCACCCCCCTTTAAGCGGCTTTTGTACGAATCGCGATTAAGTAATTGGCAAACTAGCGGGTTCACGATCGTCCGATTCGATACCGTATGTCGTGTGGCACGCACGTGTTTCTCCGTTATTTCTCACCTGTGATTTTTGTTGTGCACTCGTTGATTTCGATAAGAGCCTGTCACGTGGACAGTTACACGATCTTCTTCAAAATATAAATCCACCACGAGCACAGTGGACACTTTCGGTACTTCCGCTCTTTCTGTCACGGTACATGGTGCTGCTCGCTCCAGAAGCAAATTAACGCGGAAATGAGTAATCCTTATTCAACATCTAGGATAAAATTGACTACCTATCGTGTAAAGGGCTCGTGTAAACTATACGAGTCTGAAATATTTTTCACTGCATTTATTAAAAATTAAATGTGGTACGCCAAGATTTGACAATCAAAATTGTGAAAATATTTATGAGTTAACACGGTGTTGAAAATATTATTTTCTTGCCGTCGAATTTTTTAATAGACTAATCGTAAGTACCGAAATTTCGATTAATGCAGAAAATTGTATGGTTCGAAAGTCGTGTATCAAACCTGTCGATAAACTAAACTAGAATAATTCGTCGTTTAAAGACTATCGCTTTTCACGAAGCGCGGAATGCAATATTCACGAAACATATTTGGCTCGTATATTCCAGGAAGATACAATATATGATAATTACGAATTAATAAGTTAGCGCTTAATAATTTAATGTCGCTCTCATTTTCACGGGAAATAGTTATCTGCAGCCGTAAGTTTGTAATGGGATATCGTATATTTGCGATTTGCAATGCGCAATAAAAATCAATACTTGCAAGTTATTATCGCACGTGTTAGCAGATGAGGATACTAAATAAAATCGGTACCGGGTCAGGCTGATCAACGCGTTCCAGTTCCATTGCAACAAATGCGTTCCAATTACGGGTTTAAGTTAGTCCTTGGAAATAATTTCTCCTTCACAATGTTATAGCGGCCAAGTCAAGCGAATTTACTTAGTTACAGGAATTCATTTTATTTTATCTATTTATCGAGTCAGCCTGTTCCTTTTTCATTTATACTTGGATGCATGCCTGCTTCGATATATTTTTGTACTACGTTTCGTTTCCCCCCTTAGTCATATAATTATTCCATTAATTAAAAGCATTAATTTGTAGTCAACCTTGATTTCACACGCACTTTAATATGCAAAATTTAATAGGCTCGTTATAAAATTCTTCGCAACTGAATTTCGCTGAACAGGATGAAAAAATAGAATTTGTTCGATTTGTTCTGTTATATGCAGGAAGAACACATTCGTTGTAGAAGATTGCAAATAATACGACTGAACCCGCACTATCTAATATTATATTAATTTCTGCTAAGTTGGTTAAAACAAAGTGGATAAAAATGTATGAAAAATATTTCGTTAGCTAATGAATTTCGCGAATCAAACACAGAGCGAAATTACTGCACGAAGTATCAAAGCATACTTGCAGCCATTCTTGTACCTGATAAAGTGCTACACGAATTCTTGTACACTCGCAGGAAGCGAAGCCTGACGTATAAAATTCATTACTGTTTAATGCTTAACGATAGCAGAATTAAAATTATACAAGTGAAAACGAAACGCACAACGTGAACCTGCACAGAAAAAATACTGATCGTTAAATTAAACAGTTGTCGCGGCGCGTGGTAACTTCGTAGAGGCGGAGATATAAATAATTTGCCACGAAAAGTATATTAGCGAATAATAACTGGGGAGCCAATTATGTTCAACAGGTTCACCCACACGGTATCGCGCGTTCAACGAAACATTCTCGCCTGCGAGAGTACGCAACTTCGACGAATTTATGTAATCGGGCAATGGCGACTCCCACTTCCGGCGAACCGATCGCCACTCCTCCGTTTTTTTAAATTCCCAATTAAAATAAATTCTTGGGCAGAATTAGTCTTTTAGCCATCGGTGTTGTTTATTTGCTTGTATTCTTTTAATTTCTTATCATTTCCACGTATGAAGGAATCTAAGTAAAATAGGGGTAAACGTAAAATGAAATTAATTGGATATTTTCGCGTGCTGACTGGTTGTACCTACTTGTATCTTTAATCGTATGACCCACGTAGGTGTTACGTTATGTGAAATGAATATTAAATTTCAGTTACGCTTTGTACCATTTGCATCGCTTCGTTGCTAATTTTAGACCGATTCAAACTTAGTATTACAGGTGTTGATAAGAATTTATATGGGCACAGTCATGTACAGTCGCATAGTAGGATCAAAAATCTTTGTCGACACCATCGAAATCAAATTGCAGTTTACAGAAGCTCCCAAAATGCACCAGGAACAAAAACCATTCAACGCTATACAGGTTTCACAGAGTAACGCCATCTGCGATTTCTAAACCGCTCAACGTATTCAAATTATAGTATCTTTCGAACTAACGACCTCTTGACATAAAAACCATTTCAGCAGTGCATTTAAAAATATCTGACAGCACTAAAACACTCATTCATTACAATTTATTATCGATTGAAACCTGGCAATTAATTTCTCGCGTCAACTTCGTCTGCCGGATAAACTGTGGGGACTCGCAAATCGTGGACGGCCGGCAAAACTTAATTTCACGACAATTTCTTTCACCTCTAACCCCTGCGTCTGTACCTTGAAATATATGTATAACGCAGCATAGTTTCAACCGACATTGTCCGCTCGAATAAAACAAGAATATAGAAACAAGTAGCGAAGCAAGTGCCCGATCCATCGGTGGCGGACAATTTTTCCGCGTTTCCGCGCGCATAGTTCAGAAACGGAGAGCCTCCTGCTCAGTCGGTCAAGCCGTGGCATCGCGCAACAGGAGTCCCTTCGACGAATAATTCCTCCGCCGTGAACGGAACGGAAGGTCAGACATGGCAGCCGGAAAAATCGCGCGAGTCATCGATCCCCGGCTCTTGGCTGCCTCCTTTTATGCTTCTTCTCTGCGGGTGACGTTCGCCTATCTTCAAGCTTTTTGATCGTCGTCGCGAGAAGTCGCCGCCCCTGTGCCAACCTTTCCACCTCCGGTGATATTTCATGCTAACGGGATACGTGACCAGTCATCGATTAACCCGTTAACACCCACGACTGTCTTGTATTTAGATTACTCACCGCGATACGTTATTCTGAGTTTTTGATCGTTGGTACCATTGGCCTTTCGATAAGGGCGCTTCAGGGAGGATTATTTAATCACTGGCGAATGCCATGCCTTATTTCAATGCTTCGGGAACCGTTGAATTCGGTTGGCAATGCCAGTGATAGAAGGAATATGTATAAGTTTGTGTATTGCAAGATTTAGTTGGGAAGAAATGTGCAACTTTCTGCTAATACTTGTATTATTATTGGGCAACGTAATTTTATGGTGTCTCTTTTCTAGTTAACAAATTGCATACATTATAAATGAATTGCAGAGATGGAAAGGCGGGCAGAAGTGATCGCTTGGAACGTTCATTTAAGATTAAATGTCGCAGAAATGTGGCTGCCTCGGAAGTATCTAGCCCGTTAATTTATGTGCAACGAGCACACGTTCATTCTTGTTTTTCATACGGTCGTCGTTGCCTCACCTCCGGGTTATCTTTCTCGCTCTCTTCCTTTTTCACCCGATACCTTAATACGCACACCGTGTGCCGCGGATATATTCTTACTTTCTCCAGGACACATCGCGGACAATAAAAGAGAACACGTCCGCGTAAATAAAATAGGATCGACGTCCTATTGCAACAGGATGCTTTCAGACTGAAGCGAAACCAGAACGCGGGCCAGATTGAAATCCTTTGATTTATAACCTTTCTACATAGAATACTTACACTGCTTGACGAAAGTATCGAATTTCTAAATGTCACGATGAAAGCAGTAAAATTTTTCAAACGGTTGGCGATGTTCGGGTGAAAATTGAAACGCGCTTTCGAAATCGAAGGTGCGAAAATGAAATAAATAGCTCTTGGTCTCTAAAATATTCAATTTCGTTTCTAATGGTACATTGCGAAGAAATGCGATATTTGCAAGATTTAAGAGAATGTTTCCAAGCAATTTATCAAGTGCATTTATTTTACAGCAAAAGTCTGCTGGCACGTAAAAATTGAAAAAAAAATCGATGGACATTTAGCTTATGATAAGATGACTAGAACTTATGAGGAGATTAATTGGTTTATCCTGTGTTCAGAGAGATGAGTGCATAAAAATAAGATATAAAGAAAGCTCACGTATAGATTGGAATGAGTGCGTTATTTAAGATTCCATCTATCCATTGTTGCATTTATTTGTTGTACAAAATTGGTCAAGATTTGATTGCAAAAGAATATTCACATAAGTTTTATATAGAATATATTAGCACAGCATAAAAACACATACTGCGCACAAAATTGCCTAATACATATATTCACACACACGCACGCACACGCATATGAAATCCAGTTAACTTTTAACATTATACCTTTTCCTACCACGTACCACATTTATGAATGAACGCACGACGATTTCTACAGCTGATCTCGAAAGCAGCTCAAGAACCACTGAACCGAGAATGCGAGCAACGATGATTAATAGGCGATTGGTGGCAATTGAACGATCGATCTATGGTTTTCTCGGTTTCTAGGGAAACCATAGGAATCGATGGTATTAATCATTCCTCGCGATATCGGGGCTAGCTGTGGCAATTGCACACGTGTGTTGTTCGGGAACCGTCGAGACGGTATCGCCTGCGCATTATATACAAATTAACAGGGCCGCCATAAGTCATACTCAGGCGGTTACGTTGGCGGTCGACAGAAATATATATCGATACACATCGAGACAAGCAGCACCGGTTTTGCCACGTCCAGGAAACCGAACTGTTCGTTGAAGACGAAAAAAAAGAGGACAGAGAAAAATATACGCCGTAACGTGATTCTGCTCGTTACGACGCGACGTCGCGTGTTATTTGCTCTGAGATATTCGAATTTTTTTTCTTTTTGAATGCTGTGCAAAAAAGTGGGCAATTCGGGATAACGCAATTGCATTGGCCGGGAGACTCTTATGTCCATTGATGAGAGATAATTGAGTGGTTCGCGACGAATGGTGGAAATGTTAGATGGTAATTGCTGAATAGAACAAATGGGAAAGGATTTTGTAGAACAATATTTGCGATTGGATCTTGTGAATGTAATAGTAATTATAGTTGAGTTGGTTTTATTGGACTTTCGTTTCGTATTGGCAATTTAATCATTTCGCTACGTTCTCAGATATTCAGCAACTGTTTGCTAAAGGTTTGTGTAGAAGCCCTATGCAACGATATATCATTATTGCAACTGTTTCTATAGTACCTTAGGTGACTAAACTGGAATATTAATAAGATCTGTAACTGTTTTGCCCATCGAGGATTTCATTCTTCATGGGTACCTTATCGAAAGGGTAAACGCAGCCAGAGAAACGGCACTCGGCTATATGTAGATCTCGTGAACTATAATCGCAGGTATATATAACAATAGTAATAGTTAACAATTGGTTTTTAAATATTTTCCTTATTTTTAATCAAACAATTTCCAGCCACGTAACGCGATCTCCACAATAACGCGTTATATTCACGATTTGTGTGCTTCACACTCCTAACGTTTTGCTAAGCCTTGCTAAAACGATTTGTTCAAAATATCTTATCAATGCTTCATTCAGCTAAACAACTTTCAATAGATTAACCGCGCGGCATTCACGTGTTCCATAAATTGTGCGAACTTTACTTTTATCTCTCTACCCTCGTTACTCCGTTATGTCGCTTCAACTCTATTGAATCGATAACACCCGTGATATCTATATCTCTTCCAACGCTTTCTCACATCTGGCGTCGTTTCTCATGATCGGAACTCGGCGCGGTCCCGATCGGGACGAAAACTTAGAACGTAATCCCACGTCAGGCTCGCCCCCATTTGTCAGAATCAATTATACCGATTCCATGCAATTTACCATGCGAAATCGTTCGCCTCTCCTCTCGATTTTCACCTGGCGCGGCATTAATCGTTTCGGAAGGATTTAAATCAGTTCTGGCAAATACACGGATTGTTCGCGTGTCGAATCGTTCAGGATTTAGAGATATCTCGCGCCTGGTATCGATAATGCGGATTAATTCGTTGCATCTCTTCTCTAGGATCAAACTCAACATTGTTAACGTAGCTTGGAAAACTGTGCACCTAAGGAAAATGGGTAGTACAATAAGCGAAACAGAAACGATCTGAATACCAGAGGAATTCCAGTAGCAGGCTGAAAATATACAGGAAAACATACGAGAATGCAAAGAAAATGTTAGAATACCAAAATGCACACTTCAGAAAGCTGACAGAAATAATACGCGTGACTTACAAAATCGAAAAATTCGGAACACGAGAGAAATTTATTAAGTAAAACAGGCTATAACCAATAAGTTAAATAATCTCTACGCCGAAGAACTTCAACAATAAATCAGCAATAAATCAAGAATAAAGGACACGTGGAATCAGGCAAGTACAAACCTCCAGCGTATCGGATGCGTGCACAATGTCCAATAGAAAATCGCCCAAAGAAGGAATGAACCAGGAAGGAAGATGAAAAGTAAAGGTGGTATTAAGGAAGCAAACGAACAGGGACACAAAGGTGGCACCGGGATTCGAAGGTGCTAGCTTCCTGGACTGACGGTGCAACGGGCTGATTTGCATACGTCATTCGGCCAAAGCAGTCACCGTCTCTAGAGAAACAAGTTGACGTAGGGAATTCGTCATGGGGAATTGCTAGCAGCTCGCCTCGATGCATATCCACGGTTAAAAGCACCGAGAGAAGTCCGGTTCTCGGTTGTGCCAGGCCTTCTATCGTTGCCTGTTATGACAAGTCGGCTATTAATTTCGCTCTCGGCTTAACCTGCCCTCGACACGCTCGCCGGCGATGTATTTCGCGACTTTTCCTTGTTTTTCCGCCGTTGAAAGCTCGATGGAATTCGCCCCGGGAAAAGAATCGGGATTGACCCGGATAATTTTGTGATTAACGAGGCGGCGTGGAATGTTTCGTGCGTTTTCGAGTTAATTGTATTTATAGAAGAAGGAAGGGTTGTCCGGTGAAAAAGAATTGGTGGAGACTTTATTAAGCATGGAATTAGTTTAGAGTTGTAAGGAATAGATGAAGTGTCAAACACCTGAAGCTGTTACATTAAAGTAGTTGTATTGTGACAATTAGCGTTCCGCATTTTATACTACGTATATTCATGAAAAATTGATGCTGTCTATCCTAATTATAAATATAGATAAATAGTAGAATTTCGTGGTGCTAAATTGTTACTTATGCATGTGAAATATTTTATGTTTCTATGTCTCATAACTTCCGAGATATTAGCTTGTATCAGCTTTAATGGAACACCTTGTACATTTCACAGACATTTATTATATCTATTTTAAAATCTACGTGTGCTGTATCTGTTTCGGTTCGCATATCGGATCTTCGTTTTGTTAGAACGACCATAGCTTTTCTATCAGCGTTCGAATGGAAAAACCACGCTGCCATTTCTACGGCCGCAGATCTGCATTAACCGCGCCAGTAATAACGTCAGACAATAATGACAGTTTGTATTACCGACGAGAAATGACGAGTGTAGCGACCAGCGAATAAATGGAAAGCGGGCTTAGGCAACGAAATCACCCAGCACCGATTTTCCACGTAAAATATCGTCAGTGCAAAATTGCATGAAATTATCGATAATAAAACAACGCATTACGAGTTACTGTCGACCGTGCGATACAATTTCACAGACTGATACTGACGTAACACGCGTATCTATTTGAACATCAGCGTACATGAAGAGAAAAATACGGATTCGGTAAAGAAAAGTGGATCGCATGGATATAAAAGTGATTTTTCTTTGCTGCGTAAACATTGTTCGGTAAAATGGGAAGGTAGATTTTCGGGTGGAATTTTGAAAAATGTATTTCGATTTGCGGTACAGTAATGATTAGTCAATTAATATTTCATTCTCCTGTATTAAGTGTTGAGCATTGTTCAAGAAATTTTCATATAAATAATTATTTGTTATTTACATACACATACAAAGTAATTTATTTTTTAATTATGCTACTTCTTATTTTACCATTGTTTCATTGGACAAAACGAAACGGACAAGAGAAGGTCGAAAGCTATTTATTTGTTTGTTTTTCAGTTAAAGCCAATAAAGCCAATAAAGAGAATAAAATTTCATTTGCAAATAAGAAATAGTAAACGAATGATCGTTGGCATTATTTACATAAAATTTTAATTTCTATTCACAATTAAAAACGTTTCTTTACTTATTATTTGTCATTCAATATTCAATTAAGAATCTGCTCAACACTACCTGTACGTCGATAAGTCAGTATGGTTTATTAATACTACTCACTTAGCATATGAAGTATGACATTAATTCCCATTTTCTATATACCATTTATGCTTATAATATAAGTTATGTGAATGCGCTTTTCTTCTCGAAATGATTAAAATAAAGCAATCCTCATGATTACACGATTCAATATAATTTTACAATTACCACTGTTATTACTTCTATTTTATTCAACTTCAAGACAAACGAACGCCGTTACTCTTCGAAATTCTTTTAGCAACCATAGGAATAAAATTATGTCGAAAAGTTTTTCCTCGCTTTGCAAATCGTATTCGACGATACGGTTGGCCGTCTAACGGCCGGTTTCTCGGGCCTACCAGTTTTTAATAACTTTCACCCGTGAGATCGAACGAGTAAGCGAGAGCACGTCGTTTTATCTTCACGAAAACCATACAGTACGAAATGTAACGGGGACATCCGACGAGGTGAAATTGAAATCGCGCTAAGAACGTGCTAATATTTACGCGGTGCGGCGGTTTTAAGGTCAATTTATACGTAAGACAGATCGAGCTCGGGCCGAGCACGAGACGATTCTGTGTCGAGTCTCTGGCTAGCCCGCGACGAGCCAACAAAAATATCCTTTCATTTGTTTTAAACGAAACAAAGCACGCACGACCTTCTATATTATATCTGTCGTTTCACAGTTAGAATAACGATCTGTCGTATCGGGACAAGTTACAAATTAATACTGCCCTACGTATTATTATTTACTACCTACGTGTTTGGACCGTGCACTTTTCAGACAGCCTCTATGTAAATGTTTGAAATGATTGTTGGTACATTTTTTACGTGGAACAAAACTGACAACTCGCACACAAATGAATTGTTAAAACTTTTGGTGCGGTGATAATCCCAGTGCAGTGGTATTTGACTATCTGACGATTATGTAGCCGTCGTAGAGGTTCAGATA
Organism: Nomada fucata; assembly: GCA_948146005.1. NCBI lineage: Eukaryota > Metazoa > Arthropoda > Insecta > Hymenoptera > Apidae > Nomada > Nomada fucata. The sequence goes on from OX411281.1 coordinate 8,684,262, forward strand.
GAATAGATCGTAGAGGTTCAGGTAGAATAGATCGGAGCATGTCTGACTAGTCAGGCAAAGCTGGGCTTGTTCTACTTGTTTTATGAGATAGGCCAGATACGCGCATGTCTGACCAGTCAGATGCTGGGTGTCTAATTCTAATTATTCCTTGCGCTGCGTTGCGTAGATTCCCAAGTGCCCGTCCACCAGACACTGATCGTATTATTCTACTTACTTTATTGTTAACTATATCCCTGCGTCTATGGCCAGTCAGACATCGACTCTCTTATTCTACTGACTTATTCGAATAGACTAACTGGAAAATCGTGAATGTACCTACGAATTATCAATCATTATATCTACTATTCCCCTTATGTTTTATTTAAGTAGAATAGATCAATGCATGCATTCTCAAAATAGAAGACCATACAATATATCTACAGTCGATTCTCACATCTGTCATAGATATCGCAAAAAATACTCAAGATTATATTTTACAAAATATTTCTCAATGACGTATCCAATCACGTGGGATGTTTCCGCGAACAATTTATTTAAGTGTCAATGGTTACAATACCGAGGCACTGGAACCTGTTCAAAAACAAGACAGCCGATTTCCCGTCGGCTGTGAGGCTCATCTTTGAACCCTTTCGGGACATGGAAACGTTGTCATCGTCATCGAAGAAGAAGGAAGCACGACGTAGGCTGTTAACCTTGTCACACTTTACGCCCCTTCGACCTCGTCTTATTAGTTTCTTACGCCCCGCTCTCGAGGGATCATAACGCGCCATATAAGAACGCCAATGATCGACGACGTGTCCGGTTAAAAGTACCACGATCGATCGTATCGTGCCCGCGACGAAAATACAGGAAGTTTCACGAGCAGCGTTTCACTACTGAATATTCGACTTGACTTCTTACACGAATATCAGTATTGATTTTCATTTGGAATAAATGAGATTCGAGTTGCGACACTAGGATATTTTATAAGCTGAAATATAAATTCTTTTATTTTATTAAAAATAGAATTAAAAAAGTCGTGAAAAAAGAACTACTTTATAACTTGAAATACATTTAATGGCACATTCTTTGTGTTGTAAACTGATTGATCGTTTATACAGTTTTATTTAAATTATTTAAACAGTTATGAAAAATACTTCATGTATAATTCGCTCGAAAATCTAGCGAATAGATATTTTCCTCGTTTCTTACAATGTGTATACTCGATGACGATTGTAAGCAGAAATCGGCCTGGAATTGCATGACAATTTGAATAACCGATTTCTGCAAAGGAGTGTCTTACAGTTGTTTACAATTTCAGTGAGCTGAGAAGAGGGGAATTTCAGAAATTTATATAACTACACTTTTGGAGATACAGTGTTAGTATGCAACAACTTTGAATACACCATTTTGAACACCCTGTACATATTCAGTGTACGGAAGTCTGAAACCTTAAGGACGATGCGATCGCATAAATGATCTTGATCGTTCTGCATGTTATTTCGAATTTGAACGATAATGAACGCTGCCCGTGACTCTTTTGAAGGCAAATATAATATATTTCAATCACTTTGGGACGACATTTTACTTGCAAAATTGAACTTTTTGTAAGTGAAACAGGATTTTTCCTTATTCCCACAGATAAATATACCAGACCTCTGTTTTGACACTAAACGATACCTCGATTCCCACAATATGTTAGATAAGTGAAGAATTGAATTATAAACATTTCAAAAGCAAAAATAAAACGTGAAACTGTGAACAGTTCTTTTATTTATACCTGTGAATTTAAATGCAGAAGAATATCATTTTCATTACCGAATTCCAGTTTCTCGGAGCAAAATTTAACTAGATACTAATTGTAAGTGACATCAGAAGAATTATTAATATACAAGCGATTCATTTATTTAAACTCTCTTATTACCACATAAATTTCAATAAATATCTATCCCGTCGAGACTTCTAGCTTCCTGATCGAAAACTTAAATATACCTTTTGTGATATCTGTATTATTATTATCATATCAGCTACGCAGTTATTTGAGCTATTTTATCGCCTCATAAACTCGAATAAATATAATTCTATTGTATAGAACAGGAATTCTTAATAGTATCATTATTACACGTTTATCACGGCAATTTCAAGTAGTTAAGTCAAGAAATTTCCTATAATTCAATCATTCGCACCCGGGAACCGATAAATAAACCCACAAGCGCCGCTTGACTCGATAAACTAGACTCAAACGTAATTTCACCGAAAAATTAATCCTTCGATACGAGACGAATGCCAAAAGGGGAGAACCGGTTTAATGGTTGATTATAAATTTCTGCCAGGACAATGATCGACAGGAGGAGAGAATTTCTTCCACGAGTTTCGTCGCGTCTCGAATCGTGGCGCCGCGTTATCGTAATCGAACTTCCTGGTACACCGATTGGGGGACGCCTTCTGGAAACAACGAATCTGTCTATTCTTGGAACGTCTCCGGAGACCTTCTTCCTTGATACCGCATACGTACACGGTAGCCTGCGAAATGGAATACCGTGCACTGTCATTGCTGAGTGAATTTATCGATATTTCAATTGGTTTGTAAAAAGGAAAAAACACATCTTTATCGTGAACTGTTTGCAAACGATGCTTGGTGCAAGCAGTAATTAGTTTGGCAAGGATTTCAATTAGTTTATGCGACATTGTAAGTGTTATTGTTACAAGTTGCAAGTTTTATTTCGTTGTCTAATTATCTTAATTTCGTTCAGATTTGTATATGGGGTCTGCCAACTGGGTTTTATACGCATTTGTGAATGTACTAATAATCATAACTAGTTAATTCAATTTATATACATTATGTATATATTATAGACAATTATATACACGGAATTTATGTATAGTAGTTTACATTAATTTAATAATTATTATTTCTGATCTCCTTCGCTGAATTTATGCACTCGTAACTCGTTTATTATTCATACAATCATTTCTATTCAGGACCACACCCTGTTCAAAATTCTTATTCACTTCATACCACAGCGAAGTGGATGAAGCATGAATAATTCGGCCAATAAAACGTGTAACAGATATTCTGCAGAGATAAAATTCTTAAATCAAATTAAAATTAACAATTCCGATGCTAAAACGCTAATAAAGACTTCAGTTTCTGCGCACATTATTCAGTGTTTTCTATGTTAACGCGCTTCTAATATTTTTGGTCCGATGTTAATTTGGCAGACTGCGATTCTCTAGCGTTTCGTGATAAATCTTGCCTTGAATCATAGTCAAACAGAACGATTGTCCCCAACCGTTGCAATGTCGGAATTGGAGCTATCGCTGTCCTTGAACTTTTTGGATCAGATTCGAGTACGCTGCATCTGATGATCCTCTGATCCACCACATGGCGTGCCTTTCGGTCGTTCTGTAGCCTCGTCCCCATTAAACGTGCAACTCTGCTCCAATTTCGAGAAATAACTCTAGCATCGAACGTTTAACCTGCTTAAGCTGCACGAAATCTAGGTACTGCACAGATCGTCAGAATTGATCCATTTGTAAAAGCGTAACGTTGAAAACTATCGTATTCAGATCGTAACGATATGAATTTTCCCGTACGTTACACTTTTTCAAGCGAGTTTTCCCCTCACATTTCAAGTATGCAGTTCTGAAAGCAGTGTGCTATCTTTAAACCTATAAATCTCCCTTTCTTCTGCTTTCTCCCTTCTTTCATTTCTGTTCCTCCTCTCGAGCAATGCTATTTTTCTTATGCATACTTTTGACAGCAAAGAGTTCGTAAAGTTCGTTTGATTCTTTTTCTTAATGGAGCATAAATAAATGATGGGGAGCTTCAGTGTATCGCGATGGTTGTACGGATTTAACCGTCTACATGTTCCAGCGGAATTTTAGAGATTGCAGTTCTTTCAATTTCGATTAACGCACAAAAAGGAAAACCGATTATGTGTCATGAAAGCCAGTAAAAGTACCATTTCCGGATAATCATTTCCGGTTTGCTTATTTAGTTGCTAATGGATCAAGTTGTCCATCTGTCTAATACATATTTGCAGAATTTACCCTGAAAATATTAGAATAAAACAGCACATAACGGAAACTCGAAACAACAGATTCAGAAACTACGAACTTCTGTATCGACGCGTTTGGCATTGTAAGAAGGGAAAGGAAAAAAGGAAACAGAAACCCAAAAATCGCAGTTAGTCGGCGGTTTGCAAATCGAAATAAATAAAAGACGAAAGTTTATGTACCGTAACTTTCCCTCGATAAAACCCCTATCAAGGCTTAATCGTTCGCGCCTCAACGTTGCTCGAAAATTCCATTAATCAAGCACGATTCCCCTAAGGCAGTTCTATAATTAATTCGGTTAATCGAAAACTGCAGCGCTAACGCGCGGCCCGGAGATCAAGCGATTTTTCGTTCGCCGCGTGACACGCGTCTGTAAACCTCGACGTAATGAAACACGTGATCTTTCAATCTCTCGAGCACTAGACACACATACATACGTTTCTATGGGAAGATAATTACGCGCGTTCCATGAATAGCGGCGAGGGGAAGATCCGGGTGCAATCGCAATTAAGCGTTGCGCAATTGCGCCTCCGATAATTGAAAAACGAAATACCTGAACGACAAGCAATGGCAGATGGAAATGTAGCTCTCGAGAATCGATTTTCTTGTCAGGGGTTATATAGGATTCAGCAGTCGCGTAGACGTACAGCTTGAAATAATTGGAAATCTCGCACGATTAAGGAAACCGCTTATTGAAAAATGTTTTGAACTAAATACCTTAACCCCTCTGTGGAAATATGAAGACATTCGTACCAAATCCGAGATAAGAGCACTGCTTACTTGTTTCTAACCCTTCAAGCACTGAATTAAGCTGCCGTTGTTATTTGATCAGAGTTTTTATTATTCTAGATATATCGAAAGCGATAGAATGAGACATGTTTCAAGTATTTATAAGTATCTTTATACCAACATTTCATTATAAATTGCACTACTTCAATGTAAGTGATAATATAAAGTCCTGGCAGGCAATAAGGGATTAACATACTCTTTGAAATAATGTATTTGAGGGATAGAAATAAATTCGGAATTGTTGTGGAAATTTAACAAAGTGGTAGGATACTACACTGAATTTTGTAGTAAATTATATTTTATTTTATGTTCGTGTTCTGTGAATACAGTACAATAAGCCACGATTTCCCCAAATAAACAATGAAGGAAACAAAGAAATATCACATAATATTCCGCACCGCAGAGGACCGAAATCCTTCTCATTATCCACAATTCACACATCTCACGGCTAACCTTGCCCCGCTTTTTCTCTCCCAGCCACCACCGAACCTCGCCAAAACGTTTCCCGGAATTTCACCCCACGAGCCAGCCCAACAGCCCGCGGTATAAATCTCCCATCAGCCTCTCTCGACGACTCTCGACTAGTCTCTACGAATCACGGGCCCACCTAGGACGATTAAGGATCTTCTCGGAAGTCCAGCGGCGGTCAACGTGGAAATAATCGCGCGCTTCTTGCGTCAATTTACTCGACAGCCGTCCGCTTAATGCATGGAAGCTGCGACGAAGCAAAGACATCCTGCGACGCGTCCCATCCGCTCCTTCCAGCTTCCTTTATTATTCCCTTGCGGTGGCGCGGCATGCTCGTTCCGTGCCACGGCCCCCAAAGTGCCTCGAACATTAGGGGTTCCCCGCGAGTTAACGCGATAAATCAGACGTGCGGATAATTGCGCCAGTGAATTTATACAAAGTGTACCGAGCCGATACGCGCGACCGCCTCACCGCCTCACCGCCTCACCGCCTCACCGCCTCACCGCCTCCCTCGAGCAGCGAGATTAAACGGAGATTTATTTCGAGCCCCGGCGAATGAAGCAAGATTGCTACCGCGTTCGTTCGCGGCTCGTTTCAATGGACGGTGATTGCTGGTCGACTACCGACCAGCCGGATATTAGGAGGCCACGAACGTGTATCACGAAGGTGGGTTGCTTGGCCGGATGGGTTTGGGTTAAGTTTGGATAGAACTCGTCGGCGACGAATTAGGAGCTGCTGCGTGGAATCCAATTTTTCTGATTGCAACGGTGCTATTAGATTAACCCGTGCGCGCAGACAATTCAATTTGGCGCAAGTCAACAAAGTTTTAGGAGAAATTAAGCCGGTGCAAATGCAGAACGATTGGTAACAGATATACATATATGTATATTTATTAAACAGTTTCTACACTAGTCTACACTCTGTTACTCTATTTTATTCTACGCTGTTCTACACTGCTCTGCTGTTCAATCTACTCTGCGATCTACACTCCTTTTCTGCTCAATCTACACTCCCGTCTACACTCCTTCGCTGCTAACTCTACACTGTCTATTACCATTCATACATCCACTCGTCTTTAGTCATAGAAACAGGGGACACGGGTCTGCAGGCCATCGTTGCACGCCTGCAGACCAGCTGTGTCCCAGGTAGCCCGGTCAAAGACGACCCATGCCCGGTCGTTGGGCGCTTCGCACTCCTACGTATATTAAATGTAAATGTGGGCTGACACTCCATTTGTGATAGAACAGATTGATAAAGTAATGGTAGTAATAAATGCGGACTTCTCGCTGTTACTGCATTTAACCTGAGCAATGTAAATTTTTAAACCTAGAGAGTATCCCGATTCGGACACGGACATTTCGTAAAATTCGATTCCAAATCGAGTTCTTTTGGATGGATTAAACTGGATAAAACTGAAGCGTCCTTTATATTTCATAAGTGATTGATCAATAATTGCATCGCATTTTGTCGGAATTAGTTATTCAAATAAGTTACTGCTGTTTGTAATTTCCTCATTCTGCCATTACCCTCTGTTTCTCTATTATTGCCAATTGCCGAAAATGAGAAATAGCCAAAAGTCTTCTGAAAGGCATAGTTTCAGCAAATATTGGAGTGTGTATAGTAGCTCTTTTTGACATTTTCCATTGCACCGAAGGTTTTTTATTTGGAACAATGACACCAAGAGCAAAAAGCTATAAATAAGACGCCGAATATTAACACGTTCGTGTGTAATATGTCAAAAGTTAGTAAACTTTGTTCCTAAAGATTGCTAAGTCCTTTCAATTTTACTAAAAACGCGAAGACCGCTGACACTTTCGAGAAGTACTAAATGGATGGCTAGAAGCTTTATAGTTTGATGAAAATAATTTATTAAAAACATGTATCCATTAATCCCCATCTTATGATCGGATCCGCGTGACCCAATATTATTTCAATTTTTGATTTAAAAGCTTTAATTTTCAATAAAAACTGACAAGACAATATTTGCGTTGTACCTTTTCAAAATTCAAGAGCTTAGAACTTAAAGGTTGCTCACAGGCGGTATTAGTAAGTAAATGTGTCGAGAAGAATCGATAAATGAGAAGGTAGTCATCAAAACAGCTGGAAATAATTTGGAAAATTAAGGGATATCTTACATATCTATCCTATTAAGTCTGAAAAGAAGTGTTCGAAGATCAAATATTTAAAAGTCGAGCTGGAAATTCATTTAATGAAGAAGTTACATTGGAATTCTACAAATGGACGATACTTTTCTAACCGAATTCACAATTTTGATCAATGCGCTGCAAAGTAATTAATAACTGACGAAATTGCATTCTGCGAGTTTTGGCAGCGTATGCAAATAGTTTCGAAAAGTCCGGCCATTTTAAAAGAATATTATTCGTGAAGAAACATAATTTCTCAAAGCCTGTGCTCGGTTCATCGCTCGTGTCGAACCTAGAAACAAATAAAATGAATAAACGCAAATGACTGCTGACATAAATCACGAATGAAGCACGATAATTAGATACTAATTTTTCTCAGAGTTATACGATTTGTGTCTACAAATACGTATACTATGCTAAATGTCTCGAAACGTTTTGAACGACTTGCCTTTGAATACCGAGGCTGAATTTATATGACACAAGCCGAAGATAAATATCCTATTCGTAAATAAAGAAATCTGTAAATTGTCTTCATCCATTAACTTCACTTACTTCGCTCGATTTTAACTGCAGTTATAAATTTTGCACACTGTTAACATCACTTTATTACACCAACCCTTCACTACTGTCAAGACATATATAAAAGCGAAAGCTTCATGGGAGATCATTAAAAATCCACTTTAAACGAGCGAAAATCAATCAGCTTCATTAAAAGATCGTGTCTTGCCGCACACGTATGTACGTACATACAGTCCGTCCCATAAAGTATTCGTACCCCCTAACTGTCTGTACAAAAGATTCCCTGAAATTGAATGTTTAAAGATAGATTAAAATTCATGAACTTCTCTTACTAATTGCTCAAATTTTGTTACAATTCCGTCTCGCTGAACTCTATACGCGTGTTCATTTGTAGGAACAAATTGATTGGACAACCTCGAAACGCATCGCTCAATTTCAAGCAAGTTCTTTTATTAACAATAAGGGTGTACAAATACTTATGGGACTGACTGTATGCAACAGAGAAAAGTCAGAATCGAAAAGGGAAGGTCGACGAACGATTCCGGTACTACTCTTAATCTTGCAGGAACGATGAATTACGACGAGATCTTCGAATCGACGCGATGAATCAGTCGTGGAGATAATCACGCGTGTATATCAGCGGTAAGTATTCGCAAGATAGTTCATACGAGTCGTAACCCTTAGCATATCCCGTGCATTATGGTAATAATAAAATAAGCTCTCCCGTGAATTTATTGGCTAATTATCCCCCTTATCCCCCTGCGTTCGCATTAGCCCCAACAAAATTCTCTCTGCCTGCTGGATTTATCCGAAATGCATGTCAGACACCTCGGAATCTCTTTCTCTTTGTTTTCTGACCAAGTGATTTTCTCTCTCTCTCTCTCTCTCCGTATATTGTTCCTCCTCGCGTGTTTAAAGACGGTAAATCGCGTGACCTTTGCAATTTTTTAAGAGATTAAGGGCTTCTTTTGCGTTAATGAAGCTCCCTTCTTCATTTGTCTTGTTCGTTCAGGTTTTATTGTCGGGAAGCTCTGTTTTTCTGTTTGGAAATAATGTAGACAGGATATTGAATTTATCGTGGACTGTGTTCAATATTATTAATGAAACGAAGGTTTCCCTTTGTTCTTCATATCAATACAGAGACGACTTCGGCGCAGGTAAGAAAATATTCATACCTGTACTATTGTGAAAGTGCTATCAGGACAGCATTTTACGTTTTAATTGTATCATATGATTGCGCACCAGTTACTTTAATTCAATTGCCACTTCAGGTATTATTATGTAAGCTGCTACATAAAGAAGAACTGCATGCATACTTCAGTCAATGTACACAAGACGCAGCCACTGAAAAATTAAACTGCAATAAACATGACGCATTCACGTTAAAACCGGCATTAATTCCTTAATAATTCCGCGCCTACAAAAATATTCAATTACCCTCAGAGTTTGCAATGGTGAAAATGTAGTAAAATTAAAATGAAATCGCTCTCCTATTTTCATCCGCGTTCCCTAGCTGGTTTCATTGATTTGCAATCTCGAGAAAAGAATTCTGTTAACCCACTACCGTATGAATCTCGTTGAAAATATTGCGCCAAGACTTTCGCACACTTTACTCGCGAGTAATCGAGGATCGAATGCAAATTAACAACGCGGGAATAATTTCACTGGGCAATATTTCCCTCCTCGGAGATAAACGTCACGAGTCGAGTTCGTTGTTTGGTAGCTATTTATTATCTATCAGCGTTAATTTGTTTATCGCTTTAGCACGATTAATCACATATATCCGAGGCATATTTTAAAATGTGGTAGGCGGCAGCCAGTTATGTGGAAGCACCGTTAAATGTAGAAATACACGTTGCTCCGGTGCGCCAAGTTGCTTCGTTATTAAAAAAAAAGGGGGGGAAAAATAAAGAAAAAATGTTCAACCGGGCGCCATTGGTTCCGCTGGAAATCGGTCCGTGAATCGCGAAAGAAAAACTTCGATACGTATCTTTAATCGTTATCTCCAGGGGGATCGTTATTGCTCGTTTTAACGAGGCGATAAATGCGTGATTATTAATCGACTCGATGATTACTGCATTCGACAGATAGGTTAAGGAATGGGGAAGTGAACGTTGTGATTTTTTTACGCGCACTGGGAGCCTTTGGGAAATTATTTTAATACTGATGATGGTAATGATAGGAATGTTTCATTCGATAAGAAACTTGATGCGATTGTACCGGCGGTTCTTCGCATAATCGTTGAATATTAAATTATTTCGATATTCGATGGCGGATGCGAAATAAGAAGCTCGGATAATATTCTGCTGTGCTATTTTAATATTAAATCAAACCGATTCTTTCCTTCTCTTTTCTTGCTTGATCGTATGGAAACTCCCGAGCGAATAATATAGTACTTCTCTATTCGTTAGCATGTATCTTGTACGGCTTTAACGGCGTATGTACATTTGCCAATATTTTACTTATAATGTTCTCCACTTCTATTGTATAACAGTATGATGCAGTAAATTTGGCTGAAAATAAACATTTGCTGTTTCCCAATTCCCAATATTCAGATTACAAGAATTTATCAGAAACCGGCATTTAAAAAATGGTCATGCACAAAGTTTATATACAAAGAATATCTTGATAAATACAAAAAAATCATTGTATCGCATTATACTGTTATAGTCGAGGGAAAAAAAGAAATAATCTTATGTCTGTCGTGTGAAAAAATGAAAAAGATATTCAAGGATGGTCGAACCGAAATGCTGAAGTGAACTATATGTATATTTTATTTCAAATTACGGTACATTTTCAAATTTTGTGGCGAGGGTTAACAAATATTGCCAATAGGAAACGATATTGTAATACATTTGCAATATCAGCGGTTAAATATACCAATTCGTACTTTCTTTCAACGAACCACGAACAAAAGGAAATATGCGTGTACACCGTTTCTGCAATCACGTTACCTGACGATGTTGCATCGCTTTATCCCATCATCAAGCGAACGTTTCCATGAAACGAAGCACGTCGAGCGTTTAATCGCACTCGATTGACGTACAGAAGGGTAAAGGATTAGAACTGGTAAAGAAACTCGATGGCGACAGGGATTACACCAGGAAATTTGCTCGCGAGTTTATACAATAGCGAGGCTGCAACGTCTTTGCGGTTGAATTATGTAAATTCATTTTATTCGCGTTTTCACCGTACGCAATCACACGCGTTATTCGCGCGGGTTTCACTTGGAAAGTCAAACTATTTCCATCCAGAACGATCATCGGGTCTCGAATGAAACGGGACGCGGCAGGTAAACGTGCCGATTTAGAAATTGGGACATAACCCACCGCTTGTGACTGAGGGGCGGTTGATAATAACACGTGGTTACATTGACCATCTCTGAACATTAGTTCAAAGCTGATAATCGAGATATAAAAGTTTATTTTCTTAATTTCATGTATTAGATCTGTGATGAAAGGCAGAAATGTAGGAAAATGTTAAATTATTTCCATTATATGACATCATTAGATCAATCGTAAAAGAGAAATGTAAAGATGAAGATATCGCTGAAATTTTAAATCCAATTATCGACAAAAACGAGAAAGGACAATTATAAAAGTTAATGAACGGAAATAAAATTGTAATTATTAAATGTAATTGAATGTGTTTGTTTTCAATTTGTTTTTGTTTTATTAAAGTTTGTTATTTTTCATCGCTGTCAATCACTGATAAGGTATACCATTAATATTGCAACTAGTCTACCAATAAATGGTTTGAAGGTTCATAAAGCATGTTCACTTACAAGCTGCGGACAATATTTTACAGTCATAGAAAATAGTTGTTAAACATTTTGTTATATATAGAAAAAATATCTTTTAATACACCCCAAACTTTTTAAATATAGTTTATCCACTTTCTTAGTAGGGTTGTGGCAAATAACGGTGTGCTCTTAATATATAAATCTTTCAGTAAAATGAAAATAGAATTAATGTAACCCGAGGAGAATCAGTAAGAGACACACAACTAACAATATTTGTCTTCGAAGCTATTGAATACGTGAGATGACGGATTATTTGATTGTCAATATTTGAAATATCCATTAGACGATTCAGAAAGACCTCTTCTCCTGTGTGTGTGTGTGTGCTTTTTTTTATTATAACTGACGTCAGTAGAATGGCGACATAAGACTTCATCAAGCGTAAAGTTGAGACTGAATAGACTGTGCATAAATAATGGTCGTGTGCTGTAAGATACCAATTTGCATTATTTACTGTCAATCCAGTATTGAATGTCTAAAGATCTTGAGGATTACAAAATTAATAATTAAATGATAATTCGCGAGTTTTTCGAATCCAATTTGTACTGCAAGAAATAAATTGTGTTAACTACAACTGTAACGGGTTGCAAGATACATGAAGTATGAGTTTCTCCTTAACAAGAAAAATTTTCAGTCCTTATGAATATGTAAGTATGTTATCGTGTTCGAGACATCGCAACAATGATACAAATTCGTTGTAAAATTAATTTACGGGGATGAAAAATAATATACAATGAATGCCTTCCTTTTATTGCTAATTTCTCAGAGAGCAAAGATTTTTTCTATATTCTTCTTAATATTCTTCGTAAATTTAATAATAATGATTATAATTGACGACATATATTTGTTAAAATTACTATGACTAAAAAGCAATGAGTGATTAATTGATTGAGTTGCTTTTAATTAGCGATTCAGCAAATGACTTGTTTTATTGCCGCTTCAGTGAAGGTCCCCTTAATTAATTGTGACAGAAGATGCGAGCAGATGTTATCGAAATTTTGAAGGAAAAAAAATATAAATGATCGAGCATCATTTTTCATTTACGGAGAGTTGATAAGTTGAGATCTTAAGGAGTTCGTTTGTTCATTAATTAAAGAAGAAACTACACGATACTAACGGAATGTTAGATCCGAGAATTATTTATCGTTTATGAAATTTTATTAATTAGGCCATTTAAGAACATACTTCTGCGTAATCAATTATTACTACTAATGTCAAGCCATTGAGGATTGAAATATAAAGTTGCATCGAATACACTAGTTCTGTTTGAAAGCGTACTTTGTTTGTTAGTAGCCGTTCTTATACAAGAATTGGAAAATGAGAAGGATTGGAGCAATACTAAAGCAACATATATTTTTTACCTTAAATAACCGTTTCCGCAATTATTTATGACAAACGTATATTAACGTATTCAATATACAATATCAAACTACCCGTATTCATTCACAATCTTATATTCTCTGAATGCAATTTACATTCTACACCAGCTATTCTTCTCGACAAAATTTGGATTCAGAAACGAAAGGATAAAAGGAATATAAACAACCTAGAATTAACATTTAAAAAATATAAAGTAGGTAAAGTGGAGCGAAGCGAAAACTGCAATTTATAAATGGAAGGAAACAGGAGCTACAATTTATACATATGCACAAACGGACGCAGCAAAGATTACACTATCATGCGAAACGACTGAATAATTTTAACAGGAAAATGCATCGTTGGGACAGAAACCAGCACACGTAATCTACATTGAAAATGTATTTCGAAACCCGCGTACGCAGGTGATATATCGCGTTAATAACAGCGCTAAAGTGCGGTGAAATTGGTGAAATGATATAAAGGAATTGCTATAAAAAATAGAAGGAAAGTGGCGAACGAGGTGGCACGAAAAATATGCCGATTGCGAAATTGTTGGCAATTTAAAAGTCGTATAACGTACAGGTAAGATGGATATAAAATGTAACGTGGCCGGGGACGCAGGTGAAACTAAAGTGCTCGGTGGAGCATTATTCAAATTTTTCCTACCGCGGCGCTCATTAAGGTGCTTTCTTTCGTAATTTGTTTAAACTTAAGGTAATGTTCGGTCTGAATCAATTTTATTTCAGGTTAATGGAGATGTAAAGCGCTGATAACCGGTGTTTATTTCATGTGCCTTGTATTCAAGATGGTTGTTCGCCGATTCCTCGATTTATGGTTTCCAGGTATTGTACGATTTTCGTAATAATTTCAATAATTATGAATTATTGATCACAGAATTGCGACATTTTCACAAAATATCCCTGGTTTCATGCTATATTTTTAATTACCTCGTCTAACATGTGAATTTTGTTTCTTCCTTTCGTCTATTAAAAAAGAAACTTTTCGTTTTCATAGGATGCATACTGAGAAAATTGTAAGGGGACCAGAAGAAATTAATATCTCTATTCAAGCGCATATTCAATATCAACGACAGAGTTCCAGTTCTTTCGATTACGAATCGTGTCTCCCAAGAGGAAGTCAGAGTGAAATTATATCTGTACCGTGTTGGCCCCGGAAAAAAGTTTCAAACAATATTAATACCAACCAATTACATCGCTAACATCAAATTGTACTCCACAAATTTCCGGTTCTACCCTTCCTCGAAATTTCACAAGACATTTGCTTTCTAAACATCTGAACTCGCATAACATTGAAAAACGCACGGTTCCTAATTACGAGATCACAATTCCCAATTACAAAGAGACAAACGTGGCAGTAAATTCATTCGCGGCAGAATGCCATTTAATTATGCTGGCACATCTCGGATTGACGTTTCCCATAACTAAATATCACGGTGACAATCAAACCGACACGCAAGGCGCGAACAATAAAAATTCCACTAAATAATCGTGGAATAACGGGTGAAACGCGACGAGTGAATCGTGGCTGATTTTATGTAAGAAATCAAACGTACAGGTGAAAATGGTTGACAGTTGACACCTGACAGCCACGACTTTCGATGAGCGTGCCTTCGCGCGTCGCGTTAACCGGGAGGTATCGATAGCTCGATGCTCGTGGACGCGCACCCGCCGCTTCCGGCTTCGTAAACTCCTCCGCGCTCGTGAAATTTTACGACACGCGATTATGACTTTGTGAAATTTCGCGAATTCGTCGGAACATCGTCGACGGTGGAATTTTTTACGAGATGCTTGGCATTTTTTCGTACGGCTACAGATGCACACGTGCACCGTTGCAGATGTTGCGAAAGGAACGAAGAAAGTGACTGGACAACGCGAGAACTGAATTCTTTCTTTGGATATATTTAGTTCCTGCGTGGGCGGCGTCTTGTGCAGTTTATTAGAATGGTTGGAACTTATTGCATCGGCGGTTATGGAATTTTCGATCGGGAATAGCGTAGCGTTTTATTTGTTTGCGACGCTGGCGAGATAAGAGTGAAATTGCCTCTGAAAAAGATTGTGTTAAATTGTAATAATATAATCGAAGTGAGAAATGTATGAACTCGTATTTCATAGTAGGTGGCAGGAATAGTTGAAATGTTTCATCTGGCCTGATCGATTCTCGATAGATCCTTTATTGCTGAGAAAAATTTGATGATTAATTTGACGAAAGATGTGCAATGCACAGGGGAGCAGAGTAATGATATCGTATGACAAAAAGTTCGTATGTTCAAGGTCCTGGAACATAACAGTTAGATATTCATTCAGAGGAAGTAGATCGGACAATTATTTGCTACGGTCAAATGAAATTGTTGAAAACAAAACTATACTTGGCGAAACATTCTCAGTCGGGACGGTAATTAAATTTACACTACTCAATCATGTATCGCGAAAGTATCCTTCATGTTGATTTTAATTATAGTAAGCCAGATTTTAAACAGCACTGCATATCATAACAAGACCAGATTACAAACCATTCAATGAAAATGATAAAAAAACAACAGCACGGGATACAGAGCCCCCTTCCCCAATACCTTGCATTTCTCATTTTACCAACAATCACCACTTTCAAAGTATGACCCCTGAAACACGTTTTCAAAAAACCCTCCCATACAACAGATATCCAAAAACCAGACAAAGCTACTGAGCATCAACTGGAACCCAGTACCTCCAATTTTACACTCCACAGTTTTTCCAAACTGCCAGAGCAACGAAGTTTGCACACTTTCTCATTCAAAACCAATCCCCCATTTCACAAGCAATGAATTCAGAATCTCCCTTATACTCTGCAGCCCAAACATCCACAGGCTAATGGGTTGCGTTTTGATTAATAAACAATCTCTCGATAACTCCAGTCCAGCGAAGCAAACTAGCCACGAGAATCGCCAAGATAAACCAATCCACAGGACCAATACATCATCCAGTATCGGACTCCTGGGAAAACGTTCGCCTCCGCGAGTCTCAACAGAGGCCATAGAGCTTCTCATGCGAATCGGCCTTTATCGCGGCCCGCTATCGCTGCTCCACTGCTCCGTGCTTGAACCTGTCGGACCTCCGCCAACCTGACCGCTAATTAATAATTATCCGCGGCGTCTAAACGCAATAATGGCGGAGCGTGGGTGGATGGTTCGCGAAACGGCCACGAGGACGTTAATCATTCTGTTCGTCGATCCGGACGAGATCGACGCTGTCTGAGCGGCGTTCGCCACGGTTTCCATAAAATCGAACCGACCTCTCGACTCTGGGAAGAGAAACGATCGGTAGAATGATATTGGAATTGAAATTAAGAAACGAGTCGGGGAAGGCTTGGGGGCCTCTACGCGTTGTTCTTGCGTTATCAAGTTTATTATTGAAACGATGTGGCTGGCTCGTCTTCCAGCGTTATTAATGGTCGGTGAAACGGTAAAAAATATTCAGCCAATTAATGCTGTAATGAAACATGCAAGCTGCGCGCGGCGGCGCAGAGAAAGGCGTATGGACTTTCGATGGCTGATTTTTCAGTGGCGAGGAAGCGCGCCTGAACAAATCGTGTGCCAGTCGGTTTGATGTTGATTTATCTGATCGAGCCTTGCACCGATGGTACAAAGCAAGGGGGTCTTTTTTTCGCGAAGACAGAAGCTTTCGACGTGCGTGGGTGGTGTTGTGGAAGGGTTCGAGGTGCATTTTCGGTGGTGGATTTAATAAATTTAGGAGATATGTGCAATCATTTTCTTCGCGTAGTTTAACATGTACTTGGACCTCATGAAGGCATTGGGTAATCATTAAGCATAGATTGGAATTATTATGCTTTCGGCAGACAATATGGGGAAGACTGTGGCGTCGAAAACCAAAAGTATTAAAATGTTTCAGTTCCACAAGGAAATTTTATTTTATATATCGAAAGTACAGAGACACTTTCACGAGCCATTGAACGTTCAGTAGATTTAAAATAAGAGCAAGCTTCTGCCGCAGTAAAATATGAAACGAATAACTGTTTACGTCAAGAAATTGTGCTCCACTTGAAAATTATCTTACAACCAAGTCATACTGGTATTAAATTCATATTAAGTTTTGGAATTCACTCTCAGTCCACATGCGTATACAATTTTTCACAGAAAGAACTAATTTTTACACAGATATCACGTCCCTCCTCTTATTGTGCAGACCGCACGTGTATATTTGTTCGGGCATTAGTAACTCTAATTCGATGAGCAGCGACTGTACGTTAAATATTCTCATTCTTATACCACAATACCACGCGATCTATCGCGAATACCTTCCTTTGGCTGCTCGGACCACAATACGTAAAACGTTTCGCAAATACAACCTGCTTACTTTCAATACAGGCCAGGTATCTCGCGTGTCGTCCCTGCCAAAACAGGCGCCAGTCTCAAAAAACCGACAAACTCTGAAAATAACCGCAGGATCTCCGATTCTCTTTGTTCCATATCTTTGTCCAGTGACCTCGGCGTTTGTGTTTAATTGCCGCGAAACGAAACGGTATGAAATCCGCGATAGTCGTGGATATCCTTGATCGGCCCTTGTCTGGCGAAGGAGGAAGAAAACATCCTTCCGTGGCGCTACGTATTTTTCCTGGCGCTTATGGCGGCTGGTCTGCCTTGCTCTGAGATGCCTACGATGGCGCCGACATGGCACGGAGAAATTTATCGAGGCGACCTACGATATCCTTTTCGAATCACCATTGTCGCATCGAAGCTTTCGCGATCCGGGGCAAACTGCAACTAGCTTTTTCGTCCTGCTGGATTGTGCATCGTAAAGTGGTTTATTGTGCGTTGAATCAATTCCCAGTGGACCTTCAGTTACAAGGAATTGAATTTACCCTAAAGTAATTCACCGTTTGTGAATTCCCTTTTCCTTTGACCACACTTCTATTAAAATACGGGGGTGCCCCAGGTTTTCCTTCGAGACAATTCGTCGATTCATTCTCGAAATGAAAACAAGAAGAAAAATATTGCACCATGTTCTGCAATAAACTGTTTGCTGCAAAGCCACGAGCAAACAAATATTGTACGCGTACAATAGATAATGACGGAATTCCATTGCCACATATGGAAGATTTATCTTCCGTTGCGTTTATCTTTTCTTCGTAACAAAATAGAGTATATTATGTGGTAACGATTCCGTGTCATTGTCAGTATTATTAAAAACAAATTACTTGGGGTTGTTAATTTCCCATTTCGAGAGTACAATATTTATTTACTTATAACTTTGCACGAACTTTGCACAAGATTTTCTTCTTATTTCTATCTAAACAAAAATAAATCACTGCAGTATATCAGAGAAAACCTAAGACACCCTGTAGACCATCAATTCTAATCCAAGTATTATTCAATCAAATGAGAAGCAGACTATTATCAAATGAGCTACGTAAGATCATTACAAAATCAAAGCGCATCGCTTAACCCGGCATAAGAAAAAGGATAGCATTCCTCCTCGTCGCAAACTGGTCCAAACGATTCTCTAGCGAAAGAAACAAACCGGTTCAAATCGAAAGTACACCATTCTCGTGGGGATCGTGTCTCGTAGGTCCCGAAGGGCTACGCTCGTTTCTTTCCAATGCTCCGTACAATGGTCTTGTGCCACAAATTATATGGAACTTGTTATTTCTCCGCGAGATAGATATCGCTTGAGAGGTCAATTTATCGTTCCCGTTCGATTATTTCCGTATTCTGTGCGCGGTGTTCGCACGATGATTAGCGTCAGATTGGTACTAAAACGTGGCCCGTGAATCGCGTTGAATACCAAACGAAGGCGGAATTCGTTTTCCCAGCAGGCGGTCGGTGGAAATTTATTCGATTGATCGCGTGTACTCCTGTTTGTTCCCCGTGATTTCCTTCGCGGCGAAATGGCAGCGAGTTTCGCTGCTGTCTGTTGATCGACCATCGCCGATCCGTGGAATTAATTTCGATCACTGGGGTGATAAATGCTTTCGGCTGGGATTAGTTCCTGGTATATTAAGGAATTCAATCGTCCAGCAATTTTTCCCCCCTTTCCCCTTTATGCCTAATGTCAGACTGTCGCGCAACTATTGTAGGACTATTGTTAAGGATATTTTAGTGCGTTTAAATTAAAGTGTTGGTTGGACGGACGATTCGAAGACGATTAAACGAGAAGCGTAATTTTGTTATATTATTTATATAAGGCATTTACGAAAATAAAAAAAATTTCAGAGGAAGTTTGAAAGTATTACTCGATCTATTGTTTGTATAGATAATTTAAGAATTTTTCAGTTACCCTGGAATCCACATTTTCTAAATTGGAAGCATTCCATAGCTCTCCTATTATCTAATTTAATGATACGTGTACCTCCAAAGAAAATTTTCGTCCTACTAGTTCGTATTATCACTCGTATTCTTTAAATAATTTTTGATACGTTCCAATAATATTATACATTCGTGGATAACACTCCTTGGTAAAGTTAATTCCAAAAAAATAAGAAGAGTAAATAATGCATAAGAAAGCAAAAATAAATTATACATGATGGAAATCAGCGTTGTGCTACCTATTTCGATTTTCGCATAGTTCTTTGAAAGAAAGTCGCGGGCTGCAAAACAAGCCAAACAGATGAGTAACGAAATTGCCTTCTTATAAGTATGATCAATACAATTGCTCACGTCGATATAGATTAGAGACGGTCTGGATTAGAGATAAATTCCTCCACACACTTTGAAGTTTCAAAACTACATATTATCCCCACCTCTATTCTTTGTTAACTTAAGTTGCGAATAAAATCAACGGGCATCTTCTTCTCTTAATGAAAACTTGCTGCACCCGCTTATAAACCAAACGAGATCGCCTTTACCTAGCATAAAATATTATGCTTCACAAGTTCAAGAACCCAAGAGCAGTCGGCAGAAATTTTTCGTAATTTTAGAGACAATAATATAAACGAATTCAATAATCTGCTACAGCTTTTCCCCGAATTCCAACGCAATATCCTGCGCCCCTCGAACCAAGGGATGTACCTGTTGATTCCCCATCCATCCCTTACCATCGCGACGAAGTCATCCGCAATTGACCGTCAACCAGCACAATCGCTGGTCAGCCGTCGCGACGCGTCGCGACGCGTCCCGACGTCCGGCGTGCCCAATCTTTCTTTTCCCCCTTTCTCTCGCCGGGGCTTCGTTACTTCGGCTTTTTACTCACGTGCCATGAGTCACGAGGCGATATTCCGTCGCGTCGCCTCTGTAATGAGCGTTCGGTAGCAGCGTGCTCTCGCACGCGTGCTCGTTCCCCGATCCCCTTCAGCGCCGATAATTCACGGCCGTGTGGTTTGTGGCTGGACGCACAGAGGCCAGGGCCCGGTGCCGTATGCAAATTCTTTCTGGGTCGTATACAAACGCAGTGAAAGCACAGATTTGACAGTGCTATCATTTCTCGCGCGGGTTCCCGATAATAAAATATATTTCACGCGAGCCAGCCCGAACGGAACGCCGTCCATTGCGCTTCTTATTGTTGATTCTTCGTTCCTGCCGAACGGTTTAAGAATAATGCGAGAAATGGTAGCGCTTTTTGCTTTTATCGCCGGCTTTTCTAGCGCCCTAAGGGCAGGCGTAAGCATCCCTCGGATGAGTTACTGTACGTTGGTATTGGGTTGTGCGTGGACGTTGTAAGCGTACGATTCGGTTTTCGATCGAAGGGTATAGCTCCGTGAATCGAGGGGCCAGGTTTTTCGGTGAGTTATAGTTCGCTCGTGGTTGCGTTTAATAGGTTTGACGAGAAAGATCCGTCGATGAAAAATGATCAACGAGTGAGAGATTTGGGTATACTTTTTGTTATACGATTTACTTGATTTTCTATGAATCTTGTTCGTCGTATATGTATGTAGCATGGAGCAGGCCTTTCTAATTCTTATTAGGAAACGTATGTTTATTTTAAGTTACGTCGTTGACCGTTCAGAAGAAATGTTTTTTATCGTTTGTCCACTTCTCAAAGTTAATTAACATAGATATTGAGAATGCCAGGGTATTATTAATTTCTCCAACTTCTTTCTGCATTTCAATTATTATCTCGCATTCGATCTACAAAGAGCTCCTTGTTTAAATCAGTATTTCAATTGCTACTGCGTTCAATTTTACCCACCCCTGGCTTTCGTTTACCGTAACACTGTTCTCGCTCAAATACCTTGCCGCGTCGTGTAATCGACTTTTGCATAATCGTTTGAATCGTTAATGAGCGCGTGTCGCCAGAATTGCGCAATTCTTGGCGGGATCGTAACCGCGTGTATTCGCAGAGGATCTTTCTTTGACCGTGTCGTAAAACCACCTAAAGACCAATCAAAATTTCCGCGTGGCCAATTTATTCTTTCGACAGTAAGTCATTCTCGACCTGTGCGTGGCCTGACCCGTGCCATCTGAACGCAACGAGAACAGTTTGTGGGTCATGTGCGAATGCAGTGAAAGCAGATACGTATTTGACAGTCGCATCATTTTTCCTCGGCCTTTGTGTTTGTGTATCCCTAAAGGCACAGTACGGCGCAGGGGGGCTGGTGTATAATGTGGTGTCAATGCAAATGTGTAACTAATTAATAAATGTCAATAGCAACGCATAAGATACTTCAGATTCATTTTTTTTTAGTGAAATATTATTTAAACTTTGCCATGGTACTTATGTAACATAAATATGTATGTATATATATGTGTGTGTGTTTGTGTAAACATATATTAAGCAATACCTTGTGTGAATAACGAATTTTCCAATAACTGTACATACATACGTTCTGATGGAAATCTGGTAAAAATAAAGTAAAACCTTAACTAACCGATTTTCATGCTGGAGAAGATTTTAAACTTTAAACGGTTTAAAGATACAAACTTGTGACTCTGAATTTATTCATGGGTGACGAGGTTCAGCATACACATTGGGTGCAATAGAATGGTGCAATTGCAGAATTGCACTTTGGTCAATTATTTAAGCGAATGCGATAAGATTGATAAAATACGGATATCGAATACGCGACTTCGAAGTTACGGGTGCGCCTAAAATTAAAAAAAAAGCACATACTTCCATTCGAACTGTAAAATGTGGAACTAACGATGCCCGTCCAGTCTAAACTAGAAAATGAAACAAGGGTCAAAAGCCTGCGATAACAACGAATTCAACTAAAAAACAAACCTCCGCTCTGACAATATTCCGTCACATCGACCAAAAAACAAACTCCTCTATCTTCCCGTTACCCTATCTCCATTTCGAAACACCGTCCTCTCAAACCTGTCCTCCATTCAGCGCACAAAGCCTATCAAATAAATTCCAGAAACCACCCACAGCATCCCCCGAGGTCCACCCCGTACAATCGACACCTAAGCCGACCCACGCCGCGACACCCCGACAGTTCTCGAAATTCATTACCCATACGTCCGAGCAGTGCGCCAAAACCATTGAGTAAAAACGGCCTACCGTATAAAAGACAGTGACAAAAGAATCTGCAAGCGCACAAACAGCATACCAGCAGCCTCCGCGAGCCTTCGCCATTCAATGCCGCGACACAGTCGCCGGTAGAAACGGGTAAAACATTCTCGAACAACGAAAGAGATACGAGCGAGCGTTTCATGGAAACCGGCCGCTTTGTCCGTCTGTTTAAAAGCATCTCGTCCGGAGGTCTTTCCAAAGGGGCATTAGCTCGGCCAGTTCGTTGGGTGTTTCGTGTGGAAGCCGCCGAATTTATGCAGCGAGCGTGAATTTTTCTCGCCCCGTCGCGTCGTAACGATATTTCAACGGCATGGCCGCGTGCAAGATCGAGGAACAACAAGGGTGGAGCCCTCTCTTCGCGGGGAAGACCTTAATTCCAGGACGTTTAAGGGCCCCTCTAGCGATCGTTACGAGGGACATTAAGAGGCTCGGGGCTTAGTCTGACTCTTCGTTAGAGTCGCGGCTTGTTTAAGGCCACGTGAGACACGGAGGCTTATTAATGCCTTGATGCAAGGCACCGGAGAATCCGGCTTTCTGCGATAATAACGCGCTCCTTGGGTGCAGCTTTCCCTGACTAATAAGCCGCTACGGTCTCTGTTCGAGAATCGTGATTTTAATGTATTACGGATTAATTCATTTCGGGGGGAAGCGGCGATGTAATGGTTATATTAGGAGATTTTTGGGGGAGGGTTTTGTGCAGGGATTGGAATGGTTGCGGAAACGGATGTTAATAGTTATTGAAGAAGGCGATTGAAGAGGGGCTCGTCTTCCTGGGCAGATAGTGTAACTATCTGTTGTGCAATTTATAACTTTGAAAGTATTAATCTTTCGCCCATATTTCTTGGGACTCATCATTCGGCGAGTACTATCTGTCCCAGATATTGTAGCCGTTTTTTTCTGATTGAAACAATTCCAGTTCTCCCTTTTCCTATTTTCTCTTACTGTTCCTGTGCCTTTTGTATTCTTACCCCATTTTTACTGCACGTCTTCTATACTTTTTCTGCGCTATCCTACATTTTCCTAGCAGTTTCTTCATAATTTTCCCGTACTTCTCTCGTACATTCACTGCATTATGGCCGTTGTTTTCCCGTGCCATATTCACAGCAACCAAACTCATTGCCATCTGCCAATCAATTGTTTAATAATAGTATTCTAGAAATACGGACCGACAATAAAACGAGAAACAGCTTTGAGATCGTGAGACACGGAAAAAAGATTGGCATATGCAAAAAGCTAACGACAAAAGAGAATCGTACGTTCACCCTATCGCGCAGGAGATGAAGCACGCGTTCTCAGAAGGAAATTAGGAGCATACCTGGAAATGATAGAGAACTTGTCCTATCAACGAGACGGGAGAAACTTCTATGGCCAAGGAAGGCGAGATTTAATTACGACGACCGTGATGGACCTACGTATCTGTCTACCGTGAATTATAAATTACAGGAGGAATATTACCTCCGGCATGGCAGGAAGAATAGAAAGGGGCACCACTCTGTTCTCATCTGCATTCGTAGCTTATCTCGATGCAATTTCGGACTACTAGCTAATCGCAGATCTTTCGATTCGGGAGGGACTTTTAGATCGCTCGAACGGCTGAAATTTTGGTTAGCAATTGGTCGAGCCTCTCATTTGTAAGCCACGAAGTAGACCGAACGATATTGAACGAATTTAGAAATTATATTATTTCATTTGCGATTTCTAAATATTTTTACTGGGGGTGTTGGAATATAAACGTGACTATTTTCATTCGTGCACTACTTTTGTGTGAAAATATTGTATGAAATGATTCTTGCAATTTTAATTAGTCAATTTGAAATTACCAGTGAACAGAATGAATTGAAAATCGCGAGGGTTGAGGTATTAGAGAAGGTTCGTCATTCTTTGTTTTTTCAATAATAATATAATAACACGATATACAAATTGTGGCACAATTTCATCTATTTTGTTTAACAGTTTTCTATACTATGCATAATTCAAGTGCTCTTCTTCAGAAACGAATATTCGCCAATTCATTCTATTCGTTCTATTGAATGTATTAAAAATCCTATTTCCTGTTTTATGTGATACTATTTTCAGGATTCAACGCAAAACGTATTGCGTAGTGCCAGTGAAATTTTATCTTAACGATCGGGCTGCTTTATTTCCACGTCGGAAAGTTATTTGTATTGGTTTGGAACTAATACATTCTGCATGCATGGGAGGAGTTCTGACGAGTGACACTAATAAATTGTGCGTGAAATTAGCGTTTGTTAATGGCACGATATTTTTTATTCGCCGCTGAAAAACGTCTAGCTCCAATTTCACAAATTATTGAAAGCGGGAGAAACGAAAGTTCTGAAGTACACGTGTGATAACTAGCTCGCTGGGAGTCATGAATCATTGAGACGTTAAGTTAAGTTGATCTGATTGTTCTCTGGTAGTTACTTTCCAAGGTATTCATCATTGTGTTCGCTTTCTACTTCAGATGCTGTTCCGATGTAGAACCTTTATGGAGTAGTCATCCTTATCCCGCTGCATAGCGGTGTTGTTATTCCTAGTATGCTCTATGCGCATTACTAATCTAATTTTCTTCATTCAGTGCTTAATTATGGAAGAGCAATGATCAAATAGGTCACTAGAATAGTTACATTTTCTGGACCACCTTAACGAGAAATAGATATATTCTTTAATTAGCATTTTATTCTATACTGTACGATTTTTTATTAGTTTCCAGCGTAGGGATACGAAATACTTATTCTGAAATACAATTTAAAGGCATATGATATACCGATATAAATACTTGTAAGCAAAAAATTTAGAATTCATATTCCGCCAACAAATTCCAATAATTTTCAATTCCACCACTCGCAAGATTTTTTCGCCTAAACAACCTTCGTACATCCTCAATTTTCTCCACACGATTCTTCGTTCGAAAAGATCGATACCATTTTTAATCCCGGAACATTTCTATCGATCCTATCAGGAACTCAGAACTCACCTTTACGAACCGTGTCGAAGTTTTAAATCGATGAATCGTCGCACGATCTACTGGACGTGTTGGGAAGTCGCGAGTTAGGTCTCGAATCAAGTTTAAATTCCTCTAGAATTTCCAAACGCGTCCACGGTGTCAATAAACAGGGGAGACATTCGATTTCCGGCCGGCTCCGCTCGACCAGAAGAATAATGGTACAAAATGGTCGTTTTGTATCGCGATTGTTTGCGAACTTCAGCACGCTGAATCTGGCCTAGAAGGTTTACGCGAATCAATGTTCCCAGGTATAAATATGGATTCGCGCGAATACGCGCGGTTTGTTGGCCGATTGTTCGATTTGCTACGTTGTACGAGGAAGCAAAATAAACCGGGCGCAATGTGCAAGAAAAAGGGCGAGGGGGAACGGTCTCGCCTGCAGAAGCTATAATCGATTCTATTTCTGACCACGGTAGACGGGAATAATTGGGAAAACACGTGCGCATGATTTCATCGATTTTCATAAGGAATTACTTATTTGCATAATGGACGCAATACTTTTTTTCGTGGATCGACCTGCAGAAAATTGATTCGCTTATCGAGAGTCGCAGGTCGGATCAGGGTAGTCGATTTTTCGAAAATCGAAATTGCGGCAATTCGTGTGCAGCACGACGGACACTGTTTGGTACACGGCCAAAACAGATATCCGCAGAAGCGGCGCCAGATGACAAAACTAATGGCATTAACTGTCAAACTGATCCGAACAGTGCATGCAGGGCAGCGTTAAACCCGAACGATATTTCTGTATCGATCCCTGCCGCGCGAACCCAACCCAAACCAGGTAATACCACTTTTTCCCACGAAACATCGTCCTATACCACTTTTGCGAGCGCTATCAGATTCGACTAGATACCGCCTATCTCTACACTCTCGATACCAGAGTGCTCGATACACGGGCCTCGCGTTTCCCGCGCTATCGTTCTCCAGAGCGGCGAAACGTGTCACCAGCGCCTTCTAGTTTCGTTGAATAATGGGAATATGCTTGGATAAGCGGCGTGTGGCTTTCTAATGCCGCGCTGGTCGTTGCCGGCAGGCGTATGGAAGGATACAGGTGGCTCGACGAACAATGCTCACGACGCAGCCTCGACAATGGAGATCATAATCAAGCAGTCGACGTGTAATGACTTATGGGTTGGCCCTGGCTGTCCGCGTGGCGAACAATAGATCTGCGACAGAGATGTTTGAGCCGGGAAACCGTGCACTTAAATTCATCGCTTCGTTTCCAGAGAGGCGGCCGTTTCGCGAGCGAGAAAATCGACCACCTATTCCGGCCGGCTCTCGATTCTCGCGCGGTCGAGCGAATGGAAATTGGGTCGAGGAGCGCGCCGATCGTTTTGCTCGACGGTAATGGCAACGGAGGAGCTTGGAGGAGTTCGAGGAGCTCGAGGACCACCGATGGACTGCGTTTCGAGGGGTGGAAAGGGTTCGCGTGTCCGTCGAGGATCGATTATCGAGAGTGTACGCCACCTCGGTGCTTCCGTTATATCGACAAAGTTGTTTCTGCATTGCGATGAACTCCTGCTTCTGATAGAAATGCAAGAAAACCGTATTTCACCTGTGCTATTTCCAGAGGCACTTTAATAACGAATTAAGCAACCAATTGAGTAATGCCACGAACAGACTAATCAAGAGGACTCTTTTCGCCTATAACGGGCCGAGCAATTAGGGATCGTCCATAAACTGCGTGGTCGATATAAAAGAGAGGGGCGGGGGATCTAACGTAAGTCTAAAGCAACGTTTTTTGGCATGAGATGTATGCAGAAAGCAACGGGCCAAAGAGTTCTTGCGAAACGAGAAGCGGAACTACTTTGTGACCTTGATTTTCTAAAATCTACAGTACAGCGACTCGAAGGAGATGTCGAAATTGATTATTCTCTTGATAAAATTCTTGAACTTCGAAACGACGATACGATTCCGATTATAAACGATTTGCACGAGTGGTTATTTGCTCGCCGTGGGTAAATTTCGATAATGTGTATAATAAAAATTATAACGGTAAATTTTATTTTTATGTCGATGCAGTGTTTAAAAAAAAATTATATAAAAACGTGACACTCTAGGGAGGGGGAGGGGGAGGTAAATGTGGCAAAATGTGTGTACCCCCAAGGGTAGAGCATAAAATTACACATATATGAATTTCGCATATTTTTCTTAGCCTTTTTAAGCCCGAAGCCCCTAACTGTGTAATTGAATCGAAGAACGTATCATTGTTAACTCCAATTTCGTTCCAGTAAATAGAGTTCTGCTGTATCCAATTCCCTAAAAAATGATGGGAGAAGAGGCATGCGAAGAGCCGTCGACTCTACTTCCCCTTCGTTGTTGAATATTCGTTCGTTCTAGGCACTTCGATTTAACGAGAAAAACTGTTGCAAGATGGTTCGTTACAGGATACCCCGATGTGCACACATGCGTGCTTCGTTATTCGACCTGCTCGATTACCCGAACAATGCGTATCTCCGCACCGCGTTGGCCCCAATTAGTTCAGATAATTGACGCTCCAAGGTGTACTCCTTCGCCACGCAACAGCCGCTCGACTCCCACGTCAGCGCGAGGCATCTTTAACGTTCCACCCTGTATATCGTGAAGCTGGACCGGTGGTCGGTGGTCAATTATAACGGCCCGCACGAATATGCAGCTTAAATTGCAGGTTCGCGTCACCTCGGCCGCGAAAGGGACGATTTCGGGCCGCGAGTGTCGGTTTCGAGAGTGATCCGATCAGACCTGTGCACGCGCGCGCGCGCGCGCTCGCGCGAGAGAGCTGCTCCCTATAACGCTCTGCCCGAGGTCAAATAATGCGAGAGGAGGCGCGCACCGTGGTCCCCGTTATACGCGTCCTGACCCCCAGACGTACGAATCGGGAAAAAGGGGAACGCGATAACACGTGACAGAAAAGAAGAACCCGTCGATGGTCGAATGTAACACCGAATGCGTGTTATGCCGACCCGTCGACGATGAAACGGCTGTCTGTCGATCGATAAAGGAAGACGCTCGTTGCCTGCTGGCCATCACCGTGGCTACCGGTTTTGCTTCGAGCCGAGATTCACTTTGGAATCGGTGCTCGTTAAAGGGACACCGGTTCCCCCCGGGGATCCTTTAATTATATCATCTTGACACCTGGGGGGGCCGATTAGAACTTTCGACGTGCGCTTTTTTCTCTCTCTCTTTTCCCTTCTACATCTTCCCTTTGCTTTATCGTCGCCGTGGGAGTGTTTTGATTGTGTGGAGCTACTGAAATGGGACGACCGATACGACTGGGGTCGAATTTTTACTTTTGCCCCTGGGTACTTTGCTATTTAACGTTATATATATATAAAATAATGTAGCTACTTTTTTACAAAATATATTATAACGCGTAGTATCGGACATCATGCGGTCTGTAATGAGCTCTGCACTTCTTAATGAATGAGTTTTCGAGACGGGCGATAGAGCTTGCGCTCCTAGGACACTATTCGTGCCCACATTGTACGTGTAGTACATAAACGGAAAAATGTCCTTCGATATAATCCCAGAAACGTATTGGAGCTCTTTCAAGTACTACTTTCGCATAAGATGAGACGAAACAATCGCACGAAATCACGCAGTGGATTAGTTCCTACAATATAAATCACTCCTGTGGAACCACATATTTCACTCATTCTTCCCAGTCCCCCGTGCGTATCACACTCCAGAATCCTCAGATTCCTGCTCGAAGAATCCACTTTTCAGGCATCTCAAGAATCCCCGCAATCCCGCCCATCAAGCCACGCACACTTCCTCGTGCATCGTTCATTTGAAACAATGTACCCGCGGATCGATGCGACGAAATCAATTTAAATCCCTGCCCCCATTCGAACGCACGAAAGTCACGCGTCGACGGGAAGAAAGAAATCGTGAGAAATCGTCGAATCGGCTCGAACCGTGCCCGTACCGAAGCTTTGCAAACGTGGTCGATGATCGTCTGTGCACCTTCGCCTCGGTACATACTTAGGTTTTTTGCCCGGCCAGTGCCAACAAGACGGCGCCAGGGAATTTCTCATGTCGGGGAGCGTGTTTGCCGGCAATTAACAGGGATTCCAACGAAATGAGCCACGTCCAGAGTGTACCGACTGCAAATTTATTTTCGGCCGGCGTCATCGGCGCGCCACGTGCAAAGTCTTTCGCGAAATGTGACCTCGCGTTCGTGCAGCGTATATCGAACGAATTGCACAGAACTTTTATTACATATTTATCCGAATGGCTGGATGGCCGTGCTGGGCGATTCGACGTTTGAAGAGCAACGCCGGAACGGAACGGAAATGTTATCGCGGCTCGGTGCTAATTGAACTCGAAGTGGTTCGTTAGCATATTGAATTTTTTTTTACCGCTCCTTCTGGCGCGTTTACTTTTCACTGTGATTAATTTCGAAGGTCAAATATTTGTAATTCGGCAGGCCCGCGTCCACTGGGCTGCTCGTTCTTGCGCGTTTTGCTAATAATTGCGTTTTCGCTCAGCATCTTTACGCGCGAGCATTTTCATGGATTCGCGCCGACATCGATTGGAGGTTTGATGTTACGAGAATTGAGGGGCAATTCTGCAGTGAGGTTTTCGATGTATTATATAGTGAACGCTGCATACGAGGAAGAACGCTTGCCTCGTTAAATCGTAAACGGCGGCGTACACCTGTATCCAAAATTTGTCGAAAAGAATTTTCCCAACCGAGCTACTTCCAATTTTCAGAAGATTCCTACAAAGAAGATTGCGCGGCTCTAAAATTCGTAGAGGAAACCCCTTTAACCGTTTGCCAACTTTCCAACGCGTGTGTACGTTACCTCGAAACCTAGACGCGGACTTAATGGTGCTTCCTTCTCGCGTACTTTAACCGAGGATACAAACGTCTACCAACTGTTTAGTACCGCGGTGAACGCGTTTATTTGTACTGCAACGGGCGTGTGTACAGGTGCGAATACAGGTGAATTACTCGAGGGCAAGAAACGAAGGGCTGCGAGTACCTCCAAGTACGAATTGTTTGCTTTGCGTCGTCGCTTGCGGGATGGTCGTAGTTCCTCTGAACTGCTCGACATTTTTTCCACGCCTCGCGGAGGCACTATTCTACGAACCTCGTGCTAATGGAACCATCGGCGTTTTCACGCTTTTCGAGGACACGATAGGATCGTTTTAGAACTCGTTTCTGGTAAACGTGTGCAACGTGGCCGCAAGGTGCACTTGCGTTTAAGTTTAAGAGGATTGGTCTTCTACTCGTGATCGGAGCAATGTGCACCGCGGGTCAGAAGTTTGGGACCACCGGGCATTTCGAGCTGCAGAGAAATCTTTGTCTGGCCGACAGTGCCAAGATTTGGCCTTCGCTAGAGACCCCAATATGAACGAAATAAGAAAATTCTAAAAATGCTGGGCACCTTGGGAGGAAAATCATTTATGATGTACCGAGACGCTTTTGAGAATCGAGAAATACTTAATGGATGGTTAATAAGATGTTAGCTGTTAGTTTCACATTGCGCTGACAGTTAAATGTTAATAAACTTTTCTATCAATTCGATATTACCAAATGTAATTAGCCGGTCGATTCATTAATAATTACCTGCCTCGGCGATCATTCAAGAAGAATTGAAGCAATACGAGTAGTCATTGAATCAATCAAACATCGCAGTTCGAAATCATCACCGTTTGAAATTTTGTGAGCCCCGATTAACCAGAATTCCTCGCGCAAGCAACCACGTAATCATAATAGTCATACTTCTATTAAGTCATCGTCTTTCAGCATTATTTTTACGGCGTTGTTAAAGTATCTCATAATCGGTCGTGACTGGATGAATTTTTATACTCGTCTGTACAGTTATATAATATTTACGCCGTTATTATACATAAAAAAAAGTCGAACAAAACATTAAAGAAGCCAGCACACGACTGTAAAAATTCCCAGCCCTATAAGTGAAAACAAAAATTCGAACCACGTGTGGCAAGTCACGCTTATCATACTTCCATCACAATATTGCGTTCGTTGCCATGACTTAAAGCTATTAAAAGTTTCTCAACGCTTCGTTCAAACATTAAAACGTTCCTATAAGAGTCTCCCATTCGCCGTTACATTGCAAAACACTGAAATTACTCCGTATCGCCTCTTCCCTCGTCGAGTATCATCGACAAAAAGGAAGCTTACTTTTAGCCTCGTTAACCCTTCGAAAGACCGGTAGCCCGAAAGCAGATAAGCTATCTCGACTCGTTTACCTGCGCCGCAGTGAAAGTTCGTATTTAGAGTACTTTAAACTCGACCGATCTATTATTCATCGGACACTTCGCTCGGACTTATTTATTGCCCATCATCCGTTCGTAGACCTGTCCATTTCTCATGATGCTTTTTAGTTTGACGAGCGATCAGTCATTGCGCGGATCGTGCGGCCTAATAGACGCGTAATTCGAATTCTTTCAGAGGGCAGTTTTCACGGAGGACCGAGCATTGGGCACGGCTCGAACCGATTGATGAACGATCGTGCATGAAAAAGTGGTGGTGAAAAAATAAATTGGAATTAGGTAAGCACCGGTTGCGCAACGTTCACGGTAAAAGTTCTGCCGTGGTTGATGGTGATTAATTGAATTAAATGAAAGTCTGTGGAAATCTATCATTTATCACGCAACATTACGTTGCATAGGGATCTATTAATCAAGTCACGCGAGTGCACTTCCGAGTTACTTTGCTTTTCAATCGAAGCTCCTGACTTTTCTTTCGTCATTCGACGCTTGGAGCAGAAATGAGTCGAGTACTCTTCCTTCGTACGAAATGTGCACGAATGCATTGGCACTATATGTACATGTGTGGAATCAATGTAATACATGGTGTAATAATCAGTATACATGGTCCAGGTTCTCATGAGGCTCTTATGATACGTAGATCGTGTATACGTTTAAGTAATATCGGAATAACTTGTTTGGTTTTTCGTAATGTCGGAATGAGTTCGCTTATGCATTTATTTTTTCTAATTTATTTTCTAATGCTGGTAAACAGTTGAACATGTGCAAATGGAAACGGAAAATTAATTATTGCTATTTTATTGGCATATATGATAGCATATACTTATATAAGCATCATATAGTTATCATTTGGAGTGAGAAGTCGAAATTTAAAAGTTACAATTCTAGAATACACGTGTCGAAATAAATTGTAGTTCACAATTCAAGTGAACTATGGGTTTGCTTGAAAATGTAATAATCTAAGCGGTATTTAGTAATTAGGCTGCAAATTACTCATGCTTCTAACAGTTTATACAAGTCGAAGCATTCCTTGTTTCTTACGTACAAGTATTTGCCTTCCACTTGACTTATTAACTCTCAATACCCCATTAAAACATCACCATAGACTCACGTGGGACTGTGCATATTAATGATATGCTGTTTACTTCGTTTTAAAAGGAAGATTTGTTTATACAGTGTATTAATTGTATTTACAATGAGTCTTATAATTTGCGTTAGACTACGAACTTAGTTTTGGTTCATATTCGTGGAAAGAATTAAGAAGGGAAATCTGCTAATGAATAAGTTAGAATCCTTTTAATATACAACATTTTCCATTTCACCTACATTCTTCTCCACTTCGTGAGCAGTTAAGAAGCTTAACTTCGTAAAAGTTAAAGTACTATAAGTGTCAATTACACTTGCACAATATTTTACCATTATTTTACGCAATTAGGAATATGATACAAACGGTATTTCTTTGCAAAATAAACAGTGGATTATTTAATGTTTTCTAAACTGCATAGTTTCACAATTTGACCAATGATTTGACTATTATGACTATTACGATGACTAATATGATTTGACCAATCCGAAGTCAACGAAAATTTAATATAAAAAACAAAGGTATTAGGCTTCGTTCCAGCCAATGCCGTTGGTTACACCAGCACGAATTATGACATATAACTATGTATAACTACTATAACACTTCTAAATGTCGCCGCATGGGCTAAAATTATAGTCCTTGCAAAATTTCACGATGAACGCCTTGCTCGATACAAAACTCTTGCAGTTTATATCTTTCTCAGTTTATTTAGTAGAAATAATATTGCAGCTAACATTCCGCGAAATCCCCCAAAGGCCTCCATCGTCAGTTTCGTTCGACAGTCGTTGAGGGATTCGAAGAAATTGCATTTCAATATCAATGCTGCGTCTAATAATAGGAAACAAGGTGGTGCTCCTTTTAAGAACCTCGAAATAGCTTTTGAGCGCGAGAGCCTGAGAATGCTCAAACGATATACGTTTTCTAGCCGTTTCTTTGAATTTGCATAAACATCCCCCACGGTGATTCATTTATCCACAGACAAGACCGACGATTAACGGCGCTCAAATTGAATTTGTGGGCTCGGTAAAAGAAAACAGACACGCGTGTACACGCAGAGAGTTCGATTACCAGTGAGGATTAGCTTGCTTCGAAATTGACATTTCCGGCCGCGCCTATTTCCACCGACTGCTACACCTTGCACACGACGTACACATGACCACCTGATATCGTGAAAGTAATTCCGTTTACCTGTCAGTGTTAACCAGCGCGAATCACCGTTTTTTTTTCTTTCATACCTTTTGATTATTATTTTTTTGTTGTGCTTCCTTTTGTCGAGGAACAATTTACATCGCTCGATCCTCCGTTGATCAAAAGACGAGATATCATTGAAATGAATAGCAGCGGTGGTTGCCTGTGCGTTGTCAGCGGGGGTGACGAATCAATCGTTGCGAAGGGCGCAAATTATTTTCTGGTTCGGAACGTGAATGCAATATTATTGTTTATCATAATCAAGTAAGATTTATGTGAACCGAATAGCACAATAATTTATTTACTCAGGAGTTCCATTAGTTGTACATAAATCTAACAAAAATGATTCGTTTTTAATAATTTTTGACTAATTATTTGAAACATTTACTTTCTGGAAAGAAATTGTGAAAATTGAGTAAGAATCTGTAGATTGTCTGATGACTGTAGATTGTGTAGACAGTCTGACGAATTCTCTGTTTAACGCATATGTACTTTCGCATTTTATTATTTATAAAGCTATCAAGAACAGAAAACAAATAAAGGAGCAGTCACCAATAAAAAATTTCCAGGTGAAAAGAACTCGGTGGTATTGATAATTCATGATTATGAAAGGTGAATTGTAATATAATACAATATTTCTATTACTTTACGAGGTGAATTAATATCTTAGCGTGGTTCATCTGAAACTAGGCAGGCAATCATTTTTTGTATACATCGCAATAAAAATCAGACAAATTAATTATAATCCATTGGGCATACAACGGTTCGCTCGATTCATCAAATAAATCAACGAGACATCACCGCGTACTACTTTTCCTCTGATCAGTATCGTTTTCTATTATTTGTTAGTTGTTTGAATACGCTTAACTTCGTCACCAGTAATTGTTTTAAAAAGTCAGAATTATGGAGAAATATAGCAAACCAGGAAGCTTTTATGCTGGCTTTTATCGGCAGCCGGGGCAATTTCATGCACGCAAGGCTAACTCTGTATACGAGGTCGGATTTCACGTGTTCTGTTAAGATCTTGACTCAGCTCGCGATCGAGTACGAAATTTAAGAAAGCTGCGTTTTAATTTACTTCTTCCCTTTTTCTCGTCTGTGACGTAAAATTAGAAAAGGTATTATTGAATAACATATTAGTCGAATTTTTATCTTGTTGCTTAAAAAATGGTTTCTCATGTAGCTTCGATATATGTATATTGATTACTATTAATATTCTAATTAAAATGTTAATA
This sequence comes from Nomada fucata, assembly GCA_948146005.1. NCBI lineage: Eukaryota > Metazoa > Arthropoda > Insecta > Hymenoptera > Apidae > Nomada > Nomada fucata. The sequence continues at coordinate 8,719,578 of OX411281.1, forward strand.
AGGACAGAAATTTGTTCAACGATCACGAGCCTCTCGATAGAGGCTAGTACTCCACCGACTGTAATCTGAATTGGAGGAATAAAAATAATCTACAATAGTTCCAAGATCGAAGTAAAGTAATATTCATTATTTTAGTTAATTACAGAAGGAAACGAAATAATTTCTGGACAGGACATCGTAAATGTACTGAACGCAATTCGGAATGCAAATTGATGAAACTGTCTAAAAATATAAAACTTAATTCGAGTTTCGATCGTCTATTTTATGAACTACATTGGTGCAGTAATTTAAAGTCCGTCATTAATTGTCTTCAGTAATAATTACATTCTGCAACTATTGCAAGCCCTCTTAAACTGCTCAAGACTAATATTTATACAACTCCTCACGAAATATAACAGAAAAATCGGTATATACATTCTTTCCTAAGTGCATAAGAAAATAGCCAATATAAAATGAACAAGTAGAGTTCTGACAAGAAATTGAACGCGCCACATGAAAACTTAGAGACCCGACCGACAAAAACAGAACAGCGAGACATATCATAAGAATACCACCGCGGAAACCATACAACTTCTGTCCTGAAATAAAACAAATTCCTATAAAACCCGTAATTTACAAGTTATCGATGTGTGCGCGCACGGTCACCACTCCCCGCAAACGAATCACTAATAATCCAATAAACTATATTTTCACTTTTCACGGTGCAACAAAAGTATCGAGTCGCTTCGATCTACTTCATCTCGATTATTCCCGTCGTTGCATGCTCCCGTGAAGCGAGTTTATCCGGGTGAAAAATTCGAAACAGGAATCGGAATATAGAGCCGTGAACACGGCATTTCACTTAGCGAAACAAATATGTAAATAGTGGTTGAAGCTTCGGGTTCACCGTCCTCTTTCCACCTCGACGGTCTTCCCGGTGAAAACCAAGGTCATCGCGGTGCTTCCGATCCGCGTCCGATGGACGGTCTCGCTTCCTGACCAACACGAATTCGAAGTACGCAAATATTGAATCTGCAGGATCACCACTTTGCCGGACGGCTCACGATCCGTTCGGTCACGGGCCACTTTCGCGACGAACGGAAGAAAAATCGGGATCGATCGCGAAGTTGGCTCTATGTGTACGGCCATTAGTAGCCTCTGACGATTGTTACAGCAGTGGAAATGTAGGTTTCGATTTTAGGTGAAGATATAACGGCGGGGAATATCGAATTGATATATGTGGACGGCTCGGAAGCCAATCACTGTAAGTACAATTTGTCCCGAACACTAGTTTCGTAGTTCACAGACCTCTTTATTGATAACACTGGGTTTGCGGAACGCGTCAAATTAAGGCATTTCAAAATCTGAAAGGCAAATATTAATGAGATTCCGTTAATATTATATAATTCAATTAATTGACTCTTCATTTCTAAATTGAGCGAATTAATTTTTTAAAGAAAATTCGCACATTTATTGGCAATCGTTAGTCTGGGGGAAGTCAGTAAAAATAAATGTTGAAACGTGTCCGTAAACCTAGTGTTAAAACTTTCAATTGATAAATTAATTAAGTCACTATTTTTATACGTAAGAACTAAGTGACGGTACTGACGTTGTCATTTTCTTCCAAGTAATTTATAAAAACCTTATTTATCTCGGTTTTAATGCTAATGGCGTACGCTGATTGGCTTCTGAATCCTCCATATAATAATATAATAATAAATATATGCAATATTTAAGATGGTGAAGAATACGTATTATGTTATTTGAAGCTTTCTTAAGCTGTTGCATTTATTTGAAAATATTTATTGCGCCTTATTATTTTAAGAATATTCAATTTTGCTTCGATAGTAAATTTTCTTCGAAAGATTAGTAAATATATTAGTGAGCAAAACAGAGGACCGAGTGAGTATAATAAAATACGCGTCTGTCATTCTCCCAAAGTTTGTAAAAATATAATCTTGAAAAATAGAAAATATATTTCATTTACGATTTCTTTAAATTTAACGAAGTCAAACTTCTTCGACATCAATTTCATCAGAAGCTTCGCACCACTGACTTCGTTTCCATCTAACACTTCCGCAGTCAAAACAGTTGACGGTAGTGACCATGGTTTCTATCAGAACTCACGTTCACCGAGCGATTACTCGAGCCTTGCACACATTCCGAGAATCACTACGAATATGTTGACCGTAGTTTGCTAGCGGCAAATCCGTTGGCGCCATGAAAAAGCAAAATGACCAAGAAGCAAATATTGAAGTTTCTGGAGGACAGGGCTGTACGCTTAAATGGCCTCCGGCAAATTCAACATGCGATCCAGATCGTGTTTTAAATCATTTACGGAAAGTACGGAATATTTTGGTGCTGTTGAATTTCTGGAAAAATATTTAAGCAAAGATTTAACGAAGTTTATGGCACTTAAAAATTCCGTGATACTCCATAGAATAACATAAGAATTATAATATGCCGGGAACCGAAACTGTTTTTGAAGAACGGCGAATTCATTTCAGTTAGTCAGAGCAGGTATCTGCGAGGCAGATTTGAGATTTGCAAAATAAGTCGTAAAATTGTGTGACGCATAAGAAATCTTCAGTAAATTCTTACATGTTCATTTGTTTGCCATTACTTCTTTTATAGTTTTATATTTTCTTGAAATGTGAGTACTGTGCTCGCAGTTCATTTACACAATTTATAATATGCCACTAAGTATACCCGGTAAGAAACAAATAAGATTTTTATAATCGAGTAAACGTGAGAAACAGAAATTCATGTTACTTTTCCAATCATTCGTTGCCGAAAACTGCATGACTTGAAAGATGACCTAACATAATAGTATTTTAGGATTTTGTTTTCGTTTCCTACTTTTTGTTTCGAGGGACATAGAGTAACTTCATACAGTGAGCCTTTTTTAATAAGTCGCTTTTTTAATTTTGTTCAAATTCGACCATCAAGGTGCTCGATCGGAGTTCAACTCTTTATGTTCCAAATATACATTCCATGAGAGAATTTTATATGACGATTAATTAGTAAACAATTGATTTCAGCGGGCAATATGATTATCTCTATTTTCTAAATTAAAAACAAATTTCGGTCGGAACATGAAAGCTACATCTGTAATAATGCTATGCTGCATACCTGAATACACATTGCGCACCAAAATCAATTTTTTTTACTTTTTCTTTCGGGAAATTGATCACTTTGATCGGCGTGATTGTTCGAAAACGCAACTCTGAGAAAGACCACATTTCTTCCAAGATGATCCAATATATAATGTACGATCTCGACACTCCGTGTACCAAGCTGTAAAAAAAAACAATGCCAATACCTCTGTACCAGAAATGCAATCAACAATCGTAAAAAATAATCATCGTTACACGCGCATCCGTGTGTCCGAATGCCTGAACGAAGAATCACCGACCACGGTTCGATTGCACGTCATTCACGAGCAATCGTCGTGGCACCTCGTGGAAACCGTTACCGGTAAACTCTCACGGAAATTACAATAGGTTCCGTGCAACAGTGTGGCGAACGTTCTACGCGTACACTATCGGTTCCCGATGGGAACGAGATAACATTCCGAAGCAAGAGAGCAGGAAAGCGTGAAATTGAATTACGACACGCGTTCTGGTAACGAGCGTTTAACGCGGTTCTCCTGTGCAACAGAAAGCCCGGTTTAATGACCCGCGCCGATCAGCTTTTTTTCATGTATCAGTCTCCGTGCGTCTTAATTATTGCACCGAGTCGAGGCACACGATGTGGACAGGCGTGCTTGGTATATTACCCTTTCGTCGACGTTGCACGAAGTGCATCGTGCATTTATCAATGCGTATTTTTACTCCATTACGGCTACTCTCGTATCGTTGGGCTCGGGGGTTTCTTTTTAGCGCATAGCTATTTATTTTTTGGATTGAAATTTATTTCTTTTGCAATTGATTTGATCGCGTCGCAAATAAGCGTCGCGCGTATTTTATTACAGTGGCCGTGGTGCAGCAAAATTTATTGCGAGGAAATATTACGAGGTCTGTATTGTGTGAAGCATAGTTTTATTTTTCTACAATTTCTGTATTTTTGAAAACTTGTGCCCTCCTAGTTCATTCTTTTCAAACAATGTTCCTTCTTGTAATTGGAGTTTTATCGAAAACGATCCTCAATTTACGCAACATTATTTTAAATAATGATATATTAATAATAATAACAACACCGCCTTCTAAAAATTGCCTGCTAACATTTTAACTTCCAAACCACTGCCAAATGGAACTTTGCCCAAGAATATTGAATGTCAGATGGGGAAACTTCGAGGGCTGTTTTCGCACCTCGAAGCAAATTTCCTTCTAATAACTAATTTTTAACACACTTCCTTATCGTGTCATGCATATCAAATATTATTGAAATCAGACTTTGCCTTTGTAAAAATGATACCTGTGTCACACTCTCGTCAGCACGTTCCTTTTTTGCGTGCAAAACGTTCTCACCCATTGCTGTTACAAATTGCGCGTTGTAAGAGGAAACAGAACGGACCAGATGTAGCAAAGAAAAAGTAAGAGAAAGAGAGAGACAGAGAAAGAGAGTTTTCAGGTGTGCACACGCTAATTAGGACATTTGTGCTGACTTATCGCGACATTACATCGCGCAGAACGAACGCGATTGAGATAAAGATTGAACTGCATCGCGAGCATTCATCATGCCTCGCCGTTTCCAGCTGCTTCCTTTTTTATCGTCATTACATCCCTCGGATCATTGCGCTCATTATAGCCACTTATTCAAACGCTGTGTTATCGTCGTGAGTATTTTGTCGATGCGAATTGGGAATATCCTGAGAGCGCGATTTAAATGTTATCTGGAACAGGCGTGCGAAGAAGTGAAGTTACTTAACCGTTTCCACCCCTATGTAATTTTAAAATCATATAACACGTCTGTATCTTAGTTCTAAAGGTTTATTCGTCTTTTGTGCACTTAACATTTATCGCCAGATTATACAGCCGTATCGTTCTACTTAGTATTACGCAGAATGGTGTTATAGCTAATGATTAATTGGTAGTTGAAGTAATGCAAATTTAATCTGCTTCAAATGTGAAACAATAATTGGGTTAGAACGAGTCGATCTATAAATTGTTCTAATTATACGGTTCGGTTCCAAGTAAAGACTTCGTGAGAAAAGGAAAGAGAATTTAATGTACAATAGTAAAAGGAACGTGGTAGCATCTACGCAGAAGGCGTAGCACAGACCTCGATATTTTTTGGATCTGAGTTCAACGAAAACGAGTTTAAATTGGTGGAAATATTGAAATCGATTTGTCGATTGGGGAATCGAACTGGGGATTGCTGAGCAATTAGGAATACTGCCAGCAGGAGAATTATATCAATGGGATAAATGCATATAAAAAGAGGCTTCGCGTTTGTGGATTACATGTATACATGCATATATGGCGAACTGAAATTGATAGTTACGATTCGACGAGTGTGTCACGGGATTATTGGAATTATAAGACATTTGCTTGGAGCAAAGCAATCTGAAGAAATGTGATGGAAAACGAGTGATTAACGTTTTACGATCCAAGTAGCCAGGATACGGAAATCATCACTGTTTAATGTTCAGCCGGCACGAATTGACAAAAAGAGAAGCGACGCAACGAAATTTATGGGCGATATGCATACAAAAACTGGAGGCAAGAATATAGAACATGGAGTTGTTAATTTACTAATTGTTAATTTATCATGGTATACGGGAACAATTTAACGTCACGGTTATTACACGTCCTTTGGGGGCTGAGAACCGGTGTGAGGAAAAAGGATACTCACGAATTGAATTGAAAAGTACTCGTTTATAGTTTGTCAGCAATTAATGGCTGCATAAAAGTGATGTTAAATGTACGTATTTCGTGACGGTGATCGAGTTCACGATATGTACGTGACTCTTTCGCCATTATTGAGGCTGGTGATGCTATACGTCTCTCTGGAATTCATTGTATGCAGTCGTTGAATACAATCCTTAATCCTTACACACCTTGCATACTACAAGTATGTGGTTAAAAATGTTCGTGATATTACTGATGCACTCACTCTTATTTTAAGAATCACTTTGAGATGGTACGAATAATCGTTCAAAATATTTCCATTATAATGTAGTACTGCGGTGATTCAATAATTTCAGGGCTCAATCATATTAATAAATTCAAAGAAGAAGTCTTCAATTACACCGACTACGTTAGAATCAGTATCAGGAAATCACTCGATTATTAGTTATTATAAAGTTTCGTTTAAAAAAACGAAATTTAATTCGAACTACGAATATAGTAAGTGCTCCTTTCTTTTTAATCAGTAATACCCCTCACTTACGCTACAATTAATTTTCCAAGTACATAAATCTGTTCATCAGCGTACCGAATCAATATACATACATACAGGATGTCTCAGTATAGACATTGTAAGACAGGACGTGGCGATTCTACGTGAAGAAATAAGTCAAAGCTGCAGATTGAATTTTTGTGATTTGTAATAATTAATTCAATAGTACTAAGCGAATGACACGAATGTTGGATTGGCTCTGGCAACATAATTTATGCATTAATAAGGATATCTATAAGCAATCAACGTTACGTACTCTTCAACATCGATTACCCAAATATGTAGCCCCGAATGAACAAAGTTTAGCATCAATACGGGAACGCTCTGTACAATTCCTCGGGGATGCAGAAATCGACAGAGCACCCTGGGGTCTTATTTAGAACCTGACACCCTTTAAGGGATCGCAGAACAAGATTCCTTTCCTTATCGAACTAAAAAAGTACAAAACCTACTCGTAATTTTACTTCAATGAAAGCTACTTACCCCGTGCTGATCACGATGACGATTCCTTTCGTCGACCTTACGATCCTCCGCGAGGCACAAGGTCTCGAGTGGTACACCGTGGATAATCATCCACATTAAAGGAGAATCCGCATCGAAGGTTACGGGGAAACGAAGCGGTCTGGTCGATACCAGCCATGGTTAAACATTATTCCTGATAATCAAAAGGCGCTGCCTGAGACCATTGAGAGAGAAATATTTCACGTTACGAGGATCGATCGTTGGGCTACAAGTCGGAATTAAAAAGAAATAACCCCTCGGTAGAACGTGCCGCTATGACGTGCGTGCTGGCTTGAAAAATGGATTCTTTTGTTCGAGATTTGTGCGGCGAATCGGCTGGTCAATTATGGTTATGGTGAATTAACGGCTTGGCCAGTACGTTAGTAACTATATGAACTATAGTTGAATTGATCTGTCTAAGATTTCTAGAGCCATTTGATGGAGATGGGTCTGAGAATAAAATTTGTAGTCATCCGACAGTATTTTGATACTGATGGAAAATAAATCTGTATAAATTCACGTTTGAAAATTGTTATAATTCGCATGCTTTTCGTGGCGCACTCACTATTTAATTAGAACGCAGACATTTGTATATTGTTATTGGATAATTCTTTTAGTGTAATGAATTTTTGCGAACATGTTTAGTCACCACAATTTTGCTGGCAACTTTTCTGATCAGAGAAAGTTATTTAGACGTTTTTAAATGAATTCAATTCAATTCAATTGCTCGATAGTACTTACAATTACTTGTATCACAGTTACGTATATAACAACATATTTAGTTATGAGTACGTGGTAAAAAAGCAAGAAACGTATTATGAAAAATCTGGGCAAGAGTTGAAGAGAATGTTTTATATATCGCATTTTAATTGAACGCGTGGAAATATAATAGCTCGTACAAAACAACACTTGCCAGCAAATATCCATACCCACCGTTCGTTCCGCCCACAGCTCGCTTTTACACGTTTTGAATTAGTTAATTAACAATTCCTCGCATCCAACATTTAGAACTGTCTACCCGACAGACCAATCTTTTACACTTCATCAGTATCTGCCACCTCATAAAAGAAAATCTAGCACGAACCGATCAAACAAGGACAAAAGTACACGGAACAAAGACGAAGAGAACAATCTATTCTACCGGGTTCCCATAGAAAATTAGTATCACTGTTACCTCGAAACAATGATTCTACCTAAACATTAAGTGCACCCACTCGACTGTCACGTTCGTCGTGATTCATGTCGCAGTAGAATGAGATTTATTGACCGCTGAAAAATGTTTGCAGACCGTGCATAAACGTGACAAGTAACATATTTATTGACAAGTTCAATCAGCTCTCTATAAGAGCGGCGTACAATTAAACCGATTGTTCGACGATCGTGTAATAAAAGATATTATCGAATAGACAACAAAAAACCGAGCCGCCCTTAAATCGAAATTCAGACACGCGAGGAGAAGGGTATTGTACAAACGATGCTCACGACGTGGATTCTCATAAAAAGGCATAAATGGCCTGTGGAATTAGCTCCGTGACATTATAATGAAGACGAGAGGCAAGACTAATGGAGGCAAAGTGACCCACACCGTGTACCAACGTAGCATTAATCAATGTCTCTCTCTCTCTTTCTCTCTCTCTCTCTCATCCATGAGATTGGCATCGCGGAAACAACATTTAACATTGACACCCCTGTGAAAATTCTGCGCAAGCATGGAGCACGGCGATTTTAATGGAGACCGGATAAATTGTTCGAATAAAGATTAAAATGCACGGGACAGAGAGGCAGAAATACATTTGACGGTGTTTCTAGAGAGATAGGATTATTATGCTACTGAAGTAGAAATGAGTAACAGATAATTGTCAGGAAGTTGATACTTTAGCATTAATTTATTTATTACGTTTAGATTATATAAATAATTTCTGAGTTACATAAAAACTTTTGTCTTAATACAATCTGTGTCTACAGATAATATGATTAAATTCATCGGAACCTACTCATCGAGAAATCAAGGATGAATAATTTGTCTACTGAATATCGTACTTATCCGAAATGAAAAATCCAAAAAGGTTCCCTATTAGTACGAGTGTGCCTGTAGCGTGAACCAACCTAAAAGAAGAACAGCGTTGCGAAGTTAAATTTTAGAGTGTTGATTTTTCTTCGTATTTGAGGAAGTGACACAACGAGAAATAAATCTTAATGTTTTGGTTATTTTTTGTTTATACGGTAATCGAAATCGAAATTGATCCATCAACTAGAACTTATTTTGTCAGCCGCAGGGGATACAGTTTCGAGAGGAGCGTGTTTAAAATTTTTAAGTATCACAATTCCGTACTCAAGAATCGATTTTTTCAAAGATCTGTTTAATTCGAAGTCTAACATGCAGCCAATTCCCTCGAATTATTTGCCACATAATTACCAAGCGCAACTTATGTGTTCGGTGAGATAAATAATTGATTTCCCAGGTCTCATCACGTGGAGGTTGCTGCGAATGGAAACCCATCCTAGTCACGGCCCTTCCTCCCTCCAATTAGTCGAAACCTAATTCTACTACAATGTGTAAAATGGAAAAACCTCCTGTTATTGTCACCTTGTAGAACGTGAACTAATTGATCGTAGTACAAATGGGACAACAAAAGGGGTATGTAGAGAAATTACGACGCTAAATTGAATATTAAAAAGAACACACGAAAGAAAATCTGCGAACGGGTTGAACCTGAAATACAAATATAGTAAATATAGGTGTGCTTAAAATAATATCGTAATTCCTTTAAAAGATAGATTAATGTAAAATGATTGCAGTGGTGAAACTGCCGTCACAAATACTAAGACTTAAAAATAAATACAACCTTCTTGAAAACTAGATCCGATTAAAATGTATCCTGACTGATTAAAGATCTAACTTAAAACTAGAATCTGTCTACCTAATGCAAAATCTAAGAGTTCAATTGAAAGAATAATTTCAATAATATCCCACCTACTTTGGGATGGAAAAGGTACTTTATCATACTCATGTACGTATAAGTATGTATGCACATATGGATGTGTTTGTATACCTAATTCTTCTTCAGTTGATCCAGATCTATCTCGTGCCCCATAGGTTCCTAGAACAGAATAAAGCTCACACACAAAATTGCAAAACCTACCTACAATTTTTTATTTAATAAAGCTGCCTATAAAAGTTTAAGGTTCTACAAACCCTGCCTAATTAAAATCTAGTAAATTGAATTCGTGTATAACCTGCCTACATAAAGATCTAAGATTGCATGTTCAATACAAATCCTACTTGCATAAGGAGCTAAAGTATAGAGTTCGATTTATAATTAGGCTTACCTAATTAGTAATCGAAAAAGTGTAATGGGTAAAGGGGATACAGGTGGGAATGGGTTGGGGGGCATATTATACGTTTTCTCATGAATCCACGTTTTTAGATGATTCCTTCCAATGCTTCTGAAACAACCAAAAACTAGAAATAATTAGTAAAATATTACAAACAATTAATTGTTCAATTCTCAGATATTGGATCGGCGAGGCACAAATTTAATTTCATAGTTCCCGTCAGATCTTTGATAATATTTCCGGAACTGTATTGTACATATTCCATTTTTGAGCCTCTGACGTACATACATTTGTTTAAAATATAATTTTCGTGCTCCTTTGTGAATCTGTAACAATCTCATACATTGAAACAAGAAACTTTTTCTATGGTCTTTTGTATTTTAATTGTAATATATTTCTTAAACAGTGAATCATTTCTCACTGAAAAGTAAGTAAAAAATATAATGAAGTTTCATTAAATACCCCCAATTGAATTTGTCACATTTCACTGAAATTTATTCTATTGTGCTTCTACAAAGAAGCGACAAACGATTATTCAGAAACAAAATATGAAACTTCTACTATCGCCATAATCGGCTCCAACTACAGCTAGGAATATTTTTATTGCAAGGATTTATAAAGAATGGTTTAAGTCGTGTGAGAGTCATTGTCGTGTGTCGACTGTTTATATCATTAAAGTTATTAGCCTCATTATTCCACCTGTTCTCTGCAGGATTGTTTGAGAGGAATTTATTAAATATAGTTCCTACATTTATTAGAAAAATTATTCAGCCATATGACTTTAATGTACTGTGAATGAAACATTAAGGGAACGAAAAATTTATGCAAACGGCAGAAATTGATTGATCATTCTTGGGCGTTCCCGTCATCAAAGCATTGCTTCTCCATCGGAAGATTGGGTTCAAAACTGATTACCATGACTTCGAGCTTTGGCCGTTCGCGTATTATCTTCTTGTGCATCAAGTTTGGTTAATATCTTTTACGGTAGAAGTGAAATTACTGATATTTTTATACGGTAAAGACTGACATATCGAATAATAAAATTATTGTGTAGTTTCAACAAATTAATAAGGTAAATAAACACCCTAACTTTATATACATACATAATCAAAGCAGAAAGAAGAAGAAAAACGGCATTCTTACTAACGGCAAAAACAATATGCACTTTTATTATCATCGTACAGTAATTTCAATCGGTAAATACATCGAAGTCGAAGGGTATCCGATTTTTCCACTACAAGCAAATGCTCATACTATATAATACTGTACGTTAGTTTATATTCGTTTAATACTTAATACATAGACATTCAAATAAATACTCTATTATAAAAAGATATAGTGATCGATTTATATAGAAATGTACAGGGTGGCCCGTAAGTCTCGCAGTATTTTTAAACTTCGCATAGCTGAGGTGATGCTGAACAACTTTTTCCCTGATTACAATATTGTAAGTATTTTCGTTTTTGAGTTATTAACGAAAAACGCTGGCCAATGAGCGCGTCCGTATAGCGCGCGGCCAAGCACCACCGCGCGCGGTTGTCATTGGGTGCATCGGGGGGCAACGTACGGCAAATATTACATCATCTTAAATTAATAATAATGTGTAATGATTCGTTATTCACGAATAACAATTTAATTATCAAGTCGTTTTATAACTGTCCCATACTTTTATTCCTTATCCGAAACGTGTAAGGTATTTTATTACTTATTAAAACAATGTTTGGATAATTATGGTTAAAAAAAGACGGATAAATAAACTTATCAATTCGTTTACGAAGTAACCTGCTTCGACGAAAATTTATCCTTGGCCCTTGGTCATTGTTCAGATCCTGACCTATCTTAACAATTTTATGCTACGAAACGCACGTTCCGGCGATCGATACCGATCTGATTCGCACTTGTTCCACACGTACACGACACGCACATTACCGAACGTAAGCGCGATTCTAGTGCGTGTGGAAACAAGTGCGAATCATATCGGTATCGATCGTCGAGATGTGCGTTTAATAATATAAAATTGTTAAAATAGGTCAGGATCGGTGCAATGACCAACGGCCAAGGACCCACTTTCGTCGAAGCAGATTACTTCGTGAACGAAAGGATAAGTTTATTTACCTATCTTTTTTTAACATTAATTATCCAAACATTTTTTTAATTAGTAATAAAATACCTTACACGTTTCGGATAAGGAATAAAAGTATGGGACAGTTATAAAACGACTTGATAATTAAATTGTTATTCGTGAATAACGAATCATTACATATTATTATTAACGTAATATTTGCCGTACGTTGCCCCTTGATGCACCCGATGACAACCGCGCGCGCTAAACGGACGCACTCATTGGCCATTTTTGTTCCTTAATAACTCAAAAACGAAGCTACTTACAATATTTTGGTCATGGAAACAGTTGTTCAGCATCACCTCAGCTACGCGAAATTTAAAAATACTGCGAGACTTACGGGCCACCCTGTATATTTTATAGTGAGTGTCATCTCATTTAACACATTACTGGCAGGTAGCCGATTAATCGGCCTTTTGTCCATGTGCTTATTGACCGGTAGCCTATTAATCGGTTGCCAATAATTTCAACCAATAATTTGTTGTTTATTATTGAGATACAACTGTTAGATTGTACTGCAAGTTCCCATATTCTTATATTTACCTGTTAACGTTCGCGTATTTTTAAAGAAAAGAATGGAGTCGGGTGGCAAATCTATCGGTCGGTAAAGCGTTAAAACATCTATTATCAAGCTCTTTAGAAACGCGTTGTACAAGAAGACCTATGCTCATATAATATAAAACAATAACAAAAGATACAATAGAAGTTACTACTCGTGGGTACATTTTCATATACACATGGTCACAGTGCTTGCCAGAGAATTCTATGTAATTACAACCAGTCACTCGTGTCGGTTCGGGCCTTTCTTCCTGCGACATGATTGAGTGACCAGAGGAACTTTAAAGCATGCCACTCACCGATCGCAGACTTACCAGGGATACTAGCAAGCTTGTCGTCATCGAGCCTATGGAAGCTGCTGAAACGTTCAAAGAGGACAGACAACATTAAAATCTTTGAATTTTCAGTATTTTTGGAATATGGTAAATGTCAAAGGTTATTGCAGTACAAGATTAAGGAAATAAACAGATACCCACCCGTCAAGTTGATGGATGAAAGCCCGAACTCGCCGAACAGGACGCTGACCCTACTACCGGAACACATGTTTCGAAAAATACGAAAAGGGAAGACCAAAGGGCTATTATCGCGCTCGTCTTATAGTTTTTATCGGCGAACAAAGGGATTCTTCTTCTCTGAAGAGTATTATTTCGGACTAAACACTGACTCTACTTTCGCGTCTCTTTATTGCTGTTTATATATAATTATAATTATTAAGAGCGGTGCGCTCCAAAAGCAATAAAATTACATTTATCGCTGCAAGCACTGACCCCACCGACCATATTGCGCGCGAACGTCAAAATTTTCTGAAGGAAAAGCTGCACACGTTAGAATTAATTCTAACGATATTAATTAAATGATTTTGAATGAAAACAATTAATGATTTTATAAAACGAGGGAAAGAAGGAAGGTATCTGGTATTTTGATAATAACAAAGTTATTCCATTAATTTAATCATTTCACCTTAATGCTGCTATTTGTTAAATAGAACGTGCAATTATACGTAATTCATCTTATGGTTCATAAAATTAAGGATTATTATTTAATGCGCATCACGTATTGCCAAATAGATATCAATTATATGTCATCCATCGGCAAAATCCATTCCCTTATAAAAAGAAATACGCACATTAAATGATACCAGTCCTTCATCAACGGTCGTCACACTAATTATCAAACATCGTAGTAATTGTATTTCAATATTCATGCAGCCTCAATATTTTATTCTGCGTCTGTATATATCTCCGTAATACGTCTGTATATGTCTAACTTATTCCGCCTACAGCATAGGACAAGCGTGATTATAATTTCAGCAGTAGATAGCACGTTGATTATGAGACAATTGAGTATGGAGGAAAACAGACGTATCGAAAAGAGCGAACTGATATTGATAGTACGCTGGGACATATTTGTTTGAAATATATTCTATATTTTGTATGCAATTACAGTCAGTCCTTCTGCAACGCGATTAATTCGTACCGTGTTAAGTGAAACGCAGAAGTAAGTATAGCTAACCCCGTGTAACACGGTTTCGCTCTAAAGCGATCTGAAATTTGCGGCAACTCCCTTACAATAGGGTTATTTGCAGCGCTGTTTTCTAAAATATTATATCCATGTATACATTAAAATTATTACTTTAAATTGTTCAACTTATTGAACGAAAACAATAGACTGTCGAATTTCCGCTCTAAATCACCGACCAACCACAGACCACTTTTGTCTGTGTTTCGTGACGTCCACGGAAGCGTGTCTCATATAGAACGGTTTCTAGGAATCTATTTACCGCGTTACTGGAGGATTACTGGAAGAGTACATACGTATAAATCGGGTGAGACAAATTTTCTTCTTAAGTGTTTCTTTTTTTCATTTTTGTCACACATCGTGCAAATCTAGGGTTAAAAACTATTGCCAGATAAATGTCACTATTTTTCGATAACAACAAATAAGAAAAGAATATTACCTGGAGTGTAGTGTCATGCTGTCCAATTATGATAACACAAATTAGACGAGTAAAAGGCACTGTAACACGTCTGAATTCATTCTAAACAAATCGCCCACTGAATTACACCTAAAACGGCAGTTCTGCAGCGCATTTTTTGTTCCGCGTTATACGTATAGAAATTTCATTGCTAGAATGCCGCGTTATAGGAGGGTTTATTGTATCTGCGTTTTAATTACTGCTGTCCAAGCCGGGAGTGGAAAATTCGCGAGAATTGAGAAATTATTTCTCCGTCTAATTAAATATCCTTGATCCCTCAATAATTTGTTCAATTTATTGTATTTGGGTATTCAAACGCCATGCATTACTCGACTAAAAATATCCCACGCGTTCGAACAATTTCAACTGTTCAGACAGTACTCATCGCCGCAGTTACTGTACTATATTTCTCGAGCGTTTCGAATATCCGTCGTCTCGAAGCATCCTCGCAACCCTAAGCAATGTGCCACGTTTGTCACGGTGACAACGAAGCGTCTTTATACTTGCGCGCTAATTTATCGTCCGCCCGCTAATTCAGTGCTCGCGTGCGAGGTCTGTTGAAAAATTGTCGTCCCAGGAACTTATTAGCGAGCCTAATCGCTCGATCACCATGAAACACTGTGTCGTTTTGTCGGTTCCCGGTATCAATACCCCGAGCAAGATGTAATTTATACATTTACGCATACCTCGAGTTCCTATCCAACTCTTGACGCTCTTTCTTTGATTATTAATTACGCCAACTGCTTGGACAGCATTGTGTCGAAAATAGAACTGGACGGATGAAACGATGTATTTTGGAGGGGTACAATCGGTTATAGAAGTATTCGTGCCACCGCTGTCTGAACAAGAAATTTCTTGAAATTAAGTGTTTCGCCCTCTCGCTACGGAAAGATATTCAGCAACTGTTTGCCAGAAACGAATGAAACGTTCTGTGCAACGGTATATCGTTGTTTCAATTGTTTATTTAAATTGCAGCTTTGGTAATTAAACGTAGTGCATAAGTGTTTACATATATGGTTCTTCGATGTTAAGAAAACCGATTTAATTTAAACGTAATTACTTAACTCTCTTAAAGTATGAACTTTATACATGTGTTCATTTAAAGTGAAAAATGTGTTACAAAAACGGTGAAATATCGCGCAATGTTAACCAATTTCTTTTATTGACAGTTTAACAGCGAGGGTAGGAATACTTATGGGAGCGACTGTAGTTCTTCCATTTATACTTTGTGTTAACTTTGTCGATCGGTTTATGGAGTGGGAGCTTTGAAACATTCTAATGCAAAGTTGAGAAGGCTATTGAGCAACTGCAGAATAATGAAAATTTTTCTTCCTCTTTATTTGACATTTGTAACTTTTGCATCGCCGTTACCACACTGCTCAACCAGGTGCAAAGCCGGCGGTTTAGAAGGTATAAAAAGAAGTAATTGGCGAGGTGCGGTGAGACTTGATGTGATTTAACTGAAACACGCGAGTGCTTGTTAAAATTGTGACATTTACAGGATTTAAATGCCGCGAAGGAAGTTTAAAGTCTGGGAATGAAAGTTACTTTATTATTGCGTATAATAAATTATCTTCTCAATAAAGCGATATATGGCACGTCCTACAAAATAACATTAATTATTAAACAAATAATATTGGCGAAGAGAATGGACTCCAGGAATTGCATACCTGCGTTATCACCACTACAATCAAACTACAGTTGGTGATCAAGTTATTACGAACAGGTGACAAAATTTCACATTTGTTTGTACTTTCATGACTTCAATACTAAAGTCTGACACTTCTCTTGTTCTTAACATATAGATACGCAATTCAACTACATTTTTGTGCCGCCTAATTTATGCTACCACTGATCATTCGGTACGTCTATTCATGTGTTCGCATCACTTCGTCTCTACAATTCCACTCTTGATCAAACTGCAAATGAACGGTAACTTCGAAGTGATCATAATAATTAAATCACTCACCGTATGTTAAATAATTGTACTATCAATTTAATGTAATTTTTCATGCTCTACACTCCTATAAGTTTTATTTTCAATGCTATGATTATTCGGCCCGTATACTTTCGCGTTACCCACTGTATCTATACATATATTGGAGTATGGTCCGCCTGAAACAAATGAATAAATAAATGAATGAATAATTCCAATGAAACGTACAACGAACTACGCTCAATCCGTCGACGATTCACAGCGATATCCACGGAAAAATACTCGAATGCGAGCAACTTCCTTCCGACTGGCCCGCGACTGTCGCGATCTGGTTAATTTATCCTCCGACGGCAAATTCTGTGCTCGCGTGCCTTCCACGACGAGAAAGCCCGATTATGGTGAGCCCGTATCGATCATCGTCGCCGTCAAGCGTCAAGCAGCCGAACGTGTGCGGTTCTAACGACAACGCATTATTCCGTTCGCGAGAGAGGAAACGTCGCGAATTATCCACGGCGGCTGGCATTCGATCTGGCGACCTCTCGCCAAGAGCACAATGACGCATTATTGCTCTTGGGATTTACGAGCGGGCCGACCTTAATATTAAAATTGAACGACCGTGCCCATTGACAATAGACGTCGACATTGTAGCGACGGGATCGCGTCGCGCGGGGCCGTGCAACCGGTAACTTCGCGCGAAACTCGTCGGAGGATGGTTCCGCTGTGAGAATGGGGACGGGAATGATATTTCGAGAATCCTTAGATACGGGGAAAGAACTTCTGTAGCATAATGTGAAATACAAAAATATATACAGTCCGTTTCACAGGAACGTGGTCGCGATATCTTGATACATACCTATTGTGTCGGAGCTTGTATTTATGCCAACATACAAAGTCTCCTCTCCGCAATCGACCAAGTTCACTTACAACCCCTTCTGTCGTTGAGGCCCACGGGCTTCTATTTGGAAAACAAAATCTGGTGGGCCTCTTAACGAAAAAAACCCGGCACAGATTGTATCGAAATGATTGCCGTATACCCTACACGCTCAGAAGCGGTCTTCTTGTGCCCATCCCCCGGAAGGACCCAAAACGATTGGTAGGGATGCAGCAATATAACTGCGCAAGTCTCGTGAATTAATGAACAAGTGGGCGCAACGGTATTATGGAATTGGAAGTTTGATGAGAAATGAAACCGGTGTAAGTGTAACATTATTAACAAAAGGGATATTATATTACTCTATTCTATTCTACACTGTTCTACGATGTTCTACTCTATCTACTCTACGGTCTACACTGCGTCGCAGCTCAAATACACTCTCTTACGCTGTTCGCTGTTACGCTGTTACGCTGTTCTACTCTGTAGATTTCCATTCATGTATCCATTCGTCCTCACCATTCCCGTCTCTCTCTCTCATTCATATCCTTAAAGCTAACGGTATTCTGAAAACCTAGAAACAGGGGACACGGTTCTGCAGGCCATCGCTGCTCGCCAACTGTGTCCCAGGTAGCCCGGTCAAAAACGCCCTGCAACCCAGAGGTTGGGTGCTCTGCACTCCCACAGTATAAAGAAGCAAAGTGTGTCGAGTTAGCTTCTTAGATGTACTATCGATTTATATAACATTTTTTACAAAAGATTATTATTCACACAGTGATATCGTGTCCAGGCTCTTGTGAAACAAACTGTACGCCTATCGGGGCAAGTATTTTCTGGAATATTTTTTTACGTGTTGTGCAAATCTTTTGTATCGCTCCTAAACGCAGGCTAAGTATCACAAGACAATAAATATACAGAATGTTTTTGAAATCGTGGTACGACTGGCACGGGACTGATTCCTCGCATAAAGCGGAGTCGAAAACATGGAATGATGTTTTTCGTGTGAGCCCTCGTTTCCGAGAAAATTAAGTTTGAAAATTCGCTGAGTACGCGTGCACTCGTTCGAAAACCGTGCATTGTACGAAAAAAAGTAATAGCGTATAAAATACTTGCCCTATGTAGGTTTACAAGTATGTCATATTTTTTGATGTAATCAATAATTAGAAGATAATCGAAAGAAATCGATTTCGTGAGCTTTCAATTAATTATTTCAATGTTTAAGGGGGGCACGTTTTTCCGTTATGAGATCGAGCGCAAATCGTGGCCAGACTACTTTTGTATGAATTGGAGTTATTCAAGAGCTGGATAAGAGTTAAATAAGAGCCACCCTAATGCGTCCTTAACGACTTTTCAAACTTCATTTTCTCGGGAATGAAGCCTCGTATGAATGAATAAGATTTCAGAAACACTCCATATATTTTTTGTTTCGTGATACTTAGTCTGCGTTTGGAGGAAGCACCCCCTGCCGGTTGTACCACAATCTCGGAAACACCCTGGTATAACTTAAATCACTGTCAGAACTACCGGCACGTATCTATTTCTCTTTCCCTCGGTTCGTATGGAAACTGATACTGTGCATTCGATATCAAAATTGTATTAATCGAAAACACCGAAAATCGACTCAGCTATTGTGCACGGTCGATCGATAGGGTGTACGCGTTTTCTGAATGGGCTAATTGCAACGGACAACGGATTGAAACATAAATTTCAACGAGTCGTGTCCACGGATAGGTAAGATCCTCGTGGAACCTGTTTTCGCCGAGGGACGACGATGGCAGGCCGTACCAAAAATGTAAAGGCGACTTATAAATCTAGTTCGCGCGTTGCGTAACGCTCGGTTACGGCCTCACAATTCAATTGTGGAAACAGGTAACGGTATCTCGTGAATGGCGATTGTCGGTGGTCGTGTCCAGGTTGTTTGAAAAAGAAGAAAAAAAGCCGCCAAGCTGAGGCGAGCTTCAATTTCGATTCCCAGTCGAGTCACTTGTGTATGAAAATATTTTGGATTGCTTGAATAAGAGTGAGAAAAATCAGTTTCATCTCCTCGAACGATTTGTACAGTTCATTTGTGTTCATACTCGGATCGAAGCAGTAACTCTTTTTTCAAGATACTGGAGAAATAGGAAGGTGCTAATACTGCATTTATTACTTTCATTGGGTTTATTATTATTAATTGTATTCTTATTCTTAGTTTTCTTCTTCTCTTCATTATTATTATTATTATTATTATTATTATTATTATTATTATTAAATAAACTGAAAACCCTCACTAGTATATAAACATGTGTAGAAATTAAGTACATCGTATTCGCTGCGGTTGTAAAATCCAAAGATTCACGACGCATAGCGATTTTTAAAATGTTTGTCAAGAGTGCTTTAAAATGACGGGACAAATGTCACGAAGAAGCCTAATCATTCGCTAAATGAATTTCATGAATTTGGTGCAGATCCTATTTAAAAGCTGTTTAATTATTTTTTGGGGGCTCATTGAATTGAATCAGCAGAGAAATAAATGAAGCAAGAAATGCATAATTATAATTTTAATTTGCACGTTTAAACAAAATTAAATCAATCGCAACAATTTCTCTGAAATATTTTCCTACCAAAACAAATAATGTTTTAGTGAAGAATGTGTTATATCAAATGTGAACCTTGAAACGAATATCTATGAGCGTTGCGTAACAATTATTCCTAGTAGCTCGATTTTTCGAGTCACTTAAAATCGAGGAAGTGACTTGTGAAAAGATTCCAATCGTTTATTTAAACGCAAGCACCTGCCTGCCTCGAATATCAACGAGTCACCCAAACAATTAATCACCTTGAATCGTTCAAACAAATCGTTCTCCCTAAATATAATTAATCCGTAATCAAATTTATTGTACGGCCAAAAAACGGTGTACAAGAATTCGGCTGACTCTAATTTGAAACAGTGTAATATAAAGATTCATTAAACTGTTACATACTGCACTGTGCAATCGTCGATATTTCCCATTCCCAACCTTGAAATATGGGTAACCTTTTGATGAAATTTAACACGGACAATTTTTGGTCGGACGTATTTCCTCTTCCAAGAGAGCAGAGAAATTCTCAATGGTTCGTGTGCCTCACACAGAAATCAACGGTTTCTCACGCCACGATAGAATCGCCCTCACCAATTTGTCTCGCGGTTGAAATGTCAGCGTGCAACGATGGCCTCCGCGTTCGATGATGACTTACTTTGGAAGTCGGGAATCCTCGTTGTCGGTGAATGGTCGGGAAATTTCTTAGGAAACGGATGAAATTTCCAGTAAGAGAATGCATTGATGAGACATATTTTGTGCGAACTGTGAATTTCTCAGAGAATTGTTCAGACAGGCGTATGAAAATTCTGGCAACAGGTTTCCTTTCTTCTGAGGATAATATGTTGGAATCCGTGTAAGAATTGCGCATGGTTTTCTTGGATTTATGTTCCGAAACTTTGGGTGCTGTAATCGACGAAATTCTTGAGAAACTTCGGGGTAGTAACATATTGAATACTTCCAGAGATACAATATAACTAATATTTTTCAATTTTGTACGAAAAAGTCACGAATAGAAAGTTATTTCTTATTGTCATGGAAGGGAAGAAATTCCTGAAGAAATGATGTGACTAGAAATTTCAATTTTTGACTTTTCTGGTTATGAATAACCATTATAAATATTTAAATTAAAGTAACCTTGATTGTTTTTGGTTATAAATTATAAATAATCATTACTGAAGTCTACAATGTTTTTTCGACCAAAAACAATTTCCGTCATCTATGTAAAAAAAGATTTTAGTTCAGTAATGATTACTTATAACCAAAAGCAATTTCGGCCGTTAATAATGGTTATTAATAACCAATAAAATTTTAGTCATTTATAATCGTTATACTTTTTCGATTTTGATTGAGACAGTTATGATGTCTGAGAAACGTGGCGCTTAATAATTGCATTGATTTATAGAAAATGTCACATCTCATATACATATACATATACATATACATATATATACAATGTGAAAACAAGGTGTATAATAGAAACTTAAGGAGATGTGGCATTTTTTATAAATCAATGCAATTATTAATAGCCACGTTTCGAATTGGTTTGTCTATAGAATGCATAAAATGATTAATATATTGTACATCTCTGACAAGCGTGACTCATTGTCTACGATAGGTATTATTCTCTTAGAAATATTGTAATAAGTGTATATGACGTCCATTCGTCTCCACAAGTGGTGTAATGCAAAAAACTAAAATATTAGTTTTTTAAAAATACTTTTCCACGACAAATGTTACATAACGCAAGAAACAGCGATTATTTATAGAAATATAAACATAGTCAATTTTTTTTCGAATGTAAACAGAGAAGAAGAACGTAGACAGGAATTTGCTTCGCCGGCGCATAAAAGGCTGCGAAACTGTATTTTGTATTGAACATAGTATATCTCCTACGTCTATAATTTCGAATGAATTTAATTAATAAATTATTTCAAATTCTGGACGACAACATTGAAATACCTTACGTATATTCCAGCTTAAATTACAATAAA
The DNA here is from genome assembly GCA_948146005.1 of Nomada fucata. Lineage (NCBI taxonomy): Eukaryota > Metazoa > Arthropoda > Insecta > Hymenoptera > Apidae > Nomada > Nomada fucata. The sequence continues at coordinate 8,741,750 of OX411281.1, forward strand.
TACAACAATTAAAATGACTTCTATGTACAGTCAGTCCCATAAGGACCTGTTCGCACCCTCCCTATCTATATATTGAAAGTAAGTGTCTAAGACAGCCTGAAGCCCACATATTTTTGTTATTAATTACCTAGTTCTACTCAAATTCGGTTCGATTAAGTTTTGCGCATACTGTAATTATAAAATTGACTGTACGTATACCTTGAATATAAGTATACATATATCTCGGATGTATTTTGCTCATCAACATATTGTACCTGCATAAACATCCACATCCTTCCAATAGCTTCAATAATTATTTCAAAATCAAAATATAATACAACAAAGAACACTCACGATCCCAGGTGAACAATGTGCCAAACACCACCTCGTCGGCCAAGTTTCCAGCAACATTCGCCACGTTCGGATCATTGCGCCGCCTAGTAGCAACAGCACAGTATGTACCATATGTATGTAAGTACATACGTATAATTGCCAAGAAGGAACGCGGTTTGTCGCGGAACGAAAGGACTTCTGTCTACCTTCGGACGCGTCGTAAAGAAGGAAATTCCAGCGTGCTGTATATCTGGGACTGTTCCGTGTCCGCGTACGAAACGCCTACGGGTGGCCAATAAGCTCGACACGAAAGGGCACTCGCGGTCCGATCTCTCGATTTACAATGCTGTCCCACTCCCGGGACAAAGAGTACTCGAGGACAACCCATACGTCGCGTTAAACCGCCCGTTTCCTAACGTAATCGTCCCTCTTTCTTTCGTGCGCGCGGTTAATTGTCGTGGAAATAATTGTACGACCGGCAATTAGCTTTCTTTCGCGGCGGCACAGTCACGCAGCCTCTTTGTCGGCGCGAAAGCTCACCCTCTCGCGGCCTATTTAGGGCGCAAGGAGAAAATATACACCGGGCGCAAAAAGTGATCGAATCGTTACCTGCGTTTTTCGACGGGTCGATTTCTTCGTTGAGCGTTACAGCCGGTCGCACGGTACACACCTCCCCATCTGGAAATGGGTTAATTAATCTGCAAACGATATTTCGACTCGTACATGTTTCAAGAAAAGCTTGCGAATATTGTTTACTGTATATAACGAGTGGTGAAATAAATTGAATATAGTACCGATATTCAAATTTTAAATATATAAGACGGATCTGTTTTACCAGTTACTTTTAACTGTTCTCAAAACAGCATTTACGAGGGATGGAAACGATCGAGAAGCGTGTGCGTGTGCGTGCGTGTGTACATACGAAACAGAAGAAGCCATACGAAGGCAGAGCGCGTGGAGGAACGTGCAGAAGAATTAGTATTTGCGTAGTCGGCACAGCGAGCGAAGCATTGACGTGAACTTTACTCTTACCATCATCATTTTTATTATTATTACTATTATTATTAGTAGTATTAACATATAGTATAATGTATGAGTGTATAGTTGATAATAACCTAACTTATCGTAATCAAGAGAACCGCTTCAATCCTACATTTATGTTAACGAACACTCGGTATATTACAAAATCTTATAAGAAAAGGCTATGGACGTTATTTATTGTGTATGGTGACTGGAGAAATATTTTCAATATAGTACTGATATTCAGATTTCAAATATATGCAAGACGAATTTCTATTATCTGTTACTTTTAGCCGCTCTGAAAATAACTTTAATGTTAACAAACACTCGTTACGCTACAAAACAATGATATGTACAACTATTTCAATTCTTGTTTCTTATTTCTGTAATGATTTCGGGAAGAGTATACTTGCGTATGTACCATAATCTGCAGTCATAATATTTAGGCATTTCAGTTACTGCAAAATCGATGTGGAAAATAGATTTTAACGCCGTCTTGCAACCGATATAGAATCGAAAAAATAACTATTCCAGACCTGATACGGGAACAAATATACGAATCATAACGGAAACAGATATAGACAGCAATTTCGATTCCTTGCAACAGCTATTAAGAGTGAAAGTTCATCGCAACAACTGTTTCGAGAACCGAAATCGATGTTGTAACTGTTTTCGAGCCGCGCAACTATCTAAAAGCTTCTGCTTTAATCTTTCTAGAACGACCGCATTTTTCACACCTTATTTAATATCTTCGCAAGTCATCAATTTGCAGACGTATCCATAATTTATTCTAAATGCAACAAATAATTTAAACGATATTACGGTTTCAAAATATAATTTCTTGTTCCTCATGGAGTTTAAAAATTCATAGACTTCTATAATGTATCGAAGCCGATACATGTAACAATCATCTTTTCCAGCAATCTTATTTTCTTTTTACGTAGAAGCATTCTATGATTATCAGGAAATTACGGATATATAAATCGCTGCAAAAATTCAAAGTGAAAGTCTGCAGCCGGTTAAAGAAAAACTTTCTTTGTGCTTAAAGACAAATCGGGCAATCGATCAGATATCCCTAAAAAGAAAGGTTTGCAAGGACGCGTCAAATTATTAATCACATTATTAACAGGCAACCAACACCCGGTCAGGGGATCCACCAATTACTTTCAACGCTTACGTGCTATTATCCAAGGCAAGTCGGTTGCAGCGGCAAATAATAACAACGTAGCAATGTTACGTGTAGCAATATTTTACAGATAATATATCCCATTCAAGGCTACTATTAAATTTCTCCTCAGCATCACAGATATACACGCGCTCGTCGCGAATCTACTCGATCTGATACCAGAGACGTATTATGAAATTAGGTTTCAAGTTGATTTCCTACTGATAAGAGTTTCACGTTCCACTTTGCGACTTTACTACGACAAAATATCGATTATAATTATATGAGCAGGCAAGATTTTTCTTTCGGTTACATATTGTATAAGACGTGTTTGCTTTCGTTGGGTGTAAAGTAAAACACGTTAGTACATAGTAGGTAAACGGGTCCCATAAGAGTTTCAAAAAATGTCACACAGCTCCGAAAATATTGACTCCCGGTTTCATCAGAGGTAATATGTAACGCCGAATCAAGTGTCGGCTAATTTGTTGAATTTTTTACAAAAATAAAGTACAAAAAATAAGTACAGATATAACAGTTATATGGAAGAATGCAAAACAATCCATTAACCCTTTACCTATTCTTTCTTGCTAAGCACAAGTATTAGATCTACCGAAAAGTTCTGTCCGGTAATATTAACTCAAGTTTGACCGTTATATGGCTGCCTCTTTTTACCATTTTATTTCTAAATATGTGCTCCTCTAAATTGCATTAGTAACAATGGATATTATTGTTCAGAAATACAATGGTAAAAAGAGGCAGCCATATATGCATGTTGAAACTCGAGATGACATTATCGGACAGAACTTTTCTGTGGACCTAATATATAATAATATATAATATGGTGCGCGTTTAAAAGCACAGTATTCCTTGCGTTTATAATCACTATTGTGTAATCTACCAAAAGGGGGGAAACCGAATGAAAATTACAGGCGTACGATTAATCGAGCTTTCGCATCTGTACAGCATGGCCCGGGTACATCGTCGAAAGTACTATTGTCTCGATACCGATGACCTTTCAATCCTTCCGGTCCCGTTAAGCGACTGTAAATTAATTTCGTGTAAAACAGCACTCGTCGTGGCCGCCCACGGGTCCCAAATCCTTTGTTCGTGTACGATCGATCGACGCTTCGTTAATACTGCCCCTGGCGATCAGTTAACCCTGCGTGGAGTATCTGTTAACGTCCTCCCCAGAATGCTTATCCAACACTCTCTGTCCACCCTTTTACAGATCCTACCTGACCGCGAAAAGTTTAGAAAAATTCGTCTGAGCTCTAGCCTCAACTCGGTTTAATTATTTGCAACTTTTATTGTTTAAGGCACTGGTAAAAATAGAGACACTAATCAATAGACAGAAGAATGTACTATTTTTCTATCGATTGCGTACACTGTTTTAGATTACTATGTTTTAAATAATTCAAAATTATATTGATTTCTATTGAGAATAACGTGCACCTCGCGATTATAAGTAAGTAAATGATTACATTTATTCGCAAATGTAAATATTGTTTTCTATTTTTGGACAGCAACGTTTAGATTTGCTTGGGAAATTGAACGAAACGCATTTCTCAGGGTAATAATTTCTTTTCGTTCGACTGGTTTGATATTGTTATTACATTCAATTCTGAATTTGAAATACCATTCACCTGTTCACAAGTGCGAGAAAGTTCTGAGACGTAATAGACAACGGTTATCTCGGAAGTAAACAGTACAGGAATAGGTGCAAATAGCTGCATTTAGAGTCGATCTCATACGTGTGGGGATTAGAAAGCTCAAATGATATCTTACCCTGATAGCAACGTCCATACTGATAACCGTTTTAAAATTATTCTGAATCTGTATAAAACGTTTCTCCTTTATTAACATATCAAATCATTTTTAAGCAGGGAGTATCAGGTGTATTCGTAAATTTCGCTTTCAAGCTCTATTAAAATGACTTTTCATAGGAATAACCGTTGTAGCAGCGCAAGTGATTTAGACAGATAACGTGTTGCTGAAATATTTGAGGAATATATTACATTAAGAAAGATAGAGCTAAGAAAATGTACTTTGATCTTCTCCAAATATGCACCAGCAATTTTGTCCTTCCATTCCTCTGCATAACCGTATATGAAGTATGTATAGAAGTTTACAAATTTTTAAAACAAGTAAGCACATCTTACAAAACGATGGAACGCGCAAATTTGTTCGCAAGAATAGGCTAGACAAGTTGGTTTTAACACTTGATCGACAAAATTAAACAGCTGCAACAATGAATTCAGGGGCCGTTCAAAGTACGAAGATTAATCAAATTTCACAGGCGCCGTTCCGCTGGTTGTTTGTCGAAAATTAACATTACTTCGTTGGATAAAATGTGGCTGCCCAAAGTTCCTGTATCGGAACGAATTTGTGAACACAAGACGCGCATCGTTTAATTGCTCTTAAAATTTGCAACAAAGCTTTGCAGGCTAAAATAAATATTGGGTGCTAAAGCAATGTCGTGACAATAATATGTTTTCCTTACTTTTTGGAAGGAAGATAGGCGCTTCCACGCACTTTGGAGCACAACTAAACTGTCGGTCACAAAACTCTATTAACACTTCGTTATTTCGAGAAACTGGTAACGAAAGAGCAGCGGAATCAAAGTATTATGTAAGACTTTAAAACCACTCAGGCCATCCGTGTCAAGGTGTATTTAATTTTGACAATCAAACATACACGGGGCCCACGACAATTAAATCGGCGCATGGCGTTGCCCGCAAAAATTTCAATGGATTCCCGCGTGCCATGCAAATATTTATCGTTCTTCGTTTGCATTTACGATTCGTGTACTCGAGTTGGGACATGCATGAAATCTCCTGCCTCCAAGGATAGCGCAAGCACAAGGATTCGGCCTGTTCTTCGAATAAAAATGTATTTGTCTCTCTGAACTTTTTATGCGGCACATATTTGGTATCTTCATTCATAACTTAGGTGTAGGAATTGCATCGTATCTTGTTTTAATTTAAGTCACTTTGGCTGAGCAATTTGTTCATTGCCGGGATACTTAATTCGATCCATTGAAATAAGAATACTTTCACCATTATAAATGAACGCCAGGTAGTCGGGAACAAACTTAGGCAAATGTGTCCCATTCGAAATAAGATTAATAGAATTAATAACAAAAATCATTTTTACGAAACATCATGATTACAATTCAACAGTTAAAATGATCTTTACCATTTGTATTTCTGTCAAGTTCTAACAAAAGATAGAAACGTCAAATAATTTCGATTCCTCGACTGTCCAGTTTGAAGCTCAGCAATCCAAGATCCCTCAAAATGTTGTTAAAACTTTATCCCACAAAATACACCCCATACCCAATTATATACTTCCCCTTGTATCGTTTGATAATCCAACCTGCACATTTGTTGAACGAACAAATTCGAAACGCGGAGGACGAAAATTACGGATGAGGACAACACCTCTCGCCTCCCAGGGATGAGCCACTTTCACGATGGGTAGGGGGTAGAGCCCGCACGGCCACAGGCCTGGAAACCGGGCACGTACAATGAATTCATCCACGACCCACACCGCGGCGGAAAGTCGCCGCAATAAACTTTACGACACTTAGTAACAGTATCTGCAACGACTCTCGCGGGCAGAGAGACATCTCGCGCGAAGGCGAAACGCACGCGAGTACTCGCGCCACCCCGCCCAGACCGAGCCGGTACGCGCGCGCTTGTATCTTTATCACCTGGTTTTACTGCACCACCTTCGAGCCGTCATAACAGCGTCTCGTCGTCGTTGTTCCTTATTAAAATCGACAACGAAGAAAATAAGAAAAAACCCGCGCGCCCACGTTTCGCGGGAATCGAACGCGGTCACATACGAGCCGCCGGTTTAAGGCGGCTGCACACCGAACGCGAACGACGATCTTGAGGTGATCGAGGTGGTTCGAGGTCGATTTTTTGTGTAACTTTTTTTATTTCAACATTTTCGGTGGATTTGCTTTAATCTAGACTGACCAGTTCTCCGTTTAGATCTGTCAAATGTAAACGATTTGCATGTTAATTTTAAATCAGGATTGGGTCATGTAGTATCACGCAGTATAAGAATTAACAGGACCAGAACGGCGGTAAATTAATAGTACCCCGCGTTAGGGACTCGTTTATTCTTGGCATGATATTTCGTTAATTGAAAAAATATATCTTAACATTTTTAATGAAGAGTAATGAAGACAAATATTTCATTTAAACGGGATCGCTTTACTGATAATAAAATTCCCGCTGCAAACAGTACAAAATTTCATCGTACAGTATACCTTATTTTTATAATTAAAAGGAACAGCTTCGTACATAGGGAAAATCTATAATCGAAGCTTACAATTCGATAAATAAAAATTTAGTACATATTAATCGAATATTTGGGACCAATTTTTAAATACATAGCTGCTCACACCAAACTACTCATCAGGCTCAATCTCTAATGTCTATTAAACTGTTAGTTAGACCAGCCCTGTAATATATTAGGTTAACGAAAGGTTAACACTATATTTATTGCGAAAACAAGATTACAGACGAATAAAACCTAGTTACCAAATTGTACCATCTTCAAATCCATATTGATCAATCGTGAAGTTGCGTTAAAAATACACTGACAATATAAATATAAAAATATTGCATTGCAAATATAATTCATCTTAGATTTTGGGGTGATTTTAGGGAAGCGTGGGGAGTCTGTAGTATCTTGCACGGTCATTATTGGTACCAGTTGGTGGATTTTGATTGAAATCCAACATAGTCCTCGAGAAAAACCACCGCGGCCTGCTATGTGAAAAAACCTTAACATCGCCGCGTCGCACACGGAAGTCGATTCAGGCTCAACGGCTTGTCACGTTCGTGTCTCCCACGTTTTCCACAGCTCCGCGGAAAAAGAAGGATCCACTGACAATCGGAACCTCCGCGAAAGCGAGAATGGCGAGGCGTGCGCGTGGAGCTGGGGAAAAGCGGCCACGTCCGGATCCAATTAAAATTCACGGCATCGAATCATCTTTGCGGGCTGGGGGACACCGGGGCTTATGGCGCGGCAATAAGTCGTCTTCCGGGGAAATTTCCAGCACGGCGAGACGCCCGATCTAATTAACAGAAATTAATTGCGCCGGCCCACGTACTCGCTCGTCGATCTTCTCTCGTTTCCCTTTTCATAGAACGACCGCACGCACGCGCGCGACACACGAGATTCTCCTCGTGCTACGCTGACGTAAAATCTGATCCCGCGACACCTAAAGCCTGTCTAATTAAAATACTCGAGAGATTTTTCCCTGCGGGGTTAACTACGCGGTCCCGCTGTTTAATTGGCCGAGCCGCGTGATCTTGAAGGCGGATAGAGTTTCCCCGCGGAGGAGGATACGTTTGCGCTTTCTGTGCTTCCCGTTTGAGGACTCAGAGGAAGAATATAGTAAATCATTTTATGCCACAGGGCTTTTCAGTAGATGTTCTAAAAAGTTGCAACTACTGGATTCAAATGGTTTTTTGCAATTGTGTACTGTAACCTGACAGTGTTACGCGCGATCGTCCGAACCGTACAGTCGCCCGGCAAATTGCGCGCACGCTTATGTTGGCAATGAAAATTAGTAGAAAAATCAATGCAACACACGTATATTCGAAACTAAAATCGCTATATATATTTTATCCGTACAAAATTATATTGGTACAACAAATTTTAAACAAAATATTTAGTCCATTTATGTTTAACAAATTTTTGTATTTTTATTCATTTCACCGCTCATTTTTTATTATCAGCGTACACGTAGATGTGCGTAGGCGTGCGCTAAATTTTGTGATTTCTGGTATTCAACTTTTCGAGTGATACTCGGTTACGTTATTTTGTCACTTTTGTTTTCTGTCTACCACGAAACGTTTGTGATTGAAAATAGGTTTCAGAGCTTGCTATCTGCTTGTTAGCATTTCGAATGACTAATTCGTACACCGGTACAGTACATTAGAGAATACGATTTATATGCACGTTAAAAGTATTACTTTCCATTGACGTGGGCTATTGACGGCCCACGTGGAATTGAACGTGTAATGGGTGTATGTAACCGGGTGGCGATTATGCGTGGTCTCGATTATCTAGGGTCTCGGTTGTGCACTTACTTGGACTGACTAGGAGCATTGCAAGATCGACGTTGAGTAGAAGATACTGTTGATACTGAAATGTGAGCACGATAAGGCACGAAAGAGCATTCGTGAGTGCGAATCAAATTCTAGGCTTCGCGGCACAAGGTACATCTTTGCTCCTCCAATTCCTAATTTGCTCGTACACCTCAAACATGTTTTTCACCCCGGCCCTTGCACTATTTCCTATCATTAGGTATTTCTTATTGCACATGCGAGTTTACGAAAGGCTATGGTACCGTTCATATGCCAAACGAATTTTGAAGGCATTAAGTAATTCCAGAATAACACTTATAGAAATAGAGTATTGCGTACCTGACTTAGAAATAGTAACTCCATAGATCGAATCTTAAAATATTTTATAACAACTTTGCGCAGTTTAATTCAGAAATAAGCAGTCTCACAAAACTAGAGTTCAAAAGGAAATCACTCGCTCTGACTTACACAGGAATCTTAATTACCCTTATCAATCAGAAAATGAAACTGCAACATTCAACCTACGCTTGCGAAATTTTGATTCAACATTATTTAGAGGTCCCTATTTACACAGTATTACATGCACACCAATCAGATACACGACGATCGCGGCAACTTTTATGTCTTTAAGATCGTCATAACTTGTGCGACGAAACGATATTATATATTATGCACAATAGCACTGTAAGATTTTTTTTCGACTCCTTTTTCTTTCGCTGTTTCGATTAACATACTGTCACATACGTTAGCAAACAAAGCAAGGGATAAAAGAAGACTACGTATGCAAAGGTCTGCTGCATCGGTTATTTTAATTGGCCGCAGTATAGAGGATGCCGCTGTGATCGCCGACATCGTCGGCTAATTAAAAAGACGCTAAAGACACCTTTTCCTCGCTTCTCACGGTGCATCCCGATGGCAAGAAAGAATGGACAACTGAACGGAAAGATGCATCACCGTGAGGAAAGTATGCGCAGAGATAAGGAAATACGTGTGCACGGTGTGGCCGAACGAACATCCCGATTTCCCGACAAACAACTTCGATGCTGATTACAATTACATTACTCTCTCTCTGCCAGTTTTTATGACAAGTGCTCGCGGTATCTCCGTCTCTCGATTACAAAATCGAACTCACTTTCTCCTGAGGCCGGAGACGACAAAAGCTGATAATAAAAAATATAATGTTTCAGTAGCATGAACTTTGTATCGCATAAATACATATTTGGAAATAGATTGCCATTCACTCTCTGCATTTGTCCTCCTTGAATTTTATTAAGGTTTGAAGTATTTAGAAAAATTGTTTGTTAAATTAACTGATTCCGAATCGGTTACTCGAATCGGTGAATCGGTAAAATTCGTTTAATAAATTGCAAAACAGATATTCGATGTACGTAGATTAAGTTTGAGCACTCAATCATGGATTCTAGTGTACCCTGCCACAGTGACCGCTATAACCAAATCGAAAGCCTTTCAAGTACCCTCAGACTGGCAATGGGGCAAGCAGGCAAATAAGAATATTTTATAACACAAACCCAAATAAAATTAGAAAGCCAGTAAAATGAAAAGAGTCGAACTAGCCTCGTTCTAACATACAAAAATTACATTACACTCTTTACCAGTTTTTATTACAAGGAAGTTTATTATTATTATTATCTTTGTCGATGTTGATTGAAACCATTACTGTATTAGTATTTGATGCAAATTTTAATACTTAACATTTGCACGCTATAAACGAAAGCAATCCTAATTTTCACATCATCCTGAAATTTATACCTTACCAAGATTCTAATTAACCTCTCGGATTACACGGTATTCATCCACTGTCATTAAAAACCCGTTAAAACGGAAAGGCCGTCCAGCAATATATTGACCAGCTGTTCAATAAAAAATATAAAAACTATACAAACTTTAAAAAATGTGCTACACCAAAATTATACTCTGCAAATTCCAAACACTTGTTGAAGGAACTGAAGACTATTCTTTTAAAAACAAAAACAATATGAACCGCAATACGCGTCAAAACGGAGGAAACTTTCCCAGCTACCTGATATCACAAATAAAAGAGATCACCCTTACCGCGAGTGTCGTCTGAAGCCAACGGACAAAGTTCGTTCGGGAAACCATCGAATACCGAACGATCGCGATTCCGCCGTAATGGGAATCGTCGTTTGAAAAATTGGCGCATCCATGGAGATCCAGCGGGCGACGGTTACGAAGTGAGAACGTCTTCGACGAGCAGTAAGCGACGGCGTTTCGTTATCGGACATCGGGCAGAGTGCACCGGCCCCATCACACCTTGGTCCTTCCTTCCTGCGCCGGTGTGCATCGCGATCAACTGGCTCGCCTCCGAGAATCGATGCTCGTTTCGAGTTATGCAACTACGTAGATCTCGATAGAAACCAGCTCTTTTAGCGGATCGAAGCAACGCTTCGCCAGCCGATAACGCCCCGGAGAACACCGTAGCCGCGCGATAACGAGCGGATAATTCGTATACCGGCGTTATTCGCCGACTACCCCGGTGTTAATCATGCTGCCCTACCACCGATAACGCGCTCCTATCCTTTGAAATTGTAATTACCAAAGGGAAATGGCGTGACTACAGGCGGAGAGATGGAACTGGACGAGGTGATTTTTTTCCCGGATCGATGACTGCCCGAGGATTAACAGTGTTGCTCGCGAGTGGTGCTGTATCTTTTACGGTGGGTGTTTGAAACGGTGGAATGAGTTCTCGAAAAGGAAAATTAGACGAAGGTTGATAAGATGGAACAGGTATAGGCATTTGTGTCATGAGCGTTTCATTTTTTGGTGTATAGCTTTGATACATTTGGAGTAGTCGTACGGAAAGGGTTTCATTTTTTAGTGCTTGAGAATAAATTATTATACATCTATTATGAAATGTTTCGAGGTTTTATAGAATCGTTTAATTATGCTTGAATGCATTTGAAGCTACTGTACATAAATTTAGTAGTGAATGGAAATTAATAATCGTGGTAGGTATTCGTTTAATTTGAAAGTAGTGTACTTATGATTAATGGAATCGCAGACACTAAAGCCTTTAAGTGCAACAAGGTAATTGAAACATGAATGCTGCCAACTTGTATAACCACGATAATACAGAACGGCACAAGGGGAAATTAACTCCTTCGCGCATTCGTTAAGAAAACCAAAAATAAAAAATGAATCAATAAAATAAATATAAACGCAACCTCGGTAATATTCAATGCTGTCATTAAATATTTAAGAAAGAAGGAAGAAAATTCACTTTTTCGCTGACGTTTCTCCTTTCAAATCGCACAGTTGAATGACTCGCACACACTCGATGAAAGGAAACATGTGCATGGCGCGCAGGAAATGACGAGGATGACGACGTTCGTGATTGGATGAGGAATGGCGACTGTGCCACGCGTAATGGGATATCTGATAGCGTACCTCGATGATCCAGGATAAGGCCATCGAGATCCAAACTTCGATCTCTATCTCGATCGATTTAACGTATGCAAATTACCATAGCCTGGGGCATTACCGCGATTAGCGCAATGAAATACAAAATACGGCAATACTGCGGCGAGGGGAGTACAAACTTAGAGGCTTATTACTTCGTCTCTCAAATTTTATAACAAACATGATGAAATTCTTGAAACATAGTACATATGCATTTTTGTTAAATATCTTATTATCAGGGAACAAAATTAATTTCTTGAACGAAACTCTGACTTTAATATCTCACTTTAATCGTGCACCAGAAATTTAATATATTACAATTGTTCTAACTTATTGATCGACGTATATTAAATTATTGCGAATCACAGTAATTGCAATAATTTAGAATAAGGATTTGCAATTTATAGAAATCTGCAGTAATAATAACTGCATTCTAAAATACTACATTTATGTTCGTCAAGTGTGTTGAAAAGAATTGGAATATACGCGTCACTAACAACACGGATGCGATTGTCAAATGTGCGTTAAAAGAAACAAATCATATCCAAGACCCGCTATATTTCTATCCAGTTCACGCGCGGCTTAAATTGTTTGAACCAAAACAACTTCCATTAAAATCTCCCGGCCACTCGTCGGACGCCAGGCCAAACAGAAAACCGTGCACACGCGAGTACGCGCACATTTCGCATAACATTCCGGCCCTCGACTCATTACAAGACAAAGCAGACGAGGCAGAAGAAGTGGCAGCCGAGGAGCGCAGAAAGAGCAGCAGGAGCAGAAAGAGCAAGATGTTTACCGAACGGGGCAAACAAATCAATGCAATCCAGCGTCGGCAAACAGACTGACCAGCCGCAAAAAGAAGCACGTGTAGTTGCATAGTGTTGTCCAAGCGGAAACAACGGCCGCGGACCATATTTGGTGCCGCCGCGAGACCTACTATCCGCCTAGCTCGTATCTTGCATTTCGATTCGAAAACACCGTTGCAGAACAATGTGGAATTGGGGAAGTGTGCCACACGGGTGGTTGGGCCACGGGTTCGGCCGAATCGTGCACGCCTCCCGGTGATCAGGGCCCTTTACAAACGCGCACGCGTGTGCGTGAAGATGTACGCGAACGCCCGCTCTTGCAACGTTCACGGTCATCATTCGAGGATAATCTCGATTTTATGTGCCCCTTGTTTAATCAAACACTAATAAATCAAGTCGCTCCTCGCCCATTGTTGTGGGAAAAGTGTTTTACAAATCGGAATACAATTGTAATGGGATGGAAGAAACGTGGGAGGGGACATTATCGCGAATTGGGGATTGAAAACAGTTCGATGTTAATAATTAATGGCGCAGCGTAGGTATTGTCAAACAGAATATTGCGCTCACATTAATTCCGCAAAGGACACCGGGGCTCTTACGATCCAAGGTGTTCTTCTTTCCTCGGGAACTGCGACAGTTTCCGAGAACCGTGTATCGAAGTTGTTAGGATGCAACGCACCAGACGGAATAATGCTATTAACACAATTCTGCTTTCATTCAGTTTAATAGTATTCGTTTGTCCGACGAATTGGCCATCGTGTAACATTCGATTACCCACTTTTCATGCAGACCTTGACCCTCAATTACAAAAGCTATAACCCCGGTCTGTTGAAAGCGCTGAGCAAATTCTTACGCCGAGAAGCTCAGTTAAATTATCCTATCTAGCATTTTAAAACACCTGGGAAAATTGAAGTTTTATCGCTTTCTTCGCGCAGCCCTTATTATTCCTCGTTAAGAAAATCTGGTCACTATTTCGCAGAAGCCTGTCCAAGTTTTCGCGATTGGCCTACCAGCAGATAATTTATTATTAACGTAGAAACGAGTTAAATGTTTCCAGCGAGGGTATTTTAGCTAGAAAAATGAAAGCGATCCAATGCACGCTCCAAAAAACTCGGCTGTTCGCAATGAAAATCGTGCAGGCAACATTGCAAGAAGTATCTAGAATTGCAGTATTGTTTCTCCTCGTGTATAAAGAGTAACGTCAAACGCCGATCATTCGTTTTCGGCCAAATTCCTTGTACAACAATCGCACCGAGCCAACACGTATTTACGACCTTACCTCTTCGCTGCGAGTGAATGTACGCGTATAGTATACACCGATCAACCGCAACGAATCCATTCACTCTCTCCCACCCGTACGTAACAAGTTCGCAACGCCCAATTATATTTTCGCCAACCCAGATACAAATCATTGAACCACCCGAAATACCCGCCCAAGGCAGCACTCTTCCCCTTAGGAACCGTTCCAGGACCCGTCGCCGGTGTTCCAGACGGGCGTGAGCGACGCGCGATCGTCGAATTTCGAGCGGATGATGCAGCGATACGGCGCGATAAGCGAACGGAACACCGAGGGATTCCTCGGGCACGTCGAAAACCGCGAAGCGCATTCTGACGCGAGTCCGCTCGCGTAGGATCCCGCATTACGTGGGATTACGTGCACTCCAAGGCTGTACCTACCCTAACGTCTCGCGTAAGCGACATCTCTCCTCCTCTGTCCGGTACCGGCTCGCCTCGGTGCCCGAGGCATGTCTTCAATGGCGAACACGCTGTTAAATATAGCCAGGGCATTCATAAATCAGGCGAATACCGACGATGTTAAAGGGGCGGTCGCCTCGCGTGGGCTGGCGAACGCGAATGCAAGGAACGTTAAGGCAGGCATAATAACCACGCCGGGAGAGACCACGACTAAATTGTTCCGGCGTGATGCCGACCCCCCTTCGATAAGACACACGGCTGGGACCCTTTTCGAGCTTCTTTTAACCTCATTTCCTGCTCGTTGCTCGTTGCTCGTTGCTCGTTGCTCGTTGCTCGTTGCTCGTGAACCTGTGAGCCTGACCTCCCCGACTGTGACCTCTTCTCGTCTTATTCTATAGGGGTCCCTAGTAGGGGGTTAAGGGACTATCGTGATCGCTGGTGGGTCCTGATAGATTTCGGGGATCGTGACTACGGTTTGCGTGTCTAGGAACAGGTTTTCGCGAGGGTTCATTGAATACCTCTTTTTTTATGTCGCTAGTGGTATTCGGATGCTGGTTATTGCGGAGAATATATCGTTCTGGATAATCGTGTTAGAACTTGTATTTCACTTGGCGCTCGTGTTATTAATTAGTGAATTGAATTGGATAGCGATTACTTAGTTAATTGTGGCGATGTTGGTATTTCGCACGATATTGTTGGTGGATTTGTACAAAATTTGGAGATGGTGAAAGGAGATTGATAGCTCGTGTTTTGGGAGGTAAGTAGTACTGTGTATAATAGATTCTTAAATAATTAAACTAATTATTTCAAGTATGCAATACACAATAAAACTAATTACTAACTACTTATTAATTTGTAAATGTACAACATTTTTGACAGGGCAGTAGTCAATTAAAATAGTTATAATACAATTTAATATAATAAACGAATGTATACTTTAATTTAATGTAATAGCGAAATGCTTTGAAATTAATTCCGTCTCCTTTTATTCGCTAGCCTAACATCCTTACAGTATCTTCTCGTTAAAAGCTGTGTCAAGAATTCAATATCCTATACGATCTTTCTGAAGATATGCTTGCAAAATAAACGGTGCCAGCAGGATCTTTCAAGACGCAGAGCAATAATCTTCTTCCCTGTTTCGTTAATAATATTCCTTCGTCAGGAGCCACCAACCAATACCATCGCTGTGACTCAACCGCAATTTCCCAAATTTCCTCAACAACGACAACCGCCCGACCAGCGGCGCATAAATCAGGCGAATACCTATCGACCTATCGCTATCCGTGACTTTGCACCTTCCTTTTAACAAATCCGATTCCTCCGCTGAAATACGGACAAAGGGAAAAAGAGAAATCGGTACCGATCGTCTCTCCGACTAACCGAAAGACTTCTCTTCGAAACAAGTACTCGCGGTATCTTCGTCTCTCGATTACAAAATCGAACTCACTTTCGCCTAAGGCCGGCCACTGACCACTATTTAACACCGAGGAAGACAAAAGCAACCGGTTTCGTTTTCAACGGCCACCGAGGAGGAAGAAGGAAGGCAGGACTGATGAGTCAAGAATCGTCGTATATGGTAGCATCCGGAAATGGGTCATCCTTTCCATTCATCCGAGGCGTCGGCGATTTGTGCAGCCGCCATTCAGCCACGTCCAGGCCCCATTTTCACGCCTCCTTTCGGTGCCAACAAACGATTCTCTACTTTTTTCTCTCTCTCTCAGAAACTACCGAGTCCGGTCGCGACACTGGCATATTATCCAAACGGTCCCATCAATCTTCGCTACATACCTCGTTTCTTTGGACATAGGTCCGGAACGGCGCTCTAGGTGGGCGTGATGTTTGAATCCTTAATGGTGGCGCGTCGAAATTCGTGCCGCGTTACGTAATTGTATTCGTATCTAGGAATACGTGATCCGACGACATTGGATCGTTAATCATGATACTGTTCGACTCGGTGTTACTCGTGTTTTGGATGCAGTCACGAGACTACTGGTTGCGATTCAGCTCGGCGATTCAATTGGTACGCAGTTGGGTTAATATATTATTAATTTAAGGGGAGGTTTTCAGCTGATTAGTATAAGGGAATACATTTGAGATTGCAAATTTGTGGATGGACTTATTTTCTTGAAAAGTTGTTTATGGCGTGATGGATTGTCAAGGAAATATTTACACACTTTCGATGTGCGAATAGACAGAGCTGTATACTATTATTCGGTTCAACATGAATTTTAATGTTGGCATAACGTACTTTGAAATTCTCTTGTTTATCTATGCTGTAAATCAAGCCTGGTTAAAAAATGTTATCATATTTCGCAACGTTTAACAACGTGCACTTCCGACAGATCTTGGTAATAAGAAATCGATTTTATTAACTTAACGAAATTATTTGCGAAATAGATTGTTATAAATGCGAATTGACCATTTTTAAAAGTACACAGGGAGTACACTAAATTACTTTGCAAATATATTCCATCGTTGCGCAAGTGTGTCTAAAATACGTAATACGTGGCAGAAGAAAATTTAATTCTTTTCTTCAAACATTTTTATTAAATTGGCGATACTTCAGCCCATACTGATTATTAACATTGTCTATATGATCTATACACGAACATATTTGTGAACGTCGAACCCACAGAACCTTTCATATCTATACCCTCGCAGTACATTCGCCCGTGGCTGTACAAAACTTAAAACAGTACCAACAATTTTACCGCTGCCGCGTATTGTGACGCTCGTCCGTTTAACAATGTATCAGCATCGGGGCGCGACGGTGTTCAGCAGTTATCTCAATTAGAAATATCGATTCCTCGTGCTATAAAGAAACTTGTTATCGCCTCAACACGAATCGGACATCGGTGAAAAAAAATTTCGGCGAAAACCGAAAACCCGTAACGAGCCGGATTCAGCCCGGTTCAGCAAAATGCAATTTATGCTCCGGCACGTGCAACATCCTGCAACCACTGATAGCGCATTGTTGAAGAGGATCCCTATCCTTAGACTATCTCTCGCCGGCCGTGTTTTTCGGGCGACCGAAATGAACGTAGTCCTTCACTCCTACGGCTCCTCGATCTCCCGATAATGTTTCTGGCCGCGGGGAAGCGCAGCGGGACGTATTCCTTTTCTTTTCCCCTTTTTTCCCAAGAAAACGACGGAAGAATAATTTCGAACGACGGTACGGTACAATTTCGACACCGCGATGTCCCTGTTCCCGTGCGTGAATCGCGATGCGTCCCGTTCAAATTTGCATGTGTAAGTATCCCAAATTCCAGCCAAATTGCTACACGGGACACGGTGAAACTTGCACTAAAAATCTGCATCCGGCTTGAACACGACACGAGATCTCGAAGTCGTGAATCTGACTCGCTGGCACGGTCATTGCGAAGCGTCAGGGATATTGGCCGTGTTTCCCTTTGATCTTTGTGTGGGTTGGATTTTCAGAAATACGAATAAATATTGCTTGATCTAAACGATGCGAGGATTGAATCGTAGCGTATTCATTTTTTTCTTCGATTAATCTGTACGATCGACAGTTTGTTGCTGTTGAGCTCTTCTTGTTATACTTTAATTAAAGAAATTAATACATTAGCCCTTAAATGCGCGATTAAAAAAATATAATAGTAACACATTTTGAAATCACCAATTGACGTAACACAGAACCGTGGGAAGATAATTTTTAAAACCCATCCAATTTTCTTATATTTCTTTCCATTTGAATAAATATTATTACCCGTCTTGCATATTCTTTGCTGGCATGTAAAGAAACCACAGGCATGTCCTCAAATAGCAGCATTACACATTTATGAGTTAAACGAAATGACAATTTCGTGATAACGAAAATAAAAAATGTACGTCGCAATGTGTTTTTTATCCTGCCTATTCCATCGAGTACTAAATTATCTAAACCGTGAACCCTCGTGATTCATTTTCGTACACATGTAAATACATGCATACATACGTAAAACGTATATGTACCATATATTATATAAGACACGTAAAACATTTTCCCTCAAATTTATTGAGCACTATGCGCCCACATTGCTCGTCCCTTTTTTTTATATCACCGTATAGACGACACGTAACTCGTAAAAACGAAATTCAAAAGCGAAAGATTAATCTCTATGTGCCCGTGTCCCATTTACAAAACGAAAAGCATTCGTCAGCTTCTTCGCAAGTAGAAACAGAGAACAATTGTGTATCAGATTTCTAATTTTTACCACCGCTAATATAACGCGCAAGTATAAAATACTTTCTCCTATTTTGTGTAGGGATGTCGCAACGGTGGATTTTCGATCGGCACGCCTTTTCTTAATTTCATCGCGACCGGAGGAAATTTTCGTGGGCAGCAAAAGGTGAAATCAATATAAAATTCCAGGTGTAACGGGGAGGGAAAGCGGCGCGTGAATACGAGGGCAATGAGTAATGACCTGGACGATAGGAACATCGTACACGGGGTCGGGTAACGAATTTGCTCGTATCTCTTGCACCGTGATCATCACAGTAGGTAGGTGCGATCAGGTACGTGCACTGGCACCCGGGTACCACGTGTGGTCCCTGAGACGATGACCTAAGTCGTATTAGACATTCGCGATCTTCTCAAGCGAAATTATTCATTAACCCATTGAGGGGCTAGGAAAGATCAATAGTTGTATACGCACACTTCAACATGTTTCTATATTTTGACATAAAAAATACAGCATCTCAATTAAAATAAGAAAGTTAACTATAAAATCTCCGAAACGTCTCAACTTATCAAAAACTATGCGCACTAGCAATCAGTAAAGCACCTGTTGGTTTTATGCATTGTATAAAACCCAGTTAAAATACAAAAAATTATCTCTTATAGTTCTGAGAATATATTGGGGTATAAAATTCCAGTGCTTCTACAAAAGTTTTTATACTAAGAAGGACCGATAGGGTCCAAATGCTCCATACTTCTCTTCTATATTCATTCCTTAGAGTTTCTCCTTTGAATAAGGACGTGCCTTCTTTTACTATATCATCCTCGTAATCTCGTTTTCCAATAGCACCCCTGTAAGCAATGCACTTTTTTGTATAAAAAATTCCTTTCTACGTATACTTTACAAGTTATTAGGGGTGTGCAAACTATGTGGACCAACCTGTATACACGTTCTTCCCCAGACATACATATATCTTTGCCCATACGCGAAAAACCTTGAGGCACCCTATTAAGGGGTCCCTAAACCTCCCTCGATCACCGACCCCTAACCAGTCCCATTTAGATACGCAAAAATACTTGACGCGTTTCTACGAAATTCCCTGCCCCCTCTGCAACCCGTGTGCGTTTGTTCGGGGCGTATATTTCGCGCGTACAAGAAGGGGCTCGCTCGGCTACATTTTTTCGTTCGTGCTCGCTTTGTTGTTGGCTTCCGGCGACGTAGTGTTGCTACGTGGCTGCGATTTGATCTACCGCGCTAATACTCGACGCCGGGAACAGGCGATAAAAGTGATCGTTTTAAGGATGTACGGCGGCACCCCCGTAGAAACGAACGAGGCGCTCCGCTGCGATTTATTTTTGGGATTCGAGACGCAACACTGTTTTGAGGGAGGATGCAGAAGCGGCGCGCCGATCCTGCGCGCGGTTATTTTTTTCCCTCGATTTACGCTGATTTTTTTTTTAGATATCCCGGATAGAAAATCGAGAGGTTTATGACGCAAGTTGTTATTCCTGCGAAGCGTAATCGTTAGCTGGCAGGACATTCGCTGGAGGGATAAGAGCGAGAAGCAAATTCGTGAGCTTGCAGTGGATGGGAGTTTTGAATACTTCAATGTGGATGTTTGTTGTTATTTTCGGTATGGAGAATTTGTTTATTTGGGAAAAGTAGTGGTTCTTAAATGAACAATTGCGTAGCAAAGTATGATACTGGTCGACCATTTTTCTGCGCGTATTTATTATTCGAGAGAAAGAGGATTTTCATATCGAGTATTGTACGAAATTCGTGTATTTTATACAGGTCTTTTACGCATTTTAATGCAGAAGAACAATCTATTATTTCGATGACAATCCTTGACCTATTCCACACGATTCGCAGTTAAGTAAGTCACATGTGGCACAGTTACCTTTGTTATTTCCAAGAATTGTGTCGCACTTTGAAACAATAAAGCAGAATTTCTTTCGGGATGGAAACCGTTAGACTATCAAATACATAATCGTTGGAAAATTATTTAAAATTATGGGCAGATAGAAGAAATATATTAGCATTAATCGCTACACATTTATTTACACCAAACCTGTACATAAACAATCCATTCGTTTCCTGTCCAAAAATTGTCGGCAAGAGAATGAAAAATTATTGAAAAGTTTGTAAACAGAAATTAAAGGCTCATCGAGTTCCTTGAAATGTCAAAAGAAAATTTCAATCACGAAATTTCCACTTAAACCGTCCTTTTATTTGATAGCTAACTCGCCGTGAAAGAGGCGAATTTACGAGCGGTCGTTCACCGTGTTCGCGCGGAGCCGTACGCAGCGAGTAACGCGTACAGGTAGCGAAGACGCCGATTATTTATAGTTGCTCGCACTTACAAATGCATCGTGTCGGTGCACATCACGAGGGGGTCCCCTCGATACCATCGACTTACTTTCCAGGCAAAATACAGACATGAGTAGCGCGTCTCGACATCAGAATGGTGCAAAACATACCTAACGCACCTGTCCGTGGGTCGCGTGTCCATCGTAAGAACATACTAGGGAATTATCCGGGTAAACGTTAAGGTATTCAAAGCTTGCATTTCTCTTGTGAAATGAAATGGTACGAAGGTATTTATTAGGTTGCTACGGATGAAACGGCAGTGACAGAAGTCTTGACAACATCGTTAAAGTCCATAGCTTTGTGGAAATGATATTTATCACTTAATGAGTAATTTATTGGTTTCAGTGCGGCAACAATAAGATCACTGTAAAACGAAGTTAATTATACCTTTACATAAAAGGGGTTTTAGAGACGAATGAAATTTCGAGAGAACATATCTGTTTTCTGATTTATAATAAATTGTGCGAGCCAATGGTGAATTGTAATTTTATTTTCTGGACGATTTCCAAGAGTTGCATCGATATTATGAGCCGTTTCTGTTTCGTTATTTCCAAGTTTAAATTCGCATAGGAAGAGCTCACGAGTTTTAAGTAAGAAGCAAAGAAATAAGTAATTTGCATTTAAGGTATTTCTAATTTAAAAATACTCTTGAAAACTATTGAATAGAAACTATTTTATAAAACTATAAGATAGTTTTTGAGAACTACTTTTACGTGCTGCATTCTATACTTGAACATATAATAATAAGTAGATAGGAGGCAGAGGGTTCATAGATAGAAGTAATTTTTGCAATAATAAATGCGAACACTCTTCGAAAAAAACTTTATATATCATGTTAATAAAAATGTCGCATAACCTTCTATTATGAAACTTGCACGCACTGTGTGTGACATGTTGCTTTCAGAAGTTTAGGATAACGTGTATTATCCCCATAATTTAGAACTTTTATAAAATATGCAGCACAAATAATAGCGTTCTGGAATTTTAAATCCTATCAGCAATAACTTATTTGTTCCTATTAATATATGCAATTATGATGTGAAAACTCACATAAGGAAACAGAGAAACACTTTTTCCCGCTTATATTAAAAAAAAAATGAAAGTAAAAATGATTTTTCAATCGGAACGTAAGAGGAACTCCATAAACACTAGAAATGTCGCACGCTAATTTCCTGTTAGTACCTACAACTAAAATAATTAACAATCAACAATTAATTCTTACGAACATTCCCAGAAACAATCAGGTTTCTTAAAACAGCACCACATGTATCCGACAAGAAAACAGCTGGTAACATTTGTCAAAAAACAATCAGCGTTGCGTGGAAAGTAAACTGCGAGCACAGAAATGCGCAAGCTTGCAAGCTGTTGCAAGCTGTTTGAAATATTCGAGTTTTCATGTATTATGTTCACCTCGCACCGTTTCAACGACGTTCACCGACGCGACGACACGGAGAATCGTTCAGAAATACCTGAGGATGCCAAAGCAATGACTGTTCGCGTCCTATTAATAAGGCAGTTCGACTTGCACCGACTAATTTTTCTCGTGCATCACTCGGGAGTTTCATAAATCGAGTTTCATATTTCCCGGCGAAATTTATCGAGAGAATTAAACTTCTATCCGGAGAAATATGTGCGAGCAGAGAATCGTAACAAACTCGTTGGGCATTATTTTGAACGTTTCTGAAAGTACGCGCCGGGCCACTGTTTATGATGAATGCGATTTTTTATGCGGAAAGGCTGCTACGACTATTTGTGAGAAGGTGGAGTGTTATTTTTTAAACAGAGGTGGAGATCTCGTGCAAGATTAGTATGCGAAATTGTTCGGAAAATTGAAAAAGCTACGATATATAGAAGTTGGAAGGCAAATTTTGATGAAAATAAGTATGACAACAAAATTAAAGGAGCTACGATAATTTGATGAAAAATAGTTCTCTACTCGAAGAAGATACGTACTTAACACTAGGACTTCCGATAGGTTTTGGTACTATTTAGACAGCATACGTTAGACAGATTATGAACAATGAAGTGGTTGAATGGATATTAAATAAAAATATATAAATGCCACTCTGCTTTACTGAAAGTTATCATAAATTGCTGCAACCATACCTATATGTTGATCATTGGAAAGCAAGAAATCTAAAAGCAGTCATTTTTACTGACTTGATAATATGTAGTTCCAGTGTTAAGTAGAAGTAATCTTTTATACACTTTTAAAATTTTCATTGTACCAAACTTCTCTATTTCCAGAAAAAAATTATACCGAAAGAAGTTGACTAAAATAAGGCATTAAAAAAATGATTCCTTTAATTTCTAAAACACCGCTCCTCCATCTACAAATAAACTATCGCAAATGAGTGTATTTAAATACCAATAAACTAACCACTCTCCAATGCACCAGCCCAATAACTAATAACTAGACTGCGGAAGTTTATACACGATAAATATGAAAATGCATATGCAAAATATGCTCGAAAATATGCAAAGTATCTAGGTACGTATAACATGTAGTACACACATTTTTTAACACATTTAATAGGGATTTTCAAGGGATTAACAAGGGTTAATAACCAATATACTGATATAAGAAGAATACTTTTCACAATTATTCCGATACATTATAGGTCGCGTGACAATAAATTGCAAGTATTTTTTCTTTTAATGTTATTAATTGGAGACGTTTGTCTGTCCAAATTAATTTATAATCGGAGAATGACCGGTCTACGTCACACAAAGTATTCGGTGCGTACTTAAATTTATTCCAATATCGTGCTGGCACACTTATTGGCCCTTGAACGCCCTCGTTATTTAAAGTACTTGGAATCTTCGATAATGTAGAGAATCTTAAATTCTATTGTAACGTAGTATTACTTTGTTGTCTAATTTTTGCACCGTGATCACCAGGAATATTTTTTAAATGTATCATACTATTCATACATGTGTATCCCGATTGATTCATTTAGCGTTAAACCTACAGTTTCCAACGTCCGTATTGTTGGTGGTAAAGTGTTTAAATGAGCCTTAATGAACATTAAGTTTTGTTCAAGTTGATCTTGCTGGAGCACATCTTGTGCAATTTGAATCGTGGCAGCATCCTTTGGCTTGAATGATTGAACGAAATTCTGGATAAAATTGTATTTAAACCTAAAGAAATTCTCTATTACCACCTACAGGACTAAAAAATCTTGACAAATCTCTTTAATTTTATCGAAATGGTCAGCATAACATAATGCTGCTTCAATCCATGTACTCGACCTGGGGTACAAACGAACCAGCAATACAACAACATATGCAATACTATCTCGACCGCGTGAAGTCCAGATCGTAATTTCGGGATGCCGAAGAATTCCGCCAGCGGAAAATATATATTGCAGAGTGGTCGAGGGGATTGCGGTTCGTGATCAGTGTTCCCGATTTTTCGCCAGATTCGTCCCAGCGGTCGGAACACGAAAAGGAATGTCGCATCTTTTCTCTATCAGCAGGTCTAACGGTACAACAGACAAGCTCGTGCATTTGCGTACGTAAGACCTCCACGAACTAACGGAGTTAATTAAAATCGTTAAGGATGTTTTGCGAGGCCCGTCCCTTCGACTGTACAAGGATTTCTCGGCCATAGTGTATATCGTTGCCTTTGGCGAGGGCCATCAGACTTTTTTCTACGGTCGATCGTAAAAGTTCGTCCGCATTGGCAGCATTCGCTTCTTTATGACGCGTTCGTTAAAGACGGGCCACTTTTTCCTGGACTTTTTCATTTTCTTTTTACTCCTCTTTCGACGTTTACTTCATTTTATTTATGAACGGGGCATCGTGGTGTTCAATTAGGTTTAATTTGTTCGAATTAAGCGAGGCAGTTCTGAAGAGGCATGATAGAATTACTGCAAATTCTTTCGCCTGCTACGCTGTTTTGTTGTTATTCATATTTTTTTTTAATTAGATTATCGGTAAATCTAGTGGGTTTTAAAGGAGCGTATATTCACATACAATTACTTTCTCAGAATTGTGTGCATGATTTTCTTAAAAATTAGCTGCACGGTTTATCATTTAGAAAATTATGAATATCATCAGTTTCAGACTTTTAGGTTGGTGAAAAAATATATAGAGCTTGGAAAAGAACTGTAATCCCTAACGCCTTGAAATGCAGGCAACAAGACAGACCTACATAGAAGATTGAAAGGACATAACCTTTCCAAGCTGTTAAAAAACTTTCAAGTTGTAAAGCTACAAAGATAGAAAAAAGATATAAACAGCAGCCAAAAGAATTGTAATCGTTTAACGGTCTAAAACGGCTGTCGACAGGTAGCATCCATTAATAAATTTCACCGCAAAAGAAGAGTCAGGAGATTAAAACTCTATTCGAAGGACACGGACAAACAATTATCACCTATCAATTAAAGAAACCTTTACGAAAAGCTTTTAAATGCAGACCCAAACGCACTGTCCCCGAACTGTACTCGCTAGACCAACATCAATAAATCCAATCGCCAAACACCTAAATAACATCATCCACCAAACGAAGTAGTCCAAAATAAATATCTGAACACTTATTATTAACCCCGCATCAAGAGGCCAGCTCGGTCGCATCGAGATTGGAGTGGTTCGTCAAACATTCATCCAGTTCCCATCAGAGGAAATATAGCATGTATCGGCTTCCACCAGGCCGAAGAAGAAAATGAAGAAGAAAATGGAGAAGAAAAGGAAGAGGAAGAAGAAAGTGCGCGCGTTGTCGACAGATTTATACGGCGACAATTATCGCCACCGTTATCTTCTAATCGTCTGAATTCCATATTGCATCCTGCCATATTTCATCGCGGCCAACGCGTTTGATCAAAACGCACGTCGCGAATCTTCTTCCCCTTCTTCTTCCTGTCGAGGTGTCTTCGTTTCACGCGCTACTCACTATTGACACAGAAAACGTTCCGCGTTCGCTCCTATTCAGAGAACGGAGGACGCGTAACGTGCATCGTTAATGCTGTTATTATTTTCGCGACGCCTAGAGATTCTGCTTCTATTCTCGGTTGATCGCCGAGTCGAAAATAGCTATTTCGCGTATTATCGTAACCGTATGACGCTCTGAACGGGCCGAAAGTCGCTCGATCAAACAAACATACGGATAAATTTGGCGGCCTGGCAACGATTATAATATCGTACTGGCTATATCCAGGTCCGTTTTCAAGATCGATCGTCTCGAAATAATTCGACGGGCTGCTGGGACTGGATTAAACAAAACGGATGAAAACGTGTGTCCCGCGTAAGTACGTGGCGTTCGAATCACGGAGGGTTCACGTGAAATTCGTTCGAGAATAATACGAAACCGTAGAAACCAAATTAAGGATTAAGCGTTAAGGATTAGATTTTGACTTTGTAATTTGTAATCTTCAACGAGTCCTGAGAATCGTCGAGGTATAATAAATATAAATTAATAGCGTATAATCATGCATGTTCTAGCATTACAAGTTTGTAATGAAGGGCATCGCTCGTTAATTGTATTACTCAATAATAATAATAATTTTAAATTGGATTTGCGAGTAAAATCTAAGGAACCTGTATTTATAGGAGACACTTCTTTTTCTAGCGTGGCGTATTTTAATTTCGATTTAAGGAAGCGATCTTATTGACCGTTGTTAACTATGGGGTTGAAAGCTTCAGGATCGAATAAGCCCACCATAAATCCATGTGCGCAGCAATTATTGGAAAACTCGAAGTCTATCACACAGAATCGCCAAAGAAATCTTCCGCATGCATCAAGATTAATCCACTCGTTTCCTATACACAAAGCTTCCACTGTACTCCTGTTTCGACATTAATGAAATCGAACATAATCAAACCCAACGCGTGCCAGCCAACAAATAAAAGAAATGCGCGAGTAACTATCGGATATCATAATGTATTCGCACAGTTAAGCAAACAAAATCTTCCGCGTTACACGGCAGATCCATTTGTCCTCCTTTCAAGAGCCCCATTTATTCCCCATTTAGCTTTACCAAACGATACATAATCTGACGTACATTTGGGCACGAGAATACCGATGATAAAGGCGGGTACGTCGATCCGGATTGCTGGGTGTGTCACGTCAGTGGGTCGACGAGCACCGCATATCGAGATAATGTGTTTCTAGGTCACTCACCGTCTGTTCACGCTCACGTGGAAAACGCGCTCGCGCGCGTACGCGCGCATTCCTTTCTGTAAAACCGATCGTGCATCCCCGTCATTTTTCTTTTCCTTTTATCTCTCTCGTCTCTTTCCATTGGCCCAACCAACGCAAACACCGCGAATGTTAGCGGCGCGCGTTGAAGCGAAATTGCCACTCGAATTCTATCGACGCTTATCCAGCCGTTAGGATCGCTTCTCCGATTGTGCATTCGTACGCGTGCAAGGATGAAGGAGGATCGTTTAATTGGCCATCGGGCCGCGGAATAATCGGGCGGGCAGTTCGATAGTCGCGCGCCTTATCGATATTTAAGCACAGTTTGCTCCCGCATCGAAATCGCCTTTATGGGTATCTAGATTTCAGTTTAATCACAAACGGAATACGTTCGCCGGGATGGCAGGCGCGAGCACGTGTGGGCGTTTGCATTGGCTATCGAGCGGTTATTTAGAGTACGATGGTTCCGTGAAAATGGGTAGCTATGGTGGAGAATGGTATTTGAGATAGGAATATTTTTTTTTTATTGGCGAATGCCGTAGAATACGGGGGAAGCGAGTGCGCTGCAGGGCCTCGAATTATTGGGGCACTTTAAATGAATGCCCGGCTTCGCACCAAATCGATGAATTTTCAAATAGAAACTAAAAAAATGAATTATAAGATGGAAGGAAAAATGTTTCTAAAGTCCTAGCAGGAAAAAGGTCAAGTTTCTCGAATCGAGAGTCTAAGGAGATCAGTGAGAAAGGAACTTTCAGAGGAACCTGTTACGAACAAGCAACATATTAATTCGCCGTTTAATTGCTGAAGCTAATCTGTATGAAACGTATCGTAAAGTATGTCGAAAATAATTGAAGCAGTTACTGAAGAGAAATGCGGCGTTATCAAATACTACTACTAAAATATTCGAGGTACAGGAACGGCCGTGGTGGGCCATGTGCATTTCGTAGATGCAAAAGGATCATGGTGACGTAGGCGTCCTCACGACCGACGCTTTTGCCAACGGAAGGCATCCTTGTATAGACAGGATTAATAAACGGAATACCTTGTTAATATATACACGCCTACGCAATTATTCTAATACCTAATCGAGACTTCGATTCGAGTATTAGTGATTTCTCTTCCACTACTTTCTTCAAAAGGTTGAAAATTTTCACGCATTTTTAATGAAGAGCTACCGAATAAAGATGTTTCCGATTTAAAAATTAAGATTATTCTCGATCCTATGATTTCATCATAGTGTCAACTATCATGACAATAAAAAATTTCAAATTATTCAAAAGGAACATAAGTATGCTTAAAAAATGTACAGCTTTTCAAATTTCCTATCCATATATTTGCAACAATATTCCATACATCCATCGTATCACCTCTGCCACAAAACTTTCGTGAAACATCGTGCGCAGCTCGTTCCTCGAAGAATAATTAGAATTTCATCGGAAACGAAATTGTGCTAATTTTCTACTATTCCGCTAACAAACATTCTCGGAAGTATCAATCAAGACACAGATGCATAACACTTTCTTGATGAGTTAAAGCTCCATTAACCCTTCGCAGCCTAATAACTTCCATTTTCCATTTCTGTTTCGCCATGCATCGTCGACATCGTAGCCAGCCTCAACCGCAATCGAAAACGGAAGAACGAGCGTCGTTTCTTCCAGTTGCCACTGTTGCGTCCAGCGTCACGGCTCGTCCATCGATTCGAAAAACCCGGCTAATTGCCTTTCCATTAGACCGCGAGGAACAGAGGGCACGTGCAAAGTGGCGGCGACCGGTCCGTGACCGGTTCGAAACAGTCCTAGGTACGATCTAAAGCGAATTAGATCCGCTCGGGCATTGGTAACGAGCGCGATCGACGGTAGCTGATCGACGAAAAAATTAATTAACTTCCCGGACTGCGTGGCACCGGTGAAAGTAATTAAATCTATTGCACACGAGGGGATACCTGCCTCGTCGCCTCCTATTGTCGCGGCTTGTTAGCAGGAAGTCCGTGGAACGTCCACGAGGGAAAAACTGTACAGCGTTACGAGAGATACTTTCGAATGTTATCACCGTTCGAGGAATGTGATTGCGATGGATTTTTTCATGGAGCTTTTGCCGAGCGTCAATGCGCGAGGAACTGCGGGACGGTCTTTTTGTTTGGTTCAGGGTGGGCAGGAATATGGGGGAGGAGAGTTTGATGGGATTTATATTGCGATTTTGATAATAATTTTTGGGTAATATGTATTTATTGTACTGACTACCTTTTGCGTTGATAGTACCTTTCTTATTGGTAGCGATGAAAGTTTCAAATTCGTTATATTCGATAATGCTTTATTTGGTTTTTAATTTTATTTTTACTTTATTGTAGTTTATTTCAGTGTTCGTAGTTGAATAACATTGTGAATTATGCTATAATATTTTATTTTCAGTACATAACTTGGTATACCTTTAGTATTTTTAAATGCCCGATTGCAA
The DNA here is from genome assembly GCA_948146005.1 of Nomada fucata. Classification (NCBI taxonomy): domain Eukaryota; kingdom Metazoa; phylum Arthropoda; class Insecta; order Hymenoptera; family Apidae; genus Nomada; species Nomada fucata. Next base: position 8,771,437 of record OX411281.1, read on the forward strand.
ACGCTTTGATAACCATTTAACATTTTTTGGATACATAAACTTGCCAACAAAAATTAAGAAGCAAAGCAGTTATTCGGGAATCGAGCAACAAATGTTTCACTATGCTTTTACAATTACATAGAATAATTTCAGATCATTTTTGTCACCTTCTGATCTATGAAATCGTTCTCACAATTTAAATAATATCAGTTTATGCCCGTCATTCGATTATGATTATTTACTGAATTATGCGAATTTGATTTATTCGTTAACTTCTGCTGGCAAGCGTGCATGGTAATATAAGAAAGAGCGAATGTGACGAACTGAAGCGAACAAATAAAACTCCGTTTCATCTGTCGGAACAAACATGGAAGAATAAAAACCGATTTTCCTTTTCAGTAACATCAGTGACGTTTCACTTCAAACGCAAGGACAAAGTATGAAACACCCTTTGTGACAACGATGATAAGAAAGTTGATTGAATAATCCCGTGTAGCGTGTATGACGCGCTCGATAAAACAACTTTGTTTTTCGCTCCAAACGCTTCGAAGAGGAAAGAAAGAATTGCGCTTGAATAGCAGCATATCGTTTCAACAAGCTGCAGTTCATTCTTTTAAAGAATGCCTTTCATCTTTTTCTTAAATTGCACAATATTCATTTTCTTTATATGTATTAGTTTTAACGTTTAAAAACATGTGCAAGATTATATGTAAGTCAACACATTATTACGCAAGTGCACGCATATGAAATTCATATAATAAAGATTTTGATAGAACTTTGATGTTGGAGATATCATTTAAACAGTTTGCAACCTGAGATCGCGAATCATTTGGAAATTTTTTACCGTATCAAAAGATATAAATTATGCTAAAGTTTATATCTAAAAACAGTTATATCGATGATATATAAGTATATACGTTTATAAGGAAAACAACAAGGATATTCGAAGGAAGCCAATACTACTGGCACTAAAGTAATGTTTCTTCTATAGATTGTCACGGTACATAACTTATTCGTGCGAAAGACTTAAAAAAATAATATAAAATCCCCCATCGCGCCAACTGTGCCTCCCGCATAATTTGGGCATCGCGCATTCCAAGAAGTTCTTTAAAGCTTTTTCTCATTTCATAATATCGAGGACAAAAATAAAACCACACCGAATCGCTTCTCCGGTCTATTACATCGAAACGTCCAATGAAACCTGATAATCCGACCACGTAATACCACCCACGTACACATATATACCTAAGCTCAACGAACCAAAACGAAACTTCAAAACAAACTATGAAGACCAATCGAAGAAAAATCGTGTGTCACGATCGCGGAAAGCGGAAATACCAACGTCGTCGAGTTCTCCCTGCGCCGTTGAAGGAAATCAGTGATAGAGGCGGAGAGGACATGGAAAGGCAGAGAAAGAGATAAGGGGGGAAACAGAGAGAGAGAGAGAGAGAAAGAGGGAAGAACGGGAGATTGAAAAAAGAAAAAAGAACGACGATGTTACGCGTTTCCTGGTGCACGAGTGCAGCCAGTGGACACGCTCCGTTCCCCATACGTGTATCGACGATACATATTTACTTAACTAATAATAAATGGCCGGTGTTGTTCACAGGCGTACAACTTGCCGCGTGTATAGGGACAATACATCTCTATTTTATTCGCCGGTAGAATGGATAGCGGGGCTTCGTGTGTATGCAGAACGCGGCAACAATATAATCGTGATACCACGGGACCGCTCTTTATAAAGGCGTTTTTGCAAGAATGGCCGCTCACGCGAAACAATATGCGGAAATCGTATTTATCCGAGGCCGCGGGGTAGAAACCGCCACCGAGAATAAGAGAATAAGATCGTCGGTGGGGAAAGGGCGACTCTGTAACGCCATTGACGAAATCTTTTTCCTTTTCTTTTCTATAGTGCACCTTATTTTTTCTTCGTTGCATGTTTTTTAAACGGCTCAGGTTTCACGACCATTGGAACGGATAGTGAAATTTAGGCGAGCTGGAGGTAAGAATTATGATATTCGCAGGTGGACTGAAAGTCATTAAAAATGGTAAATATTGAGAACAGCTTTTGTAATACAATATAACAGTAACGGGTGGACCACAGGCGCGGGGAAAAGTAGAAACTCCCTGTCTGGAAGATTCTTCTTTCAAATCCAAATTTTTTCAAAATAGTGAGCGTAATTATAGTTGCCGCGTAAGGGAGAGCGAATAATTTCCTTTTGGCCGTGACTGCTTTCGTGAGGCTGCTTATTTTTAAATTAAACTGCTTGTAGTTGTTATAAATTATTTTAAGATTTGATGTATGAGGCTGCTTGTCCCTAAGTCAGATACGCGCCACTCTATTTCTATAAGCATTACTCTGAAATGAGTGCTTTTCAAATTTTTTTGACATATAAATGGTAACTACGTTTTTCATAAACTCACATATAAAATAAAAACTATTTCATTCGGCCTGACTTATTGATTAAGTAGATTGTTTTTCACGTTACTTGCGCGCTGATATCACTTTACTCCACTAGCAGTATACTAGGAAGTTGTAGATGACTTCTAGAACCAAATATTTCATCGAAGTTAAAGGCGATAGAGCTTGTATATTCTGAATTTTAGTGGACAAGTGAATGTAGGATATAATATGGCAAAAGAATATAATTCTTTAAATTATTTTTGTCATTTTTATACGTTGTTTCAGCTTGAGTGTCTCACCCGGAAACATCCCGAAGTGTGCGTCTCAAGCACGTGAAAATAAGGGACACGTATTTTGTTATAGCTGTCCAATCGCAAGTTTAGGGGGTCAAATTACCCCTTGGAGAAAATTAAAAATGTTAATTAAATGAAAAATGAAAATTAAGACTTTTTCATGAAATATCTCAAGAACGATGAGAAATATTTAAAAAACTATAAACAAAACTTGCATAGCTTTATTGCGTTTACAAAACTGCGTTTACAAAACTGCGTAAACAAATTTACTGAATGATCCATGATTTTTTTTTGCATGGATTTAGAAAAAAGTTTTGACGCTGTTTTGTAAAAACAATAGAACGATACAAGGGTTGTTTACACTTTTTTAAATAACCCTTCAGCGTTCTCGAGATATTTAACGAAAAAGACAATCCTTAATTTTTTCCAAAGGGTGATTTCACCCCTAAACTTGCGATCTAACGCAGCCATAACAAGATACGTATACCTCAAAATCGGAGACGAACAGTTCGGGATGTTTTCTTGTCAGTGTGTCCCGGGTTCCCCAACTATAGGGCGATAATTTGAAAATATTTATTATAGGAGTTAGAAAACAACCTAGCCATTATTCACGATTTACGCAATTCTCCTAATTCTAATTCATTTTCAGCAACATTTTTCCACTACGGAAAAAAACTGTATTATACCACGTAACTTATTACGTCACAGAATTATCTCGCTCCCTAAATTATAGGAGTCTAAGGCAAGTCACTTACCGTTTATTCCCAGGGAGGTATAATAAAATCTCCCGCAAATTGAAAGAACAACAAGAAAATATCTATCGAACATCGCTTCCTCAACAATGTGTCTAATTCTCTGGTAAAAACTTGAAGGTGATTAGTAATCAATGATTACTGATAACCAGGATGTAACATGATTTTAAACCTGCCTCTTTCTATAGGGTAGATACAGGCGCGACAGACGTAGCAGAAGATTGTGCCAAAGAATTAGACACCAAAGAATGCGGACGACGGGTCAGACTTCTCTGTTAGTGCGCTCTGTTTGGCCCAGTTGAAACGAAACAAGAATTGAGCAACTTGTCTCGACGCCCAGACAGAAAGTACCAGAAACGTAGCACTTAAAATAAAAAAAGGAATACCACAATGAGAACACCAATGGATTGTAAGTATAGACGCGAGATAAAATAAGGCATGGTTTACGAATATGATTAGCACATTTTTGTTCGTTTGGAATGTTTGAAAGGGTTGTAGTTCTCTGTACAACTGAACACTGAGCTGGACATTACGATATCGTGAACATAAAGTATGGTTACTGTAATCCATATTAATAAAATTACTAGAAACATTTATCACAAGAGTACACCTGTTTGGGCAAGACTAAAGTCACAAAACAGCCTGCAATCAAAGAGCAAATCTTTCTTAGATCCTTTGTCGCCTCGTAAATAAAAGACACCTAAATGAAAATTGAATTTCCAATTATATTCAAATTAGAATGCAATCTCAGAGACTAAAGAACAAAGACCGCCAAAAAAGAACGAAGAAATTGTTCAAAACAAAAAGCAATTGCATACTGAAGTTGATAACAGCAATGGCAGAATAATGCCAGCAATTAATTATTTTAAAAACAATCTCTCTATATCGGTGAGTACGCTTTACAATATCGGGTGACATCCAGATTTAAGAAAGCTGAACGAAAAGTCTGGCTGAAAGCCAAGATAAATATTATTTTTCACGTTTCACCTAATTACGTGAAATCGGCCAGTTTCCCGGCGAACCGATAAATTCTCGTCTAATAACATAGAACGTTGTCGTTCGACGATCGAAACGACGATGAAAACCAGCCCTGAGACGCTCAAGACAATGAGCACGTTGCCAAAGTGTAAGTGAAAGCACACCAATCATCGGCAACAAAGTATGTTAACGTACTCCGTCAGCCATGAACAAACAATACCATCCAATTATCCGAACGATCGACGGTTAGTTCGAATATCTCTGAAGAGGCGGGTGATAAACGGAAAGACTCTGCCCCCCCCCTTCTATTTTTTGATTTCTTTACACTCAACTTACTGTATCCTTCGAGTTTGTTGACGTATAATGCAGTTCACGCAAATGCAATATAAAAATGTACAAAAGCTACAAAATATTGGTAGATGCAAGTGTTCAGATCGATTGAGAACTTTTGTAACGCTTCGTGCAATTCAATTCTCTGTTAGTAAAACTTTTGAATAATAAAAATGCAGGTAATTGTGAGATGATCAAAGAGAAGAACTTGTACAATGTACAACGGTGACACTATAATGACCGGAGGGTGTGAAAGGGATGAAATAAAACAATGTGTAACTGTTAATTATCAATGTACGTCAATTTCAAACTATTGTTTATGAATTATCATCGGTTAACAGTTATTCGCGTTCTACCTCGATAATATGACGAACTGTAGAACCCTATTAAATTCTGTACAAATGGTGGGAAGACTTAATAATTTAAACGGAAGTGGTCCAACCAGTCGAATTTTCGTCTAATGTACAAGACAAAGAAGGTGCAACTAAAATAATTTATTCGAATGAAATAGTGTGTTCTTTGCTAATAGAAGATATTATAATATACGAAAATATTAATTTGATGAAATATAGAGAGATTTAAATAGCTACCTACAAATGATCGAATTAATATAGCACAATCGAGACCTATACACGCATACAAAAATTCAAGAGCAAGCAATTCTTGTTCTCGTTGCGTTTCATTAACCAACGCCGCCTACGTTGCACTGCCGCGGCATGCCGCCGCGACGCGTCGTTTCGTTAAAGGGCGATACTACTTAGCGCTACCCCTAAGTCGTCAAATCAGCAGCGATACAATGCGCGTGATACGCGTGAAACAAGTACAAACCCGGAAGACTGGACGTCAAAGGTTACCAAATTTTTGCGTACAAGTTCCCAGAACGTTGCGCAAATGTTCCCCACGATATTTCACTCTTCACCGGGCAAACAATGCTGGCCAATTACCGAGTGCAATATGACGATGCACAGCGTGGAATACGACGCGATTTTCCTCTTACGCGCGCGTGAAACGCGTTACACGCGACACTTTGCACGATTGTTACACGCGGTTCTGTATATCTGCGGGCTAAGATGTTCCCGCGAGGATGTTCAGGGGTTACGCGGAAGATGTTACTACGTGAAACGTTGAAATATTGACAACGACGAACGTTATAGAATTCTGGGAAACGCGAAACATTTTGTCGCGGCCTATTGCGACTTGCTGTACGCGAAGCGTAATGAGGATAAAAAGTGTCGGCCGCGCGTTCCCAGAAGTGGTTCACCGTTAATCATTTTCGGGCTGCTTATTATTGCTTTTCCAGGCATTCAGATTTTTACGGTACTTACGTGTACTAATTTCATTGTTGGGCGGCATGTTGCATTTAATGGATGCAAAATATTTGTGACCGCAAAAGTGGGTACGGCGACCATTTGTGCGGGGTGCACGAAAGTGAGCAGTGTATATTTTACAGAAAGTTTCCAGTGTTTACAATTATTTTCCTATAGTATACGGCATACAGCATATAACTACGTACGATTGTTTTGCAATATTGTACTTTATTTGTAAGATGTACGCATGGGAATAGTATTTATTCAATTGCTAGCAAGTGATATTTGAGATACACCCAGCGACAGTAATTGTAAATATATTTTATGTGCTTCAAGAAACGTATAATATTCAGGGTATCGTGTAACTGGCGGTGCAGCGGGTAATGACTGATTCTACGTCAAAAAATATATAATAATATATTTTATATGTATAAAAATATATAATAAAACGAGAATATAGAATAAAATTGTTTCATTTGAGATTTTGTTTTCGTAAAAATCGGGTATCGCTGTAGATCGTCCTTGTTCATGTTAATGAACGTTCTTAATATTTTTATGCTATTTTAGTATGCGAGAGCATAAAATAAAGGCATTAAGATCCATTGAATTGAGACTTAGTCGAGTGTACCTGTGTCGAGTGGATTTTTTCAAAAAGAAATCTGAAATGAAAAAATTGTACTGTATATTGCCGACTTACTTTTTGAGGTAGGATCAACCCCTATCCGGTTGTACCACCAGTCCCATGACACCCTGTATAAAGAGAATTTAATTATTAATTAGCGCACACATTTGCACCAAATTACAAAGTAAACTACTTTCCCGTACCTTGCATATTTAGTGAAAAATATATTGAAAAATGTTTAACTCACTGGTCATTGCATACCTCGAATTTCTCCCTGCTGCTGCCGGTTCTCGGTAGTACTAAAAATAATAAAAAAGTTCGATAAAGCGAGCCAATTTCAAATGAAAATAAACATGAATTGTAATACAATCTCAAACTGTATAATTATTGAACTGCTTATAAAGCAAACGAAAAATAACATAAGATATATAAATTGTGTATAAATTTCCATATTATTATAGTTATTTCCATATTGAAACAGGTTAACCATAACTTTGTTGAAGCATATATTATACATTAAACGAACGCAAATATTCATTACTAGATATTAACAGCATGCATAAAATATAAATGTATAGAATACAAGCCGTTGAATATCCTGCTTGGTCGAATTAGTCTATAATCGTGATGGAGTAAAAAATAAAGCAGGCGGTTCACTTATTGGTGAAATGACTAAAGCATAAAGAACAATAGAAATATACATATACATATATGAATAGAGCGTCGAAAGTCATAATCACAAGCACAGCCAATCTATCGATAAGTCTTATCGCGAGGGAAATTCCAGGACGACCGAGGAAACACGTAACACAAGATACGATCACAGAGGGCCATTTTTAATTTAAAATTTGTATAGACAATCCTCCCTTGCTGTATCTCGCATTTGCAACTATACAGGCATGCACAAAGAGCGAATATCAAGTTGCACAGTAGATTTCCAAAGTAATCGTCGACAATTTACTCCATCCTAAGTCCCCGCAAAATTCCAAATAAATAGCTCCCGGGACGCGTCGAGAAAATAATATCCACATACACGACCGCGCGTTCACTTGCTTTCTACCGTGTTCAGCTGAACGAAACATTATAAACGCGGTATTAAACGGACCTGCCCCAACGATATTCGTACACGGTGGAACAAGTTGCACAAGCCGTTAAATACGTCGATAGTTTCCGGTTGAGAAAACGAAAAGCCCACAATGTTAATATCCGTGATTCCCCGGCGAAAATATAAATCAACCAATATATTAACGATATTTAATGCGTCGAAAGATCTTGCCGCGCGAAACGTTATATGTATGTGTGTGTGCACGTACCGTGCGGCAACGTTCACGTTCTAACGATCCTATTTAAGCGTACGCAATCGCGAGCAGCGAACAGGCGCCAGGCTAATGTCTAACCGAACCATAAAACTGCAGCGAAAAACATCTAATTAAGTTCCTGCGCGGAGCACGGTTAATTTACGAGGTCGCCTGGCAAGCTTTTGAAACACTGTAAATCCGTAGACCGCTACACTTGTTTCGCGATCCTTCGCGTATACGCGAATAAATGAATTTCCTTTGCGAATAAATAAATTTCGTTCGAATAATTCTGAATACCGAGTGATCGCTAATACTGGATTCGAATTTTGACAGTTCCGTGAATCCTGGATAACGACTAGATGGATTTCCAGCTCGTATGATAAATTATAATGTATGATAAACTAGGAACAATTTGTAAACCAATATTGTAACGCAATGCGAACAGCTCACGCTTTTCCATCCACGGTAGTTCTAGTGTCAAAAAGCGGTCACTCCAGGTGAATCGACAACTGGGATTCGCGGAACAGCGTACATGACACCTGGCCTAATCGACGCGCTACTGACACATAGATTAGAATTATAATTACAGGAAAATGCAAATCGGTCACGTTGTACCGGTGAACGCGAATGCAGCAATTAGGCTCGTGTTTATTGCTGCGTGCAGCAACGATATATTTATTGCACACGGGGACAACTTATCGCTTCGTTAGGAGGCATGCATTCACATGTTTCTTTCTTTAAACGCGTCGCGTCGGTTCACCAACTGGCCAACATTACTTCGCCGTTTTATGTCGGCGAATTTTCCAACTACCACACGCGACAGCGTTCCCACGACAACGATAAAATTAATTGTTAACAAGCGTACGATTGGAGATCGATAGACGATTTAGGTGTTCATTGGTCAGCTTCTGATATCCGGTTCCTTTGTAAAATACACTTACGGTACAACAGTGTCTTAGTTAGTTCATTATGAATTATGTATTTCAATATTGCTTCGTTGAAATTGAAATATGTGATGAAATCACGTACGATAGGAATGAAGAGTAAACGATGCACGGACAGTTCAGTTATGTATTTAAAACGTGTAAGTTTCTCGACCTTAAATAGCAATGATGAGAAGATTCGGAGTTAAAACATCACTGCCGATATAGTTGTTCACGGATACAGTTACGGGCACAGGAGATAATAGAATTCTGAAGGAACATCGAATCACGTCTAGTTGTAAAAATTGTCGCGGTTGGACCAATTTCTTGATTTGACTGGTCAGTCGAGACGAGCTTGTTGTCCAATGGAAATTCTTACGTGCCGTTTTGAAGAACTTACGTTCGATTAAATCGTGACATAACGAGCCAGCGATATAAAATGCAGTGATGATACTATAATGAACGATTGGAATTATCATTTATTTGAAGCCCGATTAAGAATGGGATTAAAGTGCACACATTATAATGACCTATTTTATTGCAGTGCATATTGTTCTGGCTTCAATGATACGTAATAATGATTTTAAATTAATTGAAATTCGGATATCTGTATTCAGAATACCGTGACCATGTAATCATCTATTATTTAACGGAGCTGAACTAAATAATAATCAGGAATAAGTACAATCAGGAATTCTCAACAATATTAAAATGTAACACAAAATCTCTTATGGTTTTCAAAGTCCCCCAAACTTTTTTAACTAATCTGACCAAATTATTTGTTTTTCAGTTTTAACCAACATGTCCAGTTTATTGTATCCATCAACGTCGTATTATAATGTAACATTGTGTTCGCTGGCAACCCAAAGAAGTGTATGCGACATAAAATAAATAACGTACAATAAAATGGAAAAGAAAAGCAAACGCATGAATCGGTAATATCGATCACGCGTACGAATAATCAATGGTAAGACAAAATAGTTTCTTACAGACATCAACAGTTTATTACAAGCAAACATCTTAAAATACAGTTTTTTCCATCTATATGCCAAGAACGGAAGAAAAGGTATGCTTCACAATTATTACAGAACTCGTAATAACGCAAAGCGTGTAACATTTCCCTCCGCTCGCAATAATTTGATCGCCCACTCTGTACAGGCGAGATAACCGAACATTTTTTTGACACCGCTATGATCAGTCGGCCCGCGCGCGTTTGTGCGCGTGCGCAACGTTGAAGAAAATACGTTCGTAAACGTTTACGATTCGATAGAAAATCACGAATCTACTCGCGGGCAGGAAAATATTTCCGGGTGAAATCCAGCGCGACCGCTTCGGTTTCGATGTGTGCGGGGTTTATTTTCAGGAAATACGATTATCGTGATCGTGCTTCTGGACCGGTGATAATTAGAAGTGATTATCCACCAGCCGGACTTTCTACGCTGAACAATGGGGCCCGATAAATAGTGGCCGCCACGATGCAGAAGGCAAAAGACTATCGTAAAGCAGAGGCTAAAATTACTGTTCTTAAGATATCGCCTCGGTACCGACGACGACCGTCGCCCCGGCGCGGTAGGCCGACCTGTCTTTCGCGATAAGAGATTTATTGTGCAAATTTCTATGGACTCCGCCGAATGTACCGCTCGGTAAATTAATACCTGGTGAAACGCGAAGTGGCACGCGATCGGTCCAGTTCATTTTTTATTTTTTTTACTCTTTTTTCTTCACGATTCCTACACGTATGTACTTACGTTGTGTACGCATTCTCGTCCTGGAATTCTTTTGCGCGTCGGTAATTACAGTTTCGTATCTACTTACGCGAATACTTCATCAATGAGAGTAGCTGAGTGACGCGGGTAATAATCGTGCACGATGCATGCTCGAAATGATTTTAACTGCATCATCTTGCGCTTGTCATTCAATTTATAGAATTACTATCTTTTTTTTGTAATCGAGTACGGATACTTTTAGGGCAGCAGTTATATGAAATTCCACGACGGGGGAATTGTTTTTCGTTTTTGTTTTCATGCAGCGTGTTACATGTAGTCGACATTTTATTATACATATGTCCAATCTTACTAGCTCTATTGCCATATATCAGAAGCGTATTTATCAAGATTTTCTCCAAACGTAATATGTACACATTCAGTTAACGCGCCTGATCGCAAAAGTCGTAACGAAATGTCGTTTAATTACGGGGGCTGCTATATTTTTAGAACCGTTTCATTTATTGCAAATATATCACGGCAAGCAGGTCAGTAAAATACACAGATACGCAGAACTTACCGTACGCGTAGTATGGTCACTTTCTATGCACATTTCTTGCGATGTACTATTTTTGAGAATGAAGAATTCATAATGCATTATGTATGACAAACACGGAGAATGAAATTCGTTGTCTCGAGATGCAGTCAAAAATTGTGCATTTACAATTCTTAATACACTCTACGGGAATATATGCAAGCTGAATTTTGCGATTTATATGCAACATACTGATGTGACCTCCATATGCGAAGAAGCAGAAAAACAAATTCTCGAAGAACGAAGAGTTCTTCAACAATAGAAATAAATTGCTTCTCGCACTCTCGACTTAAAAGAAATACGTACATACGATCTTTGATATTTTTAATCCTCGTTTCTCTTAAAATCGATATCTTACGTGTGCGATAAACCACAGCAAAGCACAATTCTTTTCTATTAAGTAGAAACATACGTATATATTAAACGGATGGTGTACAAAATACTGCGCACATTTAAAAAATAATCAGCTTTATTTAAATAAATTTACGAAAGTTGAATTTCAAACTGCCCCCCCCCCCCCCCCCCATAAAAGATAAAAATAGCAGATTATTATCCTTAGAAGCAGACGAGAATAAAAATGAATACTGTATGATACAAGCAGTGTACGGTTAAATAAGTTTTGCCTAAAGTAACTTTCCATAAATCCCAAGGAAAAGTCTAAAGTGCCAGGATAATGGCATGGCGATAATAACGCACCTGCAGCAAAAGGCATTTAAATCATATACACGTACTCTCCTTATTGCCACTAAGGAATAGACAATTAGTTTCCTGTGCAGAATTATATCCCAAGGTCCCATAGGACGCATCTGAAATCACACATCTGTCAATTAGTAGGTATCTCCTTTATTCGAGGCTAATCTAAAAAACAAGATGTACATAGATACATCGAATCTAAACAAAAAAATATACACTTCGTCGTACGACTGTAGAAACAGTAATCTATTTCTAATTCTCGTAATATGCCACTAAGTTTACGATAAAGCAACTATGTATGATATCTATAAATGCATATCGAAATACGATATTTCCACTATTCGCGCATGTTTACGTATATCTGTAAGAACAAATGCAAAAAGAAAAACGTTTCACCGTTGTCACGTAATTTCAAAAATTTTCGGATATTTTTATAGTTATGAAACGCCGTGCATACAGGGTGCATCGCAGGGTTGTGATACTTATCGATGCGTTGCCACAATAAGCTAACATTAAAACAAAGTTCGACAAAAGTTAACAGCTCTAAACTCTTTGTCATAAAATGCCAACTCTTTAACCAAGAATAGCAGGCCTATTAATCAACGCGTATACCCGGTTACAGCATATATTTTCAACAAAATCAGTTTCATTAACAGTTGAACCGTGCAGTAGCCAAATCGGTCAACTCTACCTTTCGAATTTCTAAACATTGTATCGTCGAAGCGATTGACTCTTAACTTTTTATATTTAAAATAAACTTCTCTTTTTTTGTAAAGTTAACCGATCTAGCCTACGGGCTGCTCAATTGTCCGCAAGCACTCGTACTCAATCTTTGCGAATGTATGGAACAAACTCAATGCCTCAATTTGCATTGAGATAATAAAATTTTTCGAGACCAATTAAGCGTTGATAAACGACGTTGTATCGTTACCACACGACTCTTTCTATGTCCCATTTGCATCCCAAATTTATCCGCATAGATCCTAATGTGGTGTCGCATAAAAAATGAACACGGTTTCTATTGTACACGGTCCAATAAAAAAACACAAACGAGACGGCGCGCAGTGGGGCGACCCTATTGCATCGTTGGACATTGGGGCCAGAAAAAAGGAAATTCGAATTTGAAAATTTAACTTTATAGGCAAGAAGCTATGAACTTTTTCTTACTACGTGCAGCAATTTTTTTCATTTTCTCGCACTAGATAATCCAGGGCAACCAATAATATGCAGAATATTTTTTTTTCCTTATTTGTTGTATACTACGTCTATTTGACGATTTTCCTTAAAACCTTTGTGCACGACATAAACTTGCAGGTGTAATAAATCGAAAATTAAAAAAAAAACATTAAATTGAAAATGGAGCTTTGTTCATAATAAGTCATAATAAGTCATAATAAGTGTCATAGAAACATTACTTAATTACGTAAATCGCCTAGGCTTTGGAGCTCCTAAGATAGGAGCCGCGGCGGTTCGAATTTGAACAACACGCGTAAGACTATCCACCGTTGCGTCGCGTCGTTATCATCGAAAATGTCAAAGTGCGAATTGGAGCGGGCGTGGAACTGGCATGGCGCCTCGCCGAGCGCCGCGGCGTTTCTAATTTTACGGCCAGGAATACGAGCGCGTACATACATGCGTACATCCACGAGCGTATATACTCCGCCGCGCGGTCGTCCCAACGGGTCCGCTCGAAACGCTCTCGGAAAAGAGGGGCAGGAGGGACAAGTGTTCGACGTTCCTCTCGTCGTCCTAGTATTTCTCGTCGTTGCTCCTCCGCCGACCTCCTACGCGTCGTTCACGACCGTAAAACGTCGGACGATCGCCTCTCGAGCCGGATACGTATTTCGGGACGCTGGATTCAGCGCTGGATTTTCGCCCCGGAACACCCGACGACTAACGAACGATTAATAGATTGATCCTTGGTTGTGTACGCGTAACCAAGAGCAAATCGTCCCCCGGAAGTAATGTATATCTATCTGTTTTTCCCCGTCGCGACGCCGCGGAGCGCCGGCACCGTTTAAATCTCCCGCGAGAGCTGACCAGGTGAAATATTGGACGAAACGGTCGCCACTGTGTAACGGCGCAATTTATGCGACACCTTTTTGACGATTTTATTTATCGGCAGGATGAACATGACGTACGGGCCGGTCGGATTATTTTCAGATGAGGTCCGATGCCGTGTTTCGCTGGGTGGTAAGGTGAATGAGCGTTCACGAGGCCCGCCGTTGAGGCTGCTCGAGCTTTCGTTTGCGACGTGCGACCGTTCAAACCAGTACGTAGTCGTTTCGTCGTTTGATAATCGATAGCCGAATGCTTTCGTTGGATTAAGTGGGCACGAGTGGAGTTTTCGTGGATCGTTTAAACGTCAATCCTTGTTGGAACGAATGCGCGCTAATGCTTCGTACGGTATTTTATTATCTCTATTGTTACTTGGACCCATTAGATGTTATGTGAAGTTAATAACAGTTGGTAGATGTGTTTGATTTTCGGAACAAATATTCTTTCGTTTTAATTATTGTTAGACTGAACGTCAGAGAGAAGTGGAACGGCGTGTATATTAATATAGTGGACGTATTTGTCGAGTATTTTAATAAAAATAAGAAATTGTTGCCGAGTATAATATTTGAAGCACGCGCGTAATTTAAAAGATACATTTGTGTACAATGTTAATGTCAGCAAACAATTGTTCTATGTCTCCTGTAGACGTCTCTTTCCTCCGGATATATTTTACGATACTTTATGCGCTGTTTTATAAACGTGTAGCACTGCTCGAAACGATAACACATTTAGTACCGCGAAGTTGTTACATTTTAAGAATTTTCGTGATCGTTCATATAAGTTTCGCGGCTTTAAATATTCATGCCGGGGATTACTTTCTCTTAAGTTATATCCTCAACGCGAAAATAGACACATGTGATATTCTTACTGCTTCTCACATACGTTCAGTACCTCGATTCAATAAATATAGATGAAATTTAGGTGCCAGTAGAATTATCAAATTCGTTTGCAGAATCGTATCGGTGGTCTTCGAAGATTTTCATTGATTTTTTTTGTCATTCATACAAAGTAACCAAACTGTCCCGTTAACGAAATTCTATTCTATGTTATTAACTCCCTACACCCTGTTTCAATGTTACGTCACTGGCACGTGTGATTTCCCTTTCACGTTCATTCTAATACACTCATTAGTATCTGGCTCAGTTTCGCAAATTACGTGAGCAATTTCCACACGAGGCCGGACTAATTTCTCCGTTTCTGAGAATGTTTGCCGTAAACGCAAACATATGATATTCTTGGTTCTTGGACTTGCGTAACAATGGAAGAACAAGTTTCGTTAGTGTGCCACACTTCCTACCGTGTCGTCCCATGCAGTGACAAATTTGTCGTATTGTCATTAGAAACACTTTCTTCGCCCACTTTCTTCGCCTGAGCGGGCGAATAATTTAACTTAACATATTCAGCTGTTTCGTGAATGAGTTTTCGACTCGCACTCGAGTCCATTTCAAACACTATTCCTCATTCGTCACGGCCAATAAAATAAATAAAACTTGTTTGCAATATACCGGGCAAGCGAAGACAGACGATTGTACATAAAATTAAAAAACACAGCTCTGCGTGAATTCATATTTAACTTCACCTCATCGCTATTCATTATCCGAAGTTTAATGTTTTGAGACAATTTCAGTTCTCCCTGTCCTTTTTATGTTTGCTGATGCCGTATGATCTTCCATTAAGATCGCCGAAGAGTGACTGCAATTATTAGACAATTTACCCACATTAATAATACTATACAATTATCAGAAAATAGATGCTTTCTCAATTTCCTTACTTTACACCGAACACTTAAGCCGAGCATCGTTCACATTCCATTGTAGTCGCCACAGAGACCAGACACGGTTTCACAGTTACCTACGTGCCATTCAGGTCGAACATTTTCCATCCGCAAGAAAACGAATGGAAAATTCGAAATATGTTTCTGCACTCGAGAGAAATGGCCAGCGAAGAGAAGAGATCAGTGTCGAAACGTCGATCGAATAGATCTGAAATGGAGTAAATCGGAGACGATTGCACGATAAAAAAAAAGCGCGTGCAACTGTACTGGAGCGTTACGATTACAGGGAACCGCGTTAATTATTCCGCGCATGATCACCTGGACGCGGAATTCCAGGCCGACGATTAAAAGAGGCGCGTTCATTGCGACACATCGTTGGGAATACCCGTGGTATTTATTATACTGGCTCACGCCGACGCGTTAATGCTCCGTTAATTAGAAATATTCGTCCATGGATTTCGCTTCCGCCTGTTGATTCGGTATTATGCTCATTTACACTCGTTATTTATTAGCGTCCACAAAGTGGTACACGCATTTGTCCTGAATGTATAATACCTGAATATTTGTACGTTTTCCTTTCGGAAGTTGGGTGTTTGTGGTTTCCTTTGTTTCATTTAACCATTCCGCACCGTTAGGGTACATTTGACAGGTAGTCGAACATTGATGCTTAAATAAGCCTTTGACAAAATATTAGACTTGTATGGAAAAAGCACAGCTGGAAAAATGTAGCACTCAAAGGGAAATGCATTTGTTACTCTGGTACTGTTCGGGACAATTTGAAATCGAACTTTGGTGACGAATAACGTTTAAACAGAGTATCTGATTTATATGAAAAAGTGTATCAGGGAAAGTAAACTGCATTTTGTGTTATTTTTTCCAAAGTAAACATATTGGTTACCCTAGTCCTTTTTCAGAGAACAGCTACTTAGTCCTAGTTTTTTATCTTACATATGTATATTGTTTCGTAGAGATTTTCTATTAGCTATTTCTAATTCGCGCTTCTAATTATGAAAATGAAAAATACAGTCCAATTCAGTATACTCCAACACTATTTTTCTACTGAATATTAAAAGAAACCTACGACTGAGGAAAACGGGCTTAATGATTACGAGCAACGAGCAACGTTTCCACTGTTCTACAGTTTGTAATCAGCGATGTAGATGGGACAAGGCTCCAAAATATGACGACAATTACCGGTGCCGGTGATCGGGAAAATGGCCTAAATCATTTTTATTGTTTTAAAAATAAACATGAACTATACTGTTTAACGACGCGTCATTTTAATTTAACTGAACAGTTCAATTTCCGATTATTTCACAGAAACAAGTCAACGCCATTGCAACGCAAGTCGATGGAACCGCAAATAAATGATCAATTCATTTCCCTTTATTATTCGCTAACAATTAGACTCCTTTCATAATCGCTGACATATACGTATGTGCACCTAACAAGTTCCATCCCTTTGAAGAACCTCGTAACCTATCTCTCCTTCTGCTTCTCCAGCGTTTTTCACGTTTCATCGTTTTTCTCGTTCATCTACCCGTCCCCTTCTTATCGATGGGAGAAACTGGAGAACATATTTTTACCAGGATTCCTATATTTAACGCTTTTTATGGGAACTGCCCGCCAAGTGAGTTCATTGCCGTCGTTCAGCGTTGTTCTTTTCGAAGGGGTTGCTGGTTAATCGAGAACTTGCTTGTTACAGGGTGATTCATATAATCTCTGGAACGCATCAATCTGTTTCTTTATCTCAAAAAACTGCACCAGGGCGATTGGCACAGCAGTCCGATTTTTACGAGAAATCGAAGTTCGATACACGTCCTAGCTTGTATTTGAAAAAGCTTTCGAGAAATCGATTCACCGAAGTCATCGAACGTTTCGCAAAGTTCACATTGGCGTTTGATAATATGTCGAATTGTTTCGATGCGTCTTCGAAGCGTAGAAAGTATTTTGATGAAACGTGAACAAGCATCGTCGATGGTGAAAGATAATTGCACAACATGACGTACAGTCTCGTGATCTCTGTGGAATGCGACGAATGTTTAAACAATACCAACAGCTGATCCGCTTTTCTCAGAAGCATCTCTTCCACGCGAAATCTGTATCGTATTTACGACTGCTTTTAAAATGCAGAGGAATTCGTCGAACCGTGGGAGAACAAATATTCAATGTAGTATTAATTTTGGTTAATATAAACTACAGCAAATTTGAAAGTAATTTGTTAGGTAACGTCAATAATAATTCCAATTGATCCACAAATATTCAATCTACTAATAAACCCTTCTTATTATAATGTAGGAAAAATTGCAAGAATATTAATTTTTCATTGATCGCAATTAACATTGCTTTGATAAAGTTTTCAACTGATAAGTATTTTAATTCCATTGTTTTTATCATCAGTCGGACCTATTACGTCATTACACGTGCCGTTCATTTGCCACAGTGATTAACTCCGCAAAACAAAACGTACAGAAACTTGATGAATTTATATACATTGTTTTTCAAACTTCCTATAAGGTATACATATATTCAAGCATACATTACGGAATGTACTATTATTATTATTATTATTATATAGCTGTTATGTTACCAAGGAAATTTATATTAAATATAAAAAGTTAAGCACCGTGTAAGTGCTTGGCCAGTCACATTTCGGGAAATTAGAAAACTAGAGTCTGTAAACATTTATTAATTTTCCACCAATTTATAAATTTACTTCGCCTGAAAAATGATCGATATTATTCCCCCCAATCTGACCAACTTACAATCACTTTGAAGCGTACAACTTTTCCAATTAAACGATCGCCTGCCCGAAGGGGATGGAAAGAAATTTCACCCTCGTTTCTCTGAACGTCAATGGGCGATATCGTTCATCGGAAGTCGATTCTCTATCTACCGGATGACGCTCGCGCCAGCTTCCAGGCAACGGCTGACCAAATATTGGCTTTCGTGCACGCTTGACTGAGGCTTGCCGCGAGTACAACCGCTAGAAAATACGACTTTCGAACAGTTCGCCTAATCTGGCATTCTTGTCACCTGACTCGACGACGAGCTTTGTTTCACGCAAACATCGCGATTCCCTTATCGCGCTGGAATGCGGCTGCACCGACGCACCTGCACAAGCCAATTAACGATCGAATGCGACCTCGAATCGCGACGCTTTATCGACCGTTCGATTTGCCGGAGACGTTTCGAGCCACGAAGCCGAGCGTCGTTGAATTAATCGACCCTTGTGCCGCGTGCTTTCCCGTTAAATGATTCTTCGACCTGTTTTATAGTAGGTGGCTTTTGATAGATCGTTCGGTTACGTATCGAGATGCAGCAGTTGATAGTTACAATTCCATTGCGGGATATTAATTAATGGAAAGATCGACTAATTTAACGGAAGGATTAAATTCTGCGAGTGCTTCTGTTGCGCGAGTATTCATTGTTAAATGGTAAATGGAAGATATGAATTTGGGAAGAAGAGAAATTCAATTGCGCGTTTTTGTTTAATGTCTTTGGTATATGTGAATATAAAATATTAAATGTTATTCTTTTTTTTATGATTGAAGGATGCAGACTGTAAAGAAATATTGCGAGGGGATTTGGAATACATTAAGTATCTCTACATTTACATGCATATCATATTGATAATGTTCCTCAGTATTCTTGAATGTATTAATATATTATGATCCACTTGATCTACCTTATGTTTGCATCGAAAAAGTGCAGCTTTCTGACTTGCTATCCCTAATACTATGACGATTTATTAATCGCAAGTACTGTTACATACAACTGTTCGGACAACACCAAACTTACCATAGTCGTCGTTGTTCTTAAATTTGTCCAAGGATTTTTGTCCATACAACCAAAGAAGAAAGGAATAACTGTATAGTTGCAATGTTTTCTACATACAACCTGGAATAATGGAGAACTCGATGCAATTGGAGTCCAAATATTTAAATTTCAAATACAATTCATGCTCCGCCTATACCGTGATCAATATTTCACACGCTATTTTCTCGTTAAATAAAATCCATCTGGTAGACGAGAACAAAAAAACGCCACCAAATACACCCGTTTGTACAACGCCTTAAAAAAATTCACCCCCCTCCCCCCAGGCAGAAACGCAAAGCGCCCCAGCTACAACCCCTTCCGACATTGTATCCATCATTCCAGCTCCAAAATATACAAATCGGCTCTAAAATTCTTTCGCACTTCACTCCACACGGTCTCCACCTTTCCATTCACGAGAACCGGCAAACGACACGAATTATTCTCTCCGGTAAATCTCTCGGCGACCGCAGTATCGTTAATACCCCGACAAATCTCGGCTCCACCGTCTCAGGCCACGTGGATACAACCATCCCTGTCTTCCTCTGCCCGCATCATCTCGTTCGTCTCGTTCCAGTGAATTCTCAGTAGACCCATCAAGCACGATTACCTGTTGAAAATGACCAGCCTCGAAGGCCGTCGCTTCTGACGTTTACGGTTAACCCGGGAGCTTGATTTATCACGCCACGGACCGGCCCGTTTCTCATCCCCCGTGTCTCGTAGCAGAAGCAACAGTTCGTTCCGTTCGTGGACATCGTCGTAGCGGGAAAGGGTTAGCAACCGTGGAGAACCGGCCGAGCATTTACCTTAATGATACGTCTGAGGCCCGAAAATTCCAGCTGAAGGTGGGCCGCCCGCTCTAACTTGTCGTCAACTGTGTTTTCGACTGTGCCTTTTACGACGAACACCGTGGACATTGCGGGGTTTAAAGTTACACGCGTTGCGGTCCGGCCGAAAATAACTCGGGTAGCTTAGCTCTGTTTCAGACGAGACAGTTCGCGCCGACAGATCTTGCGACGCAGTTTCGCGAGGAGCGTGATATTTAACGCTAACCCCGCACCTGCTAAGCGCCGGTCTAATAGTCTACCTTGAACGTTGTTTGTCAGCGAAGAATGGAGAACTTACTTTTCCACGTTTTTCTATTTTCTAACCCTTTCGCTACGGCGCCGCAATGAAAGCGTCTTCGATGTAGAAAACAGTAAAGATTTTATTAATATGGAAGGACTGTAATGTATAAACACTCGGATACTCTGCTTAATTACCTAAGCTTTAACCTATATAAATAGTTAAAAGAACGTTACGCTGTTGTACGTACAGATCGTTTACACAAGATTTTAGCAAACTGTTGGTGAATTATTAGCGATGTATATATACGCTTCGCGTAGCGAAAGGGTTCATTAAGAACTGATCTCTGTTTGTAATAAATAAAGTAGGCACGCAAAAATATACGAGGTTTTAATTCGTAGTCTATTTAGTCGAGCGATTAACGACAGAGTAAGACTGATTTAAGTTTAATAATCTAGGGTTGAAATGCGCTTGTACAGAAATGTATTTTACAATATCGAAATTCGAAGTGTGTTCGTTGTGGTGTCTGTTGGAAGATTAATGTATACATGTAACGATGTGGTAATTTAAATGTGGATTTTTTTATGAGAGCCATGAATTGCGACGCAAAGTGTCTCGCGTGAAATGAGGTTTACTGAAATTGTAAAGGAAGTAGGTTGAACAGATGTGGACGGGGTTTGAGTGTTCAAGTCAGATTAGGGGTGAGTTTCTGACACGTGGCCTCCATGCGGGTTTGGATTTCACTGGATTTAGTTATTTACGATGATGGGTGTTGGAAATGGGGTTGGTTTGGTATATAGCGAGGGGACGACAGTTTGGAAACTTGTGGGGTACAGTAATATTTAATGGCCTTTTTTTGCACTTGTTGTGCCTTAAAAAAACAGGGGTCCCAACCCTGTCACATGTTTACACTACGTGGTAGAGTTACAAGTTTGGAATTTACTCGTACAATTCTTAGAACGATAGATAATAATTTTGGTCGGAAGTGATAGTATTGAGCTGCATGTACGGCAAAGGAAGCTTTCAAAACTCTATCAATCTTTAACCTAGGTATTAAACAGATATGCAGTACACTTCTTTTGGATATAGATAAATTGATAAAAGTGAATTTATATTAATTTTTAACAAACCAAGCACGCCAATGCGTCTCAGTCGATCGAAGTTGAGTACGTGTGTATCGAGAGAGATAAATTCTAACAAATTATTATAAAAATAAAGATGGTCAGCACGTTTATAAGTATCATCTTCAACATCTCAAGTTCTTCGAACGGAAATCTACACCGACGAGATAGCATCGCAAGTATAGCCCTTACGAGATCTGCCCAAATCGTGTCCTAAGGATAGATACGATGGTGCCCAGGGATAAGAAAATGTCCAGAGGGATCTGATAACTTCGACACTTGTGAAACCTCTCATTTTTTATGCATCTCTCGGTCCATTTTTCATTTTCTCGCTGCAATTACTTTTACGAATTATGTATGGTGTTTCAGAACGTCTTCGAATTCATAATGTGAGGCCAAGATGACCAAGTTGCAGCAGATTATTCATCGAGCACCTGATATCATTCCAGATTCTAGATATATTCTCGAACAATATATTCGTATATTATTTAACCATATCTATCGTTAATTTTCTATTCGAATACAATTATGATTAACCCCCTGGGATACAATTTGCTGTATAAGTTCTAGCACAGTGTCTCATTCGTCTTCCTATCCCTTCACCTAGTACATTTAGCATCGCTAAATCATGTTGCCGTTACACTGTTCCTTTCATCGCACCCCTTCGTCTGCCTCGAATATTGAATTTTCCTAACAAATTAACTTAAACCTTCAGGACCTGCAGCCCACAAAATGTTCCCCTCCGATTCTTTAAACGTTAAACTTTCCTATCAAATGATTTTCAATCTTGCAGGGCTTGCAGGTCGCAAAATGTTCCCCCTCAAATCTTCGAACATTGAGCTTCCCTTCAAAATTAATTTCAACCTGCACGATTTGCATCCTAAAAAATATCGTCCCTAAATGATCAACACATGCCAAGCGAGTTACCCTTTCGAACGCAAAAACAGGCACGCACAGGAGTCAACCACGTCCATCCACATCGCCACCCGGTCGCCCTCGTTTTACCGGCGAAAGCAAACATCGAAAACCAACCCGCGACGTTGCAACCCTCCACCTCTCGCACGCATAACACCATTCTCGACCGATGCATGTAAATCAACCACGCGGCCAGTCAACACACGCAACAACAGCCTCCGGGCAGATGGTTCACGAGCTCATGCTGACCTCCGTGGAACCCTCCAGAGCACGATAACCCACCGTGGGTTTCCCCCCACGTGGTCTCCGATGCACCAAGAGGGACGAATCCCTCTGGCGAAGCAACGAGCATCGAGAGTTATGCGCATGTATTAAATTTCAAACTCTCGCCCGAGGCCAGACAGGCTCCGGCTGGTTCCTGCCTTCCATGCTGAAGGTGCAAGGTGCAGCGGTGTCGACCTACGACCTTGGCAGTCACGACCGTGCGCCTGTGCACGCGTGCACTACGGAATACCGTTTGCTCGTGCCTCTGACGCAAATGCACACGTACATGTACCCGGTGTCGACGGGAGATTCAGCGACGGCAGGTGGACTCGCGGGTTAAGATGAGTTATTGCCGATGGCGTTGAGATAGATTTGGGAGACGCGGTTAGGTAATGGTAGGCTTCGATGGCGTTGGTTTTTTTGGTGCAAGGTGGAATTACGGGGACGGCGAACTTTAAGGATAGGACGGGTTAAGGGTAGTGTCCCCGATTTCTCGATAATTTTCGTGTCTCGAGAAATGGGAATTTTTACGGGAAGTCCGGGTATTAAACGCTTGTCCTACAGTGAGTGGCACTCGTGTTGAGGATTGTTCACAATGTGGAGATTGAAAAATACAAGTGCAAGATCGTGGCACAGGATGCAGGGTTCGGATAGAAAAATGGAAGCAGGATTCGTGATAGTCTTTGACAGTATATAAAACTGTTCTGAATCGATAAGACTGAACAGTTATTCACTGTAGGAATTGTATGGCGAACTCTAAAGAGAGTAAGACAGGGGGTTAACATTTAGAGCTCGGGTAGTTTCATTTAGAAATGTACTGTCGAAGGAGATGATAGTAATCATACAAAGTCCCATAGTAAAGTTCCCCAAACAACCCTTCCTCTGCACAAAACCACTATCACCCCCAAGTACCATGTTTCGCTAATAATAATAATAATTCCAACGGCAATCGCACGTGCTCTTCTTAGCTACAAAAGTTCCTGTACAAAATCGATCAACACCAGACTACGTATCCCACAAATAAAATCATCCCCGATGTCGAAGCAACCTTTCCTCCGTGCGAAATCGTCACCACCCCCAAATACCATTCTCCTATCGTTCTCCAACCTCGATCGCCGTCGATCTTCCTGTTCCACCGATCACGAAACTAACTCAGCCAGACAGGAAGCTGTCTAGGTGAAGCGAGGAGGAACACATCGTCTAGGCACTGTTTTCACCGTCGCGTCGGATCGAGCAGCGATGGTGGAAACCATTCGATCGCTTTCGCCGTGCAAACTACGATTCCGATTCCATAGACTGTCTCCGTCGGTTCATTGAGATCCCATTCTCTGTCCCCTCGTCGATTTCCACGGTGGTCGCACGGCGTTATCGTCCTTGTCGAAAGCGGCCTCTAGGATCGTGATCGGCAGGTGGTCATTGCCGGTCGGCGGCGGCGGCTCGCGTGGCTTACTCTGAATTTCTAATCGCGAGCCAGCGCGCCATTAATTAGTCGGGTACAGCGTAAGCGCACGAGCGAGGTCACAGATGGGGGGTTCACCGGGTTCCGCCGTGGGAAGAGATTCGTTTCAGGGCATCTTGATCGATGTATTATTGTATCGGATTGATTTTTTTTGTCCCCGTTTTTGGTGCACAGCGGTACGACATGTATCTTTAGGTTGGCTATTTTAATAGAAATTTATTAGGTAATTCTACGAGCGACGCGGTTGCTGTGATACGTAGATGAGTTTAACGCGGTGCTCTTTTCGCATTGCTACCTTCAGGGACGAAAATATATTCGACGGAGGAAACAGCACGGTTTTTGTTGCGATAAACGCTTATTGTCCAGATGCTATATTTAATGATCTAAAGCTGTTGTTGAATAGATCTCTTGGCGAAAGAGTTAAAACAATAGAACTCGTCGCGAGCGTCGTTCGTTGCTGGGCGTGTATGATACCGAAAATAGAGCGAGCTTTGGACAATGTTGTTTCAAATGTTCCTTAGAATCTATGATCGCCTTGTTATTTTTTAATTTTGACGGCGAGTGTTTAACTCGTTGCATTACAATATCGAGGGATACCCGCGGTAAACATCACTTGTCCAAATTAAAAAGCACGAAAGTGCGTCGTCGTCTAAAATAAGAAATCCAAATACAACGCAGAGTCGTGGTAGTTTTCAGCACTACGTTCGACTATCATAAATATCCAGAAGTGTGCTATTGTTTGATGCAGGGTATAAATAGTCAACCCCGTTCCGCGTCATAATGTGAAAAATCGTGAAGCAGTGGGCGTTGAGCCCTAAAATTGTTCAGTAAATTCCAATCCACAATCTCTATTATTCCTAACTTACAATTAGTACTTAGTATTTGCTGCAACTAAATCTTTTAACCGACACGACCAGGCTCCACTTCTAACCCAGATACTATTCCCCAGAAATCCCATTCAATTCTCCCATGAAACGTATCGCAGTCGGGAACTTTCACCAGGGCCAGAGCACCGAACGCCCGTCGAAATAACGATTCCGTACGCGAATTTTTCAACGAGACCCCCGCGCCGTCCACGGCAAGTATGTATCCCGGCTCCGCAGACGACAGATACAAGGCGCGAAAACGTGATCGGGTTTAGAATTTCCAGGGGTGCTGGACTCGTTCCAATGATAGCTAGAAAATTTCTTCTGGACCGTGGCTGCTCATATTACCGCGGCAGACCGCCATTTTGTCGCGGACAAGACAAACGATCCGTGCATACCGATAAAACGATTCCCGTGCCCGATTTATCGCCACGAAACTGTGCGTGAGAGTGCGACGTCTACTCGGCCGGACAACACTCCAATTTGCGTATTTCAACCTGCGAAATTGGAACTTTACCTGCGCGTGTCACGTTACTCGATAATGGGCTCGAGAGTAGGAATGCCACCCCTTTGCCGTTTGCGATGTTGTCCTTCGATATTGTATACCCTACCGGGGTCTGTTCCTTCTTTCTTCTTCCTCCTTTATCAGTAGGTGTTGGAATTATTTATCAGGTGTTTTTATGGTAATTGTAGGTATTTTGTGTAATCAGTTATGCGCATTACTTTTGCACCTGCCTATATTCCAATAGTATTATAGAATGTTAGTATTCGTGCATGTGCAGCGCATACTTTTAATTTCTGGAAGAAAGTGAATACCTCGTCGTGCATTTGACAAGAATATTAAATAAGCGTGTTCGTTGAACGAACAGAAACATTACAGCATCGCCAAGTCCCGCTTTAATCGAAACGAACAATTATTTAGCATTTTGAAAATATTAATTTTTCGAGCAACAGAGCTAAGACTTTTTTCCTTCGTTTGGCAAGTATTAGGTTGCCCCGACAGTTTCTTTCGTCGTTTGACTGTTCCATTTTTTGTTGATGTTAGAGCGCTCATTTCTCAGTTCTTTTCTAGCTTTCCAATAGTATAATGTCGTTTCAATCGATAGATTCAGTGCCGTTCTGCGTGTATCGAAAGATGGAAAAGCAGTGAAAGCATTTGGATTCGATTTGGAATATTCTAGCCTCTTGCCTTTCTGATTACGTATTACTTATTTATATCTGTAAAAAGTTCTATATGCAGTAAAAAATTGAACTCTTTAAATGAGATAAAAATCATGTGGATCAATATTTGGCAGGAACATAAAAAAACAGTTAAAACATGATATCATGATGCTTCCGAATGGATGAAGGAGAATGATGACAAAGAACGTATCGTACATCATTTGAAAGTATTGTACTCTTCGTAAAATCGTTTGCAGTTAATATCTAATAAGATGGTCTGAATCCTTTCTTTCACTCTGTATAAATCGACACATATCGAAAACCTATATAAACGTTCCCTGCGACAATGTACCACTATTGCTATTATTTGCATCAATTATACCTTAAGTAATTAAATAAAATATCTAAATGGTTAGCCGTATAGCTCTTCGATATTAATAAAGACTGTACATACACAGAGAGGATTTATACGTAAATACTTAATTAACAATATCCCACGCCTATTTCTTTCCTGATGAAATAAAACTACTCGGAGCATATCCAGAAAACCACTCCAAAACTTAATACCCTCGTGTCACTCCAATGTGTACTTACGTTTTCGCTATCTTTGTAATAACTCTCACCGCATTATTCGATTATAAACATTGCTTATATTATCCAGGAATAACTTCGGATTTGTAGCACCGCATAATAAATGTACAAAAGAAACTGAATTCCCTAAATAGTCCCAACGAAATCCAAAAGACACGCACATGCGTGAATCTGTGCCGAGTTCTTACAAACAGGAGCATACAATTCGCGCGTAACGAACCTGGAATCCGCCACTTAATCTCTTTTTGTCGCCGCAGCGTCAATGAAATTCTTTCACCTCAAACTCCATCCAACGTATAGAAACAGCCTTTCTGCGCTTGGAGCCAGAAACTGCGGGCTCGACGGGCGTTTCTTTTTCCTCGAAATTTATTAACGACCCGTGATTCACGCAGCGGGGAAGCCGAAACTTCTGCTTATGTATTTCTGCGCGCTTCTTTTCCCTGCCAGAACCGGCTGACCGGTTCACGCTTTTATTCCACGGGGTTTCATTGACGAACGATATTACTCGTGACGAGTTATCGTCGTATCGCCGTTTTGAACGCATGCACGCGCCGGAGTGCGGCCGACGACTGCGATCGTATTTTATTTCTGTATCGCGGCTGACAAACACGTGTTGCGCCCAAAACCTTGGCCCGAATCGCTAGTTATTCGGTCAGTCCATCCAGTAGCTGGTTCGTAAGGCCCGTCGTTTGTATCTCGAGCGAATCGTCTAAATTAGCTGAAGCGAGCCGTCGTCGGGATGCGATTCTCCTTTCTTTCTTCCGTCCGAAGAATTCGGACGCGAGGCGCTGGGCGTTGAGGAGAAATGCGAAATGAAGATTTTTTTCTTAAGGAGGCTCCTGTTTGTCTTTTCAAGCGATGCTTGTGGTAGGAAATGTAATGGGGATCAGATGGCCGGGACTTATTTTGAATACCTTGGTTTTATATGGAAACGTCTTGTCGTTGGAAGACTGCTTCTATTTTCATACGGGGGAGTTTTATTTTCGTGCAGGATCGACGAGGAGCTGCTTGAATTTTTGCTTAGTATTGCAAGGCGATTTCTGCGTACAGTGCAGTGTATTTATTATCGAAGTGTGCCATTTCGTGCAACCGATATTTGAGCGAGTTTATAATTAATAATTGTATTCCGGTTTAGATAAACTGGCTTAAAGTTTTTACTCGACACCGATAAAGGTTATTTCTTTCAGAAGTGAATAATTTGTAGGCATCACTATGTTTTAAAAGTCTGAAAGTTAATAAGTCTGAAATTTGACTGAAGCATTTGTTTATAGAACTCGATATTAATATTCTAAATTTCAACCTAAAAATGCCTGATAATCGAAATTTCAAATCAAAGCTGCTTTATTCCATGGCCAGTAAAATTTCTCCCTTCTCCTGTCATAAAATCTGCAGTAACCAAAACACAAAAATCCTCTGAAAATTTCCTAATCTGTTATACAATCTTTTGACAGTAATAAAAAGATACCGAAAGATAGGAAACAAACCATACCTTCATGGTACATCATTTAAAAAAAAACTATAAAGACTAATAGTCTATCGTGTGTAACAAATCTACTGTATCTTTTTCAAATACGTGACCAAAGAGAAAGTGATTTGACCGAGATCAGCATAAAAGATTCTTGCAATTTAAAGCAGCCATTCATTACTAACTGCACAGAAGAATTCTCCTCCGCCTAGCGGACCGTGAATTAGCTTCCTCGAAGAAGCATTGTCTCGGCGTACGCAGATATCTTAAATTAAAGGAGCAAGAAAAATAATCGTACGCTCTGTCGATCCATTCAAAAGATTTCTTAGATCTATATTTCACCAATCGGTATCTCGAGAGAAAGTGGCTCCTTTGAGTTCGACGATAAAACAGAATAAAAAGACTGGGCGATAAAGATCAGGAAAGAGGATCGGGGGGGAAACAGAAATGGTCCCGTTTAGGCGAATGAAAATTCCCTGAAGGTTTAACAAAAGAATTTTATTCTTTCTCAATTTACGATAACAAGTGACTAGCACTTAAAATACAGCGATCGATATCGGCCAGAATTCGGTAAATCTCGTGACACGCTCACGCCTCCGTTTTATAAATTTATCTCGTAGATTTTCACACGTTTTGGAATGTATCGATTAGTTTAGGCACGCTCTGGAAGCACATTACTTTCATCCATCGGTTACGCGGCACGCGAATAAACCTTTTCTCCCACTTTTTCTCTCTCGTCGCCCAACGCAAACGCATCATCGAATCTAAATATTTATCGACCCACTTATACGGCGTTCCTTCTTCGTAAAAGAGAAGAAAAATATGATTCGCGAGATACGAATCAGATCGCACTCAAGTTAACGCGTAAAAACGTGAAAAGCAAAAATCGTTGTAAAAAAAAAAAGAAATTCGAATCACTGATAAACTTATGTCCCGAGTGCGAACTGAGATTTCTGTGCTCAAATAGAAGAAAGCTTGCCGAGATTCTGCAAATATTTCGTTTAATAATTACGTTCGAATTTGCGAGTGAAAAGCCGCGGCAAACAAACGAGGATATTTAACGAGAGGAAAGAAAGTAGTCGTGTTAAATTTTCCACTCTATCCGCAATTCGCAATCTTTCTTCGACCAACGAATATGCTTATTTTTCTGCCGATTACCAATAACTTAATTAACATAAAATGCGTTAAAAAGTAAATTCCACTCGCACGCTGACTAGTCAGTACCGATTAACACTCGCCGCCAAACCGTTGGGCGGTAAGACAGCTTTATATACAGTAATAGCGAATGCATAGTACGTTCCACGATATCCATTCACCGTTACACATCAGAAAAATTGTGAGAAAAGGTAAGTCCGCGAGCCCAGATGAACTCTCGTACACCCAACGCTGGGGACAATACGAAAGGCACTGAAAGAACTATACATACAACATCACTTACGCTTAAGAACCTTAAAACTGAACCTAAGTCGTGTGCTCGCTATAACCGTAGAAAACAAAAAAAAAAGAAAAATCCTTTTTCCCGCTCTTCTCTTCTTTTTCTTTTTGTTTTCTTTCCTTTTCTTTTTTTTACAAAAAATGCATCAACCCCGCGACGATTGTTTCGCCGTCGGAGGAAAACGAACTGCAATTCGTCACAGAGTAAACGAGATAAAGATTAAAATGGCTCGTGAAAAAAAGTTCCCGAGTCTCCCGACGAGAGATTCATTTAAAGAGCTTCGTAATCGTTGGCCCGCGACGACGGACCCATCTTCTCGCGTTTCCTGTTTCCAGTTTCGTTCATCTTATAAACCTATACATCGAACGGATCCTCGATTCTCACCTCGAGAGTAATTACACTCGGCGAATGTATGTGCGCTATGTACACTTAGGCTACTTTCAGTAGGAACATTAAAGTCGTCGAATCGATTATTTGGAAGCCGGAAGTTCGATCTCGAGGACGGAGACCCGCGCGTCGTTTCGACCTTCAGGGGTTCGTTTTATTTTCACGCAATTCTTGGAACGTCGATCGACGGACACGACGAAAGGCGAAAGCGGAGAATGTAAGTTTGCAATAATAGCAGTGCTGCGAAATGGCGCTCAAGAAAGAGGGAAGGAGAATTATCTTTCTTTGCGATTCAACCCTTCGGTGACAGATCTTGCGCCCCCAATGTGAAGCAGTTTAGTAATTTTTTAGGATCTACGACTGTTGATTAATGCGTCGCTCGATTATGACGTCTTATCGGTCACTTATAAAGAAAAGTACATAGTGTGTACGTTGAACAGCCACTTCGATTTTAGAGTTAAATAAAATGAAGTGAATCGCTGGATGTTTGCGTGGTTGTTGAACACTTATGTAGATAGCAAATTTCGAATATCCGAACAAGTATCCATTTTTTGAACTAGTAGTAATTTATCGTATCGAAAAATACAGAATCGATATTCGTCGTTCTGTCCTGAAATTTTATAGAACACAGAAATCTCTTAACCTTGCCCAAGAGTTAGACTAGATGAAATGAATGAAATGAATGAACTTAGTATTTAAATAAACGGGCGAAGATATTTTAATACAGTTTGTCCAATGAAAAGTGCACTACCTTTAGCCACTCGTGTGAAACAGCGAGACACAACATTTGTCACCAAATGAATGGGGGTTATCCGAGATTCTTTGCGCGAACAAAATATGAAATCAAAGATCAAACACTTTGAACATATTCACGATCGCGCACGATTTATTGCAACATCTCGATTACTTTCCGCCGTTTCACCGCCGTCCAACGATTCCACGAGATATTCGCAAAATATGGTACACTCTTCCATTTCGTCGAAGATATCGCAGCGATCGGATCGAGATTGCAACACTGTCCGCTCGGATGAACGTTCTTCATTCGACGGAGGCTGCGAAATTTGAAAGACTATCGGGTTTCTATACGAACACGGCGCCAGTCTCCGCTCCCAAGGCTCGCTTCCGGTTCCACGACGAAGAAACGAGCTCAGAATCGGCAATTATTCGTCGCGTTCTCGGTGACAATCCGAGCGCGAATAATAATATCACGCGTGAAACGTGGTACACCCTCGTCAAGTGCACTATACGTAATACCCCTTGAAAGATCGAAATTTCATTAAACTTCTTTCCGCAACATAGTCGAAACAGATCCTTGATAGTTTTAGATCGATGGCAGTATTACCTAAGATTGTCTACTTTGATTATTAATGTTCAGCGTGGATGAAAGGCATCGAGATCACAGTGAATCGGGGAGGTAGAATGTTTAGAAATATTTTTGGGGCAGAATTTTGTGAAAAGAAAGTGCTTTAATTATACGCGTAATTGATATTTTGCAGAGAGGTGCATAATGCAATACGTATTTGGTATATGAAGATGCCGAGAGAAGCGAACGAAATTTATGGGAGTGTATTGCGCTTGTTCCGATAAAGTGACGGAAATTTTACGAATAAATATTCACGATGAACAAGTTAGTGAAATATTTTTTAGTCGATCAGTTTCTATTTCCCTTTGCGGGCTCGCGTTCAGGATACAAAGCAGGCAGGAACACGCGTCGGGTCAATTAGTAGTTCCTAATTGCCTCCGTACGGCAGGAGCGAAAATTGACAGCCATAATTTTGCAGAGATACTTGACTTTATGATAGAAGACGTTAATCCGCCGTTTTACGATTCTTTTTAATGGCCACACGCGTCGGACTCGACCGTTTAATTGTCACTCGCCACGACAAATGGAAAACAGTGAATTACACGTGACTCACTTCTGATAATTAATGATTTAAAAGATATTGGCGTTTATTAGGCTCGTAAAGATTTGCCATTACTGTCAAGCGAGAGCAACAAAAAAGAAAATCAGGCGCAACTGCAATGAACATGTAAACTAGCCGAGAAATTACACGAACGTTGGAAACAGTGTGC
Organism: Nomada fucata; assembly: GCA_948146005.1. Taxonomy (NCBI): domain Eukaryota; kingdom Metazoa; phylum Arthropoda; class Insecta; order Hymenoptera; family Apidae; genus Nomada; species Nomada fucata. The sequence continues at coordinate 8,803,764 of OX411281.1, forward strand.
TGGCCGGTATTTTCAAAGTCTGCGTTTTCGGATTTGTACCGCGAGAAACGGAAACTGCACCGATCAATACATGCCAGTGTCCGATAAATTTCGTCACTCTCCGATACTTTTTTGAACCAACTAGAAGCCACACTTTGCTTTTAATACAGGACTTAGAATATTTATATTACATGCAATGAAAATGCAGAATTTATGTAACAAACAAATAATTAAGTGATTTCCTGAAAGGGTTACTGAAACGGAATATTGAATCGATATTATAGTGTTGCGCAAGTTCTGTCCATTATAGAACGCCGTTTACAAATTCACATCTTTCACAAAACCTTCGACTTTGTAGGTAGCAAAATATCGTAAACCGCAAAAGAAGAGAATTGAGAGGAAATAATTTGATTGCCAACAGATTAATAATATACTAAAATTAACGGGCAGAAATTATGCCGCAATTTCATCTTTTACCCGTTCTTTCTTCACAAATCAATTTGCTAAAAACAAATAATATCTGCCGGCATTAACTTTCGACTCTCAATAGCCTCTTAACAGTAACAAAAATCTACTTCAACCAATCCCTCGACTTCCCAGCGACTACAGATCTATTAAATAATTGGACACTTTTCTGTGTCAACTCGAATCAGAGAAACAAATCTACGATACTCTGCCAGCAGTTGCAACCCTTGCGATTCGCAACAGACGCTGCCGAAATCTATGATGCCAATATAAAAATTAGCCTGACGAGAGTTATCTAAGCTTCCAGTCACGCTTAAAGCTACAACATTCAGGAACAGCAGTCGCATGCGCGCACAGCATCCTCCAATCTTCGAAACACCTTCGAACTTCATGGGAGTCCAATGCCATCGGGGACGCCTTCTATCGTCCCGGAAAACGAGAACACAAAATGGAAGAAGAACCCGAAAAAAAAAAAATAAAAAAAAACGAAGGAGAAAGAACAAAGTACAACACGAAGTACGCGACGAACAAAGATAATCGTCCTCGATTTTACGAGACCGTTCCTCGCCGTTTCCACGATCGCGGCAGTCTTTCACACGGTCCCCCGTGTATTCACTGTTCTCACGAGTGTCTCCGCCAGATGCCAAACGGAAACGTCTCCGCGGCGGATATCTCATGCAAATGCCAGACGGGCAGCCATGCTTTTCCCCTCGTTTCTCCATCGAACTCCCGTAATTCTTCGCGCGCGTCGCGCGAAACGAGCTGTCGCTCCCCGGATACTCGCCACCCGCGCCCCCCCCCCCTCTAATTAACGACGAACAGTAAACAATCGTACCGTCCGGTCGTCCCATAAAGGACAGCTTCTCCTCACGTTCGCGAACTCGAGGCATCATCCAGGAGACGACGCGCAGAGATCCCTTTTTACCCTGGTTCGTCATAGAACATTCCACGTCCTCTGGATCGTTTCCAGGAGATCGTTACAGAAGGAACTGGTCGCGTCCAGAAGACGCTGAAGAAAAACGTCTTCATTCCTCTGTTTCACTCGCTCGTGAAGGAGGATCGTTTGACTTTCTGTGATTGATTTCACACGATTGTTTTCCATGTCCCGTCAGCGGTTCGCGTAGACGTTGCTGCTGAGAACGACCACGTTCGTCCTCTTGCCGGGCTCGTCACGACCCCCGAGGAGGAGGGCGCAGAGGAGACGTCATATACTTAGCGAGGGCCTCTTTTTGCGGTCCTTCGTGGTGTTTTTGCCGAAGATCGTGCCGAGCACCCTGGACACCGAGTGCACGCCCAACTTTCGACGGATAGGTAGAGCACGGAGTAGCTGGACGGATCGAGCCTCCCGAAGAAGCGCTTGGAACGCCAGCGCCGCTCCTGCGGGACTCTCCGCCGCGCTGACCTCGTAGAATTGACATCCGTGAGCGAGGGATAACTGCTGGCCCTCGTCCACGCACACCTCTCTGCAACGGAGAAATTAATATTTCGTTGGTTTAATCGATTCTGATTGCGGTGCCGTTTGTTTCTTTACTTTTGTCCCTTGCGTAAACGCGTCAAGGCAATATCAGAGCGTTTGTTTCTTCCGGCGTGCGACTTGCACAATTTTATCGGTACTATTACCTCGAGCAAACGATGCAATAGAATAATTTTGAGAGAAAAAAATTTAGCACTGAATTTTAACGGTGCAGCATCGTCTCCGAAAGCTGTATCGATTACTTTCCATACGCCCAGCACATTACCACCTATACGGCGGTACAAGTATTTGAGAATCAAAACGCGATTTAGAACCGTATAAACGGAATCCAATTATCGACTCCAACCAACGAACGGTTTCTCGATCCCTTTAACTTGTACGCTGCAATTAAGGCCCACCCCCTCCGCCTTCTGCATTATTCTTGCAGAGTCATAGACGCCATTACAAGTCTCAATAGCAACATCCTGAATACTTCATAATGCAACGAAAAGCAAACACCAGCGCAACAAAGTCATCGTCGACGAATGTTCATCGCAATTTATGCGCGAAGGAGCAACAGTGCCCAGAGCAGCGTGAAAAATCGTTCGCGCAGCGATCGAAAAGGGAGCAGAGATTAACGGGAGGGTGATCGACCTTTCGCAACACGCGGTGTCCGTAAATGTCCGGTTCTTCCGGCCGTCGCGGATGAACGGAAACTGTGAAGGTCCGCGAAACTGGGATCGAAGCGAGTGGATGGGTCACGACTTCGCGGTAAACAACTTGTTCCGGCCGGACAGAAGCGGAGGGAGGTGAGTGAACGCGGCCATAAAGGCGACGAAAAGGTACGCGGGTCACTGGAATTTCGCCAGAACTGAATGCGATATTTATAATTGGCGAAACTTTAGCTTTGTATCGTATGGAAAGAAATAATTCAGCACAACTCGAGGGACAAAGAAATCTGCGCTGCCCACCTGATTCCACGTTATATTTCCAGAGAAATTTTCCAGTCCCCCCTTTATTGACCACTATGTTTGTTGCATTACGTTCGAAAGTTTGTATTTGTGGTGCGCCGAATTGCACATGGAAAATATTACTTAATGTTTCACTCTTTGATGCTAAAGGGAATAAAAAAACGTACTACTGGATTGTCAAAATAAATCTTGAATCATTTCTAGATATGAATTATACATTTCCGATAGCTTGCGGTAATATAGTTCAAGCAAGTATACACCATTCCGTTCAATAATATACTGCTATCTGTTGGGTAGTGCCATCGAACCATCCGTGTAAAATTTCCGTTATTCCTCAATTAAAAATTTACTTTCTCGCGAGGGTGAACACTTCGACAGGGTGAACGAGGAAAAGTCTTGCATTATTCGATAACTAGTATGGTGAAACGAACTCAGTAATAAATATCAGACTAACGAAAACCACTGAAACCTCCGAAGTGCAATATACGCACGATTTCATGTATCAATAAAATAACGTTGCACACTCCCAAAGACCTCGGTCCATTAGCAAAGCAGCCTACGGATCGCACACCATAAACGAATCACGCATGCAGAGAAGAATATCACCGAAAGAACGTGACCGAACAGGCGGTCAAATCCGCCTCCCCAAGAAGTCGAATAAAAATATTAAGTCAGCCCACGCGCCCCTCGAGCAAACTGCGCCGCAGCAGCCCCCGAGAAGTTCCTCGTTGTCGAAAAGATCCAACTGGAAAGCAAATAGATACGATCCGCCGTTCGGTGTGATCCACTTTCTCGTTCCGTCGATCCTCAGCGGGAAGATCTCGAAAGGAGCGCAGGGGAGGAGGGGTAGCTGCGTTCATCCGCCGTATTTCAGCGCTGCTCGAGCAGCGAGGACCGCGATATTTATGCAGGCAATTAAATTCGCGGGAACACACGATACTCGCAGCGTTGAACAGAAAGACGGACGGAGATGGAAAGACAGAGAAAAGGGGAGGCGGCGGCGCGTGGGAGGGCCTTGCGCACATGTCTAATCGCGCGCACGAGTCCCGTATATGCATGCACACGCGAGAGAGCGGGCCCCACGTTCACGGCCGTTAATCTGTCCCTTTTTATTTTATACGAGCCGATCCTTTGCTTTACGAGCAACGGCGTTAGATTCGAGGCCCGACGGCTGTCGTTTCCTGCGCTCTCTCACGATCGGACCTCCCTCTGTCTGTCGCGTCGCGTCGCGTCGCTTCGAGAGTATGCATGTATTCTTTTTCGAATAGGACACAGGAGCTTGGAGGGTGCGGCTGGAAAATTGAATGCGTCAGTGGAAGAGGGACGGCGAGGAATAAATCTTGTAAAAACGGGTCCCGCGCGGCATTATTAATTGCCGAATAATATCGTAAATCTCTTAAATGCGAAGGTCTGTCTTGAGACAAGGCACTCGCGTGAACGTGGGGATCGTAATTCGTTTTCTATTTATTTCTTTCCTTTAATGTAGCGGCGATCTTCGAACGGTGAGTTTTCGGGAAGTGCGCATATGTACGCGAGCGGCGAATCATTTTTTTTATTCTGCTTTTAGCTAGTTAACTTTGGGGATTGAATCGTTCAGGATTCTGGGGATAATAATTGAATAACATATTCAGCAGTTTTGTTACGGCAATATCATTCTGCCCTCCGTTGTGTTTGGCAGCAAATCAATTTTGTATCGGAATTATTTTGCTGCTGAATCGTAAAGCAGTTCCTAAAATCGAATATTCACTTACTTGGACGTAAACAGTCGTATATACAGGTAGGTACTGTAGTAACCATTAATATGACACTCCACCTAAAATCTTAACAAAACATCGTGCCAGATAAATCCAACAATGTTACTGCCTCGAATACAATTTTACAGCACAGAGAAATAAATTATTGTAATGGTAAGCACCATAAATCTCGGGAAATAATACTGCAAACTCTGCAGCCAGATATTTTCTATTGCGTCCGTTAGGTGAGCTAGTCTCTTTTCGAAGAAGAAGCCTGGTAATGAAAGTGTGGTCGCAAAATTCAATAAACCGGTGGAAGAACGACGCGTGGTTAAAGGGAGAGGCTCGACATTTCGCTGGGTGGTGAAACGACGCGACCTTTAAACAACCACGATGAACAAGAATCGTGGGCTCGACGTCCGGATTACACCGAGATTTGAGCAAATTGCCAGAGATTCTTCACGCTGACTCGGCGACTGGAAACTTGCATGATCCGACGATTAACTAGCTCGCGAGAGGGCTAAGGGGATTTTCCCTTGCTAGCTTTGATCGGGGAGAGATGACGGGTCTTTGCAAAAGGTTGCCCCAGTTGGTGGAATAATTGAGATGCTTGGTGAAGAAAAGGGGAAGCCTGTGGCGGTATGTAAAAATTGGCAGGTGTCGCAATAGAGTGTTTATGCAAGGATATGCAATAGTTATGAAAGAATAGAACTGTATTATATCTGTTATTTGTGTGACGCAAGATTATAATTAGTGTACCTATTGCTGACTAATAAATATAATAATGATAACGGTGATTGTTTGAGCACACGATTATTAGTATTCAAACAATCGATTGTACGATTAATTAATTATCTACGTTATGTACATTAGTAGTCAATTTTTGGAATATAATTTTTTTATTGTACATTTTTTGTATTTTGATAAATTAACTGTTTCACGCTAGCAAGCAAAAGTTATTCGCTACTGTCTTATTGATTAGGAATATAATTATAGCACAACGTGAGAATGTTCAGATTCTGCAATTTGCAATTTTTCAGTTTGATATCTCTATTTATAATACTAGCGCCACAGCAATCTCGCTTCTGTCGAATTGAAACAATTCCATGAAGCATCCTTGTAACACGGTTCGACGTAAAAACGTGTGCCTGATATCAAATACACTCCCATATCAAACTACAAGATAGTTTCTACGAACAGATTAACAGTTCGTTTTATTAGATCAAGTACAAAAGGGTGTACTGATTAAACAACGTATATAAATATCAGAAAAGAACAATTAACTCCAGACAGTCTCTGTAAACCGTATTCGATTATCAAACTATTAACAACTAATACAACAAATCTTATAATGCAGTATTACGTTCCAACATACATACTTTAAAAAATATATTTGCACGATAGTCTCCACCTACTCGATCTTGCGCTCAAATTTTGTGAAATACAGGAGATGTATTTTCGAAAGAATAGCGGCGAATAAACATAGAATAATAATCCGAACGAAAAAAGGGAAGACAAAAAGTGCCAGCTACTTTAAAGCTCGCCGACGACATATTTCCAGCTCGTCGAAACCAAAACTTATCAGTTGCCCATGGCGTATCGTGTTGAACAATTTCGATTGAAAAATCGCAACACTTTTTCAAAACCCTGTCAGCTGTGCACCACGGATCTTCAGAGACCGTAACCACGATCTGAAACCCTCAGAGGCCGGTATCAAAACATTGTTCACCTACATACATATCTCGCAGCTCGACTTGTTCCTCCATTTGCACGAGACACGTGCTTTCTACTTGGCGCCAGGCGCGCGCGCGTGCACCGCAATTCCAGCGCGAACGAACGATACTCCAAAAGAACGACGCAGACCTACGTCAGAATACTACGCGGAAAAAAAAAAACAGGATAGCAAACTCAAAACGTGCCACTTATCTGCAGCAAATAATCAGAAAGTAGATTAAGCGACTGATTTCGTAGAACTCTTCCGATCACTTTTTTTTTTAAGAGGAACGAAACAAATTCTGACAGTGAATTTCATAATTCTTTTTTCGGCAGTCTAGACACGAAAGACATTAATAGAACGAATTTATTGTTTCATGCCCCCAATTTCTTTTCACGCTTCGACCGATTATAAATAGTTTGTTGCGTGAAAAAGTTTTTGACTCCGAATTTATTATACAGCGATTAACGATGTACAATAAGAGCTTTGATAACAGAAGGATCCAAAGGTAAATTATAAATAATAAATAATAAAATAAATAACGTTTGAATTAGAAAATACAGAAATGAACAAAAGAGAACCGCCGCGCAATATCAATTAATCAAACGACCGATTTAGAAGCCGGTCTCGTAATAATAATTAATCAATCAATCGAAACTCATCGATATGGTAGTAAATCCTCTAAAAGCAAATCGCCGATTCGTTGGTCGGGCTTAATTATGACCTCCGTCTTACGCCAGTCTGTTCACAATGCTTTACGGTGTCGTAAATGTATTATATGTATTATTACCACTACTATTACCAGCAATATAAATCGACGAAACAGGTCTACGACCGATCGCATCGATCTATCAAACCGGTCCACTAAAAAAATTTATTATAATAATAATACACAAATCTAAACTAATTGTTTATTAAAATCACCAATGCCGCGAAGCGACTCTACAGTTCGTTTAAGTTTAACGCTTCAAGGCCTGCACTATGTTGCCGTTATTTTTTGTCGCAATTATTATAAATATTTTTCACAAACATTTCATCGTAAATTGTAGCGTGTCTGTCATTAGCTGGATTCGCTAGAAGTCTATGAAGCATTGAATATTTACCACAGGTGCTGGACGATGGTTAGTTATTTATTAACAGTTATCTCTTTTCTGTCGTAATAGTTGCAGGCACGGTTAATGGTAATACAAGTAATATGGTTTTTTCGGTACATATATCGGGTGAAAGTATGTAATTATCTGGTGATAATTGGGAACGATGCCCGGTTCAACTGTTGGACAAATTTATCAACGATTATTTTTAGCTTTTGTTCAACAGTAATCTCGCGGCACGAGATTCTTCTTTGAAACTGTATTTCCTAAATTGCCAGTTCTGTCAAAATAAGTCAAACTATGTTTTTCACCACCTCAGCCGCACTATTTCCTTCATTAAACTTCTACAACATGGCATTCCATTATATTCTTCTTTCGTCTCGTACACTTTACCCTTTCGAATTCTGTATAGAAAATTGTCTAAAGGTTCCTATTTACGCTAATTGTGCATACCCCAAACAACTATTGCCTAGAAACCCCATACATTTTGCCCAAAGAAATTGATGCCGCCCGAAGGATGCATCCTACTCCAACTCTCTCTCTTTCTGTCTTCATAACGTCGCAAACAAAAAAGTGATCCGCGCACAGCGCCAATAGACGAAGAAAATCTGCACACTCGTAAGAGAAGCATCTCAAGTTTCGACGGGGAAGAGTTAACAGGTTAAATTCGTGGCAAACTATCCCGAGAAATTTTTCAGCGGTGTCGTCGGAGATCACGAGGTTCCCCGGTTGTTCCACGCGTATGCAGGCGGTCACTACGTCCGACCGGTAGCCAGTGCGGCCGTCTTAATGGAGTTCATAAAGATTAGAAGGAAGGCTGGCTGGCCGCGGGGCTGGTGAAACCACTCTCCCGACGAACAAGTTATCGCCGCTTCAGATACATCCGAGGCGGCGTCCGGCCGCGAATATCGTCCATCGATAAACTTATCGCGAAATATCAGCTAGCGAATCCCTCGGAGCCACGATTGCCGCTCGGCTGACAAACTGGTTCGCCGACTGAAAACCGCGACCGCGCTGGAAAGCCGCGTTTCGAGCGCATTGCAAAACGAAACGCAAAGCTTTTCCTCGTTCCACTAGTTACGAGCGCGATTGAGGGAAGCGAGCTGGTAAGCGGAATATATTTGGGCGGACCTCTGATCGAGAGTTGGAAATTCGACCGGGCGTTTAAACCCTTTCCTGTGGGGAACCTTGGAAAGAAAAAATTTATTCGAGCCGTTAAACGGCATAGGGGCACCGAGCCAAAAAGGTATTCGTACAGTGCACTAGGTTCAATTGCGACTTCGTTGTTTTGCTGTTGGGACAATTATTCCTAAAACAATATGCGCGCATGGACATATCGCACTTTGGCATGGAATAGTTCTCCCAACACCGAAATAATGAATTTGCAAGTGAAACTTATGCCCTGTATGGATATTTTTTTGGCCCACTGTATGTTTACAATATGTATGGCACGTCCTGCGTGAAACTGGCTCGGATGAAATGCGGCAAACATATTTTTCATTACGCATACACTGATCGTTAATCGAGGTTGGACAGTGATTAAGTATAAATATTTATATGGAGGGCTCAGGAGCCAATCAGCGTAAGTGCAACTTTCCCTGGACATGAGTTACGTAGTTGAAAAACCTCTTTATTGTTAAAAGTTCCGGCTGATAAATCAATTATGTCATTATTTTCATACGCGAGCAATTGATGACGGTACTAGCATTGTCATTGTTTCCACATGTAATTTGTAAAAACCGTATTTATCTCGGTTCGAATGCTAATAAACTAGCAGTGATTGGCTTCTGAACCCTCTATATGACCTACAAGATATTTGTATGATATATTCGGGTTAATAAATGAAATTTATTAAGGGCAGCTGTAAAATATTTTGCATACGTAAACTGATACAGTTTAACTCTGCCAAATGAATACTTGCTAATTTATGTTGTATGTAGATATACGGAGGACATCAATTAGATGAATTCCAAATCTCGAGAAGCAAGAATTAAGGAAGATGTACTAATATTGCGTAATCAATTTAATTATTATGAGATAATTATTATTATTATTATTTAGCAAGTCCCCGGCTTTAATACTTTCAATCTACCACATGAAATATCTATCAATGGGCTTCGAATGAGGGTCGCAGCCTATTCAACTAATGTAAACAAAACTACAGTAATAATCTTGAATCTAGCCTGATGAAAAAGTAGATGCTTATAAACCTTAATAATTTCCCAATTATTAATGTGTACAATTCGATTTTACAATTAGTGCAATTACGATATTAAACAGGCCCATTATTTCTATAATAACAAAGGGTCGTATAAAGCAATATAACAGGACTATATGCATAAAAATAAAATAGTACAATACTATGCCCTCGGCTTTCCCCTGCCTCCTTATGAATAACAAAATTCAAATCCATTGCAGAACCATAATTACTGTAGCTCTAACTGTTAATTTCTAGACCATTATTTCAATGCCTCGTCTCATAAAGCACTTATGAATCATTTATTTGAAACGTATGTAACAAAAATGATTTAAGGACATCTATTACGAAAATGAACAGGAACGTTTTGGCGTGACTAATTGACAATGATAAAGGTCATAATCTCGAACGAATGACGTTAAATTGTTTCGAGGTATAGCCGGGTATGGAGCAAAACTTGGCCTAAGTGATATTTGATGCGATAAAAACGCAGCAGATGAATATGAAACGGCGTTTCTCGCGGTCCCGACGTTAATCTAGCGGGTAGATTAACTGCAGACAAAAGCTTGCACAGTGACGAAAGATAATCCGCGGTGATTGATGACGAACCTCATCGAGACTGTGAAAGGTGGAAGGTTGTTGCAGCAGTTGCCAACTTCCTGAAACTGTTTCTCACGAGACGTATCGGCGAGCGTGGCCCCGAATGATTGAACAGAACAGATTCTTGCGAGGGATTCGTCTGGAGAACAAGCTTCACCTCTGACAGACTTTGAACGATCTCCTCGTGGTTGATATTTAGACGCATTTGGAAAAAACACGCTCGCTTTAGTATTAATGAAAGTAGACGAAGCTTGCTCGGATCCGATGTGAAATAGAAATTAGGCCCGATCAAATAGGTGTAATGGAAAGATAGTCGGGTAGGGAATACATTTTGTAGGGGACAATAATGTTGAAAATTCTGAGATTCCAGTGTCCCAATTTCCGATTCCGATTTCAATTTGATGAATCGACTTTCTCGATTTTATTTTTACTTGCAGGCGAAGTTTCCGTGACTCACAGACAGTGGCTTTAAAGGGGGTGTTTTTAGCCCGCGAACAATATGAAATTCGTTCACTACAAAAATTGACAAATATCGTCACAGATTCGAATCTTATGCAACCAATTTTCTCTCGTCGTATATAGAGAAATGTTTGAAGATTTGCAAGAATCGAAGTTTTCTCCTCTTTGTGTTCGATGGGAGATTTATGTTTTGTCGCATCTGTTAATGCACACTTTATTATTCGTATGATGTATCCAATAGTAATGGTAACAATAATAATAATACTAACAATAATAGGAAGATATAAAACTAACTGGTTTTCGCAGCAGCAAAAAGTATTAATCGAAGTGAATTAATATAGAGCACAGAACGATTACAGTGACGATATAACGAGTCTTGCTTAGATCGATCATCCATCGGACGCCAGCGCCGATATGCAAAGAGCTTCGTAAATGAATACAGGAACGCGAGCGGCGAGTGAAAAAGTGGTAAACGTGTCTTCGCTAACGACGATCCGCATTCCTACGGGGATCGCCCAGGAAATTCCTGTTCCATGGGCTACAGCCTATAAGGGATATCGATATCCGGTTCACCTACGTGTCACTGGCTTTTCTGCACGCGGATAAGCGAAAGCATTCGTGTCAAATTCAATTTCACGCGGAATTACACGTTCGTTGCTTTGCAGCCGATGAGAACGTTCTAAAAACGTTCCGTTGGACGGTCTCAATTTCCCGCGACATTACGAAAATCTACGTATAAATATAGAATCGTGTTGCGTGTAAAAAGTAAAAGACCGCTGCGAATGGGCGAGCATAATGCTGGCTGATTTTAATCAACGTGTAAGTTCGTTTGATTGAATGCACGCAGAGAAAGTTACTTCACAACTTATATTTAAATGTGCACCTGGAAACAGGCACCTAATAATAGGATAGCACATTTAATGGGAAAGGAATAATTGATTAATTTTCAATGTTACAATGAAACGAATTTATTTTTTAAACGATTCGTTCCCTCGCTGGTAAAATGTGCTGCGATTTTGGAAACTTTTTAATGAAAAGGGGAAACGAAGAGAATTAAAGAATTTAAGGGACAATTGAAAGTGATAGCAAGAATGAAAACTAAGAAAGCTATTGTAATAGATGTCCAGAAAATGTTATATTCGTGCGATTAAGAAGTCGAATAAATTGTGAAAAATTGTTACAATTAAAAATCTTAATATTTGCCTAAATTTCAGCTATATTACAAATATATCGCAGCTCATAAACGTACGACGATGCAATTTATATTTAAACCAAACAGAACACTTCAGTAATAAATTTGATCGAGCTAGCATCTACAGTTAAATAAATAACGAATACAGTACCGAATAATAGAATAATCCAAATTTTTACCAACGTCGCAGCGCCTTCAACAAATTTTTTAAAGCCTTTCGAGGTTGAAGTACATAGTGATTTTCTATTCAAGAGCAATCAAACAGCGTTCCACCGGCCCATCAATCAGGGGCAGCGATTTTAAAGGGAACCATCGGGATTTGAAAATGGAAGGTTATCGCAAGGTACACAGATAAGGACTTTCTCTTGTTCGACACGAAACAGGCGAAGGCACGATTCGTCGTTAACTACTTTGGTCACCCAGCCGCTCAAAAGCTGCGAAAAATCGGCAGATTTGCATATGAAACAAGCTCAACGACCAGAACCGTACAAAAGTCCCTGCACAGTATTCAGTCACCTGTTAGTGAATCATTAAGAAAGTATTTAGGCAGCTCGAATGATGAATGTAATTCACACTCTTCGTGCAACCTTGTGAACTGTGAAAGCGAAATCGGGTAAGTCTTCTGCTAATATTCGATTGATTTTGTTTCGACATATTTTCGCACAGTCTCGAAGATTTCTACTAAACTTATTAGGATTCGGCGTAACGCTTGAAAGAAGTAAGTAAGAATGTAACAAGAACCTGTTTACAGGATTACAAATGGCTTTGAAATTACTGAATGTTTATTTGTACCAACTGATCATTGATAATGGTTAGCTTAAAATGCTGGACAAACTTGCGCCATATTTTTCCGCGAACAAATCACCGTAAAAATTGCAAAAGCCAACGGATCACCGATCTACACGTTCTCCTGCAGAACGCCTCACACCTCCTGCCCCTCATCGAATTAAAATTCATTCCTATTAACTAACAGGTTATTATTCAGAAGTGGTGCTCGGATTGACAAGGTTAATAAGTGGTCACTCGCGGGCTAATCTTTATCACAAACGTTCGAGGATAAATAAAGAAAGGAAACGAAATATAGTAAAAACAGTACTGGTTCGATTTCCTAGCTTTCTCCTGTTCGGATCACGCAATGCAACTGTGATGCACTTTGAGTTGGCGTTTAGTGCACGGATTGCGTAAAATGCGATTGGGGGGCTGGATCGAAACCCGAGAAACCGCATCTGTTTCGATTTTACGCGGCCGAGGGAAAAAGGAAATTATTATTTTATCGTGTCAACGATCCAGTCTCGGTTCTCGATCATCCGAGCTGGATGAAATCGAGGGGAGGTTATCGTGACGAACGATCTCTCGACGCTGGTTCGAATTAAATCTGTATATCACAGAAACTCGGCGCGAGGATTAGTGAAAGGGGAAAAAGCGGAGTTTTCCATGCGTTCAATACAGTTTCGAAAATGTTCTAGGAAGATCGTGATAGATGAAAGGTAGAGGTTTCCATTCGTGGTTGATGAGAAGTGATGCTTCAATTAATTTCTGCTTCCCCTGAAAGTTTCATGTTAAATTTTTTTTCTGACTCTAATCAGCTTTTAATAGTGCCGCTGATTTATTGTTTCAGAGTTCTCGAGGATTTAAGTGTTTAAAAGTGCAGTACAAAGTTGAAGTTTTACTTTTTGTTTGAACTTCGTTTGAATGTTCCTTCCTTTGACTAATACTTATTTTTCTCCTTTTTATTAAGATTATCTTACCCATGAGTTTTCTACCGCGTTTCGTTCATTTTAAAAACAGTGTGTTTTCAAGGTAACATTAATTGCATGTTATAGAGAACAAGAGAGAAAGATAATTACAAATTGAGCGTACAAATTGAAATTGTTCCTGCAGCGAAATGTAGCAAAATGAATGATATAAATACAGTGTGCCAGAAATTTGTTCACATGAAACTAATACATTTATTTATTCGAAAAATGTAATCATGTTGAGAGCACGAGAGGCTTTTGTTAATTGAAAATAAAATATCGCAAAAGAGAGACTTGCTACTCAAGTTGACAAAGAATAAAGGTGGAAACATTACTCCTGAAACTTGAAAGCACTGTGAACAAATCTGTGAGGCATCGTCAGTGGACTGTTTAAGTAGAAAGGTTGTCTAACTATTCACGGTGTAACTAGATCATACGTTATAACGATACCTATTTTATAATATTTATTCGAAGAAACATTGAGAGTACTAATATGATAAACTATTTTATAAATAAGTTCTTGCCATCGTAGTTGATCTGCATTCGTGGAATACAATACAAAATATCTTCATTCAAAATAACCACCCTTTTCTTTAGATTCCATAACAAAAAATCTATCAAATTAATTTACAATCGACGTAACTGAAATCCCATCCCCTCCATGCTACAATCTTTCCTTCCACTAATTCACTAACCGACGCGATATAGAAATTCACGATACAGTATGCGGTGAACAACAAAAGTATTCGAATAACAGAAACGAAGGAGAAGTCTAATATTGATTGGATAAGAATTGTATAAAATATTGTAATTAATTCAAATAAATTGTATGCAAACTATATATGTAGAGGGCTAAATTGAAAGAGAAAACGTGTATTATGTGAAATGTAATCTAAATGAGATTCTTCATCCGTCTTACACATTCAAACGTCGGTTGCCAGCTAATTTGTTATTAACGAATTCGCAGTTTGTTAATGTTTATCTACATATACGTATTAATAGATTAGAACTGGGCTAGATGGAACAATACATAATATTCATTTCTTCGAGTAACTTTTGAAGACGAATTCTGTTATCCAACGAAGCCGTTCGAATTCATTCATCAGTTATTCACCCCAATTATTTGTTTCGACGTAATCCTCGTATACCTCACTCCTCCCCGAAAAAAACATTCCGGACGCCCACTTTCAATTTCGCCTACCATTCGAACCGTACCAACGACCTTCCATTCTTCTCAGCCGACCATTATCCTTCCACGCAATCTCGTAGCGACGAGCATCCGAGGCAAACGATCATCCTAAGTCCCAAATACAAACTGAAACGACGAAACGCCTCCGCGAGCAGCCCCGGTCGGCCAAGTCGGCCAGGTGAGCGCGCAAAGGGATCGCTTGTCGGCGCGAAGATCGCGTGAACGGTTTCTAGGTGAGCGAGCAGTCGCGACCACTACCTGGTGTCGTGCTCGAAACGGTCTCTGGTGTCGAAGTGCGGTCTGTGTGGCGCCTCGTTTCGCGTTTCACGCCACCAGGCACCGATCCAACGCCGCCACGACGACGGGAATCGCCGGAGAGGCGCGATGCGGAGAACAGCTGACAGGTAGGAAAAGGCAAAAAGAAAAAAACGAGGAAAAAGTGGAGAAAAACGCGGGACGCAGCGCGGTAGCTGGAAATCGCGTGGCGCACGCGAAATCTCGCCTCGTCTAGGAAGCGTTTCGCGAAGATCCTGTTACCGGACACGGACTACGCGAGTCCATTACAGACACGCAGTGGACGCATCGGGAAAGTGAACTGTTCGATTAATAGGCCAGGGCAGACCGATGTTGAAGAAAGTCTGGCCACTGTGGACCGATGGGTTTTATGTGATTGATGGGGGAGAAAAAGAAGGTGGAAATTCGATGCGGTCTGTTATGTGTTGATATTGGTAATGCGTTTAATCCTTTAACTAGGTAAAGCCTGTGTACGTGCAGCCTCGGAAACAGGGGGAGTCGTATCACTTTCCTTAACGCTCGTGCGAATTGCTTTTTTACGGTGAGACGGGCTAGAGTTAGAGTGTCCGCGGTGAATTATCGTGGATATTAGTAACGAACGCTGGACTGACTTCTGTATTAAATTTGTAATAGGTTTTGCGGGTATCGCGCGCGAAGTGTTGAGAATAATTTAAGGTTAACAGAAGTGTTAACGCGTTTGATGAAGCGACTTTTAATTTGGCCAACGATATGTCGAGAAGTAAAGTAAGATTAAGAGGAACTGATGCAGTGAAATTTATTAAATTGTATTTTGTTATTATTGTTCAATTAAATTACTGTGGGAGCAAAATTATTATTAGGGGATTTTAAAATTGGAACATGGGAATAGGAAAATTCGTGTACGATTGTTAATGTGGTTAAACGTTGAATGGTGAATTAGTTTGAAGCAAACTGACATTTTCGTTATTAAATTGTCTACGTATGTTCCTACAAAATTCCCTACTTATGATTGGAATTAATAAAACTGTGAAACTATCGGGAGGGAGCCATTAATATCTTGTTCTTGCGCACTGGAACTCTAATGCATAATGCGTTTATAAAACTGATCAAATTACCTGACCGAGTACCAAAGCCGACTTCTAGATGAAGAAAAATGTAAACAGATCAGTGAACGCAATAAGTTTCAATGCAAATTAGATAACAGAGAAATACAAATCATCCTGAGTAAGAATTTTTTGTCGACGTGTTAAGATAATGGATCGTCTGTCAAGAACTTAATCCCTGTCAGGAAGTAGAACTTTGAGCACTTCGTCAGTAGATGCAATACTATCGTTCGTACCGTTAGGTATTTCATGCACGGTTTGAGTGCCTACGAACAATAAGAACAACCAAGAGGATATCAAACTCGTTACTCCAATAATTTTTAAACAGGGCGCCATTTTTTCAATTAATTTATTTCAAGTCTGTAAAAATATATGTGCAATACCTTGAACACGACAATTGCTAACGAAACATCTTACTTATATTGCATTTCTAAAATGAAAAGATCAGTTGTTTTCAGCCAAATAATTCAAGGTTATTAAACAGACCATTTTTCACACTATTCAGACTAGGCATGATTTTAAAATTTTTCAAAATATGCCGGAGCCAACCGCACATGTGGGTCTCTACCGGAAATTTCTGCCCGATAATGTCATCTCAAGTTTCAACATATATGGCTGCCTCTTTTTACATTGTACTTCTAAATTTCTTTTCTAAATTACATTAGTAACGGTGGAAATTATACCGTAAAGTAAATATTAATAAACGTATTGAAAATATATTATTTTCTTCGAATTCAAAACAGGACAGAACTTTCCGGTACACCTAATACAATGGCTACCAAAAATTTCCTGCCAAACAATAATCTTAATATATCTCTTAAATAATAACATTATTTTTGCAGAAGACGTAACTAAGTGCTGCTTTATATTGTAATGACTTAGAATTTCTAAACAACCTTTAACATCAGCGATACAACGAAATAACGCATTGCACATTTTTGGCGGTCACTGTACATCGCAGTTAAAATAGTAGACAAAATTTCAATTATCAAATCAATGAACGTTTTAATCAAACTGGACTAATACACGTTTCTACTGATAACTCTCTCAATGTTGTCCTCAGCTACATCATTTTCCATGCAGCCTGCAACGAGCATCCTGTTCGCCGGGGAAAAACTTTTCCACCAATCGTTCGAACCGTTTTAATCGCGTTAATATTAAATGATCACGCGTGTACAGGAACGAAATAAAATCGCTAGGGGCGTCAGCATGAAGTCAGCGAGATTCGGGCTCGTCCAAGCTGACCAATGATATCGCGATTCTTTCCGACCCCGTGAACAAGGACCAAGCAATTAGATGACAATCAAACCAGGGAAAAGTGTGTCGAATGCGCGAGGCCGCGCAAAAATGAAAAAAAAATGAAAAAAAATGGGTCAGACCGCTGCACCGTCCATCGACGTGTTTGTTATGTTTAACGGTTTCGTAATGAAGCGAGTAACGCCGGTTGGATCGCCCGAGAATCGTCCGACTGATCGATTGCTTCGGATGATTTTGATCGAGCATGACAATCCTGACGTCCGATTTCAGGTTTCGAGATTCCTTTTGTATCGACGATGCTAATCGCGTGAAAAATCGTGAACAGTCATGACTGTAATTTAAAATCGGTTGCCTGTAGACGCGGCTTAACGCGAACCGCGCCGATTGAACCAATTAAGTTGATTATTATCGATGTGGTATCATCTGTGACGGTTCGATTTGGTTTCGAAGTGTTCGGTGAATGCTGGGAAGAATGCGAATAGCATACTCGTAAACTAATTTTACAAGAATCGTTGAGATATTTTATTCGTCAAACTGATTATATTTGCTGCGTTTGAAGATATCGGTTGCTTGTCGTATCAATTTGTTCGCTGCTATTTTTTATGGCGAAGTATTTTAATATATTTACACTAGCAACTATATTTATTTCCGTTAACCCTTTACCTAGGGATAGCGTATTGCACATAAGTTCTCGGATATTAAGCAAGTGTTTGCCTGGTGTAATTAAACATAGTATCTAAGTGTTCACGCATGCCTATTGAATATTAATCAAATCTGTACCGTTTTGTGCATCGAGGATATTTTCACGTTTCATGGTACCGGGCCGAAATGGTTAACTAACAGTATCGTTTAAATTGATGCTTGGGCACTTCTGCATCGCAGATTTTATATATTTTTCAATCCTTCGTTTCGAAGAATATTTTAGAACATTTTGAAATATTTTCAAGCACCACTATTTATTAATGGGTCAGGTTTGGATCGAGTAGGTCGATTCTTGATAAAGCACGAATTACTATAGCACTTTATTTTATGCCTAAACTATTTCAAAGTTTGTGGCGTTATGATTTATATTATAAGTATTGGAAATACGTGTGGCCTGATCTAACACTCACCGTGCATGATCCAGATCTCTCTTGTTGCCCAGCAACAGGGCAGTGAAGTAGGATGGCAGACGTAAATCGGCCAGCTGCTTCAGCAATCCACGGGCTTCTTGAAAACTTCGTTTACAAGTCACGCTGTAAACGACCACGAAAGCCTCGCCCCATCGTATATGAGAATAAAGACAACCGTTTTCCTGAAACAGTAATCATTTTTGTCCATTCAATGTCTACTCTGCAAAAAGATATGCACACAGTTTTGCAGCAATAGAATTTTTAAGTATCGTGAAATGGAAATGAAACCGACAATGGTCGTAGACATAATTGTAGGAAATTAATCAACTGAATTGACAACAAATTTATGCAGACGGTGTTTTCAAATTTATTGACAATTTCGATGCAACGGACGACCGTGATAATTAACACTGGTAAAGTAAAGAAGTCAGCTAACTTTAAAGGCAACTGGCAGATGAACTATGAACGTTCTTCGCGCGATAGCGCATGTGCATGATGCGTTTATCATTTCAGAAAAAAAGATACAAGAAATTACAATATCCCAAGAAAATTGTTCAGCTTTCATCAGTTCACCATTTACCTGAACCACTTAACTGATTGGTGTCCGCAACACCTAGAAACTTTAGAAAGTTCGAAAAAAAATGGCCGGTAATTGCACCGTCGTTTTTTTCATTCCACAGCTTACATAAGCAACAGACGAAACGGTGCGTGTAACTTCCAGTTTTTCCCTCCCGTAAAACTTCCGAGCGACAAAATCTTCAATTTCACTCTCGGCGCGAGGAACGTTTTCCATCGTCCCTGCAGAAACTCTGCTCTATCGATCCGGTACACGAAAAATCGACGATCCTGCGAAACACAGGAATCTTCTTCTCGCTTCTGCCGGTCACAAATTTCCTCGCCGACAGCGCCGTTTAATTAACACGTTAATCAACATTCCTGGACGAACGAACGGACGAACGGCTGGAAAGTTCCGATCTAGATCTTCGATGATCGCGCGCAACCGTTTCACTTTGCCGTATCCCCGCCACACGTGAAGAATTATAATCGGGGAGAAGCAGCGATTCGGCGACGATTAAACGCCAGCAAATTGCCCGGTCGCCCGATAATTGAAATAGAAACGTCCCAATCAGGTACCACCACGTGACCACGTTCTATTTTCGAGGCACGCTCGAAGCCTGATCCCTGACCCCCGACCGATTGTCGATGCTCGAAACAAACTTCCGACCTGTTGCAACAGAGAAGAAACCCGAAGCTGTTTTCTTTCGACTGCCATGCACGTTTCGCTAATCGTTTCGTTCAAGTGGAAAAGATTTCTAGACCTTCGCTTACTTCAACCCCTTTCGCTATCGATGGCGAGTACGCGGTATAACCAGTAGAATAATTGACGAACATATTTTGCGTTTGCATTGAATCATCGCGAGTGGAAGAAAAATATTACAAAGTTCTATGCTATTTCTCTGTCTACGTTAATCGATATATATGTCAGGAATATATTATTTATAGCGCAACTATGTTAGAATTGCAATTATTCAGTTGCACCAAATTAAATAGTGCAGGAAAGGATATATTAATTGCGCCGGCAATAATGTATTCCTAACATAAATATATACACAACAATGTGCGTCCATAGTCCACAGCGATAGCATTTGCCGCATGCATATGTGTATTAATATATACATAGGGCTCAAAGGGTTGAAGAGAATGCGTGGATACACTTGACGCTACTAGAAAACGCCCGCGTACGAACGGTGCGTGTAGACCAAAACGTCTGGAGAAACATTGGACATCCGGACGCACGATTCGACGCTAACAGGAAGTCCCACCTTTGCGCAACTCGCGAACCATCATTTCCCGGCCCAACAGAAGAGAAGTTGCCAATTGAGAAACAGCAAAAGGAGAGGGAGCCTTCGGCGCGTTCTAATTGCTAATGCATCGATCACGACGAAAAGAGCGAGGGCAGGTAGCATGGTGGCGCACAGCAGCGAGAAACGTTTCAGGTTTAACGACCCGCGGAAGCTGTCGATTCTCGTGGCCGTTCCAATGCTTTCCCATTGACCTGGCACTGACAGCCAGCCGGTAATTATTACCGGGGAACAGGATCGACGGGATCGTGATCATCGTGGATCCGTGTATAGGAAGAAAGGGTCTAAGCGCATTAGTCCGGCGGGATCGGCCAAGGTGAACGCGGCCGTGAACTTTTCGATCTGCTAAATCGACGGGGGCTGGCATATGGTCACCATAATTGGCGCGATCCGGAGGATCGAGGATGTCCGTGACAAGGTGGAAAGGGGTGGATTTTTTGGCGGACAGGAAAGAGGGGACGTCGGACGTGGACACGTAGAGGACCCGATCTATGGCGGTGTGATTGATATGGGAAGTGGAATGGAAGAAGTTACGTGCGGCTTCCCGATGATGGAGATTAGACGGGCTGGAAGTGTGACGCGCGAGAGGAGGAAGATTTGAGATTGCGTTGCTTGTATTGGGATTGTGAAAGGGTTGGAATGTGAGTTCAATGTTGCAAGATTTGGAGATCTGGAGATTAGTGTGATTTTAAGATCGGGGGTTTGTCGGAACTGAAGATCGGTTTTAAAAAGGTTTCCTTTCTTGTTAGTTAATTGGACAGATAATTCAAGGCGGTGAGCTGAATAGTAATTCTATCTGAGGGGCGGGCATCGTTTTATTTACTTAGTAAGGGTTCTAGGTTTATCGTAAAGGACATTATTTTTGCGAGTCATATCGTAGGTTTAATGGTGTTCAAACAAGATTTGAGTTCTGTTCAGTAAGACAGCTGGTTTTGGATTCATTTTCATGCTGCCATTTTCATTGGCCATAGATTTTTAAATAATATTACCACTTTGTTAATATTTCATTGTTTGAATAGCATAAAACATTTTGTATGAAGCCCATATTTTAAGTGGAATAATAGATTGCTTGGAGTATTCTGTACGTAGCAATACATGTCAATCAAGAGTCCCATATTAAACCGTATTTTTTTTATTTTAAAGGGTTAAAACTCTTATAAGATTCTTCTTCAATCGTTCAGTTAATTTAACGGCTTTCAAATAATATCGCTGCCCACCGTAATTAACCATGAACCTTCCAATTGAATTCAGTATAATATAAATCTTGTGAGATGCATCTGATTATTTATACATAAATGTATACCTAACTTTGAAACTACCACCAATCTGTCTTTTGAATGTAGCCAACCCTCGTTCTCAAACATCTCAATCACATTGGACATACGAAGAATTTTCTCACACCTATGGCGTTTCCATAGGTGCTCATTCCTCCAATGATATATAGAGAGACGGTTTGACACAGGCTATTCCATGATTTACTACCCACTTCCATCCTCAATTATCCAACGTCCATGCATACCTTCTCACCCTATGCTCTCGTACGTCCAGTTTGTCTAGACGTCGTATTTTCTGGTCGTTACAATTTTCCTGTATTATTCAACATTTCTTGAAATATACTAGGCATAATAATGCTATTAATAATAATATCACTATTTAATATTATCTTTCACACGTTAAAGTTCTATTAAATCGAATACTGTTTATATTTATATAATTTATTTGACATTACGGAGGTCACATTTGTATCAACAGCAAATATTTCAATTTAATTTATCCAATATAAAGTCAACGTTGCTTCATTTTTATATTTTATTACAGCATGCTAAAATTAATGCTTTCAAGGGTTGAAAAGAGTTCTCTTCGTTCTCGAACGTTTCAAGACCCCACGCGAAGCAATACAGAAACGTAATAAAAATTTGCGAATCAACCTCGAGCATTATTCTGAACACCATTTCAATCACCGCCAGTGTTGTTTTAAAAATTGACGATAATATATTGAACTCGTAACATCATTTAAAACAATACATGGAATTGAATTCTGATTGTCGTACCGATATCAAACACGAGTCAGATTATTACTTGAAACACTTCAAGGAAATCAATGATACATTGTGTATAAAAATCGAGTACTGTGCTTTAAACCTCTATACATTTCACAAGAACCAAAACACTTTTCACATTACTTCCTTCTTATCCCTTTTTCTCGCCTCTGTTTTAAACCAACAAAAATCAAGTACTTTCCTCGGCTCGTGGAACATCATTCTCGTTTAAAAGCAAAGGAATCAATTGTCGCAGATTAAACTCTGATTTCCTGTACGCGTGTTCCCACGCGACACCTTGCGCCAGTGGAAACAGAACCTACGAAATTTACCGTGCTAATCTTCCTAGACTCGGCAATCTCGCCAAGTACCGCACATCCGGCGGGTCAGAATTTTATAGTCGAAGATAAATATACACTCAGGCGCGTTCAGGTATTTACGGCTGTTATTTACGGTTAAATCTGTCGAATTAACATTGCGTGTAGCGTGCCCGTAAATAAAAGCTGTGGAAACGCGCAGACCGTCACGAGACGCGCGTGAATGGCTGGCACCCTCGATTTTCATACTTGCCTGGACGTTTCAATTCCTTCAGCGTCGGTCGCGTCATTAATTCGATGGTCGAGGTATCGACTATGCTAGGCCAACCGGGAAACGGTCGATTATTCGTGGAAAAGTGAGCGAACATGAGAAGTAGCATGAGAAATTTTCCAGTGCTGGTAAGTTGCAATGCATGCACGGAGAATTTGGAACATTCCACGATATTTCAAGGTAAAATTGTACGGACTTGGAATGGTATGGGAGTAAATATTTAGATTTGTAATTTTAAATCAATAATGAATTTGGACACTAATGTATACTTGATGTATACTTGATGAAATCCAACTTATTTTCTGTCTGTAGGACGAAGAATTAAATAACCAGACAAAAGTTTTGTCAGCATCTATACAAATTCGTCTATATATTTGGAACGCCAGTACTGTGGTTGTTGAAAAATATACAGAACAGAGAGTAACATCGAAAGCCTTCTAATATGTTTCTCTCCGAAAAATTTAAGTGATAACAAAAATGACTCTCCGACACACATCGGCCTTATTTGTCGATGTTTTCTAGGATTACCAATACTTGATATACAGTGCCATATAAAGTATAACAACTTGATCATAAATCCTTGAGCCAAAATTTCCTTGAGCATCATTTTCTTCTTCAAACGAGGGTACAAAAGTGAAATCTTTCTTGAAAAGCTTAATTTAATTTTCTCACTTGTATATCTTTTTCTTATATTTACATCTAAATAATATTGCAACAAGTTCTATAAAATAAACCTTGTTACAATATTCTCTCATGGAATTTTCGTATGGAGTAATCTTTTTCTTAATAACTACCTAATTTTATATTAATTTTCAATCGATTGTTAAATGCTATGCAACAAAGAAGAATAACATTTAATGAAATCCACATTCTTCATTACTTAATTCATCACACGCTTAAGAATCTGTGAAGATTATTATTATCGAGTTGGTACAGTTTCATCCAGTGTCCACTGTAAATTAATCAATTAAAGCATACACAGAAATACTTAAGAGCCTCATCTTACACCCTTATTATACCTCTCACATGCATAACCAGATAAAGAACGAACGACCCAATGATCAATTTCGCCGTCTCTCTGCCAATCAACTTGGATCAATCGTGGATATTCGCCACCACGCATCCGCCATAACAATATGACACACACGGTTGAAACGCCAGGGAGCTTAAGTCACGTACATATGCATATTTATCGATCGATCATTGGGGACCGCGAGGTCACAATCGAATTGTGCAACGGCGAGATGCACGCATCAGCGTTGCGAAATTGTTTCGCGGCCCCTTGTGTGGCAACGAGCCTCGCTGCACTGGTTAAATTATTGATACGACTCATAACAATTCCGGGAAAGGCTGCGAAAGTGATTACCGTTGACACGATTCGTTAATGAAAATAGTTTCTTGATTGACCGGTATTTGAAAACAATCGGCGCTGTTTCGTAACAAATACAAAGGAATGAATAATACAGAAATTTTTGTTGGGGAAGGTTCGTCGAGCAAATCGAAATGTTAAGTCGAAAGGACTTGATCGCTGCAAAAGTTTTGCCATAGTACGAGTGAGCAATTTTAAGTGCGGCAGAATTCGCGAACGCTTCATTAGTTCTACGTCCATTAACCCATCACTGTTTCCTATAGGCAAAAGCTGTAAAGGGAGGGTTAAAATAATAGTTTCTGTAGGGCTAAAATAATAGTTTCTGTTATGAAGGAGAGAGACGTTAATCGCAGGGTCTGTAGAAGTGAAGTTGCCACGCAATGTAGAATTTCGATTTTTGTACTAACTGATCCGCGAAATTATGAACGCTAACTGCGAACGTAATAGCTTGTTTAAATTCATGCTTTTTTTCTTTACTGCTGTGTAATCTGTAATATATCATTTTTAATAATAGGCATGGTCATGCTGATCAGCTTGGTTCGCGATTTTAGTGTGTCGATAATTTTTCTTATAATCGAAAGTGTTTCGTCATTTTCGAAATGGTTAAGATATAGTTGTCTCTTTTTAGGTTTTATTTTACCACATTTAAGCTCCTATCAGTCACCAAGCTCTATTTCTTGCGACACACCGTGCAAAATTCTGTACTAGAATTATATATCCGATTTATCCAGCATAATATATTGAATAATTAAAAGTATTATATTAACACGTTCCTGGCCAGACCGATCCTCGATAACTTTCTATGACTTAAACTGTGCAGCAATTATAACGATAATTGGTTAAAACAAAGATTGGCACCCCTTCTGTACTGCATGTTACACGTTATACCTTTTTCTTGATAAAAATGATTTTTGCAATCTAATGAATATTACAAAAATGTTAGTATTCACTGCGTCCAATAAAACACTGTTACCAATTACTGCTAAATATAAGTAATTATTATTAAATAAAATTAAATACGAATTATTCCCACCAGATATTATATAATCCGGCCATTTCGTATTCCAATTGGATAATACATCTTCATAACAAATACGAAATACTTTATCATAAATCAATTTCTAGGTACTAGATTTGGAGGGCTCAGAAGCCAATCAGTGTTAAGTGCAGCTTTCCTCAACATGAATTAGGTAGTTCGAAAACCTCTTTATTGTTAAAATTTTGTGCTGATAAATCAATCAAGGCACTATTTTCATACGGAAGCAATAGATGACGGTACCTTGCATTGTCATTGTTAAATACCAGCGGTTGATCTTGCGATCGTTCTGGTTTTGTTGGTAATTTGCACGAGGTGTGTGCCGACTAATGGTTTTGTATGTTGCTTCTCGAAGGACCAGCCGGACTGTTCGGTTTCCGGCACGTGTATAGTTTGCGGAAGGAAAGAGAGTTGTTGTTCTTTTCGTAGTTCCTTTGTGAATAATAATTTATTGGAAAAGTTGCTTGCTTATATACTAATGTGTGGCACGAGTGTCGACCAATCAGAGGCCTCGCTGGCAAGTTTTGGGTAGCCAGGTAGGCTCGCCCAAGTTAACGGTATCGGGCGCGTGGGCCCAAGGGTTGGCCGTTGATTTCTTCTACTGGGGCGGCGTAGGTTTACGATACGCTAATTTCTATTCAGAGAACGAAAGCAAAAAAGGGGCATGCCAATTTGGCTCAGGGTAGGTTTATTGGAAAGCCACCGCGGAGCGCAAGTTATGATGCCAGATGTCTCTGAATAGAATTGTCAGGTATCGTGTCGTAAAGCTAGAGTCTGATGATCGACTCGCCGAAGTCTTAACAGTCATTCTTTCCCAAATAATTTGCAAAAACGTTATTTATCTCGGTCTGAATGCCAATAGACTCACACCGATTGGCCTCTGAACGTCCAAAATATTTCCGCACCCCATTAAAGAGTTGAACCTCGTCTCGCCCATTTAACAAACTGATCGCTCAATCACCCAATGCATCCCAGAAATGTTTATCCTGATCCGCAAAGACGACGATCATCCACCGAACAACCCCGCCAACAATTATCGAAACGGCCAACGACGAGACACTCGCGAACGAACGAGAAGCATTGAAAGTCGCGAAGGGGTCGCGGGCAAAATGCGAGCGGTGTCGGTTTTTAACGACACAACCGTTAACAGAACACACGTATAAGACGAAACGAGCGTGCCACGCCGGCGCTGTCCATTTTAAATCGATTCTTGTGGGCGAGAACCGCGCGCTTTAACGCCCACGCGATCCCACCGGGATAAGAGGCGATCGTCCTGGACAAGTTATGCCTCGGCTGCTTGTAACGTCGCGCAGATAACGATCCGCCGCTATTCGCGGGGCCAGAAACCGATATCGTCTGCTAATAACGCAGCCCTCGATTACAGGACAAGGCTTTGTGCGGTTTCCCGCTGGATTCTTACCTGCACAGTTCCGTAAGCACAATCGGCGGCATCCGGGTATTGTGTGGCGCCTTGGGCGCACTGTATTATGCGATATCATTTTAATTTCGCGTTCACTTTTGCAGCGTTCCAGCGCCGAGCTTCGGAATATTCCACTGTGGCGGATTGTTATATTTTTTTGCTTACATTGACGCGTTGCAGTTTCAGGTATTTCGTTGTTTCATTTTGTTCGTTTGTTTGTCTGCTTGCTTGGTGATGTTTAAATATTTGATTTTGGTGGTATTGGTTGAAAGCTGTTGCTATCATTTATACGATTGCTTTTGTATAGGCGAGAGTACGTCAAACGTTATTTAAATATAAGACTTGTTATTTTAAAACGCTATAAGCTATACGTATCTGTATAATTTTTCAATATAGTCCCCCTAACTTTCGGCATACTCAAATTAATTGATGCGCAAGGAACTACTATCATGGCTCGGGTATAAAATATTTTCGCTTGAAAGAGAATCTAAAAATGCCCCGATTCCTATAAATACTGATCTACGCCAGATCCCACTTGTGCGACTATTTTCAAACTTGTCAATCCATTTTTAAACACTGCTTTGCAACGGTACAGTAGTTTAATTCTGTGCTGCATGGTTTCAATCGATTTCAGCTCCTGATACATCTTCGGACCACAAAATTTTGATCATAGCTCGTCTCCAACAAAAATAGAGAGTGTATGGCGTCTAACTCTGCAAGCACAACTTGCAGCATAATTTCAGAAAAAAATTATAGCCTCGCCGTGAATAATTACTGACTCACCCCCGTATAGTTTTCACCCTCGTCTGACAATGAATACTATAAAACGTTGGATTTAATGAATGCATTAGAATTCCACCTTTATGAGCTATCGTCGTTCATCGGTAACCGGTGTATCGAAGTATATCCAAAGATTTGTTCGATAAAAGATTGCCGGAGGAACAGTAGGAAGAAATAAAAATCTCGCGCTCGCGAGGAAAGTAAAGTTTTATCCTTTCACCGCAAATTTCCACCTATAAAAGTTTTGCGGAATTCGAAATGATACTCTCGGGTGAAGCACAGTCTAGCAGACGTCTTTAAAACCGCCATAAAATTGAAGTTCCACCTCGCCGTCTAACGATCGCACTCGCGTTACTTCTGTTTGTCGTTGCTTGGAGGAAATGACGCGCATACTTGGGCAAATAATGATACACCGGAATGACAGAAGCGGTCATTATCTCTGCTATGCGGAGTCGCCATGTTGTCTTCGCTGTAGCCTTGTTAAACATCAAACCTTGCAGCAACAAAAATCACGACAAAAAAAATATATTTCGTAAATGTTTCCGTATGCGTTTTCCACAGCATTTACGAGCAACCTGTGCGATTTAACTCCCAATATGAGAAACGACTGCGAATATTGAAATGTAGATTCGAACAATTCGTATGGAAATGGAAAATAATATCCTTTCCTGGATTTCAATGTTAAATAATCAAAATTTTATGAAAACAATTGGCGACGACTGCAAAGACGAAATAATAATAGAGAATAATAATAGTGATATTCACAAATTCGTTTATTATTTACCAGATAGGTTTATTTATAACAAGGTAGAGAATTAAGTAGTTTGAAGTGCAGCTAATTCGATGATGTTAATAGCGTTCAAAGACAAGTATTCGACAGTCGAGTTTGAAAAAGAAAAGATCGCGTCGTATATGACTTAGTTAATTGTCTGGAGGGGTTTCAGATTTGGAGCCTGTTTTGGTAACCCCATTTCTATTCTGACTACTTTGTCTATTAAAACTTTCGACAACTATTTTGCTATATCGAGCTTCAGAAATGAAATAACGTTGACAGGAGACAATTTCTACGGTCAATTCTATCGACAGGTTCCACTAATTTCCACAAGTTGATTTTTGAAATGATAATTTCATAACGTAACGGTTCCTCTCGAATATTAATCGTACGAAAATTTAAATTGATTGTAGTCTAGTTTCAATTTGTCGGGCAATCATTAGCCAGTAGCCTGAATGAAATAGAAATTCAATCGTGATAGCGGCTTTTTCATACGAAACTTTGAGCGGAGGAATCAATCAGTGACCCAGATACTATTATTATCCAAATGAATTTCGATCTGACTGTCTAATTAACCGAAATTCCTTTTCACTTTGCGACTTGAACTTTAAAATGCCTCCGCGGCCCTCATTATGAAGGAGATTTTTTTCTTTTCCCACAAAAGGAGCCCATGCGAAACCACGGTAATTAAGAAGAATTCTAATCTGCCTAGTACCAATCAGGCATTATACGATAATCTTATTATTTAAGAAACATCCAAGGAAATCAATATTTTCCAAACGAAAAAGAATATACAAGAAACTCAGCGTTTATAGAAGCTTATATAATAACTCCACTTAACTGTAATTATTACGCAGTAAATATTAAATTTTGTCTGCTTTCAACAACGTTCATTTACTTTTCAATAAAGAGCTAAGCCAAAATGACTTCTGCAGAATCAAAACAGGAAGAAAACGCTGAACTGGGTTCCCACTTATTCATACAACCCGAATTTCCAATTTACAGTATCCCGATAACTAAATTCCCCTCGCTGCAATAAAAAAAGCAACCTACCATAATGCTAATGAAATCTATTTGATAATAAACTTCTTAATTACTGTTTCCACTCATATACGTTCAATAATTGCTTGAAACAATCGCCATCGTCATCGTCCGCCTGTTATCCGCGAACTCCAACGACTAAAAGCATACCTTGGACAAGAAACGTTTCCCTTCTTCTACTGTAGCTTACTCGCTTCTTCACCCTCTAATTAGAATCGCGCCCAGTAACAGGACACGTGACTGATATTTCTAAGCGGCGTGCCCTTGAAAAGGGACATTGTTTCGTTGCGGAAGAAGGGTTCGGGGACGCGATAAAAGCAGAAGAGACACTGCCGGGTCGCGTCATGCTGTGTCGTGGACCTACCTCTCTTATGCAACCCGCTGCATGTACAATGTAACTACCAAGTGCATGCACTTAAGTGCCAAAGCATAGGCGCCGAGTGGGAAAAATGTTGCTCTACCTGTCAAGAAGCCGGTTCTACGATACGTGGAATTGCGATAAATAATCGCGATTCAATGATGGGTCGTGCCGACTGATGACGCTTGAACGTCGAAGTTCATTGAAAAGTATGAAATCGTTATTAGAAAATTAGTAGAAGTATGTTGTTGTAACAATTCGGTTTCTTGAACAAAGTTCGGGGACGTGAGATTTGTTGCTTCTTTTCAAGACGTGAAGTTGGAAAGAATTCTGTAAATTGTAAAACGAATAGGAATCAGAGGTATCGTATAGATTATGTTCCATTAATACGTAAAGGGATACCATAGAACTTGATTTTGAAGAAACAGTAATGCATTTCTGCAGTATTGATTTGATACGTTCCAATCAAAATCAAATAACCGACGTTCATATTAATATCCAAGCTCGTTATATTCTCCCACGCGAAATTCTGCATGGATTATTGTGTAAAACAGAATAAATCTTAAAACATACCTGCCAGAGGAACAGAAATTGCAGAAATATAAAACGACCCCAAGATTCCCGTCGGAATTGAAAAGTTTCTCGAAACAAAACACATTGAAAGAGCATGAGTTCCCATAGAAATTGGGCTGAGAAATTCTGGCCGGGAGGAAAAAAAGAAATAAAATTCAGCGGATGTTACAACTCCCATCATTTGGCATCCGGGTGTTCACCATGGTCGAATATACGCCTATGACCCGGCAGATCGGCACACCGCAGCACACTATTCTCGTTCTTTTCCCCGTGGCCCGCTAAACGAGACACGTTTCCGCGAAATCGACGTACTACCGCCTCCACGGGAAGCCACTGTTATTGCTCGGCCACTGACAATGAGTTACAGTGTTATTACCCGTAGTTTTACAACGACGCAGTCCTACCGGGTTCACCTATGTCCGCACCGGCACTCGGCTAACAGTAAGCTACAGCTGATGTAACGATAGCTATGTTGGGAGCATCGAAACGGCGAATGGGAGAAACGAGGTGACTAACTGAATGATAGCAATTATGATACGTGATGTTATTTCTGGCCATGAGAAAGGGCGACATGCGAGGGAATTCTATTCGAGAAAATGAATGAAGAAATCGAGGACCGATAACTTTATTCTATTGTACAATATAATTGCAAGCACTGGGAGTAGTGTGACTAAAAAATATTACGATGATACGATAGATTGGAGTGAAAGCATACGCGTTGATTGTATTTTCGGTGTTATAGCTCGGGGATCTGGAGAGAAATTTTTATTGAAATGAAGAGTTCAATAAATTGTAAGCAGAACTGTATATTGGTAAAGAATGAAACAAGTCGTGATCTATTTCTAACGAATATATTAAAGATGATTTTAGTACAATTATGAATCATTGTTTTTAAATGTCGATGGCGAAATAACTGGACGTTAAATGGGCAAAGATTGAACAATTGTATGTGGTACATATCTTTCTTAAGAATTAATGTGTTACTGTGAAAAAGAGTTGAATTACCATCATCGACCAAGCAGTACTTCCAACATATTATGCAATCGCGTAAGAATTTTTAAACAATCACTGTTAAACAAAATTTTTAAACAATAAAAAATAACAGACAAAGATATCCATCAACCAAAACAGTAACTTAATATAACACGCCGTGTACGATAACGTGCAAGCAGCATATTCTAATCCTCGAACATAAATCCACGCGAAATCCAGTTAAAAAATCTGTAACTCTGTAACCGTAATGGTCGATACAATGAAATGCACAATTTCGTTGCGACAGAACGCTACAGCAGCAGAGAACACGCCATAAATTACGGCGATAAAAGGGGAAGGAAAATTCAGAAAACTAAATCTAGATTTACAACCCCAGAGTCTCGAGTCTAATCAATCCCTCCGACACGTCCATAAAAGCATGAAAAGCATCTCTACCACCGTTCTCGTCCACCTGCATCCATTCACCCCCGAAGCCCGCGTTGGCCTCAAGCGCGCAACAGAGATCGCAGGCACACGGCCCATGGATTTTCCACGGACGGATCTCCTAAACGGGCACGCAACGGACACGCGATGCCGCGAGATTTACAGCGACTCGATCGCCGACAGTTAATACTCCAGAGGAGGAAATACGCTTTATTGCCGCGGGAGGGAAAAGCTGAATGACTCTTCATAAAATCGGCGACGTTTACGGCTCGATCCACGGCCTCTTCCCTCGGCACTAAAATCGAATTTCCAAGAGTCATCCCTGCCCACCGTGGCGCTCGTTTCACGGCCGCCTTCACTGTCGTCTTAATTACACCTCGATTTCTTCCCGGGGACAATGATTGCGCTACCAATCTCGCGTCTGCCTGTTGGAAACTGTCGGGCGAACGCCACCGACGTAAAATAACGAGGCAGAAGCTGAAACGGCTGACGGATTTTTAAGATCATAGGAGGCTAATAAATTTCGCGAGGATCTGGCATTAGAGTAGAGTAGTGTTTTCGCAGGACCAAGGTATGTAAGTCGATCCTGTACAGTTGGTTAAAGAATCGTAAAGGAAGTCGTAAACGGGGATTGTTGTTTGGAAGAGCAACAGAGGGTGGACGGGTTGAAACGTTCCGGAAATTTTAAGGCGATACACGGGTTATTCTTTGGAACGAAGTATAGCATGTACTAACTAGGAACGGCGGATCGAGTAAGCGGTGTCATGATTTTTTGAAATCATTCCTTATATGTATACAGGGTGTTCCGATTAACTGGATACGGTGGAATATCTCACTAAAGATTGGAGTTACTAAAAACGTATTTAGTACGAATGGGGACATTAGGTGGCACGTGTAATTTTGCCGTAGATGCAAAGATGAGAGAGGTATCGAAGTAAAGTAAATTCTCTTTGATGCGACTCCGTACTATTTTATTCGTATTACGATACCGTATGCTGAGACGAATACAATGACCTAGGAAATAGCGCTATAGGATCGCGGAGGGCCATTGACCAGTTTCGTTGATTGGTGACACGAGTTCAATGAAACCAATATATTCCACCTTTCCCTTGTGTATCGCGTTACACACCACTTTCATTCGGCTTCGTAAGGTAGTGCGCGAACTAAAACTGTCTTAAATTCACGCCAACCACCCACGCGTGAACCGATACTCTATCTTTCAGGTGATACGGCTAGGTGGACGTCATAAAGAATAACAGTACATTTTGCGGGCAAAGGCAGCTTTTCCGATCGGCTAAAATACTTGACCGCGATCGTCATGCGATGAAACAGGACCGTGACGAATAAATTGAAGCAACAAACTGTTGCACAATTTACCCTTCAATCGATTTTGCGTTATTAATTTATGCCAAATATGCTCTTTCAGCGCGTTCACTATAAACAGTCGTAATCACAGCAACAATTGAACCGCCCTCGTGAATTTTTTTGGCAGAACATTATCTGGAGGTTTCTACCTAAAGTAGTATAGACACTAAACAGGTGAGTGATGCTCGTGACGCGATCCATTATTTTACACTCACAGCTCTCAGAGAAACTGCATTACTTACGAGACGATCTAATATTTAGAAATAAATAAGGCGTGCATTAATTTGCGTGCAATTATCGCGTTCAATGTAACAATTCCCCGCCTACCTAATATCGGTCCACCGTCTTGAAAAAAAATAAAAAGAGCAAAAGGGTTAAACGGCTCTAGGTACATCATTTATCTGCCTAGGCTCGTTCGTTTACCGCACAACAGAACGAAACGAAGCTGCCCCCTAAAAGGGTTGCAGAGGGCGGACGACGCGACGTTGAATCGCAGGGCTTTTCTCGTTTCGCCTGACCTTAATTACCAACCGGTCACGAGGCTGTTACAGGTATTGGCCGAAGGGAAATAATTAATGTCGGCTCGAGTCCTTTAGTGGTGCGAGCCGGGTCGACTTGCGCCGGTGAAAAATGATTCTGTCGACGGGCTCCTCTTTGCTCGTGGGCACGGTCGTCGCTATTTTTTGAGAAACAATGCGACGGCCTTTGTTTAAACACCATAGTTTTTCACTAGACTCTGACGAGTGCACCGCGGTTTATTTGCACGGGTGAAAGTCCAACGATAAATCGAATTTCAATGACAACCGTTCAGCATGAAAATAGTTGCACTAGATATTTAGACAGACTTGAAACGATGTTTGCGGGCTTCGGCTCGGGAATAATTTCTCTCCGGGAATTTTCCGATTCTCCGTTGTTTTTTGCCAACGTGTCCACGTGGAAATACTAATTTTCTTCTTCTAAATAAACTGATGCCATATTCGAGATCAACAGAATAACCGTAGACAACAGGAAAACCGTCCTCTGTTTCCCTTCGTCGCGAAAGCGAGTTATTTTCGTGGGAGTTATAAAAAAGTGGAAATTATGATCCCATAAAATTTCAAGATGGCACGCGGCAAGCAAAAAAGTCACACGTGTAAAAGCCGGGAATAATTGAGAAAAACATCGGTCGTATGTCGCGAACCAAACGATCGTACGAGGAGGTTATCACTCGACGTTTCCGAGGCCAGAAATAAGTTCGTTCACGTCTTTACCTCCGGCTTGCCACATTACGAGCTTGCGAACAACGGCAAGACTTTTTCTTCAATGCCTTCCACTGGTCGTCGATCGACGAACGAGACCGATTTGCAACGACGAGTATCTCTTTGGGGCAATTTTTCAGGGAAGGTGAAAATAAACTGGAACAATTATGCAGAGGAGCGCGTGCTAAAATGTAAATCCGGTGACACGAAATGGTTGATGTGGGTCGAATAAGCTTGTACGTACCTTCGTTGCTGTAAACTATATAGGAGAATAAATTATTCTGTGTATACTATTGAAATTATCTTTTATTTCGTAGGAGTCGTTTGGATTGTTTAATTTCACTTTGTGAACTGCAATTCTATAGTTAATGGTTAGGTTAATGGCACAAACGAATAATTTGAATTGTGATTAGTATGTGAAAGTGGAACTTTTCAAGAATAATCAAGCGACGCATTCACCCTAAACCTATTCTTGACTGGCTGTTTTATTTGCGACGTTTTGAAAAATTGAACGGTTCAAAATTATAATTAAAATACCGAAAATACAAGAAAGCAGTTAATATTTAAGTTAAATAAACACTGTACAGCACATCAATGTTTCACTGTAATAACAGCTTACATTATTTGGTACATTAATAATTGCATACATTGATGCGCAATTCAAACGCGAATATACTCGTATTTTGTTACCGTCCATCCCTTGACCCACTAAAGACCAACGTTACGTTAACGCAACAGTTGATTTGCAATACATTAATATTGTGGTTACAAAAGTGACGTACAAGGATTTTCTTGATACTTGTTTCACCAGGGTTTTACAATTTTATAAATTTTAGTGAAACTTATTTCTAGGACTCTGATAGACAATTTTTTTATAGAAATCACAGGAATTTTCGTCCACCTCAGTTTTATGCAGAGCGCTACTATTGCAATATATTTCTTGAACCTTGATAAAACAATATTACAAAATTATTACGTACAACAGCATTAACGGTTTACAGAACCAAAAACTATCCCAAAGAACTCTACCACGAAATCGCCCGAATAATTCAATTCATTCACCATCCATGACGCAGCGAACGACCCCGAACAACCCAGCATTAATAATAAGTTTCACGTTCCTTAAAAAAAAACAACAAATATCCGGGATACTTTTGCCCGGATCTCACGAAGGATCCGCGCCGCAAATCAACAGCGCAGCACGGTTCCCCGCACGAGCCCGCTAACTGTTCCCTGACGAACAATCCAGCTGGGGATGCGGGCCAGGCAAATCCGTTACGATGATTTATCGGATGATTAACGCCGCGCAGAAACGGCGTCGTTAAATTCGGCGCTGGCCCGGTCGGTAGAGCAGTCGAGCTTAATTATCAATTAACCGCGGCCCTCCCACGCGAAAAGAACGATCGCAATCACGCTGGGCAGAGAGACGCGGGGCGGTTCAGAAACGCCTCCCCTCTGAAGACAGGAACGCTCATTTCGAACGTGTGCGCACGCCAGAACAATGAGAGAATTGGGGAAGTGGGCCACGAGAGGCACACTCGCTGCCCGCCGTGTTCCTGTCCAGGTAACGTACACCTGGCCGCGCACAGCGTGGTGCATCCACGGGAATCAACTCCGTGACACGATCGCCGACGATTTCTACAACGAGGCACGGCTCGATTTTTCACTTTCGACACCGACAGAGAAAACGTCGCGTCGCTGCGACGCGATTGATCTATATATGTACGTGTGTACATTCTGGATTATTTTTAAGGGCGGTGGTTATCGGGTTGGGATCACTCCAGATTTTCAACGGATTTCATGGTTTCGGTTGCTTAGTAATACGTATAGTGGTGAGAAGGTTTGTTGACTTTTCAGATATTGCAGGCATGTGCACACTGTGTTATTGTATCCCACGTGACTTCGTTATTCCGTTTTTACATTTCGCGACTTTATGTAATAAATGTACACGATGCCTGCATATTCTGAACAACTATAACTCGTAGCGTTGCCGACGAAGTAAGCGAGATTTATCTACACGGTCCAATATCTAAACAGAATGTCCCGTAGCAACGCAGGCAATAGTATATATAGATTTAAGAAAGTAACTGCAAAAATATTGTACACACCAGCCGCGGAGAGCTATCGAGAAGCAAGTTTCCATACAGGCATCTCGCCGGACCCACGGCCCGTGTTCAGCGAGGAATTTATAAAGAAGAATTCACCATCCGTAGAATCCGCACGAAGATAATCAGGTGTACCGGGCAGACAAGATTCGCTCTCCGCGGGTCTGTATCCCGGGCACGACGAGTCGGCCGCGTGTACGATACAAATCGACCTTATAAACGGTTTCCAAAGCGCTTATCTCGCCAGCTAGATTTACGTGACGAGGAACAATGCACGATGGAAATATTAATCGTGGCGGGACGAGGTCCCGACCCAGGCAGCAGCCACCTAGCCATTTGTTGCTCGACTTCCTACGTGCCACGACGGTGCGCCTCTCGAAGAGCAGCCTACCTGAACTCTGCTGCCCTTGTTAGCCGGTTATTATTATACCCGTTGGAACACCTACCGCGATCCTCGTGATCGATCGTGTACCGGGGGATCGCGAACGATCCATAACCAGAAAACCTCATGAAGCCGGGGCGTAGTTGAACAGTCGACGTGTGTGCACACGAGACAAACCTAGAGATATTCGAGGGAACCAACCGTGAACCGTTCGATATTCACCTTTCTATATAGGAGAGATATACGCGCGCACGTATACACGGCCATCGTGGAACACGTACAGGCGGCACAGGCGGAAACACTCGACACACGCGGAGAAACAACGATTCCTTCCAAAGCAGGCGAAACGCTCGGGAGAAAACAATCTTAACGATAACCAGGGCAGAGGAGGAGAGACTTTCGCTTCCGCGTTACATCAGACGTTACTTGAAAATTGAGTTGACTTTCATAAATATCATTAGCAGAGGCCAGCTGTCAACGTGTATCGCGCCGCGAGCATCGGCATCCGAGATTTCAACGTCACCGCGGATTAAAGCCGGAATAAATCATTCCGTGTCCGCGACAGTCCCGCGTAGCGTTGCGCCGCCGGTATACCTCTTCTCTGTTGGGATGCAAATGATCGCTAAGAGTGCGTTCACATCATTTATCTCGGCGTAACCGGCGCGGAGCGGCGCGCGGAACGGCGCGCGGAACGGCGCGCGGCCGAACGCACGCCAAGTACCGTAACGATAGAGCGAGGAGAAGAGTTGAAAGGGGACGTTAAATAAAATTATCGTGTGCGCCTAATGGTGGCACGTACGGCTTATCAAGTAGATGCCGTGTCGCCGAGCTACGTGATCGTATTATGATACCGGGACACCGCGAATGCACTTGCGAAATCACCGACGATTAAAATACAATGGACTATGGAACGGGAGTGGGAAGTTTTCGAACGGTTATCGATTTTTCGGCTAGATAATTTTATGCTATTCATCTGGTTATTGATCGTGAAACGTTTATGTGTATGTATGTATATAAGGCTCCGTTTAATTGGCGGAAATTTTTGTTGCAATCTTTCGCGAGGAATTCTGTCAATGTGTTCAACATGCTGAGTGAGGAATACGATAAGTTGCTTGTATGGCGAGCTTTATTTGTTTTATTCTTAG
The DNA here is from genome assembly GCA_948146005.1 of Nomada fucata. Lineage (NCBI taxonomy): Eukaryota > Metazoa > Arthropoda > Insecta > Hymenoptera > Apidae > Nomada > Nomada fucata. The sequence goes on from OX411281.1 coordinate 8,841,777, forward strand.
GAGGGACAATAAAGAAGATATATCACGACAGTAAGAGGACCAGATGGGCCTTTACCTGGTTAGCGAAAATTGTCTAGGTTGTATTGTATTGGGTAGTCCGGAAATTTTGGGCCGTTTTTCGATAGGTGGAATTAGAACAGGTCTGAATACATCAAAATGATTGTATTGATATATATTACATGTGTATGTGTTCCAAAGAATGATATTTCGGGCATCTTTGGAAAAAAGTTTTATTAGGATACATAATTTTTCGACCGTTTTATACGCTCTTGAATATGGAAGGAAACAAATTGCATTATAGGCATCTGATGCTTTTTGTTTACCGGAAGCTGTTGGAGCTTGCTTGGGATGTGCTACGCCAGATTTTCACTTGTTTAGCTACTTACAATATTCCCTTAATACCAAAAACTTTACTAATGCCAAACTCTTTGGCCGACGTACAAAATCATATTGGAAAGTTCTTCACGTTTTTCGGCGGAAATACGAAAAGTAATGTATCCTAATCAGACTTTTTTCTAAAGATGCCTGAAATATCACCTCTTAGAATATGTGCACATGTGATGTTTTCCATCATTCTGACGTATTCGGACCCGTCATAATTCCACCTACCGAATAAGGGTACCAACTTTCCGGACAACACAATATAATGGAACAATACACGTTCGTAGGTATAAGTGGTCCCCAGCTCTCTTTTGGATGATCCAATCAGTCGGAAAGAGTTTTTCATAGAGAAAGGACGTTCCTTCCGAGCGTGGAATATTAGAATTTTTAAAAATAGCAGTCATTGCGTGTGTATAGCTTGTATGCTAGGTTATAAAGTACCACTTGCCAAGCCTTTTGCAAAAATAATGTTACTCATTTTCACTTGAGAGATATATTAAAGTTACTGCTTGTCTGGAAACTTTTGGCAGTCGCTATATCTACAGGAACTATTTTTACAATATCAATCCTTGCACGGGAATTCTAAACGCGCCACAAATAAGAAGTTTTGGGTGAATACGACTCGATCTCGCATATTCACAGGAACCGAGCATAAAATAAAATATACAGCCTTTATTCGAAACGATCAATTCAATATTCTAATATTTCGTTAAGTTACAAAACAGTACTAGCAATAAGATCATTTATCTGTCCCCGTGAATACAATAGTTCGAATCGTGTCTTAAAAATGAGAAAAGAGTGCCGCCGTCCGAATTTTAAGTCAGACGGGCCCAATCCGAGGGTTGATGCGAATAATTATCGATCTCAGGAGCGATATTTGAATCAGTGTGCTATCGTACTCGAACAATTACAAGAACACCCGATCCTGGTATAACGATGCACGAAAAGAAAAGAACGCGCAACTTGTTCGTAACACCCTTCTCGTCAGACCCCGCAAAACAAGAAAATCTGTCAACTCCTTAAAAAACTCAAAACCATATTAAAATCACTTAATACCACGCCAAGGAAATCGTCAACAACAAATCCTAAACGCCAAGTCCCAAAACGAAGGAAACGAACACGCGTGTTCCTAAGCCATCCTGTCCACGATTATTCACGGAACAATCGATGATTGATGATGCACCAATCAGCTGGGCGAAAGGGGTAAGGGAACGTAGAGAGGGGTTGAAACGAGAAGAAGATTAATTAAGTTCCAGCACGGACGGAGCAGGCATTTACATCAGTTAGCCACACTTACAAGAAACATGCGAGAAGCATCCATCCGCGAGGGGGGAGAATTTATTGCTCCGACTACTTGGTCCTCGTGTCTTGTGAATGCGCCTTAAGGCGCGTGCTGCTGTCACCGTGGAGATCGCCGCGGTGACAGTCGGCACGGTAACTGTCTTCATTGGTGATTGACATCACGATCGCGGTGTGTTTCTCGCGTTCACGTGCCCGTCCACCGCGGACCGACCTGCGCGATGCAAAAAGAGACGCGTCCGTCGTGGTCGTTCTCCTTTCGTTCCCCTGACTTCGTGGCACGCGAGCCGAACGAGCCGACAGCTTTTCTCGAGCGTATTCCGCGCTGACTTTTTTACGACACCGGGATCGGGCACCAGGAAGATCGGAAAGAAGTGGCGGGTTACCTTTGATGAGCGAGAGATTTGTTTCTCGTTGAACGTTCTTGGTCGAAGAAAACGGGCAGACAGAGACATTTAAAATAGAATATACATATACGGTTTTTGGTGCTGGAAACATTAACCCTTTGGGTTCATTTGACGACTCGCACTCGTCGTGCACATGTTATGCCGAAGTTGCAATTCTGTCTCGTCATTCGAATTTTAGCTAGTTTTCATTTGTTTATTCTTGTTTTGTTTTTTTGAGAGAGTAGCCAATACTGTTGGTCGTTAGATATTTCTGTATTCAGTTATCTTTATTCTCCTATTTATTGCACCCAAATAAACATATACCCAAAGGGTTAAAGGAGGAGATACCTTTAGGCGGGCGACATATCAGTTAGTGGCTAAGTTTAAATTAGGTTTAGTACTGAAAATAGTTTTAGGTCTTGCGAAGCTGACGCTCTTTCAAATATTGGACATTTAGGGTTCCGCATTGCGCGTTTTATTCTAATTTAATTTTTTCGTTTGTAGTCTACCTGCTTCCCACTACGAGTTAACAACTAGTGGATCACGATGGATGTATAAGTTACACTCGACAGTTAACACACAGCTTTTAAAATTGCAAATATTACGTATTCGAAAAGTACAGAACTTTGTGCGATAGCATAGATAAGATCTCCTTTATTTCTTAAAATTGGAATTATATTCAGGCTCTGCGCAGTTTGTCATATGCGCTCTGCATTTTCTAAAATATTTCGAATCTAGGAGGGTATAGGAACTCTTTGCGTTTCGTTTCAGTTCAACTATTTATTACGTCTTGGTGGATAGTGTAGAGTCTCTGGTGAGATTTATAAAGAGAAGTTTATTAATAGGCTGACCTGCGTGAAATTCAGGATATCAGACGAGAAGGAAAGAAAATTCAGCAAGGTAGTGCAAGTCGGGTCTGGGTTAAGTCACGATTAGACTATTAAGATATCACCTGGGACATTAAAGCTGAGAAAAGAAAATTCATCAACGATCGGGTATAAGCAGGGTCTGGATTAAATCTGGACTGGGATATTAAACCGAAGCCGAGAAAAATCTTTGATAGCTTAATCCAAGCTAGGTACGAGGTAAATCTGGATTAGGACATTAAGATATCGCTTTAGGTATATTAGGCTTAAGAAACGAAATCGTTATTGATTGGCAAAATAGTCGCTTGGTAAGCGATGGAAGCGGATTTAAATTCCTGTCTGCATTTTCTCTTGCGTATTATCTTTAGAAGTAGAATTACAGTTTTCGACATTTTTGTTCACTTCTGTGGATACGACTTTCGAAAACTTTTTCCAAGTCTCACGAAACTTTCATGAACTTCTACAGAACATTATGTTATTTCGTAGGCGGTTATATAAAGCTCCATTACATGTACATACAAGAAAGTTACGTTTTACTTGACACTTACATCTCTTCTCGTTAATTAAACATTCATCAGCTTCGCGTGAAACGCTTTCTGCATCAAACTTTGAACGAATTGAATCATCCAGATCTCTAAACACATTCATTTTTAATAATCCGCGAATGTTACAGAAGTATTCGTTTTCTTTGTTAACATCGTCCACCTATTGCGATCTTATTAAATATATGTCACTGTACAAGGGATAGTCGATCGGTCTTCTAGATTCTTAGACAAACATCTTCTATGCGACGTGCTCCATTTTTCAGTGGAATATTTTTAGTTTTCACGCGCCTATTTGCGCTGACATCGTTCCAAGAGAAAACTGCGCCACGTTCAATCGACAAACAACGCGACGCAAGAATATTTCGCATCTTATTATTGCGGACGTTGCAGAAATCACGAAGGAGAAACCGCGACAATCTCCTCCGCGGTTAGGTCCTGATCAACTCCCGGAGGGAGAACAGGGTCGTGGTTTCAAAATGGCCGTCGATGAACCGCGAAGGTGCGCATGTAATCAGGTGAATCGAAACTGGCCATTACGTTAGAACGATATTCGTCGTCCAGGCGCAAGGTGGTCAAAGGTGGGCTAATCTCGATAGAGGACCAGCAGGTAAAAATGCCGACTTTACTCGATTGATCATGCCGCATAATGAAAATATTTTTCCGAATACGCTTTTATTACTCGGCTGTTGTTGTACGTATTACGCGACTGATATTTTCCAAAATATACTATATTTTGCATATGCATGCAGGTGTATCACGAGTCTGATGTCCGAATTTATTTGCATTCTTCTAATTACTACTTCTATAAGTGAACAATATTTGTTTCTATATTTGTGCGAGAAGTAGACACGACGTTAAAATCAAGGTACCGATTTTTATTAAATTAATTGAAAACATTGGCGCGGTAAAACGAATTACTGCTTCTATTTGTATTTGTCAAAATCCAAGGTTCCATAATTTTCTATCTTTTTCGTCTCATGTTACTTTAGTCTAGTCTAGTCTGTACACGACACGAATAGTCTCCTAGAAAAGCGTAGCCCACTTAAAACAGTAATGTTTCCAATGCACATATATGCAAAAATTGTATTCCAACATTTCGGTTTATTCTTCCACAAGGACTTATCTCCTCCCACGTTGCAGCGCGATTGCCCACATCCCCTTAATATCACGGATTATTTTTAACGCTTTCCCTCTGGCAACCGAAACAAAAAAGATGTAAAATGATGCACAAAATAGTACATCTATTATTCACATGGGAAAGCAGCAGTGCAAACGCTTGGAAACTATTGTTAACTACCTCAAGTACAATTTATATAACAATACCTTATTATACAAAACATTTATGCAAATTGTCGCCCTCCATAGCAAAACGGTTTAGACTGAAATATCTGCCAAAAACAGACGTTCCACCTCATTGTCCTTAAACCACCCATCCCATCGAACCCCATGAAAGCTCGCGTACTCAACCCCCAAAGCAGAGACCTTTTAACACCCCGAAATGTATGACAACCCCACGCAAATCGTGTCTCAAACTCAAACACACGGTCCACGCGATATTCGACCACCCTTCTTGCCCTTCGCTCGCGAAACACCATAGGGCCATCTACCGAGCTCGCTCAATGGATCCCGTGGCGTCTTATCGCGGCTCAGGCCGCCTGGTATCGCTCGCACAAGCTGCAACACGCCTCTCTCCCTCTCTTTCACTCCTCTCCCGACCAGAAACCTCTATCAGCATCGACACTCGCGAGACCAACTATCCACAGTCCGCGAATGGATAATTTGGAAGATTAGAACGCGTTCGCCGGACAGGTTATGCACGCTTTAAGCGCTCACGTCGCGCTAACTTCCCCCATAAAGATCCCCTAGAAACGGCTGCCTTTCCCTGTTGCATTTTACGCGACCAAGATATCCGCAAGAGATGCCGGGGGAACGCTCTATCCGCGGATGTATCGGGGCTGGCAATGAATGGACCCGTTGCCTCGCGGCCGGATAATTGGAAAGATTATGACGCGAGTAGCCTCTCGGCAGATGCACTTTAACGCCATTGGCAGCTTTTACTCGGCTCCCGGACTCTGTAGCTTGTGCGCGACGAGGCGCAGTTGAAACGCCGGAGATAGGACTGTCGAAACGTTGGGCCGTGTGTGCGCGCATGTGCGCCGAGTGTGGCGCAATTGTCGACTTTTGTCTCCGTTTTCGAGATCGTGGCGGCGCAGAGGTGAGAACGCTCGATTGCGGCTTAATTTGTTGAAGAGCCGCGGCGTTTAATACGGAGATAATTGGCCGAGCTCTGACATTTCTGTTAAGTGCTACGGGCGAGGAACGTTCGCTCGTGGATATGGAAGTTTAGCGTTCCGCCGTGTGAGACGCGCAGGTGTTAGTAGAAAATGTGAGCAGTCGCGTGTGGAAATTTAGCGGCCGCGGCGGACGGCGGACATTGTCGGGGCTCGAGTGGATAAATGAACCCTTTGTGTACGGTGTTGTAGCGGGTTTCGTAATAATGGCGCCGCTGTGTCGGCGGACATTTTTTGCGGACAGAAAATTCGTAGGAGATGGGTGGACGAAACTTCTTTTTTTTTTTCTATGGAATTTCTGGGGAACGCGTTGAAATTATTAGGTGTACAGTGTACATTGTGCATGGTCAATTATTGTTCGAATGATTATAGACCGTCGGGGATGTTGTAGAAAATGGCATGGGTTTTTAGAATTCTCGTGGAAACGGTGGTATGGCAATTTATCCTTTAATCGAAACCGGCAGTTTAGTGGACAATTGAGAATAATGCGAGGCAGAAAATTTGAAATTGGGAAAGGGTAGATAATTCGAATCAACCACAACGGAATTAATATTATAAAAATAGATCGACTACTTCCCCTTTTCACCACTGTTACTTCGCTCCTTCGAAGATCCAATTAAAAATCTGTCGCATAATAAACAACTGAGACTACTTATAAGGAGCAAAATTTCTGTCGTAAAACTCGTGCAACTTTCGAGCACAATAAATTCAGTTCCTATACAATATATCATACCGTCGCGTCGCCCAGTAGAGCAAAACGCCAATTTACTAGCGCAAAGCGTTCTTTATGAAAGACTTTTGACATCCGCCCGTATCCGCGCTAATTCTTATATACACATTAAGAATGAGATGCATAATTTATATTTTATCAAATTTGGCTGCAGCCAACTGCAGCTGCAAAATTTATTCCATTGTTTATGCAATAGTTCGATGCCGGGAACGCCGCATCGCCTAGTAAGAAACGCCAACAAATACCCGCCGCTACTATTTCCATTATAAAAGAAAACAGTAGCAAATCAATATTCCGCACGCTATTAATCGACACGAGAGCGATACAGCAGGGATCAATTCGTAATTGGAATCATCGTTACACGCTGAATCCGATTTCTGTCCACGGCGCAACAACGATCGGCGCCTGCGTAAGAACAGGATCTACGGAGATCGATATCGATGTGGATCAGTGTGGCAGTGGTGCGCGATCAGCTTGCGACTGTACACGGGACGGATCGTTAAATCCGCTATCTGACGGCGATAATTTAGCTTGTTCGCACCCGTTAGAAAATCGCATTGTGTACACGCTGTTTGGTCTAGTCCTGCTCGTGCCTCGTATTTTCCTTTTGCATAGGGGCTCATTAACCTGGACCAGGCCGGGGATTCTGTCCGGTGGTTCTTTTCCACGGTGTCTATGTCGAATAAATTTTCTTCGTTAGCCGACAACGAAACGTTATCGCGGAGTGTGTAAATTCTGGAAGAAATTTCGTAAGGGGCTGAGGGAGAATTTATTGACAAATGTAGCGAATAAAATTGCACGGATGGCAGGTCTCTGTTTATAAGTTTCTGGTTGCGTGAACGGCTGGGGATCCACGTGTCGCTTTGTGATTAACTGTACCGATATTTTTTTTTTTAAGGAAAGAAGGAACATGCGATGCGAAGATTTATTGTACACTAGGTTCGATTTATGCGTACTATTGCGTAATGTTTAAATTGAAAAATGTAAAATCAAATGTACTCGCCGTAGGCAATTTTGTTTCAATTTCTGCTTGAGATATATTATCTAAACGCATAAAACTTTCTAAAGAAAGTTGACGAAAATGTTGGGGCAAACTCTGGGGGCAAACAAAAATTGTATAATTGAAACGTGAACGCGAAAGTGTCACGGCTTTGTGATAAAAGAGAATATGATTTAAATATTGCAGGGGATAAATGATTAACTGCAAAATGCTACTTGGTTTCGTGTGTTGTATTTAATTTCAATTTTTATTTTGTCTAATTTGGTATGGATTTACTGATGACACACTAAAAATTGTGACAAAAGAAAAATATATCACTGACCACCTATTTATTACCAATATTTTAAACTACTCCCCATTGAAAAGTCCACTTAAGAAGATAAAAATTGTAATAAGAAAAATTATAATTACAAAATGTAAATGATTAGTGATTCTTTAGTCATTCAATTAATTTTGAAAGTGGTCTAAGTCAGTTGGCGTTTAAAAGAGCAAAATTATTTGTATGATTCGAATATAATAAAATGATACAATCAAAGAAAATATTTACATTGTAAGAGCAAATATTCAATTAAATATTAGGTTATTATACCGACAACATATTTTATTATGCATGCAAATGCAAAACATGAAATATCTCGAAGCAAGGAATATATGACTTATGTTACTTTCATAATCATCCGTATAATATTTCATTTTTTATGTTCTTGACAAAATATCACAAAACCATTCACTCACGTTTCGCCAAGAGGATTGTCACAAAACATTTTAAACAACTAATTGTAAATAACCAACTACATAAAAGGGTTAAACTTCTATCATGGCCAAAAAATCCAACGAGAAATTGAAGTCCTGCTACTTTCTATTCGTCGGAAGTGTTAAACGAACATATTGTGAACCAGGAGCAGTTCATACTATATGAAATAAATTTCAATCAATTGCTTTCGAATTTTCCTATAAGCCGGTTTCATAACTCATGCACAGGCCCTAACAGAATACATACAAGGATCACCAACAACTCGTTCCCAAACCTCGGGACGCGTGATTGTGTCACATTTGTACAATTATCATCCCAGCCTGAATCAATCCAATCTAGCGATCACCGCGCTACCGTAAATGATCCAGGCCCGAACGAAATCTTATCGTGGAAAGTGATCAAATTTTCCCGACGAGCAGAGGACGCGTCGTCGCCGATATATCGCGCGACCGTTCGATAATGATCGTCAGATCGAGCCCTCGATAGTGGCGGGTGTACGACGATCGATCGGCGGCCACGTGTGCGGCTGGTGAACGCGTACATACAAATCGGTGCACGGCTTCCTGTATCGTATTATTTATCGAATCTAGTATGCGGTAACGGTGCACTGCGTTCACATACGACGCACCACGGTGCCACGTTCCACCATTGTTTACACCGCGTGGTTGCATCGGTTATACCGGGTCGAAACGGCGTTCCACGAATGTGCGAAACGCCAGTACGCAAATAGAATCGCGTTACGAAACGTGGCGTGCATCAGTGTCGCTTCGCTTAGAAAAGATCGAGCGCGTTCCTGCCGGTGAATTGACCTCTACGAGACGCTTTCAATCGTGGGGTTCCGAGTTTGCTCGCAGCTTCTTTGCTCTTTTGTCGAAAACTAATTGGGAAGTTGCGTATAAGACAGGGAGATATACGGGCATGTATAAGGGAGGCTAGAGGGGCTTGATAGACTTTTATATTTTTGCAATTGTATGTAAAGTAAACATGGAAGCTGAAATAAACCTCCGCTGAAGTTTCGTGTGCTCAGGAGAGAGGACGCAAATTACGTTTCGGTACAGAGTATACAGACGAAACATTCTAATCTATGGAGACCTACTGCAAGCGCTTTACATTGTAACACACGATTCTCTTTGGTTATTACTATCGAATCTAAAGCTGTATCGCTATTACGTGTTACGAAAGAGATGCAAGCGGGTGACGGATGCGATCGATGAAACTTTACATTTGGATATTGCACAAGTTATATTCGAATCAGTTGAATATTCGAGCAGGTAATTTAATCGGATGGCACGTACTTGATAAGGTAGACGGATATACGGCAGCGCTTGTAATTATTCCAACGATACAGATTTCATCCCCTCAACCCTTTCCCAAATATATGTGTAAATGTGTCGGTATTGTATCGGATATTTCCCACCATTTCATTCTCTATAACTATGTCTTCTTACAGTTATGGTCCTGTTTCATCATATTGTGCGATTATCAGCGTGATACATAGAAATATTTACCCGATCGAACAATCTAATCTTTGAGTGTTTAAAGGTGCTCGAATACTTATGAGCGGTAATCTGTAATCAGAAATTGCAAGATTCGATTGACAGAGCTGTTCTCAATAAATAATATATTATATTCCCCGGCTAATTTCATAGTACAATACAAATTTACCACAACGTCTTCTCAGACGAGTCAACTTATATACGAATAGATTCAGCCGATCAGTAACCGACAATTCTCAATTAGCAAACATCATTCTCCCTACCAACAAACGTACACTATAACGCTCAAGCTTAACCAACGCATAAACAAATTCCTCGAAACATTCAAAACCAATCAACCGTACAAACCAGACACCAGTTACGTCTCCTACGCAACAACTCAATCTCTCCTCTCACATAGGAGAGGAGCTACTTCTATCTCAGCACACAAAAATCATGAGCCCAGTTTCCTATCATAAATCACCCCCGCCTGTCCCTGGACGCGGCGGTGCTCGCGTAACGCCGATAAAACACCGCGCGAAAGCGGGAATTCCATGAATGGATCGTTGAAATTCCATGAATGGATCGCGAAATACACCGGGGGGAATCGCGACGTACGCTTACGCGGCGTGTAGTAGCCGGTGCTCCAAATATTCTTAGCACCGAATCCAAGGACTAATCCCGAACGGTCAGGCATGCCATCTTGGCCCACGGTTCGCAGCCTTTTAAGCGACAGGTGCAAACATTTTGGCGGAGGGGCTGGAGGGGGGCAGTGCAAAAAAGGAAGCCAGTAATTGTAAGCCCCGGGTAGAAAAACCAGTTTGCTAAAAACAACCTGGCCTCTCGATCGTGTCTTGTTGCGGGGCTACCGAATAAGCCGGGACGAGTCAGTGTACCGGGCGTACGACGCGCGTATAAGGAACATGTTGGATTCCTTTTGCAGGCCAGAAAATATATACGAGAGCCCCCGGACGCTCGTTTCTTCTTTCTTCTTTTCTTTCCTCCGTTTCATTTTATCCCGTCTGCTTTTTTCCTCTTACGTCCGTTCCTTTGGTTTTTTTTTCAAGTTCGTCCGTTCGATCGGACTGAACGCAGCCCGGCGCAGGTATTCGATACTTGACAATTGGGCTGATATATTGGGAAGTGCGGATCGTTCGTTGAAAATAATTGCCGGGATGCATGTTTGAAAAATTGCAATTAGGTAGAGAGGAAAGTTTTCGATTGGAAGTGACGTGGGGAACGGTGTTTTCCATGGCGGTTAGACTTCTGGTCGAAGGATATTTGCGGTGAATGTCTGTCGCGAAACTGTGAACAGGATAGATTATTGCCGTGTTAGCAAGGTGGTTAGACGAATTGATCACTCGCGTCGAGGTTTTAAAACTGACAAGGAAGGTTAGACAACCCGATGACTCAGAAACGTATGAGACTTCGCGTAAAAGTACGGTATGTCGTCCGTAATGCAACCCTATTTTCCGTTCGCGCCACAACTCGGTTTTCAGGGGTGAAATCAGCCCTTGAAGAGAATTCAGAATGATCTATTTCGTGAACTATCTCAAGAACGACGGGAGATATTTAAAAAATTCTAAACAAAGCTTGCATCACTTTATTGTGTTTAGAAGACAGCGTAAACAAATTTGTTGAAAAGTCTATGATTCTTTAATTTTTTCTTTCCCCGGATTTAAAAAAGAAATGTTTACGAAGTTTTGTAGACGCAATAGAGGAGTGCAAGTTTTGTTTATACTCTTTTTAAGTATCTCCCAGCGTTCTTGAGATATTTCACGAGAAGGAACTTTCTGAATTCTCTCCAAGGGCTGATTCCACCCCTGAAAACCGGATTGTGGCGCGAACGGAAAAAAGGGTTGCATTACGGACGACATACTTTACTTGTATGCAAAGTTTGATACGCTTCTGAATCTTCGGGTTGCCTAACCTTCCTCATTTGTTTCGGGAATATGAAATCGACGAGCGGAATGGAGTTAAGTGGACATTTTCACGTGACGCGAATGTATTAGTTGTATAGGAAAACATGTGTCTGAACAAATTGTGGTCTAGACTCGACTACCGATATTCTGAAATGATAAAGGCTACAGAAATCAATGGCAAGACCATTTTCACCCGTCCATCATCTAACAGTCGCTCAAATAATCCGACAGTCAACTCGCAATAATCCCTAACCTAGTTCAATCATAAAAATCCAATAACCTAACGAATCAATCGACAATCGACTCCGATATCCACACTGGTTTTCCAATCATCCGTCCACGCACGAGCACTTCGTTCTTTCTACAAGAAAATGGGTCAGCAGTGCTTTCAAATACGATACAACGTAGAGCTCGCGCAAATCGAAAGCGGAGCAAAAATTAAAAAAAAAACGAACTTCTACAAAACAGCCATCTCGAAACCCACCCTTAACCCTTTTGAACCATCGATTCAGCATCGCAGATGCCGCACAGCAGTTCAGAGAAGGTAGCTGGGCGAGGCATCGACCGGCGTGTCGTCGACTCGAGGCAGTCCAAGACGCAGTCCACGACGATGCGTCGGTTGCCATCGAACTAGCCTGACCTTACTTAACCCAAATCTCCGCGGAATCGGCCAGTTTCAGGTCGATCGTACCGACCTGACCTTCCTTAACCCGATTCTTCTAGAATACGGTAACGAACCCTGCACGCGAGCACGTCGAAGCGGAAATCCTACGACGAGGCCCGTTAGCCGTGTATTTGAATTGAATAACGATTGCCTTTAAATTCGAATCTAGGCGACTGCGGCTACAAGAGAGTCGTTCGCTCGTGTGCGGAGAGACTCGCTCTCACACTCGCACGCGTGCACGCACACGTGTGCACAGGAGTCGAGCGGCCGGCCACGTTCACGGAACGGTGTGTTCACCTGTCGCAGGTAGAGCGGAATCCTCATTGAGATTCCGTCCGGCTCTTTTTCTATTACACAGCGCAGAGGTGCCATTGTTCTCGAGATCGTAAATTATTGCCACCGGTCGCGAATCCAGTCGGCATTAAAAACTGTGCATAAATCAATGCGCCATTAGAGGGTCACGTCGCCGCGGCCGATTGTTGTACGGTGGTTGTTCCACGAGGCAGCATTAGTATCACGTGCCACGAAGCAAATAGGGGAAGCTCGTGTAACCGGAGAGGAGAATTCAGGTATTAGATGTAGGCTGCGCTGCTGGCATTTTGGAGGCGCGAATCAAATGGATTTGGACATAGCGGTGGAATTCCTTGGGGAGCCGAGACTGTTGTTTCATCTGTGGAGGATTAGTCGAGCGAGGTGTACAGCTATTTCGGAAACTTGCTCCTCCTCTTCTCGCGAATAATTTGCGAGAAGATTTGTTCAAATACACCGTGCCGGGCTAATCCGAAAAATATGGATGCAGTCGAAAGAATCTGGTAACTGTTGCATATTGTGTAGCTCGTAGGTGTACCAGAAAGTAGTAACTGTGCTTCTTGTATTTTTCTTTTTTAATATCGATTGGTGATGATAGTGGAAATAATTTTGCTACCGGCAATGCTGGTAATTCTTTTCTAATTCGATTGTCGTGCCAATATGCCAATTACGGGGAATAATAAATACCTTTGGTCAACCGTTTATAAATCTGTGGCACGTTGAAGCCACATAGGTGACAACTACATTTTGCAACATTTACTTTATTCTCTTTTAATTTATCGTAGTGCGTTGCAGTTGCGGAGCTATTTGTTCCATCGTTTTATTGAAACCAACATGTACATTTTCATCTAGCAAGCTATTTTACTACACTCTGGGCCAAGTGTGAAAAGCATCTGGGAGCTAGAGGATTAAGCCCAAGTCTTTGTGTACATCTAATGATACTTGTACAAGGTATTACAAAATTATGTGCCGTATTACCACGAAGACAGAGCTAATCGATACGCTCTCTCAGGCTCGGTCAAAGGAATATAACTATCCATGTATCTATCCGCAACAAAGATAATCATTCAACTTCGGTATGAAACGAAAATCAACCAATGACACGTATCAAATAATTCAACGCGGGCTCGCCTTCGAAAAAGAGTTATGCCCGCTGGCATTCCCCGTCCACAGATCTGAATGCCGTCGACGAAGATCAAGCAAGAACAACTGATATCCAGCTGGTATCGATCTATGAAAACAGACCGTCATTCTTCTCCCCTCTCGTCGTCTAATCACCTGAAAACCGCATTCAAAGCGATCGATCATCGACGAAACCTTTGCCCCTACCAGAAACAATCGCGATACGATCAACGACGACTTCATCAGCAACAGAGACGCTCTGTTACTCCTTTGTTGAATTCCGGTGCATGCAAGGAAACGAGCAAAAAACTGAGCTAAATGAGCAGCAGCGTGTCGGGAGGCGCGCCGAGGCAAAGTTTGTCCAACAATCGAACGACTCATCGTGACACGATGAATGCGTCGAGTGTGATGTGAGGAGAACCGAGGAGAGATGAGAGGAAGAACGAAGAAGAGGTCTTTTCTCCGGGCTTGGCCCAGGGCAGGCCATCCGGGCTGAAATAGTCGTAGTTACGGGCGTCAACGGAAGATAAATATAAAAGGCGCCGTTACCGGTGCAGCCAAGTTGAAAAAATGCAAAAGGAAACGCAGACGACCGAGGCACGCGTTTATCCGAACCGGTGCGCGAAAGTTTCTAAGCAAGACGAAGGAGACTTTCGCGGACACGGCAACGAAGGGAATGCAGAATTTTGTTGGTCGCGTTGTCCCCGACGCTGATCGCCAAAGGTGTCCAGTCATCGGAGTCGATGACTACCACCCCTCGGCGACGTGGACAGTCGTCTTGCGACGGGTTTGTTTCGTTCCGTGGCTGCGTCCCGTTGCTTCAGTTGCTCGCTTTTCGACGGGGGATTAAATCCGGATTGAGGGTGAACGACACAATTGATTTGCGCCGCGCTGTCGCACGTGGAAGTATATTTTAAGGATATCGGAAGAGGTTGATCTATTGCATCCGCCAATCAAAAGTGCAAGAAAGATTGCACAAGTCTCGGATAAAACGCACGTTTATATTCTAACGCGCCAGACGGGGACAACAGATTGTTACTTAAGTCTACGAGCAGCTGAATCTCCAACGAGAAAATACTCGAACACTTTGCCTGACAATCGCAGACATTCGCGCCAGGCATTTTTCATACTTATCCCCCGCCCGGGTAAAGCATAGCTCGCAAGTGAACAGCCATATTCAGTATTACCACGGGCACGGAAAGAACGTTGGTCCCCAATGGTAATACTCCTCGCGTCGAAGGTAGAATAGACACGACCGTTAAGGGTACGTTCCACGCTCGAAGATTTATTTGGACAGACGCGTCCCGAAGAAGTTGCGGCGAATTCGCGCACGATTCGTGAGAACGGAAAATACGGGGCCTGGCGGGCAACACCGTAAAACAGAAATCAAAGGCCGACGATCCCGTTGTAACCGTGGATAATTTACAGCCGGCCACGAAACCGAGCATAATTCACGCGGGCAAATCAGTCTGTCAAATGAACGTACGGCCGTAAATGTACATTTTCACCGAGCGCGCGTCCGAAGTGAGATTTTAACGCCAATCTATGTCGTGTATCCATCAATAATACCGCGGGATCATTAGGTGGTGAATCTTTTCTCCCTGTCCGCCGGAGGAGGGAAAAATGTTGGATGATAATTTGCGATCGGTGCCAGGGGATATCTGTTCGTTAAGCGTTCTACACGCCACGTCGCCGTTGGACGACATTGACGCATGAAGCTTTTCTTTTCATTTTGCCTCTTCTTTGTTCGTCTTCGTCGTTTTTTGTCTTCGTTTGCTCTGCGCGGTGGAGAGATGGGGAGTGTGAGACACAGAGAGAGAGAGAGACTTGGATAGAAACTGTGCAGTGCGCGTTAATTTTCTACTTTTTGCACCTGCTCGGTGAAAATGTACGCAGGATTGAGTTGTAGGAGATGAAGCGGTGATATCCGACACGAAAGGGAATGGATGGGTTGTGTCGTTTGAGCTCGTGGGAAATGAGGCTGGCCAGAACATTTTGCGCTCGTTTAAATCACGAGGAGTGTTATCTTTGTAATTGTCTCATTGGAGTAATATATTTTGTTCCTGTGAATCGTTTTGGGACGACTTGGTCGAATTGGTTAAATTTATTCACTGCGATATTAAGAATGGAGAAACAGTTTTTAAATGTTTAATGGCTTTATGAAATGCTAAAACTTGTCCCGCGAACTAGACATCTTGAAGGAAAGAAGATCGGTTGAAAGAATTTAGTTGTAATTGATTGCCTGTGAGCAACTGTTTTTCATCTACGTTTTCAACAGTCGTTTTTGTATTCAATTTTCTAAACTAAAACGCAACGGATTCACAAAATCGTGTAGGTTCGAACGGGTATACAGAGGTTTACAATTTTACTTACACCACTTTTAAAACCGAGCCCTTACTCAGATATTGGAGTCCTAAATGTTCAACCAAACCACAGATAGTTGTAATCAAAGCGGAACTTAAACTTGATCATTCGGTTCAATTTATTGACGATTTTACACTGGTCCTTGAAAATTCAATCTCAGCAATATCGTCGTCCCCTTTGCCGTTCCACTATTCGCGCAAATCCAGCTTCCAACCCAAATTCCGCCAATCAAATTACTCGTCGCAGAAATTCACGAACTTCAATATCCAACCGATTAACTCAGCTCACATTTCATATCTGATAATTCGCTCTGCTAGAATTCCCTCGCAACTTATCCCCTAAAATCTATCAACCCGACTCGGTTATTTAACAAATATATCCTATTCAAATCCCGTCGATAACAATTTCGGCAGCCATGCCTAACGGATCACAGATCCCGCTGAAATAACCCCCGACCAGTGCTGAAGGCGCAATCATTGATTGCCTAAATTGCATCACCTCGCAAGGGTCGACCTCTGAAAAGATTTCAGGCACCTCGTCGTCCGAGGTGGATACGTGTAAAAGTGTCCAAGAACTTACCTCGCACCTGGAAGTGTCCAGTATCTCGACCTCGGTACTAACGTTATCGATGGTAACGCTGTGCCGGTACAGGAAATCTGTAACACAGAGCAGAAACGAGATTACGCTTAGTTCGCCTTGATGAATGATAGCCGGGCATTTCTGAATCGCTATCGCCACGCTTGGTCTTACAGGGCTAGCGAAAGGGGCCCAAGCAAGGGAAGACGTACGAGCTAGCTCGCCGCGGATAATGAAATCGATCCGTCAGTCCAGCCCGAGGATCGAGAAAGATCTTACGCTGGTTAGCGAGCGAGTAATCGTTCGATCTATTCTAGCGTCCTTGGCCGGCTGATCTGCGAAACGATAACTGAAACTGAACACCGGGGGAAAGAGAGATCGATCTCGCGTGGCACCGAGCCTGATATTAATGCTGGCGAGACCGAGAAACGGCTGCCGGGCTAAATCCCTGTTAATTCTTGAAATTCGTTCCTGTTTCTGCTTCTTCCTCGCCTCCCTCTTTCGGGCCGGCTGATTTACGCGGGCCATTTGTTCGCCGTCCTCGCAGAGAGCTTTCTAGCGGACCGGCCGCGGCCGAACAAATGGTGGGAATTGAAAAACGCGATTAATTAGGGAGAGGCACGGAGGCAGGTGAGACGTCTCGCTCTTCGGATAAATCGCTGGTATCGTTGCAATTACGATTTCGTGCGTTTCTATGTGACGGATCGTTCAGTGTTTAATGCCGAGTATTTTTCTCTTTTCGCGTTCCGGATATTTTTGGTAGATTTTCATTTTTTGTTCCAACCCATTGCACTCGGAATGGCGGCACAGCTGCTATAGAATACTATTTACATGTAATAAATACTATAGAATACTAGAATTTCGTTTTACCAACAACAAGACCAATGGTAATTTTTAGAATTTTCGAGTTCGTGGGAGGGAGCCTCGAAATGGTTGCCAAGCGCAAAGGGTTAATCGAAATCCCTGTCGCCACTGTCGTCCTAATTTCAAGAAATTCAGTGACTCGTAAAATATCTAACAGTACACTGAACTTCCCGATGAGTAATGCAGTAGGAGGACAAGATTCATTAAGAATCTTCAGATTATATTGTTACTTACTTTTCCGATCATTTTCAACAAATGAATCCATTTAAAAGTACGGAGCCAAAGCACGCTTTTTTCAGCAAACGACACTTTATAAAAATCTATTCTTTAAACGGAAGTAACAGAATTAATCGGCTAACACCGAAGGGGCAAGAGAAATATAGGAAATCGAACTCGATGATAAATTGAGGAGTATAGGAATCTGGGTTCCAGATAGAAAAATCACGGGTGGTTCGTTAGCCGAACGACGTCGTTTTCTCGTGCAACAAGTATGAATATTGGAACGGGAGATTTTCCCGCGAATAGAAAACGCGGCTAATGCGCGAAAGTCGCGAACCAGTTACTAACGACAATTGCGATTTGACGCGCTGACGCCGGGCGTCGCGCCGCTCTGTCATTACGCCGTTCGCTGACAATGAAACGTTACTTTCGATATTATAGCCACGACCGCGACCGTGCAACCCAGGCCCTTAAATTGCTTCGAGAAATTAATTTTCGAAGCGACTCCACGTGACACTCGTCGACAAAGAAACAGTATCGACGTAACCAGAATTAATTTACATGGGCGACGATGATCGTAATCAGAATATCTACCTGTTCAACCCTTGTTCGGATTAATTTCTTACGGAATCGAATTTTTAAATTATATAATTTTTTGACTACAAATACGTGATTTGTATGTACTTTTTACGAACACTCCTTGTAAAATGTGTCAACCGTTACAAAATTCATGTAGAATCTCTCGTAATGTATACTATTACTTCTATTTCTTACGAACTTTCTAGTAGCTATTTATAATTTACGCTTATAACTACAAAGCGAGAAATATATTGTGAAATCCTGTAAAAGTTGTCCGTGTAAAGGGCATTCCAGAATTGTTTGTGATATTCATATTTGTTATATTTCGTTTTAGATTGTTACCCTGATTAAAATTAAAATAGCTGTACACTCTCATTTCCAATTTCCAGCATAATAGCTAGGCAAGAAAACCATGATGTAAAAGAATCATCTATTTTTCATATAACCGTGGAATGTCAGTTACGCAATTACTTGTTCCATAATTGTGATAAATCGTGCATTATGAAAGCAGGTAAAATCTATTTATATATCATACTACTGTTTCGATGCGAATCAATTTGACTATAACAGCTTGAGTATAGCAATTATTTCAACTCTCGCAAGGGTTGAAGAGTATTATTTTAATTCTATTATTTAATATACATAAAACGTCAAGTTTCCTTTTTCTTTAGCATTTGTTAAGAGTACTTCTTCATTAATAACATTCAACAACAATATTATATATCTATTGTCCAGAAAAATGCACAAGTTTCAAGGGATCACGAGCCTCTAAATAAAACAGTTTACCATAACATAATGTGCATTTAGGCGACATAAACTCCGGCGTCAACCCTAGAGGAAAATTAATATTCGCAAAAATAAAACGCAATAAATGCACGTTTCTCATACGTCGATCCCACCGAAGGGGTTTCACGATCGCGAAAGAATATGACACGAACGAGCACAGTAGCCCCGGCAACGCAGATGCAATAAATAAACGATAAATAAACTCATAAACACCTCATAGGGAGCGGTGTCGAAGCGTTGAACACGCGGAAACAAGCAAATAAGGATGCTCGTTATATTAGCGGCCGTTACGCTCGAGAAAGTTTTATTGCCGGACAATGCCGATGGGGAAGCGATTTAACCGAACGTTGCGGTGGAAAATTTATTACGGCCTAGGACAAAAATTCTCGCGGAACGCCGCTCCGCGCCGCGCCGCGCCACGCCAACGAAAGAATTTCTTTAGAACGATATCTTTCGAAACGATACGCGACGAGAGTAGATTTCCATTCAGGTCCCTGTTTCGCTTATTTGAACACGCCAATTCGCAATTCGTTATTTGTTACTAATACTGTTGATAGTAGTATTATGTATCGATCTATCGAACAGTTTCGCCCATTATGAAAATATAATATGTCATACGTGCATTATGCATTGCAATTATGTGATCTGTTGGACAAGAGAAGTGTTTCAAGCGAGTATTGTTGGGAGGAGAATGGGAAATACGACGATAATAATAGGAAAAATAATAATAATATGATAATTGTAATGAAAAATGATTATATTATTACAATTTTGTATCATTATAGCGTACAGAAACACTTTGCGTGAAAAGAAATGTGTATTACCGAATGACTTGGAAACCCACATGCTATATAAATGCAATAGCTTTCGCGTTTGAGGAGAATCGTTATTTAAATTACAATTTGTTTACATTGATTTTGGGGTTGTAGTTTATATTGTTGAAATTTAAGGATTTCCCGGATAATTTAAATTTATACAACCCTTACCGTTACTTTTTTATTAATTGCTTTCAGAAACAGTAATTGCTTAAATCGATGTTTTTCACACTGTAATTACCGATACGGTGTACGTATACAAGTTTTCTGGCAACGAACCAATAAGACATCTATTGTTTTTGAAATTTCAAACAATATTTTGTCCATTTAACTATATGAATTAAATCTTCAACTTCTTTTTCATTCATTAATACACATTACATAATAATCTAAGCTTGTGCAGACTATAAAATCATCCATAACAGGAATGGTTAGCATCGCATTACTATTCGTAGGACCAGATAACAAATTTGGTAACAAGTAATTGCATTTCGTAAGCAACACTTGCTCGTTTGTTTTGTAACTTGTACAACTGACACAAACCAGAGATATTATCAATGCTAAGATTTTTAACGAAATTTGTACAAACAGCCTGAGAAACAATGCAACCAGAACATATTGTTGCAATCCTATAACAATAATTCGTTCTACTACTATACGGAGCAAAATTTCAGCCCATTAATATTGTTTTATGGTACGCATTCTGTACGACACTGTTGAACACACTCTACTTTCTACAATAATAATTTCTCCACAAGAACAAGTGTGGACAGCGATCGTTCACTTATTCTTCCAAAGCAGATACGTCATATTCTTCTAAAAAAATTACACTATCGAACACCCCGTAATACTTCACACCTGCGGTCACCGAAGGGCTCTAAAAAAAAATCTCTCCGCCCATTTCCAAAAATTGTCCTCCAAACACTTAACAACTCGTCAAGCAGTGTCACGGACAACGGAAACAAATTTTTTGCCCAATCATTGCACACTCGGCTAACATCAAACTCGCCACAGAAATCGACTCCGCGATCACGTGGATAATGCACGCAGATTCCCTTATCTTCCTGTAATTTACATCCTACGATAGAATCTGCCGGTAGTCACATGCGATCGTGCATTTTCTCCTCGAGGCTTTGCGTCACGCGTGAAACGAATCGAAAATACGTCGGCCATTCACGTGGCCCCACCACGTGTAGTACACTTTCGTTTGTGGCCGCTCGAGGATCACTTTTCCGAAGAAACACCCTCGAACGGTGAAAGCTGCGAACGTTCGGCGATTATTATTCCTTACAGCGTGTAGGTGATGACAAAACGGTAGACCTAAGACCTCCTCCATATTGCGATACCCAATCGAAAATATTTTCGTACAGTTGTGTACATATGAAACTAGAAAGAAACTTTTTTTGTACCGCGTGAAGCACGAACTGCGTCCACCAGAAATATCTCTATTATTTCGATCAATACGCGAAAATGTTTCAAGCAAAAGTTGTAAGATTTAAAGCAATTAATGATATAGCGATAGCAATTTTTTGAAGGCCCCTTTCGTTTTATATATGCGATTTAAATAGAATGGTAAGTTCTGAACAAAAACGGCCCAGGTATATTTGTTCTAAAACTTACCACTTCTGAGATATTTGACTTCGTCAGCCCTATTACTCTCATCACGAAGCATATTCAAAACTACGCAATGCGTTATCCACCACACTTTCATACGTGAAAGTATACACCGTCTGCTTGGCCGGGTAACAATTAATACAACTTTGCTATATTAAGAAAATATTTAGACACGCGGAGTTTATAGGGATCATACTTTCGAGTGAAATTATCTTCGAACAATTAATTTTCCTAAAATCTACCTAGATGTAGTAATACAAGACTTGGCTTCGAGTTTAAAGTACTATGCAAAATACTTGAGGACCTGCTACCTACTTTGTTTTGTTTTACTGTAGGTGTGATGCAGGTGCAATACGTTTTGCAACGATCGCATTCGTCCTACTGTATGTATCGTTGAGATAGTTTAATAGAACATATTAATAATACATAAAACAATTTTTAAACAGCAGGAACTGTTAGGCGATGTTTCCATGATCATAGGTATCGAGTTATGAAAAATTCAGGATTACCATAAAGAATTTAGTATCGTTTAAACCATTCTTAGTCAATTATAAAAAAACTTAATTGCTATACCATAACATACTGAATGATTTATAAAGCGTAACTGATTATTTTGTGTACGTAATACATAGACTACTGGCACCTGTTATAATACATATATACATGCCTTAATAGAAACTTAATTTTCGAGCTTGGCTATCATCTTCCGCTTCTACCCGTGAAACGGGGGAAATTACCGTCATGAGAAGTGCGCATTATTATCAGTTTCTCCGCGGTAAGAGCTTATCAGCCGGTCGTTTATCCCAGACCTCTATTTACAGCATTTCATTGTGCTCACGGAGGTGTTTTTGCTTGCCTGTGTGTGGGTTGTTACACGTGTGGAGAATTACTTGCTTGTTATTCTGGGAACACTTACGGCGGAATTGTACGGGAAGAGAAATTCGAGGGGCTTTATGGTGATGGTCCGTGGGATTGTTTACTTTTTTTCTTTTATTTATTTACTTTTTTGCTGGATAATTTCTATGGGATAGATTTTATTGTAGTGCGCAGGAGAATGTGGGTTAAAACTGTTTGAATTTAAGTACGATGAATATTCAAGGATAGAATAATGAATTATGTATGCGTGTTACGGGTAACGAATTTCAATCATGTACACGTGTCATGCCTGCGGAATGAATTGCATTTTAGAAAGCATTTCAGTGACAGCGTGTTTTTTTTCGATATTTTGAAAACTCATCTGTATATACATATTTGCTGCGACACGTGTTGCAATGCAGATGTGATATATTCAAATTAATTTTGCGTGTATTAAAAAATTAAAAATTCAATTGCTTTTAATATAGAAAGGCGTGAAAGTATGATATACATATTACTATACCACAACTAGCTACTTTTGGTTTACGTTTGGTCGTCACACGAGAAATAAATAGGTCTTAAACCTAATTAAATGTATTCAAATATATTCCAAGTTATCTATGTATCCCATATAAAATGATCAGCTATGTATTACAAATAATTCAGTCTGCTATGATATAGCAATCAAATTTAATAAAATTCTCAAAGAATCGTCTGAACGATCCTACGATACCTAATTTATTTTAACTTGAACGAAAATTACTCATGGTACTCCTGAATTCTTTATACCTCAATACCTATAACCATAAAGCACCCCCGTAACAGTTCCAACTCTTTAAAAATGATTTCGCTTATTATCAATATCTACTATCGAACTCCTGCAACGATACAAAATACAGTAGGACAAATAATTGCCATTACAAAACGTGTTATCAAAAATACTACCTGCATCGCACTCACAAGAACCCATCCAATACAGCGAAACAAACTATCACAAGTTCTCAAATATTCGCACGTTAATTCGAACTCGAAACGAGCCTCTCTCATTCCCACGCGAGCGCAAGAAAAGGAAGTATGTATCCCGCAATCTAACGTAAGAGGACACGAGGAACGACTTCCAATAAGTAGCCCGCCATTCGTTCGAAATCCGTCCGCATAACGGTGGTACGTGATCCATCGATCGAACGCGAGTGATCTATCGATCGATCGGGATGCACGATCTAATCTCTCTCAGTTGGACCGCGGACAAAACGTTCCCATCCACGAAACGTTCGGCGACACACAATACACTTGCAGTGGCTCGCTTTCTAAATCATAGATCGGAATTATTCCACGCAATAAGCATCGACGAAACAGAGGATTTGCATTGGTAATCGAAAAATCGAAACGATCACAAGGCGCAGCGTGCACGCGTTCACCTTTGAACGAAACACGAAAAATATCGATTATTATTCGGAGGCCTATGTGCAGCAGAATGATGGTCATGCACGATGATCATTGCACGAAACGATCTCCTGTTATTACCTATTCGTTGGAAATAAGAATCGTTCACCCCGTTCCTGTACTTTCAGTGAGGTATCGAATTTAATACGAATCTTCGATTGACCATTACTTTCTACCATGCAGATTGTTCTCGTTGGGAACGGTAATCAATCGTAGGAGAGTCGGCGGGTCGATTCCAGATAAAGCTTGATCAGGCGAACGATCGAAAAATCATCGGGATTTCTGCAACGGTGAAAACTGCTTTCTATTTCATTAGCTACTGGCAGAAAATAAATTTTGCTCGATGGATTGCTTTTTTTAATAATCATTTATTTGCAGTGAGAGTGAGAGTGGAAGTTCTACGCATTGTTGCAACATTTGACACACGTCTTTTATTAACAGTTTCTTGGTAAATAGAAACGAAAATAGTTAATAAAATTATCGTCAAATTAAAGAACAACTACCTAACTCTACTTGTAAATAATTTTGTAATTTGAATGAAAGTGGTGCTGTTAATAATTGGTCTTGTTGGATATTTATTACAAATTTGCGTGTCTATAATGATGCTCTGATTTTGTGCTACATAAACCGTCATCCGCAAGAGGTAAATTTGTATTAGCGTATTTGTGATACTTTTGTCGTAAATGAAAGTATGTCCGAAAGGTAGACTTTTCGTACATTCGTGTAAAAATTCAACAGAATATCGAAATTTGCTAAGAATGTTCTATATTCCGATACTACTGTGTATAATACCTTATTTTTGTTAAAAGAGAATAATCTTTTACAATATAAAGACTATATTTTCGAACCGATTTTTTTTACTACCCAGGACATAATATTGGCAAAATAAATAAAAAATTTCTTATCGTTCCATAAGTACTTGAAAATCCTGGACCGTTTCCTTTAATCCTACATAATTTTAACCACCAGCGAAGAATAATACTCAAAAAACAAGCACACGCCAAAAAATATAATAATATAATTTGAATCCATCGTTGAAACCCCGAAAATATTTTTAGAATCAAATCACGAGTCCTCAAAAGAAAGAAGAACTTAATCCAATTTTCCCACGTCACCGCGTGACCAATCCAGTTTCACCCTTTTTCACATCCGCAACGAAACTCTCACGATCGCCTGTTACGTGAAACATAAAATAATTGTCCACCTCGTGTCGGTGTATCGCCTCCAGTTTTGTTACAACATTTCATCGAACGGCCACCGGCTTGTCGCCTAACGACGTCACTACTCGTCCTCGATTTTAAGGGTCGATTAAGCAATTATCCTCGGCTGGATCGACGGGTTACGAAGATTATCCGCTTCCTGGTTACGTCCAACGCCTATTACCCGTCATTTTCCCAGGAAATTAATTAATACCCACGATCGATACAAGCGATTGAACTCCTTTGCTCGCGTCGACGTCATCGTTTCACAACCCTTCCACTACGAAAATACAATATTAATATAAACGTGCCTGCTGTAACACATTTACTGTTTCACTAAATTGATATAGCATAGAATATATCGTTTCATGTAACATGGCAACTGAGAATATCTAAGTATCGACAATACTGCGCACCTATGTGAAGGAAATATGCATTTTGGTCAATGAGCATAACGATGTGCCACAGCCAGTCTGGCATACTGGCGACTGCCATACGAATATCGCAGCGTATCCATGGTTCCGCGCGACAGCGCGCCGCCGTCTAAGGGTTAAGAAGAAATCGGTCCAGCGGGTACGGTGATCGATATTCTCGTGGACCGTAGCCGGGGAAAGGGTGCGAGAAATGATCATCACAGTCATCGGCACGGTGGTCGGGTTAGGTTTGAACAGGGGCCTGAAACGGGGTCATGGGGCACGCGACAGAAGCAGAAGCCTACGGGCCAACGTACGTACGCACGAGTTTCTCTAGTCCGCTGGATCGATCAGTTCCAGCAGAGTAATCTCGTGATCTATGTAGTTAATCGGTCGGGAACGTTGGTGTTTTTCCAGCGATATATCTTATAGAGCCGGACGGAATGATTCCGGGCCGATTAACGGGTAACGCGGAATCGTAAATTTCGATTTCATAAGCTGTTGGCGCCTTTAGATCCAGCCGCGAGACCCGTTTGATCTCTTCCTGAAATCCTTGCAGTGGATAATCCGCAGTTATGCCCGATGCTGAATCGCGGCACGAGCATGAAAGGATTTTGCAGATTTATCGTATTACGGTGAGGCATCGTTGGACGTACCAATGAACGATGTAAATCGGATTCTTTCTAAGGTAAACGTGTTTGTTGAATGAAATGCGTGCCGTACGTTTCTATGTATGTGTTTATATATTGGAGCAAATATTTCATTGCAGATTATGCATATATTAGATTGTTTGTGATCCCTGGTTTTAATCATCGTCTTCTGCTTGCAATAGCATTTAGGGTTGGGTGTTTGCACAATATTTGAGCTACGCACTAAAATAGTATAAACGTTATAGAGCCGAATGTTCGCTGTATTTTAACTTTTACGTGTTCTGTTGGAATCAGTATTAAAATTAGAATAAGCAACGAATAATTTTGTGCTAGGCATATTGGAGGGTAGTTAAAATTATCCCGACATGCACTACAAAGTAAATATATTATCGAACGGTACCAAAGGACTGGTACTTTGCAAATAAAATATTAAGGCAGCCTGGACGACCAAGGATGGTCACAAATGCAGAAGATAAAAGAACTGAAACTCTTTCAAAGAGGAACAGAAAAAGGTTTCAGAAATTCAACTCGAAATGGAAGGGGTGAATGATTTGACAAAAGAGAAATTTTCTAAAATATAAAATTATTTAAGAAGATATTCAAATTACTGCAAGCCATCTTTACATTTTCTTTGCCTTCGTATCTGCCTCGCGTCTACAAAATAAAATCTGAAGAATATTCTCCTTTCGTACATCGCGAGTATTTAACACAGCATTTAATTATATCCAAGAGCGAAATATTGGCAACTAATTCTACTTACATTTAATTCTCTCTGAACGAAATGTATTCCGTTTGTATTGCAAGTGGCAATAAAGATGTACCGATGTCGATACAAATATTTCGACAAGCATAGCCGAGCAAAGAATTGTGCAATATACAATAACAATTTGCACACTTGTTGATGGGTAACTAAGTAGTACCTACTCCAGAAATCCTCTTTACACCAAAACGACGAACAATCTTTTCAGTTTCTAAAACAACTTCTAAAAAATATCAAGCCCATCGAAATCGTAGAAAACTATAACCGAATAACCAGGAAGCGACTCACAACTATTAACAATCATCCAGTTCCCTCGAAACTTGTCCAAGATTTGTCGAATATCCTAGCCCCGGCTATTTCCATGTAGATATGTAATTGTTTTCCCTGATGTTCAAGAACGCATACATCGTAGACGGGACAGAACTTTCATCCACTTTCTTGTCTACCTCCATCCATCATGTCTTCTAATTACAGTTCTTGAACGTTGACCGAGAACGGTGCTAAGACACTATCTACGCTTGTGAGCAGTCTCGTGGACAACGAAAAAGAAAATTGAAAAAGAGCCAGGCGATTATAACATTGTTTCAAGCAAACGAATTGCTCTGCAACCACGTTTCATATTGTTGCAACCACAAGTCCACAGTACATAGAGGAGAGAAACTGGCGAGCGGTTAGTCGAGAGAATATGTGAAACATCGTTATATCTCAATCGCTCGTGAGTTTTGCTCGAGATTCTGTTGATAAGACACGGTGGTAAAACTTGACACCGCAGATGCAATCACTGACAGGGGTGAAATCGTGATGGAAGAAGAATGATTTCGTGTCTGCGCAGACTGTTAACGATTTGTTCTTCTTTTCTTTTTCTCTTTATCGAGCTATAGAGATTCTGTAAAGCAAAACTGTTCGCAAGGGTATATCGGAATTTTGCATTTTCCATTCAGACGATCATAATTCTTCGTTTACTTTGAATAACTGCATTCGAACAATAGATTTACCAATACTTTTATGCTAATCCGGTGCTATTGCATTCGAGCCATTGTAAGGATTCACGTAACTGGGACAACGTTCGACAGTAGTGCAGATAATACAGCAGGAGCTCAGCAGAAATTCAATGAATCGGTGATTGCAAAGAATTCTGTTTCAATAAATGGATTTTGGGAGCAAGCGTAGTTGTATCGTATGCAAACTGTTATATTGTTGTGCAAGTTTTGTCAAATGTTATATCGATGTTCTTATCGCGAGTTTTGATCAACAAAATTTAGATTTGATTTGAATATTACAGAATTTAGGAGTAAGCAAAGAATCAACTAAATGGAAAATCTTATTGCAAGTACTAAGAAAATTGTTCACTTTCTCATAACGGAGCTCCAGAAAATACCTGCACACCTTTTCGAATCAAGAATCTTCGTTACTTCTAATATTTGAAATCTTGTTAGAAAATTCTTTCACCTCGTTTTAATTGTCCAACAAATCTTGACTACTTTACCTACGCTACCAATCGATATTATATTAATATATCGATGCAGAAAAATCGTACCTCGAAACTACGAGTTAGATAACTCCATTACGCAACAACCCCGACAGCTTCTAAATCATCAGCTGAAGGAACACGATCTTTATTGCTGTTTCATAAATCATCCAATGTCTACGTAAATATTTCTCGATTTTCTACCTTCCGTGTGCAAAAGAAAAGAATGAAAACAAATCAGCCCAGCCAGACCTTGCTCCGAGCGCGTAATCTCCATTCACCAGAACACCGTTCGCCCCAACAAATTCAGCTCACAGAGTGAATTCTTCTTTCCCAAACATCGACCGCCCACGCGATCCAAAAAATTCCATTGAATTCTACGCGTAACGTCCCAAAAAGGTCTCTTCGTTGACGCAGGCACGCGGAAACATTGAAGATTTCCTCGTATCCACTTAACGACTCGTGCGATTTCCACGGAAACGGGCCAAGAAAAGAACGAGAAGGAAATATACGATGAAAATAATCCACGGGTCAGAGTTTGACTTCTAGTGTGCCGAAACAAAAATTGGAATCGCAAATGATTTTCAATACGCGTTGCTTCTTTCGTACATGTAATTTGTGTTTTCTTCTCATTTTTCACTTACGTATAGTTGTTAGACTTATTATTATCACGATTTAAAAGATGCTGCAGTTTTATTGGAAATATAAGTGGTAATATCCATATCTCCAAGGAAAAGCAACTAAAGAAGCTCTGGTTTGCGAAAGTTATGCACACTTAAGTGTACACGAGTAGTTGAACTTTTGCACGAAAGAATCTATTCAAATGTTTATGGGCATTTCTGGAATTGAGGGGCGATTCTTACGCGGTACCTGTATACTCCATTTATGACGAATATATTAATTTGGAGCTGGACAATTGTAAAAGGGGTGGCACAAATAGTGTCCAAAGTCCCAATTCGATTATTTTTATAAATCGGAAATTATAAAACGCAAGAACACTTAAAAAGAATTGGGAGTAGCAAACATTGTATATTTGAAAGACGTAATTTATGTGGTTGATGTTATATTTCAAAAGGGACTTTTAGTAATCACTAATTTCATATCAGAGCCACCTAATTTTAAACAAATGGAACTCACATCTTACTGTGACTTATTGACTTATTTGACAAAGAATTGAATGAAATATAAATAATTCCTTTACTGTAATATAATTTATCGATACGTTTATTATCCCCGTACAATTCACGTTATTAATAAAGTAAACTTTAATAATTACAGTAGAAACTTTGTTACGACCCCATTCATTTACACATACAACAATAAATCCCTTCTACTTTAATCTATAGCAGCATCTCGATTAGCACCACATTTGAACTCAATTTCAGAGTGTTAATATTCCATTACTCTGTTCAAAATCCGGTTAATCTAGACCCTACTGTACTTTACAATAACTAATTCTTCCAAAAAATTACACAATATCGTTGAATCGTTCCGTAATTTCAAACACCTCCAAATCACCATTATTCTATTATCGTAACTTTATCAATGCTTTTCACTTAAACTATCTAAATACAATTTTCTCCGCGAATATCCACGAAGAAAAAGAGAGATAACGCGGACGCGCCAGAAGGAGGGCGGAGATTTAAACACTCGATATGAAATAGAGTCTATGGGGAGGGTCCAAGCAGAGAATGCAGATCTCTCCCATAACTCATGCAAGCTACCTTGCCATAATAATTGCAATGGAGCAGTCCCCGTGTCCAAGAACCACGAAACGTTATAGACCGCGGATATCCGCCGCAGGAAAAATTCAGGCAGGTGTGTCCTATCGTCGCGACGTAGCTTTTCCTCGCGACAAGATCCGGACAACGATATTTTATTTAATTAATGTGGCACGCTTGTCTGGCCAGGCCTCCGGGCTAATTCTTGGTAACCTGTAAAGCGGTGCGGTATTTTCTGCGATACCTCCGCCTTTTGGAATTAATAGTTCGGCTAGATCAGCGACCTTCGACTCTTTTTATCCCGCGGCACGCATAAATTGATTATTTAAATTGCAGCGGGCGAGAAAGTGAAAAATGTCTTCGTAGAATTCGCAGTGGAACAGATCCATAATAGGCGGAAGGAATTCATTCGAATATCACCAACACCAACGAGATCCACAAATCCCCAAATTTAATTACGCATAAAAAAGGAACCCAGACATCCAAAAGCACGAAAGACTGAAAATAAATCGGAGCTGCACTATCTCGTCGCCGCGATGCATTATCGAAGCAGCGCAAAACACATGCACACCGAAAACCGACCACGATCCCGCACAACCGCGATCATAATCGAAACAACGAACCGGAAACGGTGCGTCAAAGGCGGTCGCGCGACCGAAGAAAATTAGCCCGCACAACCTCGTAGGAAAGCTGCACACGGGATTCCCCTATGTACACGGTGCAGCCACGAGAATCGTAAATTGATTGTACCGGTGAACAGGTAGGCAGGACTTAACGTAATACATTCGTCAGAAAACAAGAAGGTGAAATCGAGCGATCTCTATTATTTAGCCAAGTGAAAACCGAGACGAAGCGAGAGATCTATGCATGTAGGCCTCTCTGTCTCTCTTTCTCTCTGCCTCGCCGGCGATTGTAAATCGCGGCCTATTATGCGCGGGAACGCGTGCATCGGTCATCCAGTATAGAATACGTGTATTCGTTGGGCGTCCACAACTGGATCCACCGAGAGATTACCGGGGACACCCCGTAGCATTTTTCGTTCTCGCCATTCTCACGGTCCAGGATAATTATATCGCGTTCAACGAATCGAAGTAATCGCGCAGAATTGTATAAACAGGGTGGACCACTTAACGCGGTCGGCTTAGATTATTTCATTGCGATTAGGTAGATTAAAAATGAATTCATCGCGTTCAACGCGGTTCAACCAAAGCTGCAGAATGATTGTAAGTGAATTGCCGACACTCCTCTCGAATTTTTCCCACCCGTCTTCAGATTTTTTACGCAAAACATTGATCATGATCGTTTTCCAGCTCCGATTAAAAATATCCCATGCCAAATAAACAAATGGAGGGCTCAGAAGCCGGCCAGTGCAAGTAGAACATCCCCTGAACACAAGATCGTTTTTTAAAAACCTGTGTATTGTTGAAACGTTCAGCTGATAAATCAATTAAGTCACTATTTTCGTACGTGAGAAATAGGTGGCGATACTAACACTGTTACTTTCCTCCAAGCAATTGGTGGAAACCTTGTGTACCTCGATTTGAATGATAATAGACCCCGATTCTGATTTCATCGGCCCACCGACAGAACACCACCAGAACAATCGGAAACCAGACTTCTTCCCGATTCGTAACCTGAATTCTAATTCACGGTTCGTACCCTAAGTTCGATTCCCGTCACGCAACCTGAGCGCGCATGTTTTCGTGGGACCATAATGGCGACGCGTCTCTGGTAGCGCGATTAACAAAAGCGATCTATGAAATGGAGCATTGTGCTGTCCGGAGACGTGAATGACACCGGGCGGTGTGCGGCCGCGAGGAAATTAAATTCTCCACCGCACCGGTGAGATTCGCGGCAAGCTGATTGAAATAATGCGTCGGCCGGATAACAGCGTTCTCGTCTGCGGGCCGTTTGTCATGGACGGTGGTGGCGAGGCTCGAATGATCGTGGATGGAACGTGGACGACTGACTGGCATGTTTCGTTCGTGAAACAGATTACGAGCGCAGGCATGTACTGGGCGAAAATGTCATTTTTGTAACTTGCAATTGGTTTATCGTTGCTGCGAGAGTTTAGATTCGTGGCTGAGCAATTGGGACATCGAATGCTGGTGCAAAATGTCTGGAAGTTGCATCGAATTACTTGTCTATTTGTTACTGGTTGCCCCATTGTCCGATTTACCCCCTAATATATGCAAATCAAACAGAGAATCGATGTATGATAAAACGGTTATTTAGCGTAGCCCGAGTTAAAGTTGCGTGGGCTGGACAAGAAGCAGAATATTTACCTTGACAATAATTACGTTAGAAACGAACTTAGATAACATGTTTTAATAAGTAAAGTACTCTATGTGACCCCGTGTTTAATTAGGGTAGCCAAACATAACGGTCTGCCAATTGATATTCCTGGTACTTAATTTAGGTTGTATCCGATAGTTTTAATACGTTAATTTGGATCGACAATTGATCGACAAAGATAACGTTTACAATGCAAACATTAAGAACGAACTGACCAATTGCCGGATTAATTGTTGCCAAAAACTGTTAGAAAACCAATTCATTACTCATCGGTTGCATCCTAAAACTAACTTCATAGTGTAAGATGGCTCGTTTAGGCGCAAAAATATGTTTATTGGTTAATGCTCGTAGGAAAATCAGTAATAAAGTTTCTTAAACAAATCATAACGCAGCAACACATTTGTTTAAATCAATAAAAATATATGAAACGGTTACCACGCGCACGCTCACGCTCAGTCATCCACGAGGTGATACATATAACGAATATCCTTACAATAGCGAGCAATTACCTAGAAATATTTCCTACTCATTCCCTGCATACCATTCGTCAACGTGTCTCAATATATGCCATGATTAATTCATCGCGGATGAATTATTTCAAAATGCGAACACGATATGCATCTGATCTTTACAAGAAATGTTAAACCGCTCATCCTGAATACTAACTTACAACCTCGCGATCCCTTTACACCCACCCATAAAACCACTCCGAGGGCACGAAAAAAACGACCATCTCAACAAAGGCGAGGGGGCACGCGAATAAAAATACGGGGACTCGAATCTTCTTGAAAATCTTGTCGTTTGGTCGCCACGACTCTCGGTATGCATAGCTTAAGGGGAACTGGAAGTCGCAGTAAGGAGTCTAGATAATCGCGTTTATACGGCGGTCCGCATTCTGAGAATTCGATACTCCACGTGGAAGAAGTTGTTCCCTGCCCAAGGGCCCGTTTTCACGATCGTTCAATTTGTACTCGCAACGATTGCCCTCGGAGTGCCGGCCCGTGAAAAAGAAACGATATGCAATCTCGTGTTGCCTTGATCGCATGATTGAAACTCGACTTTATTGCTGCCTGTGAAGGGTACGTAAACTACTCTCAAACCGATCGATAATGCTGTGCTAAAACGGATTCATAATCGCCAAGCCCAATTATTGGTTCCAAGGGATGACAACTTATTCTGTCTCTTTTTATATTGAGTATATATGAACCACAGAGGAGGTGCATTTCAGCTTACATAAATGTTTCAGATATGCATGTATGTGAAGTATGAATGGTTCATACTTTTACGTCACTTAAGTTGCATTCTTTAAAGAAGGAGAATATATAAAGACACGCCTCGATGTTTGCCTCGACAATTTTATATAATGTTTAATAAGTTTAGTGGATCGTAATTTTCAATGTGTAAAGAGTAGGTGAATTAATGACGACGCCGCGCGATTGTACACCATTTAAATGTGAACTGTCTCGGAGCACATGTGGTTCCAGGTAACGTTATACAAGTTAGAGCGATAAAAACTAAACTCATTACTATATTGCACGGCGTTCGGATTAAAGTTACCTAACATGTGTTAAGACAGAGTAGAAGGGGTAAAGGTAGTGAGAAATGACTCTATTGCTGAATACATGCATTCGCGTCGTAAATTCCAGGAGTAATATTTCGGCACAGCTATGAGTGTGCGAATTCGTTCAACTTTTACTGACTAATTGGATATGTTTACGATCTGCCCGGTAATTGCACCAATGAATAATTTCGGCGAAAGTTAACTGCTAGATTGAAAGTACTTATCATTTCAAAAACAATCATAGATATTTTAAATACCAGTTAACTGTCCCTGAAGCCTTACCAAATAACCATTCGAATCTAATTATGTATACCGTATGGCGTTCTAACAGATCAGAACAACTCAAACTAAAAAATGAACCATCCCCAAACCAAGTTACTGCATGTATCGAAAATTTAGAACGAAGAAGTGACGCGAATAATTAAACGTCCGGTAATGATTTCTTCCAGAACGAGTAGGTTACGCTTCGTACAATTAAAACGTAATCTCACGTTACTGATGCAAAAAAATCTACGCTCCTTTCTACCGTTGGCTAGTGCATTCACAAACGTAAAGCACCTTCGGTAATAAAGCAATCAACCGATCCAAGGTAGAGCAAAAAGTTGCACCGGCAAGCCGTAAAGACCGCGTGCGCTTGCACCGCGATGGAGTATGTTGCAAACTGCGCTCGAGTTGAAAGTAACAACAGGAGAAAAGTCAGCGATGCTTCGATTTTTGAGTAACGCTTGGCAAGAACGCAGAACTGGATCCGAAAGGAGAGTAAAGAGAAGAATAGAAAGGGGAAAGAGAGACTTACCACTGGTTGAGCTGTACTCGCCGATATATCGCCTCGTCAAATACCGCACCACTACGGCTGAAAGCAAAAATTACGAAATATTAATCGTTTGCAAAATGTTTCTCGTGTGAAGAAAGGAGAAGTCGCGAAACTGTCGATTGGTTATTCTGTTTACGAGTTACAGGCATTTAATGGGAAAGAATTTGCTGAGATTTTGTACGATTTTGAACTAATTTTATAGAAGGAGATGTAAGTCAGTCCACGTAATCGTTTGACAAATGTAAATAGTTTAACTTAAAGCGTTGATATAGCCGATATATTTAGATTACTATGGAAATTAAATAAATTTTAATGAATTGCTGTGCTCAATGGATATTTATTAAGGGAAGCTCAGACATTCTTCTCGTGAATTTAAAATACCCAAATATCGATCCCTTATTTTGGTAATATTGATAGCAACGCAACGCCAGAGTAATTTAAATATAACATGTACTTTAGTTAGAGTCCGTGTCGATGGCAGACTGAATGAAAGTGCTACTCGCTCTTAATTTTA
This sequence comes from Nomada fucata, assembly GCA_948146005.1. Taxonomy (NCBI): domain Eukaryota; kingdom Metazoa; phylum Arthropoda; class Insecta; order Hymenoptera; family Apidae; genus Nomada; species Nomada fucata. Next base: position 8,877,031 of record OX411281.1, read on the forward strand.
ATTTTAACAGAAACAGGTTTATGTAAGTGAAAAGCGATTAATCATCCGCGCAATTTCTCTCTTTCTTAACCGTGTCGTACTCCTACACGTCTTTCCTTTTTTTTTGTTACACGAAGAACATTTCAATTTCGTATTTATGGATTTAAAAGGTAATTGTAATTTTAACGACACGAGTGGAGCAATATAAGTTGCAGCCTGTTCCTTGAATCGCGCAACAAGATGTCTAAATGTATTTATAAATAATCTACATTGTACGTTTAGTTATAGGACTTTTGCAAGCCAGTGCTCACATTTATTTCTCAATTTTTGTATTTATTTAAGAATTGGAGATTATTTTATAAAAAATATACGAGCGATATTGGTACTTTGAAAAATGACAAATATACCGAGAATAAAACATTTACGTTGCACAACATCTTTCTCTAAATAGCAATAAAATGATAATTTGGAATTAATAACGCGGACAATGTGATAAAATCATATGACCTAATCCAAGCCACTTACGCGTTTAAGACATAAAATTAAAAATGAGCAAAGTATCTGGCTACTACGTCTGAATCAGGATAGTTTGCTACAATGTGGCGTAGAAATGCTTGTCACATACGCTTATGTCAATAATTAACACACTTTTCCTGTTCGGGCAGGTTAATTGACATCGATAAATTTGACAAGTGTATCGCAGCCGTTAGAAAGTACCTGCAGCCTGTTTGCTCAAACGTTGTCCACATGAGCCACCTCATTAGGCTTACTTCACCCTACCAAAATTTTCTACGCATTGAACACGTTCAAGCCAAATAGCAACATATGTATATTCAACTAATTTTGCTTTGTGGTATACTGAACAAAATAAACATGTGTCAAATTCCTGATTACCAGAAATGACAAATTAATGTAACGAAACAAACGCTTGCACAAGGCTTCTAAAAAAAGCAGAAACACGTGGTCAAGCCCCATACTTCACCGTTCCATAACTCCACCGTAGTCGCTAATGACCACTGCAGCCGATGCGACGATAAACCCAGACGGAAAAAGAACGTGTTTCCTAAATATGGATTCGCAATAAAACGGAATTTCGCTCGAACGAAATATAACAGCACACGTAACAGAATCATAGCGGTCTTATCTGAACCAAACAACTAAATCCAAAGTCAACCACGAAACTGTTACCAAACCGAATTAATCCACGAACGAAGTTCAAGTTCCCAGCGCAGCGGTGCGGTGCGGGCAATTTCACCGAAATCCAATTAACCGCTCGCCGCGTGTCCGCGTGAAATTTACCATTCCACCTGTCCGTTCCCAACACACATGGCAAATACATACGTAGCATGTTTACCCGTGGCTAGTGTTCAGCGCTATAGAGGCTGTAAATAATTTCCTTTGCGCAAGTTTCCCCTCTGCGCGCATCGCGAAGAGGGAAATTAATTAGAAAGACACGGGGCGGGAAACGATACTCGTATTCGTTCTCGGCGGCTTAATTGAATTTTCGTCGAATCTCCGCTGGGAGTGTGCGTGGGCGTGCACGACCGTGAAAACGGTTCTGCGTAGAACGAGGATCGTACGTCATTAGCCGCGATAAAAGTATTCTCTTAAGCCGGCCACCACACCTTCTGTCGACAGCTCGCCGACGCGACGCGAGAGAAACACGTTCACGTGTACCTTTGCGATTGAACCCTGCAATTTCATGCGAACCCGGGATCGCTCGCCGTCCTATCGATCCGTAATTACAAGCTATAACGACCTAGCACCTCGAAAAATAAGCCTACGAAAAAGCTACGGAAGATGAGGAGGAAGATTCGAGACGGCGATAACAAAAAGTAGGCTGCCCGGTAATTTCAGGCGGCTGGAAGAAAAAGTTTCAGGGCGACCCCTGCAGCGCTATCTATTTCGAGACCGCTTCTTTCAGGTGGAATGATTTGTTTGAAGAATCACGAAGCTCCGCGAACGATGGATGTTTGTATTTCACTGTGGTGTAGATTTTTAAAGCGACACGAATTTCGGTTTGGCTTGCAATAGGTGTTCTGGTAGACGAATTGTAGAAATTATTGGTCATTATAAATTACGCGATTATCGCTTACTTTAATTTGTTAGGTACTTCAATGATTGCTGGAGTCGGGTATTTGAACTAGTTGCAAGTTCTAATGTTAGGTGTGATTTGGTTTGTTCTGGAAAGTAGATTTCTCTAACATTTTCTAGTGTTCGTGCTGGCGATAACGTGCATTTAATTCTTTAAATTATTCTGTAGAGACCTAATTGGCCAATCAACCATTAGCAGCAGCTGTTAGCACGAGTCACTTTTAAGATATATGTCCTATAAATTTCGAAGACGGTCTAAGTCATTTTACTTTTCGCAAAGCACAATCGCTTATCAGCTATACTCATAATACATCACAATTATAGAAAATGTTTGAGTTATCAAGGCCAGAATTTTGTATACACAAAACTACGGAATCAATAGATAAACCATACATTCGGAAAAGTGATTAACTGCACGAAACAAGCACTGTTTCATTTTTTGTGCTTTAATAATTTCTATAGTAAGCTTACATGTAGCTTCCATATTTCCAGTGCATTCTTCTATTTCAATTTCCATTTCAATAAACTGTTATACAAGCTGTTGTCATTTAGCGAACTTGAACTTTGAAAAGCTTGAACGCCAATCAAGTACTTCTGCGATGAAATAAAAAAAAAGAAAGGCACAAAAAAGCGCAGCTATTCGCTTTGTCCCGCACGGCTCGAATAACAAAATCGCCATCGCGGCGTCAGAGTGGCTGAAGATCGTCTTCCCTTCGCCGGAACATAATCTATCACCTTATTTGTATCTTGCACGGCAGGTGCATCTGCAGTAAAACGCGGCCTGAAATATTCCCCCATCAAATTTTACCCACCTCTACATTCTAGAGACGCTTTTTGCCCGGCCTCCGCCGAGCCATTAGGAATCCCATCAACTTCGCGAAAACCAGTTCGCCGTCGAAGTGCGCGACGCGAACCAGTTGACTTCGCGAATCAACGGAACTCGTTGCGCCCGGTGCGGTGGTTGCAACCAGGCCTGGTCTCTCTTTCTGGCCGGGTCGCCGCACTGGCACAGCACCACCGAGCACCAGCCTCGACGACAGATTTATAAACGGTGTATATAGGAGAGCTCGACGAGCACGGGGCCGACGTGGATCTATGTACTCGATAAGTCTCCGAAGGGGTCGAACCGAGAGGATACGTACGTCGGCGACATGTTGGTAAGTTCTCCGGTACGTTTCGCGAGGTAACGAAGAAATTTATGAAGCGGAGTGTCCCCGGGACCGTACGCACACGTATATCCACGGCATAAACGCATTCATAACGTCGTGGACGTTATAGCGTACGTGCATGCATTTTAATGACATTTCCTGTACATCGTGCGGCCATTAATTATCGTTATTACGTATTTGACGCGATTTTTCCAGTTTCACTGACTGGGCGGCAAGATAGCAGTCGGCGGGGCACAAAACACGCCGCTCGAAACGTACTTCCTCCTCTGCTCCCCTCCGTTCCGTTTTAGCCGGCTCTTCGGCGACGGGGTAAGTAACTTTCTTTCCGTCTACGAATAATCACTTTCCTGGCAAAATTCGCGAATCAGCTATTAAGCAACCTCGTATTGACGGTAACGTGCTGCTGCGTTTATGTATTTAATCGTGTATACGTCTGTGGAGAACGGAAACTGTAGCGTTTTTACGGTGGGTACACAATGGAAGATTAGATGGGACGACGAATGGCGGTGGATGGTCAATGATACCTGAAACGGAGTATTCGACGATTTCATTTTTATTTTTTGCTTTCTTTTCGTTTAGGATTTGTTGATGATGGTCATTAACAGTGCTTTTCTATCGACGGTGGTAGAAATGTTACGTCTTAGGGAATTCTTTTTATCTGAACATTTTTAGATAGACGAAGGTACTTTCGAAGGTACTTTATGGACAAAGGGTTCAGGTGTTATAGTTATTTACAATATGTCCGAAAAACGCGAAAGTTTATATACAGTTTGGATGGTAAACTAGCCGCACAAGCTTCTGTTGTAAAGTAAATCTTGTCAAAGTTGCCGATACTCAAGGTTTATTCCTAGCCCCGTGCTGGGGAAAAATTATAGTAGCTTAAGTCGCAATAGAGACAGAAATTTAATGGAATTAAAGGATTGACCTGTACTAAGGACCTTTATGAAATAACCAATACATCTACTATCATTGTGTCGCATAGATGAAAATACAATTATCTGACAGTAGTTAAGAAGAAGTGCTAGAAGGAGGCGTGATTCAGTTCAATATGTACCTACGAATCCGAGTCGATTTCAATGACCAAGCTTCATTTCGTGGAATTCGATTCCTACTCAAAAGCAACGAAATCCAATGAGTATACTTGCAATGTAATCATTTTACACGAATTGGTTTCGGTCTTCAGAATGAGTATTTGTCGGTTCGAACACGAACTTGCAAGTACTAAGGTTCGAACCCTTCGCAAGCAGTACTCGAATTCTGAGTGTGAGTTAGATACGAGTTGTTGATCGTATCATTCTGTTTTCCTTGGTTAAAATAACTTGTCTGCAATTTTTCATTTCGCAAGGTACGATGAAATATTTCAAGTTCCATGCGCCTTTTAACTTTTGTATAAAGTTATAAGCCCCTACGTGGTTTGTGGACGCCTAAAAGCGGTCCAATTTATTTATCATTACTGCTGAAAACCGAAGAGTATCATAGGCCATAATCTGCGATGACAATCGTCCCTGAACTCGTGAAAGGTTCAAATCTACCCGACCGGGGTTCGAGTGTAATCGAAAGTCTACCGCTGCCAATTGCTACATGCTGCCTACCTGTCTCAAAATGCATATGCTAAAAGTTTGTACCTATCTCGTCTATATTCGAGTCTACATGAAGGTATAGCTTTCCTTCTCCTTCATTTCCTTCATTCGTGACCTAATTGTAATATACTTGAAGTCTTCATCCCATCCCTAATGTAGGGGTGCGAAGCGCCCAACGACCGGGGATGGGTCATCTTTGACCGAGCTGCCAGGGACACAGCTGGTCTGCAGGCGTGCAACGATGGCCTGCAGACCCATGTCCCCTGTTTCTATGTTTTTAAGGATATGAATGAGCGGGAGAGAGAGAGAGAGAGAGAGAGAATGACTGAAGACGAGTAGATGTATGAATGGCAATAGGCCGTGTAGATTTTAGCAGCGAAGCAGAGTAGATTGAACAGCAGAGGAGTGTAGATCAGAGAATAGTGTAGAACAGCGTAGAGCAGAATAGAGTAACAGAGTGTGGACTAGTGTAGAAAATGTTTAATAAATATACATATATATCTGTTAGCAATCGTTCTACACTTGCACCGGCTTAATTTCTCCCAAAACTTCCAATCCCACACGAATGATTAAGTTTTTTCGTACCACGCAAAGTCGAATTTGAAAGCACACTTCTGTTTCCAGTATTCCAGACACAAGAAGCGGCACGAACTCTTCGGACGACCTGATATCTGCATGCCGTTCACGTTCCCAAGGAACTCGAGCTCATAGAGAGTTACTAAATCGACTACTGAAAGCTCCCGCCATAAAACTCGCGTTCGCTGCGGCAAAGTGGCACAAGTCGCCGGCTCGCCACGAAATCCTGGTGGCTGGGAGCTGACATTTCGAGCCGTTCGCAATTTGTACCTTTGTGTCGAACGAAAATACGCGTTAAACTCTCTAACGGCGGCGGAGACGAAAGTTCAGAGCCAAGGGAAATCCGAGACACGCGCTATCAGATACGCAGAGAAGTTCAGCACACGACTGGAAATTTATGGTCCTCGGTGCATCCCAGAATCCGTACACGCGTGGCTCTCCTCTCTCGACTCGCATTGTTGAGAGGCCGTGTCGCCGTGGAAACTATACGGGGGACCGTATAGTATTATACATAAGTACGCGAACGTACCCCGTTCGCGTATATTACACGCGGGCTGAATCGAACGAACGCGTCAACGGAGCTTTATCGGTTGGATCGTGAACGCGCTCGTAAATACAACGTTATGCGCTCCACGATGGTACACGATAAAGCATATCGTTAAACAAATTCATGGAACGCCGTACAATCGGAGTTACAGGCGGTTTAATCGCATTGAGACGAGATCTGTTCCCCAGATGATCGGCGAGTCAAATCGTTGGAATATTGTGCTCGTTCTGATGCCTGTTTCGAATGCTCCAATGAAACTATGGGGACAGAACGTAAATCGTTCGACGTCTTTAACGTTTAGGTACGTACATAGATTGTGTCCAATTACAAGGCTGCGATTAATTCCTTAGGGGACCCTACGCAATTACGGACTTAATAAGGAAGATCACTCATACATATTGTAACACTTCTTGTGCACAACGCTCTTGGACTCGTGGATGAAATAAATTAAATTAACTTGAGTTCTCTTTGAGGTAGGATTGTTTCGTAGATTACGAATTAGACACTTTTCCACTCGTTTCCGAGAAGAGCATTTACGGGATATAGGAACGCAAAGAAGATACATCTCGTATAGATTCCACGGAGTTAAATTATGAAGCAAATGTAATTGAAATATGCTTTTCTGTTGCACACAACGGGCTTGGATAACGAAGTGGTATAAGGAACGGGGGTCTCGTCGAACAGAGGATATTATATACAGATTCTTTTGTGCAAAGAACATTAGTTAACAATAGACAACATATTAAAACGACAATCATAATAATAGTAAGAATGAGGTATATTTTGTAAGGCATAGCCATTAATGTGTGCAGAGGAAATATTTAGAACTACCGTGCGAAATTAACATAATTACCCAGATGCACTCAGAATTTTTTTAGCGACAGCAGCACATTCTTCGCGCATACGTCACTCATACGCAAACAGTTTCGAATTCACTATCGTGGCACACTAATTGGTTATATATCGAGTGAAAATCGCGTCCGGGCCCAATATTGTCGCTATTGCTACGATATCGCGATATTCAGTAAACAAACGCAACGAAAAGTTACAAAAATATAGTGCTAGGTAATCTAGAAAGCTTTTGCGGATTTCCGTGAAAGCAAAGTATGTATAGGACATATTTGTTACGTGAAATATGGAGTACGTGGCGTTGTTGTTTCAATGATATCAGTAAACGTGAAGTATTATATTATCTACTAGCTAAACCAGGTTAATTAAATAAGGGTGTCAAAATGGTGCAGTATAATCGTTTGAAAAATGTGCACGCCAGCTTCACGGATTCCTGCTTGTATACGAGTATAAACTGGCAACAAAAACAGTGCAAACTGTTTTACAAAAATTATGGCAAGCCCCCGAAGTGGAAGCAACCAATGCCCAGGCCACGCAGCGATGTTCTCAACAATCGTTCAGAAACCGAGAGGCGGAAAAACTTCTTAGCTTCTAAGGACTAGAATGGGAACTTATTTTAATGAATAAATTGCATTCCTACACATTATATGCACATTTCTTTTTCTACACTGAAAACGCCAGAACTATATTGCTTACCTAACAATAAAAAGCAACCCAAAATAATCCTATAAAAAATGGAATAAAATTGCGAATCATTACTTTGCCAGAGCGGACCAAAAGAAGAAATAAATAACCAAAGAAACAATTATTTCACACGTGGGGCACGTGTAACGCACCTGGCACGGAGCACTAATTCTTTTTTAGCGTCGTGCAAGATCGCCGTACGGAATACGACCAGCTCGTTTTATTCAGCCGTCCCATCGTCGTGTTTGGTTATTCATATTTGTAACTCCAGGGCTCGACCCAGTCGTATGAATCAAGATGCACGAAGGAGGCTTCAGGCCGAGAATTCATCTACGATAATAAATCGTCGCGAATCGTTGATTCACCATTTATACGCTCATGTATGCGCGTACGAGCGAGTTTCCTGAAACAGATGCATGCGCGAGCGGGACCAAAATTTCTCTGGCGAACGAAAATCCATGGCTGCTGAACACCCAGTGCATCCTATTGTAAATTATTGAAACAACTGGCTGAAATATTTACGGTTGTGTGCCCCGGGAATTTGAACGCGGGTCCGGCGCGGAATGTTTTTTAATTGTTGGAATTGATTCCATGCCAGGGAACAGGGATCTTTAGCCTTTCCCCGCGGCAAAACTAACTAAGAAGAGGGTGAATAGTTCACGGATTCCATTTATTTCCAACTTACTTTCCTTACTCTGCTATTTTTTCCGATTCTATTGACTTTTGTTCGAATTATCATACATTTAGAATTGTAATCCTTTGCCTGCGAGTCAAGTAATATTCTGTTCTTTTAACTGCACCACGTTTTTGATTGGAGGGATTTGAAGCAGAAAATGTGGAAAAAGTCATATCGTACTCAAATATCATAGGACACCTGCCAGTTTGGGGAAGAGAAATTATGATATAATTATACATATTACCATATATATAATAATAATAATACCATAATATATTATAATTATATTGTATTATAGGTGGAATTGTACCTATATTAAACAAAAAAATGTAACGTGTTAGAATTATAAATCGCAGTGACTTGTGAACTCACAAGTATAGTGCTAAATCGAACGTTTTTTCGTGTCGAAGTACCCAGTTTGAAGTAAAAAGTGAGAAGTACATACTACGTAACCTCTCGTCTAAATATAGAACAATAAAATCTTTAATAGTCGACCGGAGATTGTTAAATGTCCGAATCTGGAGCAGAAGACCACTGAAATATAAAATCGCAGGATGTTAATGTTCATCGAGCAGAAATCGTGTAAACCGAGCATTCTACTGTAGAATTAGAGAGCGTCGAACGTTGAGGCTCATAGATAAGAGATCTTAAGGAGGACAATTAAAATTCTAATGCAAAATTAAAGGAATATTAAATTTCCTTGCGCAGAACAGAAACGGAGAGGATCGAGCAGCCTTAAAGCGTAATCAGAGAACACAAGGAGCTCCAGGAGTCGAAGTGGAAGGACATAAAACGCCATATAGTAAAATTATGAATCGTTAAACGCTCCGATTTAAAATTAAAGGATATAGAACGGCAGTAATGCGTCAACAAGATAAAATACGACAAGAGAGAACCAGATAAGCAGAATATAATAACGATTACGACAACGTAAAGGACAAGAGGCAGCGTTACATTATTTTTTTCTTCCTTCCAGTCTGGACCACACTTTTTAACGAGCTGGTAATAAAGTGAGTCGTTCGGGCCAAATGAATTTATGCATACTTCACGCGACATGGAAATGTGCACCGGCTTCCAATTGCCACTTCAATAGGCGTTAACGCAGATAAATGGGCCCCTAACCGTAATCATCGACGTTTCTCGTTGCTTCCACGAGCTTTTCTATTAATGTATTCTACAAAATCGTTACGCCGCTCGTGCGTTACCGCGAACACTCTTGGCGCCTCTGTACCGTGGACACCGCCGAAAATTTATCGTTCCTATAAATATCCAAAAGCTCGTAAGCGGGAATAAGGTTGAAAATATGTACAGCGCTAATTCGATGTCATTTTTCAATCTAAAATGCCTCTCTCTTTTTAACCACGCTTTTGATAGCGTTCGCGGTGTCCGTGTTTCTTCATTTATTTCTGGCTGTGGCTGTTTTGCAGTTTAAAAACGGTCTTTTTATCGAACATTTTACGATACGTTCAATAAAATTTAGTGAAGCAAGAGAAGTGCAAAGATAGTCTACGCTTCGTGTACACAGCGCTACCAGTGTTTTACGACTGTTATTTGGGAAAAAAGTTTATACTTTTAATAAATATGTGAGAAAGAACATTGATATATATTATATGCATATATGTACATATGTATTTGTAAAGACGAAGTAAATTAAGAGAATTTTGAAAAATGTTTCATTTTGGTTTCGGGCAATGTGTGAACTGCAAATACTATTAATTTAAAAAATTGCCAGTTTCTTGAATAAAGAATTATTTTTTAAATTCTTCTCCTCTTTAAAGGTTAAGTTAGGTATGTATATTCAAATTGCGCCACGTAATTTCGTTCATCCTGAATTACTAGTATATTATAAAAATCAATATTGTGCATTACGTGTAGACGTATATTCTTATCAAACGAAAATTATTCGATCAGCTGCAAGGGTAACATCCATGTGCTCTCAATCAATCAGTACTACACCTTCCTTTCCAGATCATCAACGTTATTTCCATAAAGTGAAAGCGTCATTGTATCCATCTTAGGTTCCACCGGTTGACTCTCGTCCAGTTTTCCCTGTCCCAACAAATTACTAAATCTATACCATCAAAAATAGAAATCGACGAATACGATAGCAACATCGAAGCACAATAATACTCTATCCATTTAATATTTTCGCTGCTTCATGTATCACTATCAATATGTAATAATTGTTAAATGCCAAGTTTCCATTTATTGAACAAAAATACTTCGCATAAAAGAGAAAAAAGTATAAAAAACAAATACAGTTTAATATAAAGTTTGAAATCTCAACCCTGACAGTAGAAATATTTCATAGTTACGAAAGCAGCCTAAATAGAAAGTTCAACGAACGAAGTGCATCTGTAGCTTTTCAATACTTTAGAAAAGGATTCTTACTCTTTTTCTCAAGTTTCTCTGAACTGCATGTATCGTTCAACATTTACTACAGAAAATATCAAGAACTTTAAAATGTAGGGTATGTACCTCGACATCCGTCCGCAGATAATCTGTTGTACGACTGGAAACAATTATTGCCTACTAAACATTCGAGAAAAGTATTTAACAAAACTGTACTAGAATGCAACACAAATGAAAGCTTCAATAGAAAGGGTCCTTCCCATGGACGCACATAGCTCATTAATTTCGAGGCCGTTTCCTACACAACGAGTATCTAATTCTAAGCACAAAGCTTTAAAAATTCCAAAGACCGCGTTAAAACTCATATAACAAATTCTTCACTAAATTACCCTTCTACCAACCGTTGTTTTACAACTGAAAGATACCTTCACATTCCACAAAATCCAGACTCATGTCCAATTAAAGTTCCACCCCATACGCGAATCTACTCGAAAATATCCTCGAGCAGGGCGTAATCCGCTCGTGTAATGAGGCGGGCCAGAAAAGTTGCTCGCCACCTGACGAAGAAACGCAAACTGATTCGATTCCATCGCGCGATCACGTCGTTCCCGCTGCTGAAAGCGTGGAAACGTGGTCTCGCCGGAAGCCGATAAGGGAGGAAAAAAGCACGTTCAGTGCGTAAACCCGGCATCCAGGGTCGAACGAGGCGGGTATAGAGCGTGGCTCGGTAACAGAACGGATGTATCAGATGTCCAGATCTCTCAACCTGCTGCTGTGCAGGATTTTTCGTGGCTCGAAACGACCCGTTGACCACTCTCCTCACTTGATATCCGATAACGTCCACAGAGGTCCTTATTATACCCAGCAGGACACAGCCTCTCCTTCTCACGACTTTTACGGATTCACCCGGAGCCGAGAGTATCCGCTTTCTGATCAAAACGCTCGTCGCTGGACACGATGAAGGGACGAAGGGAAGCAGACAGGAAGAGCGAGAGAGAGAGGTGATTCGTCTGTAACGCAGAGGAAATACGATTTTTCTGAACCGCTGGCGAACCTCGAACGCGATCATTTCAGTCCCTCGATTGATGAGTTGTGTAATTCCAAAAGGACAAAAATTAATAGAAATAGTAAGTATTAAGAATACTTGTTCTGTTTGGTAATTTAATTTTCGTACATTTTCTTTTATGTTAATGGAAATAAGGAAATAAGTGACTACACAAAGAGTTATACTAAGAAAAGGGACTTGATTCAAACCAGAACTTACACGTAACTGTTACGTGTTCCCCGTGTAGTTTAACGTGCTCAATTAATGATAATGTAATAATAATGGTGACAAAATTGAAGGAAATCCAATTTAATTTACGTAGAAATACTTAACTAGCAAAGCAGAATTAACCATGATTCTAAACTATCTTCGCGCAAAGCATGCACAAGATATTGCGCAGTTGCCAATCAAATTGTAATACAGGATACTGAAATTCATTCTCCGGTGAAAGTTATTATTGCAGCTATACGCTGCACTCGTGATTCACCATTGTTTTCAAACCTTTCCCAGAAATGTGGAAACATGATTCATTCTCGAAATGCAAGTAATTGGCACTTGAGAAATATTATTGATTACCTACAACGGTGTGAACGTTCTTAAGTGAAACACCTCGCCACGCATTATCATACAAAGTCGCAATATCTCGAACAGGCAAGAGATTAAAATCTTAGATCGTTGCAAGATTAAACGGATCTTGGGGTCTATCGATACTTAAACTTACTTTATCGATTAAAAGCATGAGACCAGCTTTTTCGAAGACAAGGAATTTGAACTCAAACAATAAGTATCTTAACTTCGATAAACTTACAAGTATCGCCTATGCAACATAAAAAATCAATCCTTATATCATACAATCTCTCCATTTATATTTACACTCAATTACAAGTTCATCGACATCGCTAAATTACACGTTAAACTCGTATGCAAACTTTTTCTGCCATTCGCCAAGCTTTCCCCTCAAAAACCAAAGACGATCACCACCGTGTAATTAGATTTAATGCCATAGAATTAATCATGACCTAATTAACGAAAAAGAAACTGGCGCCGGTTGTGTAACAAAGAAATATTATTTTGTTTTACTCGTTAGACTAGCAGTTCCCCTGTTCCGTGTTTAATTCCCCCCTCGTTCGAATTACATACAGTGATGTATTAACACGGTACAGAAATTGGTAGGAAAACGTATGTGACTATTGACATAATTGACCGTCTCTCTCTATTTCTTATGTGAATTATTATTTCCAATATCGTACTTATACAGATATTATATTTTAGCATAAACATTAAATTGGACGGAAATAAAATTAAAAACACATGATGCATGTTTAATACGCGTTTATTAATTACGTTTTACCTACCTTGCACATAACTCTGTTTTTGTATATTTTATGTAATATGGGCAAGTGAAATATTATTAAATAAAGATGCACATAGAAAAGAGAAAAATCAACAATTATTATAACAGTCATATACATTTTTATATCGGATCGAGTACTGTAACATCATTCTTGTCCATCACTGTCTATGCATCGCTGATTGTATCGGTGCAGAGGTTTATTATTTAATTATAGACACCTCGATCGCAATATCGGTTCCGCGATTTATTAATAGGATTAATTCAGGGGTCGCTGAACTATCCTTATTGGCTCCATTTGGTCGCTTTGTATACGTCGCACGACTGTCCGGCCTAACTAATACACCGTATTATATCGAAGACTATACGTATTCATCTTAACGGCACTTCCATTCAATCCGTCGCCGCGGTATTAGATAGACGTGCAGAAATTACACGCTTTACACGACACAATATTAGTACTGTCCACTATAATTAATACCTCTCCGATACGCTTATATCCGTGCACGGCGCTGTACTTTCCCATAATCGTAGCACAATGATGCGCGTCTTTGTTGCGTGTCCATTAGCACGAAATGAATGATCATCGAATTAAAAATGTTATCATTGATACCAGTAATGAGAAAAATTAATACGATCGTAAAGACACTTAATAATAGTATCGTGATTGGAGGGAATAATTATTAGTGTACACGTTTCTGCCACTGCTAAGGATATTGCTCGATAAATTTTGTATTTGCTTACGCGGCTAAGAGGTGCAACGCAACAATGTTCCTTAACCCTTTCACACTCTATACGGAAAAGAAAAAAATAATTAATAGAAATTGGAGATTAAATCAACCCTTTAACGTTTAACCCTTTTGCTACAGATGTCGTATATAAAAATACGTATAAACGTTCTTTACAATAAAGTCTCATTATTGCAATTATTAATATAAATTTCGAAAGGGCGAAACCTCAATTTTCTACATACGTGAAAATAAGAGCATTATTTATATATGCTATTATATTATAACCATGTTATATAGTAACTCTGAAACTTTACTGCAACTTTGTTCTTATTAAACGGAATTTAGGATTTAATAAAATAAAGCGCATTTAAAGTAAATAAAGTAGAATTTCGGTCCCAAAGGAACTTGGTTTCCATTTAAAAATAGTATCGAGACACATAAGATGCGTCATCCATTCTACTTTTAAATATCGTCAAACACGTATCTACGGTTGCATTTGCCTCTATCCTGGGTCTCTGTTTAGATCGCAAAACTGTTACCAAATATGAGTACATTTTGGAGTAAAATACATACGTGTTTGACTATACGCAGCTAGACATGTATATACATATATGTATATTAAACAATGAACATATCTATATACATGCCGAATAGTAGCGCCACTGGGCACAGTATTACGCGTTACAAATGAAAAATTTTAAATAGGGAATTTTTAAGGTTACCTGATTTCCCAACTCTGGGGCCGCCGAGGACGACCACCCTGATCCTGTTCACGTTTGTCATCAGACGTGGATATTAGGTGTCATTCGAGCCGCGCTTGCACATCATATACTGCCCTATTACCACTGTTCGCGTGGCTTGTCACTTGACTCTATGTTCCTTTATTTTTGACCGTGTTAAGGTTTGCAAATACGAGCACCGCACGCGACACTGTTTTGTGCGATCTTCAAGGTATATATCGGTCTTACGAGAGCGTATAACATTCACAGGCAAAAAAAGAGAAGAAAATGTAGCCGAACTTTACGCTACTTAAATCAGTTAGGTACCTCCCACGAGCAATACCTATGTATGTCGAAAGAACAATTGTACATCGCAATAAGAAATTGCAATTTTACGACTATTTGTTTTGTTCCACAGTCGTTACGTCTCTCTGGAAAGCTTCTTATTTACACACGTTGCAAAGACACTGGTGACACTCCGGTCGACTTGTTGCGCGTCCACTAATCACGTTTAAACTGCGGAGACAACTTCACACAGCGATTGAAAACACGAAATGCATTCTAAGCGCGCTCCCCAATGATGCGATAAACGGCATTGAGTAAGAGCCCACCTTTTTAGACTCGACGACACAGCGATCTTTCGAAATGTCGTTCTCTGGATGTGATTCACTAGCTCCGACCGTGGCAATCTTCTCGCCGTATACAAGGTGCCCGCCGAAGTGTCTCGGATTGTGACAGGCAATTTAAACGAGTTGCGCAGACCGCGTATTATATCAATCAAACAACGCGAGGGGCACGGACTCGTTCACTTTTCACGTCTGAAAACTTGCAGTATCGGACACCGTGTCGCCACGAGCACTCCCCGCGGTTATTCGAATTTTTCTTCGCGGTCACTGTAAACGCGACACCATAATAATACGCGCTGGAGAGTTTCCCACTATAGCGGGTCGCACTGGCGGCAATCGTCGTTCGTCCCGTCGTCAAAAAAATGCCACTTTCTGTCCCTCGATTTCTCGCTCCTTCGATTTCTCTTTTTTCCTTTCGAAAACTTCACTTTCCACGCTCGCCACGATTCGACTGCATCCTCTGGACCACGGTAATAATAACGTCGATGGTGGACATCGTCGGCGTTCCGGTCGCGGTGTGTGCAAACATGCGGGCTAGTGCGCCGACACGCTGCGAATAATAACACAAGAAACGATTCAAGAAATGCTGTCTTGCTAGTTCCATTTATAACGGGTCGACGGCCTCCCGCCACATCTTCTCTTCTCGCTTGGCGCCGCCAACGTCAGGCTCGTTCGGATTACGAAAAAAAGCTTAGGAGGCGTGCGCGCGCGTGCTCGCGGCCGCTAACTGCAGAGCAGCGCTCGCTCTCTTCGGACGAGCAGACGAGTACTGGAAGCGAGAGACACGGAGAACTAGACTCGCAGCGACCGCCCACGTGCTCCGTTGCAATTCCTGTGTCGCGCCGTTCGAATTTTTTCCCTTTTCTTTTCTTTTCTTTCACCGGATTTTTCCGGCGCGCCGTCTTTTTATGTCGAACAAAATCGCTGACAAATCACCTTTTCGCGCGCCGCGAACAGTGGCCAATTTCGTGTTCGAATTGTACGGGACCTGACGCACACGAGACTGCGCTACGCATATACACGCGGCTTTCTCGTATTTCGTGACGATTCAGACAACATAACGCGAATTATTCCCATTTGGGGTTACACAATTCCGTGTCTACTTCGCGTTTATCAATGTGTAATCCGTTTCTTTGCAAGTTTAACTTGCGGAGATTAGATACCGCGCTTTACCTCCGACTAACGTTTATTGTTGTTAAAAAAATATGAAGTAACGCGTTGGTCTTCGCGATATAAGTATATGTATAGCTTTATCTTCGCGAAATCGAAATGGAATATTCACGAACGTCGACGAACCGTATGCCGATTTTTGTTTATTATCCACAGCGCGCACTCACTGTTCGGCGTTTCCCTTACAAATAATCTGTACACCGGCGGAGCTCCTTTACGCGTTAAATATTTTATCGCGGATGGCCCCTATATCGTGCCCGTTCAATGACAGATGCGCGCAGTCTAACGCGGTGCAGGCGAACCAAGCGAGAAGTGTTTGAACTTGATGTATATTACGCGCAAACGGTATCTTGACAATATTTCAGGTGGTTTCAGATGATTCAAGTGTAAATGGAAAGCCATTGAATTCCGTATTGGCGCGACCTCTAGAAGGTCGCCGCGGTGGATGTACAAATATTAAACAGTGAACAGATGCTAGTCGTGTTTGCACAAGAAAGTTGATTCACTCCGGACAATAATGGAATGTGATAGGATGTGACGTAAAAATCTAAGAAACGTTGGAAAATTCGCAATAATAAATACCTGATATATTCCACTTGTGATAATAAATTCACACGACCAAATATTTTGAAATTCAACTGTCCGTTACGTAGCTCGCTGTTACTTGTTTCCGTATGACTCTGTTTACCATAATGATACCCGACGAAACGAAACGAAAGAAAATTCACTGATGAGAATACGCGGACAAGTACGAGCGAACGCGCGATACGCAAAAACACCTTTGCACCGAACTCACCGACCGCTCGCCGGCGAATGCTCGAGCCTGAGCGCTTCGCACTGTCTAATATGCACTCTCCAGCGTACCTACTGCACGCCTCGACCACGGCATGGCGTGCCACTCCACGCTACAAGGTGACTGCCGTGTTAACAGGTAAACGGGGACCGATGGGCGAGCGCTAGTATGCAAGCGCGTGTTCGCCAGTACGGGTAACTATGCGCGCACTTTGCTCTTATAATCGCGGGACTTTCATTGCGCGTCCTGCGCTACCTATTTGCCGTGTTATTGTGGGTGAAAGCAACAAAGATTTTTTTATTGACCATGTATTTAATTATTATTATTATTATTATTGCGGTTTTCAGGTGCTATACATTGTAATACCTATTATATATAAGATTATGTAGTCATCGCGATACAAATATTGAAAACATGTTGATATAATAGTTAAGATTAATGGTATTAGCGAATTATGAGCGAATATTATTGAAATTTCTAGTTGGCACTTTGTGTTAAAGAAAGAAAACGTTTGAAAAGAGTTTCCCTGTTTATTATCTGTCTATTAAACCATTTATACACGGGGCTTGGACTACCGAAAGAATAGTTACAATACTCAACGGTATGCTCGAGCAGACGCATAAGAATATGCATACGCTGCTGTATGTCCGTCGCGTTGATCTCTCGTTGGAAACGCATCATGAGGAAGACTCCCTGTGTTATCGATCGAGGCTGATACAGGTATCTCGCGAATAAACTATATGAAGTTCTAAATTCAGTTGCGTGTAACCCATGGCAACGAGACTAATTAAGTTCTAACAGCAGAAAATATTTTCCAACGAACAGTATTTTGCCTGGTATCATGGTCGAAGACGATACGGACATTATTCGCACGACGAAATTTGATAAAAAGACGTTGCTCAAAAGGTATGATATACCGGTTGAGCATCTTTCGTATGAATACATATCAGAATGCACGAACGCAAAAAAGTTGGAGCGCATAGTAAATATACTGCGGTAAGTGAAAATTATAAATCGGCGGGTTTTTCAAAAACCGAAGATTGATTGCTTATTATTCTTATAACCATCGTTAAATAATTGAAATCATCAACAATATGTAGTAACGTCTACTTCAACGATATTGCGAATCATTTCTACCTAATTTTTTCAATAGTTCCGGTGAAGAAGGATATTATCCAGATTTAACGAAACACGCGGAGCAACGCTTAGCTGCTGTCAAACCGACAAGCATAATTTTAAGAAAAACTGAACCAGTTCTTAAACGGAGCATGTTAGATCCGAACGAGTATAAGGAAATTGATAAGGATATTAACAACTGGATGTCTGAAATGCAAATAAGAGAGAAAGATTTGGAAGAGGGGAAAACTATTATGATAAACCCTCCTCTCCATCCAGATATCCGACAATTTCCAGAAAAATCTGTCGAAGTATATATTTTTATCGTTCCTTAATACATAACTAAACTAATCCAATAGCCTTACGTAAATAAAATATTCTTTTGTGTGTAATTTAATTAGGATAATTGTGCGGTTAATTCGAAAAATATAGCCAACAAAAACAATAAAATAGCTTCGTGCGACTATGCCGCTTGGGACAAGTACGACGTCGATACTGAACTAAACAAAATAGATATACGAGACGAGCAACGGCAGGTCGAAGCCAAGAGAGTTCAACAAAAACAAAGAGATGCAGTTACAAAAAAGAGGCTCGAAAAGCACACGATTATCAATAAATGTATATTAATAATAATAATACAATTAAGATAATTAGAGGACCAAAATTCTTAAGCGTTTCACAGATTAAACAGAAGTATTATAAATATCTAGATAATCCTCTAATTATATTAAATAGCATGTAAAAAACAAGTTTTAACGATTCGAATGTATATTTAAAAAGACTTAAAAAGGCAAACGTGATATTACTAGCGTCACTGACTGGAACTGAATTGGACGTGATGGCAGAGCAGGAAAGGGAAAAAGGAAATGAGGCTTTTAAGGCTGGAGATTACGAGGAAGCTTTGGGGCATTACAATACCAGCGTAAAAATAAATTCCAATATAGTTACATTCAACAATCGTGCGATGACATGTAAGAAAGTAATTTTATTTATATTTTCAAACAAACACCAAATGTCGGATTATAATTCTCTAGACATTAAACTTCAACGATACGAAGATGCTCTCAACGATTGTAATCTAGTACTTAGCGCGGAATATACGAATATTAAAGCCCTTCTTCGTCGAGCTATGGCATTACAGCATCTCGAAAGATCGTCCCAGGTATTAAAAACAAAAATGGCTATGTTCACCTGTTTTCCAGTAAAAATATTTTTCATAAAGCAAAGGTATATGTACACGTTAGGCATTGGTCGACTACGAGGCGGTCTTAAAATTGGAACCAAACAATGCAGTGGCAATTTCCGGAGTAAAGAAGTTAAGAAAACCTTGCGAATCTAGAAAAGTAAGGTATGGTTCGAAAATTCGGTTAGCTAGAATGAATAGAAATAATCTGATCTTTTCCCCTGCAGAATGACCATCGAAGAACAATTCGAAGACACAAGCGTAGATTTGAAATACGATGAGGATGAAAATAAAAGAAACTGCAATTCTCAATTTAATTTCAACCCAAACATTAATCTAGGAACTAGTATATGTTATTGTGATAGAGCACCAGGACCATCGCAAAACTTGAGACCCCGGCCTCATATTAAAGCAGATTACTGCATCGAAAATGAAAACAATTTAACGAGTAAGAGTAAGAGTAAGAGTAACAGTATATCGGAATCGATCAAAACTTCTGTTTCTTCTTCCAACAATCGTTCTTTCAACATAAAATCATCGCAAGCTCAAAATCATTCTGCAACAAAGCAGAAATCAATTTTCTCCTACACAACGCCATCCAAACGACCTAGTTCAGTTATTATCGAAGAATTGCCTAGCGAGCTAAATAATAATAATAATTCTGTAAACATTAAGAACAAATCAAAGGAATTGGCTGAAAGGAAGAATAATTCAAAAACTAAAACCGCAAACAAATCGTCGGATGATAAAGAAATGAAAATATCGAATGTTAAAAATTCTAGTAACAACAATCAACAAAATTCTAGTCCGACCGAGAATGTTTTATCGAAGTCGCCACCGAAGAAGATACAAGTGGCAGACAAATATGAGAATAAAACTAGTAAAGAGGATAAAAATGTTCCGATGGTATGTAATTCATTATTTTACAAAAGAGATATTTAATCAACGTAGATCGTTTTCAGAATTTTAACAGTATCGAAAATAGCTATGAATTTATGCGAATATGGAGATCATTAAAAAATGACACTGATTTAGAAACGCATGCTCAACTGTTACGAGCCATAAATATCGATAAACTAAATTCAGGTCAGTATCGTAATTACATTTAGCAATTATTAGAAATTGTTCTTATACAAGGGTCATCAGTTTTAGGCAACGAATTAGACGGAAACATGTTCAGTACCATTTTACGTTGTTTGGAACAACATTTTTGCAAGTCGAAGGATACGGAACTCTTAAATAACTTTATAAGATCATTTGGACAAATGAAACGTTTTTCAATTGTGAACATGTTTATGAATGTCGAAGATAAACGAGGTAAAATACGGGTTAAAATGAAATTGTAGCACGGAAAGGTGATATTCATATTATTATAATGTTAATTATTTTCATTTGCAGTTATCAAAACCATACTGAATTTCTTAGAAGAACATGGAAAGGCAGAAGTTTCGTCCCTGCGGCAGATTTATAGCATCTAAGAATACTACGCGTGTACGCACTCTTAAATGTTTCGAATTTTATAGTTGTATTCCAGCAAGAAGTACCAACTCTATACATCTAGTAACAATACATAAGAAAATACCCTATGATGATTCGTTACTTTAATTTTGATCAACAGCGATACGTGCTTTATACAAGTTACTTTTCATTCAAATAGAACGTTATTTAAGTATTTAAGGAATACTCAATTATTTACATTTGGTTCAAGAAATATCCGTGTTTAGTATAAGTTTCTTTCCTAAACCGCCAATTATTTGTAATACGAGTCACGAACTATCCATGATATATCTTAAACTCAAATTCAGCAATTGTAGAATAAACACAAAATTGGAAGTATAATAATAAAGTAGTTGCTGTACGTGCTATGTTAATTACTTACTTGCTTTATAATTATTAAAAGCATGAAGCAGCGTCTCCCAACCTCGTTTGGACCATACCCCATTTCAACGCCTAAAAGATTTTGGTGCCCCCGCCCCACCAGCACATTAACCAACCAAATTATAAAAAAAGCATATAAATTGATACCCAAAATAAAAAAAAATAAAGATGCACAGGTAAAATCTATTTTTAAGTTGACTGTCTTCAATAAATATCAATTTCATATAAAATTATTACAGTTTGTATATTACACAATATACATCAAATTTATTAATCTTACTATATTGGCGATAATGGTGGCAAATGCAACATAATTTTCTAAATTGCTCAGAGAATATTAAAAATTTTTTATACTTTAATTTTAACATATTCAAAAATTACGCCCCACATTGGGACACACTATTCTAGGGTTAAATACGGTATCATCTTTCGATCCCCTGCATCGACAACTCCCAGACATTTTCATATGCTACGCGATGGTGGCAGCACATAACATGCACCCAAGCGAGTGCGCACTCTGGCTTCGCTCCGAACATCCGGACTCCGTGACTTTAGCGCTTCGTCAGTTGCGTACTCTTCCGTTCAAGCAGCTTGTGACATTTTTTTCTGTTACTACAAGATGTTTACTTGGATGAGCCGTGCGAATTTCGACGAGGATCCCGATAATTCCGCGTGCAAAGCCGCCATGAAACTGCTAAGGAGACAACAGTAACTGGAAGGTACGTGATCCGGCGTGGTTACGGGCGGCCCGGGTATGTTTATAGCCTGCAAACTCTGACATAGCAATGGCGTACTGTCGCCGTAAAGGCCGTGCCAACAAATTCTCCCTCTGCCTTATTTAGCGTAAGTTAATTGTGCGCGCGGGAACTCGGCGACGAAATAATACCTCGTATGTGGTGATACCGGTCACAGTGACAAGAACTATTTGTGATTTTCGGTGATGAAAAGTGGCGTTTTTTCGGTGATTATAGTGCCTCGGTTTTCCCCACTGTGGAATGACCGCCGATTGCCGAGCGGCACGCCATCCTGCTGTAGCTGAGGTTCTATACTGTAAAGAGATTAATGCTATGTGAGTTCGAACCGTACACGAGACAGTGTATTTTTCTTAACGCCAAAAACGCTCTACTGTACGAAATCTATAGTTTTATATGAAAAATCATACTATACCGTAAGAATTTACCACACGGCTGTGGGAATAAGCATTGACACGTAAGAACATGATTGATGTGTTTGGCACTCTACATAGTGCCGCGGTTTTATTGCTAACAATTCGAATGAAATTCAAACTTTTCACTTGTAAGTCATTTCCCCGGCTTCCTAACGACGAGAAACAGATCGTGCGTTAAGCATTGATTTCAATTTTATTCGCACTGAACGGTGCTGGACAGCATAAATTATTGTAAAAAAGTCGGACTTTTTTCAATTAAAGACTATATGTATATACATACCGTAATAATAGTTGTAAAAGTGACTTAAAATATGATCGAGTGATGAGTAAAAGTTTAAATGGAGTATATTTCTGTTTTGTGTTAATTAGCAATGCTTTGCAACGATTGTTTCTCATCTTCAGATGCATATACATAATGGTAAATAGTTTTTGAAGAATACAAGCCATCTAATTGGAAGAATTAGATGCTTTTCGTTCATTTTGCAGCTTCTAATGTTTTTAAACGTTTATGGCTTAAGGTACATATGATTTTATTTCAAAAAGTGATAAAGCATGAACTATAAAAGTTGAGGATATAGTCAAGGTCAGGGTTAATCTATATTTTATGTACATATAACATTTACTTGTAGATATTTATGTACATTATCTTTCAATGATTTCTATTAATTATTGTTCATTTTTATCTCCACTACGTATGTACCACATACATGTAATTTACATATATTATCATCCTATGGCTTATTATCATTATTCAAGGTAAAGGCATTATACGACCCAAGAGTTTTTTTAATATTACTAAATGAATATATTTACAACATACTTAATTTAGGCTTGCCCAATGTAATCTAAATCTTAATATCATATTTTGTAAACACGTTATCATCTCTAACAACAAACGATTCCTCAATATACATTACAAATTTAGAAATGACATTGTGTATATAAAGACTAATATTATGCGGAAAGTAATCATAAATATTGTTTAATAAGTAAATTGAAATAAATTTATAACGCATCAAAAAAGCAGGAAAGCTATATGGGACATAATTTTAGAGGTTGTTTTTATAAATATTAAACCCTTCCTATAGAAGGTCTTTCTTTCGATGCAATGAAGCGGTAACTAAAGATAGAATAAATTTAAAATAGTAATATGAAAGATTCCGATGTACTACGATTTGCAATGGAGGCTATACATCTAAAATACAAGAGCAAAAGATATCTGCCGCTAGAGAAGTCATGTCATCTCTGTTATCATTCAAGTTTTTGCATTAAACTAAGTAGCGAGCAAGAGTTGCTTTTTGAGTGCAAAGGTGCATAATTTTATAATACTACTGGGCCATGGATATACGTATGCGCTAATTCCTTTTTTGATGTATATGTTCAGGATTGCATAGCAACGCAGGTCTAGTAGAGGTGCCATGGATGATGAAGAGCGTCTTGAGGGTGAGGAAGAAATGGAATTAGATGAAGCCTCTGATGGCGAAGACGAAGATGAAGAAACAACAGGAATTCCTGTCTCTCCAGCAAATTCAGATCAATTGCTAGGCCATGTACCACCAACGCCCGGCAACAGTAAGCATATATATTTTAATTTTCGTATCGTTTATTTTGTATCATTATACGTTTGTAACAGTTTCCTGTACACCGTGTCATTATAAACATTATATGTTATTTCAGAGGAAGCACAAAAGTTTGTTTCTCTTGCAGTAACCCCAGATGAAGCTTTTCATGATCCTTTACGGTACCAGAAATTTCCACTCCCTGGAGGCAAACCTCTAAATATTAGGCGGGGTCCAGGGAGACCTAGAAAAGAGCGTCCACCTGGAATTACTCGTGGTGGCAGTGCCCGTAGATCTTTTGGAAGAGGAACTACCAGGGGTAAAGGGTTAGTATTTTCATGCAAGCAATGTATATGATTCAGATACTCTGAAATGTAACATTTTAAGTTACGTTACAAATAACCATTATTTTTTCCAGTCTTGGATATGCAAGAGGTATACCACGCCGCACTAAGAGCAAAGATGATGATACGCATTCGGAATCCCCAAGTCCACTTCGTCTCGGTGAAGATGCTGCTCCTGATGGAGAAACATCTAACTCCGAGAGATGCATGCCAGCACCAGAAGAACCACCTTATTTTCCAGAACAATGGTAAGTACTTATTCGATACTTTTTTTTATTCCTCCGTGTAAACTATTTAACCTTAAGAAAGATTTACTAAGATGTATCACTGTTTTAGGCCAGGGAAAGTATGTGCTTTATGTAATTTGGGTGAAAGAAGTCAGCTAGGACAAGGTGAGCTGTTAAGATTTACTTGTCCTGAAGGTTTCACTCCTGAAAAGTCAACCAATCGTGACGATACAACTGAACATCTTGTTGATATATCTACTGGAGACAAGAGTCCGCGTACAGCCGGTCCTGGTGCTGTGACTTGCCGCAGGCAAAAAAGTCTAGCTAAGTGCAGGTATTCATTTCTTAACGGATTTACATTTTATAAGAAAAACAATAGCATATCTCTTTGTCCGCGTAATTGCAATCGAATATTTTTTATGTTTGCAGGAATACTAGTCTAACAAATTTTTCGGAACCAGTGGAAGAACTAACCATAGTGGGATATTCGGAAGAGCCGGAAATAGGAACGTTATTTGAATCAACTGGGCACTATTATGTTCATCAATCTTGTGCAGTATGGTCAAGCAATACCCAAGAATTAACAACGGAAGTTCTAAGCCCAGCAGTAGTACAAGCTTCGTCGAGACGTTGTGCTTATTGTTCTCATTATGGAGCTGGAATTCCTTGCAAAGTACGTGATATTTTCCTTCCGGCCTTTTAACCCTTCAACGGCCTTAAAACGTTGTATCAAAATTTGGTATTTCATTTGCCAAACGTGAAGCCGTGGATCTTTGCCGACAGAAGTTAGATATTAGCTAGACAGAATCGAGTGCATCTGTAAAATGAGACAATATTCATTTTGCGCCGGTGCAATACTGGGAGTTAAAGGGTTAAAATGATTCTTCCTGAATACTAAATACCATAGAATATATATTCACATCATAACATTATTTTCTGAAATAGGTGGCATCGTGCAATCGTTATTTTCATTTACCATGCGCTGCAGCATCAAGTTGTTTCCAGGATACAAAGACTCTGTCCCTGTTTTGCAGTCAACACCTGGGACAAGTTCCACTTTTGTGTAAGTGCTACGTAACAGTTTGTTTAGATGTACATATTACTGTACACTTTTATATGTACCATTTGATTTTAGTGAACGGTGATGTTACTTGTATGCAGTGCTGTGGGATGGGAGATGTTTCCAACTTAGTAATGTGTTCCATCTGTGGCCAACACTACCACGGTAGTTGTGTCGGCTTAGCACTATTACCTGGTGTGCGAGCTGGTTGGCAATGTGTATCTTGCAGAGTATGTCAAGTGTGTCGTCAACCAGAGGATGTTTCGAAAGTAATGTTGTGTGAACGTTGTGAAAAAGCTTATCATCCTAGTTGTTTACGGCCAATTGTTACATCTATACCTAAATACGGGTGGAAGTGTAAGTGCTGTCGTATATGTACAGACTGTGGTTCGCGTACACCAGGCGCCGGCCTCTCATCGCGGTGGCATTCTCATTACACTGTATGTGATTCGTGTTACCAACAAAGGAACAAAGGTTTTTCGTGTCCCCTTTGTAGAAAGGCATATCGGGCTGCCGCGTATAGAGAAATGGTTCAATGTAGTGCATGTAAAAAATTTGTTCATGGTACCTGTGATCCCGAGGCTGATCCATTAACTTACCAACACCGTAAAGAAGCTAAACCTGACTACGAATATGTTTGTTTACATTGCAAGAATATGGCGCTTGTAAAAAGAAAGGATAATATCGATGATTATGGTGGAGATTTGAGTTTAAGTGCGTCTCAGGAGAGTCTGTATGGTGATGGGGATTCGTCAGAATTTGATTATCAAGGGGGATCAGAGGAAGCACTATATTCTATAGGTCTTGGAAAAGGGAAGCCGTTCTGTGCGTCTAAAATTGCAAAGAAACGGTTAGGACTCGGCGGCGGAATTATCGGCCGTCCAAAAGGAATTGGTAAGCTTGGATACCAAAAGCGACAGAAGATGACAGAATTTGGAAGGAAAAGAGGACCGAAGGCAAAGATGAGAGGTATCTTTGGTGTACCTGGTGTAGGTTTGCAGGTATAGTCTATTTCTTTTATTTCTTAACATTTTTTTGTTTCTTTTTCCTCGTAGGAACGTTTAGTAGTAAAAGTATTAACGTTTTCGTGAATTGTATCATTTCAGAGGCCAATGTCGGACTCGTTTTCGAAGGAAGATGAACCAGGCATTGAGAATAGACTCGTATTGTGTTCTGCAAAAGATAAATTTGTATTGACCCAAGATATTTGTGTAATGTGCGGTGCAATTGGTACTGACCAAGAGGGATGTTTAATTGCTTGCGCGCAATGCGGTCAATGCTATCATCCTTACTGCGCTAATGTAAAAGTTACTAAAGTAATATTACAAAAGGGTTGGCGGTGCCTTGATTGTACAGTATGCGAAGGTTGTGGGGAAAGGAACGACGAGGGTCGCTTGATTTTATGCGATGATTGTGATATCAGTTATCACATTTACTGCATGGATCCACCGCTGGATTACGTGCCCCATGGAACGTGGAAGTGTAAATGGTGTGCACACTGCCAAACATGCGGCTCAAACGATCCTGGATTTAATAGTAGCTGGCAAAAGAATTATACACAGTGCGGCCCCTGTGCCTCTCACACTGCTTGCATATCTTGTCAAGAAACATACAGTGAAGGGGACCTAATAATCCAATGCATTCAGTGTGAAAGGTGGTTGCATTGTGCATGCGATTCTATTAAAAGCGAGGTGGAGGCAGAAAAATGCGCGGAGGATGGCTATATTTGTGTACTTTGTCGTCCAAGAGATATTCCACCGCCGCATCTTTTATGCAGTCAACCTAAACCGCAACCGAATAAATATCCCCGCTCCCCGCCACCAACATCACGTAGCCCTGAATTATACAAGCCATCCCCCCAGCAGTACTTGGTTGACGGTGTTTATTTGTCCGAAGCTGGTATGAATCATATAAAATCGTTGACATCGGAACACCAGCAAACTAGGAAGAAACGAAGAAAAATGCATCCTTTGATCGACAAGGAGGCAGACATAATGGCTACTATAGAATCTGTAGTGGCCGGCGGCAGTTTAGATAATTCTTTAGAAGAAAATGGAGGAAAACTAGACTTAGGTGATGTTAAAGATGAACCAATGGAAGTTCTTAAGGAAGGCATGGTGTGGACACCGCGTGGTGATCAACCACCACCCGAAGGTTTTAGTATTTATACAACTGAGAATGGCATACCAATTTTACGACGCAAACGTCAGCGTAATTTGCAAAAATTAGGCATCGGGGGTTTTATCGTCAGACTAAGAGGTACACGGAAGGACAAAGAAGAAGATGGAGATCCAGAGAAGCCATCGGATTCCGCAGTTGCCGTAAATGATGACAAACCACGTAGGAAACCACAGAGAAGAAAACCAAAGACAAAACTTTCGGAATGTTTTCCTCTCTACATGCAAGAGGCATTTTTTGGCAAAGATCTTATGGATACGACCAAAGATAAGGAATTGGAAAGCAGCAGTGAATCTGATAGCGAAAAGAATATTTCTGGAAATGCGGATACCATACAGCTATCTCAAGACGAATTAAAGGCAATGGAACAAATCAAAGCTAAGCAAGAGAAAGAAGAAGAGAAGGTGCCATCAGAACCGCCCATTAAACGGGAAGAAATTATGGACGAAGAAGGTAGCGATACAGAAGCACTTGGGGACATCTTACCTATTTCTGGCGATTTACTCGATAGCGACCTTGTTAATACCATTATGAACGAACCGGATGAAGATTTAGCTAAAGCTAGCGAAGCATTAGATGAATTGGATGATACACCAGGAACGACTAAAGATGAGCTGACAGATATTCTTAGTCCACACTTTAATTTGGAATCCATGGTCAGAGATACAGGTAAACAAACTAGTTATAGTACGACAGTTTTCTGCTTTGCAGCAATTACGAATTAAATTATTAATGGTATTTTCGTTAGGTTTACCAAACATGGATAGTAAAGATATCGAAGAAATATTCAAGGGAGTGTTAACTGACGAGTCTCAAGAATCTCAAGAATCGTCAGTGTTTTCTGTTCAAGCTCAGCCTGCACATCCTGCGTCTACTACAACACCACTTGTTTCTCCGTCGCCACATCCTGGTAGGTTTCCTTCTTATAGGTTTAATAATTATTTTCCAGGAGAACTGCGATTCACATTGCACGTCGTTTTTTGTTTCACGCTCTTGTAGGTATACAAGCAACAATGCCTATACCGAGACCTCAAGTACCTGGTACACTGCCTTCCGTTGGTCAGTCTAACTTGAATTCGCCGATGAGTTTTCCACCGCCGTCTCCATATCACTCAGAGTATAGCAAGTACGTATATTTGTTACACACGATTCAGAGCTGAGTGAAGAAGAATACTGTAATTTCCCATTTCATTTTGCACTATGCAGTAGCCCACAATTCAGCCCAGCTTTCTCTGAACCACCAAGTCCATGGGTCAATCCTGAGGATGAGAGTACCTCGTCCACAGGTAATACTACAATCTCATACAACCAAAGAAGTAATCTTAAAATGGAAGCCGATGAAGCTTTAGGTCCAGGAGCAACTATATCTTCTGTACTCTATGCAAATATTAATCACCCAGAATGGAAGACGGAATATCCGGGTATGTATTCATTTCTTATCATTGTTGTTATACAGAGTGATTCTCTAGTTAGTAGTACTCGAAAGCTCTGCTGCTGTCTTTGGGTTCACTGGCGAGAGAAGTTTTGTTTAAATAACTATACTCATCGTATCCAATTGTTTCATTTAAGCTTGGTCAGAAAGATGCAAACAAATACTGAAGAAGTGGCGCGCACTACCCAACGACAAGAAAGCCCCATACCTAACATTGGCACGGGATAATAGGGCTGCGATTCGTATGAAAAAGACTCAACAGGTAGGAATAGTATCTAAGGCAGTTATGATGGAAATATAGGTGCTAGAAGAGCGTGAATCTTTTATGTGATATGTATCCATTTTCATCTTCGAAGATGTCTCGTGCTAACACACAGGTCAGACTAACAGCTTGTCCTTTGTGTCTGATACCTATACTTAACTATTGAGGTTTCGTACAATGAATCTGTCCAAAGAAACTAATAATGTGCAAACGTAAACGTACAAGAGACCGTAGTACAACAAAATCATAAACAGTCACATTAACTTACAATACTTCCTTTAAATTATATTTCCTTGAATTACAATATATCACATCGAAGCATAGTTCGCTGTTTCATATTGGACACAATATGTGATTGCTTTATCCTTATGTTAATCACCATAATGAATGTTGTGACGTTACACTCACGTTAAAACATATAGTCTTTACTACACGTTACAAATCTTGGACCAGCATTTTTCTAACAGACATCCATACTTTCAGTCAGTTCATGTCTCATTAGAAGCGTAGATGCTAATTGGATAATCTAGGAATATTGATTGAATATTTAGCTTTTACCCGATAGCGCCCACCCCTTGCCCCTAAAGTTCCTTAGAATCCTCCGACGAATTAAATTTTTACACTATTACTTTTTGTATTGATGTGTTTTGGAAATATTGTAAGCCATGAAATACTACTATAACGTAAGTGTGTGAACGAGGCACCCCTTGAACCGACAGATATCCAAGGATATACCAAGCACGACCCCAGTCACTGCAACAAGTGCACCTACCATCATCACCAAACCTGTCACAACTATGACATCAGCTCAAGTTTCTCCAGTAGTAGCTATGGTCTCCAACCAAAGGCAGATCGGACTTTTGACCTCAGTGGGCAGTGAAAAGACACAGGAAAAGAACGGAACAGGAGTGACAGTGCCAACAGCTAGCAGTAATCATCATGCGGAGGTGTGTGCGGTGCAGGGACCGCCGAAGCAGCTAACATCTACTTCCCCGAGTCCTTCTCCAACATCCACGACCCCTTCTTCTTCACCCAGGCCCAGTTCTGTCAACTCTATTAATTCCATTAACAGCCTGGCCCACCAAGAGATATCCGGTAGCCAGGCTAGAGTAGCTCAGTCGCCAGCCACGCCTTGCACATCAGCAACTGCTTCTTCTTACTGCAACACGGGCGCCGGTGAAGGGCAGCATCAAACGTCACCACCATCCCAGCAACGTCCTACACCTGCTCACATTACGATCAGTACCAGTACTATCGCTAACAGTCTGAGCATTTCTCAACCATCCCCCACTACCAACGTTATGGTGGGGGTAGGTCCTGTTCGCCAATTATCCTCGGTAGACCACCAGATTAGAGTGCTCACCCCATCTGAAATCATGCGCACCCTTCCTTCCCTGAGCCAGGAGCACTACGATCCGCCACCCACTGCAATTATTCACACTGTACCTGTACAGACCCCGGCTATGGTGAGCCACCTATTCTGTGCCTCTAGTGTCTTGCATTGTGCCACGTGTCTGATCAAAATTTAGTGTTCCCTTATCCATATTTTTTCTGTTCTTTTTATTATTATTATTGTTAGAACAGAGACAGTAGAGATGCTCTTGTGTTTTGCAACGATTTCAGTGGTACTTTTTTTATTTATACCAAAGATCTGAAACACTTAATATTTCGAGTAATTTTTATTAATTATAGATCCTGTATCGATGTTGTATATAGTGCTTCAGAACGTTGGTCGCGTGTAACGGTGTTGACTCATACTGCCTTTGCATCTATCAAGATGGATTACATTCTTACAGTATTCAGTTTGAATGATCAGACACTTTTCGTTATACATATATTTATTTATCCTTTTTTTTATCCCTCTTTCTGAATATATATTATTTTAGTCTGTAGCATTGGAAATACTTTTTTTTTGCATAACCGACGATATTGTATGTGGCATGTTGAAGACAACTGGTAGCACATTTTTATTTCTTTATCCAAGATTCCTTGTTCTTCCAAAGATGTTTTTAAAGCAATATATTGTCCTTCCTATGAACCTTCATAAGTATATTGCTTCTTATTAATTGTGTTATGAGTTATTGCTAGATATTTATTGTATTTTGTTGTATCCCATTTACGACAATATTCTAGTTAGTTTCACTAATTCTTTTTGCTTCTTACGTTTCCAGATGCTTATACGTTATCAATACGTGTTGTAATTTATTTGTATTTATATAATGTTATATTTACATAGTCATTGTTGATTAACGATTAATAATGCAGTCTAAATGTCTAGCTGCTAACGGTCTACTTGAGAGTATAATTTATTATGATTTCAGTTGAGCACAACGTTTCACTTCAAATATGATAAAATAATTGTCTTTTTTATTTCGCATATACAACAGATAAAGCAATTTTTGGATCTCTAACAATACAAAACACATTTTTCTATATTTAATGAAGCAATGCATGAAAACTACTATAAGTTAATCTAAGATGAATGTTTATGGGTGTTCTGTGTGGTAAAAAGAGAAGACAAATGATTTTTTTTCTATGAAGTTTTGATTATATAATATTTATTCTAGATGGTGGCTGGCTATTATAAGTGTGTTGCACATACAGAGATATTAAGATTTTGCTATTTGTATTAATTTAGTAATATGCCGTTAAGTTATTTGAATGTTAAACTTAAAGTACACTATGGCTGATTGTCAATTTGCCTTACCGTATAATTTATATTACTTCACAGAAGAAAAAAGACCAGATCATTATATTCAATTACTTAATTAATCAAGTAATTGCATTTCCAATGTTAAATTATATATCGATGCAAAATAATTTATATTATGTGTTGCAATAACAAACACTGGGAAGATATAATGATCTTCTATCGCAGATAATTCTTTAGGTCTAATAAAATCGTTTTTAACAGGAACAAGAGAGACTTTCCAATAGAGATCGTTCGAACAGAGAAGCAGAACAAGAACGGCAATGGAAACAATTGCAAGCACTTCGTCAGCAGCAAGCACAGATGCAGCAACAAGTACTTCACGAGCAGCGCGTACACGGTTTGTATTATATCATTCCATTAACGCACGTTAATAATACAATCTTAATTTTGTCTTCTCAAATCACTGAATGTTTCTTTAGCAGGTATTGCTAGAGTTCATAGACAAATAAGTGAAGACAATACAACTCAAATAAACACAGACAATACTACAGGATTAACAACGCAACTGCAAGTGTCGACATCGCAGGTAAAACATTTGGGTGATAATTATAAACGAAACGATAAATTCAAACATATTTCTACGAATATTTCTTCCTCAATTAATTTCTTAGGATGCAAATCATATGGGGCCACTAGCATCACCGTCGCCAGGTTCACGCAACACATTTGCGACACCTCCTGTAAAAGTTACACGAGGCCTAGCACCTCAAAGTCCCCACCAGGGCATACCACGTTTACCCAATCAACCCTGTTCAACATTGATACGTCCAGTTGGGGCCGTGGTCAGACCAGGAATTCCAAACAATTTTACCCAACCTCCGTCTCCATTTTCTCCGCAAGCACCACAGTCCCCCCATGACTTCCCACAATCCCCAGCCTCGTCGCAGACTCCAGATCATTTTCAACGTTTCGACAATACCGAAGCTTACTCTCAAGGCTCTCAAACACCTAGGTCACAAATGTCGAACACACCGTCGTATTCCACGTCTCCCAGAAGCGACGTATTTTCTCAACCTCCAGGTACACCACGGCCTATGTTTAATGCCCCTACTATTCGTCCCACTACTCATGTATATGCGCCATCTCGTACACCTGATCCGTACAGTAGCCAACCTCCTACGCCCTCTCCCGCCCCAACTTATCCTTCCCCGAGGCCAGAATCTCGACAAGAATCGCAACCGCCTGAAGTGTTCAATCAACAGCCAGAAGTGAATAGGCAATTGCGTGATCTTCTGCAAAGGCAGCAATTTAACAAAAAGATGGAGCCAGTGAGCACAACGTGGAACCAAGGTATGTTATCTTTTTTTCAATGTTACAATAAACTTTCTTGTTTTGTTGAAATACAAACATGACATGTAATATTATTGTTTTTAGTTCCAGATGGACAGAACAATCCGGAAACCAGTCAACCACAATTCGATACAAGTCACGTACAACTTCCGCAACATTCGCAAGCAGCAAACACTACCGGTGAAGGTACATTTAGGCACCCTCTTCCACCTGGTATCGTTAGACCTAGAATGCCCATGCAACCCAACGTCTTGATAAGAAATCAAATCGGTGAGTACCTATATGGATAGTGTTCTCTATCTGTGCTTCCTCCTCGCCGCAGTCTTCGTGCAAACTGTACACATATATTTTACTGTTCACTTATGTATTTAGGAATAAATTTGAGACATCCTGTGGCAGGAAATTTAGACGCCAGGGTTCAAAATATAGATCCACGAACTAGAATGCTTCTGCAAAGGCCGCAACTGGCTGCAACTATACCTCAACAACATTTCCAAGCGAATCAAACGTTGCAAACGCGAATGCCAGTCGTAAGGAATTCTATCTCCGAGCCTTATGAAGTCTTGCAACAACAAAGGTTTCCAGGTAATGTACACCGTGAGTCGTATACAGCGTGATAACGTTTAAAAAAAGGAACCGTTTCATTTATGCAACTGATACTTACAGAGCCGAATCAAGGGCAAAATATAGCGCAGCGTATAGTACGAACACCTCAAGACAATTTAAATCAGGGAATTAGAATGTTAAGTCAGCAGGCAGTCGGTATAAGAGCACCTCTGATACCAACGACGGTCGGTGAAAGCACTGTCAGTCCTTCTGAACCTTCCGAAATTCCTGATAACGTCACCGCAGAGCTGGAGAAATTGGAGCAAGAGGGAGCACCGATGGTCGAGGTCGAGGGCGTGAGTGCAATATTAGAAGACCTAGGTGACGACGACGACGAACTGCTTGGTAAGAAAAAGATACCAATGCCCTGCGCTATTCTTTAATGAAACGAAACGATTTTCTGAATATCCCTCATTTATCTCGTTGCAGCTGAAATGGGGGCAGATTTTAATATCCTGGAATATGCAGATCCTGAATTGGACAATATAACGGGTGGAGAAAAAACAAATATACTTGATCTAGATTTAGAACAAGTCGAGGCTGAGACGAAGGACGAGAAACAAAAGAAGGAAGTTAAGCACGAGGAGCGAAAGCCGACGGAGTTAGGCGCGACGAGTGCTGTGCATACCGATATAAGCGACACGTGTGCAACAACCACTGTACAAACACCGACAGAGACGTCCAATGTTCCGACACAAGCGCAGTCAATAACACCCATTACAGCGACCTCACAAACACCGCAGCAACCATCTACAATTCTGCCACAATCACATGCTCAGGCTGTGGTCGTGCAACAACAAATGCATCAACACGTGCAACAAGCTGCAGCAATGGGCAGGCCTATGCCTCCAGGAACTCGATTGCTTTCACCTGACGGAGCGGTTGGTGTTGTTACATCAACAAACACTGTTACGGTCAGTTATCCGTCCACATTTCCTGGACATCCTCAGAGAATGCCACAAGCGCATATCCAAGGTAAGCGTAGCGTTATGAAAATTCTAATTAACACACTGACGACAGGAACTACGCGGTAAAAAAAATATCACGTAGCTGGCGAAATTTCGTTTAATCGAAGAACATTAGTTATTTAGCAAATTTGATGCATTGAAAAAACTGTAATACGATGGTATGGGAATTTGAATACAGTTCGATAATGAATATTTAAAGCTATTAATATTGTAAAAATTTGTCATTTGTTAAAAAAATAATAGACATTCTAATAAAGTTCCAGTCGCACATGAGTAAATTAAACCGTACCTTATATGCAATATGCTTTCGCGCTTATTTTTTTAAGCTACCTTTTTTTACGTGGTTCCATTCCTTAAACTTGAATGAAACAGCTCTGAAGAGCTCATCTGAAATGTCTTGAACGCAATTCCACCCAACCGATTGCCAGTGTCTTTTAATGTAAATTGTAGGCCCTTCTTTTACTGAATATTTATTATTATTATTATAGTGACACCGCAACAACGTCTT
The DNA here is from genome assembly GCA_948146005.1 of Nomada fucata. Lineage (NCBI taxonomy): Eukaryota > Metazoa > Arthropoda > Insecta > Hymenoptera > Apidae > Nomada > Nomada fucata. Next base: position 8,912,464 of record OX411281.1, read on the forward strand.
AGTATGAGAGTAGCGGGTGTTCCTAATGTGGCTGGCCGAGTGGTTGCTGTAAATCATATGATCGGTCCGCGTATGCCTCTAGCACCGCCACCACCACCACCTCCGCCACCGTATCCTGGACCACCACCCCCTTATCCCGGACCCATACAGGTTTGTACATATTACACATGTTCTTGATGTTTTGAAATTTTTGCATCGCTTTAATCTTGAGTATCTTTACGCAATTATATCTAACACTTTCCTCTAACCACGACAAGTACTAAGTATCTTGCAGACTGAGATATAGCAACGAACGCTTCACGGAGTACATAACACGAGTTATTGATATTCATTCTCTTGATCTTTTTCGAGAAACGTCTAATATCACGTTTATATTGTTCCTCATTCTTCTTTTAGTTTTTTTTTTTTTAAGTTTTTTACATACAATTTCTAGTATCTTACCGGCCATCCGTTCCAATGATTTCTGTACTCGAAATATTGTTTTTATAATGCATACAATCATACATTGTACGCGATTAAATGCTACTCGGCGTGCATAGGGTCGCGTGAAATTTTGTATCCCCGATGTCATACAATTATATCGTTTCGATCTGTAAGTTTGTAGCATTTTGGGTCTTATTGTAAATGTGTGAAACAAAAAGTCGAGATTTCTTGAGCGTAATAACGAGCGAGAACAGGGGATATCGAATTTGCTATGATCGTAGGATGTAGGCAAGTAATTTATTTAATATAAAAGTATTGGCTGGTAAAATGGTGTTTTCGCCTGGGTGTTTGCAATGCATTGGTGTTGGTGCATGTCTAGATGGGGCTGTGCCCAGGTGGGCGGGGTATGACGCGGCCCCCAGTCCATATAGGGCACCCATTACCAGTGGCGGGTTCACCAATGGCCCCTGTGGTACATACTGGTACGCCCACAATGACACCTCACCCTCACCGAAGACCCTTGCTTCTGCAGGTGAGCAAGACTTGGGGATTTTTCAGCATTCAGCACAAAGTATCACCTGCAGTGATACTAAACAATCGAATGATCACATTGATCTAGATTATTTTCAATATTCTTGCACTATATATTTTTTTACCTCTTATCACACAACAGTCGATGATGGAAATAGTTACGTGTTCCCCGAACAGTGGATGTTAGGTCATATGGAAAACCTTTAGTATATTAGCTAAGTTATGCCAATTTTGTGTTTTATTGTATTACCTGGTGGTAGGTATTTAGTTAATGCTTTAAGGAGTATTTTATGATTTTTAACGTCTTTTCCTCGTTTTGCTTTTGCATCAGTTCTATTTACTTAAATTATAGAACGTGTTGTTTTTTATGTGCATTAGTTATAATATAATAAAATCTAACATCCATTAGACGGGGATTAATTTAATCCAGAGATTCGTATTGGTTCGCGAATGAAACATTCCTTTGTGTGCGTTGCACCAATAATAGTAGCATAAATCTGTACAACCCCGTAAATAAAATATTGTAATTTACCAGTACAGCAAAATTGCAGAATAGAAATCTGAACCGTGTAAATTACGATGAGATTAGTCAGTGATTCCAATCGCAATGATTATCACTTATTAGTTGTTACATATCTTAATATTGTTGATACAATGTGTTGCATCTTTGCGTGTGCATGTATGTCTTAAATGGGAAAACATTAGGATTAACCCAACTATATGTATTATTAATATTTGCTTTCTAGCAATATAAATTTCATATTCACATTTCTATATCATTATTTTTGTCTAAACAATATTTATGTTAATAATTATTGTAGGAGTGATGTATTTGCATGTTTGTATCTTTTGCTCATTTCACTATGCAGTGATTCACTATACAGGGTGAGTCAACAAGGACTGCTATCTAAAATAAATCGGTTATTAATGTTATAAAAAATGTTTCAAATGAAATGTGTTGTATTTAAGGCAGCTTACTAACTTACTGACTTAAGGTTTTTAAATAATTATACAGGCTTCTATTTAGCCTCCCACGAGTACAACATATTTTATTCGAGATATTTTCTGAGAACATGAATAACCGAGTTGTTATTGACTCACCCTCTATAATATTGTACAGTACGCCAGTTTAGTATTTGTGCAATCACACAACACCGTTTTACTTAATTAAATCACGAATATATATTTCGATAATACTTTACCAAATGGTTGGAGGTTCGATAAGCTGTCAGTAGTCGTGTTCACAGGAACAACCATTATTGTTGGAGGAACTGTTGGAGCAGGAGAAACGTGAACAAGAGAAACAGCAGCAGCAACAGCAACAACAGCAACAGCAACAAAACGACACTACAACTCCTGGGGGACCACTCTTAAGTGACAGTGAGTTTGAACAATTTAAAGCAGATATTTTGGGCTCTGCACCCCTTGCTTCTCCTCCACAAGGAATTACATCAGTACCTGGAGGAGTTCCTGTAATTAGGCCACCTTGTACATCAAGCCCACCATCCGCTCCAGGTACCAGTTGGCAGCAGGCAGTAACGGATGCGACAAAACTAGCAGCCCAAGTACCCAGGCAACCGATTGCTACTCAGACACCGCCGGAACGTTAGTATCCCAAACACATTTAATATCAGTCTTGTAGAAAATAAATTACCTACTCCAGTAATTGAACTGTATTGTTAAATATTTGTACACTATAAATTGTGTTTCTCATTGATTCGACAAGCGACAAATATTCTTCTATTTTAATTCTGTTTCAAAATAAATCTCGGTGCTTGCGTAGAAAGCATTGAAATGAAGAAACTAGTGTAATCCTATAAATGTACGAAATGCTTCCAATATAAAATAATTTTTGTTTCAGCGAGAGTTGCTACGTTCAATATCTCCCAGATTCCTGCACCACCGACGCCGCCTGAGAACATCGTGAACGAACAGGACCGGCAAGTACAACTGCAGTACGAGCAATGGCTAAATCACCAGCACCAAGTGTTGACACAGCAGTTGAAGTATTACGAAACTGAGGTACAAAAGCTGCGTAAGATACGAAAAGTAAGGATAGAATGTTTTTATGTTGCGGTGTTTTCTTTTTTGTAACACTCAGAACGATACAGACACGCTACATTTGAATTATCCTTGCTTTACAGTCACTCAACAGTAAACAAAGACAGTTGCGGAAGTCCGGGAATGAATTGACGGAAAATGACGCAGCCGAACTGCAACGAATTTCCAGCGAACAGGCCATACTCCAGAAACACTTGGATGCGAGTCGAAAACAGACTCGTCAACACGGGATGCTGATACAGGAGTATCACAGTAAACAGCAACAGAGACAGCCCCAGCAACAAAATAGTGAACCGTGTTCGCCGTTGATGTCGCCATCTCAACATTCGCCAATGCATAGTCCAGCTGCCCTCGTTTCTCAAAGCCCGGGTCCTGGAAACGTTCCAACGAGCATGATACAACATTCCCCGGCAACACCAATCATTCAACACAGTCCTAATACGCCACTGCTACAACACAGTCCTGGGAACCCGCAATCAGGAAACCCAGGAACAATGTCGCCTCATAACATGCAACAGTCCCCCAGAATTGGCACTCCGCACTCGCAGAACGAAGAAAGCCCTTTCAGTCCTGGTGCAATGCCTTCTCCAGGAATGTGTGTACCTACGGTGACTCGAATGACATCTCCGCAGCATCGTACTATCATCACAGGAAGACTTGCAACCAGTCCTGGCGCGTTTACTCCGGACACGAGGAACACTCAACAAATAATTGGTGATCAAGCAATTAGAGTCCACGGTCTGACTCAACGTTTCGTCCGTCCACCAGCGGTGGGGGAAGCTGTTCAAAGACCCAGGATGCAATTGCAAGGGGGAATCGTGTACGGACAACGCTCCCCTCTGGGAAGTCCACAACCCACGCAACAGGCACTGATGAATCAACAACACCAGCAGATATTTCAGAGACAACAGATCATCCAACAGCAGCACGAGACAACTGGTATTTTACAAGATGGGCAAAATGCACTGACTCAACGAACGCTACAATTGGCACAGCAAAGGCAACAGATGCTTCAACAGCAGCAGCAGCAACAGATAGCACAACAGCAGAGACAACAGTTTCTACAATTACAGCAACAGCAACAGCAGCAGCAGCAGCAGCAGCAGCAGCAGCATACAATGCAGAAGCCACCGAGTTCACCAATGGTGTCTCAACCTGCCAATTCTCCAAGTCCTCAATTGCATCAGCAAATTCAACAAACTTATGGACAACCTCCGAGCTCGCCCATGCCTCGGAGTCCCATGGTTCAACAAACTATGGGCTCACCTATGCTTCAGCAGCAATTAAGTCAAACATCGCAGCCACCCAGTCCAATGAATACCAGAATCCATCCACATCCACCTAACTCGCCAATGATTTCGCAATATCAACCACCAAGTCCGATGGCTCGAAACCATCCGTCAACATCACCTATGTTGCAACACCAGTTGAATAACACACACCATCCTCCATCATCTCAACCACCTAGCTCTCCCATGCCACGTAGTCCAATGGTTGGTGGTTCACCTATGCAAATGCAGAGGAGGCAATCTACCGGAAATAGTCCAGCAATGCCAGATCGACCGCAAAGCGTGGAAAATCCAGGAACGCCAAGAACTCACACGCCGCACGGTTCTTACACTCAGACTTCGAACAATATGACCGTGCCAAGTGATCAACAACAGTTACAACAACCGCATCAGCATCAACAACAATCTATTCAACAGGATCAGACGTCTACAACGGATCACACAAATAGAGGTGGAGGAAATCCACATAATCCGTTAAATCCATTACCATTTGCCAATGGTTTTGGGCGATTCGGTTACATCAAGCTCGGGTTAAGAGGTGGTTCTCCTATGTGGTCTACTAAAGCAGAAACAAGCAAGGGGAAAACATCTGAGTCGCATCTTCTGAACATAGACGAAAAACCTAACACGTCCGTGGTCGTTCACAGAAAGACTGGCATTCCACAATCGAAAATTAATTCCTTGGTGTGTGCAGATTATAATGATTTTGACGATGACTCGCATACACCACCGCAGACCCCACCAACGAGTATAGACCCTAAGCAAACGACTTCGTTATCCGATAATGGGCCGCTAACCCTGGGAAGTCCCAGCAGCAAAATGGAGCCTATACCAGACACCACAGACTATGACGACGATAAAACTATCGTAAACACAGAGGTGACTTTGAGTTCCACAGCTCAAAGAGATAGCGATGACATCACTGTCATCGATCAATTTGGTGACTCAGAACTCGTTGACGTGATTTCGGGGACGCTCGAAGGTGACATGCAAGAGGAATACGTGCTTTTCGAACCAGGCATGGTCGTAGACTTGTCAGCGGATAGCAATGATTCTCTCTGCCATGCATTGGTCAACGAGGGCAGCCAAGGACATGACTTAGTGCAAATATTAGAGATAGAAAATCCAGAATCTCAGACTGACGAACCGATATTGAGTGACGAGGACTTGGTACCATCTAACACGAGAAATAAGAAAGGACTTAGATTGGATATAGTGAGGACTTTGCAGTCTGGTAAAAGATTGGTAGCAGTAACGGATACCCCTGAGTCGCCTGATCAAGAAGAACTTCGTGTGGATCCTTCGCCTGGATCGTATATGGATCATTCGCCAGAACAAGATCTCATGGTGTCTTTTGTTAGTGAGTCCGAAGTTGTAATTATCGACCCGAGTACAAAATCACCCGAGGATAATCTGTCCAAGGAATCGTGTGCGGAAGACGTTGATAAAATAGATACTGCTGTTAGCATTTCTGAGCCATCAAAAGAAAGCGTTGTTGTGGAAACTATTGCAGAAGGCCAATCGAAGCCACAAAAAGAATCGAAGCCAAACAGGAGTCCAACGTCGCTTGTATTCGCCGACAAAGTACTTTACAATCAAATTCCCCCATCGAGTATACATCATGCCAACATAGGCGTCTCGTCTACGTGTAGGCCCACAGTTTCCTTGTCAACATTCAAAACTACCGCAAATATCTCTGCCGAGAGTACTAATACTATTACTACCACTACGGGCATATCTGTAGCAATAGACTCGGCTATTAAATCGACTTCAATTTTCACAACTCTGAACATAACGAAGGATGCAGTGTCTTCGCCTTTCAACAATCAAAAACAATTACCATCGAGTATGGCTAGTATCGTGGCGGACGCTAAAATTGCAGCTAAACTCAGTCAAACAGCTTTGGAGAACATCGTAGTTAGTAAACATCAAGCTCTGGTAAAATCAGAACCGTTGTTTAAAATTACAACTTCGAGTATTGCGATTTCTAAGCCTGAGGTTACAAATATGGGCAAAATTATTACATCAATGCCAGCTGTACAAAATGAGCTCACTAGTCTTGTGCAAAGTACTGCCATGAGAGCAGTGGATATCTCTGGTAAACCTACGAAATTGCTATTGAGCGTACAACCAACGTCCGTCACGCTGTCCACGCCAAAAATGTCGATACCTGATCTTCCCAAGAGAGAGAAAGAAAATGATTCTATCGTAACGATGAAGGAAAATCAGTTGGCGATCTTAGAGAAAACTATCAAAATCAAGAAAGAGAAAGATGAAATTGATCATTCGATGAAGAATTCAGAGGAATGTGGTGTAGAAACTTTGAGCGAAAACGTGACTGCCAGTGTTGCTGTGAGTCAAGAATCAACTTTGCTATGCGACGATAAAAAAAATGATCCATTGAACACGACGGATGAATTGGAGAGTATGCTAGAAGCCATTCATAATCCTGCCGAAAACACCATAAGTAGAGAAAACGCGCGTATAGAAAGTAAAACAGTTGCTGCCCCGTCATTGAAGAGGATATCACCAGTTACAGACGATTTATCGTTAGTAAATATTTTAGAGAACGATTCGGAACCAGTTGAGAACGAGAATAAAGAAGAAAGCGTGACAACCACTGAAGCTCAAAGGATAAATAGTAAAACTAAAGAAATCGAAACCAGCATTGCAGACAAGACTAGCCTGAGTATCCCGCAGAAAGAGAAGAAGCTCGAGGATTTGTGCCCAGAAATTGAAACTAGCAAGTCTTATGCGCAACATTGCCTTAACGAAGAGAAGAATATAATGGAAGAGTCGTCGGACGACATATTGGACATGCTACATAATATTATATCATCGAAACCAGAAATGGCTAACAGTGAGATACTTCAGGAAGACAGATCTAGAAAATCAAGTATGATGTACGAATTGCCAACGCCTTTAGATACCTTACCTCTGAATATTCTCCAAGATTCTCTGATGGACTTGGAACAAGAGTATTCAGACAATGAGCATCCATTGACGAACGAAAACAAAACTCCAAAAGTTCAGAAAACCAGTCCACCTCCAGTGGAACCAGCAGCTAAGAAGACTTCTCCAATTCCACATCAAAGTACTCCTTTGGTCGTGAGTACCATAGCCCAGTTACAGAAATGCACAACGACTGTACCTCATCTTTCTCCTCTCTCAAAGCCCACTGAATTAACGTCGAACGTCGCCAACGTGTCACACCAATTAAGAACTTTACTTTCTTCTCTTCAGACTAATCATTCACAAAACTGTGCAACCGTAAATCAAACAGCCATCGTTACTATGGTGTCCTCGGCGATTTCAGGCCCAAAGATGGGGAACGTTCTCTCCACAACTTCATCCACTCCAAACTCTGTGAATAATCTTCATAGCAACTCGAACGTTCGGCTGCAGGCTTGTATGACCACTTCTCACTCTACAACCGCAAGCAAAGCCGATTTAGAGACCACGAGGACGCCACATACAAAAGAAAGTACAAATTCTATCGTAAGCGTTGTTTCTACTTTGTCTAAGGCCACACCCTCAGAACCATTTCTACGAGTCACTTCCAGCGGAATGCAGTCGCAAAGTAGCAATAGTCTCCCCATGCAAACGTCGTCTGTGATGACTCCTAGACCGTTAACAAATTCAGGAATTTCGATCACGTCGAACGCAATGCTGAATGCCATGTTGGCCGGTACGAAATCTGCGAAATCTTCAATCGCTGGCCATCGAACAAACACAGCACCGACTCAAGCCAGTAACTTGTTAAGCTCAGTGATGGCGACTTCCGTGCAACGTACACAAAGCCTTCAAGCAATACTGCAAGTAAGTTCTGGTTGCTCTTCGGCACCTCCTCGAGTGGTGGTGAACGCCACGTCGACTACCGTCACCACGTCCATGCAGTGCGTCAGAACAATTGTGCCACCTATAGTCACCACAAGCACCAATAATATCAACGTTACCACCAGTATTCTGCAGTCGACTTTATCTCAAACACCTACTCTCTTGCATTCTCAGCTTACTTCTGGTCAAGGTCAATACAAACCGGCCAACCATCTGCCAGTCGACGGCAAGAGTGCTGAGCTTGAGAGACTGGCGCAAAGTACACCGTCGAAGAAGGAATCGGAGGAATCAAACTGTAAATCACAATCGCCTTTAGAAAAACCATCAGCAACCAGATCTGAATTAGAAATGAACAAAACGGCTACCGGTCCCCATAGAATGGAGGAATCGCAAAATGTGTTGCTAAAGCAATTACTGCAGAATACCGCGTGTGCAACAACTACCCTTTGTTCTGGATCGTCGCAGGGTCCCAGTTTGCCTCTGGTGCCATCTCTTGAAGCGCAACTAGCGAGACCAGTTCCACCTACACCGTTCTCCATTCTACCACCCCTACTAAACGAAGTACCAACACCTAAAACCACCAGCAACAAACAAGTTTTAAACCGAGAAACGTCGTTCTTGTCGCAAACAGTGACACCTCTAAAGGTGCAAAGTCCACCGACCAAAGAGGAGCCACCGAAACCACTTCCGCCGCTATCGACCTCGGCGCCTGTCATATCTCAGCAACGGATCGCTGACACGTTTGCGAAACAACAGATAACGACGCTACCTACCAAGACAGCCCCGATTTCGACTCAAGCGAATCAACAGACAACTACAACGGTGACCAAACAAATACCACCACCACCACCACCACCACCACCACCACCACCACCACCACCACTCACGGTCAAAGTCACAGAGACTATAACCAGTATAAAGCAAGAACCATCCAGCGTAACTCAAACACCAGCAAAACCAGCGAACGATGTCGTTGTTAATAGTACAGTTTCCATTCAACAACAATGTATATCGACTCCCATGGTTGTGTCACGAGTGATACCGCAAACGAAGCCGGTGATAACAACTGTGGCTGGTAAAAGTATCCAGCCCACGGCCCATGTATCGAGTACCGTTCAAACGACACAGCAACCATTGACGACCGCCACAACTGTCCAGTCTCCACAGCAACAGACGCAATCCCAGATTCAGCCCCAGATACCGGTTACCCCGAAACCCATTGTCTCGTCCCAGCAACAATCCCCACACGTAAATACAATACCGCCATCAGTGCCTCATACGGTGTCTCACACGGTGGGCCACCAAGCCCAGGCGTCACAGGGTGCAAATGCACAACACACAGTGCCTTTAGTGGAAGTCAAAAAGGAAGTTCTTGATGAAGTTCTATCTAGTGGTACACCTACCCAATTAACCGATACCAAAGACTTTCTTACTGCCAAAGAGGAGCTTATGGATGGATCGATTGACGACAAAACTGGTATGCAACACGAATATATGTATACGCGTATCGAGAATTTAATCCTTTTGGCCGCTATAGACATATCTATATGGAAATCGTTAGCATAAGTGCTTGTTAAAAGTTATAAAGTTCGATGTATGAAATTTTGTACTTAGTCACGAGTAATTCGGTTAGATGAATCTTTTGTTATAATAGGCGAAGTGTGAAGAAATTTGGTATCTTCGGTGATTATCGTGCCAGTTGTATGCTGTCTGTAGTTAATATTTATCTATCGAAACACCGAGCACAAAAACGCTACAGCAAATTTGAGATTATTATTATCTTAACATTTTGTTTGATCTGGAAGTGGAAATATTTTACATCCTAACGATTGCACGAAAACAGTATTTAAATGTCTTTTAAGTTAACATAGCATCTTAGATAAAATATGTTCAAATTGCGAATACTCATGTTAACTCTTAACTATTTCTTCTCAGATCTCAAGAAGTTGAAAAGACGACAATATCAACAGAAACGGAAGCAAAGCCAGGGAAAGGACGCGGTGGCAGCGCCTCAAAAAAAGCGTGCTAGAAAAGTGTCCCGATTAGATGAGGATTATGACACGTTCATTGACAATTTAATGACACAGTTGCGGCAACTTCAGCCAATGGCAGTATTAGAACCACTTCTAGGCAGAAATTACGGCGTGTGTCCTATCTTTGGCTCGGGTGATCTGATGAAAATCGGCAGCCAGAAGGATTATAACACTAGGACGGGAGATTTAGTCGGTTTAAATGGATCTTCTACATTGCCAGGCATATCTGATCACTATAACACTCAACCGTTTGGCGAATTGGAGCCTTTACCACCTCAACAGCCTGCTTCTACCCAGAGAGGATTTTACGATCAGGAATTTCCTCCTCTAAAGTTGGACGATTGTAAGTGTTCCTATCGAAGTGGTGGAAATAATGGACTTTGAAAATTATCTCCCGTAGAAGTTCGTTAATTTTTGTCGGTTTCACCACTGCATTCATTTTTCATTTATATTGATCATTTAATTCTCTTTTTAATGTCTCTTCATGTTTCATATACTACAACCGAAGAATACAAAGCAATAACTATAGGAAAATATAAAGATAGGCATTTCTGACGAAAAAAGTTGTTTGTGATCCACATAATATGTTTGGATAGCGTTCGTTTATTTCTAATTAAATTTATTGCAGCTCCTGTCTCGAGTATCAGAATCGTGTTAAGTACTCGTGAAAAACTCTACGACTATGGCCGTTTAAAAAAAACCAGAGCTGTGTCCTAAGAGTCCATTCTTTCTGCGTCTTAAATATAATATATACTTCATCGCTTGTGCAAATGGCGCAAGTAAAAATAATATAAATATTGAATTTTTAGCTGACGATAAAAAAGAGAATTCCTTGTCAATGAGCCGCGACGTCGATTCTCCCGACACGATAGTCAGTTCATCTTCTCCAGAGTGCGTTATTCCGGAATTCATCCATCGATTTCCTGGCTTGAGGTTGATCGAGGAGGAGTCGGATGAGGAATCGGATTGGCTGAAGCGAGTGTCACCTGTGATTCCTTTAATCTCACCTATACCAATTAGATTAAAACCGGTGTTCGTTGGTAAAGACATCGCCAAACAGGACAAAGAGAATGTAGGAATACCACGGTAAGCTTAATTGTCGACTATTTTGTATTGGGTGTTCCGAAAATGTAGAAAGAATGTTATGAATTTGAGTGTAAACTCCATAGGTTCGCGAATGAACCATTCCTGACGTACAGTATTTCGAAATTATATTTACAAGACATTCGCAGATAATTATCGTTTACGTAAAAGTTTCATATTAATCGATATCGAAATGTTTCACTGCTTTTATAACACCACGAACAATCTATCTTCTTATGTTTCCTTCATTTATCTAATTTTCCGAAATATTTTCTTATTTATATTCACCATTTTTATGTAGGCTTGGGAAATCTCCTCCAATACCTTTGAGGGACGGCAACGTAACTGTTACATTGACATTGAACAGTCAGGCTGCGGACGACATAATGGGAGTACTTAAAGATTTGGCTAATATCTTAAACATAGCCCCTCCCACTGGTTACCAGATAGTAGAACGTACTACTACTCCCCCTAGTCAAAAGTTAGGTCTTTATAGAATCAAAGGAAAAGATGGTAAAGAGGGAGGTGTGTATCTGAATATCAATAAAAGTAATACAGAAACGATTTTTCATTTAGTCATTTATTCAAGATAATTGTTCATTTATGTTTCAATATGTATTTGAATTTTCAGCTCCAATTGATATACAAAGTATTTTGAATGGCGCCGCCAAATTCTGTCGCCATTGCGACGTTGTGATATTGAATAGTTTAATAAGAAAGAAAGTGTCTGATTTACCATTTTTAAGTAAGGAAGAAGCTGAGCCCGGCGACGAGTTATGTTTCTGTTCAGCAGCCTGCTACATGCAGTTCGCTCTTATGCACAGGACGCCTTCGAATACACAAGATAAGGTAATCAAGTTACTTATGTTGTAACTTTTACCTTTTACAAGTAACAAGATTGTTATATTACGTCGTAATCAGATATCGTACTAATATTAAAAACAATGTTACGACTATCTCGCCAACTAATTGAATTATGAGAGTTAATCTGGTATCGTTTTGTTTAGGCTGCAACGATAGTGGATCATTTGTGTCATAACAAGATAGACACCAAGGTATTGGATGACGATTTTAAGAAAGGAAAAAAATATATCGTCAAACAGCTTGTCGATCATGTTGAAAGTATGGAAGTGGATCAGATAGAGAAGGAACCTGAGGTCAAGATAAAAACGGAGAAGGAAGATCACGATGTACCGGAGGCAAAGGAAGACATAATGGAAGAGAAACGGCCAAAGAAACATCCGGCCACGGAAGAGTCTATAACTGAGTCGGTTGAGCCACAACCACCGGCGAAAGTATGGAGAGGATTACGATACAAAACGTGGTCCATTGGCTCGATGCAACCTTTGACTAAGTACAAAAAGCCAACCGACAAAGAAGTCACGGAGGTACGAATAAAAATCATTTTCAATCACAATTTAACCATTTAGAATCCGGGATCCAACTGGACAACGGAAAGAACACTTCCAGACATTTCTGAGGTGAAATGAAATCATGACACACCAGTTGCGATCTCTCAAAAGGATTCATGATTTTTTTTATGATAGGACAAAATATCTATATGTTGTGAAATATTGCGATTATTATTTGCAGATGCTTTTCCGTATGGGGGTAACCGTAGTACCTGCCAAAGCGGAGGACAGTCGACGGTGCATGTTTTGTCACGGCCAAGGTGATGGTACAGCCGATGGTCCCGCCAGGCTACTTAATTTTGACGTCGACAAATGGGTGCACTTGAACTGCGCCCTTTGGTCGGAAGATGTGTACGAAACTGTGAATGGTGCCTTGATGAATCTCGATACAGCTTTGCAACATAGTCTTGTATTAAATTGTATCGTTTGCGAGAAACCGGGAGCTACTGTAAAATGCTTTAAAATGCGGTGCACCAACGTGTATCACCTTGGTTGCGCTGTTAAAGATGGCTGTGTTTTTTATAAAAATAAGGTAACACTATTGAAACTTAACACTAAACCTACCGGCAATTTATATACACGTAGTACTAGCGAACCGGTCATCTAACCAATCTTTAAATAAAATGTATATTTTGCACAATTGGGTGCAGGTAACAGTAAATTTATTACCGATAATAATAAACAAACGAAATCTTAGTAATGAATTCGTCGAGTCAAGCGACGGAAGCCATAACAAAAGATTACAGCCGATAATTCCACTGACCGTGGTAGCTTTGGTGTTAATATCAATCTGTCTCGTACATATGCAAATTTCTAACAGACACTCGGTACATCAATTGGCTCACCCTTAGGACATAAATATAACTATCCCCTTTTTTTTACAGAGTACCTACTGCTCTCAACACGTGCAAAAGAACGAAAAAGATAACGAACTGACCACGCTCTCCGTGTACAGAAGAGTATACGTGAACCGTGACGAGAACAGGCAAGTCGCAGCTGTGATGCATCACTCGGAACACAATCACCTGCTGAGAGTCGGGAGTCTGATATTTTTAAGCGTCGGACAGTTGCTTCCGCATCAACTCGCCAACTTTCACACACCGAATTACATATACCCCGTCGGATACAAGATCGTTCGATTTTACTGGAGCATGAGACGGCCAAACAAACGTTGCCGATACGTGTGTTCCATCCACGATGTTTCCGGCCGGCCCGAGTTTCGCGTTCTCGTGCAAGAACCGCTGCAAGAGGACGTTGAACTACGGGATGCCACTCCTCGCGCCGTTTGGAGCAGAATCCTCGAACCCCTCGCCGAATTACGAAGAACGACCCACAGTGTCCAACTATTTCCGCGTTACGTTTCCGGCGAGGATCTATTCGGACTGACCGAGCCGGCGGTCGTTCGTGTTCTTGAAAGTCTTCCAGGCATCGAAACTTTGACCGATTACAGATTTAAATATGGCCGAAATCCGTTGCTAGAATTACCATTAGCGATTAATCCCACCGGTAGCGCGAGAACGGAAGCCCGTTTACGGAATCAGCTACCTTGGAAAAGACCGCACACACAGCGCACAGGTTCCTCGGCCCGTGCAGCCTTCGTTCCGACCGCAACTGTTGCAGGCGAGGTAGCGTGTCCGTATTCGAAACAGTTTGTCCATTCCAAGAGTTCCCAATACAAGAAGATGAAGCAAGAATGGCGAAACAACGTGTACCTGGCACGCTCCAAGATCCAAGGCCTGGGACTGTACGCTGCACGTGATCTAGAGAAACACACGATGGTTATTGAATATATCGGGGAAATTATTCGTACTGAGTTGGCTGAGACCAGGGAGAAGCAGTATGAAGCAAGGGTATGCTTTCGTTTTCATTTATTCTATAATATATTGCTACGTAGCCGATCTTATGTTAACAGTATAGAACTACCAATAGGTTTTCGGTATTGTTTAGGCTGTATTATAGACGTTGTACTAATATTGGATTAAACAACATCGAATACTTTTATTTGTTATCGTACAGCAGGCTAGTAATAGCAGTTAAAGTGTAACTTCAGGATTCTGACATTTTCTATTCCCATGGTATTTGTTGAACGATGTAGATTTTAGAAACCTGTTTGTTACAGAATCGTGGTATTTACATGTTTCGATTGGACGAAGAAAGAGTGGTCGATGCAACATTGTGCGGAGGTCTGGCAAGGTACATCAACCACTCTTGCAACCCAAATTGTGTCGCCGAAATCGTTGAGGTCGAACGTGATCTTAGAATCATAATCTTTGCAAAGCGAAGAATCTCACGTGGCGAGGAGGTATGTTCTTTTTCTTTTCTTTTCTTTTATTTTCTTTTATTTTACATTTCTAATTAATGTTTCCCTCCATAATGAATAAGTATGTACATTAAAGAACTTATTTCATATTGTATTCTGCAGCTGGCATACGATTACAAGTTTGACATTGAAGATGACCAGCACAAGATAGCATGCGCATGTGGCGCGCCTAACTGCCGCAAGTGGATGAACTAAAGAGCTCGATCCACCGTTGTTATTGTTACTACGTTATTGGGTAGGTTTTACATGAAGAAAAGAATTATAAATAAATAAATAAATATATATATATACATATATATATATATTATAGACACATTATTTAATTTGTAAAGTGCCATTGCAGTTTGACTAATTGATTCATAGTGAAGTTGGTGCTATGCCATCACAACATTCCTCCAAAGTTGTACAATATTAGTTTTACTTTACAAAGTATAGAATCATTGATCGCTTGTATATTACGGACACTCTTTAAGAACACGACACGATGTAATTGCAAAGATAAACAATTTTTATGGGTCGTGTCTATGTATACAGGAAGTTTGTATCTTTGTATGTTGAGTAAAGTCAACGATCGAGGTTGACAGATATTGTAATATAAATCGTTTATTAATTATTATTGCATATACATTGCACTGTATCTGTACATAAGTAGAGGTCCATGTTATTTTGAATCACAGATGAATTATGTAAAGTAACAGTATCTAATTTAGAATTATATACAATTATAACTATTTCATTATATGATAATAAATCCGTACAAAATCTACTGATCTACTTCGTTTTTGTAAACACCTGTTTTTCATGTACGTCGATCTGTTAGGAATGTAGTAGGTGAATAATATTCGCCATTCAATTTTAAGTCATTTCGTCGTGGTAAATATTTTCATCGACGTTGCAAAATATTTGTCCTAAAACGAATCATTACAGTAAGGAAAAAAGTGCTAAATGCGCTGAAATTTTTGCGAGGGATACAATTCGCCCGGTTTTTAATTTATGTTAAATCACAAAAGCCAGGAATGCCAAGAAATGGTACGCCGCTTTTTACGTCGTAAGGGTGAGGTATAATAAGGCGACACAGGTTAACAATTGGATCATGTTCATAATTTTATTTTTATAATTGCAAAATAATATTTACAAAGGAATATATATAACAGATATATATATATATATATATACCACATGTACAAAGAGTACACAGTCGCTTCATTAAGCTTCGGTTAGTACAAGGAAAAAAGATGCAACAAAATTAAAATAATATATACAATGAGTATTCCAGTTTTTAAAAATGTACCGCGATTAATTTGTACAAAGAAGACGATATTTTTCAAAGACAATTCTTTGAACAATTCAATTGTACAATTAAATAGAAACGAGAACGAGAATAAAGGCAAACAAAGGGAATAAACGTATCGGCAAATGTACGCGTACAATTGTATAATAAACACTTGGAGAACAATCAGATTGAGAAAGAGAGCAATACGATTACGCAGTATGCGGTAATATAAAAAAAAAGCGGCCGACAATGTAAATGCAACGGAGAAATACATTGTATGAAAAGAAATGTATTTTAAATGCGATTCTTTGGCATTTATGCACGATACAATTGTAAGGCGATTTGAACGTTACAACGCCGTGTAACTTATGTACAGTTTAAAAAACGTAACTATCACCTTAAGCGTAAAAGTAAGTACGAAGACAAGGTACAACGCATACAAAGAAAAAGAAGAAAAAATAAAATTAATAGTACACACTATGTCGACGATTTAAACAACAATAATGCGCTTGTAAACGTTCAGTATACATAATATGTTAAATCGATTTTGGGCAGATTTTGTAAATTCATAATCTCGAATCGATATATTGCGAAACTAACGTATACACTGATTGTATATCATTATGTTCATTGTAACGAGACGATGAATCTAGCGAGGATCTTTCGAGTATTTTATCTAATAAAAATAGAAATAAAAAGACGAGAGAAAAATTGAGAGGCCCCATCGTGTTGAGCATTATATCTTTGTTTTTCGAATAGTACACTCGTAACAGCGTTCCATACAAATTTTTCTGAATTTCGTAGCTGGTAGTGTACTTGTGTAATAAAATCGTGTTACTGGATAATTCCTTAACTTAACGTTAAGTTTCCGCGGTCAGTGTAACGAGAAAGTTTTTGAATAGAAGCTTCTCATTTTAGATGTCTTTGCACCTTGGTATTATTCCTTTTTGACGCTGATTTTTCTTGCCAAAAGATCAACTAGACAACTTTGTTTCTTCGTTAGACAGGAATTGATAGAAACGAGTAACTAGTACCAGTTTGTAATTATTATATAGATCTTGAGGTATGTCCTAAGTTTAACGAAAATTACGTTGCAATAAACTTGTTTAATGATAATTATCCGACGTTTCTTTCTTCTTCAGAGAATTTTGACAAGCATTACGTATTCTATATCCTTCGAGGTGACAAAAAATAATTACAATTTTGGTCTTTAATCTAATTTTGTAGGATTTATAAAGTGGTTGAACATTCTCACGGGAATTTCTAATATTACATCGTTTCGCATCTGACAACAGATTTAGTTGAAAATACTTTTGCAACGGTAAGTGTTTTCCTTTCTCAATGAAAGAAGAGAAATCCTCGTCGATGTAACACAGAGAAACAAATTCGTTTACGTGTTGAGAGATTTACGATAAACAGGGGTAAATGTTACAACTTCTGTGCAGATTGGTACAGTTTCGATGACGGTCTGTTGTCTTCATTCAGGATGACACTGGCTCAATCCTGTTGCATGCAATAAATTAATAGAATCATTAAATAAATATGAAACAAAGTATACGGGACAAGGAGAGGTCTATTTCTTTTGCATTAAAAAAAATCGAAACTAACAATCATTGATAGTATTCCCAATTTAAGATGAACTTTCTGTACAATAAAGGGAGAAATTGTTTTCCAGCCAATGTGATTACCTCCATTTACCTTTAATTACTTCTATTTTTATGATATTTCCAGTCGTCATGTTAAAACTATACATTAGGTCGAGAGATTACTTTAAATACGAGTTAATCAACTTGGCCTTTGAATACCCTTCTTTGCCTTGAACATGAAATATTAATTTTCAGCGAATAATCTTTAGAAAATTTCGTGTATATACAGTTGAAATTTTATAAACATAATCATGTTCAGGCTTGTTTTTAAAAATTTTTAAACAAATCACTTCATAAGAAGAATTAAAAATCAAATATGTCGTTATCAACGGTTTCATGCAATTATCATAATTACTATTAATAATATTACTGATCTCATACCACGTAACGTTATTCATAGTAACACGATGTTCGCTTACACTTCAAGATTAACCATACATGCTTCATTCTTTTTTTTTCCTTAATAAATTTCAACGAAGATAGCATTTGCAATAGTACAATACAATGCTGACTATAAAAGGCATAATTAATTAAGTGCAAGGTGAACTCGTGCTGTAGCGTACTAGATAGGGATAGATAACGTGCAATTTGAATAAAATAGACAAATTATGCGTATGTATATATCATGCAAATAGATGGTATTAGTAAGTACCTACTGGTATATGAGACTTTTGGGACTTCAGTATGAAATTTAGCGAATCTATGTAACTTGAAGATTGGTTATCTTTATTGCCATTAGCTTTATATAGTTTATAATAATCGTTATATTATCCACATATAATACAGTTTTATGTACAAGGGGTCTAGTGTACACTACGATTAAGATGTAGTGAACGACTTCTCGAGAACGATACAAAAGAGCAGTGTTTTTAATAAATAGTGAACGGATAATTCAAAGCGACTATCTACAATCGAAATACAAAAGTAACGAAACAGCTTTTCACTGATTTACGCTTAAGAATTAATGTATTCGTAGATACTGAGCAGCGGTATGATTTACAGGAACCTAGTAACGCTAAGTCGACTAGTCAATGAAAAGACACTGAAAAAATTCGTTTTCGTCTCCTCTAATTGTAAGGAAAGAAAGAGAAAAGAAAACGAAATGAAAAAATTGCCTTGGAATGCTTCGCAAAGTCATAATCGCGCAGCATATCGATGCCAAAAAATCGCCAATCGAACAATTTAGTCAACGTAACGTAATTGAAAATCGTCTATTTTGATTCTTCCTTTCTTTTTTCCTCGTGTCTTAAACCGAAGGACAAACCGAAATGAATTAGCATAGATTCTAATACTGTTTTCCCAAGAGTATACAGGAGTATCGTTTAATTAAATTCGGAATACTGCCGCAAAATAATTACGTAACACTGCCGATGCTTTTCCTTCCGGGAAATAAATTCTACGTTAAATATCTCTATGCATTCGAGATATTTGTTTGCAATAAATCACGCTGCGGTAAACAATAATCGAACGATATCTCAACATTTCATATATCCCCAACGTACCAATAATAATATACCTCGGCGAATAGAAATGCTTCTGCTTTAATCACTTCGAACTCCCATCACCTTTCTCATTTCAACTCGCTCGACACCTCGAAAAAGCATCAACGTTTGTTACGTAATACATTTATGCAAGAACGATCATGTGTATACACAACACGGTACTGGTATAGTTTGCGTTTAAAAAGGCTAGAATAATTTCCACAAGTTGCTACTGTTATGCGCCTAAACGTAAAGTCGGAACAGTGATTAGAATAAGGTGAGGCCCTACATTAGTCCCTATCCGCGAGATATCTTAATTTACGCCGAGAAACGCGATTCGTATCTCCACTTCGCCACTTTTTTCCGCCCTCTTAAATATTATCATCATTGAATATTGGTCATCGCCAACAGCCCGAACGACGATGCTTTGTTTCTCGCTTAATTGGCATCAACCAATTTACAGAAATACATAAAAAAAAGAACAAGAAAACTCGACAGTGCGATCACAGAACAATTATACGCGGTTACGTTAAACGCGGATGGAATGGAATACAAGTACGAATGAACAGCCACAAATATACACGAAATAGAAAAATACATATATATCGTAACATTCACGCGTGTAAAATGGCTGACACACGATCGAACGGGACTCGAATTGAAACACGCGGCCCTAATTAAATTATCCAGTCTTAAATTTCGTCACGAACCGCCATCGTTTATCCTCCGTCAACGTAATCGATTTCGTTGCAATCAATAATGAAACTGAAAAACCCGGGCGAAATCGTGTTCTTTGACTTCGTTCAACGAGAAACACTCTATTGTATACCTTCTTTTTCTTTTTACCATTTCGATTTCACGTTCGAAACGAAACGAACTATCGATCTCTGTCGATTTTTAGTTTCGTCGTAGAAAATAAATAAAAAAATATATACATATATATAAACATATGCATATATTTATTTATTTATATTTATATATATACATATATATATATATATGTATGTATATCTTCATCCTTCAAATAAATAGTCAACAACACGTGCAAAGTACCTTGGAATTTCGCGAGACACCACTCACGTACTATATATCCTTGACATTACCGATCTCTATAAAAATCCTGTTTACTTGAAACGTGCCTCTTTATTACTTATAAAAGAGTTATAAGTCCTTAAATAATAAATAAAAGTAGTGGAAGTTGATCGTGGAGATTTATCGTTAACAGTCTGTTGTTACGGTCTACGTGCAATAAGTAGCACACATAAATAAACCCAATGAAAAAGAAAATAATAGGAAAAAAGAGTAAAGAAACAATAATAATAATAATAATAATAATAATAATTAAAATACCAAAAAATGCACCCCGATTATGGTCGTCGATGAAGAATTCTCGCGAAACAGCAAGAAAAAAAAGCGGGCATTACTTTTAAACCACCTCCGTCACCCGACATAGCCAGCTAAATATTTGTTATAAAATTGTTAGCAGCGAACTGAAAGCGAAAGCATGAGGAGGTACTTTTCTTTGTACGAAGACAGACACAGTTCGGTATAGCAACAAGGTACAAGAACAAACGTTTCTCCCGCGGGGCGAGATTTTTACACTTCAAAGTGTCTATACAGCTATACCTTCTAGTAACAGAAAACGAATTCCATCGAACTTTCATGATACAGTTTCTTTTTCTTTAGAAACGACACCGTAGGCTCTCTATACTTTATACAAGTGTATCTTAAAGTCAGATTAATTGAACGACGATTGCATAATTATGTATATCCTTCCCCAAGATGTACTGTTTAACACTCGAACGCCGTTACATATCTCTCTGCTCGTTTTACGTTAGATAATTGTTCTATACGTAACTGGTCTTATCTTCAGTCAAGGCACGAGTCCTGTATCGGGCCTTGCCAAAAGTCTTTGTCAACGCTTTTTAACAATCTACTTGGGTATAATTAGTAAACCATTTACAACGATTACTGAGTTAGGTGCGCACCCTGAACCCAATCACCAGTTTTGTTAATCGGTCTTGTATCAGCGCCTGCCAAAACAGCAGCTTCTGGATCACGCGAGATCGTTCGAATTTATCACTAATCGTGACGCTTGAGCAATGATACGAATAATGGAACGTTTAATAAGCAATTATCGAACGGAAGCAATTCCCATGAAAAACAAAACAAAAAACCGAAAGGAAATTTAACAGTTAACTTCGAAATCTCGATGCTGCTGTAATAGAGCGCTTTTTTCTCTCTTTCCTCTGGCCGCTGATAAGTTTACGATTAAGTATAGTAAAAGAGAACGGTGAGTACACGGTACGGTGAAGTACAGTACTTAACAAGTGATGCGTCGGATACATCGTTAGGTAAACTTTTCGTTAATAATCTCTTCCGCATTTCAGCTGACGCTTCTGCCTGCGTACGCAGGTCAGACTAGACCACACATGCTGAAAAGACACCCATCACACGTCAACCAATGTCCCCGCCGTAGTCCTGACCGTTTAGCAGATTACGGTTGTAAATGGCAGCCCTGTAACTGTACCTATTTATGGCTGGCCGTTCGGGAACAGGTGGTGGTATCAACGCGACGTCCGAATTCAGGAGGGCACCGGTTCCTTCGTCCACCTCGCCGATACTGCTCTCAACCAATGATGGTTCGACCTCCGTGAACGCCAATCTCGATCGTAATAGGTAGGCATAGGTTTTGTACCTTTTCAACTGGAACAAAGGGTAAGTGGAACTTTTGAAGAATTTTTGTAGACACTGCAATAATGGTTTTCTTTTTTTTTAACGACTAGCTTTTTGGCAGTGCTGAGTTTTAGTCGAGTGTTTGGATACGTTTGGGACAATATTGTTCTCAAAGATATTTTAACTATTACGAATTAAGTGAAAAGAAATATGGCTTTCGCATTATATTATTAATAAATATTCCAGAATATTTTACACAGTGGTATATACCTTGTGTACCCAAACTTTTTATTTGCTTGGCGGAGCGGGATCATTTATATCACGTATTACTACTATTCTTGTTCCGAAAACAGAGTGTTTCTTTTTCGCGTTGATGCGTATCGGACGGGTTAAAAATATTGTAAACCCTTTGGGTAATATTGGTGCGTACTTCCGGTCGAGAGAAGAAAATCGCCGGCAACGGATTGGACATAATATTTGCATGAATGAATTTTACAGTTCACTTGACGGTTCCTCGAAAATTGCGCGCTAACCATTTACTAAAATATTTATTCGAATTCAGTCCACTATAGCTATAACTATTCGACGAAGATTCTACCAAACGTCCCCAAGGATAATTCCTTTAAACTGTCAAACAATTGTCGACGTAATTTTCTACAAACCTAAACCTTTTAATTGAAAGCTTTATTCACGATTCATCGAATGAATCTCACCAAAATATCAGACGCTGTTAAATGAAAAAATAATTTTCCAATAAAAATTCTTGTCAATTATTCACCTCATGATGTAAGTAGGCATCCTTCTCCTTGTAATTCTGTACAGCGAGAGCCTTGGCTCCTCTTTCAGGCGGGTGTCGTCTGTGTTCCTCCAGTTCCGCTTCCAATTTGCTCACTCTCTCTTCGTGGTCCCGTAACTGTTCTCTCTGACAACACGTTAAAAAAATCCAACGAACCGTCATTTATCCCACAATTCTTCCGGTAAAAAGTGAAGAGAAAAAAAAAACGAGAAAAAAAAAGAAGAAGAATTCACGAAACTCATTCTACATATCTACTGTTTGTTCATTTAAGTGATATTTATACGTTTCTGTACACTACACTCTGCACGCCGATACTAATTCTTGTGTCCGAATCTCGAGTACGAGAACTTAGAGAACCGAGTTCGCTTCGGGGATAGTAGAGGAAGGCTTGCAAAATAAAGAAACAACGAAGACAGATTATATTCGTTTGCGTGACAGTGCAGGTGGACCAGGTTTCATAATTCCCTCTATTTCGCGAACACTACTCACAGGAGATAATTTCGTGTGACTGCACGGGAGCAAAGGACGCTGAAACTTTCGTTGAGAGCCCACGGCGCCTGCCAACGGCTGACAGGAAAAACTTGCGCACACGAAGTTGATCGTGTCGATCCACGACTGCAGTTCTTTGGAATCGCTGAAAATTGTATACATTAAATCAAATTTACACTATACACTATCCATTAATGATACGATTACCTTTTAGCAAGCCCTAAAAAATTCAATACGTATCACGGCGAGAATATAGATTGATGCGTAGTCTATGTTTAAAATATACATAATTCAGTGCAGTAAAGATTCAGTAAACATTCATAAAGTCAGAACAAGTTCTTATACTTTTTTATCACTTCTTTTTTGTAGCAATGATTATAAAATCGACTGTGCCACGCCTGGCCGTATTAGTATTGTGAAATGAATTCTCCATTAATAATATATTACGTTTCAATATGATTGTTGCAAAATGTTCACCCTATATCTGTGATATATTTGTTAAACGCTAGAACTACCGATAGATTTTGGTACTGTTCAGATAGCATACCTTAGACAGATTATGAACACGAAAGAAAAAAAATGAACACATCACAAATTGCTACAACGATACTTATATATTAATAATTCTAAAGCAACAAATCTGAAACAAGTCATTTTGATCTGTTCGGTAGCACCAGTGTTAATACGATTCAAGTTAATATTTATTTGACGATAAGAAAATGAATTAGTTTTTAATGGCAATTACCTCGTTTGGAAGAGATATTCTGCTTGGTCGGCGGTCTGTAACCTGAAGACGTGTTGTTTCTTCGTATAATCGGACGCCTTTGTGGCTAACGCGTGGTGAATGCGTATCGCGTTGTGCAAACTATCGTTACGGAAGCCATGCTCGTCTTTGTGCAAATATAATACAAGTTCCCTCAATGTACAATAATACATCTTCCAGCCACGCTTTCCGAACGGCGCTGAAAGGAGTGAAAATACCATTGATACGGCGTTCAAATATTACCTCATTGTCAATGACGTTAATCTGAGTATTTGGAAGAACTGAAAATTAATTCTGCCCTATAAAAGCTTCCAATATAAACTCTGGACGTCAACTGAAGCAATATTAAAGGATCTCATAGCAATGTCTATTAAATAATATCTGAGAATCAGATGTTATTTAATTGAAAATTTCCCGTTTTCAAAAATTCTTTGAATAATTATTTGTATTATTTCAACCTTAATTCGCATACGTGTATCCATAAAATATTATTTGGAATTGCGCGTATTTTAACCATTGACGTGCTTAGAAACAATTACTACCGAATTGTTGAAAGCACAGGGAAAAGGGAATTGCCAGTCTCTAAAGGAATAATATAGAATATATTACTTTTCTTTCCGTTGGGATCGTAGCAGCATTTACGCATAACGTAGCCCTTCTTGAATTCCGTAGCACCCGTAACATTTGGCACGTCGAGAAACGGATTTCCGGTACCAGATAACGCTGGGCCGTCACCCTGTTGAATTGCCTGATTCGCAGTATCATCCCCTTCCTCGTCCCTTAACAATCGACGATACGTGTTACAAAAATCGTCCAACAGAAACACGAACATTCTTAATATTAAACTTACAAGGCCCATTCCAATGGGTACGATTTAATAGCGTTGTAAAGCTGTTTGAGCACCTCCCTAGGAAAATTATCGCCGTCGTTCAGCTCGGAGAGGTTCTCGATAAATTCGTTACACGACATTTTTCTGCCGATATTCTGTCCGTGCAGGTCCGTATTGAGCAGCATTATAGCACAAGTCAAGGTATGAACGGCGTCTAAAATGGAAAAGAAATAATAGACACGAAGGTTTACGAGCGGCCGTTAAAATTGAAAATGAAAAATGCTTATAATGATGTTGTTAAAAGAAGATTAAGAATATTAAACCTTTTTTACACAGCTTTGATTATTCGTGATTTATCGTAAAAGGAACAGGAAAAATAGTTTACATGTGCTCGTACTCTTGCTCCTTTTTATTACAACTTTATATACGATTCACGATGAAGACATTCAGTCTTGCGGGTAACAGTAGGTACATTTGGCATAAACATTTGCGATAATTATACAGAATAGAATTACGTATGTAATAACAAGTGCACGAATTTCACAATTTGTATCATACTTTTGGTCCTCGGCCTACACGGTCAGTACACCGTGGATTTTCTTTGTCCATACGGTGTACGGTCCCATTCCTTTCAACTGTATTCTAGAAGAACGAACAATTACGGAATTGAAATATTTACCCTGAGAATTGAAAGCGCCCGGATTACAATCGAGAAATCTCTTGGAAAAATGTACAAGAACCCTCTCTCTTTCCTGGGTCTCCCCCGTCAAAGAGAACTGGGCAAGGAACTTTCTGAGAGCCACGTCCAGCGTGTCCCGTTCAAAGCTGAAGTATCTCAAGTATTCTTCAGCCACCGCTCTACTAAAGTCGTTGCTGTAAACCACAGAGGATGACCAACATGTTACCACTCCGAGAACAATTGAAAGTATGACGAAACACCGGATAAAGTTTGCAGATTAGATATATCGGGATCAAGCGACGTACTTTTTACTAAGGTGTCTGGAGACGTCCGACTTCTTGAAGCCGTCCAAGGAATACAACCTTTTGGCCAATCGAACAGCCGAAGGGAGGTCCACCGCCTTTGGACTGTAATGGAAGCTGTGAAGACTTTCGATGTCGCTCTCTTCGTCGGCGGACTGCGGCGGGCTGCCGTGTTTGTCCTCGTAATTCCCGCTGTTCAGGGCTTCCTTTTCGTCCTCGCTCTCTTTCAGCTCCTGGTAAAATTCGATAAATATAATGGAAAGCGAAGAGCAACGTTGACGGCTACCTAGGATTTATTCCGCATTTAATATCGACGCGATCGAGCTGCGGTGATACGAATATCCGATTGAAGAAAGCTTAAACCGACCACGCTGGCAGCGGCCATGTTGGAGAACGCGTTAGCACGGTTGCCATCGCCGGGGGGTTAAGATTCAAGTTGTTGCATCAGCGATATTTATCTGGAGAGTCAATGTAGAACCATCGATATCTGAATTGACATGGAGAACAGCTTCTGTCTCAAATTACTTTAGCAATTTTGCGTTTCCACCTCTTAACCCCTTGAGACCTAGATTACGTTGCCGTTACTTTTTTTCATCGCAGCGCGATCGTATCATAACAGAACGTATCGCAACCACAAATCTTTTTTCAAAGAAGCACATACGTGCATACGTAATACGAAAAAGTGTCATTCCGACTGTAAATTCAGAGCAGTATTTTATTTTAAGTGCTACTACAAAGTACCGGCAGGCAATAAAGGATTAATACGTAATCCGTATCGATGCCGTTTCTAATCCCGTCGGCATTTTATTCATTTCCCGTTCGTTTCAATAATTGCTCCCAAATGATTCCTGCTTTGCCGTCACTCTACGTAAAATCTGATCAATCATCTCCTAGTATTGACATCACTAGCAATTTCAATTTCCACGATACAATATGCAATGGACACCCGTTTGTATTAAAACGCACTGCTCAAACGGATTGGAGGATCACACATTGCAGCCATGGTCCCCGTCAAAACAACACGTAATCCCTGGAATTTTGGTGCGGACTATCATAAATCAGCGCATAGTGTCATAAACGTTATTTGCAGTATAATAAAAGGCGCATCGAACACCGTTTATAAGAGAACATTTCGACGCAGGAAGACGTTCAGATTCGGGAGGTTATACCGTAATCCATCGAACGAAGCATCGAAAGTCCTACCTGATACCCAACGAACTCGGGTGTCACGTTTCCACCGCTATTATTCCCAGGCTGCCTTTGCACGATATTCTGCGCGGTGGACGTGGGCACGAGATCCGGAATACCCCTCCGTCGGTTCTGCCTGGGACTCGTATTCCTTCCTGCAACAGCGTCCTTATCCGGCCCCTTCACCTGTATCACTATCCTATGCTCCGACCCGTCCTGCGTCGGTGTGTAAGCGTTAGACGACGACGACACGGCGGTCGTCGACGGCGTCTTCAGTCTCCTTTGGGGTGGCTCGCTGGCGAGTATCGTCGAGTCACTGTCACTCGGATCACTGACCATTATGATATCGCGTGCACTGAGTATGTCGTCGTCGTTGTAGTCGGGACTGGACATGTTGCTGATAGCCTCGGACTGGCTGAGGTCGCCATTGGTGGGATGAAGACCAGAGGACGCGGTTCCGTCGCCGGAGGGGCCCAGGGCTGTCGCGGTGGCGCCCGTGGGTACCGGCGGTGGGAACCTACGGGATCCAGAATTGGAGGACATGACGGAGGACGAGACAGAGGTCGGGGAAGCGGGTGATAGGGATCTTTGAGGGCTAGTACCCCCCGTTGAGGAGCTACTCGACGAGGATTGCGAGGAGCTGCCGTTTTGGCAGCAGGACGTGCGCTCCGAGGCGGACGGCGAGCTGACCGGCGCGTTGTACGTCCAGACGATCCGCTCGCTGGACAAACCTTGCCCGCTGTCCGGCCGTGTGTCCAGCAGGGTGTTTAAGCTGGACGTGACGTCCTCGTCAATGTCAATGTCCACCGCGCTCATCGAAGGATCCTTTTGGAATTGCAAGTGGTCCTCGGAGCGCGAGGTACGAACGAAGCCGCTCGAATAACCGAAACTCGCGGCAGTTTGTTTGCTAGTGTCGGCTTGACCCGGGCACTGGCCACCGTCGCGCTTGCTGATCCCGACGGGCGAGGTGCTGGCCGAGTTCGAACCGGTACACTTGTAGGCACGGTGATGGCCCAGCATCTCGTTGGGACTGGTAGGTACCGAGTTATGATGGTGGTGATTGTGGTGATTATGGTGATGGTGGGTGTGGTGATTGTTGTACCTCAGCGAGTCCACCTTCTTCTGGTGCTTCGGGAGTAGACCGCTGCTTTGCTGCGTGCGCGACAGGTTCAGCATTAGGTCGCCGGTCATCATGTACGCTTCGAACCTAAGGCGAAGCAGAGTGAGAGTCAGACCGGATCGTTCCGTTTGTACATCGGTTTTGTTTATTCTGGATACTGTAGGGTTTCGGGAGCACCGTTGGCGAACGCGCTGAACGCTGCGTTAAATTTATTTAAAGATGGCCGAAATTTCTGTACTTGTGCCGGTCAACATTCTTGGAGTACGGGATATTTCAAACTGCAGAGGAATTTGACGAGTGGTTAACAATTTCAGGTGGGGAAATTAAGAACATATCGAAACGAAATTAATGCCTATCAGTCTCCACGATATTGATATTTGTCCAAGTAAGAAAGTGATCTTAATTTGTTGCACGACGGTGTGCTTTCGTTTGCAAAATATTGTTGAGCTATTTCTTCTTATAGATAGAGATAAATGATCCAGGCGTCTTGAGCAGGAAGATCGGGGCGGCACACCGTTGGCCAGCACTGTACTCGACCCGCCAATTTGTATAAATTATAATTTACTACGTATCGTCTATACTGCTACTCGACATTCGTACAACAGTGACTTCCACTTTTCATCGAATAATATTTGCCTTCATCAATTAAATATTACAGATTGTCATATTCATGCGCATACAAATGAATCCTACTAGAATAATACCAATAACCGGCACAGAAACACTATATTATCAAAAACAAATGTCGAGTTATACCGTCCATCCATTGACACTTTATCCAACAAATATTTAAACTCGCAAACCTGCAATCGTATAGCAAGCATCTGCCTGAACAGTAATCCCTGGTATCGACAAAAAACAAAACACGCCTCCCTCCCTATCGGACCATCGTCGATCAAATTGTTTCTCATTTCTCCAGGACGACCTACCTAGGCGTGTTCTTTTGCCTGGTGAACTTGTCGCCAGAGAGAGGCTCCCACTGGGCCCGTTCTTCCTCCTTGAAACTGTCCAACGGCGGAAGCAGCGTCTCCAGTTCGGACGAGCCAGATGCGTCGCTATAAGAACCATTGCTCCTGGTCGTGTACTGCGTCGCACCGGTTGGTTCCTGGGGCGAACCACCCGGAAGTTCAGGTGTTCCAGGCTTCCTGGACTCCGTGTTCTCACCGTTGCCCGACGACACCGGCCTGGAGTTAATCGCGAGCGTCGTACCCTCGTGGAAGATCTTCGACGAGTCCGTTTCGTCGCAGGCCTGCTGTCCGGGTGACAGCAATCGCCGCACGTGAGCTTTTATTGCCGGATCTGAAGAAACGACGAGGCTATCTTATCTGGTCGCCTTCGATGAAGAGGATTTTATTGGTGAAAGTAATTGTTCTGAACGGTGGCTTTCTCCGGCTCGAAAGGGAATGTGGTTTAGATTGTGGGGCGAGTGAAGAAAATATAAGTGGTCGCTAGGGGCGGTTTAAGGCAAGAAAATTGATGAAGCGATAGGTGTTTGTGATATAAAAAGTGGTACGAATCTTGGAAATTTGTGATTGGAGAATGTAGAGAACTGAGGAATTTGAGAATTTGGAAATTGGCGGTCTAACAAAGATTGGAAAATTTGTGGATCTGTAGATTTGTGACCGAGAATCCTGAAATTCTAGACATCGGGAGCTCGGCCGTTTGGAAATGTTCCGATATTTATGATGCAGGGGATTTTATGTAGCCGTACGAATTGTCGCGTCTATGCCGCGACAATTCCTATCGGGCAGCAGCTAACGTAAACCATCTCAAGGGCTGTGCGTCGCCGTCGGTAAGGGATGATCGGGTGGACGGTCGTCATCCAGATTCGTATATTGGCGTTCGGTGGTAGAGCATTCGTATATTGGTATTCGTTCGTTAGACATCGTATTCATATATCGGCATTCGCATATTGCGCATCGTTGATTAGTAGTTCTGACATATTGTTAATAAAGTATTGTGTTTTACATTCATCGTTTATCGTTCAATCGTTTTCCATCGTTTTCCTTCCAACAGCGTATTGTTCCCATAGTTTTCAGAAGCGGGATTGTTCCCATAATGAAGAATAAATTTCCATATAAGTTTCTCAATGGAGAAATTACAGAGTCCGAGGACTTCGAGCTTCGAAAATTGGGAAATTTAAGCTTACGCAAGGAAGATCGTAGTTTTGTATTTAATATTTTGTTGGGGCACGCAGAGATTCTAGGTAATAGTGAACTGTGGCCCTTCGTTCTGCGCATCTACGTCTTCGCGAGAAGCATTACGTAAGAACGGAAAGAAACGTGCACTGGAGCACGTAGATTGCACAGAACCTTAAATCTTTCTTCAGAACTCTTTTGAACCTCTCTTTAGACATATTTTTCTTACAGAACCGCCAAAAGCTTTAGAATTTTCAGGTTCAGCTCAGGTTCAGCTCAGGTTTGAGCTCGTTCGCAGACTTATCCTACCTTCAAATCGACAGAGGAAAGATGAATTCTTGTTCTACCTTCAAGTACATGGAATTCCAAGCTAGTCGCATTTAACAAGACGTGCAACTCAAAGGTGGGAATTCTCGTAATACCTATTATTCGTTACATTTACAATTGATCGCGATAATATCGAATCACACAGCTTCCAGCTGATACATTGTTTAGTAATGAAATCTTTGAAAGGAAGGAGAGTTGATATTTGGTATAAAGTTTAAGTAGAATAGAAGAATATCTTAACAATTGCAGCGCAATCGATATTTATCTTAAATTAAATGCATCTCGTAACAGTTATGTACGAAAATAAGGTAATTTAAATGTAAATAATATGAACCAAAGAAAGGAACAAATAAATGTAAAAATTTTCAGAGAATCGGAACAAAGCAGAATTGTAACTTAAAGTAGGGGCAACCCTTGTATATCGCGGTACTTAAATAACGCGGTCTTGAAATCTGTTCATTTTATATATTTTTTAAAGTACATTGCACGTACGTCATTGTCGGAATCGCTGCTGCGAAGGGCTTTAACTTTATGCGATGGGCAGAAAATGACGATACGAGCAGCACTCCCATCCCAAGTACATACGAATAAATTAGATCTGATTGTGAGTCTCGAAAACGCGACGATGTAACGCGACATTTTTATGGAGCGAAATATTGCGCGATGCAAGGATTACCTGTATTATATAATGTACATAATCACTTTATACACCGAGAATATTAATTATTCTCATAAGTAATCCGCATACTTTTCCGTTTCAGAAGAGAAAAATATTAATTAATTTACTGCCCTTACACATTCTGCCAGTAATACAAAACCGCTCTCAGTAATATATCCACACAAAACTGTATACATATCTCAAATACAATGCAATCCTAACGTCTACAAGCACTAATATGTACTATGCATATATAAAACCAACAATGGCACACGTATCACCCAACCCTCCGACATTTATCTCCAACGCTCTTAAAGCTGCCGAACTACCATACATAGTATAAAATGAAAAATCACTTTGAATTCCACCAGCCGCCCCTTAGCCCCCCCCCCCCCGGTCACCGAAAAGATCATCGCACACGATGCTAATTCTTCGACCCCTCCTCCGTCGAATATCCACGATTCATTTCCAGCCCCCCCCCCCCCCCAATAAGCACGCTACTTCCAACATTAACCAGCACCAACCCCCCGACAATTCAGAAACCCCAAAGCTCGTCAAAACTTCCGCGAGTTCCACGCCGCGATACGCAGAGCCAAGCCAGTCCGACACGAAGGTAGCTCTCCGCTCGGCAACGCTCGCGTATTTTCAGCGCGTGAAGAAGGCAGCAATCTGGGACAGGTCTTTCGGGCGACGCGCGAAGAGTCCCTGATTAAAAAGCCGCAACACCACCACCACCATCGCCGTCACACCGCTGCTGCCGCTGCTATATCGTTCTCCTCTTCAGCGGCAGAAATTTATTGCCAGCGCGTGGAGCACTTCAAAGCGTCCAGCAACGGGTTGTGGCTGGCGCCAAAGAAAACTTTCCACGCGTCGCCGGTCCATCCGGCTGGAAACGCGGCTGAGGAAGTTCGATTCCCCCGGGGGCGGTGGCTGGCCTGGAACACAATTTACGAGCGGCAGAACTCGCCCTTAAATAATGCAGCCACACGCCCTCCGTCTCGTCCGCGTTGTTCGACGACACTCTATCCTCCTGGACGTTTATTCTGTTCCGGAACAAGCATTCAACGGACCGAGCTCACGATCCATCCAGCGGAAAAACTCAGAGGAGTCTGGCTGTCACGGATGATCTCGGCTGCCGCCTCCACGGAATCGAATGAAATGGACGTTTCTGCGCTACGTGTCCGCTAACGACCATGTTTGAGACTGGGGCGGCTTTGTTTTCGGGAGGTGAAAAGGGAATTAAGTGGGAACATGGTGGGGCTGGATGGAACGCGAGAGGGCTGGCATGCTTTGCATCTTTCGGGGTGGTCGACGAAGGGGCATGGAGCTTGCTGAATTTTTATGAGCCATAGGGCTCGAGAGAGAATTTATTTGTTTGAGTAGGTTTGATTTTATTGCGATTCTTTTTTGGCCAGGTATCTGGATTACAAGGGTATATTACTGGCTAGGGAACATATCGAACTGTCCGTCTCCGATTTTGATGAAACCTGGTGGATATATTGAGCAGGTGAAAATAGGGGACACGTATTGTTTTACCTCAAGAAACCACGAAACTTTTGCTTAAGAAGTTTTCGATATACCATATTTCTGGTGAAACTTCAAGGGGTAGTTTCGCCCCCTAAACTTGCGATTGGGCCACTATAAAAAAATACGTTTCCCTTATTTTCATCTGCTCAATATATCCACCAAGTTTCATCAAATTCAGAGACGGACAGTTCGATATGTTTCCTTGTGAAATATGGAGCTGTGGGTATTGAAATATAGAGATACGTCGGATAATATTCGTTGGGGCGCTGCTGAAGTAGCGTGAATATAGGCATTTTCTTGCAATATCTACAGGAGGAGACTTTCAGGTATTTGGCTGGCTTGAAGGAATCATATGAACTGGTTCAAAAAGAGCAATGAATTTTTCAAATAGGTAAATATTTGATTGTCAATATTGTTTTTCTGTAGTGCTTTAAAACATATTAATTTTTCATATACAGGGTGTTTCCGAAATCGTGGTGCTACCGACAGGGGGTGATTCCTCGCATAAAACTAAGTCGAAAATATGGAATAAAGGTTTTTTTGGGGCTTCATTACCGAGAAAGTTAAGTTAGAAAAATTGTCGTCAAGTGCGCGTGCACTAGTACGATAACTATTGCACGAAAAAAATAACAGCGCATAAAAGACGTGTCCAATCTAGGTTTACCAGTATTGGCTGGCATATTTTTTGATATCATCAATAATTAGAAGGTAATCGAAAGGAATCATGAGCATTCAATCAATTATTTAAATGTTTAAGGGGAGTGGCCATGTTTCCGTTATCCGATCGAGCTCAAATTTTGCGCAGACTATTTTTTACTTAATTGGAGCTATTCAAGAGTAAATAAGAGCCACCCTAATATATTCGACTGTTTTATGCGAGGAATCGCGCCCATGCCGATTGTACCAAGATGTCGGACACACCCTGTATAAGTGTGATATTTCTAATAAAACATCCGCATATCTATGAAAAGATTTGTTTCAACCAAAAAGCAAAGGGTGCTCCAATCTTTTGAACGGGAGTGTACGTAATAAAAAGAAATGTTCATTTTTATAATCAACTATGAAAGTGCTTGATCGAATGCAATTTTTTAGTTGAATAAAGATGAAATAAAAATATTTGGCAAAATCACCTGCTACCAGGGAAGACTGACACCACCTACGTTCTGTTTTTCAAATGGAAATTCTAATCAAATGATGCTGTTGCTTACTGCTGGAGGCCGAGTGTTTGAAATAGAATTTTACTAATGTAATGCCGGACGGAAATAGCTTCACATGCAAATAGCATATATAGTGGATAAAGGTCATCAAATCAATATTGTACAAGCATCTTCTGCAAAGTTGTAAACATAACGAAGTGATGGTAATTCAAGAGATAATTTATGAAAAATTATTCAACGGCGCACTCATCGGCAGATGCGTACCTAATTTGAATATTAAATTACTTGACGCTGCAGAATTTCCAATCATCTCCAATGAAATCATTGAAATGAATATCGTAGTGCTTAACAATCAAATCGACGCTTTATTAATTAGAGGCACCGAACAGCAACAGAATCTTCTTCATAATTGGATTAATATTAAAACGGACGGTCATTCGTTAACAAACAGCGAGACATAAAGAAAAAAGCCGAAAGTAAACGTTAACGTACGGCTCAAATATTTGTTTCCTCTCCAAGATATAAAATAAAACAATTT
Organism: Nomada fucata; assembly: GCA_948146005.1. NCBI lineage: Eukaryota > Metazoa > Arthropoda > Insecta > Hymenoptera > Apidae > Nomada > Nomada fucata. The sequence continues at coordinate 8,947,040 of OX411281.1, forward strand.
ATTTACAATGTTTAATCATCAGCGTATTCCTGTCACTGTTTGCCATAGTTCTGCATTTCCGCCTCAATTCCTTCAACTCCGTTCGAAGGAATATTTGCATACCGGTATCAATTTTGTTACAAATATATACGTTGTAATATAATCCTTCGCTATCGTCGACACTGACACAGTTAAACAGTGTCTCTCTCATTTATCGCTCGACAGGATAATAAAATAAATTCAATGAACATAACACAAAAATTTCACTTTCGCACAAATCTATTATGCGACGATGAAAAAAACTAATCAGACTGGAAATAACTTCCTGTAGGATAAGTGTACTACATATACAATTACCTCTAAACTCACATTCACTCAAGCTCAGTAAATCTGTCGATATTGCCACTGTTCCGTCGAAAATAAATGAATGCAAAGATGAACTAAAAAAAAAGTGTCCACGTTATTCGCACAGTACATACATCCTGCACATACTTCCCGCGACTGAATCAAGTTTCCCGTCGTCGTCTCGCAGACCGTGAGCAATCAATGAGTCATTCTAATAGAAAATCGTTTGTTATCTGAACGCGTCGTTTGATCGTTGGCTCGTGCGCTTAATTACCTGCCCTCGGCACTCTCCCTTTTCTTTTTTTCTCCTCTTCCTTATACATATTGCGTGGTACACGCGTGAACGGCGAACAGCTGGTACTGCATCGATAAACGCGTGGTCGCACAGTGGCGAACAGACGCGCGATCGCGTTTTCTATCGGTTATTATCGCGTAACTCTATTATTACGATCAGGTTCAAGAGCGCCTATATGCGCGTGCAGCAAGTTCTATCATTAGACCGCCGGAGTTCACTCACCGGCTGACGTTCAACGCCTGTTCCTATTGCAAACGGTGAATATAATGGTTGCAAGAAGTTTCTAGCGACGTAGTACTTGCGAGGGCTTCGAAATATATGCCATTCGATTAGTGCGCTGTATAAAAGAAAGAAAAAGGAAATAACAAATGGAAGTTTCAGATGAAATTCACTCTTCAACTCCTTCGTGACGGAGAACGCATGTATGCAACCATAGATATTCGGAAACATGTGCGCTAAATTATTTTAATAAACGTTCCCTATAGCAGTATATTATGTTTGCAATTATTTACATAAATTACACCTTCGTTTTACTTAAATGTTTATACGTAATATTATGGCACGTTAATATTAATGAAAGATAGAAGACCATCTGATGTTGAAGAGGATATGTGGAGGGTCCAGAAGCCAATCAGTATAAGTCCATTAGTACTCAAACCGAGGTAAATAAAGTTTTTGCAGAATACTTGGGAAAAATGACAATGTACTTGTACCGTCATCTATTGCTTACGTATGAAAATAGGGACTTAATTGATTTATCAATTGAAAGCTTTAACAATAAAGAGGTTTTGAACTACGAACTAGTGGTTCAGGGAATGCTGAACTTGCACTGATTGGCTTCTGCGCCCTCCGTACATTAAGGTGATTTATCAAATTGTATTGGCGAGAAATTTTTAAACTTGTTGACAAATTGCAGCAGATGATAAACAATACATTATCAACTAAATAAGTTTTTAACAAACAAAAATTGCAGCAGGTTGTAAACAATACATTATTAACTAAATAAATTTTTAACAAACGCAGTGTTTTATTAACGCCGCTCCAATATCCCCACGACTATACGCGTCAACCTAATAATTCAATTATTATAGAAGTTGCTCAAAACAGCTTACACTTCACTAACCAATCAATCGACCTTCAATCGCTCAATCAACGATTTCCTACTTTCAATATCAAATCGAAAAATAAATCTCCCTACTTATACAGCAAGCAAATTGCATCACGTTGCCCCTAATCAACCCAATGCCCGAGTTACGGTTACCAATTAACATCGTTCGAAAAGTGCAATCGCATGTGCAGACGGGGCATTAGACTCAAAGCTTTGTCACGCCATTTTTCTTTGTGCCTTGCGGCATCGTTCGGTTTCCTCGGGGAGGATTAAACTGTCACGAGCCAACTCGCGCGATTAGCCTGTACGGGGAACACAGACTTTACCGCAAAGACGGCTCGCGACTGAAGGAGGATAAAAAAATAGAAGGGCCGTGGCGAATCAGGCATTGTGGCATCGAATCACCTGGTTGCAGCGAGTAATTAATCAACTACGCGACACGCCGCAATTGGCCTTGCCTTTAGAACCCTCAAGATAGTCTGTTGATTGGAGAACGGCTGCAGTTCTTCCAAGTGTTCGCCATATTAAACGCCCGTTGAAATACTTTTACTGCCTAAATAGACTACGATTGGAAACATTGAAGAGAAATTTCTTTTAACTAACGTTTGATATTTTCCAGAATTATGTATTTGGAGCAACTGTTTTCTCTCAATAATTATCAACTGCTGTGCAAATAATAATTATTTCCATGTAATATCCGAGTTACAGAGACGTTACGTATAAAATAACGGCGAACATTGCTTCTGGTTCTTCTCTTCCTAACCTATTTCTATTGGGCTAAATTAAGCAGTACGTATTCGTTCATATTTAATGCAGCTCTCAAATCGATATGTCGCTTTCACCGCAGCCGCGAATCTCTTTCGTGCACAAGTGAGAAAATCCAATTAGCCAACGTTCGGTCACTGGACGCTGCCGGAGGGAAGCCGATTAGTAAACCGACAATCAATAGTATGTTAACTACGACGGCGAGTATGTAATATTGTGAACGTGCAACGTCCACTTTCATAACGGCGCGGTGCTTCTGTCGATAATCGTTTCGAATCAAATCTTTCCCAGATAAATTATTTTGGAAATTTTCGGGGATATAACAAAAATATGCAGGTAAACCAATTGCAGGTCTCAGTTGCCTATTTGAATCTAAAAATGTACACATTCAGGGAAAAGAGGGGAAATCGTAATCTGTATACATATTTTAAAGTAACCTGAATTCGAGGAGCTAAGGCATAAGAAAATTTCGAAAGCAATAAGATTCAACGATATAAAACAATTTGATAGAATTTTCAGTTAGTTGCAAATAATAATGCTGCTATGAGACACTGTAATCATAAAAATAATAATTGATTCAGGCTATGCACTGTAGCCCTGGTAAGTTCTATAAAACGTTTAAAGCGCGTAACGCGATTTTAAATCGAAATTGGCTAATCACAACTAACCCCGTACGCCCAGTCGAATTCAATTCAAGTTTGCAATTATCATCGATCTCTTTCACTTCGTTCCGCCTGCGAGGAAAAATGATTCAACAACTTATAATCTTAAGAAATAGATCGTACTATCAGTTTGAATTACAGTGACTATACTTTGAATAAACTAGCAACCTTAATTACAGTTTTCATTTTCGAATAAAATTGTGCGTTAATGAGAATATCGTATCATCTTTCCGAAACAAATTCCGCGTCTCGTTCCACAACATTCCGCCATTGCCCGACGTATTCAGATTACGTTATCAACGAAGCCTTTTTCTATCGTCCGTTGAATGGACGTGTCGATCGTACTACGGGGTCATCGGGTTGTTCAAGGGACTTCATTACCAGAGGCAGGTCGGCTGCTAGATGCTCCTTTAACATCGAATGAATTCAAGGTGCGCGTGCACTGATAACGATAATCCGTTGTAAATAGGCTAAACACGACGCCTCTGTACGGCAACGTCGTATCTGGTCCTCTGGTAAGTTCACACAATGACTCTACTCACGCAACCTCAGCCAACCGTTAGCCGATATTACACGTCTGCGTATTTGCAGCTATCGTATTGTACTGGATAACAATTTTCATCGACAGATTACTAGAGGCGCAGAACTATTATTGTAGTGCTGGAAACTCTACTATATTTGTTTCATCAATTGGAAATTAATTGAAGACAAATTTTACCAATAATTTCCCACTATTCTGGCCGCAATGTTTTTATCTATATGTATATTAAAATATTAGTTTGAGAGAAACTGTTAACTTTATAAATACGGACTATGTAAACTTTAAGATGATAATAAACACAATAATACTCGATACAATTTGTTATATTCTTATCTGTACGATTTCATGAACGTTTCAGAATAAAACATATCGTACAACGTACACTGAGATGCAGTTTTGCAAAGGCGCATCACTTTCATAGAATCGCAATGACGTAATACGGTTTGATAAATCAATAGTGGAGTAATTCGATAAGAATAGAACGTTGAAACGCAGTTTAATTGAAGCAACTTAATGGAAATAACATTTGATAGGCAAAACGAAACGTGGAATAAATTTTGCAAATATTAATATCAACGAATCAGCATTGGTATCCTTATCCTGTTATCGTTCATTGCGTTTTTATAATATGTAATATTATACGGGGTGTTCTGTTTAACTTAAGTACCTTAAATATCTTGCTCGCTTTTAACAATAAGACAAAATGTCAGGGGACATCATTATTTGATTCGAAGGGGCCAACATTATGGTAACCCGACATTTCTCCTCTGAATCGGATTTTTAAAAAGTCACCCGTAGTTTTTTTTAAATAAAACTACATATTTTTATCGCCATCAACTAGTAACCGAGATCAAGACCAATCCAATGACCTACGATACCAAGCGCTTCACGGGACCTTGGATGTGGAAAATAGTCTTATCGAAAACAGTACTGAAAGGGTGAAGAACGTTTCAGATTAAATACACCTACATGTATATGGTATATGCATTTCGAAAGTGACAACAACTGAATGAAGTTTGTTTTCTGGAACAAGTGAAACACTGTTTGAGAGCTAACAAAAAGATTATCTAAAGCGAATATAACATGCACGAAACGAATAGACCGTAAGAAAGAATGATCAAACGTATACCCTGCAATGATTCTCAATTAATATAAGGTTCACAATATATGTCGAATTGTGTCACTTTTTCAGATGCCAATTCATTTTATTTTGTTTTATTAGTTAACCAGCAATAACCCCATATCGCAAGAAGAGTTACACATTAAAGTAAATAAGAAATGAATATGTCCTCGAAACATCAATAGTGAGCTAACACTATTTCTACCAAGAGGTGTCAAAGGACAATTTTCCAATTTTATCTTTAAATTATTCTCTAAGTATAATCATTTGTCCACAACTAATTTGATGACGTTTAGTACAAATAGCCGTTAAATTAATTCATCGATATAATTTGCCTCCTGCCCCTCCTGGATCTACAAATATGCAAATGGTATACCTACTTCTACCACAAGGTGTCCTTTGACACCTTAAGGAGTTCATTACAAATTCTAATTTTAAATCATTTTACATATAAATATTAACACCATTTTACTGCATTATATCAAGTATAATCAGCTTAGAGAAGCCCGATTTCTGTTGTAACGGAAAATACAGGTGTTGCTGCATAACTTTAATTTTCCGGCATGTTGGATTTTAGTGAAGATCATTGCAGTGACTAATTCTACAATTTAAATCCTGATTAAATAATCTCTAATAAACATGCATCAATGCAGCAATAAATATATTGCTGAAATTATCTATATTTAACTGATAATTTGAAATTCCGACAGTTTTGTCAATTATTTGCATACAAACGCAAAGGTGTGCAAAGCCGCCTTTTGGTCGAAATATGTATACACAAAATCGTGTTAGAAATAATGTTAATCAAAGTTTTACTATGACCAGAGATGTGTTCAACCACTTCTGATCGTAATTCAAAAATCGCACTTTTTGAGTCGCGCCACTATTGAAATATACCTGCGATATCTTCAAAAATCCAAGTGCCTGTCCTATATGTATATATGTATACAAAGGCTCCAAACAGCCCAAACATGCTATTGCATCCACGAATTCCGTGCGCACTTTCGTCTACGCTGGGCCACTGGACAGGAATGCCCCAACGAACTCCACGAATTCCTGGCGATCGGAAAACCAGCCAAGAAGTCCATCGCCCACGCTGTACCGATTAAGCTTATCGGTGGAACGCAAACACCGCAAGGAACGCGGTCCCTCGATCTTTCTTCGCGATTTCCCCTGTCCGTTCACTTTCTCCGATTAGCCCATACATATTTCACAGCCGAAGAATGTACAGTGGCGGACAGAAGAAAGTTTTAAATTGGCATTCGTGTACGAGTCGCTAAGAAGTTAAACTAAGTTCAGGAAAGTAAAAAGTAGAGAAAATTATTATACCCGCGCATTTTCTTCTTTTAGCATTCTTTAATTTCAATTTATTCGAGATAGATGTATTTTTAAAAACATTTATTGGAAATGAAGAGATTATTTCAATACTAACTGGTATAATTATTATCGAAGAATCAGTTTCAAGCTGTTTTTTCTTCTTTTTTTTTTACTATAGCAGGACGAACTTGAATATTTGATACAGCCCCGACAAGTTTGGGCGACGATTATATATACGAAATAAAATACTTCAGAGGTGCCCGTTTTTTAGAACACAACGTTGCACAGTTTTTCGATTAAAGCTATTCTATTGCCGGAAAAACGGGAAACAATTCGCTGCGGGTCTCGGAGAGGAGTACAAAAGCCGTCAAAGGGTATAGAAGACGAATCCAATAGGCACCTGTTATTGGAACAAATTTATTGCCAAATGAAAACTGCCCGAACTTATTGAACGGACCCGACACGTCTGACGATAAAAAAACAGATCACTGTATTTTCGAATTTCACATGTGAAACTGCAGAAAATATATGGTTATGCTGGAAATTTATTGGCAGATATTTGCAAAACCCATTCGCGTTTGTAACGTCACTACAATTTCTGTTGTACCTTGAATTTGCTTAGACATTTCGTAGTGAGTAGTGAGTGGTCTCGGTGGTTTGATTGTAATTAGTTTGAATGTGGAAATCCTTTGAAACAGCGTACGGTAAAATTAGTGCACTGATGAGTACAGTATGGCGTAGCAAAGGAGTATCAGGGTTGTATGGTGGTTACTAGAGTGGTTGTAGGAAGGTTGTTTAAGGTGATCTGACGACACATTGATGAACTTGCATGCAAACGTGAATATTTTACATGTGATGAATTTCTGGCTTGAAGTTGCTGCTGATAAATACGGGAGAAATTTTATTGGACTTTTTGGAAGAAAAGAAAAAAGGGGAAAAGGGAGAAAAGTAGTGTGAAGAAATGAAAAATTCAAGAACCGAGGGAAACGTTTGTAGAAAAGGCATAGTCCTATAAAGATTATAAAATGCAATACAAATTAGTCTTGATAAAATTTTCCTGGGGCAGAAATTGCGGAAGCAATTAAATAATAATCTTAATTACATAATAATAATATTACCAGAAACTATGAAAACCAAAATCTCTGTGGCAGCAAAATTTATAAATTAACAGTGCGTGTATGTGTGGCACATAAATAATATTCATGCACATATATTTGTAAAACAATTACCAAAAGAGGTAATTTTTAACTCTGCTTTTATTGACGCAAAGCTGCCACTAAAATGTATTTCAGCGCCGACACGATTTCAGCTTGACTGTCCCAGTTTACACTCTATTAATGGCACCATTCTAGTTTGAATCTTTAACGATACTTTAACGATATTTGTACAAGCATAAAGACATCGTTAATATCTAGAAACCTTATTTTAATCTCCAAGAGAAACTCTTGTCGTCGTAAAACTGCATCGTAAATCCTAGAAAGAAGTAATATTTTCGTTCCAGCGACGCGGCTCTTAATTGAAGCGTGCATCTAAGGTATTGCAGGAATTTCCATTGATAAAACAATGAACTTTAACATCAAAGCGTTACCGAGTTCAACAACTTGGAACTAAGAAATACTTGGCGTTAAACTGGGAGCTCGTTCATCAGAAGGGAGGATTAACCCCGTTCCACGATACTAACGATAATAACAAGCTAAATCTTATTGCAAACTGCGTCTACACCATTTGGGCTCAATAATTAATCTGGCTGCCTTCGTCGAAATACAGATGGGTTCTTCCATATATTCATTACCTTGATTATCGTGACTGTTATCGTATCTTTCGTATTGCGAATTTCTGAAGCAAACATTCCTTGAATCGTTAAAGATGCTATATATCTATTTAAATATTCTTTAAATTTACATTCGAATTTAATCTGAATTGACTAGAATGTGAATATTTATTGATCGCTTCAATTCGTGTGTTCATTAATTTCGTCCTTGCCAATTGGATTTAGTTGCGAATGCTCATAATAGGTACACATAAATATTTGGATGAAGCACATATTATATTTTCTAGCAGAGAACATAGAAAGACTGTTCAGTGAAATAATTTTGCATAGCATATACTGATATATTTCACAATTTCGCGTGCATGTAGGTGCATGTAATTTTAATTAAACAAATTTCATAGTTACTACGAAAATTGGATTTCTCTGAAAATTGGAAGAATCGCTCAAAAAAAAAATCTTTTCATCCTTCCCGTATGTTTTCTACCCATATATTAATTTAAATCCGGAATATTCGCGCATTTATATATCGTCTATTATCAGCTTAAAAAATTCCATAAAAAGACTGCATTTGAAAGGAGAAAATTGCGCCAGTATACCCAGCAGCTTAAATTCAACCGTTTCAGCCAAAGAACACCATTATAATAACTGTCCAGTTAATCCTACAAAACCCCACGGAACCTACCCAATAACAGCCATCATCATTATTCCAATATTCGCCAACAAGGATTCAGAAAGCCAGTCTGTTTTCTCCTCTTTCTTACCAAGCTCAACAAGCCCGGCTTCCAGCCGACTCAATGGCGGTCTTTACGCGAATAAAGGAGTTTTCAGACGCACTTCACTTACCCCTTCGCAGCTTCAGCGTGACAGGGTCCGACGAGAGCCGCAGACATTTCAGCACTGAAACACAAAACGACGGAACACCGTCAGAAAAAAGGCGTGTGCAAAAGGAATCGTTCTGCAAAACAGAGACGAAAGGAGATGAGCCGAGCTGTCGCGTGTGTTCCGCGAACGAAAACGAACGTTCTCTGTTCCACGGTATCGCGAAAGCGGTTTGCCCGCTGCTCGTATTTTGGAGAGAGGTTAATCGAATCGAACGAAGGTCGGTTTCGAGATGAGTAAAATGGAAAATTCAGCTGGATAAGTTAATGGGATGGGGCACCGAGAGGTTTGACTGAAAGAAACGGCAGGGTTGTACATTTTGGGCGATGAAGGTGGTCCCGCAGAACCGGGCCGGTTTAATTAAACGTTAAGTCAATCGTGCTCCTGTTAGCGATATACGAGGGCTGCTCGTACTCATATATTGCTCGTATCGTATATATAAATATTTCTGGAATATACAACTTGATTGACTGTGCGGACGAAAGTAGCTTTGAAAGGTAAGCAATACAAAGCGACAACACAATTTGTATACAAAAGGAAAGCGTAGAATATCTGCATCATATAGAGTGGATGGATATTCACAGAATCGACGAATGCTACAAATATGATATAAAATGTCTATTATAGAAGTCACTGATACTGATGTATACATATAGATACCAATTTTGAACTTTCTTTTATGCGCCAATGTATACTTAATTGCTCTGTACATAGACGGAAAGCTTAAACTAGAATACGATGTTTCTTTTCTGCTAGATAGTATTGTGAATATGCACATAGAATTTATGATATGTAAATTTTTACGAGACTCGATGTTGTAAAAAGCAGCAATCAGCTGTTGCATTCTGAAATTAAGGACGAAGACGTTGCTCACCCTTGTTATAACGAATTAACGTATTTAAAGATTAAAGAGTAGGTTTACAATTAACTGCAATTAATGCTACATACCAGTTGTATATAATAGCTATAATAGAACATCAGTTTAATAAAGAAAGTCGCCGTTCATACTTTTTTCCAGAAAAATCCTATTACCTTAAAACCTAACCCAAACCTACCCATACCTTTCCTATTTCTCTATACAACAAAACATTAAAACAGCAATAAAACCGAGCACGATAAAAATCAACCATCAAATCCCCGTCGGCTCGAAAATTTCTCAATGATCATCCAACAACGAAACCAGCCTGCGCGACCCGAATAATAAATCAAACTTCTCGCCGGGGATTCAACAGAATCTCACCATAAGTTATTGCAAAATCGTTCGATAAAGGTACCGGCATCGTGTCAACTTGCTCGACGCTGCAGAATACTTTTTTAAGTAAAGCAAAGAAAATAAAAACATCTCGAAGTTCAGAACAAATTGTCCCATCCCCAAAGACCGCCGAGCGAACTTTTCGACGAGTTTCCGCGCTGACGTCTCCCCATTTCGGCCAACGACGACCCAAGTTTACCAATTATATCCGCGGAACGCAAACGCACCTGGTCATGGAGAGTAGACGCGGTTCACGATTCACGGTTCACGGTTCACGGTTCACGGAACTGAAATATTGCTTCGTGTCTGTCCGAGATGTCAGCTTGTCAAATTAAACGGGAGCCAGGGGAAATACGGGGCCGGCCGATATTTCGCTGCCTCGGCTGTTTTACGTTCGGCTACACGATTTCCTTTCCGCTACTTCTACGAGGCTCGTAGCCATCGTAAAGCGAGCACCGCGCATGGCTGGTGTTTTGTTTCTGGTTGAAAGAGTATTACGTCGAAAGACGTTTTGGAAATTTTTGCTTCTATGCCAGACCCTTAGTGTACCAGAAGGTACCCGAGTTCTCGGCTGTCAGAATATTCAGAATAGTCAGAATAACACTCCGGGTTATATGTACCTATAGATGGCCTTATACATAGGATTCAGGTTTCTTTTCCTTTCGCGAAAAAATCTACGAAAATTTTTTCATTTTACCTCGATATTATAATTTGACATGTGTTTACTTATTCAAAAGTATATTTTTCACATGGATATCTATTAATTCTCGTTGTTTCTACATGTTAGATGTCTTATGACATAATTAAAATTTGTTTAAGAGGAACTTAGGAAATAATTTACCCTTTATATTCTATAACGAAATCAATTTCATTTCGTAGTTGGACTAATCTAAATGGCTATTAAAAACCGATGTAGAAAAATCATGGGAAAAACTGATAATAATTAATAGGCATTAGTATCTTAACAAGATAATAGGCGCAGTCGAAACACTTTCATTCGCCCAATATTCGTTTGGTTTGATGCTTTTGTTAACTCGCGTTTATGATGTGTAATTGGAATATTCGATTGAAAGGATGATACATATTAATTGAAGGTTGGTCGTTTAAATAAGTTTGATCACTCTGATAATCGAAACAAAAACTTTAGAGTAATAGGTACAAACTGCCCTACATTTGTGTTTGTTACGAGGTAATCGAATTTTCAAGTGTTTTATGTATTTTATATCGTGCTTGATATTCTCATAAAGTTATTTGAACAAGCGTGATTATTATATTGCTGTAGTTGACGATAATAGTAGCAAACATAAGAAGAGAGATTAAGATATTTCGAGGCCTTGCCTTTATCACAAGGAAAATTGTAATTTAAGGTGAAAGCACGTGACAGTATAAGTATATATATAATAAAATACCATAAAAGTAAGGTCTACAATTCGTTACGCAACATGTGCATTAAAAAAAGAAGAATAACAAGTAAAAGCTGTTTGTATATCATTCGATACAGGTATTATATGTATATACACAAGCTTTAAAATAATCTTTGAAAACACAATACAATATTACCTAAATTTTTCAAGTTTGCATTTATAATTTATAGCTTTCAAAGTAAGTCTCATTCGATAAATCATACTATCAAGCTATTTTTAACTTCGTTACGATAAAGTTATAGAAATATAATTTATTTCTGTAAAAAACCAACTTTTCTACAGACGTCAAAAATTGAAATGGCCTGCACATTTATTGTTAAAAAGTAATAATTAAACGTAGAATTTGGAACTCGTGAAAACAAAAGTACATATTATACGAGTGAACAATTTATACTGTACTGTACACATATTGTATTAATATGAACCAATATCTCGGTACTTGATCAGATAGGAAATAAAAAATATATGTACGCTGGAAATTTTATTCGCATATACGTTGAATTGACTCTATTTTACAAATATGCTACAAAGAAAGCAACCGTACCTTTTAATTCCATCAAGAACCGTATCAAAATATGGGATCAAACTTTTACCTGTGCAGATGAAACATGACTTTCGCACACCTATCGCGATTTGTACTTCATGTAAACAGCTATGTATGAAAAATATTCTGATCTCCAAGAGAAATCACTTTGGATACGAACGACACTTCTTCTTCCTTCAATCGTGAATAAAAGTAGAAAACACAACCGAACTAGACACACGTGAATGAATAGGCGCTTTAAATTTGCTATACATATATGTATGGTAATAAATACATATTATTTACAATATGTAAAGTAAAAATGGCATTTATGCTATCAATTTATAACAACTTTCTATCCAACCACTAAAATAATTAACAGACGCAGTAGTTAATTATTAATCTTCCTATACAAACAAAGTTTCACTTTCAACATACATATAGTACATAATATTGTACAGTAATTCTTCTCTTACATAATATTGTACAGTAATTCTTCTCTTGGCGCTCACCACGATCTCGACCGAGCATGCTTACGAGTTATCCCCACCACTGAAGGGGCCCCTCTAGTTCCGAGTCGACGGAGTAATTCGGCACCTTTTGATTAGCCGACACGTCGCGGCCGCGTTTAACCATTAAAAGATTAAATGCTTCGTATCGGTGAGGCAACACTAATGCAGCGGCGTAACTTTTTTATTGTTACTTATATCGCTATAATTTTGTTTTTTGAATTATTGCTGAGATTGTGGTGATTAAAATGAGACCAAACACGATAGAATTTGGATTATATTTACTTACTTACTTACTTACTTACTTACTTACAAGGATCCTTACAAGAAAAGCTTGCGAACGGTCGTGCTCAGTTTTGACTATAACTTTTCGGGCTTAGAGAATAGTCCAAATCTAAACATATATTCCAACATATATTCCAATAACATATATTCCAATATATATCAACTCGAGAATCAAGTGGATCAAATTCGTCGCAATGCCTTCCCGGCCCGCGAAGTTCGCTTCGTTCTCCCTCGAGGAACCGATGGTCGCGGCTACTGAAAGCCTTTTTATATTTGAGACGGGCCGCCTTAACGTTGCTCGAGGGAGGACGAAGCGAACTTTGCGCGCCGAGAAGGCATTGCGACGAATTTGATACACCTGATTCTCGAGTGTGGGCACGGCCGACGGCTCTGTTTTTTCGGCGCTTCTACCATACCACACGTTTCGTTATTTTATGCAATTGCCGCTGATGATTTCAGTTTTGCATGTGGCATTTCATTATTATGTGCTTGCATGGGCCTCTAGAAAAATATAAAACCGTACTAATAAATGTAAGAGATTTCGGCTGCGAGCGCCGTAGTTGGGCATCTGGGTTACGTCAGCGCGGGACCCGATAGCGCACGTACCCATAGGACACCGTAGGCTGAAGGGAACTACGCGAGCGAGGCCCTTGAAGCCATGGCGCCTGGAAAAACCCCGACAACGGGTCCTTTTTGGCGATCACGATGCAGCATGGCATTCTTGCATCGATCGTTGAACGAAGGAGTCGTATTTACAAAATAACAGTGTGCAAACGGCGTATAACTTGTTGAGACCGTGTAAATAGATCTGTCTCATCTTTTTACACGCTACTACATCCTCCTACGTTCTAGTATTGCTTTGTATAATTTTTGTGAATAATAAAGAGAAGGAATAATAGTTTTCACGTCTTACATAAATGCGCATCTTACCTTGAAGAGGCCTATTGGAATATATGTTTAGATTTGGACTATTCTCTAAGCCCGTAAAGTTATAGTAAAAACTGAGCACGACCGTTCGCAAGCTTTTCTTGTAAGGATCCTTGTAAGTAAGTAAGTAAGTAAATATAATCCAAATTCTATCGTGTTTGGTCTCATTTTAATCACCACAATCTCAGCAATAATTCAAAACAAAAATTATAGCGATATAAGTAACAATAAAAAAGTTACGCCGTTGCATTAGTGTTGCCTCATTCCTCTGTTTATTTCGCTCGCGGTCCCTTCCTGTGCCCGCCGATATCGGTGTCTCCACAGTGGCCGCGCTCTGACAGTTCCGCCGAAATTTCTACGAACCCAAAGTTCGACAAAATTCTCTTGGCGCTTACGGCCGATCCGGAATAGTAAGCGCCAAGCGAAGAACTACTGTACATGGTAAATCAAGCTCCAAATAAACGGTATATTGCAAGGTGTAATTGATTCGACTTCATCCAATAAATTACTAAATTGTACGACTTGCACAACAGAATACGTACAATGTAGGAAGATCAGGATTGATTAAAAGATTAAACCACCGTATCAGTCGACAATACAATATTATATCTCATTGATAGAACAAGTTGAAGAACACAATCACTCCTTCGTTTTTCATCAAATAAATTTCGGTCCATCATGCTTCGCGTAAAGCAAGTTCCAAAAAATTGACGTCAAATGCTCCAGGGCTGACTGTATTGTCAACATCAAATTAAACAGTAGTTTCATTTGAGATATCAGCGACGACCACTTACCGCCGGCAAAGCAGTCAATCAAGTAGTGCCTCCATTTCGCGTGCACATTGCGAATCCAGTATCGCGTTATAAAATTCGCCTTAATCGACCCACATTTCCAGATGTGCGTCACCATTAAAAAAATCTAGGAGTAACCCTTTCGCTTCGGTGTATAAAACAGTACAGATATTATTAATATTTAAGAGATATTGTTATGTACCTTGTTAATTGCCCAAAGTATAATTTACAGAGAGAACTGCGCTAATCAAAATGTTACGCAGAATTTTTATATAAATTTTTAGTTGACACTCGAGGAATATCTGAGGATGTACACATATAAGCTCTCTATAGCGAAAGCGTTAATACACACTGAGACGAGTACAGATTTTCTCAGAAGAATAAAACATTTTAAGACAAATGCCGAGGGATTTCACCAAGCGAATAACTATTATGTACTATTATTAGTCCCTATACTATTATAATAATTACAATATTAATTTGAATAAAAGAGAATGTCTGTCCATATGTTCCCTGGTAACTCTTAAATCCTTTTTTATTAATCTGAATTAAAGTTTCCACAAATATAGCAAATACAGATTACCATCAAATCTGGACATCTGATCCCCCTTTTCTTAATTTCATCCCTTTGATATATTATGTAACAGTGTAAGTTTAATGCAATGTTTCTCATAGAAGCAGGAATCAATTTTGAAAATCGTCATTTAACAAAAGAAAATCATACACTGTATGAGTTTATAAATTAGTATATGCGTTATTATTTGAGGTACAAATTTCCACGAATGTTACCGTTCTAAACTTGAACATCCAAGCCAATGGTAAATAGTTTAAGCTGATAGTCTATAAAACCAAAAAACAAAATGCTTAACTTCTGGACAATAGCGTACGAAATCAGGAGAACGATCGTGGTAAGCGAGAAATTCATTGAACGAAATTGCCCAGAAACGAGAATCCTCGTGGAAGAAGGAAACTTTAACAAACTCGATTGCTTATAAGCGAAACTTTTTCTGTCCCCTTGCCCGCACCCCCGCGCTAGAAGTGATTCACTGACACTCTTTACGGAACTGTCCCCTGAAATTACTTGTAACTTTGAGCCTGGCTTGTCCGTAATTTCGTTTGACTGCCTTCGCCTTGTAGACCAGTCGGATGAAATTTCTTTCTGCGATGTCGTGTAAATTTTGTTCTCCTTTTTTGTTATAGAATCCCGAATGATCAATTGCGAGGCACTTTCTGTTTCCCAGTTCGAATTACGAGTGCACGAAAGTTGCTCACTTCGATGAACAAGCATAATAATTATTTGAAAATTGTTGTATCGAATTTGTCGATGCACTTAACTTTTATGTTTCGTTATTAAATATATGCAACTTTATAGAACACTTTGTTGAAACGCAAGCGAGGCCAGTATTCTTATCACGAAAATGTTGAAGTAACTTGCAATGGAATAAAGTTAAAACGAAGAATAAACGACAAACAATTTTCAGAAAAGAATTCTAAATCCAGCACAAACTTAATCACATTTACATAACTCACTACTCGATGCTCGATAACTGTTAATCATTAAAGAAGACTCGATATGTAAATGAGAAAAACTTAAGCTAGTTCTATTTCTCTTCAAGTTTATCGTATTTGATTGGAACTACATATGTAGTTATCCAGTCTGAAACATTTCCATGAATAAATCGTGTTTGCGTGATGGGTCGTTAATACGTCAAACACTTGACGTATTAAAAGGTTAAACTGAACGCAACCACGTAGATTTGTTTTCCTTTTGGTAACAACTGATCACAATGGAATAGACTGTTCACTTACATATGCGATTTTCCTCCGTGTTATCTAATTCAATTTCTATAGCCATCCCATGTGTCAGATGAAATCCCCCGAATTTTACGAAAGCGTTAAATATCACGCGGAAAATACGAAACGGTACCGACGATGCGACCAGCGTGAAACGAACATCGATACATTTTTATCGAAATTCAACGTACGAACCTATGTACCTAGAATCTCTTCGTGTAATCTCGCCCTTATTGTGCGCGTTGATGATATACAATACATGTATGTATGAAATGTATGTATGTACTTATATGGGATTCACTGAAAACGTCGAATCGATTCTCATACGTTCGAAGCGAACGTTTTCTCCGAGGTCACCTTGCTGTATTTTTCTGCATAATGATATGCAACGAAGATTTCAATCATCGAAAGAAAATCTTGCAATTCCTTTGAGAGAGAGGAAAATTTGTTTGAGATAAGAATTTATTTGCTTTGGTGCGAGACAAAATAGACGTGGAAAGATTATATGCAATTAGGGGTAAGTAAATAATAATAGTGTTTTTTTTATATATTTGGAATTTTTTAATCATTAGGTAATGAAAATAATTGCAAGTTCAAACATTTAATTGCACATAATTCACAGGACCCAAACTCTTGCCCTATCGCATTTTAATAAAACAAAAAATATCTTTGACCAACAAATTGTTCACTCCAGCCCTAAAAATTACACTATTCACAATTTAGGATATAACATAGTATAAAATGAACCAGTTTAACTTGAAATAACAAATTTATACAGTATGTATACGTAATTCCTGTTTGCACTTTATCTTATGTGTAAACACTCAAGCTAAACAAAATTAACCAAACATCTCTGATACTCATTTCAACCACCAATAAAATATTATAAACTGGAACTTAATTACAAAAAAATGTATTCAGTCAAACTCGTTCAGAACAATTCCATATAAATCTTTTACCTAGATAGGACTGATGGTTATCACGTCTCTTCTGATCTAAAAGCATTTGGTTTCTCGCAGATTTCCAACCAATTTCACGGTACCTTCCATCGCGCGACTTCCGCCGGAAATCACCTTATAAATATCTCCATGCTCGCGCATTTCTTATGGAGGATCTATCGTTCGAGGGATATTCTAATAAATTCCGATAAAATAGCAGTGTTCCTTCTTTTTTTCGTGAATTATCGCTGTCTCAGCGCGAAACACGCTGCAAGCGCGAGCCGTGAATCTTCATTTCGAAGTGACGCGTTTTTCCCGTTGTTTTATGACGAACGCGACGTACTTCCGGAAAACGTACACACTCGAACCCGAGTTTCAGTGATCTTCAGAATGCGAACAATCGAAGGATTGCAACTTTGGTACCTGGCCCCAACTTTCACTCGAACGGATCTCTTTTTTCCATCGTAATTCTCCAGCCGATCGAAATGTGGCAATTAACGAGCAGAAAAGGTTAATCGAATTGACCTTTCGTGGTCGCGTTTGTGCTCGGGGAAAATATATTTTGGAGAAAGTCCGATGAAGATCTGAAATAATTTTCTATGTGCAGCTGAAGGTTATTGCAGTGAATTTTAGTGGAACTTGAAGAAAGCACGACGTTTGTTCATCTCAGAACGATTTTTCATATAATTAAATTCATAATTAAATTTTTGATACAGTCAGTTAACAATTGAATAATTTAATTGAATATATTACGAGAAATAGAACATACGCACATAATATTCTATACATTTTCATGTTTCATTGAATTTATTATTATTTATTAATTCCACTAGAAATTGATTGCGGTTTAAATTAAAATTTCGTTCGAACTAGAATTTTAAAAAACTTTAGATTTTTGTTCGATTAGAATATATTTAAACTGATACGATTAATGGAAAACTAATGATCAAATACTTTCTGGAAAAGCCGCGTTCGCTGAATAAATTGTTCCGTCTAAAATGTTGGTCCTTCGGGTAGCAAGTTAACTGTTCTTTCCCCGTTAAGGAGTTAAGTCCATAAAGGGGAACAACGAAAATCGTTTACAACCTCTAACACCTATAAATTAACTCTTCCCGCGAAAAAAGGAAGCAAGGCGGAAAAGAAACAAATGGTCTCAGATGACTGCACAATTGCCATGATCACTCACAGGGGGAAACTAGTATTCTTGCGATCGTTCGATATGCGACGTCGCTGATAAAAGGGTGATACTTTTTAAACAGTGGCTGGGCAAAAAGGAGAACTCGAGGGAGGAAAAAAGAGGAGGGAGGGTGAGAGAGAGACAGGAGAAAAAAAAGAACAAGTGCACTCCGTCGAATGTGCATTATATCGCGAGAGAGAAGCTAAAGCAGGTCGGTCTTCTTACCTTCTTTAGTGCTGAATCGGTTGACATCGACTTCGTTCACCCTGAGTATGACGTCACCGGCCTCGACCTGCAAAACCAACAGACACCGTTTCTATGAGAACGCATTCTGCAGAAGGATCAATTGGTCAGGGATGACGAATTGCCGTGTAGAGTTAATTCAAGTGGTCGGCCAATCGAGAACGGAACCACCATTATGCAAATGATCTCGTCGTTACCAGTACGCTTGCAGTTCTTTTTATACTATTTCTTTTTTTTTTTTTTGATGGGACCACGGTGCTGAATTTTATCTAGGTTATTTTTTTTAGAGAACAAATATCTTACGTGGACATCACAAGGATGAGGATGCGCTTAATCATTTTTTTTCATAAAAGTCTTTGGACAATATTAAATTGTATAAAGTGTATAATGTATTTATTTATTTATTAGTATATGCAACAATAACGGCTGTTTCATAGGATAATGTGTTACATTCGTAGTGTTCGTATAGTGGAAAAAAAGAGAATATATTCGTGGATCTTAAGGAAACTGCATTTGGCGCGACTGCTCGAGAAACTTTGTGAATGAATTTATGCATGTATCTGAGAATTCGGAATTTTGATGGTGAGGAGAAATTTCGAATTGGAAGAGAAATAAAAGGTAGAATTAAATGGTTCTAAACATTTCACGTTAGTGTATTGATTTTACACGGTCCATTACACTTGTCTATTTTATTTGCAGAAGAAAATCGCCAAACTCTCTTTCTGAGTGAGAAGCAACAGTTGCGCAAAAAATATATAATAGAGCGATGCACAAATAGATCGCTTGTTCCCTTTTATCCATTTTTGAGGTACGTTATATAAGTGTTAATAATTGTCTGAACACTTAAATACATTTCACGAAACTGTATTTGTATTTGTATTTCATAAAAGAAAAGTTTAACGAGAAGTTAATGGAATTTTCACCCGAAAAATTTTCGACGATTTATACTTCCAAACACATTGGTTATATTATATTGTGCATTATATTTTACTCGCAATACTCTTCCAAAATAACGGGAAAATAAATATTATATTATTCAACAGTGCGTGCAATTGAAATACTTTAACTGATTGGAACTTTCACATTAATGTAATACTTATAATGTCCCAATTGTATCTCATTAATAATTGCATCCAAGATTTCATTAATTGAATGTAATAACAATGACACGTATCTTCTCATAAAATACACGTCTGCGGGTTTTTTTATGCCCATAGCAACATTTGCTATCTTTGTTTCAATAAATTGCTGCTTAAATCTGTTTCACTATACTATTCCCACGTTTATGTAACGCCGCGTAATCTTCCAAATCATCACCTGTACGGAACGACCAAGGAAACGAACTAACTTTACGTAACTGTGGGAGCTCTGGTAACTATCAGAGAATTCAGCAACCACTATTCACCGGATTATAATCCGGAATAAGGAATATTAATAGCCATATCTGCAACGACTACCAAAAACCGAGGAAATTATAATATTAGATTTGAGGCGAAGTGTTTCAGTACATTCGGGAATCCTTTCAGAAATATTTAGAAGTCATAGTTTAAAATACTACTGCTGTTTATTCTAATATTTCTTTCGTAGCGTCAATAATAATGCTAATAGAAACACATTTTAGTACTGTACAACTGTAAGAAGGAGTATTTTCTCTACTGAACTGTTTAGGTGTACAAAATTTTTGTGCAATAGCTTGTCCAAAATCTTCAATGCTATACTTTTAAACAATATGTACTATTGTCTCGTAACTGTGGCACGCGATTCTTCCCTTCTATTAATTAATCAATTATGAATAGACTTTTAGTCCCGTTGCAGTAAAAACTAAAAATATATTCATTTCTGCTCAACTGTTCAGCAGATTCTATAAAATGAAACAAGATGTTCCACAGGATCGAAGCAATTTTCTTTCCGCTACATCTTTCTTGCATTAATCAAATCTCCTGTATTGATTAAATGAATGCGAGTAACAGTTACAAATGAAAGCCAAGGAACGTATTTCACCCGAAGCTCCCCCAAAATCCAAGTTTCCACATAATCGTCCCCCTATTTCTTCCATTCGCTGTTTCACCAATTTTCCACTACCTGCCTCTGAGGAAATAGCCGTACAACCGGGAACGAAAATGTTTACAAGAAGCCATCCGTCATGAGCAGAAATACAGATAAGATGAAAAGCAAGTGGAAGGTCTATTAGCACGGTAAAATCCTGTCCTCTGGTTAGACAGATAGAGCAGCAGCTGACACGTGCAATGAAATCGCGATTGCCGTGAGTAATTGGTAAGACGAGGGAGAAAACGTTCCGCGTCTATTTATATGAAGCCCAATAGATGTTTTCTTTATTATTATTATTGCATTATCCACGTTGCATTACCAGCACTCATATCGTCATTATGAACGATATACGCTTTAAAATCTGGCGAAGTAATGAATATTTATACTTCTCAATAGCTTGGGAAGATTCCTTTTTTTACAGTTTATGGACACAGTCGATTACGTGATTACGTGTTATGACGATGGCTGATTGAATATATTTAGTACAAACAGAAAGTAAGTGTTATATGTGTCACTTGTAGCGTAAAATTATTATACCCGATCAAAATTTAGAGCATGTGCATTCGTTACCAGAATTATTTCAATTTTATGCGACAGAGTATTTATAAAATAACAATTCAAGTAATCGGAATTTCATTGCAACTTACAGAATTCAGCAATTCCTTCAATGCACTTATCGAAACAGTCTACTTAAAAAGAACTGCAATATTGTTGCTCAGTATTGTATTTACCACAGACACTAGCTCCACGAAATATCTTTTCGCCCTTAGCTACTCGCTGATAACCCCAACTCCTGCGCAAACACGATAAACCCACAGTTTCAATACCACTCAATCTCAAACTTACAATTTCGAACGAAACACCACTTCATCCACGAAATTCCACGTTAATCAGCGACACGATAAAACCAGGCGTCCCGGCTTATTGCACTTCCATTCGATCATCGGGTTCACAACTCACAATCGGTTCTCGAGAAAAAAATTCCACGAAACAAGAGATTCACCGGACGAGATGCGCCACTACAATCTGAAGACGCCGAGATAAACTTGCCGTGTTCAAACGGCTGCCAATAAACCACGTCAATCACCAGCAAAGTAAGCCAACGACAACG
The DNA here is from genome assembly GCA_948146005.1 of Nomada fucata. Taxonomy (NCBI): domain Eukaryota; kingdom Metazoa; phylum Arthropoda; class Insecta; order Hymenoptera; family Apidae; genus Nomada; species Nomada fucata. Next base: position 8,968,845 of record OX411281.1, read on the forward strand.
GAGGCAGCGAGACCGAGCGCAATCTCGCGCATTTATCACGAAAGGCTTCGTGATTCTACTGAAAACACCACCGGCCCAACGGGCCAAACGGGGCAAACGGGGCAAACGGGGCACACGTAACTTGAACGTTGCACCGTGCCTTGCGCTAACAATAAGTAGAACTGCTGCAACGAGACGCGTGCATCCAGAGCTTGTGCGACCGTCTCGCGCTATTGTTTCGATGCACGGCCGCTTAGTCGCGTCATACTTCCACGCGAAACATTGTCCTCCTCTGAACGGAACAGGTAAATGTTCCGAATGTACCGTGTGTTTCCCGTGGACCTTGCCCGGGGCCTCTATTGGTCGTCCTGGTGATAAATTTCGTGGGTGACGTAAAACGATTCTCCCCTTCGTCCGGAAACGAAGCGCAGGATTTTATTTTCTCAAGATAATAAAGAAATTATTGATTTTTTAAATTGAATTGCCGCCGTGGAGGCCATTCGCCCGATATTCTATTCCATATATAACCCTATAATGCGTACTTTATGAATCTATACTAAATTTACAATTTTTATTTATAAACCTGTGTTTTCTATCAAAATTACTTCTTGCGTGAATTTTTGGACCCCCTTTACCTACGAATGCGTACTATTTCATGTTACAACCTAGGACCTAGGCGGTGTAACTCGCCAAGTACAGACCCATCTTACTACCTCTGTTAGCAAGACACTTATAAGAACGCTAAAACAGTTTTGCTCTAGCGTGGTATATTTTATATATATGTATAAACGTAATTAGAAGACGAAAGTAAGGTTACTGTTGAAGTGTCTCAGCGTTCTTATAAATGTCTTATATATGTTGTATATACATATGTATATGTATATATGATACATATGTAATTTGCACTAAAAAATTACGAAAACTTAACCGTCATACGGTAAAGAAAAGAGCCTCTATAAGTCGGCATTTCGTGTATTACACATCTTTCACTCGAGCACTCCGTAACACGCAATCTCTGTAACACAAAGTTTTTTTTCTCTTCCCCGGAGGTTCGAGTTATCGAGTTTCGACTGTATACAATTAATGATATATGGTGGTAAAGACCCGTTGAAAGTGTAAGAAACACCCGAGATATACGCGAGAATTGTGTCACTTCGTCGGTGCAAAGCTACGCTTGATATTCACGGATGCATTATCCACGGCGCAGGCTAATTTCCTCGGTAGTTTAATTGCAATTGCCCAGTGACGTCGTATTTGAACGGTCACAGTGTATGTATATACATATTTACGGCTAACAGCAGACTTCGCGCGGTTCGTAAGGTCAGATTATCATGCCTATTGCACGATTTTATTACTATTTCAAAGGTGTCATAACTATTGTTGCAGTCGACACGCGAATAGACATGTTCACAAACGTTGCTGTCTGAACTTGGGATCGGGCTTGTTAATCAATTTCACGGAAGATATTGTTCATTAACCATTATACGGAAACTTAATTAATACTGATTAATAGCCGGAATGTTGACAAGAATATTCTCTTAGGTGTATATACAATAATACTATTTCTTGCACATTTTTATTATGTATTCAATAGCAGCATAATCAAATTTATTCACGGTAGCGATTGACGTAAGTTTTTGAAGTATATCCATTTCTTTGCTAGGTCAATCTTTTGAAATTATCAAATTATTTCATTAACATTATTAATACAGTTATTTGTTTTAATGAGTTGGTTTATACCACCTTAGAAAATGGTTGAACACATCGCTGACCTGCACTACTTAATGTACGCTGGATGATCGAATTATTAAAGCCACCTGCGGGCATCGGCGATTTCGCATTAGAATAATGAATTTTGCATAATTACATAATTAACGATTGTTAATTAAAATTTGCACGACATAAAAACCTCGATAGTGTGATTTATTTCTGCATTATAACTCCAATAATTTAATCACTCATTGCGCCGCAACGTAAAGTATCTTCAAATTACGTTACAGGAGAACGGAGAAAATTTAAGAGTACCAGAATAAAAATTTTGGGAAAAACTATGCTCCCTATTTTCTGTTCGTTTTCTGTAAATATATGGTATCGAGTGATTTCGGCCCAGAAAAAGAATATTCTTGTCTCGATTTTCGACCACACCGAATCAATTTCCCTGGAAGGCTGAGAAATGATACTAAAATGCGTTTATTTTCTTAATTTTAGTTCTGTCCAATGATTAAAGTTTGTTAATTTCCTTGTTACCATAAATGAGGGTACGTGCAAAGAGCACTGAATAATAAGCAAGCGAGGAATAAGAAGGCGGCTAAGCTGTCTGAATAAAAGCAAGGAGTAAACTGCGAGGCAGAAGATTATACATTCAACATCTGTAATGAGAAAAGTCCTGGCTGGAAAGATGCCTTCTCCATATTCGACGAGCGCCAGAAGTTGCACTCGAATCTTTTTCGTAAGCGTTGTACAAGGTAAATTGGGACATTTCGAATGGTACAATACGGAGGAGATTATTTTTAAGGGGAAACGAATTATTTTCACGTGGATAGTTAAATGATGGAAAAAATAAGGAAAAATTACAGACAGAATATTATACTTTTAGCGTCGAAGAAGTCCAACGTGAAAAGGCACATTCCTTCCATCAACATTTATAAAGAGAATTATTATTTTATACAAGATATTTATTTGTGGGCTACATATTGTCTTTATTCACTCTTACTGCTGACTACATTGTAGAATAACTAAGAATAATTATCGCAAAGAAAATTTCAGAGAATGTAAGTAATTGTAATCGTAATTGTTATCAAAGACTATTTCACACGAATGAGCATATTTTTGCAGTGCAAGTAGAATCTGCTCAAATAGAGTACTGCAAAAAGATCCTTTATTTAAGTTCGTATAATACCTATGACAAACAAAACATCTAATTTAAAAACTTATTCAACGCAGTTAAAGGGAAGCTGTACATATTGATAACAGTATAATTATACCAAACATGTACAAGCCTCAAAATACGAAAAACTGTTAAACCCTATATAAATAACAAAATATTAAACATTCAACCGTTTGTACATGTAATAAAGCGCGGAATACGGATAGGTGTATTCAGACTTTCAATTTCATTCGTTCAATACACGCGTCAAACATTTCAGGGCCTTCGATCCGAAAATCAATGCCCGTCGACAGGGTATTTTCTGTTCGAAAGAGCAACGTCCAATTACATAACTGATTCCGAATTCATAAATGGATGTCGAGTCTCCTAGAGTCGCCTTGTCATGTGCCTCGGGTTGATGTGTATGCACCGAATTTCAGGACCGTCGTCGGATCTCTCTGACCCGCTTAGTCGAAATCTGTTACGGAATGCATCGACGCGCACACGAGTGCACCCTCGAAATTGATTTACAAGGCAATTGTTGGCGGCTGACTCCGACCTTCGTGTCCTGATGCCGTTGTTCGATGTGCAAAATCGCCCTGCAACAGCGTCAGAATACACGGATGTCTTCCACCACGTGGTTGTTTGAACAGGTACTTGCAATATATGTAGTATATAACATTTGCTACGTAATACAGTCTTGGGCTGTAGGTATATTATTCGCAATAGGTTCGTTTTTACAGTTCGAATTGCGTTTGTACGGTTAGATATTGCTGATTGTTAGTATTTGTATTTACTGTGCGAATGTTCAACTAAACGCTCAAAGAGCGGGTTATTTTATTTGCAATCATAACTAAACCGGGGATATTTATCTGGAAAGTTTCAAGAACTTGCCTCTTCAAGGAAACATTTGGGTAATATTGTTTTTGGTGGCTCGGAATGGAAGCCAAATATAAATAATGATATCTGCGAACAATGGTGCTGTGTTATCTGATCCTTTATTTGTTTATAAAGGTCCGAAATATATCTTATACATTGCGTTAATAAAACACCTCCGGTTTAATGTTAGTCAAATTATAATAGCACAATTTTTCAATGCTCATAGTTTAAATGTTAATATCTAATTCCTGTTACTTATTTTGGAGACATTAGGATGGACACTTTATTATTAGTATGTACCAAGGTGGAATAGCGATCTATGACCCATTTTTGTGGTGTGAAAATGTAGAAAGCCTTGAAATCTATGAAAAACTTGCAGCACACTACGGGCATGGCGTGCTATTGCAAAATGTTTCTACGAATTGACAAATCAAAAAATTATTGCACACATATTGTAGCACAGTTCAGCATCTGAAAAAAGTGGTGTATACTTTACTTTTCCCTAAACTAAAGAAATTGCATTATGCGGACATGGCGAAGCTTGTGCACTGATGAACCAATTGAACGTTGAATGTTATGTGGACTATCTATGATTAAAAAAATAATAAAGAACATATACCTATCAGTGTAATTTGTGCAATTAATTCCAAAGGTTACATATCATATTCCTATAACATCCCCTCTAACTGTCCTGTAAACTATCAAAAATTGATCTCTTTCCAGCCAACATAGATATATTTTCGTTAATAAGCTCCTTATCTCTTCAACCCCCAATCCTTATACAATATGCAAACCACATCCAGCAAGATCTGCAATACACAAAACACCAGTAAAAAGAACAGTAAAAGAGAACAAGCAAAGCTTCTTGCCCGTATGATTTTGCTCATTAGATAAAGTGCTCGCGTTATTTAGCTACTGCTCTGAAAAAGTTAGCATGGTCAGCTTAATTTAATCGGACCTCGTTAAGTGACGTTTATGATCGACTGTTCGTTATTATAAATCGCAGTTCGATAACATCGACTGCTGAAAGTATGGAAAGTTCATCCGTGTCTCGTGAAAGTCTCGAATCGAACAGCGTTGTGAAATAATTTCGTGGGAGAAGCTCGGCCTGTTCGACCGACTGGAACCGACCCTATGGTTAATGCTGGTCGATTTTGCGTGGGCGATAGTGCAATTGCACACACGCCCTGTAATTACGAGTCTCGCCGAATTTACATTCGGTTCTTGTTTCACACGGTGCCTGCTTTACGTAATAAAGCAGGTTCACGGGGATTGGAGTTTTTATTGATTCAATTAGCAGGTACTGGTTGATGGAATGTTCACGATTGTTGAGATCTTCAACTTCGAAATGTGGAGCATAAGCAGTGAAATTGAATAAGCGAGACGTGAATTCACTTGTGATCTAATCTGAAGGGGGATGATCGATTAATCTAAAATTGTGTCGAATAAAACGTGTCGCAGTATTTCACTATTGTTTTATATTATAAGAATAAAAAATGTTATATTAAGATTTTATATTTATATTATGTTTATGATTTAATTGTTTGGTCTTGAATATACGCTGAGTTTCCAGTACAGATTACGATTTAAATTCATATCACTTGGAGTATAATTATTATACTTAGTTATGTGACTGAAACCAAACATGCATAGTATGTACTTGGAAATTTTAGTACAAACATGCATTCCTTCATTTTACTTAAATAAAGATTAAAGAAAATTGTGAAATGGTTGTCCACAAAAAGGGGTATTTTTTTATCTATCAGTAACAAATCAAGCAATTATAAGAAATTATTCTACTGTAGCTATTCGGCTCAAATAGATTAGAGATAAAAAAGACATCTCACGTTTTAACCAAAAAATTATGAGGAAAATATACTCTATTGTCAAATATTATGATTAATTTAGATTATAATTCATTTTATTTACTTCAGTTTATTATTAGACAATGGATGATAATATTTTAATGGCACATGAAACTGTATTTCCATGAGGCACGAAAATTACGTACACTTTGTCCTGCACTGTAACACTTCCCAATTTCCATGATCAGTTAGTTACTACTATAGTCGTACAATCTGCTCATAAATCCGCTTGCACAAATTATGCGAACATACAGTTAGAATGTATATACACTAAAGTCCATTAGACGAATGTTCTTACAGGCATTTAATTGGACAGCGGCCAGAGGAAAGTCAGAAGGTTGCAATGTTCCACCTTTTACTCCTAAAAAGTTCATTCATTAAATCTACCAATCGAGAATACGCACGCGTATCACAGTTTCACCAAACAATTCAAGCAAAATCACACTGCTTTGATTAAAGTGAAACACATCAAACCAATTATTGCACTCAAAATGTTCACCGTGCCACACTTAATTCACGGATACAAAAGAAAACAGAACGATACAAAAAGGACTCCCCTTATCGACTTCGTGGTTTATACATATTCTCCCTAATAAGAAGCGACGAATGAAACAAAACAAAAAAATTAAGCCCTTGCGGATGGGATATTTCAAGAGCCGAGCGCTGAAACCGTGGGACGGTTTGTATGCATAATAACAACAGTTATTATTTCTTTTCTTCAGTAATACATCAGAAGTGCTTGCAAGGGATCTTTAAAGTACAGTGTCAGATGTATATAAAATATATTATTGTGATAAGAACTACTCCCGTCTATGCAGTGACATTGTTTTGAATTGAAGGTTCCTTGCGAAAGAGTTGAATGCTCGGGTCATTCTTCCATGTCTCACGAATATATACACATTATTATTTCCACAGCTAAAAGATATTCTTTGTCATTACATTCCAGAACATCGTATCATAATTTATTTTCTACTTTCGCAATTGAATTGTCATTATAGATTTCAAAATCACTGGGGTAACGCCCGATGGAAGTAACATACAATTAAAAATACGTCTCAACCTAGACACTGTGATTCCTTCGATAAATGCAAACGCGGCAACCCTCCCGTTACTACCCCTTTACTCTCCAATCGCACCATAATAAACGAATGGAACTCCAATGCATACGCTTAAAAATATAATTCACCGATTCTGAAACCTTCGCGCCCCAACAATTCTACAAAGATATTCTTCAAAATCCAGTAAAAACTTGAAAAGTTAAGAACTATATGCAATAGAACCGCACTAAGAAATCAAACGCGCACAGGATCTTAATACTCAATGAGTATCAATCAACGAGCCTTTCATGGATCATTTGAAACGCCCATCCGCAAAGGGTGAAACCAAGAATGGATAGAGTCCCCAAGGATACTACGATCCTGGACCGTTTGTCGACGTTTATCAGACAACAGAATCGACTCTACAAAGCGTGTTCACCTGGTACAAAGGTATATACTCGACGTAATCGAACCTGTCCCCGCGCCTCGACAAGTATCGATCTAAGGGCCGGCAGCAACACCACAGGCTGTACGCGAAATTGGGCATTTGGCGAAAGAAACGACCCTTGCTATGCGAACAAGCCGAGCAGGAACAACACAAACTACATACGTGGCCCGCGAAACGCCAACTGATCGAGAATCTCGGTCGCGAATCAGAATTCAGACGGCATCCCGATGCCAATGTATTTTTGTCTGCCGTGACATTGACTTTCCTCGGGCAGTCGTCCAACTAGGTGTAGAAGTAGCACCGTGCCGTTGTTAAACTGCGTAAAACAATAATAGGCGACACAGGGCGTGGGGAAACAACGATCGATGCAATTAGTGTTTGCTTGTTTTCTTTTTCACGGTAGAAAGGGAGAGGAAATGGTTACGGGTGTAAGTGCGAGCGAGGTTCCACGGAAAATTTTTTAGTTGCTCTATGACCAGAAGAACGATTCTTTGCTTACTGGAGTCTCTTTTGCTTTTGTTCTTTTTTTCCACAAAATGTCAGTGTTTTTCATTTGTTCGTATTGTCTAATAACTCTTGTCATTCGTCGAAACATTTTCTTATTTTTTATTCCGAACAATCGAAACACGTGACTAAGCATGTATATAAATTTGAATTGCATAAAACTGAATGAAACGTGTAGAATAAAACTTTTCTATTTGATGGTTAGTTTTCATGAGCAACAATCGTGTATCACCTTCAAAGAAAATGTCCACTTATGTACAGTTGACACGGAGAGGAAGTTAACGTTCTTACCAACAATTTAAGTTTGTCACTGCACTGTTGTTACGTGAGAGGCGACTTACGACCGGTAAGGGTTAAATGTATAATAGTAATTAGAGCAATGTCTCGATTAGTGTACCTCGCTCGGGACCGAATGTGAACACTTTGGTAAAATTTAATTTAAAACCGAACAAAAATGAACAAATTTTAATATTAGATTTTGATCGCGGTAGTGTTGTCTCACGCACACGGGTATTTAAACTTGCGCTTTTTGCCTGGAACGCTGCCCCGTATCACGGCTGCCACAACATCAAAGGGGACCCGAACTCGTTCGAGAATCGTGTCTGCACACGATTAGTGATCGCATTCGGTCCGGGCGAGGTACACTAATCGCGACAGCCGTTTCGAATTTACTTCCAATTTCATAAGCTCAATACTAATTACCTTATTGCTAACAACTAATATACACATATTCTAGTTGTCATCGGAAACAATAATAAAGAGGAATCAAATTATTAATACCACGATAAATAAGAATGATCGAAATCATATTGTGTTTTGTGTCATTTTAATCAGAAGATTGTAACGAACATTTTAGTAAATTTTCATTTAATACGGACCAAAAATGAACAAGTTTTAATTTTTCATTTCGCGTGCATCAGTGTTCGCTCTCACCGACATGTGATATGGGTTCAGATTACATGCTCAGCGGTGCACGCTTCGCTGGTTCCAGGGGGGACCACCCCAAGTAGTGTGGGTAGAAATGAACACTAATCGTAAACACAATTTTGAACACTAATCAAGACATTACTGTATAATGTATATATTATTATTATTATTATTATTATTATTATGTATCTTTATATGTTTTTATGTATTCTTTATAGTATAAGTACACAAGAAAAGAAGGTACAAGAATTTCCATATATTGTTTTCAAGCAAAAAAATGCCAATCGTTAATTTAGCTGCCAAGGCGACTGTATATACTTAACGAAATGCAAAAGCGTTACAATTTCCCCCAAATGACATACCACCATAATGTTTAATTAGCATTCATTACAAATTATTTCCCCGAGATTCTTGTATATCTTGAAACAATACTGCACCAATTTTCCGATATTTTTATAGTGGATGTTACCTGGCACTGTACGAGACTGAAAACAAGTTTAATATCACGTATCTAACATTTCACAGCAACAGAGATTCAATATTCCCTTGACACTCGTCTATCGATTTCCGTATTGTGAGCCTACTTACGGCTGCACCTAGAATCAATCGTACCTACAAATCAGCTACTTCCGGTAACGAGAAGCTTTCGCACATTCCATAAATCCAGCATCATTTCTATCATCGATACACCCAATTCTTTCGAGAATTTCTCTTTTCTTTATTAATGACATACACGTGCTCTGCAAAATTTGTATCTATTATTAAAGTAGCAACTGGATTGGAAACCGAATTTAATAATAGCGTTGTTAATTAACACCTGATGATCAGCTTTAATTAAGCTCGCCTTCGACCATAATCCAGTGGAATAATGATATTGAACAATCGTATCATTCATCCATTAATAAAAACGTTCGAATTGATAACATTTTTGCAAAAATCAAGACACACGAAGCAATTCAATTACCGAAGGGGACCTTAATTGCACCCGAAAAAAATGATACAGTAGCTTCAATTGAATTTTCAATAGAGCATCGTATATTTGGAGCGAAAAATTGTAAGCAAGTTGAATTATTTATAAGACATCAAATTCTCGGTCAAATTTCGTACGTTCAATGAATGGCATGATATATTTGAACGTCAGCAGGGTTCAATTTACATTGAACCAAATGAGAAAAACGGCTATTTTCGAGCATGCTGGAAGAACCGTATGACGTTTCAACTTTTTACACAGCGAGGCCGAAAGTGGAACTAAGTTGGCGAAAATATTTACGCAGCGGCTGTAGCTGGTCGTTTTGGACCCACACCTTATAATTAAGTAAAAAATACAACTAAAATATAATCAATCATGAAGCGCATAAGAAATACTAGGAACCATATAGAAACAACGTTATAGAGAATACAGAAAAAGAGTGAATAAGAAAAACGGATTCTTGAATCCAAAACAAGTCCCCGATAGCCGTGGAAATGTTAACTTCATTCAGCCTGCAGTCCACAGACTACAATCAATGCATGGCCATGCGTGCAAGCACATTTAGCAGTATTGAATTAAAGTCGACGATCGTACCGAAGTGGTTAACTACGTCGATGCACAGCAAAGAGTCGAAGTACAATGGAATAAGGTAAAACGTGAAATGAGCAAGTTAAGTCGCACCAAGTCGAGTGGCGCGTAGAAAAAAAAGAGAAAAGGAACGAATCAATCGAGCGCCGTTCACCGTTGCGAAAACAATAGGCCCGTTGAAATTTCATTAGCCGCGCGAGCGCATCTATAATTTCGTTACAATGAAGCGTAATTGACTGTCGTAACGTTGCTCGAGACGCCAGACGATGATTTATAAATAGTGTCTGAAAGGTGTGACACATTTTCCCAACGTAATACTGCAACCATAAACGTCGGCAGTGTTTTGCGTAACAGGAACCCCGTTAGGTTAACCACCATTGACGAATCATTTCCGACCATTGAATAACCGTGCCATATCCCACTGATTGTCCAAGGCCGTCCATCATCCTCATTCAGAATAGCCCCCTCGAGTTTCAACCTCACGCTCTGAATTTAAATGCCGAACTTGTGTACACGATTGGAAGATCGTATGGTATAGTAACATTGAACTACTTTATCGCTTGACCCTTTGCGATAAGTAACACAAAATTTAAGAAAAATTATTGGCTACATGTAGCACGTGTTTTTATTAACCCTTTGCACTCGAGGCCTTTTTCGCTTGCGCGAACCGGCAACTCGAGACGATTTCGGCCAATTTAGGGATACATTTTACAAGTACTTTAAAATCAGTTATAAACAAACAAACGTATACAAATAATAAAATTTCACCAATTTATTAATTTTTATATCGAAAACAACAAAATTGGATAAATATTACACTGTGTAATTAGTTTTTGTGTGACATCTAATAAAACAATACCCAAGGGGCATCCTAGGTTTATCAGGACACGTATCACAGTAATACGTTACTTTCCGCCTACCTCCAGGCGTGTTACGGTCAGAGCAAACCTCGCAGTCTCTTTTTGGCCTTTTTAGTACAACGCTTCCCATTTAGTCGGATTTCATCGGAACGCGATGTAGACGCTTGCTCACGATGCTGGCGATATGGTCCTCTCAATTGCTCGACAAGTATTTTTCGAAATCGCAAATGGTTGAGTGGCTTTTCCCCTTTTTTAGTCATTTCTAGTTTATACAGAATGTATGAATTGATCAGGCAAATTTCCATGCCCCCCAAAAAAAGCTTACTCGATTTGGCACTGCAAACCAGCCGGGCGCCGTATCCGCGCCACTCGAGTGCAAAGGGTCAATTAAGGGCGAACTCGTTTTCCTTACAAGAAAGGTTAGGCAACTCGAAGATTCAGATACGTATGAAACTTTGCTACAAGTACAGTACGTCATTCGTAATACGACCGTATTTGCCGTTCGTGCCATAATTCGGTTTTAAGGGGTGAAATCAGCCCTTGAAAAAAATTCGGAAAGTTCTTTTTTGTGAAATATCTCAAGAAAGCTGAGAGATATTTAAAAAAAAGTATAAACAAAACTTGTATCGCTTTAATGCGTCTACAAAAATACGTAAAAATTTTGTTTACGCTTGCTTGTAAACACAATAAGGTGATGCAAGTTTTGTTCGAATTTTTTTAAATATCTCTCCTCGTACTTGAGATATTTCACGAAAAGGAACATTCTGGATTTTCTACAAGGACGGACATCACCCCTTAAAACTGAATTATGGCAGGAACGGAAAACAGAATTCTATTACGAATAACATATCCTACTTGTATGCAAAGTTTCATACGTTTCTGAATCTTCGGGTTGCCTACCCTTCCCTGTTTGATTGCGAATCAAACTGTGCAATGTTTAAAGAAGATAATTAAGTCTCAAATGGTATGTTACAAACAGAATAACAAATTTATATAAAAACTGAAGAGAATAATTTCGAATATTGCAAACGAAGGATGCTACGTTTAGATATTATTAACCAAGGGAGAAAAATACAACAGGGCGCCAGATATTTCTGGCAGCGGAGTTGAAAAATGCAGTGCACCGCGGCGACAGTCACTCGACTTGGTTTAAAACTTGCAAAGCTGGCAGCAGAACATTGCGCCAAGATATAATATGAAACAGTAAACAGCGAATACACTCAAAAATTGCATTTTCCTTGTGCCCCGAATGCAGAATTATTCTATACCAACAATAAAAAAAAATACACCCCAGAATCCTAAATAAATTTCGTCTAATACGCTCGTCGAAGTGGATTGAACCGCGAATGGTCGATGCCGAAATAAAATGTGATGCAAACAAACGTCACAAGCATGCTCTCAAGGCTTCAAGACGATATTCGCTTTCCTTTTCGTTGAGGACCCTGAAATTTCAATCGAAGCAGCATATCTTGAATCTTGTCCCGAGTTCAACGTCAACGAAACGCAAGACGACCCATTTCGATCTATAAATACATTTATTCCAAGAGCTATATCGAAATAAAAAACAATTCAAAAATCGATTAACAAATGAAATATAAAAATGTGTAAGCGTTGCCCAGAAAAAGTCGGAAATATAAAAGGGTTTAAAAGCTGCCAATTACATGTGCCAAAAATTTTCTGAAGGTGAACGAAAAAGTTTGAAGCAAACTTGCAACGTTCTCGGTATCTACACGTATCAATAACTTTTTCTCACGAAATTCTAATGAGCCTCCCCGAGCACACTTTTAACGCCAGCCTTCGCGCGTTCGATTTCTGTGGTTCAACGCAACTTCCGATCATAAAATCCATTTATAGCGCAAAATGGGTCACCTTGATCGTTTCAAACCTCGCGGTAGTCTCCTTAACTTTTTTTCTACTTGAAAGATGAGAAACTGGTTCCTTCAAAAATCAACGAGAAAGATATAAAACGGGAGGAGTGTCTTGAAAATTTATGTTTCGATTTGATAATCTCTGACGATTAAGTTGTACCGTATTATTCAACGGAAACAGCACTGCTATGATAACCAATAAACAATTGGTACGTTACAAAGGAAGTGTTGCATCATCGGGCCAGTTAATAAATTTCGCCTCTAATGTATTTGTGACACATATATTATATTATTTGAATGATATCTTCATATTTTCGCACGCAGCAGCTACTGATTTATCAATTAATTCAAATTGATAATCTGATTCATATGAAACGATGCGAAAACTAATAACAATAATATAAAGGAAACACGTCTCCGTTTTCTATTATATTGCACATTTACCGTATAAAAAATCTCCGCCAAATAAAAAAATTCCATCTGAATAATTCAAACAAAAACTGCCCCCACGACGAATACCCTGCTCCAACAATACCCTGGGAAACGACTTGAACCAGTGAAAGATCAACCAAAGGGGAAGCCAAACGTTTAGAATCTCGACTGATAACGAAGAAGGAGTCGGCCCGTCGTTAAAACCCCACTTAATATCCATCTTCACCCTCGTGGGTGATTTTCCTCGCCAACTCAAAGAAGAAGTCCACGAAGAAGACTTTGCAGAAGAGGAAAGCACGTTGGAAGAAAGGGCAAGAAGGGCACCTGCGCCGAGAATAACGGGGCGTGTTTGCCCCTTTCTCCCTCTCTTTCTTTCATTCTTTCTTTCGTTCTTTTTTTCCCTCCCTTATTACGATTCGCGGCAAGATCCATTTTTACGAAGCCAAGAGGGGCTTCCTGTTCTCGTCGTTACCCCGTTCAAAGCGTTCTCCAACGTCTAGCCGAGCACTTTGCTCGCTTCGTCGGATACGTTTACCAGGCTGGGGGATCGATATCTAGACGTCGACTCGGAAATATGGAAATTCGACGTGCCAGAGCGGCCGTCGCGGCAAGAAATAATGTAAATTCAACGCTGGCTAGTCGCGCCAGGACCAGACTGGAATTAATTTCACGTGCAAACGTTTCGCCTGCGAAAAAGCATGGGAGCCTGTTTAACGTTTGACGATGACGAATCGGCGAGGCGGGCCTGACTCTTTTCTTTCCAGTCGGGGAAGTCAGAATGACGTTAGGAATTATTACTTGCGATCGCCTAGCGCAATAGTCGAGAACTTAATGAAATTGTTCACCTTTCACGGATCAAGGGAATTTTTCAAGCCGTACCTTTTTTATTCATTGTGTTCTTCGCCTCTTGTTCATTTACAGTGTAGCACGCTTTGTCTTTATTGCGAGGGTTAATTAATCGTCTTTTTCGTTTCTCTCTCGTAGATTCGGTGGATGTGGGTTACGTGGATTCTGGAATAATTATTTGGAGGTAAAATATGGACGCTCGTTTTAATATTGCTGGCTACGAGAACGAATATTTTCATATAAATATCGTAATTAATCCTGAAACCATCGTGGATGCATCGGTAGTGCATGCCCCGTTAATGAATAACTTGCCTGACCATTCAGCGGAGCTTTGGCAATTTTTTTTCCACGCAAAAATTCAAAATTTCCATGCGATTGGAACTCTTCTGCATCTGAGAAAACAAAAGTTTTCCGTATATTTGTAATTTAAATTTGTTGAATGAAATGTTCCGCCGAGTGGACTACGTTCTATAACTGCTTTCTGGAAACAAATACGATAGCGCCAGGAAAATCAGCCGTTATTTCAGGCAAACATTGCCCGGTGTTAAACTAAAAACGACTGACACATCATTGTTTTTGTTAGAAATGTTTAAATATCATGCGAATCTCGCGACCAATATTTTCCGCGTATACCGAAACTTTCCTCAGAAAAACATTCTTCTACTCGTTTTCGCCCAACACGTGTGCTTTTCGCGAGCATAATTTGAGAGTTGCGCGAAACCCGAGCGTCTACGATGGCAAATTGTACTTTGACCTGAAACCACAAACGAGACAATTACGCGTAGCATTATCCACGTCGACCGGTGAACCACAAGTGCAAATAGAACAACCGCAAATAAAGCAACGACTTGCATTACCATGAACAGAAAAGCCTTCGTTTGTCACCTCCAGCTGAATTACTCCCGGGATTCTTTATTCGAGAAGAAAGAAGATTCTGAATTTATTATAATAGCATTGCAATTACAATGAAACGTGATTCCAACTAGGATAACAACGGCGCCGGAATATTTTCGGTTCCATGGCGCAAAATTAACATACTCTTCCCGAGGATAATATTATATTAATAACCCGCAATTACCTCCTAGAGAATTTGAATGCACATTAAAGGCCATGTCGACGCAACCAATGGAAGCAGAATCAAATTTCTATTAGAATGCTGATTAGGCTAATTTGAACCATTTCATAAATTAAATTCCTTTTTCAATTCGTATTTAAGCAAGTAATATTAAACTTTCACTCTGTTTTTAAAACGAATAATTTTAAATTCCCGCTTATTATTAATAGTAGTGTATTTTCATTAAATTTCTTCTGCTACGGCACTGTTTCCCAATGTTAATACCTTTGAAATACAGAAAACGTCTATTCCAAACTCTTGAATAAAGCAACCAACAGGAAATTTATTAAAATTTAAACAGCACCAAAAGGGGAGAAGCTTATTCTATTGCAGTGTAAAATGCTATTCCTCGATTCAGTCAAACAGCAATTCTACCAAAGAGAATCATTATTAAATATTCATTTATGATAAGTTGTTACGAGCCGAGGGCAAAGGGGCACAGCTGCGGAGCCGAGGATCGGTTATTTTAGAGTTTGTTAGTTACGGACAGCCAGTGCGTATTTCATCACTGGGAGCCGTGTAGATAGGAAGTGCGTGAACTTGCCGGTGCCTATTTCATCACCGGGTGTCACAGGAAGGTAAAGGTAATCGTGGACAAACCAGCGCCTATTTCATCACCGGGAGCCACAGGATTGTGAGTAAAAATGAACTCGTAACTTATACCGACGCACCTCGAGCGGTTAAGGTGTATCTGTTTGGTGGGCAGTTACCGCTAATGATTGGTACAGGCGATTTAATGAGAAAATGCGTACAATGGAATTAAGCGTATATTTTCTACTCTTTGCTTATACTACACTCGGATTGTTCATTTTGTGTGAACTACAAAATCCACATTTCTCAATCTGTACGGATTGGAAATGTATACTGCCCGACAAAAAGGCCTGACGATATACCGTAAAATATGTACAGTAATTCTTCGCTTGGCGCTTACTATTCGGGACCGGCTGTAAGCGCCATGAGAATTTTGTCGAACTTTGGGTTCGTAGAAATTTCGGCGGAACCGTCAGAGCCCGGCTACTGTGGAGACACCGATGTCGGCGGCCCGTAAAGTTATAGTAAAAACTGAGCACGACCGTTCGCTAGCTTTTCTTGTAAGGATCCTTGTAAGTAAGTAAGTAAGTAAATATAATCCAAATTCTATCGTGTTTGGTCTCATTTTAATCACCACAATCTCAGCAATAATTAAAAAACAAATTATAGCGATATAAGTAGCAATAAAAAACTTACGCCGTTGCATTAGTGTTGCCTCACCGATACGAAGCATTTAATCTTTTAATGGTTAAACGCGGCCGTCGCGGCCGCGACGTGTCGGTTAATCAAAAGGTGCCGAATTACTCCGTCGACTCGGAACTAGAGGGGCCCCTCCAGTGGTGGTGATAACTCGTAACATGCTCGGTAGAGATCGTGGTGAGCGCCAAGAGAAGAATTACTGTATATCGTTTTAAAAAATGAACGTGTAAGCATTGCTCGAAGGGGGCTCGGAACCCGATCTCGCTGAGCTAAAATATCAAAATAGTCGATACGGAACGTACTCGAAGCTAGATTAATACTGAGCCGGCGAGAGCAGAATTCGTGCCATTTTATACCCGAAAGCCGGACCAAAAAGCTGGTGGGGGCACGGAATATTCCAAGGGAGTCCGGAATGATCCCCCCAAAAGGGTCACGTCATCGCGACGTCGCGGAAGGGGCAGACTCGACTGCATGCACCCTCGATTTCCAAATAAGGGCATAATAGAAGGAAGAAATGAAATAATACTTCCTACGTAACAAAGTATATACTTGCATTGTAACATTTCAAATTATACTATTCCACCATCGTATCTCCTATATTACCATATATCTACTGCATAGTAGCCTCGCGAATCACCTATATCTAACAATCCATATATGTGCACATATCTATGTACATATATGTATAACCACTCCACGAAACACATGAAAAAAAAGTACAAATCCACTTCAACCGCCTCTTACTATACTCTACCCACCTCAATAACCCCAAACAGGTCACCCCCCTTCGATTCCACCGCCAAATATCTTCATCTTTATCGTCAAAAATTTACGACGTCCCAAATAAAACAAGTCGACGTCCATTGCTTCATCGAATCTCGCGAAAAGTTCCCTTCTATCGCCCTCTTATCTCTGGGATACCGGCAACAACATATCAAAAGGAAGAAGACAAACTGTTTCGAGCCAAAAGGCAGAAAGTTGGAACGGCAGAGCGCCCAGCGATCGATGGCCACTGACGACATGTGAGTCGTCAAACGGAAGTCGATAACGCTGTGGTTCCATCGTGCAACGCGTTCAGCAGACCGATGACCCCTTTTTTTAAACACCCGGTACACGTGCCCCAGCAATTAGTCTATGAAAAATGTTTGCCGGGTGCTCACATGTGAGAACACATAGTCTAAAGGGATAAGTATGTGTTATTTTCCAGCCACGTGGCTCTGCATGGCGTGACAATTCTTTTTATCGAGGCGTGGATGGCATATACACAACATGCACAAGAATATCGTTCCTCTCTGCTACAAATACACAAACGGGCACTGTCAAACGTGTAAACCTAGAACAGTGTTTGCCAACCCTTCTTTTTGAGTCGCCACACCCTTTTGCAATATTCAAGTAACTTGCGATTAACCCCCTTCCCTTAATATAAGGTAAGATAAATTGAATAAGGGAAAGGACATATATACATTGGAAATGTTCGTTATAAGGTTCGTTATAACGTAACAGAATTAAGGTAAATAAGTTAACATTTATTATTATGTGGCAGTATTTAAATAAATAAGTTTATATTTACTATAATATGACGGTATTGAAACAAATAAGTGTAAAAATCGCCGATTAAGAATAACTGCGGCGACCCATAAAAAAGACTTTGCGACTCCCAAGAAGATCGCGACGCACAAATTGGAAACAAGTGCCCTAGCGTTATATTGCTCAACATACAAGAAATTTTGTTAAAACTATCCAAAGCTATATACAAAAGTGAGTGTAGAAGGCTGAGAATTCTACACAAGCTCTTGCCATGAAGATTTCTATACGAATGAAATTACTGTGAAATTGCAGTGAAAGTGGACTCTCGTGGCCAGGAAATTCGCCCAACTTGAATACAATTGGAAATGTTTAGTGCCTATCCATCTCTCTTGTCTACTCATCATCGATTACTAAAAAGGAAATATTGTAGATATTTTTCATAATAACGTAAACCCAAAGGATAAGACAACGCAATATGCACGACGCATACCAGAAAGGATGGAAGCTTTAGTCAAGACAAGAGGGAAAAGCACTAAAATATTAACCCTCTGCGGTCGTATTTAGCTCTTCCACGGGTGCACAGCTGGCCAGAATTAATTTTCATCGAACGGACACTAATAATATAATGCAAGGTTATAAATACAAAAATTGGTTTTCCGACTGTTATCAATTTCTGCATTTTAGAAAGTATTCAAAGAGTCCAAATGATATTTATCCACACTACTTTCAGAGTAGGCATACGACCGCGAAGGACATACACATAACACATACATATATGTGTCAAACCTTAAAAGCGAATAAACCCCGTTACTAAAGTTTGCGGAGGTTCTGCAATTTTAGTGAAACCACCAAGAGAAATCTTGGCAATTGTAAATGGTCCTAACTTGATGGGCAAGGGCTGTACTGCTAGAGGAATTGCGGTCGAATGATTTCGCGAGCATTTTTCTTGGACGTCGCCCAACGCCTACCTAAGGACGTGTTTGTGGGGGTACACCTAATCATGCTGTACATTCGAGAGTGAGGATCTCGCGTCAATCAGCTCGTGTGCGCACGCGACGTGTCACGTGTCTACAATGGGTTTCAATTATCGCGTGCGACTCGTCGAGCCGGAACGTGTCTCACTAAATATTGCCTTTTATTACCTGTATATGCCTGGTTTCCCACCCTAAATTGGATCTCGAACCGAGGCGAGAGTTTTGTAATGCTGTTAGATGACCAGCCCTTGAGTTACCGATAATATGTAAGGCCCGCGGATCCTAGCCTAGTCAGAGTCAATATCATGCACCAAGGTGGTAGTCAGCGATATGACTACTACCAAGGGCCGGACTCCGCGTTGGCTAAGGCGACACAACAAGGGCTACGGTCATCCTACCCCCCTAAAACTTATAATATATATAGTAGCGGAATACCAATTGTAGTTAGAATAGTTTTTGACACGACGCATGCCATCACTCTGTCGCGCAAACTCGTCACGGTATTCTTATATAAAACCTCTTTGCAAAAGTAATTGTTGCACACGATTTCGTTTACCCCGGAATCCAACAATGCTGCTGTCGTGGATCAGTTCGTGAAAGTTTTGACCTGCGTTAGAGTAGCTTTAGTCGTGGTCTGGTGTTGTCTACGAGGGGATTAGATCATTTAAGCTCTCCATCGAATATTAGTCCGTGTTTGTATTTTGCTACTGTTGAAAAGCGAAGGAAAAACGAAGAAAAAGAAACTGTAATTAAGACGTCTGGTACAGATGACTTTTTGTTGGGGGAAATTGAGAATGGAGAATTGTTGAAGAAAAATATTGATGTCTCGGATGAATAATCTGTAGCGTTGTAATATCGGCCACGTGTGTTCCATATGTGCGAATAACAAGGAACTACTAAAATATGTACAAAAATGAAGCGAAACTAGAATGCAGGTGTATCGGATAAGAAATAAATTCAAGACAAAGTGAAAAAAATTGAATTCCATGTAATTAACTAACAGTTGTACCGACAGTTCCCAGAATCGAGATGATGATGATACAATTACTCCAAATAAACTATACGTTCGCATTAACATACACATTAAACTGCATCCAACGTTAACTGAACATGCAACTGCCATACCAATAATCCAAACAAAATCTCCTAGCTTCGATGAAAAAGAAAGAAGGAAAAAACAGAAAATAGAGACACATATTCAGCATGACTCCAGCAAAAAGCATAAATCGTACCGCCAGCCATGTGTGTGCAGAAATTCATCCCGATACGAGGTCTTCGAGCTGCTCTGATAGCTGCCTCAGGGCCACAGTCTGGACGTCTGGAAGAACTGGAAAATACCAGCACAACGAGCGTACACGATGTCGATTACCGCTTCTATGCATCGTGTATGCAAGCTGCATCAACGTGCATCCGGTTCGTCGCACGTGCACTACCGTTACAAGCGAGCCTACGAAACCTCAGGTGTACGTGTTCACCAGGAAACACGGCACACTATGATCGCACCAGCCATCCGGCAGCTCGCCTTTTTTTCCGTTCCGACTGGTCACTGAACAAGCATTGGTAACGTCAGTTACGCGACAAAAAAATTATCTATGGTGAAACTGGTTGGTTCCTCGGGTAAATATGTATAGGGCGATTCAGAGGGAACGCGGAGAAATATAAGCGTTAGGTAAAACGAGTTGTGGACATGTTTTTTTCATCGATAGAAAGTTTAACTAACAAGAATCGTTAGTAGTACGAGGAGAAAATTCGAAAGGCAGGGAATTGATCAGTTTGTTATTCAATTATTTGGAGTTAAATTCAGTGCAAGCCCATTAGCATTTAAACCGAGGTTAAATAAGGTTTGTACAAAATACTTGAAAAAAAAAGGACGATGTTAGTACCGTCATCGCTTAAGTATGAGAATAGTGACTTAATTGATTTTCCAACTGAAAGTTTTAACAATGAAGTGATTTTTTAACTACATAACTCATGTTCAGAGAAAGTTGGACTTACACTGATTGCCTTCTGAACTCTCCATTTATACCATGAATCTTTGGAGTTATTGGATTTTTAGATTCTTCAAAGTTCTACCTCAGAAGCTGCTTCATTCGTTGCTTCAAATAATATATAACGGGTCAAAAAATCTCAATTACAACGCCGTCGTGCGTTCTTCAGTTTGACTATATACTCATGGTGTTCGAGTCAAAAACAACCCAATTACATGGAACACATATTTTCTATTTTATAATGAGATCGGAGTACTGTATAGAGTCGCAATACATATACTGGCTGTTTAAATTGTTCTTGGCGTGAACTGCGATACTATTAAGTCAAAAATATATAGTATCATTTAAAAAAACATATTTTGTCTGAAACAAATTTTTTTATCACATTACAGGATGTGCTTGAAAAATGGTAGTAAGCGTTACGTGGTACACCCTGTATATATTACTTACAATTAGTTACTGCCTGTTATTTGTATCCTTTTCTACACTGATCGTTTATATGATGGGTGAACAAAGAGACCCGAAGACCACGAGTGTATCAATTTCTAATAAAAGTACGACATGTGAATTCACATGATACATGTTGGGTAAGAACGGGATGGGTCAAAGAAGACCCGAAGACCGTCTAAGGGTTAGCAAATAAACTACGAACAAAATTGCAACTCTAAACGTGCAAAACGCGAAATCTCGAATTGCGCAATCTAAGCCGGAAATGGCTACAGGAAATCTGCGACGCGCGGACATTTTCGAGCACAAATTATCTATAGCCGTTCTCCATCTTCAATCAAGCCACGTGCAACGTATTATTTGCCCCGTATCGCGTGTGCTATCGTTAGACACACGAAATTTCGGTCCACCGTCTGCCTAGCCTTCTGTCGCTCTCCTTTCAAGTAAATATTGCTGCCAGTATCACAGCAGCCACCGGGGGAGACAAAGTGAAGATAAAACCGCATGAAACGTCGTAAGCTTCTTTTCTGTTCCGACGTCGGAGAAGAAGCAACGATGCTCCCATGGGTGAAGGGCCGTGCCAATTCACGGATTAATTTCAAAAGCATTGTTATTAGACGTCAATTCCTTTTGTGAATGTGACTGAAGTGTGTATGTACTTTGTTTTAGCGGTTAAAGAGCTTATTATAATGCGACCAGGGGAAAAAAATCGTGTCTTTGATGTAATACGAAAAAGTTGTACTGATTGTGAGAAACATTTTATTATGTGGAAGGAATTTTTTGAGAAAAAGAAATGGGGAACTTATGCTTGGATGCTGTGACTGTTTACATGCAAAACAAATGGATATTGTAAAGTAGAAGAATATAACAGAAACTAAAATGTTTGTTAAGGTACTGGAAAAAGGGAAATTGTTGGAAAGTTTGAGTTGTTTGTTATTTTTATTTTGTATTTTTTAATACAATTTTGATATAAGATCGCAGTCAGTTATTAACAATGAGATATTTGAATGAGTGTATTTTAATTTGTTTCAGAATATTTTATAGCGTGTTTTGAAAATTAAACCATTTCAAAAAAATATATCGCAGGCTGTGTTCTGACTATCTTCGCTCAGAGACTGATTATTGATTAAAAATACAGAATAAATGGGTGATGTTTAAATATACCTTTCAACAAAGATAAATAAAATCCAGTCACTCCTCCACACTTCAATCCAAATTAACTACACACACTGGCATCATAAAATATCGAAAAATATAATAATTATCCTAACCATAAACAATTACAAAATTGTCATCATAGATCCACGAGCTTCCTGAAACGAAATACCATCTAAACAAACCAAATTAACAAAATAAATATTGATATCCATAATTCTAATTTCCAATCTATGAACGACCAGCAAAGAGTTCATTCGATGTCCGTAAAACTAAAAGAAACTTATCCCAATCTCTCAACCCACAGTTGAAATAATTATAAAATTCAATACTCCGTTCAAACCACTGTCTTGAACTTGCCCATTATTGAATAACCAATAAGCAAGTGTCAGTAATATAATTTGACCCTTCCCACCGTCAAGGAATACCTTTTTCGGTAATTTCACCGCCGGAAAAATGTCAAAGAACGTGGCGTTGGGTCGTGAGACCGACGACTGCTGTGGATCTCCCCGGGAAAAAAGGAACTCGACCACGAAAAAGAGGCAGAACGGGGACGACAAGGCCGTCAGGTTCCGCTGCGACTTCCCCTCGACACAGGTTAGGGTGATGCTGGCCAGAGGTTGGACCCAGGTAATGGAATGTTCCCTGTTCGCGCCTGGACCGTAACGACTGCAGCAGGGTGGGAACGGATCATGGACGCGTATCCCTTCAAACGCCCTTTGTCGTGTAAAGCCACGTGAAGCCGCTTTATAAGAGGGCAGGCCGTGGAAAGAACAGCGACTATACGAAAATCTGCTTTGTTCGGATGGACGACCACGTGGTCCTTGATCCTAGATTACGTGTGTAACGTTTGCTGGTAAAGAGAGGTCGATTTATGTGGGTTTGTGAAAATGAGAATCGTAAAAATAAAGATGACATTTTTTAGGATTTTTAGAACGATAGTTTCATAGTGGCTCTCATTTTCAATTGTACATTTACGGTTTTATACAATTGAAAAGTTATGATCAATATCCTTGTTACTCTCTTTAAAAATAGTGAATTAGATATTATACTTGTTATTCGACTTCCGTCGAATTTTCGCAACAGTCGAAGGTTCTTATTTTGAATGAAAGAACAACCCCCCCCCCTCTCTCTCTCTGAAACAATGTTAAATCTTATTTAATTATTCCGACTTATATAATGATGATAGTAAAATTCATAACAGTTTCAGTCAAGGAGAATATACAACATTTTTAATCATTCGATACTAATTGCAAAGGAATTTATTCACTTTCTTCATGATACAATTTAAAACCCACATTATATACTACAACTTCATCGTACGTGAGCTTGAAACTCATTGGAGTACGATTGTTTATTAACCTTTTATTGGCAAAGGCAGAAGATTATTCATTAGTAATGCGAATAAATTAATCACTCTTGAAATGAATAAAATCGAATACAATCGACTGGGATCATGGACTTGAAATGATAACTACCAATTAACCGTATCACCTATTCAATTGTATCCGGTATGCAAGGGTACCTAGAACGATGCTCACGTTTAAATCCTCAGAAGCAGGAAATAATTTATTATTCGTAACAATTTCCATAATCATATCCACAAATAAATTATATCCACCGACAGGCTAGAATACGTTCATAAACGATCCTCCTACACAAATTCTTAACTCTGTTTAAGGTAACAGACCCCAACGACCAGTCTTGGCACCTATGGTGGTGCGAGACCAACGACGTTCGTCAAGCCTTGGATTCGAAGCTCGCTCCGCATCAGAAAATCCCCCATTTTCGCAATCACTACGAATTGACACGGAAAAATTACCTCTACAGAAACTTGAAGCGGTACAAGAAATTGCTGCTGAAATCGAGCAAATCAGCCGAGGCCGCGTTATGCGACTGCATGCCGCTGACGTTCGAATTACCGAACGATTATAGATTGTTCACCGAGGAGTATCATAAGCAACCTGGTTCTACGTGGATCGTGAAACCTGCTGGAAGATCGCAGGGTAAAGGTACACAGAGGAAGTTAAGTGTTTGAGACAGAGTGATGCCGTGAAACTTTGCGCCACGTTCGAGTTTGCGAAATCGATTTTGTAGAAAACTGTAACGTGAGCGAAGGGAATGGTGTTTTATTAGTTTAAGCTGTTAGAAGTTTATTTGCGCATTTCTATGAGTCTATTATATATCTTGGTGAACGATGATTTTGATAATGCTAGTAATGAATAAAATCTTTGATAATATGAAAGACCAGTCCTTTGTAATTGCTTGAGTTTCATCTATCGCCGAGCTACCTTCTGATCTGCAAAAAAAGGGCTGATAACGATCCAAATTAAGATCAATTTATGTATGAAATACGTAACTTCAACTGCCCTATTATACAAAATTTTCTTAATTATAAATACCCACATTTTTTATAGCATTACTTATTTTTACCTAGCATTTTGATAATGATCTTCATTTAAGTGCCCTATTGCAGTCTTCAAACATTTTTCTTGCAACATATAACACGAATCAAAACATTCCCTCTCTTAAAATTTACTAGAATTATTAAATACCCTTCATACCTTAAATATTAACAATAAAAACATATTAGCCTTTTTTCAAAAGGAACACGCGCCAAATATAACTCTAATATAATCCATCCAAACTAAACCATCGCCTGCAATGAAACCCCGCAAATCTATCAAATTTAAAAGACTCACAAATCTCCAACGAAAACCAATGTTCACGAAAAAATACAGAGACCTCGTATTTTCCATTAACAGGTATTTTCCTGTTCAGAAAGCTGAAGGACTTGACCGAGTGGCGTACCAAGGAGTTTGGCCCGCAGAACGAAATACCACCGGTGGAGACGTTCATCGTGCAGAAATACGTGGAGAATCCTTACCTCCTGGCAGGTTCGTGTGCCGACGCGATACTCTTCCCTATTCAACAGCTTATCACCAGGCGAAGAATAGCCGGTGTTGTCGAGAGGGATGCCTCAATACCTCCAAAAGAAGAGTCGTGGATGGCCGGGGGCTGCAATCCGCGAACCTTTGTGCCAACGACGCCGAAAGAGAGAGAGGCTTGAATATCGAATCGTTGAAAAAGCACCTTCTTCGATGGTCGTACGACGACTCTGTATACAAAACCAGAGCGGAATCGTTCGCTTTTCTACCGTCGAACGAATGGCACAACAGTTTGTGAACGTGAACCACGTTTCAGGGAGGAAATTCGATCTTCGTATTTACACCCTGGTAACCTCGTTTCACCCTCTGAAGGCATGGCTGGCCAGAGAGGGTTTCGCCCGTCTGTCCGCTGAGCTGTTCGACCTGGAAAACATAGACGACAGCAGGGTGCATTTGACCAACATGGCTATACAGCTGAAGTCCCAGGGAAACGATGAGAAAGAGCAGACTAAGACGGGCTGCAAGTGGGCCCTGATCAAAGTGAGAGAATTTTTGACTGCCGGACACGGGGTAGTTGATGTGGAGATCCTGTTCCAACGAATTGCTAGTTAGTTTGCTTTTGTGATGATTGCATTCAACTTACAATATCCACTTGATGATGCATATACTTTTGAGGACGTAGAAGATTTAAATATCGTTCCTGTCCGATAAAGCGTGTCACAGTTTAAGCGAGCGACGAAACGCTTACCATTAATTTGACTTGAGAAGTAACCGGTCATTTAATTCGATTGCTTGAGAAATTGAGAATCTCCCTCACACTTACCACCATGTTATCATTCTGCACAAATAACAAAAATTGTCTTCATTTAATCAAAAAGAAAATTGTATCATAGCTAGTACAAATACACGTATCATTCAAACCTGGACGAACTTCTACCTACACCATACACCCTACTCTTCCCCGATAAATGGTCATTAAATGGATCAACACCTGATCACTTATCCGGGAACAACAATCCGATATATACTGACATTCCCTCATCAATTTCCTCCAGTAACAATATTATCATCCAGAAACTTGGAGACTCACTCCTCCTCGTCGTCATGGCCTATTAAACTCTCCATAATAACGTGAATCGATCTCGTAGGCGTGATAATGGCCAGCCTGCTGGCAGTGCAGCCAGTGATAATGCAAGGAAAGAACTCATTCGAACTCTACGGCTACGATATTCTGCTCGACGAGGATTTAACGCCATGGTTGCTCGAGGTGAACGCCTCGCCGGCGCTGACCGGCACAGACAGCGACGATTATCGGCTCAAGTTCGATCTTCTGGACGACACGCTGAACGTACTCGATTTCGAGGACCGTTTCTCTGGCAGGGAGACGAGAATCGGCGGTTTCGATCTCCTGTGGAACGACGGCCCTGTGTGGACCACTTGTCCCAATTCCTCCATTTGCGGCGAGTTCGCCAACGACTTAAGAAAACTCAATATTTTCCTTGGAGCGCGGAACGATCGGGTCGGCCAGCTGCGTCAGCTGCGCGTGTATTTGGACGAAAGACGGAACAGGGTACAGAGCAGCCGTGGAACGTGCCACGGGTGAACGAACGGGAAATTTTAAGCGTTAAGTACCTTGTGGCGTTTGTTCGTTGAGTGTGGACAAGTCGGGGATAATTGCAGAGACGTGGTCTCGCGCGCAGCTTAACGTTGTTCCGCGATGACGAGTAAAATTAATGCGATTTGCGGTCGAAAGGCTTCCTTTTTTCCTTTGTACTTGGGGATGAAGGAAGCGGGCAGAATGAAAATGTCATTTCTAATATTATCACCGCTATTGTTGTTATTATTGTATGGAAGATTGTATCATTGTAATAGGAAGTTCATTGGGTGAAATTATGCAGAGATTAACTGTATTTATTTGGAGGCGTGAAGATTTTCTCATTTTTCAATCGCGGATGTAAAAATGCTTGGAATAAATTGAAATAAAGGGTGTAACAACTGATAAAATTAATTAATTAATTTAATTAAAATTGATCATAATTAATAATTAAATAAATACTGAAAAAAGTAACTTCCTAACTTTACCACGATACAACATCATTTGGAACATATAAGAATACTTGCTCTTCAGTTGTGAACAAGTTAGGGCACATGTGTAGTAGTAATCCCAGTGCCACTAATTTTTCTTGCCAGTGACACTTAGAAATCAGTGAAAACATTCACTGCTGTTATCTTAACGGCAAATGGCAGCTCTATTTCGCGCAATTCGTAACAACGCTTCGAGCAAGTTTATCGGGGTCAGTATCTTAGTCTAACCATTTCATCGGCAGTTTGCAAAAGCGCAACTACTACAAAGAAAATTATAAAAATACTTGTGTACGTTATACCCTACGATGCTTCTATATTATTATAATAACGTGACAAAAAGTAGGTGATACAAAATTTCTTCGGTTTCGCAGACCTCCGTTAACAATGATTACTTGTTAGAATATGCACACTTTGTGTTTATCCATTGTTTCTCATCAAGAACAGTACGTAGTAGGCTGCACGCTACGCAACACGTGTGATATCACAACCTTAGTGTTCCTTTTTATTTTTTGGAGGGGCACTTCCCACATACACCGCTAGGGGCGAGCACGACGATCCGGCTCCCGAAAGTGGTTGTGTATGTTCCGCGACTACATGTATACATCTGCAGTGGATTCCGGTAAATAGGGACGCGTTGCCCAGTGAGCTGGATCGGCAAAGGCTAAAGCCGGATAAAGGGGGTCAAATGTGTCCCTAAACCAAATTCAACTTGTGAGGTGCCATTCCGATAGGTTATCAACAATAAAATCAGTTTGTGCCAGGTTTCAACCCTGTAACTCAACTGGGAGTGTAGTAGTTACAGAGAAAAAACAAAAATCTAGTTTTTAGCCAATATCTCCCATTTTAACGAACCAAATATTTAGAAATTATTCAATACAAAATCGGCAGTTTTCAGCATTTTTTTTACGTCCTATATTTTTTACAGCTCGGGTTTTCTATTTAAAAATCTGCAATACTTGTATAATATGTACCTCCATAGTAGAAGTGCCTCTGATTTTTTTCAACATTTCTTGGTTTTTCTTGATAAGCTATCGAATGGCACCTCACAAGTTGAATTTGGTTTAGGGACACATTTGACCTCCTTATCCGACTATAGCCTTTGGTAACATTTTAGTATAACTCTTGAACCATAAGAGATATTGGAATGAAATTTGCACTAAAATTCGTTAAAAATTTATTATATTTCTTTTTATTTTTCAATTAATTGTTTAAATTTTGGTTCAAAATCATTTTTAAATTGCTTACTTCTTATCTTATTTAGTACTTTTTTTAGATATTTCGTAGCGCACATGTTGTTCTTATGAAATTCTTTGTATTTCTTCACATATTCATAATTTGAAGAATAGATCTAATGATCTAGAATCGAATAATAGATCTAGAAAAGTAATGCTATTATTATTTTCAATGATTACTATCAAACCTAAAGTAGTAAGTTAATTAACATACCATTATATGTTTAAAATACTATCCGAATGATGAGTAATCAATAATGCTTTATTCAATTGCTAACTGTTGTCCATCTGAAATCAGAATTTTTGCTATTTTGCTATATCATTTAACCCTTAATTGCGATATGTCTGGATCCGATGTTAGTAGTAATTTATAAAATGTTTCCTCATTAGTGCATATTCTTGAAATTTGTCTACTACTTCTGTATCGAAATTTTTTTAAATATTTGTGCCTGGACTCGCGGGTTTCCTCAGACAGTTGCCCAATCGGTAGCAGTGCATGTTTTATGATTTCAGCACCAAACATGAGCACTTTGTGCACTGTGGCTAGCGTATAATACCAGTCATAATGAGTAACATAATACTGTGCTGTGTCTTCAGTATATGTGGCGAACTTTTTGCAACCTATTTTGTAAAGGTAGGAAATAGTTTGTAATATTGTATGGAACCTTTTAATGATCCAGTGATATCTGCTGAAACTTTTGACTTTTGAAAAAATCTTCTTGCGGTATTCTCGTCGTTAGAGGATCCCCATCCCTGTTTGGTATAATCCACAAATAACCCTGTCCCTTCTCTGAATTGCTTCTGAATTAATTCTTTTCTTTCCTTTTGTTTACTTTTTAGTTCAGGTGTAGCTGCTCACTTCTTGAAGGGCAAATTATAAGATATATGTATTAGGCATTCAAAGAACCGAATCTACGCATGTAGCGACGACAGTCCGAAACTGTAATTGTTTATGTTAAAAGACTTGGGGTGTCCAGCTCATAAATTATTCATTTCCGTCGGTTTCGCGTTGCAAGTGTAACACCTCTTTGCGGATGTTGGTAGTGCTGCTTACTGTATTGCATATTTTGCTATCACCATTGAAAAAGTAAATAGCATTGTAATGCTATTAACCATTGTAAAACTATACGCCAGAATTGACGTCTCGCAATGCTCACTTGACAACTTTGAATAACAAAAACTTTCACCGTAGGACGCCATAGAATATGATTTCTGTGCCATTTTGAAGGAAATTGAAAATTCTCATTACTTCATTAAGCATTAGGTTTATTTTAAATTAGGAACAATATTTCGTAACACAAAGTGTGGTTCTTATCAGAAAAGGATACCGAACACTTTAAAAGGACCAAGCGAAAATATTAAATAGGATCGTCAGGGCGTTGCACTAAGGAGAAGCAGTTTTTGTCGTGAAATATTCTGCGCTTCAAATATCCAACTTCCAATGCTTATTGCAACTATAATATTTAGTAAACTTGACTGATTTTCTTATTTGCGAGGCTTATGGGCATTAAGGAACCAGAGTTCATCGATTAGACATCGATTCGAGAAAGTTTGTTTTTGAGCAAAATGTCACCAAATTTCCCGACCCAGCCCACTGTGCATTGGGCCGGACGAATTTGTACTAATTAAGCGACTGTCCCGAAAAATCGAAATTCAACAGCCAAACTCTGAACAACGTGCCCAATGGAGCCAAAAACAATTTATTGAAAAACGTATGTAATATTCGGTCTTGAATACAAATGTATCTGTTTAAACATGCAAACAAAGCAATAACAATAAGTCATGTGATTTTGTGATGCGCTGGTGTTGTGACGGGAAGACGTCGCGTCGTGGTGCGTACACCGCATCGCCCGCGGTCATTCTAATACGACTGGAGCGTGCCAACCTGAGCTCACTTCAGTATGATTCCGACTTTTTAAGCTGTTTTTCTTTCATTCATATGATCCTTCCCTACGTTCGGGCTGTATCTATACTTCCAATCAGTACCACTACTTCATAATGAGCTTTACTCTATCTTCAATTGTAAACTGTACGAGCATAAACTGTCCCAATAAAACGGCGATAAGTTAGTTTAATATAAATAATAAATAAACAAACTATAAAACTGCTCGCCCTATTGAATTCTATAATCCCTGACATTACTCACAAATGAATTAACCACAGTCATAAAGACAAATTAAAAGATTTCCCGTAATAATAATTAATATCAAATAGAATAACAATGTAGCCTAAAACATCAAACTAAATTATTCGACATTAGATGCCTCGGATTATTTATTGCAGTCGAACCTCGATAACTCGAATCTCAAGAAGAAAAAAAAATTCGGGTTGTCAAGTGTTCGAGTAAGAGAGGTTTAACACTCGAAAATTCGACTTATATAGGCTCTGTATGACGGCTAACTTTTCGACTTGCGTGGACGGAAAGTCCACGCATCAACGAAAAAAATTTTCGCTCGTTGTTAAGCCGAAAACTTTTCAGACTGGCCTCGTATGTACCGGCCTCTTATTATTCAAAAAGTCTGCAATTTTGGACCGGGTCAATATATTAACATCTATGAAGATTGCCGAAAAACGATTAGATTCCACGGATATGTACGCGGTCATTTTATGATTTTCGGCTTATGTTTTGACGCACTCCTAACGATTGAAAGGAAGGAAACACTCGAATGATTTCTGATGCAAAGTTATAAACTTCGTGTTGCAGAAGCAGCAGCGATACAAGCGATGGCTATTCTAAATTCAAGTTACAGGTGTAAAATAATGCATCTGAACATGTGCGAAATAATTCAAGTTGAAGTAAGTTTTATTTCCACTTGCAGAGGTTTTTGCAGCGGAGGGGAAGGGAATTAAGAAAATTTTCGTCTTATAGAGGTTTTCGAGTAACCGGGGTCGTATTGTACAACCAAACGTCTCCAATTTAAGGGGAACTCCACGCTGTCTAATTTTCAACTACACGTTTATGCGTAATGAATATTCAAAATGACAGGCAAATCGATACCACGAGCGCCACCCGTATATGTATTCCGAGCGGTTGTCAAAAAAGCAATAAGTCACTGTCCAACGCACAAGCTTTTAATCCCGTAACAATCGACGACATTTTCAGTTAAAATACGCCTGGCTATTGGATGCAGTCACATCCGTCACGTCCACGGCATCGAGGTTTCGTTTTTTTTTCACCGATTTAATTTCATTGTAGCTACGTACGCGGCAACAGTGCCGCGGTACCACCACGTTGAAACTAACGAGCACGAATTTGCCGAGCACCGTGACCATAAGTGTATATGCATATTCATACGGGGGCAACGCACACTTGCTTAAGTTCTTGAATGTATTGTACGTACACGCTCGCGTGTACAGCATAATCATCCGCCTGCAATTCGTTCTACTCCCGTGAACCCAATCTTTCCGATATATGACGCAAGTTTTGTGATAATCCAACCAACGAGATCGTTCCTCCGCGTGATTTATTACAGGCGAGCGAAGATGGTTTCGTATGGTAGTTCATCGACAAAGATCGTCTTGCAGTTCTTCGGTAGCATGAAAAACATTTTCATAGTGGACAAAGGCGAGGTTTCATAGATATTATTATTGCATGATTAATTGTCCTTTATTTTGACGGTGAATTAATTAACATTTTTTTAGCAGGTAGGAATTTTGAGATATCGGTGCCATCTTTTAATTTTATTGTGTATGCCTGCTAAATATTTCGCGTCCGCCTTGTAACGTGAAACAAAGGTTTACTATAATTATTATAAAATTTTCATCATACGCAACGTTGTTTCTAAACTCGACGGAAAGAAAAATTGGCTGCAGAACTTCTAACGCGTGTCTGCGCAAGATCATCGTTTCCTGTACAGATAATTGTAAGCTCCTTTATTTTCAATTGCAGAAACTTATCATCGTAAACAATGATCAGAGAAGAATTCTGCATTGGAATCCTTTTACAACACAGTTAAACACGGAAATAGCAACATATTTTATTGCCCGGCTCTAAAAATAGTAATCGAGGAAGAAAATCTATAAACTATCGTATACAATTTGAGCAAGGCAAATAAGTGGTCAGCCGACTATGTCCATTCGGGGCCAGGTACTGTGAAATTAATCGATTCGCAAAAGAACGAGAGCGTAACGTTGGAAACCTTATCTGCGAATAGTTTATTTATTACCATTTTATTTTCAATCTTTTATATTTCTTGATAGTCTTATCGTTTCATATGGAAATGTTTATTTCTGACTATTTTAGTCATAATAGTAGGCAGGGGATCGTCATAGGGGAGATAAATGCAAGTAAGTTTTTAGACGTTTATCTTTTATACAGAGTACTCTGCTCGTATGGTTAAGCTAGCGATATTGAACTCTTTCGTATCCAAATATTAAATTTGCAGGCAGATTGAGGAGTGGTGAACAAAGAAAAGAATCTGCCCCTTTTTTACGCAAGCAAATTAAAGAAAAGCGTCGAAAAACTGCAAAGGTAAAGAACGATGTTTAAAAAATGAAATACAATTTTGTAGAAAATTAATTATCGGAAAATAAATAACGTACGAATCAGCTTCACTCGCAACGGAAACACCAATGATCAAGTTGTACGGTGTCAGATTTCGTTCACAGATGCAACTCTGTTACTTCATATGATGCATTTTATGGATTCAAAAGTTTCGCGTCGCAATATTTTTGGAGCAAAGAGACGCAGTGAATGAAATTACGTTGCGATAAATTACGACTACCGTCCAATCACGATATTCATTTAAAATTGGATTTTACTGCTCCGAATAAGTGTATGCACCCTTTTGAATGCCCCTCGAAATATAAACTACTCGACATTGCAGCTAGAATTACAGTGTAGTAAAAATACAGAACCGAAACTGTAATATCTAGTTTGCAAAAGATGTTTCTGCACAATTAGTGACCATTTAACTGTTTGGACATGTAAACATTATAAATGCAAAAAACGTATCAAGATAAGCCAATATTTCCTATAAAATAATGTTGCAATCTCATAAATATTATTATAGTTTATATTCTTTTTCAAATGAACAGGTACATAATTATATGTACTTCGAAAACAATTTAAAAGGATTATATTTACTTTAATAATATCAATGCCCATTGGCCCCAATTTGTGCAAAAACATACACTCATCTTCCATTCAGTAATACCAATTTATAAAATATTAATTTATAATTTTTGGAACATAGTCTCTTGTATTGACACTATTCACTCCACACAATTTCTTTCAACAGTGACTTATGAAAGTATTAAATCACATTAATACAATAACTTCGTAAATCCATAAATTGTAACACACAAGTACCTACAGTTTGTCACAAAAGTGACATGTTTAGACATTCAGTAAAATTTATGCAAAATAATATACTGGTAAAATATAAAATAACTCTGAATCTATTTAAATATTTATTACAAAATAACTGAATATAAAGAAGAATAAAGATCTTCAATGGCTTTAGGCCGTCGAATACTTTCCACCACCAACTGCAAGCAAGCATATTTCCCCGATCTTCAATTAACAACAATTGACCAACATACGCACAGGCAAACACAACCCCACTCATCGAACGCCCTCAACCCCCGACTCAACGTTCCCTTTTCCTGTTCCATTAATTCACGTACACGCGTGCCTAAAAATGCTTCACCTTGTTTCCTAACGTAAAATCATAAAACGCCCAGTAACTAAATTATTGCGAAAACCCTGCCTCGTAGTCGTGCCACTATTTCCGAGTGCTTCTCTGGGACACGTTGTCCGGAGTTCCTTTTTATATACTCAGTAAAAACGAACGCAGTCGTGTAATTGCGGCGATAAAAAAAACTACTCAGGAAGGGGAGAAACAGTTTTTCTTTCCTTTTATTCCACCTCCATCGAGCTCGGAAATTTTTCGTTTTCGCCACTTCGTCCCGGTGAACACCGAAGTTATTAAATTCGTGGAATCACGACGGTGCGCACCGACGCGTCGGGACGCGCGTGCACCAACGAAAGAATGCAGAAAGGGGAGGCTTTTACGCGACAGACCTTTTTCCCATCGTCGTTTTCTCCACTCTTTCGATCGGGGACTAAATTTAGCGAAAGAGTCGTGCAACTTGCGCGAGTGCACTCGTATTATCCTGATTCTCTCGCAGGCAAGAGCGGATGATAAACTGGTTAAAATGTTGCTTCACGATTGTCGTTTCCCCCGGTGCTTCGTGCGCGCCCCGCATATTTTTCTCGATTCACCTTCCGCTACGTTTTCTTTTTCGCTGTGACATTCGTGAGGGAATTCGTGGAATGCAGAGAAATCGAGCAAGGGTGATACCAATTGAATAGTTGGGTCTGTCAAAGGGTCTACGAGTACATTATAGATTCAGGAATTTGTAATCGTTAGAAATAGGTACATATAGGGTGAAATCGAGACTGAATTTGTTTTTCATCGAATGGTGTGTTTGTTAGTTGATCTTCTTCAAATTTTTGTCAAGAAAGCTGGATGATTGAGAGACGTCAAACGATGAATAGACTAAATATAAAAGGTATTGAAATGGAGCCAAAGTGTTATTACAAACAACTATCGCTGTTATGCAATAGAGAATTTTCGTTCAGTTATGTACAGTCGACTCGGAAAATAAGTTGACGCTCTTGCCAACAGTTTAAATGTATAATAACAATTATAATGTATGTTTATATGTTTTTATGTATTCTTTATCGTATAAGTACAAAAAACAATAAGTTACAAACATTTACATATATCGTTTCCATTTGCAGAAAAATGCCAATCGCCCATCGGTAACTTACTTTTCGAGGCGACTGCAGCTATTAGTTTTCCCTTCTGAATTTTACATGCCTTAATTTACTATTTACAAGAGGAGAATACACATTTGAAGGCAGCTGGTCTCCTCAGATTTGTCATCGGACCGATTAAATTAATATTCATGAATTGTAATGTTACTAATTATTTATGAATTCGTTTTTTCGGCCGGACTTAATCATTTCACGGCTATAGTTTAATGTCGATCCTATATCTTGGCTCGAAGGACAAATACCTCGCGCATCTAATAACAAGTATAAAAATTATTGCTACTTATGCATACACGTTAAGTAATACATGTTTGTATATAATTTACCGAAATACATCACAATATTTAATTGAAATATGATTTCACTGCATGCTGGATTGCACTCGCACGTCCTTGCATATCCCAAGACAAGTTTAGTTTTGCTGAAAACCAACGATCCCGTTTCAGACCAATTTAGCGTTTGCCCGGTACAATAAATAATCTATATTAAACCGGCCACGGTTGATTTTCAGCCAGCATCATTCACGCTCAAGTGTGGCTGAATTCGCGTTGAAACTGCAAACCAGATACAGCTAATTTTATATTTAACCTTCGTATTGCCAGGTGTCCGATCAACCAGCCATTTGTGTATCACGCTTTTATGTAATAAACCCTCTTGTTGCCACTTCTGAACGTGCCTCTTTATCTTTTCCGAATGCCAGCCGAGCGAATTATGTTTCTGTAACAACCGCAAGTACCTGTACGTAATTTAAACGAAACCTGGACACGTTGGAAGAAACTGATTGGCGTAATTGATACACGATACGGTCGTGCAAGTACTTTCACCGTTAAAGAGAGTAAACAGGCTGGTCCATTTGCAATTTTTCGCCACCTGGACGAGTTTATACGTAACAGCTAGGCATTTTTACGATTGCGTAACGTAATGGATGATGTATCAAACGAACATTTCTTCGCGTCGAGCGAAATGTAATTCGGGTTTAGCTGGATAAATTTATTATGTCGCTGGTAATTAGGAGACACAGGTATTCTCAGCGTTATGGATTCATGTACTGCTCATTATGAACTGCTGGTAAATGATTGAGCAACAGTATATTTAATTAAACCTGCCCATATTGCGGAAGCTGGTTAAAAAGATTATGTACTGGATTGTGTTCGACATTGTGTTCGAGATCCTTGGCTACTTAATTATCAGTAGAATATTATTCTTAAATGTTTGACAAACTTTTGTGGATATTATGTTAAGGCATTCAGATTTCAAAGTTTTCCGTGTATGTACATAGTAGAGGTCCGTTGCTTATCATTTTCAATTAATCCAGCATAAACAAAAATATAAATAGAAACGAACGGCTGTGTAACTTGTAGGAGTAAAATTAATACGCGTGGCACCAGTTTCCAGCAGGTAGTCAAACGTGATTTTCATACAATGTAAAATTGGAATAAAATCACAGTAATTCGTAGAATATCAGGTTAAATTGCTTTTATTTTAAAAAGAAATATCTCTTTGAGATTTCATCTCGCACAGCTTTCACTTTCGTCATTAAGCAAATTAAAGGGTTGTGAATAAGAACTTCAATTATACCTAAAATAATATAACAGAATATTTAATTGGTAAAATAACTTGCTAGGAAAAATGGATTCGATTAAAAATGATTTTCCGTAACAGAAGCATGGAACCAACGAATTTGCAGCCAACAAATACAATAAACTTCGAACCACCAATTTACCACCACCCTCAAGCCCGCACCTCATAATCTCGAAAGTACCCCGGCAAAAGAAAACAAACCCACAACTTACAAACCTTCTATTGCTCCAAGCTTTTAACCCTTTAGCTAAGGCTGAGCGAGATATGGAACTGTTGGATATTGATACATCGGTGTTTCGATGCTTTGAATTATTCATTTAACCATATCTGGGTTGGTGTAAAGTATTCTTTCATACTTTCTTATAAAACTATTTCGACCTCGTGGATCAATTCTGCAGGTAACACTTTAACACTTCTTCGTCGGTCAAAGCTGATCGCGCATTGAGCATTCAAACATTAGGCAAATAGATCCCAGTTCACATTCGTTCGACAGTCATCAGCAAGTATCGCTTACATCGTTCACCAAGCCTGGCGAGTTAGTAAAGAAGGACTACAGGATTAATCCTCTGCCTCGCAGCTTGGTTCGCCACAAAGATTCGAACGGCAACTAACGATAAGAGGCGACAATAAGTATTCTATCAGCAGCAGATGATATCCTCCTCCCTTACATTTCAGGTGTTCAGTCTACGTAGAATTTGTTGAATAGCATGATTTTCGATATTATTATTTAAAACTCAACTTTCTCCCACAGATCTTTAAGCACCCCAGAAAGAACGCGTGGTCGACACAAACGTGCGGATTCTCCCCAGGGAACATCGAGGATCGTTGTCGAATCGGAAACGTGAACCGGCTAGCAGTTTTTCACCACGCACAGGTGGCCTAACCACAGGTAATTGCAGAGTAAAGCTCGGTCCGCAGTCTCCACTCTTTTGCCAGAGCATCGCCATGGGGTATACATTCTCCCATCTGCTCCCACTATTTCCTCGCTTGGCGATGAGGGTTGGCCTTAAAGTCCTTAACCCATTTCCCGTCAGCGTTACGTTAACGCAACATAATGCTTTAGCTTCCTCCTCCACCACCACCACCTCATCCACCTCTTTTATCCATCTCATTCTCACTGCTCGGCGTGGCCCCCTGCGACCCGGGTCTCTTCAACGTCGTTCGTTAAACCGCAGCGGAACGTTAACGATGCCCTCTTTCTCGGATAAAAAAGCATCACCTGCGGAGTCGATGATCCTTAATTAATACTTTTTTTCTTCGCAGCCTCGTTATGACGTTCGCTTGAGTGCTGCGAATCGAGTGGTCCATTTGTCATTGCAGGAATCGGGAAAGGAAGTTAATGTCTTTCTTTATGCACTGCGGCGGAGTTCTTTTTCTCTTTTCCAAATTTCGCTGAGGTGGCGGAGTGCGTTAATTGGCGTTTTAGAGATTGATGCAGGGTTCGTCATGATTTCGTTAACCCTCCCGGTTAGGGTATTCTGGAAATTGGAAATGTTGGTGCGACGAATTGTCCAAATTTTTTGTTAATAGGACAAAGGCGTGTTGTATGAATACCTGAATAATTAAAATAGTAAAGTTAATTGCATGGTGTATAATTTATATAAATAATTACACCTGTAATACATTCTTGTAGATCACGTTAATATAAATTTATAGTGAACAGTTGACGTGATGAATGAGTGACGGCGTGTGCATACACTTTTCCTAGCGAAAAGGTTAAAGAAAAATTTATACGAATGATATTATGTTGTATGGTAGTTTTTCAGTAACTTTTGAGTTCTTAAATATTATCTCCAGACACTTGCGTAACGCTGATAAGTGCATCGAAAGTGTAGGATGAAGAGAACTAAGATCATATTAGAGAACTATTATGAAGCTATTTAAATAATTGTATTTATTTTTGTATTTCATTTTAACCACAAATTAGTCAATTTAATTACAGGTTCTTTGCGGTTTATGAATAGTTTTATACTGAAAGGTTAATTGTTAATAGGTGAAATAATTTTCTAAAATGGAACGTATATCACCTTATTTATGTGGTCGTAGAAGCCAGTTCACCATTAAGTTTGTATAACAACTTCAGTTACGAGTACGAACATTATCGCCGGTTTTACAGGGTAGTAAAAATAGCAAAGGTGGACACTATCTAATGATGTACTTATGGTGCCCTAAATTACAGGAAAGTATCGATAAAGGTGGCTCCCCTTCGTGTACTGTTTAAATCGAGATCTTCTGTATGTTCGTATTGCGAAAACGTGTTTCAAACTGCAGTTAAAAGTCGACAAACTCGAACTTTCCTATCTCTCGTGATTCCACTGGGGAAAATAAAAATGGGAAGCATAGAATGCAATGTTTAACTTCGAAATCATATAAGTTTAACAAATGCAAAAACCTTGATACTTTTAAGATTTCAATTCCTGAAATAAGCAGCCCACAACATCAACAACATTCAAACTATAAGCACCACAAAACTGAACTTTCAATTACAAGAAACTTTTCTTAAGCGATCGAAAATATCAATTAGGTTTTGTCACATTTTCACACATTCTCCGGAAATTATTTTTCATATCTATACGTCGACCCCAAAAACATTAGTCCGTAAAATCTCACGCCACACCGAGCTTAAACCAGCAAACCACATTTCACGTTCGCGCATCAACAAATTTCGATAAAAAACCTACGATATCATGAAATTTAACATATTTTCGCGACTTCCCACTCTACGAAGCCACTCCAATTACCGCAAATACTCCGGAAAGAAAATGCTTTCCTCTAATTCGAGAAAACTGCCCGCGTAGCAGCAGCTGGCACGAAGAAGACAACGCGGATTAGCTGCACCCTATGGAGCAGTCGATTCTTATCGATAAGAATCGAGAAGGCTCGAGATTTCATAGACGCCGGACGACACCAAGGAGACGGTTATCGTCATATGATGTTTCTCAGGTGCCAAAGTACCCTTCATCTTCCGGACCCTTCTGAGGATATAAGTATAAATCGGCTTCGATGGTCGGAATCGATGCTCTACTTTGGATAAGAAAATAAAGCGACAGCCTCGAGGCCCCTGGATCGAAGTGCAAAGGTGAAGAGCTTCCACCCTCGGAGCTTTATACTAAGAATCCTACCGCGATGCACCACGGAGTGCGTGGAATAATTCAACAGCAACCACATCTCGTCGGGAAGGGAAATCGTAAAATTTCCTACTTGTCCTTTCTGGCTTTTAGTGAAAGTCGATTTTCAAAATGCTTGAAACACCGCTGCTCTTTGACTTTCTTGTCACATGATTTTAAATTTTATGTATTATAATACAGACGTGGAAGATTGTATACAAAAATTGAATTATATATTATACTTTTCTTGACGAACGCAGTATGTAGTTTTCTTGCAATTCGAATGTTTCAATCTCGTTCTTTTACAAGAACTCTTTAATCCAATTCCAATAAAGTTAGTATCCAGTTGGAGGAAATTTAATTACGTGGAATGCTATGCCCAGGAGAAGAGAATAAAACACTGAAGCTTCACTATTAGCAGCTCTAGAACTTCGCCACTAATTCAAGATCGCAATGCGCAAAACGATCCACTTGAGGTCAAACAAAAATATTCTTCCCCTTTTTTTCTTCCTTCAGTCTCGCGACAGCCAACGCGATTTTTCTGGATCAAGAGGAGATCTCGTTTGCAAGTTCGTAAATGGCGTTATATTTCGACTCAAAATTGGAATCGATTCAACCGTCTAAAATAGTCATTGCCGTAACGCGACGAGAAGGGTTGTGAAAAAACATGAATAAGCGAATGTATGTACGCGCCGGTACAATCATGTTTCCTCCAATGCCAATGAGGAAAGCTGCTTCTCTTTTTTCAGCAGGAACGGCGATTCTTCAAAGTTAATAGCGTCCAAAAAAACGATAGGTCTATCGTCCCAGTTTTCCGCTGTTGCGCTCCGAATGAAATGAGGCTCCGTCGCTTTTTCCGCATTTCCGCTCGCGACGATTCCGTTGTGACCGCGTCTGACAGTGCACTTTGCCCAGTTATGGGTGAATCATATTGGAGGGGATATATTTTCAGAAAGTCTGTAATCCGAATATCCAATGGAATAATCGCTTTGAATTGATGGATGTAATAAAAAGTATCTCCCTTAATGCAGTTCAATATCTTCTGAACTCTTATTTTCATCATTTATGTACTTTTTTATGCGCTGCTTTAGAAACATCTTGAGACCGCCACGTTTCTATCTTGAACGTACAAATCATGGTTATGC
This sequence comes from Nomada fucata, assembly GCA_948146005.1. Lineage (NCBI taxonomy): Eukaryota > Metazoa > Arthropoda > Insecta > Hymenoptera > Apidae > Nomada > Nomada fucata. Next base: position 9,010,168 of record OX411281.1, read on the forward strand.
AGATCTTGAAGCAGGAACTTATGTACAGTGACGTAGTCTTTTAAGTTTCTGTATAATAAAATGGTGGAATAAGGGATAGTCCATAATTAATCTGATAACTCTTTGAAATTTACAGGTGAATTATTTCAAATGCAAGATATGAAATATTATATATTCATGAAGCGAATCCGTTCGGTTTCTGTAATGCACTATCGACTATCAATGTTGTATTACAACGATGCCAGGATGCAGGATAATTGAATATATGTTAAATAGTATTCTACGACTACACACAATATGCGCCATTATTTCGCTTCTTTATATTCAAGGATGTACAAATGATTACGTGCGAATAAATAAGCAAATGAGCATAACAAACTCATATTCGTGTATTTATTCGATCAGTCAATCGTCTGCGTGAATTTCCAATTCTGATGTATGCAAATATTTGTAATTTCCTGTATGCCGGGAGCAATTAGATTATAATCTATATACACATACATATATTTAATGAATTCAGCCAATATTCCAAATTATTGTTATCCGACCTATACATGGAATAGTAAATTGCTTTCCAATCTACGACCTAAAATCATCGAATATCTGACGTTTTGTCACTGCTGATAAATAGTGTACTAATAAATTACTGTTACAACAATTGGACTGAAATACATAATCGGAATATCGATGCATCATACATTCATTCTAATGCCAAAAATTACGTAGGTATTATACAATTCAACTATTATTGCATTTTTCGCTGCATTAAACATTACTCAACTGGCCGTTATCTCGCTTCGATTTTCAGTTTTCATTTATCATTGCCATCTCAGCTCATCTGAATTATTCGAGACAGTGATACAAGAGGCCACAGCTTGCGGTCACACATTCTAGAATTTTATATCTCAAGCCCAAGATATTCTGAAGCGAAAGATACTATGTTCGGGTATCTCCCGTACAACACGGCAGGACTGTAACAGATTTTTGAGGAAAAGATACGAATATCTTGCCAAAAAAGTGCTCTCATTTCATGGTGCTTACAATTAGCAGCGATGAAAAAGAAAGCATGTAATTAATTATTTTAATCAATATATCTTATAACTAAAAGTTTGTTAGTAGTTTGTTTAATTTTTAGAATCTAACCATGTATCATGCAACACTTCTTAGCATCGCATAACACGAATTCGCATGGCACGTCATTTTAGCATTACCGTGCTATCCGGGAGCACCGATTTATTTTCCATATTGTACACGCAATAGCAATAGTATGACGCAGTGTCAACACGCTTGTTAGATATAGTTTCTTTGTAAATGTTTGTCTAATACGTGGTGTAATAGTACGTTAGATAATTGATGCCAGTAAACGCAATTAATCAGACATTATCAGGGCCGTTTTTGAATCTTTTCAAATCCCATTCGTTTCGAAATACATATGTGCATCACAGATAAAACAATCCATTATTGCCCACAGAAGCTGCTTCATTTGCTCATCGTCAGGGGCACAGTTTAAAATCAAGCTGCAATATTTTAGTTAAGAATTCAATTTCATAGTAGATAGTACATTAAATTCGATTTTTGTTTCCTTAATCCATTATACTGAAATGAATATTCAACAACAGTTTATCATTGATATTTCAAGCGTTACACGCATATATATAGTTTTAATATTTTTCCCACAACTATCGCAAAAATACATTTACCCCGTGAACTCTGTGGTACGTTAAAATTCATTTGATGGAATATCGACTCAGGAGCTTGCGCGATATCTCTTTAGCTTTTCCATTTTCTCCAGAAAGATCGTAAGTGCAACGCCTCGAGAATGTTTCACGAAATAGACGGCCCTGCGCGACGTCAGTATAATATACCTGCAATATCGCCGCGCCCATTTCCGTGGCGAGCTCGTTCATGGTGTTTGTCCGAAGGAAACATAAACCTCCGACAAAATTAACACTTTCACCTAACGATATTGCAGTGACCAAACAATAATGTATTCATTCTCCAGACGCCGCGTGCCTTGCAACGCAATATTCACCGAACACGCAATAACTCGACGATCAAACGTTTCAATTCGAATGTAAAACGTCAGCGAAATTCAACAAAAATCAGCGTGAACCGCTCGAAGAATGATACCAGTGGGAGCAATAAAGTGTATCCGGGCCCTGTTCCAGCAGTTAAGGTTTCATAAGGAAGAGGCGGCACACTTTATCCCCGTCCCTATGCAGAGAAACGATGAATTCGCATGGAAATGTCTTTCCGATAGCTACGATAACCGCGAAACGGAGGTTATTGACTCGTAAATATCGCTAAATCCACTTTACCGCGCGAGATCGCGGTACATTACAACCAATCCACCCTGTATATTCATTGAAAGCAGATATTTTCGGTCGAACTTCCTATAAACAACGCTCTCACTTCGATGCAAGTTTGAAAAGAGTTTAGCCCTGCAACATTGCGGCTCTGGTCAAGCAATACGCAAAGCGTTTCTAACGATGAATTCGATCAAAGTAACAGCAGTTAGCACTTATCTTATATGAACTGAAAATTTGATGCGAAGAAAAGTATCGGGACAGACGCAAGGAAAGTTCAAATAGTTCCAAGCGATTTGACGGCAATACAATGTATATAATAGGATCCTATGGTAAGGTAGTCAATACAAATACTACGTAATAGTGTCTGTTATTAGTTCTCGACGTATGAGAAGAAAAATATCAGAAATAAGAACAGAGACTGTTTCCCCTTGAACCAGCGAGTTCCGAACGGTTGCGCTGTCAGGGTTCATACTTCTGCTCCAAATTATTGAACACGTCACTGTGAGAAAATTCAAACAACAAAGGATATCGATGTACATATCGATCATGCAATGAACTTGGCGAAACTAATTAACCAATTGAATTCGCCATACCAGTACACCCCCCGTAGGATTTTGTTTCCTTAACTCCAAAATTTGGTTGAATGTACAATACATAAAATACTTGATTTTGCGCATAACTTGATCTATAAATTATAAAATGTAGCAGCTCGTTTTATCGACACGAAAGTCAACGTACATTTTTTTCTAACAAAATACGTTTATATATCAACCACAATTATCGTGTTGGTAGAAATAAACCTCAAATTAGTTCCTCAATGCAAAGTGTTAACGTGACGCGGCAGCAATAATTATAAATAAGTCTCAATTATATTTTTGTATGTGCCGTAGAATTTTGTGAATTATACTGCCGTGAGACAAGAAAAGATTAAAAACTGTTACCCTAAACCAACGCACCATCAAATACTGAATTGGCCAATTCGAAACTCCCTCTACGTTCAAGCCTGTCCCTTCGGTCTCGGGGAATGCCTTTCATCTTAATCTCTGAACCTAAATGCCCCCGCGAAATCCCTGCAAATGCTCAATCCAACCTGGAGAACCACGTTCGAATCACAATTACCTCCGCGACCAAAATAATAATTCCCTAGCTCGCCTGCAAACGTTCCCTTAAAAAGAACGTAGTCTAGATCTAGACCAGGTTTACGAACCCCACGATCAACGGTTCCATCGTCAAAGAAAGGAATCGCAGTGGCGCTAGTATCGTTCGAAAGAAATCCCCCGATAATTTTGCGCAAGTGGCGGCGCTATCGAATCCCCGTTTTCAACGATGCAACGATGCACCTCGAACGGCGAAGCTTTTGTTTCCACCGTCGACGCTGATAAAATGATATTTATTTCAATAGCGATTCCGCTGACTGAAGAGAAATATTGTATCGACTGTTTCCCGGATTCGTCCCGCTCAGAATGCAGACCAACGAGTCCCGTACTGTTTCTCAGATGTCGTTTGCTCGCGATTCAGTTCTGTCTCGTGCCAAACGGGCCGAGGAAAAGAAAGGAGAGAGGAGCAAGAAACGGAACATTCTATACTACGTTTTCCTTCTTCCCTTTCTGACGTATAAACTCACCCCTTCCACTTTCTTCTCGCCGTTGCAACACCGTTCCTCGAGATCCGTCCGTGCCTTCGGGGTAAAAAGGGGAAAAATGAAACAGTTTAAAGACAGTGGTAGGCGCAGGTTGAAGACGGCGCGCACTTGCCAGGCCATTCAATTCGCGACGATAGCTTCCGACTGTTCCCTTTATTGCGGCGCGCTTGTTTGGATGGGTAATTTATTAGAATGAACAGAGTATGATTTGCGATTCGTTTGCGTCTAAAATAGCGACGCAAACGTGGTGCTGATGATACTCTTTAGGGTGCAAATAGATATTGGAGGTATACAAGTTGAGGATCGAGGGCAACTTACAGCAACCTATTGTTGACTGGAAACTACTTCGCATGCTACACGTGTTATTGCCGCAGTCTTACAATAAAATCTCTTCGTTAGCCGTCTAGGTTGTTACAAAGACACGGTTTACTGCACTGGAACCCCTGATTGGAATCAGTCAACTGATATACTAATGGTAGTTTATTATACGATATTGTTATAACACGATAATAAATACCGTTTGCGTCGCACTCCTAAAACAGGGGACGTTTCCGAATGAGCATCGTGTGGTCTTGAATGAAGCCCGATCTCCTTATCTCCCCGTTGATAATCTCAATTTTCTGTTCAGTTGCTCGAAACACGTGTAATTGAATACTTTACTGATTTCACTAACTATGTACATGATTCTACGTACAAGCTACTGTGGTGCGTATTTATCCGTCTCATTAGTAATGAAAGGATTCTGAATGAACATCGTGTATGTACGCATATTGCCAGAATGAGACCCGAAATCCAAATTCCCCTTTGAACGTATCACATTTATTTTCCTATGCTCGAAACATGTGTATTTTAACGCTTAGGCGATTTTAAGATCCCAGTGTATCATGGACATTTTCTCTGCCGGTATATACCTCGAAACTTTCGGATACACGAAACCCGATTCAGGTTTGTGTTTCCTGTATATCGTATTGCGCTCATATGTATGTATAAGGTTCTTACTACATATGTGTAAAGTTTCATTGCAACTTGCAGAGTGTCGAATTATTACTGCAAATCAATTGTAATTCAATTTCTGGTATTACTGGCAACAAAAATATATTACATAAATAATGTAGGAATTGTAAGCAATTTTGTTTAGTTTAATGTGTCTTAAATTATCAGTATAACAGCCTGTTACTGATTTGAGAAATAATTTGTGGCATATTATGTATTGATATTATAAAAACTAGCAAAATTTATTAAAGAAAATTAGACGTAGTAATTATTGTTTCCCTTGACATTGTATTATTGCATTGACCATTTAATTTTATTTGACAATTAACTTACGTAATTGCTAATTGAGCCTAACTGCGCAACCACTTTTCCAAATTATTGTTAGATATGTAAGAGATTTCGGCTACGAGCGCCGTAGCTGGGCATCTGGCTTACGTCAGCGTGGGGCCCGATAGCGCACGTACCCATAGGAGACCATAGGCTGAAGGGATATACGTGAGCGAGACCCTTGAAGCCATGGCGCCTGGGAAAAACCCCGACAAGGCGTCCTTTTTGGCGTACACGATGCATCAGGGCATTCTTGCATCGATCGTCGAACGTAGAAGTCGCATTGACAAACAACAGAGTACAAACGGAGTAATTCTTGACGAGACCGTGTAAAGATGACCTGACACATCTTTTACACGCTTCTATATCTTTCTACGCTCCAGTATTGATTTGTATAGTTTTTGGAGATAATAAATAAGTAATTATAATAGAAGCTTTACACCTTCGTTCGGTTTTATGCAAAGTAATCTTACATATCAGAAGTGGGATAAAGATTCACTACGTGTCTTTTCGTGAGGCTACGGCACAATCCTGGACGTTTTTGTTTTACGCGTTGTGTCCGTGAAGCTGCTGTGGGAAATTAGATAAAGATACACTGCGTGCTTTGCGGTACAGTGGGATCTTTGCGCAAATTTGGACGTTTTACGCGTTTGTGCCAGTGGAGTGTGGTGAAAATGAGTCGTAGCAACAAGACGAGAAAGAAGCGTGCTCGTGAATATTCGCGGAGTCGTTCAGGTGAACGAGCGAGCGAAAATTCCAACGATCGTTCGCATGGGCGTTCGCGAAATCGTACGCGGAGCGATCGGCGGGACAGAGACAGCTTACGGGATCGGTCGCGAGGTGATTCGCGTGACCGTTGGAGAGACCAGTCGCGACGCCAAGGACGGTCGCGTGATTCCTCCGAAAGTTCGAGTGATTGGCGTGATATTGTGAGACGCCTGGAACAGGAGGTGCGGGGATTGCGTAGCAGACCCGCGATGAACGAAAAGTTGGTGCCGCGTTTCGACCCAGCGAAGGACGACGCCGACGTAGAGTCGTGGGTGCGCGACGTCGAACGCGTGGCTCGTCGGTATGGATGGACCGACGATGACGTGATGTGCAATATTGCGCGTCAATTGTCGGGGCACGCTCGACGCTTGTATCACGATGAGCAGAGGAACGACCATACGTGGAGCTCCTTCAGAAGGATACTGGTCAGGCATTTTCGAAGACCGGTGCCATTTTCTAAGTTGCTGCTTGGAGCGGCCACGTATGACGCACAGCCGGGGCAGAAATTGGGAGATTATTGCTTCGAGAAGCTCGCGAAATTGCGCGCTTTAAGGATTAGCATCCCGGACGAATACCTGCAGGACGCGATACTGGGCGGCATCGGTGATGAAAGTATCGCGCGAACGATACGATCCAACCAGTATCGGGATGTTCAGGAGCTGTACGCGGCGATGATGGTGATGGGCGCCATGCCGACGGCAGTTGTGGAGCATCGGAGACCGGTGACGCGGCCGACGGATCGACATCACGGAGCATCGGCGTTGCCAGGAACGTCGGATGTGGAATCGCAGGAAGTGGAGAATCCGGCGACGCACACTGGAAGGCTACAGCGAGCGGGCCTTATTTGTTACAATTGCGACCGAGAGGGACACGTTGGTCGCCAATGCACGCAGCCACGGGTTACCTGCGTAACTTGCAAGCGGGTGGGACACCTTGCCAAGTTTTGCGCTAAGGTACGGGGCTCCGTTAGCGGACCACGGGTGGCATAGTTTCGTCCACGGTACGATGCTGCGAAAGGAGGGCCATGTGTCGTAAGTATGGAAAAAGAGAATGGAGGCGAGGGCGGACTGCTTGGTAAGTGAGAGATATCCTTACTGTCTATCCCTTAATGAGTGCAAGAGAGAAAATTGTTTTATTTGGCAGAAGCATACACAGGGCACAGGTATGGTGCAGGTATGTTTCCGTGGTGATACCTGAGACATTGTAATTGACAATGGTCGGCAGGAGAGCACGGTGGGAAGAGGGGAGGTGTCGGAAATAACGTATGAAAAGCGCCAATTAGTGGTACGTAATACAGAAATGTTAGGTGTTCGAAGGGGTGCTGTATCATGGGTGTCGAGGACATCATGAGCTTGATACAGTATCATTCGAAGGACGACATTTGAAAGGTACACAAATTGCGTGGAATAGAGGACGTTATGTTTCCAATGAGACACAGATTGATATTGAGACGGTGATATTTGGATGCTGGATGAATGATTATTTGTTTTACGGAAAAAGTTGCAATTGTTTAAGCCGTTGACTGGGTGAATTCGGTTCTGCCTCTTATGTGAGTGCCTCACGAGAGTGCGAGTCGTGCCACAATGGATTATTGTTGAAATAATAATGTGGTATTTTCCAGATTGAACTAGATATAGCGGAGATGATGGCGAGAAGAATTTCGCATCATCTGGAATGCGGTTTGGGATGTGAGCACAACGACGAGTAGTTCGTTGTGTCGTCACAGACTGTTGGAAGGGGGTGGGCATAACGGCGAGTAGTTCGTTATGTCGCCGCCCATGGTTAAACGGGTTGTGGGCATGACGGCGAGTAGTCCGTATGTCATCACAAATCGTTGAAAAGGGAAGTGAGCACAACGGCGAGTTGTTCGTTGTGTCGTCACAAGATTGCTGAAAGGGTTGCAGGCATAACGGCAAGGAGTTCGGTATGTCCTCACCTGTTCGAGAGAAAGCAGTGACCACGACGTGAGATGTCCGTCATTGCACCAGAACGAGTCTGCATGCTGATGGCGAAAAGAGAAACGGCGAAATTTGAATCGCCTAGCCATTGGAGACAAGCACGAAAACGGGGAGAGTATTTAGCGTCAGAGCATGTCGAATTTATGTTAAAAGTATACTGAGAAAATACTGAATCCGATTTGTCGGGCGTCTGTTTTATTCTTTACAGAAAGCAGCGTAAGGAGAATGCTCGAGGACGGGCATTGTTGCAGGATGGCCGAGTGTAAGAGATTTCGGCTACGAGCGCCGTAGCTGGGCATCTGGCTTACGTCAGCGTGGGGCCCGATAGCGCACGTACCCATAGGAGACCATAGGCTGAAGGGATATACGTGAGCGAGACCCTTGAAGCCATGGCGCCTGGGAAAAACCCCGACAAGGCGTCCTTTTTGGCGTACACGATGCATCAGGGCATTCTTGCATCGATCGTCGAACGTAGAAGTCGCATTGACAAACAACAGAGTACAAACGGAGTAATTCTTGACGAGACCGTGTAAAGATGACCTGACACATCTTTTACACGCTTCTATATCTTTCTACGCTCCAGTATTGATTTGTATAGTTTTTGGAGATAATAAATAAGTAATTATAATAGAAGCTTTACACCTTCGTTCGGTTTTATGCAAAGTAATCTTACAGATACTAGGACAATGTGCGAAAAGTTTAGATCTAACTCTATTAGCCCCCCATCAAATGATTGAACAAGTAACTCGGCTCAAAATAAGCTATAATATTTTACTACCTTTCTGTTCGGGGTTACGTTATGTTATTCTTCAGCTCATAAAGCACTCGGTTCTCCAATAACATCGCAAAATTTTCAACGTAAAGTGTGTGGAAAATCCTTCGATTTTCCACCGTTTCCTTCTATTTATAATGTCTAGTAATCCACGAACATCATTTGCCACTTTAAACTTTATTCAACAATTTATTGCACGAACTCGGAGGATAGTTATTAAAAATATCTCAAGAATACAAATTTCTTAAAGGCAAAACTGTGATTCATTTCCTTCATTACTTCATAGTTACATTTAATTGTAACTGTTCATTCTCTTAATCATGTTTACACAGCTCAAATAATATTCGCACTGACGGGAACTCATTCGAATATTCAACCTTTCCCTATCTAGTACATAATCGCTAGTGACGTCTATTATTACCACAATTAACGGGACATATAATTGAAGTTCAAGCAAACGGTGTGAAAGCACTTCTGGCACACTATGTTTGCATTACCGACAAAATAGTGGACAATAGAACCTTCCGAATAATATGGAACCTTCAGTGACTCCAACCAACAAATTACATTTCCAAATTCACTATTATTTACATATAATGATTAAAAACCGGGGAAATTTTACATCTTTATGCTAAATTTATACAATAGTGATGAACAAAATGTCGATAAACTTCTGCAACTCTCGCATTAATAATTTAGAAACAATTGACGTCCCCACAATTAATATGCAACATTTTATGGACATCCTATACAATTTTATGCAATTTTCCATTGCACTGCTAACAACCTACATCTACTTTAGGGTTTCATGTCACATGAAAATTGTATTACTCTAAACATAATAGGTACTACAATTCCAGATCACTCGGAAAAGTAAGAACAGCGACAAGCAAATAGTAATTAACAATCAGTTCAATAACAATAGAATACCTCACTCTATAATGGTCGATTCTCACAAACAGGATAACGGAATCGATCAGTGTTACGAATTTCAACTAAAATCGATGTTCCGAAGTTCTTGCAGTCTGCTTGTAAGTAGATACGCAAAATTACGAACTGAATTTTTAAGTTTATCAAGTCTGAAACATTGCTCATTAATGACAAAATAACTCATTCCAAGATAGTGAGGAACGTTAGTGAATATAATTCTATTTGTTTCTTATACAGCAGAAGTACCTTGCATACAGGGTGAGTCAATGAGAACTGTTGTCTAAATCAACTCGTTTATTATTGTCGTTATTAAAAAATATAAATCGACGATTCCTATTACATGTATATGAGCAGTCCAATTATTCGAACCCTTTTACCTCTAAAGAAATTCAAAAAATCAAAGCATGCCGTACGGAAACTTATTCGGTACTCTGTATAATCCACGAGGGATTCTTTTAATTAATAAAACCAAAAAATAATAGAAATTTCTCCATTGCACAGAATATCCAGTGTTCCATTTCTAACAATCATCACCCGATTTCCGTTCAAAAACTTCGAAATCTGTCTTCTTCTAACTCCGTTTTACAATAATGCGAACTAAGAATACTTCTCGCGTGCTGGTCCTCTGGAGCAGTTTTCGCGGAACGGACACACGAAAGAGGAAGCGTGGAATCGAGAAACAATGACGATAGCTGAGCTGAAAAACTTGGTCACGAAGAGAAAAACGAACAGATAGGGAATAGAAGAAACGAGCGCGTGGCACGTCTGCTATCCGTGCCAGCGAAAAGCAACTCACGAGACTCATAAGAATGCACCGAAGAATCACCGCGTTTCGCATTCTCGCACGTGTTCGTGCGCGATCGAGATCGCGCATGCAAGGGACACCCTTGGAAACGCACGTGGAAATCAGTTTTTTTTCTCTATGTACATATTCGCGTCTGTGAAACTGTGTTTGTTAGTTCTACGCCCTGGATAACTGAGCAATGGCCCATTCATTATTCGAATTTCAATTACATAGTTAGAATTTAAGTCGTATTGTGGTACATATTAGTGGCATTTTAACCCATTTGATGTTTACCGCATACGAAACCGATGCGTTAATCCGCCCTTTTCATTGAATGTTTGGATGAGATACGGATGAAGATGAAGAAAAAAAAGAAGAGCCTCTATTCCATGGCATACTGTATTCAAAGGTAGTTTGTTAAACTAATTATTAAAATATCTTTAGAAATAATACAAGTAAAATATTTTTTTATCACAAATATATAAGATAATCGAATCGAAGCGTCGATTAGGTATTATTACAACAATGGTGTAATACTGTTGTGTAATAAGTTCGACTATTCATAACAGTTTAATGTGGTACCAAAAACTACCATCAATCTCGTTGATGGGTTCACGGGGAATCGCGTTGAAAGGTTGAAGTCAAATAGAAAGATCGATAGAGATCTTGCGAGATTTTTAAATAATGATAATGTCTTATGCAATTCGTCAAATTCTGTTCACACTTAGGTGTTTTTAAATGTAACGAAACTTAGGCTTGACGTTTAAGATTGAAGTTGTCTACTAAAAAACTAAATTGTATGGCCTAATGAACTGGTTAATATACGCTAGAACTCGAGGTGCAAAGGGTTAACATACGGTGTTAAGTAACTGTAAGGTGAACTGCTCTACTGCCCCGATTGCTCCGATTATCATCATTGACGACAGTTAGATAAGACACGGTCGTTTCCTACAAACTCTCAACTAGGAACACGAGTGATTAGCACCAAAAATACTCCTCGCATGCTGGTATCAATAAAACTTGTTACGTCGTAAAAAAAATTACGAACAGCAAGCTGTCGGATTATCCGTCACTTTTTTTGTCACAATTTGTCGGATTATCCGTCACAAATTTGGGAATAGCTGAATCTCACAGGTAGTTCGCACTACACCACCACATAAGGCATATATCTACAATGAATCAGTGATGAACACTTGCGTCAACGAGTAAATGACGTATACCAGTACTGAACAATAACAGAAAGACGGTTTTTATTGGGTTAACTGGTTTTTCCTACGTGTTTAATCCGAGGTTTATTGAATGAAACATCAGATCTCGTAATGCAAAGGTCTGTTCGGAGAACCATGAGCTTCCCTTCTATACGGTGTGTATGTACTTAGAGCTCGGCAATCCGTCAATATCGTGATATCGTGAAAGCAAACATTATTGTCCCTACCTGTACGGGAACAAACTGCATCGAATATGGTCATGAAAGTATATTCAATACACTAAGGAATTATTCTGTGGCAGACATTCTATTCCCGTATCCCATTTAACGAACAGAATCCGAATCTTATTTATGAATAAACTACAGGCGGGGAAATAAAGATTAATTTTCATGAAAGGAGAAAGTAAAATGAATAAGGTCAGGTAGAATGCCGTACGGGCATAATGAATATAAAAATGATTAAATAGTAATATTCTTAAAGTAATTAGTAAAAGAAAAATATACATAATAAATATTAATTTTCCTGGAAAGCTTTTAATATTTCTCGTGAATATTTATGAAAGGCGACTGGGCTATTTCACAAAGCAAAATAATTTTTCCTACATCGTATCGTATGCATTTAACGTCATGAATATTTAAGTATTTTGTCACTCTGTATAAACACTTTACCGCACTTAGAATGTATTAATTCCAGCGCTAACGGTGTGAAAGTTTTTATTCGTGGATTGACAATTTTCACCGCTGAAAGGTGTATTTTTAACGTTCGAGACGCGTTCCAAGTGAACTTTTGCGTGCAAACGGCTTACGCAACAAAGGTTGCTTGCAAACCATTCCTTAATTGTCCAATAAACGTATGCCTCTTTACATTTCATTATTATCGGGCAGTGTATAATTACATATTAAAGCCCCGTTTCCAACGTACCAATGATACAAAAAGTAAGAACAAATCGGCAGATTTAAATGTCAAGGATGAAGTATCACGTTTGCATAGATAGCATGGAGAATCGATCGACGTCCAATCGCGTGATAGAAATTAATTGTGAAATAATTAATTCATCCCAGAAACGTATTAAAAGCGAACTGAGTTATCACGATTATACTGGAATCAATTGAATGATTCTCGGTCATTCAATCGATTTCCGTATATCGTCGCGCAGTGTACAATGCAATTTGTGTACCATAATTTAGTATAATAAGGTTGATACGCAATACAGAATAATAATACAATACAGAATTTCCAGAAAATTATTTTTATCGTTTGAATGCTTATGTCTGTCATAGATAATATGAACTTTATTATGTAACCATCGCATTATTCTTTAACCCTTCAAAGACGACTGCCATATGAACCTCGTATAGACCACCCCGTTTTTACATGCCGCCGTCATCGATGCGTCGTATAAACCAACTCGTTTTGACATGCCGCGACATCCACGAGTCGTATAGACCACCTCGCTTTCAGGAATACCGGTGCGAATAATGTTAATTCGACGAGGAGACTTCTGTATTTCTTCTCTTTTTTAATGAAATTTTTACTAATGTATTCGCGAGATTTTTCTGACCAAAACAAGACTAAACACGATACAGTATGAATTGTATTTACTTGTACTTTGGGGTACGTATTTAATCAGTATCGACAAGTAAATTCAATTCAAACTATGCCGTGTTTGGTCTCATTTTAATCAGAAAAATCTCGCAAATACGTTAAATACGTTCAATAGTTGAAGTTTACCCAGTCTTTGTAGTGGCATACGTCGCCCTCCGTACGAAAACTTTCACGGATGCCGCTGCCGCACAGTGGTCCGAAACCGCAAAAACACGAACTAAATTCAATTTTTCGACCTTCTTGTAAATGTATGAAATTTGAGGCGTAGCTTCTGATATGTATAGACTAAATTTTTGCATGAACATGGATTGCCGCGGAAAACCGGCAATTGCATGAGACAGCTGGGGGGGGGGGGGGGGGGACACACACACTTTAGAACGATTCCATTTCTTTCTGAATTTGCTATACTTGGCGGTGCCATATTTTTTTCCAGAGTGGAACTGACTCAAATCTGTTTATATATTTTAAAAGTATGATCTTTCAACTACATACAGTAATTCTTCTCTTGGCGCTCACCACGATCTCTACCGAGCATGCTTACGAGTTATCCCCACCACTGGAGGGGCCCCTCTAGTTCCGAGTCGACGGAGTAATTCGGCACCTTTTGATTAGCCGACACGTCGCGGCCGCGTTTACCATTAAAAGATTAAATGCTTCGTATCGGTGAGACAACACTAATGCAACGGCGTAACTTTTTTATTGTTACTTATATCGCTATAATTTTTTTTTTATTATTACTGAGATTGTGGTGATTAAAATGAGACCAAACACGATAGAATTTGGATTATATTTACTTACTTACTTACTTACAAGGATCCTTACAAGAAAAGCTTGCGAACGGTCGTGCTCAGTCTTTACTATAACTTTACGGGCTTAGAGAATAGTCGAAATCTAAAGATATATTCCAATAGGCCTCTTCAAGGTAGAATGCGCATTTATTAGTATGGTTTTATGTTTTTCTAGAAGCCCATGCAAGCACATAATAATGAAATGCCACATGCAAAACTGAAATCATCTGCTGCAATTGAATGAAATAACGAAACGTGTGGTATGGTTGAAGCGCCGAAAACAGAGTCGTCGGCCGTGTTTACACTCGAGAATCGAGTGGATCAAATTCGTCGCAATGCCTTCTCGGCGCGCGTAGTTCGCTTCGATCTCCCTCGAGCAAGGACAAGGCGGCCTGTCTCAAAGATAAAAACGCTTTCAGTAGCCGCGACCTACGCTACCTCGAGGGAGATCGAAGCGAACTACGCGCGCCGAGAAGGCATTGCGACGAATTTGATCCACTCGATTCTCGAGTGTAAACACGGCCGACGACTCTGTTTTCGGCGCTTCAACCATACCACACGTTTCGTTATTTCATTCAATTGCAGCAGATGATTTCAGTTTTGCATGTGGCATTTCATTATTATGTGCTTGCATGGGCTTCTAGAAAAACATAAAACCATACTAATAAATGCGCATTCTACCTTGAAGAGGCCTATTGGAATATATCTTTAGATTTCGACTATTCTCTAAGCCCGTAAAGTTATAGTAAAAACTGAGCACGACCGTTCGCAAGCTTTTCTTGTAAGGATCCTTGTAAGTAAGTAAGTAAGTAAATATAATCCAAATTTTATCGTGTTTGGTCTCATTTTAATCATCACAACCTCAGCAATAATTCAAAACAAAAATTATAGCGATATAAGTAACAATAAAAAAGTTACGCCGTTGCATTAGTGTTGCCTCACCGATACGAAGCATTTAATCTTTTAATGACGCCCGACTTCTCATTCCTCTCTTTCTTTCGGATCGCTGTCCCTTTCTGTGCCCGCCGATATCGATATCTCCACAGTAGCCGGGCTCTGACGGTTCCGCCGAAATTCTACGAACCCAATGTAGGACCAAATTCTCTTGGCGCTTACGGCCGGTCCCGAATCGTAAGCGCCAAGCGAAGAATTACTGTAGTTCGTTTAGCGGCCTGAGAAATCCCACTACCACTTTTTCCATTTCGCTCTGGATTTCGCATTTCGCACTATACTTTTAAGCCTGCAAACAATTTTTTAAACGAAAGCTTATAAAGAGTTTGTTAAATTGATTATCAAATGTATACCATTGTTTACGGTTTATATGAAAATATAGAAATGTCAGTGTGCATTTTCTTCACTTAAAAAAAAATTAAACATGTAGAACATCTAGCAAAAATCTCTTAATCAAATACTAATGTATATTAGCTTATCTTACAAACAAGTTTTGTGAAGGGAACCATTTAAACACGACCTCTTATTCCCTTCGTTATACCCACGTTTTATTAAAATACTATTAGCTCGGCCATAGTACGGCAGGGGGTAATGGAAAATTGCACCTGGCGCAGATAACACGGTTAGCTCACTTTAATACTGTTTCAAAGTTACCTGGACCCTGAGTCAACGAAATTTCCGAGCAGATCGACAGGGTTCATGTCGAGGTTTTTCCCCTGTGTCGCTGTTTTGCGGCACAAAGGACCATTCGAAAGCCATTCGATGCGATTAGAAAAGTAATTTTTCTACCTGCCTATTTCATTCATTGAATTCCATCGAATAATTATTGTCGTGGACAGTATTCTTCTTTTCTCTCAAGATGCGGACAACACCTAAGGTGACACGAATCAAAATTTGACCATATTTTCATGTCGCAAAAATAATCTAACTGCAACGGATGCAAACAATAAAAACTGTATATACATATTGAAATTCGCACTTGCATCTAAGAATAAACTTAGCAGCGTCTTTTATTGGTTTTCTTGAGTTACGACGCACTGCAACGTGATTAAAATGGAAACCTTTGTGCAAGAACTTTTATAAAAAAGGGTTGCCAGATTATAGTCATAATAAAGACAAGTTTTTACTGGTTTTGTCAGCAACTTACACTTAAGCGATTAACACTACACAATTCTATGTTAATTCTGCATTTTTTAAATTACATTAAATTTTTAACTTTAGACCACAAAGCACGCTATATTCATTAAATAATCATCGGATATATCAAATATCTTAAAATTACCTTGACATAAGAAGGTAGAAGCAACGCTCCACTTTCGATCGCAGTTGACTTAGATCGAATTGCCAGGTGGAAATTGTGCGGGAATTAATACCTCGGATACAGAGTTGCACACGGTGTGAAGTATTGATGTAACGATGATCCGATATTGCAGGAGCTCCGAATAAATAGCTGGTCGTCTCAAGTTCGATTTTGCCTAGTGCAACGACTATATCTAATGTAGGCACAGACTAAATTCAACCCTTGACCCCGATCTGTAATATCCACTTATTCCTATTACAAATACATAAGTGTATTATGTACATCGTATGAAATATATGACAGTGAATCTTCATTTCTATGACATTCAAGCGGTAAATACGTATATATATATATACACATATGTGGATTATGATCATGATTAACAAGGAGAATTGCAAGATTTCTGAATATTTAACCCTTAGGCGAGTGAAACTGTATAGAAATTAACACCAATAAAAGTAATGCAAATTGATACAGATAAATGTGTAAGGTTTAAGATATTAGAAATTTGAATACAATAATATATGTAGGTCGAAAAATATGGTTAAAGCAAAAGGGCAACCGTACTTAAGAAGAAATGCGTGGGATGTCCATAGCATAATAATTATTTAAGGGTTAAAACACCGATGTGTATTCTCTAATAATTTTTAAATATTTGAAAATCTTTGTTCACGTGTTATTTTATTTTACTTAAAACGATTAAGCGACTAAATTTTTATTGTCAAACTTGTGTAAATTCTAATGATTTGATTTGATGAAAATATATAACGGAAGGAAATTGGGATCATTGGAATGTGTTTTCCACGTGAGTATTCGAACGTTCTTAAAAGATCCAGCAAATACGAATTGAGGAAGCGATTCACGCGGGAACTCTGCGGAACATTCTTTCTGAATGAAGGAATTATGAACATGTACATAACTGAACATTCCTTTTTTAATACTTGGAGATCTTGTTACTAACATTTTGTTCTTTTCTTTACCCTCCAGCTCTTTGAACCTTCCAAGATTTAACTTTGGGAGGCACTCATTGATATACGCATAATTTCTATAAACGTTAAAAAGATCAGTGGTCACCAAATATGAATAAAAGTCTACGGACCAAAGTTCTATTTCCCATTCAATGAAGCCGAATACACGTAGCAATTGCTATTCTTCCTTTGTAATTCTGTTATAAAGAATGCTTCCCTTAAATAATCACAAAAATGTATTCCATGCTGTGTGCTTGGAAACAAAAGCAAACATTTTTCCCATTCACTGTTCCATTATGTAATCATCGCTTATTCGTACATATGTGTATACTCCAATATCGCACCTTTCGAATTGTTTTCCCATTAACACGGGTGACATTAGAGAAATATTGTAGCACGCTCGAAAGCCCTAATTACGATCAGACAGGATCATTCGTCTTGAGGCTTACTATCAGGACGGTGATCGATCGATAAATTTGTAAAATTCGACGACGTGTACGCGCATTCAGCTAATTGCTGGACCTCGCGTGTTCCTTCGTCGAGAAACTTCAACTCCTTCTGCCGTGTTATCACGCAACGTCGTTGCATAACACGGTACTACCGGGAAATTATTAAGCTCGCTAATCAAGAAATTATCGTTGCAGGAAAAAGAAGGAATAGAGAAGAGAACGGGGCCGGCTCTGCAGTTACAAGGGAAGGAGAGCCACCTAATCTTAAACACCAAGTAACTTGCTTCTATTTTTACGAGTGCTTTCCAAATTGCGATTGCGTGTCTGTTAAGTCTGACAATTTATTGAGTGTAACCCTTGCGCGGAATTAATAAATGTACACATACTGCGAATAAGAAAGAGTAAGAGTTAAAGTGACCCAATCTCGCATATTCACAGAAAACGTGTACAATATCTTAATATTTTGTATCTTAATATAATTTCTTACACAATAGTTCTAAGATAATCTGTTCATTTCCCCCGAAATCAATACCTTCATTCGTACATAAAAATGAGGAAAGGATGCTCTCGTCTCGATTTTGGGTAAAATTGAACCAAACTTCTGTATGAGGATTAATTCCTTCTTTTAATTACCGAGCAAGATCACTTGAATGGAAAGATCAAAGATTGTAAGAAGAAATACACCGCTGTAGATACGTGTGAATATACATAGTACATATTTGAAACTCCTGGTCATAAGAGGGAGATTATTAACAAATTTCGTGGACGAGTAGGTAAGTGTACTTTTTATTTAACTGGTAAGAGTAGAGTACTTCGCGAATAGTGCTTGAAGGAATTTTTATTATACATATTTATACCTATATACTTGTTAGATGAAATCTAGAGAATAAAGAATATTTTAAGGAACTTGCTAAGTATGAAATTTTTACTCGGTTTATGTGTTTACTACGTTTTATATGTTAAACGTACAATTTAAATATCCCATTTGGAAAATGTCGTGCGCAATATTGAACTTAAAAATACAGTTTTTCATGTTGCACAGTAAAATCGTTTGGTAATAATTAAGCTCGTTGGTATAATGAAGTCATCGTTTAATGAAATCATCTGTTTGTTTCACCACTTAGCAACTGGCATACTGAATGGTCACAGATATAACGCATAAATCATTGGTATTCTGCGTACGCAAATAGTTCACATTGACATAGCGTTTCGATACAGAGATAGCTACGTATATATGCAGTACAACTATACTGATTATATTCAAACAATTGTTATCAAAGTAACTCAATTAATCACCTATAACCACAGTATGTGCGAGTGTCCCAGGTAATAATAACTTTACGCCTATTCGCAATTTTCGTGCCAATGTAAGAAAAATATGTAAGAAATGGTAACTGCAAACTTTCTAATAGATTCTATTTTTCTCATTCTTATCTGAAATATTCATAACAGCATTTCGTCATTCTATAGAAATTCCGATGACCATTAAAATACTTTTACAGCTCTGCACGTACTGACAGCACTTTTTACAATAGAGCATTAATTACTGTCATTATTACTACAACACTGCAATGCTTATATCTCACACACTACACTACATAGTTCTATACAGCCATTACTTAAAATTCCCTTTAAAAGTAGCTTGCCTTTTAACTCGAGGGAGCATAACTACCGATGATCAAAAAAAGTTTGTAGTTTACGAGACGCTGTAGTCGCTTTTAACGACTTCAACTTTAACTTAAACGACATCCATCCCTTTTAATTTCGATGTTGAAACCCAGAATATTGGACAAAAGCACAATTTTAAAGAACGGACCGGGCTAAATCACGAGGAAATAATGGAAAATATATGTACGCGTTCTTTATATTGGTCGGACAGTGAGTCTTAAATGACTAGCAATATAGTGACCTAATCTGCCTTCGAGGCCCATAGTACTGCCATTTTAATTGCAAAAACATATACATATCCAGTTCGCCGGATTTCATCTTTCTCGCCACTGGAACAAGTCCAACAGTTGGATATCTATGTATTTTTATACCTATCTGTACTGCTTTGCAACGAAAATGCCAATACACGCGAAAGTTAACGACAATTAGGCGAATTGGCAATCACGTATCCAACTTTTATCTGGTTTCGTCGTATCCTGATAAGCCGTAGCAGGAAGCTTGAATTCCATATTCAAATTCTTCAATTCCATTATTTCTGTATAACGTATACAAGTACAATGAATTTTCAAAATTCATATTATTAATTTTTATGGTTTTAAATGGTTTAGTATAACATTATAATGTAAGAAAGGAAAACCTACTTGCAAAGGAATGCTTAACCCTTTCGCACTGGTACCATTAACACGTTCGCGAACAGTAAGAATTTTAAGGAGATACAAAAATAGATAGATGATTTATTATTAATTTATTATTTTTGTTTTTTAATATCAAAAAATTGACGTTATATAGAATATAATGTATGCTAATGTAGCTTATAAATTTTAATGTTAAAGCATTCAGGTCATTTTGCATCGCAATTACAGTGGATGCTATAGCATTCACGTCCACGAACGTGTTAGGGAAGAAAATGTCCTCGATGCAGAAATCAATACGAATTTAAATTAATATTTTAAAGTTATCCGTATAAACACTTACAATTAGATACACTGTTTAATTAACTTAACGTATAACTTGTAGAAATAATTGCAATAATGATCTATTGGTGTGGAGAACGTTTATATAAATTTTTAGCAATTTAAATTTATTCAATTTCCGAGGACGTGTAGCAAAAGGGGTAAATAATAAGTAGTGTATTAAAAATGTAATTAATCATGATACAAATTCCAAACTGTTTAAAGAATGTAAGTAAACTGTTAATAAATCGCATATATTAATAATAACTAAATAAATAAATACCAAAAATATTACTGTTCTAATCGAGATATACATAGCTGTTAAATAATCAGTCTCAACGTAGCTAAGAAACCAACTTGTCCTCATTTCCCAAAATTCACAGGATACGTAATCGAAGGATTGATAGTAAATATCTAATGGCTGTCTATTAATGTTCCATGAATGAAAATGCTTGCGCGAACTCGAAAATGCATGCATGTAAAACAGGGCCACTCTGTTTAATAAAACCTTAAGAATTCGAAAAAAATAAATGTGAAAAGCAGGAAAAAGCAACGGTGCATACAGTGACACATTCCAATCACGCGTAATGACCGGCCGCTCCTTTGTTGCACGCATACTTCTCGCGAATCACAGTTATACAGGAAACAAAAAGTCGTGCGCATGCGCACCCCCTAATTTTTGAGACACTCGCCTTGATTGCTCCGATATGGCAGGTTTCAAACACACAGAACACCATCCATCTAAAGCTAACCTATAAAACCACCTACCTAATCACCTAATTACGGGCAAGGAAAACTGTTTGACTTTCCCAAATACAACGATAAGGGAAAATGCCTTTTAGGCAAACGTTTCACACAAAATACGCTTGGCAATTTGTAAAAGAAGATATACACTACTATTAACGTTTAGAGGTGTGAAAAGCCATAGTAATGACTTTAAGTAATAGGCAAAATTAAACTAACTCTAAGAAAGTCGCGGAAAAATAAATTAAAAGAATAACAAAAAATACAATAGCTACGAAAACTTTCTATGTCCATGGCATTACCTGTGAGTAACAGTCTACGATAGTAGCCTAACTGTTTGAAAATTTCAAAAATTTGACTTTCTAATCTTATTCAGCACGCGCGGAAATCCCTATGGCCACTGCATTTTCGAGATTAGGAAAGTTTCCCCATTTTTTCCGTTGCAGACCGGAAAGCTACTATAGATGGTTCGGCAACGCGTTTGGCTAACACATATTTGTAAGACATATTTCTAATGCATGTATTCATATACTAGTTTTTGGAAAATATCAACTGATGACATTTGCCGACCTTCTGAAGAATAATAGCCGTTACGCTTTCCCCTGGATATTTCCTCCCCCTTACTCTATGTAACCATATGTAAAATCAGTCGAAACTGGTTCATATGAGAACGAGTAACCCATTGCACATCTGCTATTCGAGAAATTCGCATCCTCCGTGGATGATATCGAAAACCAGTTCCGACAAAGGATCAATCTATTCTACGCTAAACTGAAAAAGAACGGGGATGGGGATATGGATAGGCCAGCCGGAGAGTGCGTTCACATTGCATGATTACGAGTTACCGGAAGAAAATTTAACGGGCGTCGTAAAGACGCGTTTGCATGCAGCACGAAAACAAAGTTCATGTCCCTAAGTCGATTGACTACTTACGTTGACTAATAATACGTGACATAAATACAGTGCAAATTATGTAACCGTTCGCAATTTTGCTATTAATATTCGTAAGGGAATTACAATATCAATAAAAAAGAATCAACTACAGAATACGTTATAAGGCACTAATTCCTAACGAGTTGATCGCCAACTGTAAGTGTCTTTTGGAGGAGTCGCCGTGGTGCTCTTTAGTTAACGATTAAATGCATAAAATATTTTTAAGTATAGTAAATATATGTACTAAGATAATTAAATATTATTAATTTAAAATTATATTCTGAAATATATTTTTAAATTTACCTTTCACCATAGTCGATGGAAAGCGGTCGCAGGTTGGTTGAATATTATAAAAGGTGGTAGTGACTCAAAAATGATTGGGAAATACATACTGTTTTGTGGAGGCAAGTGAAGCCAAGATATTCGTAAACAAGCACAATGCTACATACATAATATATCGATCTATCGAAGTGCAAAACAAAGTCGTTTTGTTTTCCTCTTTGGCATATATGTATCAACATGGCTGCGTTCGAAATAATTCAACGACTGTAAGGGAAAGATCGTTAAAAAAACGATAGTCCCGCAAGAATCACAGAAATGCGCACAAAGGGACCCCAGAGCAACTCTTCACGCTCCTGAATCAAATTTTCCGATTCGAACGATTGTCGAGAAGGGGTACGTTCCCCAGGAAACAGGAAAGAGACAGAGATAGGAGAAAGGGAAAAAGGAGAAGAGGATGAAAGAGAGCGAGAGAAAGAGAGAGCAGACGAACAGAGGGACCGACCGACAGGCTGGAATGTGGCCGTTAAACCGATCCCACCCAGCCAATCAGCATCCCTGTACCGTCAAACGTTAAGACGGTGTATATAACAAGAAGCACTAGCAGCACTGCTTGCAAAGTGTGAGAATAAAAAGTAATGAGAGGTCAAGAAACAGACGGGGGCGACAGAGGGTGCTCGCGATAATAACGCGGGTCGATATACACACCGGGCGTTATTTTGAGGCCCTTAGCGTTCGCAGGATTCACAAACGATCGCGTAACGTATATTCGTACATATATTGGGTGTAATACATGTATACGTATATCCAAAAATTGGGGTTGCTCTTTCTGTGTTAACTGCATACACCTTTGGTCGTCTTCGTAACTTCCCTCTATACCCGCGGTACCAAACGATAGATAGACACGCAAGCGTATAGGAAATACGTACATACGATCGAAGCCTTTAGTGCTCATATGTGTGTATGCATGTACTCACCTTGCCGCTCTTCGCTGCCGGCGAATTCTCGACGATGTCGTAGATGACGTGCGGCAAACCCGCGGTACCGAGGAGCGAGAACCCGAATCCGGACGAGTCGCCGCGGTTCAGGGTGACCACCAGCTCCTCAGCCATGTTTCAAGCACATTGATCACGTCACTGTCATTTGATGCACCTTCACGTAAACTTGTACACCGTGCACAAGAATTATACCGACTGACCGTGTTTATTGGTTCTTTCTATCTCGCTTTTCCAACACCGTGTGTCACCAGACCACCAACGTTCTTACGTGCCTATTGCTGTCGGCACACGCACGCACACCTACAGACAGGAGGAAGCAAGGGCCCTCTTTCGCGAAGAACACTTTTTCGCACTGCACCGCGCGATACAACCGCTCTATCTCTTTCCTTTTCTTACTTCTTTCCTGGCCTATCCTCCCTTCTCACCGATGCCACGATACCCTCCTACTTGCCCACTGCACGTCAACGACGAACCGTAGCCGTGATATCGAAACGATACGTAGAAACGCCACTCCTGCGCTTTTCGTGATACCGCCTCGAAAACGCGCGCACTTCGTATATACCTGTGCCTGCGCGAACCGCGGCGGCGTCGCGGCAACCGACCACGTATCCTTGCGGACGACGCATCCACCTCCACCCTGCCCGGCGAACGCCTCGCGACTGGATGGCGCCACCTACAAGGCATCACACGGACCCCACCGGTCCTTCACCTCTCTCACTACGATGGTCAAAAACTGCCGGCAACGAAGCCTTTAGAAATATGCAACAGAAAATATCTTATACTCCATATCCGCCATTGTCCGCTGTTATAATTAAGCACATTCTTTTGTTTATATTTTGATCGTTCATTGACATGTAGTTTTTTGATATATAACAATTCTATCACATTTCCAATCCTTGTGTCAGCTGTTTAGAGAACGCATACTTCTTATGTTTGTGAAATTCAAATAAATGACTCGTAATCTACTAAGTAGCGCATTCAAGGTTTAGTATTTGTTAACTTCAGATGAAAACAGTGAATAGCCGTTCATGTTTTTTTATGTAGCAATCATTTTTTAATAAATAATTAGATTCGAAAAATTGAATATAAGGATTATATGTAATGTTTCAAATTGCCACATATTATATGTACGTATACGTAAGACCATACATGCTTTATATTACCCAGATTTTATGTTACAGTTCGGAAGCGTAATAAACCGCTCAAATGAAAACGGGTGTCTGAATTACAGTCACTTTCGAATACATTTAACCATGTGTTGACTACAGTAGTAGTGATAGCAATCATGGAGCCACTAGCACATCTCGTCAAAGTATCTGTCCCTAATTATTTAGCTGGATTGCCTATTCCAGATTCTATAGGAGGATGGTTTCGACTTGGAAGTGAGAAAATAAACAATATATTTACAGTATATTTAAAAATCGAGCCGGATCATATCCGATAGCTTTTAGTAACTCTAGTTTAAAACATGACACTGCAAGTTACTATTGTGCCACTTTCTATCGAATGATTTTGCTAATAAAAATAGCTTATGAGAATGTATTTTTTTATTTCATCTAGTACGAGATTGGATTTCCTTGATTCCACCAACCGCTTTGGCAGCTGGCATTGGTTATATGTCGTACAAAGCATTTTGTCCACTGGCTAGAGGTCCGGTAAGTGATCTACCTGTTACCAGAACATGAAGGACACTTAAGATAGTAGTGTATTACGATCATGTATTTTCTTTCTTTGTTTCCCTTTTACGATTACATAATACTGTTGCGTCAAATTTTGATATTTTCGTGATCGAATTTTTCCGAAAGATCAAACGTCGCTATTATTTTTTCACGAACTTCTATATTTTTATTTATAAAATTTTTGCTTCAAGGAGAACAGGTTTTTTAATAAGAGTTTTGTCATCCAGTTGTGAATTACCCCGCAGACTCTGATTTCAGCCATGCGGACGTGTGAACCATACCATTAAGAAAGATGTAAATAAAGTTGTGGACACTGTTGACATAGAAGATATAACTGATAAAGCTGTATTTTGTCGTTGTTGGAGATCCGAGAATGTAAGTTCATAAAGTTACTGGTCTATTACATTGAGCACCGTTGTTTAAGATTTCAAAGCAACGCTATAACTGACCTACATTAACTATGTCCAAGAATAAATACAAGAGGCACATGTTATGCAATCATGGGATCCTTCTGTGTACTTGGCTATATTTATTTAGAATATTAGTATTGATAATCGAACAGACGAAAATTATTATTAACGCTAATAACTGTAATTTTTACTATTCCAGTGGCCATATTGTGATGGCTCTCATGGGCGTCATAATCAGGATACGTGTGATAACGTGGGTCCCCTTGTGGTTACAAAAAAGAAAGATTAACTATAAGCTGCATGATACATGAAAATCATTGTACTTGCCACTATAATGCTACAACAGAGAGAGATTTCTGCAACCAACAATGTAGATATGTTATAGAAAACCGAAACACGGAAGAAACATAAATGTTAGATAAATATTGAAAACCACAAAGAGAACAATAATGTAAACGGGATGGAAAATACGCATTTGCTGCCTGCAAACATTTTCGAGAATGCGATTTATCGCGTACACGAATAAATATGCTGCTCTGAAAATTCATTTTGTTAATAATTCTGTAAGCGGGGGTATACTGTATTGTCTACGGCACGTATTATTTTTTATATGCGTAATTTTTATGAGAAAGTACTGTAGTTGGAAGAAGCATGTACATCATTATATTACCTTAATTGGATTTTATATCCTAAAATAAAAACATGTTGATTAAAAAAATAGTCCACTAATTTATTTAACTAAACGTATTTACATGTTTGTTGCACATAGTACAAAATAAAGATGAAAAGCAAATATTACAATACTACAAAACTTTAATTTATAATACACATTTTGAACATTTTCGAGTTCTATGAAGGAAACAAAGAAGGAGTAAAGAATATCATCGCTATAACATCGAAAATAATTGATACATATTATTATTCTAGCACCTAGAACAATTTTGAAAACTTTAATTGGTACTTGAGAGACTACGTTATTTAATCCAACGATCTGCGCATAATTATCATGAAACAATACAAATAATAGCACGGTAACATTATCTCGATTTCTACTGTAGTAGGTAGAAAAAAGAAAACTGTCAGTATGATGAAGTGAATTGTACACACAATGTACATATATAAAACAATTACATTACAAGAAATGTATAACATTATCCAAATACATTATTTGGTATCTTGACTGTCAGGCGCAATGCATGTCCTTAGTATCACAGATCAATGAACCTTTAATAGTTACATATCAACCTCGGCATGAATGTTTCATGATTCTCTTTTTAGGAGATAAAGCTGCTGATTTAGAATCATAGCTGTACAGATAAAAACGGTAAAATATAATTACACGAAGATATTATAATCCAAATATAATCGTCAATATTGTACTTACCTCAAAGTGACGTAAATCATTGGTATCGAATTCTAATTCGTTAACGAGTAACTCTCGATGCCCGTATCTGTATCTAAAATAAAGTTTTAAAATTATTAAACAAAATAATGTTCGACTATAAACATCTAGCAGCAGCAGAATGCTAAATTTCCCACTCACTCGATGTATCGTCTCCAAACAATCATTCCAACATATACCAATGCAATTGCTACGGCAAAACTGATCGCAGTGACTAACGCTATAATTCCCGAAGGCATACGTTTGTTATTAACTTGATCAGCAGATTTCACTGCACTAACTACATTTTCGGACCCCGTGCTATCAGCGATTTTATCTATTCCCAGTAGTGGCGGCGCAGAATTAATTGCTGCTTTACTGGTGTTATTATCGTGTTTTGAATCTGTACTGGAAACATCTGTAACAATAATATATAGAAATACGATTGGACGTTATTCTTCCATAATTTCTATAAATCTGGCATGCGCTTTTCTACCTGTTTTACTAATATTCGCAGGATGATCTGTTTCTGCAGTGACGACCTCGTAAGACACATGATCTGCGATTTCTGTACTATTTGCAACAGTTTTCACGTTTTTTTTGCCACTGTCTACGTCCTTCGTAGCACTTTTCACTGTAGGTTCTTGCGAAGAAGAAAAGTATACAAAATGAATAAGTGTCATTTATTTCTTCATGTTGTTCGTTCGTAATTTTGCTAGTACACACCTGTTGAATTGAGTGATACATTTTGCTCAATAATGTCATCGTCATCGTGTGGAGTCACCTGGCAGTGAAGCATGTCTTCCTGTTCCTTCGTGGAATTACAATTTTTCTTCCTATTTTTAGCCAGTTTTTGCACACCGATCGGCGTTGTTACGTCGACATTTGATGGTCCTTTTGAGGATGTAGAAATGTTCGCTCCCGTTAAATTTTCTATGTATTAAAACGAGAAATTAATTTAAATGTGCTGGGAGCAATAGGCGAAACAATAAAAGTACAAAGGTTCGAATTGTCAATAAATGTTAATATACCAACCATTTTTATCTTGAACCGCCTTTATGGAAGGCTCGATGACTGTGCTTGTACTGTTAGTCACAATATTGGCCGTGTTATTTAAATTCGTCGCAACCTCGACTTTGGTCTTCTCATCATCTTCTTTCTGCAACACTGGACTCGATCTACCAACTAACAATAAAGCAACATAGAACAATTTTTTACGTTTCTGTAACGAAGAATATCAGGGGCTTACGAAGTAAAATCAACTGCATACAAATGCGCGTCGCGTATCATATCACTTGTATCATAATGCATAACATTATGTAGTACATTGTGATATTTTAGAATTGATTTTAAAGGTAAAGTGAATTTGTACATATTCTATAAATCTATCACAGCAAAGCTGATCGTTTAAAAATCAGACGATACATTATCTGTTTACGACTCGAGTATCATACCGTTCAAATAATAAATCTTGTTTGGTCTTGAACATTAATCTATCGTTACAATTTGTGTCTTACCGAACGTCGAAACCAACAAAACAACGATCACTGATAACTGAAGCATCTTTTTTTCTTTCCTCAAATTTTTACTGCCCGCCCAGAAGATGAATTAACTTCGTTGCGCTTCTGGTCACCGCGCTCCTTTGGCCTCGGCTATTATCACTTCAAGCGTTAATCACGCGACAGAACCGAACCTGAAATCAAGATCGCAATTATCAAGTCCAGAACCACACCGCCTTCCTCGCTACAGATTCGTTTTATCTGTTATCTTAGATAAACTAGGCAAATACATTTTTAATTGTATACTGTCATTTTAATGCAATGAATAATAGTGTCAGGGATATAAAGGAGTAATGGAAAAAAAGTGTTAGATGCATTAATGAGTAATAAGTTAGCGATACTATGATGTTTGCAAAAAAATAAAATGAAGTGTCTGGATAATTTGATCATACGAATCCTACCATTGCCATGAACACAATAATTGGACCGTAGTCTGAAATAGAATTATATTATGGTAAACGAAAATCAGTTCTTGGTACACTTAATAACATTTTTTAAATCAATAGAATAAATTTGTTTTACCAGAATTATTAATCTTAATTGCCCAAATATTATTTGGTAAATACGTAGTCACTATAAAACAATACATACATAATTTGTCATAGTGGCTTTATCAACTTGTAAACAAAAATCAACAATTGCATACAATAATCAAAGTTTCTTTATTTCAACATTTGCACTCTATTAATACTGACTTTTTAATGACTGTTACATAGTAATAGAACTTGGAATACTGCTAAAACCGTTAGCAGCAAAAACGTCTAGTCAGAACATTCTTCTGCTCGTTGTACTTGTTCATTACAATTCCAAGTGTACGAAATACGGACTTGTCATTCTAACTATCCCAGATGACACCGCTTATGATTTTCGGTTCAAGGTAACACGAGAAGCAAATCTACACCAACATGAATTCTATTTTCATACACTAGCGAACATACTCAATTGTTTGCAATTTTGCTTTTTCTTAACTTGAACCTGAATAAAATCAAAATTTACATATACATATACAGTGGTGGCCATAAGTATTGGCACAGTACGATGTTCCGCATACAAACATCTATAACTATTAAACAAATTGTTTATACCACTTTATTCTCGTATGGATCTTTATTTACAACGTCTTACTTGCCTATATACAAAAACAGAACGATATTAATAAAGTAGGAAACTTTTAACTAATAAAAATGTCTTTTCAAACCATTTTACGCATTGACAAAAGTATTGGCACACACTTAAAAATCTTTATTCACATACATTATTTTACTAATATACCGTTCTTCGCTTGTGTAAACACATGAATGATGTCTCTATAGTCAGTTTAGCCATTGTTGTGTCAGTCCAGCAGTTGATTTAGAAAGTGATTTTTACGATAATTTAAAAAATGTCAAGGAAAGGAAAAGAAACTACACCGGAAGAAAGAAAAATTATATTGAACCTACATAAACAAGGTAAATCTTATGCAGAAATTGGAGAAATAATACATCGAAGTCGTTTTACAATTCGAAACATTATTAAAAGATTTGCGGACATATCAAATACCCATAATAACTTACGGAGAGGTCGGCCATGTAAATTATCGGAAAGGGAAAGATGAAAAATAGTGAACATAATTAATAACAAAATTCGCCAACAAATTCTTCAGAGATTGCTGCACTAATTGAGATTTTAATAAAGAAATTAGTTCGAAAACGGTACGTAGAGTGTTGAAAGATGCTGGATACTCAGCACGTGTCGCTCGAAGAAAACCATACATTAGCGAAGTTAATAGAAAAAGCGACTGGAATTTGCAAAAGAGTTTTTAAACAAGAATAATGACTTTTGGGACCAAATTTTGTTTTCTGACGAAAGCAAATTTAATATATTTAAGTCCGATGGTCGAGTATTAGTATGGAGGAAGCGTAATGCTGAATTAGATTTAAAAAACCTGCAAGCTACAGTCAAACATGGGGGTGGTGGAGTCTGTATATGGGATTGTATGGCTTCATCCGGGCTTGGGGAACTAGTGTTCATTAATAAATCAGTAGACGCCAAAATTTATTTAAATATATTAAAAGAAAATTTAAAGAAAAGTGCAGAAAAATTAAATCTACCGTCCAACTTTTATTTCCAACAACATAATGCACCTGCACATACAGCATACACACTACGACAATGGATTGTGTACAATTCAGCACATAGTTTAAAAACACCTTGGAAAAAAGGTGTTTCCATGAAATTCCATGAAATTCCATGAAAAAATGGAACCAATTGGAAAAAAACATTCGAAAACATCACATTTCTAATAAATCGGACATGAAGCAAAAAATCTCAGAAGAATGGACTAAAATCGGCAATGATTTAACTGAGAATAGAGTAGTGAAACGAAAAAGAAAAAAAGACATCTTTATTAGTTACAAGTTTCCTATTTTATTAATATCGCTCTCTTTTTGTATATAGGCAAGTAAGACGTTGTAAATGAAGATCCATACGAAAACAAAGTGGTATAAACAATTTTTGTAATAGTTATAAATGTTTGTATGCGGAACATCGTACTGTGCCAATATTTATGTCCACCACTGTATGTATATTTTTTATTAATTACGTATTTTTTCAATTGCCACTCTGTTTAGTCATTTAAAGTCATTAAATTATTTTCATATTTTTTCCAATCGACCCTTCATTATACGAGCTTGTGAAAGCATGCAAGCGAAAAGCTGAACTCAGATTTTACAGATAGACGTCACAGTATATTTTCATCATTCTAACTGCGTCAATACGTCCCGAGAGCTAATTTTACTTCAATTTATTACATTGTTCGCGCGCTGTACCAATAGATCACTTTATGCATACTCCTTCGAGGAGAAAAAAAAGAAAGAAGAAAAAATGTTACAATTGTATGCAGAAGCGGAGATTGAAAAGCGCCACAGCGTAACATTGAAGCGCGGCAATTCAATGAGAACGTTGCACGCGCACGAAAACTGTAACCTGGAATTTTCTTTCACCGCTGCGAAACATTTTTTCGTAGAAATTTTTTCCAATTTCGAGCACGACCGTTATGGAAATCCTAAAAAAAGGAACAGGTACCACATTTCGACGACAAGGTCACATAGAGATCGTTCCCGAGATTGCCACATCACTTCCCTACATTTTTGTATAATTACGCGTGACATCGCCCATGTGTAAATCGAACAGGTATTGGGAAATATAAGTTGAATAATCCGCGAAGATAAGAAATAGTATGTACAGACGTCATGAATATTTTACTAACACATGCACTTTCTCGAACATATCGTTCGTCGAATAGTAAGAAAGTCGTGTAATTATAATGTTGTGTTGCGTATGCAGACACGTTTTTCATTACAGTAACGTGATACACAAAAAGTGTGTACAATACTTTTAGGCATGCATACGATTCCCAGGAGGCATGCTTTTGAACGTCACGAAAATTTAAAAAATGCGATCCAGATAATCTGTCGACAGGAAAGATGCAAAAAGTAGCGGCTTAAAAATGTTTTTCAAAAATAAGGAAAAGAAACATCGATCGCTGTTTATTCAGTTCTCCAACAGTTATTTACCTGTCCGGTTTACACACAGGCGAATCACAGCTGCGTCAAGGAATTACCGTAATTGTATAAGAAATTGTTTGACGATGACACCAATAATTACGATACTCAATTACCGCGCTACAGTTTATCATACGTGTTAAGTGACCAAGCCAACCGTGCAGAATTCTTGCGGTGTTTTCAGAAGGATCATATTACAGAGAAACGTTTACACTCGACGCGTGTCATCGTTCCACTGATCTCGATGAAACGACTAGTATTTTATTCTGCATAACTCGTCCACGGTCTTCGGGCTTTCTTTCACCCCGTACGTTTGTATTTCTTTAAAAACTAACGTCGTTTCGAGTTGTTACGAATATGATTGTTTTTGTGCGTTTAACATTATATTAAAAACCCACTGCCCTTGATGAAATAATATGAGGCACAATCGAATGGTGGAACCTATTTCTTTATCCAAAAACAAAGACATCAAATTGTTGAAACAACGCTCAGCAAATCTTAGACACTTTTTTCTATAAATGATATAATAACATGCTTCTCTATACCCTGGACATTTTCATTAGAAACGCGGGTTTCGCAAAATATCACTTCTGACCCAAAGGCCTTAAGTGTACAGTTGAATCGTAGACCGTAGCAAAGTTAATAAATAAAATCAATGCAAAACGAGGGATTAACCCATTTCACAGTGTATAATACGCGTTCTAGAAGTGCATACCTTCGTCGAACATGAAAGTAGTATGTTCCACTTTTTCCCTATTCGCAATCATTTGACGATGTATCGCTGTGCATTTAGGAGGGAGACCAGGAAACAGGAGCAGCCGGTAAAACTCGAGGAACAATCGCCGTACGATACGTCACAAGAGAACTCACTTTTCGACCGTGATTACAGCATCCCACGATCAATTGCATTCCAATTATATACACATTCTTCCGTTCCAAGACTTGAGAAAATGTTCGCAACACAAAATTGTCTTCCTCGTGTCGTCGTTCACTTTTCAATTCTTGATTGCGTCTCAAACGCTATGCATACATACTTCGTTGAACAGCTGTAATGGTCCTATACAAAAGTTTTTCGAGGCGTGATTCCTTTTTCTTCTTTGATACAATGAGCGCCGATTGAATCGGCGCGCCTCGAACACCAGAAATAATTGCACAATCGTTACCGCGATATTATACGAAGTGAGCGGTGGTCACATTCAAAAAAAACTTGTGACCGGTCTTCGAACGTTCGAAACTTTCACGAGCGAATTTTATCGAACGCATCACTTTAGAGTTACATACACTACATTTAGTGGAATGAGTATCTTCGTGGCGGTAACCACGATCGAAATATTTGTATCCTATAGTCACCTTTAGTGGTACCACAGGTAGTCTTATTTTTAATAATAGAACAGAAGATCTTTAATGGATAACCGTCACGTGATGAAGGAACTTTTAACTATTTTATATTTTTAATGGGTTGAACTACACATTCCCGTCTTACTTAGTCCATCTCGTTTTAGTACGACGACGAATTCACATTGAAATGTACGCATGAACTGACTCGGATCAGCACCGTTCTTTCTTCCCTCGAGAGCAACAGCGCACTGCACGTTCTACGCGGTTGGAGAGTGTGATATAGTAGTGACAGAGAACTACGAAAGAGAGGGCTGGAACAAACGCGTGGCAAGTGGAAAAGCAAGGCAAGAGGAAACAAAATGGACAAGTCTCGAAGGTAATTCGTTGGTAGCTACTTATCAGTTGACTTAACACAAATGTTATTTGGTTAAGTGTACGATTTCTCTTAAAAGATAAACTCATAGAATAATCGCCATGACCCATCGTGGAAAATTGAAACCAGATCTTATTCTGGAGTGAAGTTTTCATGGGGAATGATGATTATTTTTCTCCCCACTCTCCTTTCTTTTTTCGCCACGGTTTTATTCTGTCGAATTTGAGTTATAAAGATCACCAAGTTAAATCAAATGGTGGCAGTAATATTGACATAGTCGAACGTGGAAAGAATTATTATAAAATAATAGAATTTAGTATCGACAGGTATCCCATTAGCCAAATGAAAATTTTCTCCAACGACGGGTGACACACTTAACTAATGAAGCCCATGATGCAAATGTATAAAGCGCAATTCAACTATATGTATACGGTCAACCTTAGCCTACGTCTCGCGAATTTGTTTTACATTTCTACAATGTAAAACTATTTCTTACATTTTATAATTCTAACTCAATTATAATATTGCATTTACATATCCCTATTCACGATGGAAGAAAAATATCAAAAAATTGAAACGCTCTATACACGTGTAATAGTTAATTGGAGGCTCGTTACGACGACCTACGTATTCTTACTTAATTTTTTCAAGTACCTGATGTATTATACATTATACTATACTATACACCATGCCAAACGATTTCCATTTAGCATACGCGCAACCAAGTTCCTTCCGTTGAATTAATCAGAACTTTCTTTACGTAATATCTGAATCCTGAATGAATGTACGGCTATTAAGATAATCACACGTTGAGCCTTAGTCACGTTAAGGTGCACCACCTGGCCACATTCCCGGAATAGATTCACGTATGCTGAAATTCCCACTGCTCGACTTGTGCTCGATCGATACTCGTCAAAGAAAACCGGTAAGAACGAGATTATAGGCAACGTAACAGAAAGAATCGCGTGCGTATACGTCACCACCGTTTTACCTGCTTGATTTGGTACGTCATCGAATCCGCTTTGATATGCAGGTGGCCGTTGCATGCCTACTTGTATTCTTTCCTCGTTCACCCAGCAGTTGATCAATCCTTCAGACGCTGAATCAAACGGAATTCTCTGACTGAGGTATCGTGATTTGTTGAGAATGAACGATTTCGAACGAGATAAAATGTGCTGCTCATCGAGTTGCCGGTGGGGGAAGAAAAATCTTTGCATACTGAAATATGTTTCCAGGCTGTAATGAGCAACCGATGTAATCAATTTGGTAAATAATTGATTTGTTTTATTAATTAGCTGGTATCTTGGAAGCATCGGTATTAGGGTATTCCGGATGTCGATGGTTAAAATATACAATGGTATCTTATTCCATATTTTATACCTTACATTCTGTTCGACGCTACAACTTTATTTATTCATGGTTAAATTTAGATATGTATAGATCAAGACGTTTCTAAAAGTCGAACGTTACATAAAAGAGGTCTAACAAGTAGTTTTGCAAGCAAGATACTTTGGATTGAACCGTGAGACCTCTTCTTTTCTTATGCCAAACAACTGAAGAAAATGATTGGAAATATAAGCTAAAATTAAACGCTTCTTGGAAGGAAATCGCGCTTTTGATGCTGGTTTAGGAGGCTGGTAGCGGTTTTTTTCTTTGCTAATTTTTAACACGGCTGTGGAAATTTTAAAATTCAATTGCGAACTTGCAAAAAAAGAACTGTGCAGGTATTATACATGGTACGTCTACTGCACTTTATACGGTACTCTTGTCAAATTGTCAAATCGTTTTCAACGATTGCATTAAAAGGAAACGAAATAACCGGTTTAAACAAATCTTCAATTTCTTCTTTAAGAATATTCACTACTCTTGCATCATTAATTCACAATTTCGTGTCAATAACACTGCCTACAAGTTCCAAGGTCAAGGAAGAACGTGCAAGTAAAAGTTTCACCCTATTTTCTCGCACTTCCATAATTGAATTCAATAATTTCCAATCGTTATAGAATTATTACCGTCGCAAAGTGAATTGCTTTACGACTGCGCTCTACAGAAGTACCTTTAATGCGTGAATCAACGAAGAGCGTGTTAATACGTGAAGTGAAAAATCCATAAATAAGGGATCGCGTACAAAGAGAATGCTTACGCGCAGAATGATTTATGATCAGTCTGTGAACGGCGAAACGGAGAACAAATAAGCTTCTACGCAAAAATAGATCGACCCTGCCGTCGATAAAAGCCTGCAAAGCGCGAAACCCTTCAACGCAGGTAATTCGATATACGCGAGGAGAGGTGAATGGCGAGAAGCATTCTCACGAAGTGCACGTACGTATGTACCTACAATAGGTTCTCTTTAGAATTTCGTATCCTGGCTCTGAATGAATTTACCACCGCTCCTTCTTTCCTTTTTTGTTTTTTTTTTTTGCTTTCATTCGTGGTCAATAATTTCGTTTTGTTATACTCTCAATGGCGAATAATCGCTTTCAGTAGATGCTCCCTAACAACGAGCGCAAAAAAATATGGGGCTCTTTATAAAATCCTTCTCCCCTTTCTTTTCTTTTTGAGGGCAGCAAATGAACGTAACAAATAGGGAAAAATGATACGTATGAAATTAATTGGATTTATTTCTTTTTCCTTCGTAGGAAATATAAATTTTTTACTATCTTTCCGCTACTTATAATGTAGGTTTATTATAATAATCTTTGGGGCGACCGCTATTATATCAAATGTATGTATATAGTTGAATTTTCGCTCCTTGGTCTCGCGCTCTATAATCGCGACTGGTCATTTGGTGCGTTATTTCGTCGCGGAATAAATTGTTTCGGAGGAATGGAGG
Organism: Nomada fucata; assembly: GCA_948146005.1. NCBI lineage: Eukaryota > Metazoa > Arthropoda > Insecta > Hymenoptera > Apidae > Nomada > Nomada fucata. The sequence continues at coordinate 9,046,589 of OX411281.1, forward strand.
ATTATTCATTCGTGTAGAATAATTTTTGTTTACGAGACGAGGGAAAATTCAGTCTCATAAACAGAATGTAAGCATGTAATTGAACATTTAAGTACAGTAGAGTTTTATCAGGTACTTACTTACTAATACAAACCTATTATATCGGTATCGATTAGCATAGAGTCTGTTAAACTGTACAATTTTTAAATGTAATATTGTGATAGAGAATACATACATTCAAATAAGCATCACCTAAGGTTGTCGTATCGATTCCAATGTACCGATATATTTCATAACAAGCTCTTTATATTAAGTAATGACTAGCACAGTATGTCAATCCATTTATTGATTTTTCAATTTCAATCTTAGGTAACGAAAGGGCCACGTTGAATAAATCGGTCATAATTAGTGTTGCTAGACAATATCGTGCCATATCTAGAATTGAACATTGCATATATGCTAAATGCATTTAGCGTGCCGGTATGAACACCATTACTTTTCCATAAAAGGCACGTAAACTTATAAATAGAGAGATTTTGCAGAACGCTAATATTTCTAAAAAGTTTTGGTTACACTTGTACATTTATTTTCCAGCGTATAACGAATTATGTTACTTGCATAAATAAATATATATATATATATTACGAAAGACTAATAGAAGCACGTTTGTATCTCACTATTTTATGTTTTATTTTTAAATAAATTATATTATAATTGTTACGTTAATTATTAGACGTTGAACTGATGAAACGAGAATGCTAATACTACCCTTTACTAATATAATGCTTATGTTCAGTCAATGTAATATCTAAGTATTAGTCGATTAAACCTAATCGTGTAAATTATATTAAAAATCTCCCACATTATTCTACTATAATTTACCATTTAAATATTTCATTATATGTTCCAAGATTTACTAATCCCTTTCTACAACAATAATTATATCAAAAAATTTGTTAAATACTCTGTCATAAAAATATTGAAAGCTTTGCAAATATTAAATCCTCATGCTTTTGAAGCTAATGTATTTGTAATTTTTTACTTCTTTCAGTTAACGTAACGCACTTTCCGATAGTTAAAATGTATAACTTGTTATACAGTGGTTATGTATGTAAAGTATACACATGACCATTCACGTGTGTGTACGTTTGAAAGATGTCATTTTCTTCTTAGATCCACTACTTCTACGACTGCTGTTACATCCAATTTGCAATGCTTTGCTTTCTGAAAACAATATTCCCAATTATATATGTATCTTAGATAACATATAGCCCATCCAGAGATATAGCGTAATTGTAAAATCAGCCAAGCGACAGATACACGTGTTTCGAACTACCAAGTAGCAATTTTGCTCATCGAAGCGAAATTAAAAAATTGGGTCACAGTGCTTTCAGTTGTAGAGGTAACACTTCGACCCAGGGGCCGATCTGCTCTAAAATCGAGTTCACAGATGCAGAATAACGTATCTAATGTAGCAAACAATTCTAGTCGTAGAAGCTTTATATCCGAGTTGCAGAAGTTTTTGCAGCGGAGCGGAAGTGAACTAAAATTCTAAGCTTATACAGATGTTCGAGTTCTAGATGTTCGATTGTAATTTAAAATAATAATTACAGATTTACTAATACTAATAATAAGATAATACTAACAGTATCCATGTAACTATTCAGATAATTGTAAATTAGTTGTCAGTCTTTTTCGTTGTACTACCATTGGGGACCTTAAAACTCCAAATGAAATACGGGTCGTGTACAGTTCGTCCAGAGCTAAATGAAAAAAGTGGAGTGAGAGCGGCCGATTGATGCCGCCGATCGGCAGGGCCGTCGCGCCTTGCCGATGTTGCGTTCTAAGCAATAAGATGAGAAGCTACGAATTAATTTCTAATTACACTAGTAGTTCAGTTATTACTAGTATAGCTATACATTTTATTTAGTATTTTAAGTATTTGATAGAATTTTAATTCTTCGCGCAGTATTATCCTTGGTTTGTAGTATACGATATATGTATAACGCCTGTAGAGTTACCATGCCAATGCTATATCTTTTGTTTCAACAAAATATTATATCTGAATATTTATTAATGCTTTAACGTGTGAACCATAATAAATTGAACATTAATAAACTTGGTTTTTTAATCTCATGTAATACATGCCTTACAATAAAAATAAAGATACAATATGGTATGAAATATATCATGTTTGGTCTCATTTTAATCGGAAGAATTTCAACAACATGATAGAAAATTATAAGTTGAAAAAACTAAAAATAAAAAACTTAAGCTGTTGTTTTTATTATAGCATTGTTTTGCATTTGTGTAATCACACGGGCACGGTGGCATTTAAATTTCTCGGCTGCCTCGGCCATCGTTCTATCCTTGTTTTTTCCTTTACAACCTGGCGACACCGACAAAAGCGAGCCGCGAACTTCAAGAAATTGGGGTCCGTTCTACTGACACTGTCTCAAACCATTTACACATTGATCAACAGTATATCATATACTGTATATGTGTACACATTTCAAATTGGCATGGCACTGCCCTGCTCGGTTCGTCGGGCGGTCGAGCTTTGTAGTTCGTTTAGTGGGGTGAGAAATCCCCACACCACTTTTTTCATTTAGCTCTGGACGAACTGTACCGTGATATCAATCGGTGTCACGCTCACGCTATATCTCCAGACAAACTATACATAACAGCCCATTTTTTTTTGCAATAGTTACCATATATAAGGGTGGATCCGTTGGATGTGGATGAAAGCCTGTTTCTCTACAATTAGCTATAAATTCTAATCCGTACTCTGGGGTTAATATAAAAAACCCTGTCCTAAAAAAAAATAACATTTTCGAATAAGGAAATGTTCTCAGACGCTTTACTAACCCGTTCGATATACGTACTCTTCATATTTAGGAGCACAAACAATGGCAATTGCTTCAGCCATCATAAGTTGATATGCACAATGTGTATGTAGATCGACGCTAGAAAGAAATGCAGTCTGCGTAGGGTGTGTCTGTAAAGTAAAATTGTTTCTCCTCGAATCGCAAATTCCCCGGATTTCGCTTCCGTGCAAAATGATATTATATTTTATATTTAAATAATTAAAAAATTACGTACGTGTATCCAACCAAGAGTAATCAAGTTATGTTGGTCCTGATAGTCAAATATATCTTCTTCGTTGTGCGTTACACAAGAATCAGGCGACCCGACTTGCTCGGGAATTAATAAATGAGTGACTAACAGTCTATTTCTTTCTAATTTGCCTGCCAATATACCACAGGTCTCTTTAATATTCATAGTATTGTTGAAAGCCAATGTGAGAAAACTGTGCATCAATTTAGCTGGTAATATTATATCTCTTAATGTGAAATTGTCGCAATATAGAGAAGGCTTTGTCGATCGATCTATAGTAGGTCTTCTAGAAAATATTATGTTATGAGTTATAGTTAGCAAAATTTCCAAGTTTCCACAAGTATTCAGTAATATTCTTTGTGATATACTTACGTTTCTTTAGATGTTTGCGCAATCGTATCACTCGATGGACTAATTGATCGCTTTGGCGTCACAAGCGGAACATTTTTAGGTTTTTCGTCGGAAGATGTTAAACTTTCTATCATACCAGCCTTTGCCGTTTTAACAGCGGCTAGTGCAGTTAACTTGTACTTTCTCCCTTCCTCTTCTTTCAACCTAAGTGAAAATTACATATGTATATACAACGATCCCCGCCCCAATATTTTCTTCAGTTTTGAAGGTAATGAAATACTTTATATGCAATTTGAATGGTATCAAAGGACAAGTATACTGTAAAAAATATTTTTACCCCAAGTTTATTATTTTAGATAAAATGGCTTTGAGGCAAAGCTATTTTTTGCAGTCCTTTGATACCATTCAAATCGCATATGAAATATTCGTAGCATCTTTAACACTGAACTGCACATTTATGTGGCTACCTGTAGGACACTGTACAAAGATATTATTTGTAGATTTATAAAATATTATGAAATACTTTTCCAGTTCTTCGTGTTTAAGCCTCTCCTTCTCAATTCTTTCCCTTTCCTTTACATCCTCCAAGTGTTTATCTAGTTCCGATTGATATTTCTCTAATAATAGTTTCTTCAGTTCTTCAGCCTTTGGTATTACTTTGCGCAGCGTTTTCTGATTTTGCTCCTTATCTTTCAATGGTACCGCATTGAACTGTGGATGCTTTCTTATTTTTTCGACAAAAATACTGTAACAAAAGAATACCGAAAAAACAACTTTTCAAGTGCACTCTAAACGTTTCTACATATTACTTTTGTATCATAGAAATTATAAATACATCTCACGTTATGAATTTAACATATAAAATGTAAGCAGACTCCAATTCATTCTCTTTCATGTACGTATCCGCCATTCTAATCATTTCCACTCCAGAACGATAATACCTGAAAAATAGAAGTAAGCAATGATGCTAGTATTATTATCCACAGAGTTGGTGTCAAAACTAGACATTTCAACATTACATTATTTTGCCAAGGTATATAACAAGAATATTTGTCAAAGAAACAGAATTCTATATTGCCGCAGGGTGTATCTGATCTCTTACAATATTAACCAAAGCAGTAGCAGTGCATAAAGTTTTACAAATAATATATTTTATCCAATTTCAGTTGTCTAATGACCACTGTGAACCAGCATGTTAGCCTGTTGGTTCTTCCACTATAGTTGGCGTCATTAGCTTAGCCAACTATATATTATTTGCAAGCTGTCCTATTTGAAATATGTAAAGAGAGAGAACGTGGATCTTCGCGAGTATAACCTGAGGGATGCTCCGATACATTAGTTTACAAGTATGCAAAAATTCAGGATTGGCTTTGACTATTCCGTTAACAGAGGGTTAATGAATGTATTTATAATTAGCGTCAAACTAAACTGCAAATGCTGCACAACAGTGGATACAAGGAGCACGACTACATAATGTCTAGTACCTTTGGGGTCGAATATTACGATCCATTTCTACCGTAGAAGCATGATCAGAAAGAGATTTTAATCGTGCCCGCGGATCTGATATGCCAATATCCTTCCACGTAATATGCCTCGCAGACTTGCCTTCTGCCATTTGTTCATTTAATAATTTTTTTAGGTTAAGTCCTGTAGAAATGTCAATCTTCGATTGAATCTACGAAGATTTGCCGTCGGCGAGTCTTATATGTCTAAACTGTACACTAATATTTATCTCGGTTGAAACGTAACATACTGCCAAAAATATATAACAGAGATAACATTTCAATTGATTACAAAAATATATCAAATTAATGTGTCATCAGATGTTATCAATTGTCAGTGTTATCAATAGGAGAACAAAAAGTACTATTTTTTTGTTTTCTTATTTTATCAGTTGATTGCGTAAGCTGACGTAAAGTTTGTTTGATACCAGTATTTATATATGTACAATACATACTTCGGTTGCAATTTAAAACGGAGTGGATAGAAGGAAATAATTGTGAACATTTGTCGCATATTTTTTTTGCAGCTGATGACAATTAAACAAATTAATGACTGTCAGTGATAGTTACTGTAATGCAGTGCAACACGTAATTCGTTTATCAATATATTTAATTGTACAAAAAAATCTGTTAACAGCACTCGTTTACTCCTCTATTTATTTTTTGATTGAGAAGGTAGTAACCTATATAATCTATATAACACTTTAAGTCGTACTATACATATATGTCGAGCTTGTTATCAATATGTATTAATTATTGATAATTTACTCTATTTCTTTTTACTGTACGTAGTAATGTTATACGAGACTGTGTAAGATATAAAATTTCGTTGATATTATTTATTTCAGTAATTTAACAATTATTTTATAATTGATATTTGTTTATAGATAGGAATCAATAAACCTAATGGAAGGCAAAGACAAAAATGATGATGTTTCTCGATCTAAGCAACCCAAAGTAGATTCTGGTAAGTTTTAATATATGGTATTATTTTAATAAAGAATTACATACATTTGTACATAAAATATTGATATTGAATATATGTAGCTACAACCAGCGAACTGAGTAACTCAGAACTATCTAACAAAGAATTACCAGGCCCGTCTAGGCTCAAAGAGACCACAAAATTTAACACACTGTTGGTCAACGTAAAACAAGTAAGATTGAATCAATCTTGTGTTAACATTTAATCATGCATTCTGTTTCATTTGTACATACAATATGTTGTTTATAGAAGGGGAATCCGTTGTTGAAATTTGTTACAAATGTCCCATGGGAATTTTCGGAAATCGTACCAGACTATGTCATGGGAAAAACTGTCTGCGCTTTATTTTTATCTATTCGTTATCATCAGCTTAATCCAGACTACATCCATGAGCGCTTGAGGTTATTGGGAAATATGTATAATCTGAGAGTTCTTTTAGTGCAGGTTTGCTTTTATTCATTATCGCTATGTATTATAAGTACAGTCAGACTTCAGTAACCCAAAGTACAAGGAAGCAGCTAAAATTTTTGCTTCACCATGATCTCTACCGAGCATGCTCACCATTTAACCATTAAAATATTAAATGCTTCGGATCGGTGGGGCAACACTAATGCAACAGCGGATCTTTTTTACGGTTACTTACATCGCTATAATTTTTGTTTTGAATTATGGCTGAGATTGTGGTTGTTACGTAGCAGTTCGAGTTCGAGTATGTCCAGACTCGTTACAACCACGCTTACTATTATTTTTGATGCGATAGAGGTGTGAGGAATTTCAAGTATGCCAAGTAGTTGTAAGTTACTATATACACCTTGAAATGTATACGTTTATTCCGATTGTTACACTGGTTGTAACTATTCTATTCGAAGTCTACGTGTGTTTCCTTGTATTAACGTACTAAGTTTAGTTTTGGAGTGTTATGTTTGCATTCTTGTTGAGTTCTAGTTAAGTTCTTTCTGAATTCTTATTTTGTTCTGTCTGATGTCTTTGGTGTTCCTAAAAATGTAACCTCGGTTTTCTGGTATTCGCAAACTATTGGTGGATGAATTGGTGGACGTGGGAGGAAAAGTTGTCAATGGTCGATTATGATTGGATTTTGGAAATGACTTGAGTGGTGGGGACATTAAGGGAAAGGAGTGGGACTGGGGATGAGTCCTCTTGTTACTGTACCCAGGTCCGGGTTTTTCCAGTTTTGCGCTGACTGTTTTATGCACTGTTAAAAAATAGCCTAGTCGCACCACACGTGCGTGCCAGCTCTTACATGGTCTACCTGTATGGGTCGCGATACCTGGCTATGGAAAATTGGTGCTGAGTATGGCCAGTATGAATGGTCGCGAGCCAACTGTGGTGATCAAAATGAGACTAAACACGATAGAATTTGAATTATATTTACATACTTACTTAGTAATATTATATGTAATAGGCAAGGGTCCTTACCAGAAAAGCTTGCGAACGATCGTGCTCTGCTTTTACTATAACTTTACGGGCTTAGAGAACAGTCCAAATAAAAAATATTACAAACTTATCGGTAAAAATTGTGTAAAAAACGAACTGAAAATAAAAATGTTAGTATCACGTTAGTATGTTAAACAGTGTCGTTGGTCTTCGATCTTTGCCGATTGCTGCGATCGCAACTTCTCTTTTCTTTTCACCAGCTATCCTTTTCTACGGTACAAACTTATTATCGTTAATTAAGGCAGTAAATATAGTGCAAATTATATCGCGTTTGGTCTCATTTTAATCACCACAATCTCAGCAATAATTCAAAACAAAGATTATAGCGATATAGGTAACAATAAAAAAGTTCCGCCATTGCATTAATGTTGCCTCACCGATCCGAAGCATTTAACCTTTTAACCCATTGATAGTGTATCCCGTGACGGTCACCGGCAGAGCGTCAGGTACCAAACGGTTTATCCCGTGACAGTCACGGGCAAAGCGTCAATTACCATTCAGCTTATCTCGTGCCGCGCACGGGAAGGGTAAGGTGTTCAAACTGTTTAGTCTACCAAAGTTATCTAACGTTAGAAGTTTTTCGCTTACATCGAGGATTTACTGTATTATGTATTTGTATCATTACTATGGTTACGGGCCGGTGTGGTTGTGTGGTGATTAGGGAGGTGGAATATCTACTGCGGCCGCCAGAGTTCAGCCAAGCAGTAAAATAGGAGAAATTTCACCCTATGACCCGCGGGCCACCAATTTCACATTCCTGATTTAACCATTGTAATAACCACTCCTTGACGACAAGAAAATCAGCACTTCTTGTTCTCTGACAATCTAAATTGGACCACAGTACATACTTCGAGTTCTAGGGGCAGCTATGACAAAAGCTTTGATTTGTAATAGATGTAAACTTCGACTGGCAGAGCAATCTTTTCTGAAATCGAGTTTACAGGTGTAAAATAACGTATCTAAACGTAGTACAACAAACGTATCTTTTAATGACGCCCGACTTCTCATTCCTCTCTTTCTTTCGTATCGCTGTCCCTTTCTGTGCCCACCGATATCGGTGTCTCCACAGTAGCCGGGCTCTGACGGTTCCGCCGAAATTTCTACGAACCCAATGTTCGACCAAATTCTCTTGGCGCTTACGGCCGGTCCCGAATAGTAAGCGCCAAGCGAAGAATTACTGTACTTCGAGTTATTGGAGCGTATTACCTATTAATTGATACAATATTATAGGTCGACGTGGCTGATCCTCATCACGTTCTGAAACACTTGACAAGAATTTGTATTCTTGCGGATTTGACATTAATGCTAGCGTGGAGTGCAGAAGATGCTGGCAAAATGATCGAGACATACAAGATTTATGAGAATAAACCTCCAGATGCAATTATGGAACGTAGTGATACAGCACCGTATCAAAAAGTATACACGAATTACGTATTCACACGAACATGATTTGCACTTCTATACATTAGCGACTGTAAATATATTTTATGTTTCAGTTGGTTAATGCACTGTCAACAATACGATCTGTTAATAAAACGGATGCCACGACACTTTTATCAAACTTCGGCACGCTAAGTGAACTGATAAAGACAAAACCAAATATACTAGCTCTTTGTCCTGGTGTTGGATTCCGAAAAGCAGAACGAATTCATAAGACGTTGCACGAGCCGTTTTTATGCCAACCGAAATCCGCGAAATAACGAGAATAGATAAGCTATAAATTATAATTTGTATACAATAAAGAAATTTGACTACGTATTTATACATTTGTGCACATGAATGAAAATGTTTCGGCGATATGCGTGAATATATTAGTATTACAAATACAACACTTTACAGTTTATTGTTTTTTAATAAAGTAATATTGTTCTTTATTTAAGTTTCTTTATTCCAATTGTCCTCTTCTACTTTCATGTACACATAGGCGAATTACAATAGGGTCATTCCACGCCAAAGCGATCACTTTTAAATGTCACCATCGGCGATGTTACTCTAGATGTAATATGTTGTAGTCCATGTGAAATTAGGGGGAGGGGGGCGTTTAAGTTTAGAAAATACAGACCTTCAAAGTTTGTAATTTTCGCCATTTTTGCGAAAACGGGCTTTACTCAGGAATTTTTATCTCAAGAACTGTTTGTCCGATTGAACAACTTTTTTGCTTTGGTCACAAAGGATTGGGCTTTTATAAAATAATTTTTTCAACCTTGATAATTAACTTTATAATGCCGACAAATATAAATAAATTCTTTTTTTTCGTTTTTTCCGATGATGGAGCACACGGACTTAAATCTTTAAAAAAGGTATGTCCATATTCTTTGTCGTTTCCCCTTCAAAATGATGGAGAATTGAAAATTGGCTTCACAACGAGCTGGAAAAAGGAGCGGCACACCCCCGTTACAGGTGGGTGAGTCGTGCACTCCTGCTATTATGGTCGGTTGACTACACCTGTTGGTCTCAAAGCAATACCAGGAGGTTTTGTATACCTCCAGAACAATATTAGTAACCACTGTTGGCCAACGATACCTTTTTAATGAAGTTTTTAACCCTGAGGTGACGCGGAAAAGATCGATTTGTTCGGGCATCGGTTTGAAAGCAATAAAATCATAGAACTTGTGTTCCAAATACATGCAACCAATTTGGATATCATTAAAAACGGATAATCTGTTTATGACATAGTTACCAAAAGACCACTACTAAAGAACCTTTTCTAAAATTTTTAATTAGACCTGACAGTTTCATGATATATTGTATTCATGTAACATGTAATATTGTACAATAGTTTCGCGTTTTGAGACGCAACGTCGCGTCTCAAACAAACCCACCGCTGACACACACTTTTGTTGCATTTTATGTTTTCTTTATTGCCATTTTCCTTTCAGGACCTGTGACCTCTTATACATATATTCGAGCATCCGTTTCCCAATGTTCAGTTTCCATGATTAAAAAGGTGCCGTAGGCCAAGAGTGGTTATAAATATTGTTCTCGAGGTATACGAGATCTTGCTCCATCATCGAAAAAAACGCAAAGAAAGAATTGGTTTATATTTTTCCATATTATAAAATGAATTATTGTGGTTGAAAAAATTATTTTATAATAGCTCAATCCTTTGTGAACAAAACAAAAAAAGTTGTTCAATAGGACAAACAGCACCTGAGATAAAAGTTCCTGAGTAAAATTCGTTTTCGTAAAAATGGCAAAAATTACAAACTTTGAACGTCTGGATTTTCTAAACAAATTGTCAACCGCGAAAAGGATGACTTAATGTCTTCTTGATTCGCCGATGGTCACGTTCAAAAGTGATCGATTTGGAGTGGAATGACCCAATAGTAATATCTTTCGGTTAACGATAAGAACATAAATATAAAAACAAGATATTAAAACGAAATGGACTAAAATGAATAAGAAATATAGGCCAATGACTAAAATATTGCACAAAATGTTCTACAGCTATACGTTAACTATACGGTGCCTATGTATAAATTGTACAAATATGTATTAGTACCGGCACAATTTCGCAGTAATACGGTGGTACGCGTAACAAATACGTATAATACAACTGTGTTGAGCAAAATGATAAAGAGCGGAACGTAATATGTTACACCTTTAACTCGGTTGTTCCGCCCTCCCCCACCCCCACCCGGTGTACAAGAATTCGTTGCACCCCTTATCATTTATGTAACAAATCTTTTACCGTAAGATATGTTCATTCGCGCACTATTACAGCATGCTCTTTCATCCTAGAGCTTGAGAATACTTTTTATCCCTTTTTGAATTTAATTAACAATATCGACAACGTCATAAAAACGCATATCCAAATCAACGTAGAGATGAAGCCATTGTAAACCGAGGGATTGGAAATTGGCCACCCCCTGGCTAGCATAGATCTCATCGCTTCGGTACTCTTTGTGAGTGGCAGAACGAAACTGATGTATTTTAATATATAGTGCATTCCTTCGATGGGCCAAATTATGCCGCATAACATTACGATGGGCAAGAATGAACCCATTGCCACGTAAGTGGCGCTTCTCTCGTTTTCACATAGAATTGCAATAACAAATCCTGCAAATGAAAATGTTATTAAAATGGTCATTATTAGTCGGGGTAAATTAATGAAAATATAAGTAAAACTCCGTTTACGTAAACCGGTTGGGGAACAAGTTAATTCACATAACCAGGTGGTTCATATAGTAAATCCACCTACTTCTCCACCAGATTTGCATCAAATCTGAAGTTTGATTGCTAAATCTTAAACGTTCATCTAACAATAAGTGGAGTGACGCTCGTCTATAATACAGAAAATAAAAGCTCAGCTAAAGTTTGTTAACCCCGGAACGACACCCTGAGGCTGCTGGTGACCCCACAAGCTTGTCTACAGATGTGACATTTACATGTATATCCCAAAATGACTTAAAAATGACTACTTTATATATTTTAAAAGAAACTGCTGAAGAATTTTCCGAAAATACTAAATAATATTGAAAATGTTAATATTTTATGTTGGGATGTTACTAACACCGAAAAATGAAAGAGTGTCGTTCTATGTAGAATCGGGCACTACTAAAATTTCGTTCATGCAAGCGGAGTTTCACTGTGGCAAATATTATTCTGGTTATTCGTACCGAAACACATTCCACATAAACCGGTAAGAATGGTCAATGTGCTAATCCAAGAAATGCTACCTTCGCATGTGATTTGAAATACTGCAAATGTGAATACCAGGACCATTATTGTTTGGAATACCATTACCACAAATTGTGTAATAACCTGCCCGAAAAGAATTTCTATACCGGTGAGACCTGTGAATAAAAATATCATTTTTTTATATACGTTTATACAAATGTACGAATACGTTTTAAATGATTATTTCTACTTAGAATTTTCGTTAATTTACCTGAAACTAAACTTCTCTCTAGAAGACCCTCATTTCTTTCCAGCAACATGGCGCCAGAAGTTAAAGCAACAGACAAGAAGAAGATTATTCTGCAACATTAACACCGTTATTGCTTTCGATATTAATTCGATATAATATGTATAATATCTATTTATGAATACTCACGTTAAAATGATGCCAGGTGCTGCAAAGTCCGTGAAATTGGGCTCCGTAGGACCATAGATTGGTTTCTTAAACTGAATATTAAAAACTGCTAGATATTGCGAACCTAACAATAACAGTACTACATTGTACAGTTTGGTTTGTAACTTACCTTGACGGGTATACTCGCCAATTTTTCACTGTAATTACATGCTGTCATTATTTCCCCAGCGAAATCTTGATACGAATTATAAAATGCCCTTTGAAGAAGTTGGCCGATTTGCTGATCTAAGAAAAAACACCATAGGACATATAATTGCCTCTTTAGCCGATTGTCATGAGAAATAATTGATCAAGAATACTCTATCTAAAGTTCATAATTAGATTTATTTTGTATTTGAATGTAAATATGTAAAATAAAATGTATGGAAGCACAGTAGGACCTCGTGTAACGCGATACTCGTATAACACGAAAAAAAAAGTGGTACTGCCCTCGTTCAACTCGATTAAAAAGTTTCTTAAGAAGAAACTTTTTAAGAAGAAAAGAAGAAGAAAATAGATTAAGAAGAAAAGAAGAAAAGAAGAAAGAAGAAAAAGAAGAAAAGAAATTAAAAAAGAACTATTCATTTAATTGTAACGTTTTAAGCCCTGGTTCCCATATAACACAAAATTCATAAAACACGCGTCGCATTTCTCGTGTTATAGGAGGTCTTACTATACTTTTAATACTGCCACGTTAAACTCACTAGACATGTCCATAACTATATTCATGTTGGAGTAATCTATACTCCATTCATTAGCATCTTTTCCGTCTTCTAATCTCGCTGACAATGAATCAGAGTAGTTCGAGGGAAAAGTTATGGCACCCCAAGCCCAGCCACGTTCGATGGCGGTTCTTGCATCCGCTTCGTTTTCATATGGCTGAAGTACTATTGATTTTTGTTCTAATTGCTGTAAAAACCGACAGCTCATTCGTGACCAGTCACATCCGATCGATGGTATGCAAGGTTCCATGCTGTTGTTCAATTCGTTGTTCACTATCGCTAATTTTAGCCCCATAGGATCTTTGCCGATGGAAACACAGAATAATACAATCTGGACGACTGGAAGACCGATGATAAACAACATTATGCTGGAAAAGATGCGTATGAACTTTATTAAAATTTTCATATATTATTTTGCTGGTATTTTATACAAATTACTATAATATATATGAATATATGTATATATTATTTGCTTTATTATTTGTCAGATTCCCGATATTTTTGTATATTGTCTGTTTTTTTCCAAAGCATTAAATTTATTAATTTGTATTGCAACTCTGTGGTGCCAGTAAAGTAATTTATTGTTTTATTTAACGTTATAGTTACCTCACGTTTCGCCACATCCACAGGAAGTTTTTCCATACAAGAGCCTTCATGTGCTGAGGGTCGAGCATTTTCAATTTGGAGGAACCTTTCTCTTCTGGTGGCAGTACCGGTATCTGGTCGCCAGAATATTCATGTATAAATTTAATACAAGGAATAGAAATGAAGAGGAATTACGAAGAACGTAAATAAGAACGTACATTTCCATCGTCGATGGCAATACTTTTTCTTCTACTAGAAACACTAACGTTATCGCCGAATTCACCGCTCATCTCATCGTCCACGTCCTGAAAGGGAGCAATATTTGTACAATTTGTTACAATTTATTTAACGTTCGTGTACAAGAAAAATCAATTTCATAAAAGAGAACTAGTAAAGATTCCACGAAAACATATAGAACGCCACGAACATTTAATAAAAACTTAATTTACAAAAAATTCATTAAAATGAATAAGGAATTAATTTATCTGGAAATAATTCAAAGTTGCAAACTGCATTCGTGAAAAATTAGTGAAGGCTATTCGAATAAAATTTCAGCTTATATAAGTCTTTTTTAAGAACAAATAATCAAAATTAATTGGTGATAAATGTAGCAAAAAAGAATAATAGTGACATCAACTATACAAATGTTAAACGTTACAAAAAAATTCGTAGAAAAATAAGGAAAGTTATAGAAAAGTGACAAAAAACGTACAACTTCAGCAGGAACGCCAGTAACGCTGCTGAGTATGCTGCTTCTCCTTCGAAGTCCAATATTCTGACGTTTACTGAGTTTCAAAAATACACCTTCCAGGGTATCCATGTTGTGTATCTCCATTAATTTTGTTGGCGATTCCTCAGCTAGTAATCTACCACCCCTCATTAATCCGATGATACCAGCCTGCCTTGTTTCTTCGATATAATGGGTGGTAATGATAATGGTCTTATTACCATCCTTTGTCACCTGGACCAGGTGATTCCAGATATTCTGGCGCAGAACAGGATCTACTCCCACAGTGGGTTCGTCCAGGATCAACAACTCTGGATCAGCCAGTAGGGCCACAGCAAAGGAGACTCTTCTTTTTTGACCACCAGATAAATTCTTCACGAAACGATTTTCCGATGGAAGCTGCAGGAACTGTTTTAAACAAACTGTGTATATTACGTTATTTCGTACTTGCATGAAGATTTAACTTTAGGAATTTCTGGATACAATTTTGAGAGAATCTGATTTTTGTAATTTTTTGGTTGAATACGTGTGGCATGTATGTAGTTTTGAAGCTTTAGAATGTATATATATATATTACAGTCCTTACTCTCATTATGCTGTGTAATTGTAATAATGACAGACATAATTATTATACACAAATAATAGAAATTTCAATATACATATTATTAATTATTATATTTGTATAAATAAATGTATGCACGTGTCGTAATTTAAAAACTGAATAGAATGCAACATCAAATGAATTATTGAACACGATTAAAATGAAAAATAAAGATCGCCGTAGATAGAGCAGAAGCACATAAAGAAACAGTCTTTTTTTGCACCTTATCCGTTCCGATACTTTGTTGACGTTCGATTACAAACGAATGACTTAGCATAACATCTAAAGAATTACATCGAACGCCTTATATAATATCGTAATCAATTTTACTAATCATACTTGCATGACTGAACAAAAGTGTGTATGTAAGGTTACAATGTATCCATTAATCATATTCACACGATTGAACGAATGCGGTAATGGCTTACCTGTTGGAAGTAATTTACCATATTTCCTATCGTGTAATTCGAGTGAATAAAAATCGCGCCGTTTGAAAAATCAACATTATTATATAAGGGTGGAATTTACCTTTATCAGAAACTCCAGCTTTTCATCCACTTGTTCCGTGCTCATTCCGGCGCACCAACCAAAGTAGATGAAAGTCTCCCTTATGGAGAATTCGCCATACAACGCGATTTCCTGCGGCATATATCCAACACGTGGACCTGGAACACCAGATCCTTTTGAGCCTGGCCGACCACCAAGCACCCATATCTCGCCGGCGTTCAAACGCCTTCGGCCCACGATGCAAGAGAGCAATGTGGTTTTTCCGCAACCACTTGCTCCAAGCAGCCCGTATCTAAAGAGCAAAGGGTGGTAGATGTAGATTAATAGTTTATATGTTATATAACCGTATGAATAATGCGTTGCGCTACAATTCAAGCTTTTAATATGTATATCTAATATCATAGTCCCTGTTACGTAATAACAGTCCTTTATTATTATACTCGGAGCGTTTGACATTTTTTAATATTATTAGAATTCCATAACTTTAGCTATTTATTACAATCTCAAGTGTTAGGATACTTAATGTTATAGTATGGGTAAAGGTATCTGCTGCGATTGAAGTTGCTAATATATTTGATATTATAGCTGCGTACGCATAATCATAGCCTTTTGTTATTATAGTCGGGGTTATTGAAAGTTTAAACATAGCATGTAGAATGGTGTAATAGCAGTCTTTTTAATTGTAGCATCAGCTATCAGCATTGTTACTGTTGCAGTAAGTAGATATTGCCGAATATTTGGAGTCCTCGGTCAGTGCGAGTGAAAGGGATACTGATTGTAAATAATCGGAAGAATCGGTCTATTAGAATGATTCTATGTTGTGAAACCCGACTGTAAGATATTCAGAGCGAGGCACCTAAAACGGGGCACCTGAATATCTCGGCTGTAATTGGTGCTGGAAAAAAAATGCACCATCTGACCATCTACATACCAGGCGCTGCAAGTAAGAAACTCAACAATTGGCACGTTTAATATTTTATATCTTAAATGGTAGACATACCAATTGTAATAGTGGTAAGTGTTCGTAAGAAAAATTTTGTGAATTGATATTTTCATTTATTTTCTTTGATATTTCTGTTTAATCTCAACTATATTAACTATTTACTAATATCGTTCCTGCATTTAACATGGAAGTTTGCACAGTAATACTTCCAATCGAACTAAGAAAAAACACAAATAAAATGTGACGGTATTAAAGTACAGTGGATTCCGGTTAATAGGGACACATTGAGCCGGACGAATTTATACCGTAGAAGCCAAGTTCAACAGCCAAACTCTGAACAACGTAACAAATGAAGCGAAAAACGATTTATTGCGAAACGTATGTAATATTCGGTCTTGAATACAAATGTCTGTTTAAACATGCAAACAAAGCTAACAATAAGTCATGTTGATCTTGTGATGCGCTGGTGTTGTGATGGAAGAACGTCCTGATGCGTACCGCGCATCAGCTGCGGTCATTCTCCTGCGAGTGAAGCGTGTCAACGTGGGCTTACTTCAATATGATTCCGACATTTTAAGCTGTTTTTCTTTTATTCATATTGTCCTTTCCTACGTTCGGGCCGTATCTATATTTCCAATCCGTACCACTACTTCATAGCGAGCTCTACTGTATTTTCAATTGTAAACTGTACGAGCGTAAACTGCCCAATAAAACGGCGATATGTTCCTTATAAGCGTAATGGAAACAATAGTTTTCGTTTCCGTTCTTCAGTATCTGTCCCGATTAAACGGTAGTCCTGCTTAACTGGCGTCCCCATTGACCGGAACCTACTGTACAGGGTGCCTCACTTGATTTTGACATCCTGATTATCTCGGTATTTGTTAATCCTAGTGTATGAATATTATTAAGTGGTATTGCTTTTGTTAGGAATTATAAGTTTAATTAAATTATAAAGATGTTTCTGTTACAACGTTTACTATTACAATTACCATTTAATGGCGACCGCTTTTCAATTTGCAATCTTGTGACCAAGTGAATTAATAAACAATAACAAAATGCGCTGTTCACAGAAGACCATTCATTCTCTTTGTCTTTAACGATTTCATGCACACAGGTACATTCAATCATAGATTCACATATGTATTCACACACAAGCACTCTTGTTTCACACCCTACACGAGTGAAAAATCTTTCAGAGTAGCGTTGAATGGTGCCATGTCGGGCTACTTCTGGTCTTGTTAGTTCCTTCGGTAGTGGACGTGTAAAGGTCACATCAAGGTCAACTTTGTTTCTTTAAATGGAATGATGTATCAATCGATGTAACTCGACTATAGTTATAGAAAAGTATTAACCTATTTATGTTGAGAAGTTGATAGTTAAGTAGATATTTCAACTTGAATAATTGGGAAGTTCGACAAGTCGAAAATTCAGAAAAATTTGGGACTTTGCACACATGCAGTTTATATTATGCTAACAACGGAACAACTTTTGTTTCCTGCTAAAAAACGGTCCTGGGGGTGAATACACCCCTCCAAAGAAATCTTGACTTTTCATATTATGGCAAATAATTCAGATACAGGAGAAAAGTTAAGAAAGTTTAAGTAAGAAATTTTGAAACATAAAATGTTTTTTAAAAATTCATGAGCAAATTTTTTTTTAATTTCGCACATTCGTATTGTGAACCATAAAGGGCCAACCAACTTTTAATTTAACTTTTTTCCTGTATCTTAAGCTGTTTCTTAATTATTATTATATTATATATTATATATATATATATATATATATTATGTATCATTATATATATATTATATATGGGTTCAGATTACATGCTCGGAGCTTCACGCTTCGCTGGTTCCAGGGGGGACCACAGGAAGTAGTGGGGATAGAAATGAACACTAACCGTAGAGACAATTTTGAACACTAATCGAGACATAACTGTAGTAAGAAAGCAATTTATCTTATTTTTGTTAACTTATTAATTGAAAAAATATGTTAAAAACAAACTCGTAATATTTGTTACTGATGAACAATAATACAATAATTAGAAATGACCAGAAACCAGCACTTCTGTGTTCATGAAAAATTGTTCTTACTGTTCGTGCATTTATCTTCAAGCCGCAACTTCCTCATTGCTTCAACAATTAACAGCAATTTTAGTATGAACGGCAATTTCCTTGTAAACATTTATAATACTGAAGGCGTAAATAGTCTTTTAATAGGCGTATAATAACGTCGTTTAATTGTCAGCTTGGTTATCTCGGAAGCCGCGTGAAAATCTGTCTTGTCATTATAAGAGATACAAAATAACGAACTTTGATACTTCATCTCGCAGAATAATTGGTCAAGATAAAATCGCGAATAATGAATATGTTTCTAAAGTTGACTTCAACGCGCGAACTATAACGATTCGTGCAAAGAACTGTTCACTTTGCACGGCAAATTGATTATCCGATGCGTGATATTTCTCGGGGAATTTGCTGTGAATTTGTGACTTGTTTACGTGCACATTGTTCACCTGCAACGCAAAGTGTCAAAGAATCGCGGGTAAAAATGAGAAAGAAAGAGAAGTATTGATGAACGTGCCCGAATATCCGATGGACTTTTGCGTAATCGAAGGTGAAATTTTTTCTAAAGGACCTGCGAGAAAAAAGGCGGTGAATTCGTGAATAATAATAAGTCGTTCCCCTGGAGTTGTCTCTGTATTTGCGTTTTCTGAATAAAGGTTGGCGTATTTATGTTAATTTATTTCCGTTAAAGCTGCTTTTGAGAGCCTAAAAGCTTGGTCGGATCGGGATATGGAATCGACCCATACGACAAGATAACGTTGAAAAATAATTGAATGGAGATCAATTTTAATAAAAAACGTTACTACTATATTAATAGACAACCCGTATTTGTATGCTCTTCTTTCGAACATGAAACAAATGTTTCATTACAATTTCTTGACGTTATATTACAAGTGATTAACCTTTATTTTAAGCGTTTATTTACCAAACGTAACATGTTTGCCATACTGGCGGAACATTGCTTGCCGAGCATTTTGTAAAAACAAAGATATTAAGGTTGTACAAAAGTTTCCAAATACTGTTTCATCTAAAAACACTGTCCCCGTTGTAGGGACGGGTACATTAGGAGCTTGCTCCTAATGGCTAAGTGACCCAAAGCGTAATATTAGATTAAGGAAGAAAGAACAAAAGGAAAGAAACACTGATTCAAGGAAAGCAATATTGAAGGATGAGCATGGAGCAGCAATGAGCTGAAGTTCCTAAACTGCATAAAGACTAGAGTAAAAAACAAACAAAAAAGTCCCATTTACCATTTATAATTGTATTGCTTCTCCATAATATTGAATACTATAAACTAATCACTGAGAGTGTATCAAATATACATATAGAGAATTATAGTAACAATTACACCTGTATTCTTGATGATCTTCATTTTCAATCTATTATCTATGTACATATATGAAATAGGCTAATGTTCGCATCAATTTATATACTTACATAGTGCCTTTTGGCACAGTCATATTCAGTCCATCCAAAATAACATTTGGATTACTCTTTGGACCATACTTCTTGAAGGCTCGCCTCACGCACACGGCTTGCCTTCTTCTTGCATCCAGAGTAGAAGCCTGCGTTTGAAATTGCGCTCTTCGCGTTTTCAATTCCAAGGAAGTCGTCGGTGTAACCGGTGGGGGACTGGCGGTGGTCTCCATTTCTATAACAGAAAAAGCAATTAGTGTTTCCGTGAAAGTGATTCATAATCAGTGAAGCATTCGATACATTCTCCCTCTAATTTCTGCTGTGTAACGCAAGAATATGATTTATACAGTTTGCCCTGGCTATTATGAAAGTGGTCTGAGCATATAAGAAAATTTAATTTACCAAATACATTGTGCAATAAATATGTGCAACTGCCGAGATAGAATTTGTATTTCGAGGCAAGCTAAATTAATTGAAAAATAAATGTGTCCTATTGTGAAACGTTAAATTGGAGATCGATAGGTTAAAATATATATTTTTCGTAAACATGTATACGTACGAAATGTATGAATTGGATCAATATTATTTATTACTAATGTGGAATTTGTTTGATTTGTTTTATGGATATAAATGTAATTTCTTTTTCAACAGAGATAATCCAGATTAATAATACATTTGAGAGCTTTTAATTAAGAGCATTCCCGTGCTTTTTATTTTAACTCGATTTCTTTGCTGCGAATAGTAAATAAGTTATTGTATTGTATGTATATTAATTTTTGTCTGGAATAAATTTTATTATTTTACTATTGTCTACCAACTTAATCGATGTGCTCATTCTAACACCGATATTTAAATAATATATTTTGCGGGGTTAACTGTTTATTGTAATTCGGCTTTATCTTATTTCATATTTTATTAATTGTTCCATAATAGCTCGGCGTCTTAACTACCATCCCAATAAAAATGATTAATACCTTCGTTCCCGCAAATACGTAGTTGTTGAAAGGTGTTATATAATTAATGATTGTGCGGAAGAAAAACAAATAAACGTAAAGAAAATAACTTGGGTAGTCTGTGTGTATCATGTACCTTTGATTCTGAAAGAACGGTGTATCAATGTTTCGTGACGCACAATGCTTAAAATTCACGAAGAAAGGTTTTAGGTATTTCATAGTTGAAATAACAGGTGACTAACAATAAGCTACATGACAGGTAAAACTGCTTTACTACACAGATACATCTGGCGTCACCGGCCTGCATGACACGTGCACGGATGTGTGTATTTACACGTGTCATCTAATCGTAAAGCTTGGTAGAAGAATGTCGTTAATGTTATCAGGAATAATATATTTATTACTCGTGTTTATAATTGTTAGAAATAATTAATAATATTAATATTCCTCCAGTTAATATTAAGAATCATACAAAATACGATTATATTTCGAAACATACTGTACAGGTCACAGAGATTAGGTAACGTTCACTAGCTTTTAGAAAGAATAATTTTATGTTACATAATTAAAAAAATTGTTTAGCATTAAAATCTATTGAAATTATGTACACTGCTACATTTAATATCAATTTTCACTGCCTTAGCATTTGCCTGGGCCATTCTAATTTTGGCATAATATCTGGTAACTACCTATATTTTTAGGCCAACAATACCTAAATACAAAATGAATTTCCATTTCGAAATTCGCAAATTCAAGAATTCTGTTATCGCGATAGCGGTGCAATTATTATACATTACGTTAATTAACCGATTCAATAAGTCAATTTAAAATGCATAAACATACATACATATGATTCAGAAAAGCAGAAACACTCTGTTCATCAAAAAATCCAGCTGCATTGAAACGTGTCTCATTATACAACTCCATATACATATGGATATGCACATACTCACAAAAGTAACACACAGTGGGCCAATCGTTTTGGATGAAATATTTTTCACAAGAACCAATCTCCTCCATACCTTTACCCTAAAAACTCTATCACCTGCGCAATCAACTTGGAGATACGCAATATCTATACCCCGCTCATACACACACATTTCACACGCCGTTCACGACTGAATCATCGTTCGTCCGAAAAATCCCCGCGTAATGCGATCGCCAAACGCGAAGGACGAGGTAATGGAGAATCGTTCATACGTAACCAATGCTGTGTCGCGTGTAATTTTTCAATGATGCAACGTTTGTAACAAACTCACTCTCACCTATCTAACCAGCTGGACCAGCCGGCCAGAGGAGCGGTTTCGAGCACACACAATTTCTCGTCCTCGATCGTGTGTTTCGTACAAGTCGGCGATCGGGCCCGTGGATCCTTCAGCATTTCGATCGATCCAATATACGAACGCGAACGTCCTTTTCTTCTTTCACTTTTCTTTTCCAAAAAATGTCCGACCTTGTTACGTAATTTCGTCTGGGAACTGGCCATGGTCCAATCGAATGGATCTTTTCTGGGTCGCGGAACGTTTTCAAGGCGATCCGGGGTATTTCAGATGAATACGCTACATTTGCTGTTTCAGGCTGTAATGTGTGGCTTTAAAATGAGATAATTGGGCTTGTAGTTGGCCCATTTGTTTTCGATTCTATAGTACATAAGATTTAGGCGGTGGTGTGGGTCGTTGGAAACGAAGTGAATAGTTTTTACAACTCTTATAATTTTTTTGCTGTTCTATGTGTAGTCGAGTTGCAGCTTCTTGCAGTAGCCTTTTATCCACTTACAATAGTAATTGGAGCTTCTGGTGGCCCTTTCTATGCCTAAATATGTGAAACTCGAGGTCTCTGTTTCTTTGTTCTTGTACTTGAATTCCTTTCGTAAATAAATTTCTCTTTTTTTATCGCTCATGGAAATTACGCCGATTCGTTTTTACTTTACTAAATCATTTCACACATCCTTCTTGCACAATTCAAATTTCTGTATCCCCTTCAAATATTGATTTTTAGGTCTGATTGTACATGATATCGTTTCCGCGACGTAAGTAAGTGTTTTATCGTAGTTTCTACCTTTTTTCATTATGAAAGAAATGTGTCCAGTTATACAATTCGATTTTTGAAAGAGGCTTCACGAACTAAATCAGTATTTAGAAATAGAAATACTCTCTTTTTGTTTGTGGGCGCAATAAATTTGCCAAACAGTTTTCTTCGGTTTCCGTGAGTTCTTTCAATGTGCTATTAGATTTGTTAGTAAGTTCTCGTTGAATATTATACTCTTTCCAGAAATGTTGATATTCAGCTTTCGCTTTCTTTTCTGCTTATACGCGATCGAAATTCTGGCTGTATTATAACTCGACACGGTTTGCGTAAATGCTCAATTCTGCCAGGTCATCGTTTCTTCGCATCGAAGATTTGTTGGGTCTCTTTGGTTAACATATCAAGACGCCTTGCGGGTACACGAGCAATGGGAAGTTTATTTAATCTGACCTGATTAAGGCACAGAAAATTAACAAAACATTGCGCAACTCGCTTCAGTTTTAATATTTTGTCAAAGAGAATACAATTACACGAAATGGAATCCTTTCTTTAAATCTGTACGCGTCATTTTATTTATTCATTGTTAAAGAAACGCGGTTAAGATTTTATTGTAACGGAAATTATGATTTCAATTGATATACATTAAAATTTCAGTAATTTTTTGTTGCAATAAATCGTTGCAAAATCATTACGATATAAAGTATAGTAATGCATACGTCCAAAAATGAAGCATCTTGATCGTATAAAGCATTTGTTCTTTCTTTGTATGAAATTAGTGATATTTGTCTTTCGATGAAATATTCATGACTTTGTAACATGAATTTGTACATTCGTATGTGTGTTACGTAAAAATATTTATAATGTATTTGGTAATGTAGTTACGAAACCTGCTATTCTTTTCGTTGCAAAAGCTGCTAATACTTTGAATGTTATTTGCTTGCAAATGAAATAATCAGGGATTTCGATCACAAATTCAGCATATTATCAGACCTAATAAATTTATTCTCTTTTCTAATAATATTTTAAATAATATAGACATTTATGTAACTTTTCTTTTAAATTCGTTCGCAACGAGCGGCGATATTTCTCCAATGGCTTCAATGGAAAATTAATGAAATAATTAATTGAGCAACGAGGTATAACATTCGCGGGAGATGGAAATAATGTGATGAAAAAGGTGTTTAAATTTCTTGGAAAAACTGTGGGCAGGTTGGCAATTGTGAACGATTTCCTGGTAAATCGGAGGCCGATGTACAAGTTCATTGAAAAGTTACATCGGTCGTCCACGCAAAAGTTCAAAGAAATGGAAAGCGATTAGACGGAACCTTTAAGTAAACGCATCTTTCACAACCAATAGGTAATATTGAAAGAAAATGACAGGAGAAAGCTTCGTGAAACAATTTATCAAGGTTTCTGCAATTCGTACGCGTGAAGGCTTTGCTGAGCCTAAGTTAAAGTAATAACATTCTTGATTTCAGAGCTCGGGTTTATCATCAGTTGAATAAATATGGTTAGAGAAATTATAATATTGCATTTATGTCAGAGTTAGACGAAACTCTGACATAAATGCAATATTACTTTACTTTGGTAACAAACAATGCCTTTCCTGTCCCTCGTTTCAAAATTTGTTACAATTGCCGAATTAATAAATCGTTACATAATGCAACGTTTTTTAAATATTTGCAAGCCAATGAAAAGTCGATTTTTCTAATAAATTGTTATGATCCTATTTAACTGTTCCCGAATATGTTTACTTCAACATAATTTTTGATCATGGCGAACCTCACAAATTTAATTCCTGTTCCATGAGCTTCGTGAAAGGTAATTAATTACTTGAAAGATTCCGAAATGTCAAATTAAAATGAAGGATCTTCGCACGATACTCCCGTTGCCTGAATTACAAAATACTTTTAGATGTCACAAATAATCGCTTGCAAAAACCTTACAACATAAACCATTTACAGGTTTTACAAGCCTTGAAGTCACAGCTTCAATCCGGATATCCTTGAATTACTCGCCAACGCTAGCCCATTTTTATTAATTCAAAGTCATTCGTCGTTTTCAAACGTTTCAACATAAGCGTCCACGATAGAGCAGAAGATAGCCGAAGATGAGCAAAAAAGTGTAGAAAGACTCAGAGAAGATTTAATCATGCTTATGCATTTTCATTATTGTTATAAATAAATGATATGGTGGAAACGATTACACTCTTTTTCTTGCTCACGCGCGACATTGAAATGCGTATACTGTATAGAGTATGTATAATGGAATTATCGCGTCGCGTCGCCTCCAATTGACTTCGCATTTTATTCCAAAGTTATTCCAAACTGTGACTAATCGTTACTATCACATGATATAATTAAACGTAATTACTAAAAAAGTTTTATTTCCGTTATTGGTTCATGATAAACATCTGGAAGGTTTCCTGTTTTACGGGCGATACGCATAAATAATCTCAAACGCTTCTGGTTCTCGATGAGTTGACGTAAGGAATGGTACTGATACGAGGAAATTGCAAACATAATATATCGGGGAAACTAGGTCACGAGACGATCATTTCCTCGATTTTCTAGCTGGATCTAGAATATAGAAACAGTGGATTTTCAGCTTGCATTGATTTGTATACTCATTGCAATTAACAACAGTTTTATTTCGCCCAAAGGTTTGTCTGGAAAGTCGACTATGAAAAATAACAGTTAATATTATATGTATATATCTTTCTAAACGGTTGAAAAGTATTTTGATGTGTAAAGTTGTTCTACGCGCGATAATTATTACCGACAAACACTTTCATGATAGTTTTCAGTTCCTTCCGTTATTCATTGAAAATCACTGAAAACTTGTTGAATGTCGCAATTAGCATCCATTAGTTGATTTTCTTATCGTATATGCATTAATGATTGATTTAACGCGGAAGCATGACGCGCGTATTTCCCTGAAGAAAATACAACAAATTATTCTAACGATTGTATACGTATGTATCATACGTAGTAAGCTGAATATTATAACTGATTTACTAATAACGAATATGTGTTATTTCTATCGTAATGGTGTCATTTAAAATGTTCAACCATTTAAAATGGCCATGAGGTTTATTGTTGAATCTTCTTACACGCTACGAATACTACCAGCCTGCTTTAAAACCAGAATTCTTTATTAAGCTGCAGGAAAATAAATGTTTCTACGAAATGTTCGTTTGAAAGCATTTAAATATCATAATTTGAGATTTCTATCGGTATGAGGATTTTATAGATCTTCCGCGTTTTCGAAATAGCGATAGACCTTAGTTATTATCAGGTATTTTGGTAAGCCCAATCAGGCGTTTACAAGACAAAGCTTCCTTGATTTTTATTGAAAACACATTCTTTGGATATGGTAATCCACGATGAATTGAATACGCTATTTACGTCAACGGTATTGAACATTTTATATCACGATTGTGATGTCATGAAAATCTAGTTGTCTCAAAATAACGTTCGACATCGTTTTTATTAGTGTTACATAAACATATCTATTGCATCGTATTATTCATTGTTTTCTCTTATTTGAAATTCAAATTACGACTAATATATCATCAAAGGTAAACTTTTCCACAACATTCGAGAAGTATTCATTCTTCTGCATATTTCGAATTTATTCGTAGCGCGTCCCATTGTGCGGTAAAAGTAGCTGACTGTTAGTGAAATATTATATCACTGTAGTCACTTGCATCTCTTGACATTTCGAGTTGCGTAGATTTCATTCAAACTGATTTTGAGCCACATTGGACTGAAATTTCCACGGTACCGTGAAATCCAAGGTGTATTAAACCAGTTGTTAACAATTATTTTTCTTTGAAACTCTATCACGTTTTATGTTGCAGTTACGAGCCTTGTATAATTGTGAAACGATTAATCAACATTTCTGTTACAGGTGTATTATGTAATAGGTAAATTTCTAAACGTATTTGGGTCAAATTTATAGTAAATCATTGAACCGAGCACTGTAACAAAAGTTAAAGTGTACGAGATATATCAAATTTGGATTTTTTTTTTAGAAACTTGTTTAGAAATTATTTATTATACATTTACATCAGTATACACAATTGTTTCACGGACGCTTATAATTTTCTGACCAGCGCATCGCTGATGCAATTCAATGAAGGCTTTAATTTCACATTCTTTTCCGTCTGAATTGAATTTTACGAAAACGAGGAAAATATTTTTCCTGAATGTTTTCGCCAATCCTGTTAATAAACATTTTAAAACCAGCATCGTTTAACACTGTCTCTTGCAATATTAAGAATGTCTCCCTACGCTACTACATTTGTTCACATTTTATGTGAACAAAAACACATATGTATGTATAAACAAAAGTTGTAGCTATCGTATTACTCATCATCTTCGCAATTCTGTTTGATTTCCTGAAATGTTTAATCATTTTTAATTTTTCCGTAATAATTATCGTTTCTATACAATTATGAAAACTTTGTTTCATTTCAGGTTGACTATATTTTAAAGCAACAGTTCAATCTACTTTCAACGTTTGTATCACATTAGAATTATCAAGGAACAGCGATCAAATTTTTCTACGCTTTCATTAATCTTTCCCCATATTACGCGTCGAAGGGTAGTAAATTGCGTGCAATAGTGCAATGGCTGGTGCAATCTGTAAATAGAAACGCGAATTCGGGTAAGCACCAGAAGATAAAAGTTTCGACTATGCATCAACTATATTTCGAATGGAAGTTCCAGGAAATTTCCAGTTTTTTGCATACAACGACGTCACGCGTTGCATCGGCCACACATCGCCGTAAACAATTATTTAACCGCTGTCAATTTCCATCCCATAAGAAACAGTTTTATACCGGTTTCTTGTTTTAGCTCGTTCAATATGAACTAGACAATTGTCCGATCGACCATGAACAAACAAACAATTATTGCAAATAATGACTTGTCGTCAATAACTCTCATGATGCGTTCTCTAATACAAGGAAAAGCAGGTATCGTTAGGACTTTGAAGTGTTTTAATACTACTCATATACAGTGCTGTGAAAAAGTTTTCGGAATTCATTGTTACGCTACATTAAGTAGGAAAATCCAAAATATTCAGGTGTTTGGTAAAATTTGGTAAAATTATCTTGGTAAAAGTAAAAGTCTTCTTTTATTCCCAATTTTTCGGCCGATTGTAATAAATTTTCTTTTAAAATCTTTAAATATTCATCCTTGTTCATAATTGTATGTATAAAAACGAGATTTCCGATTCCATTGTAGCTGATAGCACCCCAGACCATTATGTTTTTCCCACCATGCTTTACAGTACCACAAACATTATCTTTATTTACTTCTGTATTAGCTTTCCTTCTTACACTGACTTGCTTGGTGTCACTATTGCATAAATTAAATTTTTTTTGTCTATGAAAATAACACTTTTCCAAAAATCAAGGCCTTTATTTACAAATTTTTTTGCAAATGCAAGCCTCTTATCGCGATTAACCCTGCTTAGCAAAGGTTTCCTTCTAGCAACACGTGAAACATAGTTATTTTTAATCAGCCTTTTTCTAATAGTTGAACTATTAACTTCTTTCCCACTAAAGTCTTTAAGTTTGGAGACTAATTCACTGGATGTAACTCTGGGGTTTTGCTTTACTTCTCGCAATACAAATTTTTCATCACTCGAATGAATTTTCTTCGGGCGACCAGAACGCGGTCTATCCTCGATAGAATTATCTGTATAATATCGTTTACAAATATCATGAATTGTAGACCGTTTTAGTAATAATATTTCTGCAATAGACTTTATAGTCTTTCCCCTTTTTCTATGGAAAATAACTAAAGAGCGGATATTAACATCCGTATTTTTTCCTGTCTTCACCATTATATACAAAGTCCGTTCTTTACTTTAATTAAATAAACTCGGTCAATCACAATATACTTTGAACTATTATACACGCGAATAGACGGTCAGTCCGCATGAAAAGTTAAAAACAATTAAACATCTAGCCGTCACTATGCCATTTACAAAATAACGTGAAGTTATATCCGAAACCTTTCTCACTGCTCGATAATGCATAACTATGCTTCATTAAATATTTTCTGCGAAGCTTTTAAAAAATGCCGTACTTTTTATGATGAGATGTATTTTGTATGTAATGATTAACAATGTGGTTCATAACTAAAGTCTCCTAACACTCGAATATTTTTGATTTCCCTACTTAATGTAGTATTAAAGCGGATTCCGAAAACATTTTAACAGCACTGTATGTTCAGTAAACAATGTCAAGATTTACGATTATCTTTGCAATATATTACAAAGGGAAAGCCAGATAGAATAATTAATGCAAGCGAATTAAATTACGAAAACCGTAGTCCCAAAATTTGTACGCCACATTATCGTAAACAATAGCAGAATAAAAATTCTCAATTTCTTCTATAACTCGATATTTTTCAAAATAACCTCGACACGACTATATTTATGAACAGCCTCAAACCATCGTCGACGAAACGATTTCATTAATTCGTTGCAACTCTCCAGCGACCAACAATATTTCCTGCCAGCGATCTAATCGACGCGCCCATCCTTTCCTCCCTTTTATCCCCTTCGCACAACAAACGATTCCACTAACCTGCAACGCGAAGGCCAACGGCGAAGAACACCGGTCTCCCTCAACAACAAATAACCCAGGGCACCAAGATGAATTCTTCAAGTCAGTTACATCGCACGATTATTTTGTTCACCGTCAAACAACGCCACACTCATCGATCAAATTTCATCACACCACCCTATGTATTCAACCTGCTCTTCTTCCTTTGCAACACTTCGACCAACCAATACAATCTTCTCTGTACCTAATTCCTTTGATCCCTTTTGTTCTTCTGGAACTCCGTCGATATTTCCGGGAGCTGAGCTCGCCCCGACCGTCCCTCCGCGAATACAATGTCTGTTGCACGAATCAACGCTTTGTTCAACCTGTCGTGGCGAATTCGTCCCCGGTTCCTTCTCGCAGTGGTGTCCAGCAAATTTTTCGAGCCGACACAGGATGATGAACGAGAAGCGGTAACCAGGAAACAAGTGACGCGAAGGTGGTGTTGCCTGATCGCGGGGCCACTGTGAACTGACTCGACTGGCTGCAGGATAGAGAATCAAAGGCTTGTGCAATCCGTCGAAGTCGTGTTCACCTTCGCTGGAATGGCCAGGCCAGTTTGCAGTGGGGGCAACCGGTGGCCGTCGCTATTCTGAATATAGGTTCGCCTGTACTCGCGGGATGAAATGTTTTCCGGGGACCGGGTTTCATCCTTGTTTATCGACTTTTCTTCTTCAGCAAGCTGGCGAAGTGTTGAATACGTTCACGGGTGCAAAGTGCGAACGTGGCGCGAGGACAAAGGCAATTTTGAATAGCTGCGGTTGAGATGAACGCAAGGACGAGGAAGGACAATTAAAGGGGTACTCGGGTGGTCAATACTCTGTTGGTTTATCAATTTACAATAATTGAAGTGATAAGTCTGAGGCAGGTATTAATCATTAGTCGGCAAAAATATAGTTAGTCCTATAAGAAATCAGAAAATGTTTACTACGGCTGAAGACGTAGATAACGTTTATTTGGACAATTTTTTAACAAAACTGAGGAATTAATACAAAAAAGGACATATGAATATTAACCTATCCGTAAGTAACTAGTTTTCACTTCTTGTATAGACAGCGAAAGCACGAATACTTTACGGTAATCACTGTGGTGCGATGTTCCTGAAATCGTTTAAAACGATGGAACTCGTTAATGATCATCATTTACCTCTTTGGCTTGTATTTATATTACGGTAAATAATGGAACCTTTGGACCATGTTGTATTCAAAGTTCGTAAGCGTGGATAGACCATTTCAGTTACCGCAACCATTTCAAACCAATGTGACGAAAGAACATACTCGGCATGATATGTTATATGAGTTTAATAAACGAAATAGTGGAACTGCAGCGATGAATGATATATCTGAGGTGTGTGATAAAGTTCTTAGTGGTATTAGTAATATACAATAATCGTACTAAATCGATTTAGTAACTATACATGCAAATTTTGCCGTGAGCAAAACTGCTTACAAATATATTAACTTCTACGTATACATTTCTATAATATATGCAAGATTAATTTTGTCGATGAAATAATTATTCAGTAACGTGACCCAGGTTCTCGAACGATAGTGAATTTTCTATTCAATTTTGCAATAGCGATAACGTTGTACAAAGGCTAACTCGAAATAAAAATCAATTTAGTCCTTGTTATTAAAGGAAGCAGAGTATTAATTTGCATAATGTTAACAACAACTACGGTATCCTTTCGAGGCCACGTAAGCTCGTTTTTATTTAAAACAGAATACGATTTATTTTGAAGAAAGAGAGAACGTTTCGCAGTTGAAAACTTTCACGACTCACGAATATCTTGATTCATTTTTAGATGATGGTTGGCTTGGTTGTCGCAAGGCGAGGAGCAGGTTTTGATTCTTTTTTTATTATTAGAGCATTAACACTGAAATTACATGGAGAGATTCCGATATTCGTAGCGGATGTGGTTGGAAACAGTTGGGCTGAAAGAAATTGCCTCTTTAAATGTGTTTAGCTCGGGGCAGGAACAAAGAAGGAACGTTGTATTTCGAGGAATGACTTTGTTGTTTTGTTTAATGAATCAGTCTGCTGGGTATCGAAATTTATCTTTCACGGTTTTCCCTGTTGAATGACATTT
The DNA here is from genome assembly GCA_948146005.1 of Nomada fucata. Lineage (NCBI taxonomy): Eukaryota > Metazoa > Arthropoda > Insecta > Hymenoptera > Apidae > Nomada > Nomada fucata. The sequence continues at coordinate 9,078,308 of OX411281.1, forward strand.
GTTTTTTGCACGACAGTAGATCATTTAAATCCTTATTGGTAGTTTGAGAAATATGAAATCAAGTACATATGTCTATTTGGAAGTGTAGTTCTGGTAATAGCAAAACGGTAATCTAAATTTTTGTTTGCGATTTAAGAATGACGAGCGTAACGAAGTAATAAATAATATTTTTGAATAAACCTTCTAAAAACAGTTCTAGAAAATTTGTACTCGTGAAAAGCAATGCTTTTATATGCATTTCTTCGATTTGACCCTTAGATTCCTCTTCGAGTTTGTTAACATTGGGCTAACCATATAAATTATGCTTCATCTATTACTTACGTTTCCAAAGGTATCTATAAAAACTTGCCACGAAATTGTACAAACAAGTCAATCATATTTACTTATTGTTCAATCAATTCGTCACTAAGCACAGTAAAAATTCAAACTGATCGAAGATCGATAGAAATTCCATCAGCATTGATCATTTTCTCATTTTGAACTAACATTAAGGAAGAGCACCCGTAGTTTGTTTTTCAATTGCTCCTTCAAATACGTTTAACACAGATGCGTGAACACAGTCAAACTGACTTGCTTCAGATTTTTTGCCTTAAAATTATTAATATATAGGTATCGTTGTAGCAATGTATGATGACCTTTAGTAACACAGAATGACAATCGTATATCTCTATTAAATGTCCATTCAACGACTTTCGTGTTCCTAATCTGTCTAACGTACGCTATCTAAATGGTAAATTGCTTTTAAATGTACCTTCTACATGTAGCTACTATTCTAATTATATACGCCACATGGTCGGAGCAATAATTAAAATCGACCACCTCGTATCTATTAAATATTAGTTTATCAAATGAAATGTAAGAAATCAACATCGACCTTTCTTCACGTAAACACATTAAAGAAGTCCTTCATAAAATTGAAACAGTTTCACATAATTTGCAGACGTAATTATTACGTCTTTACATATTTACATATTTACATATTTACATATTTACCTTTGCAAGGAAAGTGCGCGTAGCCAAGCATCGATTACATAAATCGCACGTGCAGCGGTCTCTCCTATCCACGCGTTCAAATCGCCGAGAAATTTCGTGTCGATTCTCGTGCGCTCTAACTCGAATCCGAAGCATGGTTACAGAAACAGTACAATTTCAGAAACAGATTCCACCACCGGAAATGTTTCCAACGGACGGTAGTGAAACTGAAATTGGAAATCGGGTCAGTGATTCGCTAACAATAATTGCTAATTGTATTTTTCCGTTTCCCACCTTGCTTCGTGACTGTTCTTGTTCTTTTCTTCTCGTTAACACTCTGCAGTTCGTTGCTCCGAAAGTTGTTTGGATTTTACAACAACGCTACAGCTATGCGTAACTTCATGAATCAGGCAATGTGAGTCATACAATATAAATTTGTATATCGAATGCGATTCTTCAAGCACAGCTGGAATAAAAATCGAAAGATTTAGATTGATTATTTGGAAGCTGCTGCAGTCAATATTTCGTATTTATTATATAACCTAGGTTTATATATTTCTTACTACTGTATATAAAGGTGTTAAAATATATTGATACTTATTGATGTGTGATAGTATTTTTATTATAAATTGTGTTATATGTTTCTGATACAATACAGTAACAATTAGATATATTCTTAAAACGCGTACACAATTTCAATGACCTCTCACAACTAATTCCAGGTTCTCTATTCTAATGATCTTGCAATTAAGTTAGACCATGACCTGAATAGAATTAAAAATTCGAAATGTGCTCAAGAATTCAAACTTCTCTAATTACTATTTAACTGCCAACGATGCGAGTTGCAATTTACATTTCTTTCCTCCTCCCTGTTGTTTCACATTTATGTTACGTCTCTGAACGTGAACGTATCCTCCTAGTTACGCTAGACTACTGTCAAGAATTACGCTGATTACTTGAGGTTGATCCTTTTTGTTTAATAACCAGATACTTAAATACTATAAATTCTGGGAGTGCCAGCCAGTTGATGTTACAGGGGACAAACAAATTGATGCAAATAAGTTTACTTAATAAGACAATAATTAATAGGCTCAGTTTGTTTCTGCTGGAATCACCGAACATTTACGTTTGTAGCTGCGAATAAGGAACTACGGTTACGAGATTCTTTTCTCTGCGTAATATACAATTCCGTCATCCAACGAGGTTTGGCGATCCGGCTGTCCGACGAAGCAGACGTTCTGTCGTTGATAAGATCGATACTTTCGATTCGTGTGTAACGCTCTGAACGTGTACGATTCTTTTAAGCACTGATACGAAGGCAAGAATACAGAACTGTTTTAGCGTATTCGTGGAATGCTATTATTAAAATAAAAAGTTACATTTAATCTTTAAAATATCATTGACTTCTTTCGTACGAATTATTTAAGTATATATTATGTATAGACCTGTGTACGTATTCAACTTATAGTGCTATTCTTAATAAAATATTAACACTTATTCATATATTGTAAAGTTATTTTTAAGGAAAGGCAGATAAGTTTTACTAGAGGCAGATTTTGTATAAGAAAGTGTTTAATTTTAACATTAAGCTGTTACCCATATTCAATTTCGGGAATACTATAGATATTCAATTGAGTAGCATCATTATTTTTAGACGCATTGTCAAGATCACTTAGCTTTGCTACAAATTATGTATTATTATGGCGATGGCCAAACAATTGATATGTGAAAATGGTAGAAAATTGTAGATGATATAGGTAGTGTGTTAAAAAAAAAAAAAAGTATACAAATTAAATATATTATTATTATTATTACGCCGCTTTATCTTTTTGATTTTATAATCATTACTAAGAACTTTTGCCTCCTCCCGTGAGCAATTCTGCAACTCTCATTTTTAGAATCGCAGCATACCTTCCGGAGTATTATAGTAGAAATAAACTCAAGAATAAGAGAGGAACTTGTCGGACGTTAACCTTCATCTGGCGAGGACAAAATGGTCATAAAATTTGCAAGAATAAAGAACAAACAGTTTTCAGTCAAACAACCGACATCATTTCTCGTGTATGGCGAATCTGCTGCACTATTTATTATGCAAAGTATCGCCGTCTCTTTTATCATTGAAGAATGACACAAAATTGAGCATCTCTATTTAAGTTACTCTTAATTGTTACTATTTACGCTTAATTTCGTTCACAATTGTAATTCAACACTGATTGTTACGTGCCGCGGTGTCCGCGACATATTTCAGCAAGTATTAGTGTTTGCACGGTTTGCATTGATCAACAATAAACCTCGAAGACCCGCCAATAAGTTAAAAATTAATAAGTTTGCTGCGAAATCGATATAGATATCGACTGGAAATTTTATGTTTCTGTTGTCCTTAACTTCTGTTTTTTTATACTATTATGTACCGATTTCATTCCGCCAAAGTATTACAATTAAGACTCGCACAACTACCAGTCATTCAATTACACATGCCATTAACCAATTCTTTACGCCAAAGTGACAAATAAACGTTGCAACCTCGATTTTTACTAAACTAATCGTGCTGTAGTAGCTCTGTTATCACCAATTATTAAAACTTTCAGGATCATTGTTATTTGTCCACCATGTACGACAGTTAAGGTAACGGTTTCCACTTCATTTTTCGTGTTCAATGTGTATCACCTATCTGCACATTTAAAGTCAGTCCCATTAGTATTCGTGCCCTCGTTGCTAATGAAAGGAATTAGTCGAAATTGAGTGAACCGTCTGAAATTTTCTAATACATTATCTTTTACTACAAATAAACACATATATAATGTTTATTTCGATCAACATTTAATAGAATCGAGTAATTCGTAACAAAAATCTGTGAATTTTCACCCACCTTTAAACATGTAATTTCAACAAGTTTCCTCCATGAACAGTGAAGGTACGAATTCTTATGGCACTGACTGTGCATTGCTATAGTGATGTATAGAATGGTAGTAACAGCAGCCTTTTTAATATCGATAATTGATTACCGCTACGTGCGTTTGGTTCGCACGTGAAAATTTCATTGCAACACGTGCAATATTGCGGTGTTGCGAGCTCGTTGCCATTGCTACTGCTATCGAAACAGCCGTGCAACATGCGAATGGTATACTCTATACGAGCCACGAGTAAATTTCTCAATGTCTTAATGAAACTGCGAAACACGTTAAGCCTGACGTGTTGACATCGTCCAGTAAAGCCTAGTCATCGTTTCGACACTCATAGATTTCCAATGCTTGGGATAAATAATTATTAAATAAATCTTTCATTTTCCTCAACATTCTTAAGTTGCTACTTATTGTTCGGCATTTTTTTAATATTTTCGAAGTATTTCGCTGGATACATTCTTTGCATTCGTACAGGTGATTAAAATATTAAAGTGGAACTTTCTTTTTACAGGGTTTTAAACGATTCTCCTTAGAAAATTGGTTGAGAATATTGTGGAATTCGTTACTATATTATACAATATTTTTCTAGAATTTTTAATAGATCTAAGCAGTTTGTAGTATATAATTTGGTGCACTTCTCGGTATTTTTCAAAGCATTCTCGGTCCACTTTGTAGAACACTTTCTGCAGGCTCCACTGATTTGTTATTCATTAGTTTTTTTGTTATAGCTGAAGTATTTTACAGAATATTGTTTCAAACATGAAGTAGACTAGTTGATTGTGGAATATTATGTAATATTAACACTTATGGGAATTATTATTAAGAGGTATTAGTAAAATAGCATCTTGACTGATGACCACGGAAATCATTAAACAAGTTTCTATCAATAGACAGGTTATTTGTCTTTATTGTTAGACCGGAAGAAAAATCTTTGGATGAATACCTGCAAGAAAATGTTTCGTTGGAAAAACTGTACTTCATTACTTCAGTTCGATATCGAAGTTTCCTTGAGAGGATACAAATTATGCCACCTTGACTGGCTTATTTATTAGATACGCATGAAATAAAAATAATCTATTCAACGAGTTTTTTATAAGCCTGTTTTACTCCTGTTATCTTCCTAATTGCAATAAATAATGAGCATCATATTAGAAAACTATCCTGTCAAACATGGGGAAATATTATAACATTTTTGAGTATGCACCTAGCACGAAGGTTATGTCCATTACTTTTTTAAACGATCGTTCAAGAATTATAATTTACATAACATTCGCCGTTAAAATCTATATTACAACTATTATAATTTCCTGTACTCCGAATATTATGTATACATATCTATATTTTTGATTTCATTTAATTTTAATTTCAATATCATCAATATCATCATATCATCAATAAATCAATAAAAAAATCAACAAAAAAAATAAATCAACAAAAAATCAATAAATTTTAATTATGTTATATTGTACCGAATAAAATTTTGTCTTGTGTCAATGAACGATTTTTACTTTGCTATAGAAAACGTTAATATAGAACAGTGCAGCTCATTGGAAATTTCACGGTGATATATCGCAGCCATCTTTTTCCTGTGGCAATACACTCCTTTTAATGATTCTTTTACGGCGTAAAACACACATAGAATAACGTTTCTTCTGTTCCTCTTTGTCACACGAATATACATAAATCAATTTTACACGACTCGTCAACTACGTTTTCGACGGGATTCCTCGTCACCTTCGAACCACTACAGTCACTACCGGTTCGTAATGACTTGTTCGATAGGTGCAAAGTTTGCGCTGCAACCATTTCCGACGTTGAATACGAAGTGCGCGAGATGAAAAAAGAAATGTGCAAGAACAATTGGTTTTCTGTATATGGTTCATCGAAGAATGATTCGATTGGAAGACTTTGATTGTAATTCTGAACGGTGTGAATATCGTGTACGGCTTTAAGTGAAAAAAAAGTGTTATCATGATTTTAATATTACACTACTTTATCATCCAACTTTGAATTTTAATTCACGTGAGGCCTGTTTTCTAGTTTGTAATGATAGGGTAGACTGAGGTGTATGGGATCACGGGGCGATTCGGATCGAAATAAGAATTTAGTTGAAATTTGTTATGTTACTATGGAAAAATATCGTGTAGGTCGTGCATACACTCCTTACGCCTTCACTATGCACCTCTTTCGATTGTGCTTTTATTGCTTTACAATACCGTTTAGTGTTGACACGCATTTCAAGTTTGCCTTACGTGGACGAACGTAATAATTGTGGCGCAGATCTAAAATACATAGCTTACAATTGCTTGTTTAAAAATAAAACGTAAGCTTTAACGTCCAAATGTGTTTAATATTATTAGTTTGTAGAGTGTCTTGAAATAATATTTGATATAATTTTCACTATTATATCATAATTTGTATATGTATGTTAATCACTTTAAAATTGTTCTTATAAGGGGGTGAATCGGTTCACTCTTTTTTTGTTTATTTAATTAGTTGTATAACTTTAAATGCGATAATAACTTATACAAGTAGGTAAAGATGGTTCGCACATACATAAAAGAGAGTGGCATTGCATTTATTGTAACGAAAATTCATCCACCTGTGGAGGATTGGATAGACTGCAATACCTGTGAATAGTGGTGGCACGAAAAGTGTGCTAATATAAGTGGTATTCAAGGGTAATATACTTGCCACCCACGTACTACGTAGAATCTTTGACATTATTATTATGAAGTTATATTTTATGAAGTTATAACCAAAGATTAATTTACGACAATTTGTTTCTTTTCTTAGAGGTGTTTTCTATTTTCTTCGTTTTTCGTCCACGAAAGAGGAATGTTTTAATTTGTTTATATCTTTTATTACGAATGTTCACAATAGATACTTGTTACGAATTTATAATGAAATATTGCGTTTCTAAATTGTAACTACTTTTCACCATCAATTAAAGAATGTTTCGATTCGCCCCGGTCTACCCTTCATAATATTTATGGACTGGGCGTTGTATACTTTACGTAGAGACATATAATTTAATGGAAAAATATTTGAACGTAGGCATGATATATGTTAAGAATGACATTTGTACCAAACTATTAAGAAATATTTTTAATCATTAGCCCTGGAAACGTTAATGAATTACTTAGTATATTTTCATAGAAGCCTTATAATTAAATTTATTTGCCAAGGAAGCTAAACAATTTGACATAAACAATGGTAAAAAATTATGTACAATTGTAATGATCAAATGATTTAAAATACATGCACGAGTATAGTTTCCATTTTCTTTCTTGAGATTTTCATTTGGAATATTGGTATGTAATGTTTAAAATGTTTCTTATACATTTTTAATTCATTGAAGGTATAATTAAAAGATTTTCACAACCATTTGGTTAATTGCGACTTCGATGTTCTTTAATGAAAAAAAGAACTACAGGGAAAAAATGTACTTTCAGTTTTTTTAGTAAGGTTTAAAACTTACCTCGTTTATTTATTTCATGATAATATTTGCAGTTAGAAAGCGAATGATAAAATGTGAATTTGCTAGATGGAAAAATATGTATGTAGTATATATACGATCAAGCGACATAAGGTGGTTGGCAATAGTACGCGCTAAACCTGTATTCTAATTACGTAACTATTAATTTATTCGAAATGTCTTCCATACATTCAGCAAGATTTTAAGCGAGTATTCATAAACTGACCGAGGAATAAATTAGAATTCCAAATTCAAGATAATACATAATTGACATAATTGTCGAACTTTTGTTTCGTTTCTGTATAACGACTAAATTTAAAGAATACATTCAATAAAATATCGAACGGAATTCAGTCATTAATCTTGTACTAAAAAAACATTAAAATATATAGGTGCATGTATATTGTTCGTCAACGCAAGAGGATTTAAACATTTGCAAACATAGATGTTAGGTATTGCAATATAAACCACTACGATTATTTAAATAGCTTATAAATCTTTTCATTGTGGTAATTATTCGATCTAATAATTACAGAAATTTGTGTAAAGTTTTAAATACAGTGCATCGTGTAATGGTTTTTAAAACGTTATTTAAACCATTTGTATTTTATTACAATATAACGAAGTTCTCCGAAGAGAATCCGAATTTTCAGAGAAAAGAAATATACGTTTGCAAAACTGGCATTAAGAAGAGGATGTTAATATTTGAAGAGGTGACTTGAATTCCGAGTAAAAGCCAAGTGTGCCGACGAACATGTGACTGTTTAGAAATAGCGTATGTATATTCCGAGAGAATGTAAAAAACGAGTAATTTAAAATACCAACTGGAAGGAAAATAAATTGTACAATAACCGCGAAAAGCTTTCAGAAATGGTATTAAAAGTATGAAAATATATGAGAAGAATTTTATGCTAAACGAAATTTCTGTGCCCATGTAATATACATATGCATATAATATTAACCACCTGTAGGCACCACAAAGTCACTATACCGGAAAAGTACAAGTAATAGATGACCATTGCTATCAGTGCCAAAACAAGGAATTAATCAGCAATATTAGCTGTTCGTTACGAGGGTCGCGAAAAATATTACCTTCATATAACTGCCACCGTATTTTAGTTCAATATGTGTAAGGTCACAAAATAAGAAAAAGTTTCAACGTGGTTGTCATCAAACTTGACTCGAAAAATAGGATTTACAAAAAAAAGAACAACCGAAAACGGAAGATTAAATAAGATGATTGACCTAAATATAAAATGTGAACAATCATTACCTGTATTCGATGAAATCAACCCAATATATAAACCCCATGCTTAAACAGAAACTAGGCTACACAAATAGCATTTCCTGTTTATCATACGTATTCTAAATACGAAACGCATCAAGCGAAATAAGTCTAATAAAAAATATATTTTCAATAATTATATGTTCGATGAGCTGCGCAATAAAGAAGCGGTGCAATAGAAACGATCCCGTTTTGCTTGCTCTATCCTGTAAAAGACATACCAACGATTATGAAACAAGGTAATGGATTGAGTTCAGGAAACTATAATAAAATTTCATCTGATTGACATTTGCTTCTTTCAACCGATTACGCAACGCTTTTTACTTTTTTCTGGACGATTTGTGCTGCACAAAGAGCAACGAATTAGACGGACTTTCCATTTCATTGACCGTGATAGCTGAGGGTAGAAGTACGGAATATGATTACTTTTTATGTCATTCGAGAAAGTATATTAGTTGGATTGAAAGAAAATTCTAGTAATTACATTGCGAATGTATAACGCGACGAAATATTGGATAGACCATTCAATTTGTCCATTATTTCTTAAATACAACAAATATTTTACTAAAGCATTTGCATTTGCAGCAAATAGATATTTAAGTTACAGCCTGCGCGAATTATTTCAGAAACTCGTATTATTGTTAAACGGTATTTCATTGGCGATAAATAATAGGGCCCGTGGATTAATGGGGGCTACTAGAATACAATCGATCTATCCCGATTTTGTTTTGCATTTATACTCACTTTAATTCCCAATTTTGGCTTTTCGTTTCCTTTTAGAAATTACGTTTTATTCGCGTCGGCGCTCTTTCTATTTGCATATGCATTTGTCCTCCTAATCGAATTTTTGTTTTATTGTATCCAAAGGGTTCTACACATTAAAATAAATCGATAATGTAGTACATTGTAGCATACCGTAAAAATGTACTACACATCATTCGATAAAGTATCTCGTTTTGGCACCTTTTTTTCTAAGTTATACGTTTAATAATATTTAGAATAAATATTTAGCGTCTGAGTATATTTTGATACCAGTTTAGTTATGTGAAAATTCACAAATGAGTTACTACAATTGTTTAGTTGAATGGTGTGTATACATAGTTGAAAGTTTATCGAAGGGATGAATCAGTTGAAGAAATGTCCAAACTGAATAAAATTCTGTTCCAATACTCGACACTAATTCGACCAATTCGACACTAAACTATGTAGTTACTTGCGTGCATGAAAGTTGTCTCAAACGAAATGGAAATTATATTATCGCAAATAACCTTTTCTTTATAAAGTTTAGAATAAGCGATGATCAAGCGATATTGTATTCATGGTATCGGTTTGTTGAGTTCGAAGGTCGGGAAAACTACATTTCATATTATACTTTAATCTAACACGTGACAGTTAAATAACAGTAAAGTAATTAAGTACACGTGGACTGTAGTTAAATTCAAATCACTGACAATGAGTTAAAAGGTTTGTGCAGTGGTTGCCTCAACATTGCAACATAGAACTGCAATTTGTTTTCCTGTAAATAAGCACAATTTGACTGCCGTCTCTAGATCTCATTTTGAGAATAAGTACTTTCGAAGGTTGGGGGTCTTGCAATTAGTCGAATAGTGTTAACGTTTAACATTAACGTAACACGTACCGTAAACGTTTGCGCATTCAATCAAAATATATTAGAAAATATTTTCGTTTCTCTTATGTTTCACTTATCATCATCTTATTCTTTTTTATTTTGTTAATAATACATAAGAATAACTTTATTTCTCGACAATCTGAATATCTACAACGTTGTAATTACAAACTCGTTTCTGAGTACGCCCCAAAGTTTCCAAATGCCCACGAAAGAGACATTGTTACGGCGGAATAACTTTTTCCAAGGCAATTTGCCCGCTAATGGTTTTTCCATTAGCACAAATGTTTGTTTTTATTCCTATTATTTATACCCACCACTGTGTATTGTTTAAAGCCAAAGAGAATATTAGATGACCAAATGTGCATTTGCATTTAGCTTAAAAAATTTCTATAGTACGGTTTTAGAGTAACAGCTAAGGTCCTATAAAAAGTATCTTTACCATATAAAAGGTGAAAAAAAGCAATATTGGATTAAGCTAAAGGACTTCAGTATCAGATAATTAAGCAAACAGACACACAGTTGACCAGTTTCCATTTTTCAGTCAGATACGTAGTCTATGTCTACGTAGTCTAAGGATATTGACCATTTTCTACAGATGTTACAATGCGATGCAGTGATTAGTATAACGATTGACATGTCGACATAATTGCGAACAGTTCCTATTATTTAATATTTGACGTCAGTTCAAGGCTGCAGTGAGCCTTGATCCCTGGCTGAAGTTGAAGGATTGTTTGCTACAAGACACGCGTTTTAGTTTTCACGGAGACAGAGTCAGGGCTGTTACTACTTTGAATGTCTATTGACTGTCAACTGACTGACTGTTGAATGTCAAAGGAGTTTCAGTTTGATGTGAAACATTGCCGGTTATGCAGAATTCCATAACCAAGGGACCTCAAAATTAAATAGTCAAAATTTCTCAATTGTACATAATCAATTGTACGAATTTCAAAAATTGTACATAATCTCATAATGAACTACAATCAAATAATTATATAGCAAGATTTCGTTCGGATACTTATTGTAAATTACTTAAACATTTTATGCAAATTTATATTTTATTGATCTCCACGCTTCTCTGTTTCTGGTAGAGAGAAAAAGTCGACTATGGTACAAATTATAAATAAAAGTTTACATAAACTACTTCTGTATCATAAGAACCACCGAATCTCATTTACAAACACATTCTGTTCCATATAACAATATAACGTTCTTAATTTTTTAATAACATTGATATTTACATTTAGTATGTAACTGGAACTGAGTGTAACATAATTTTTCTTATGTCTTATTTAAATGCGTCTTCTATCTTGTACCGAATGTCTTGTTCTTTAACTACTGTAATATATCTTAATGGTTTAAAAGGCTCTATCCTGAATGGGCTCAAAGACTATGCCTTGGCAACACCTTGATGTTTTATTCAAAAATCTTCAATCACTGTCAAATCGAATGGTATTTGCTTACAGCTGTTTTTAATTTTTCCGCTATCTTTTGCCATCACCTTAACGAAATTCAAATCAATACGTTATCTACGAATAGTTAATTAATTTTTTGTATGGCCGCCGAATGGATTCTTTTACATTTTCTGTATTTCTTTCAACGAGAATACATTTAAGCCATTCAAAATTATTTGACGTGCATTGGGATCAGTATAGAAGTAGCATGCTCTGTCAACAGCATTAAACAAAACACGTTGCAGAAAAAGAATGTATTTTGCCACGACGGACCGCTTTAGAATTAATAAATAACACCTCGTGCTATTTTTCTGAAGTCCTTTCTCCTGCTTTTATCCTATTCCAAAGGCAGACGATTATTAGAAATCTCAATACCGTTTTCTGAGATCTAGTATTGACACTAAACGAGCAGGTGGAAATCACACATTGCATTATACCTAGTATTTACATTATGACGTGTTTTATCGAGAACACAAGCAGCTGGTGAAGTCCGCGAGACTGTTGTTCCTTGAGCTGTGTACTTCTCACATTAAAAATGACTGTACTTTGGTGGTCTCTACAATTTAAGAGTGTAGCTGAAAGATTTATATTCACTACAACTATTGAGGGCAATAAAGTTAACTGATACAAAAACAATATCAATCGTTTACGTCTCTAAAAGAAAATCTATGGTTCCAAATGTGTACTTAATAATATATTGTCAGTAGTTAATGAATTGTTAGATTTCCTTATAACATTGTAATAAGGTTGTGATCAATTAATTATTGAGGTTTTTACTCCTTTGACAAAGGGGAGTCGAAGCATGGCCTTGATCTGAAAGACATTATGAGAAAAAGCAAACCAGGAGAAAAAAGAGAAATATTGAAGTGCCCATCAAACTACAATCATTCATCACCAAATGTTATATACTTTCCTCAGTATCATGAATAATAATCTCACATACATATATTAATAAAGGATAAATAACATCTATGTTAAACTCGTATCTATTTACTCGTTATTATTTGCAATAGAATTTACAAATTATGTGCTAAATAATCACGATTGGAACTCCTAAGGAAAAATGTTAACAGAAACACAGCTAGGGGAATATGATGGACTCAAGCTTAATGAAATAAATCAAAATAAATTATAGAAATTTTATAATAATAATAATAATATTTATTATGTGGGCACCCTTTGGTAAAGTAAATACAAATGAAAAGCCACATATAAGTTTATATAAAAATTGACTGCAAACCTGTACATATGTATACAAACACAATCAAGGTTCTAAAATAACTGACTGTTGATTCTAAAATACTATTCAAAAATTTACTTCAAAATTGTTTTAAAAGAAGTAAATTTTACAATTAACTGCTGTTACATAAATTGTAATTAATAAATTAGTAAATTGTTTTGCAAATTTATTTTAAAAGGGAAACAATAAATTTGTATGCTGGAAATAAGGCACTAAACAGAATTAATAATAGAGGGGGATCCTAGATAGTCCTAGTTTCTATGTATCTTACATCCATATTTTTAAATAAATTAAAAAATTAATTTTTTAAATCGTTAAAATTGGGAATTATTTGCGTCTGTAATGCTGCTATCTATAAAGAAGTACTTGAAACTACTCGAGTCTCTGCTATATCGACACTCAAAAGCGGTTGCTTTTTTCACAATTGGAGTACGATGCTATAATAAATTCAACGTTACCAATCTTGATTTAAACTAATTTCCACATTCTGTAAATTAATAAATGAATTGTGCAGCGATTAGATGTGTTAAGAGTGTCCGCCAAAAGGTATGTAACATAGTATCTTATATTCCTAAAGACAAGCAACCATGTAAATTATATTTATTTACACGTATTCTGAGTTTCTGTAGATACTTTGGTAATATTAATTCATATTTTAGTAGAAATTGAGAAAATATTGCTTAGTAAATGGAATTAGCCACCAATGGTGGCCCACTATGCATTCCTTTACGTATATGCATATAGATATTTAGCTCTAAATTCCATTTTGTTCAAATATATTTTCCATTTTCTAACAAAATTATTACAATATTGACGATTTTTAATGCATTTACCTCTAGTTTCAATTTTATTCTGTTCCACGAGTCTCCTTCGTTGGCTTAGGGAATCGCAAGAACAATCGGAGATCGATTGTTGCGAGGCTGACTGGCGGGAATGCGCAGTAGCATAATGGCGCCATAGTGTTAAACGATCTCCCTGACAGGTGAGGATTTCTCAAACTTCTTGTTGAAGTACAATTTTATGCATACTAATAATATATCTCCAATAAGTTATTATTCATACCACGTACCAAACTTGCATGATATACAGTTGTGTAATAGATAGGTAACAACATGAATACAGTGGAATTAAATGTAATCTTTCATTCTGTAGCTTCTGCAGATTTACATGGCGTAGTCGTTTTATAACGTTGAACAATTATATAGTAAATACTTAAGATACACTTGGGATTTTAACGATTAATTGTCGATTTAGTAATTTTTTTATTATTTTTTTATTTCCGTTTCCTGTGAACAAAAGGTTTGCAAGAGTGCATAACTTGCCTTTTACCTGAAAAATATGTGGACTGTTGCTCTTCAAATAAAGTATACGTTGAAATACTTCTAGGAAACACAAGCGATCGCAGACAAAAAAGGTCACCGTGCTCGTCAAACATACCCGAAAGACAAAGGCGAGGGGCATCACCATTCTACAAATCCCGAAAACGTGGCCAAAACTCAAAAAATTAATTTGTTGTTGAGGAGGTTGCGACTGGTGGATTAGGTAGTGTAATAAGGTCTCTGTAGGGGAGCGAAAGGAAATAAGTCATATTCTTTACTTCAGTGCCAACTAAAGTCCGAAATTTGGTTTCGTTAGACAGTCATTTCTCGCGAGCGCTAAAAATGATCTGACAATAAATGTTTCTGATAAAAGTTAATTAGTATTCAGCCTTCTACAAATTTCAATAGAAAAAGTTTTAAAAAATATTTTCTTTCACCTCAATTTTTATATGTTAATATATATTTTTGACTTTGTATTATCATACCTGACATTAAGACGAATGCAACAACCTACCATACTTTTATCTTCAGTGTTCAAATCACGCTAAAATAGAACCTCAATGAGGTGAACAGCATTACCTAGCGGTATCGAGGTATTTTCAATAACTATACCACAATCATTTACTCTCTATTACCGTTGCTGCTTATTTATAGTAAAGGAATCCAAAAATGTTGCCTTTCCTGTGCGTAAAAGTGTGTAAAGGTAGGCTTACGCTATACGTGATACATGCATCTCAGCTTGATCGCTTCGGTATAATTTCAGCTCGATTTCATAAGGTGATAGGTCTATTTTAGATCACTATTATATTTTAAATGTTTAGTCAATGTGCAATTCGTAGCATAGTGTGGTCTTTAGAATTATTATTTGAAATTTACTTTATTTCGAGTTACCACTTCCTTATACTAGAAAAAACAACTTTCAAGTGCCAAGGGTTAATACTCCATCTAAGATTCTTAAAAGAATCTCCATTATTCCATAATTATATCAGTCGTATTTATAGTCAGGCCAAATTCTTACGCACATGTGGTTAATTTTTTTGGCAACTCGCCACTTTCCTTTAAGAGCCAAGCGAACATTGTACTAGGTAGCCCCAGCTCGGTTCCCATACCATTTGTAATTCAATTTGTTTTGTTTCCTTATCATTTGATCTCTCTTTGTAATTATAATAATAATGTAAATATTATTAATTATTAATTTAAAGTGTTGAAAAACGAATTAAATATTGAATAAATAGCTAGCAATTTTTTGGACGCAAGGAAAGAAGATTTTGCCACTTTGTATGTCATATACTTTTATTGTATCATTATTTTACAAAGCTAAATCGGTTCATATACATGAATGAGTCGTAACCAATGAAGCACAAAAATTCGATAATAAAATGGAAAATGGTTCGAATTAGAAGAAAGCAGTTCAATTTATATATACCTGAGCTTGTAATTGAATTTGTGATCATTTGAGTCTGTGGTTGTATAAAAAAGTTTTATGGTTTCCACAATTTTAAAAGTCCATCTTCGCTATAAGAACATAGAAGATTTTGATGTGGATGATGCGTTAAACCAATAACATCTTTCTCGTGTATCTAAAATATGAAAATAATAATATAAATTTTTCCTTTTAACTGACTATTCATAGAAGCAGAGATACTTGCATTAAGCGTTCTTTCAAGTTTCCCAGAGGACGTAGAAAAGCAATAAAGGACAAGATCTTCACCAACACAGTAAATAAATTCACCGCGGGGACTCACAACAGTACAAACAAAGTCGCCCCCTTCTCGTTTACCGCTAGAGAATGATCTCACTATTTGTCCTTGCATATTCATAATTACTACTGTATTTGAACGATTACACGCCACGAAATGTTCTGGATTTCGTGGAAGAAGATGTATGCTATTTACAGTTAAATCTGCAGCTCCCAACGATTTATATGTTCCTATACATTCTGTTGTTTTCAAACTCCAAACTTTTACAGTTCCATCCGATGACGCACTAAACAGCATTAAGTCAAAAATTTAATCTAGACAGACAATTAATTTTAACCATTTCAATATTCTACCAGATTATGGAAAATAAGCAAATATAGTACAGCGAAGTCGCGGTTATGCGAGTCCCGTTTAACCAAGGGCCCATGTTATCCGAACTGATTTGAACTTTACAGTACAGTTTCAGACTTCATTTTCTGCGCAGGTTTAACATAGAGAATACAAAGGTGCAAATATTGAGGTATTGTTAAGGCAGTTGATAAAAGTTGCAATCAATTAAATAGCTAATTAAACTTAAATAAACGTACAATATCACGTTATCAACATTTTTTTTAATGATTTTACTATACGATTTATGAACGCCCACTGACTCGTTCGTATTCTCCGATGTAGGCACGGTCCACATCGCATCGGATAATCGAGACTCTACTGTAATATTACTCTTACCTTAGGAATACAAAATTAGCCAAAGTGAATATATTCAAATATGATTACTTTCGTGAATAATGTAGAAATAATACCTTATTACGTTATGTCCATCTGGGGCAAAGACAACCTCATTTACGAATGAAGCATGACCTCGAAACTCTTTTAAGGTTTTTCCAGATTTAAGGCCATGTATCCTGCATTACACAGAATTCATATTAAGTATACTAAATAGAAATGGAAGAAAAAGCTGGTACTGTGCTTATTATTAAATACCGTATAGTAGTGTCGAACGATGCAGATAAAATTTGACTATTATCTCTACTAAACTGAATACATGTGACCCCTTTCGAATGCGCTTTTTCAAATCTTCTTAGACATTGTCCACTTTGAACTCTCCACACTTTTATTTTTCCATCCTGCCCACCACCAGCTAACATTTCACTATCACGACTAAAAGCCATTGATAATACAGCTTGTTCCATCATCATGAAATTGTCTTGCGCCTGATATTTTAAATCTTTTCTAATTTTACCGGTTGTGAAATTCCATACTTCAATAAATCCATCGACAGAACCAGTAACTAAATATTGCCCGTCTGGAGAGAAACGTGCACATTCTACATGAGATTTCTGGCCAAACTTAATTTGTTTTGAAAGCTGCGTGGGATATTTCTCGTCTTCCTGATCTCGGACTGCTGCTTTTCCTCTAAATAAATCTATCGTAGTACCAGGTGGAAGTAAACCCTGATGTTGTTGCCATTTTAATGCCTGTCCCAACAAGGCGAGTAATCTACTCGATGGTACTACTGATACTTCACCAGCGAGAGCTGTAGCTATATAAGCTCTTCGTTTTTCTTTCGTACTTCCATCGGGATATGCTTCTCTTGGATCAAAATATGAGCGTGCAAGTAAGTTTTCTATATGAAAAAATAAACAGTTAGAAATGTGTTTAAAATAAGAAATTATCTATATTTTTTTTAAACATCATAAAAAATTATACAGTATTAAAGAAAAGACCTTTGAAAAGACGTAATATAGTTTAATAAATACCTAAATGTATATATCTTTCAGGCTCCTGCTGTTTCATCATGATCATAGGATCTGTTTGCCTTAATAATGAGCGAGCTGCTCCCAATTCTCTTAGCTCAATTAATTCCAAAACAACCTATAGATTATTAGAGAATATCAAGTTTCGCTTCGCCAATTGTAAAAGTGAATGTGACAGTATCTATTACCAGTTTAACGACCGGACATGTCAATTGCTGTTCTATGTGAAACATTCGCATTGCAATGTGTAATGATTGAAAATGACTTGACTCAGGCAAGAATGTACAGAAATACGATATTGTCAAAAGTATATAGCATTACATATAACATACAGGTAACAAATAAAAGTTCATAGCAAAAGCATTAAACCGATCGATAAAGCATTGAAGCAATGACAAACCTGTTCGTATAAGTCTATAAGCTTCTTGTCAGGCAACTTTAATGATTGTATCGCTTTTAATACTGTGTCCCAATGTCCATTGTTAATATCAGCTACAAAACCGTCTACGCTGTCTACTGTATTCAAAGATACACCTGTTTCTTCCTGCAAACATTATATGACCAATGTTAACATGTTTACAATCGACATTCCTGATGTCAGGAACCAGAGGCGATAAACTATTTTAATGAACATATTAAGTGTTATCATTTAATTTCCCTCTTGCTAGCTATAAACAAAACTGACACTTACCCTCTATACAATGAACATTATTCATATTAAATATAATAACTAGGTACCTGTAACGTTTGCAATGTTTTGACAAGGTTCGATTCCTTAAGATATTGTTGAATCAATCGAATTACACTAAAATCAAACAATCAAATATGAATATTGAGATAACTATAAATATTCTGTTATCCATATATAAAAAAATAATTACTCTGCAGATTCGATTTCAATTGACATGTTTTACAACACCTCAAAATGACGTATATAATAACAAGTACTTATATCTTAATAAACAAAAATAATATCAGGTTATGTTTATGACGACAAACGATACAATACCACCACCAGTACGCCTTGAGTTCTATTTTCCCTGTTTTGTCACTAAAGTTAAAAAAACTGATAGAACTAGAACTATAGAACTGTTGCGTATCTATTGATGGATATGGGGAGTTTATGTTGGTTCGGTTGCCTGTGGAGCGCTGAACCGCTCTTCTCGTGGAGAAGCGCGGAAAAATCAAACACACAAGTTATGAAGTTAAAAAGAACGACTATTTATTCAGTAAATCAATGTAGAGAGTACTTGTTACAATGAGTTATAAAGAAGTTCTGATCAGCGAAACTTTTCTTCTTCCCTTTTCGGCTCTGCTTCCTCTTCCTGCATTCCTTGCTCCTACTTTTGACTTCGTCTTATCTAATGGGGTTGGGTCTTGCTGTGGCTGGGCCATGGAGGTGGCACGCTTCCGTTTCCGCGTGACGGGTGCGCGCGAGCTAAGCGAAAAGTGCGGGAGGACGAGAAGAAAACGCGCCAAAGTCCAGGACAGCGCGTCGAAGAGTAGGTGGGAGTTATCAAAGGTTCCTTTGTTTCGGGTAAGCCATGTGTCGACCGGTTCCGGGTATCGTAGAACTCGACATTCCGAGGGTTGTGTACATTCCCTTTCCGGTTTCGAATCTCGCTCTTAAACTACTTATCGTAGGGGACGGTTACAATTTATATTGGCGGTGTCTCATTTGGAATTACTAGGGAATTGAAGCTCGGTTCACGCGATAGCGTAACAGAACTATAGAACTAGACTAGTCATTTATCATATTACGCTATCACGTTAGCAGACCTTAATATCTGGTAACATCGAATCAACCATCGACAATATAATTATAACTATCGATAGCGAAATAAGTTAAAAGCGAAATTGGAAGTCAGATTAATATACACAGACGTGATAAATAAAGCTATATATTGTTTAAGTACCAGTCGTAGGTAATCGAATAAACGGAAACTCAGAGCTTTCGGATCTTAGAATACTTTACTCGAAAGATTCTAAAGGCTGTTTTATTATGGCGCATAAAGAATTAGCGTTCTATTGAATCACGTACGATCTCCACACTTAGAGACCTAGAGTCAGACCACACAATATCCTATGCTAGCCATCACATGTTCGACCGCTGAACAAAAGGACCTCTCAGAAGCTCCACGACTCTCTGGCGCGCTTTCTCTGACATTCGCCCGTTTTTCTCGAGTTTTTCTACATTTGTCCTTAACGAAGCGTTCTCACCTCCACGCGCTCAAAGACGAATAAGTCCTCGACGAGATGAAACCCCATTGGATTAAGACAATTCAGAAGGAGGATCGAGGAACTGAGGAAGGGAAACCAGAGCCGAAATGGAAAGAAGAAGAAGCCTCGCACAGCAGATCAACTTGAACGGATCTCTTAGACAGAAAAACTTTGGCAGATCTTTTGTTAATCTTTAGAACAGAACTACTTTATTTCTTGAAATATCACTATCATTTAACAGCAGTGAATAAACAGTAAATCTTTATAAAAGTATAAGTTGGCTTTGAATATTCCGCGCTCCTTCACAAGTAGAGCGGTCAGCGCCCACAGGCAACTGAATCTACCCAAAGTCCCCAAATCCCACCAATAAATACGCAACACTTTATGCCTCATACACATCGCACAAATATTCATAGTAATTAAACTCCTTCTTTTTCCCATTAAATAGCGTGGAGAAATATTATTCATTATAATTGTCATTATAATTGTTAAGATTGTATCTTAAAATTTATATTATTACGAGTATTCATTTTCTTTTCAATATGTTTTCAAATTTGAATTGTCGCAGTTTGTAATGTTGCGCCATTAAGAAATAAAAAATCAACAGCAGCATTTACCGCAACTTACTTCAAAACATTATATGAAAATCATGAGGAAAAGATGAAATAAATTTTATTTATATGGAGAACAAATTTACACAGAATGATATTCCCACGTATGTTCAAATCTCGCATTTTCCATATACCAACACATTCTTTCCTTAACTCCAGGTATGGGTGCATTCTTAACAAAACATTACTTGGAATAATTTGATCATGTAGCTGTATAAATAACATTTTTCTGCCCCCTCATAAAACAATGGAAGAAACATACTTAACAGTTTTTCTTCCTTAAATTGTACAAGTATCCCTTAAATTGTAACAGTAATGTGTACCGCATTGGAAAATATTGCAACTATTTTTTTTATACAACTACATTAATTTGTAAAGTTATATAAATGTGTATTGTAGCGTCCAAAAAAATTTAACTTGAAATTGCATTTATCGTTCTTCAATAATATATACCTATTAAAAGTTATATATTTAAAAAATACGAGCTTCGTACAATTCGAAATCATTCTTATGGGACACGCTTTTTCTTAAATTAATTTAGATAAAACAGAACCGTAAAACTTCTTGCATTGCAGGGTATAGAAGAATTAAAACATAAGTAGAGTCATTAAACATTTTAATGTAAGTTATATCAGTGTAACCCTATTTTACGACAAATCTTTGACGTAAACTGTTCTTTGACAATACTGTTGTATTGTGTTAAGTGTTTTATAATGGCATCGCTCCTTGAAAGTGACAAAGCTTTATGCACAGATGTTACTACTGCCAAGTAAGAATTTGTTCATATAACACTACTTTTCATCATGAATTTACATAAGATAAAGAATTCAAGTATCTTAGCGGTACACGTATCAATTTGAAAACATTTTTGTTAGATAAATTTAAAGTAACATGTAATACTAATTATTTTGTCCCATCATATTTATAATTGCTATTATTATTTTTCAGGAATCAATCGTTTAACATGAATAC
Organism: Nomada fucata; assembly: GCA_948146005.1. NCBI lineage: Eukaryota > Metazoa > Arthropoda > Insecta > Hymenoptera > Apidae > Nomada > Nomada fucata. The sequence continues at coordinate 9,099,843 of OX411281.1, forward strand.
GCCAATATCCAATATGCCTGTGCATAATCATATTGAAAAGAGTTTTGATAATATAATTAAGTCACCAAATGATAAGAGGGAATACAGAGGATTATTGCTTAACAATCAAATGAAAGTTTTACTTATTAGCGAACCAACAACAGATAAAAGTGCAGCTGCTCTGAACGTGAATATTGGTAAATGTACATATGTACATAGCTGAGCCACTGGCCATTGCATTCAAAGGTAATGCTGCTGCTTAAACACTGTGGGAAAACCCTATGCTATTCTACAGAAATCTTGGTTGACTTGTTGACAAGGTGGCATTATTTCTATGGCATTCTCGATAGATCGACAGTGGTGGCTACAGTCGTATATGTATGAACTGAATACACGAGTTCCAAAACTGAAATGCATTGTCTTTGAGTCCAATGGCAAGAGAATCATATTAGATGTACAAATGAGTAATTCATTATTTCTTCGCCAATATTTTAATTTACTAGTAACACATTCTGAAACAATTTCTTCATTTGTCATTTGTCATCCTTTATTTGAACTTCTCCATTTCTTTATTAACACGTTCCATGCCAGACCAATTTTTGGTAACTTCTGTTGCATTAAATTGTGCAGGAATTGTGACAATAATTTGTTAAAACCAAAATCTCTATCCTTTTTGTAATACCTGTTAAATATTTTACCTTTTTCTTCATCATGATGATTTTTGCAATTTAATGTATATTATTTTTATGGAGATATATACACCGCATATATGTCATAAACAAAATGTTGGTCTTGACAGCATGGGACGCATACAACCCTCATGGCACGGAACGTGTTAAGCTAAACATAAAACAGTTTCATAGAAAAATTGTAATCAGGAGATACTGAATTACTTATAGATGAAACACTAATTACTATTTTTATAGAGAAATGTGGAGATACTGAATTACTTATAGATGAAACACTAATTACTATTTTTATAGAGAAATATATTTATTTTAGTATTGTTTATTTCTGTAGGTTATTTGAATGATCCAGATGATTTACCAGGCTTGGCACATTTTTGTGAGCACATGTTATTCTTAGGCACTGAGAAATATCCAGAAAAAAATGACTATAATAAGTATTTATCACAAAATGGTGGTATATCTAATGCATCAACTTATATGGACCATACACTTTATTATTTCAACGTCCATTCAGAAAAATTGAAGGGTGCATTAGATCGTTTTGCACAGTTTTTTATTGAACCACTGTTTACAGAAGCATTAACAGAGTTAGAATTAAATGCTATTCATTCAGAATTTGAAAATAATTTGGCTAGTGACACATGGCGTGTCGATCAACTAGAGAAATCATCTGCCGATCCGAGCCATCCTTTTTCAAAATTTGACAGTGGAAATAAAGAAACATTAAATATAATACCACAAAAGAAAGGAATAAATGTAAGAGAGAAATTGCTGGAATTTCACAAAAACTATTATTCTTCGAATGTTATGGCACTATGTGTACTTGGCAAAGGTATGTAAGATGGTTTAGTTACTGTAACTAAATTTAATTAAAGTTGTAATGTAACTTTGAAAATTCGATTTTTCCGACTATGCTGAGTGTCTTGAATGGTTTACTTACATTACAGAAATTTGAATTTTAATAAATAATTCGAATTACTTCGTACTTGTTTATAGTTTAATTGCTGCCAAATTGTAATCCAATGTCTATTGTATTATTAAATATAAATAAGCAGGGCCTGCCGTATAATTTGCTGCAAAACGTTTTTCGTAAAACTGTTAGAGATAAGCAAAGGAATCGTTAAAATTTTATTATTTATTGGAAACTGAATACATATAACTTATTCATTATTAAAAAAGCAATGTTACACGCGCAAGTTGCAGCATTAAATAATAATACTCTATCTCTCATGTAAAAAGTTCCATGCAGCAATAACACTTGCAAACAAAATTCCTTCACAAAGTTTGAAAGAAAATAGCTTGTAAATTATTGTTACACCTCCTATTTGATTTGCTTTCAAAGTTTATTTGTAAAACAATCGAAATATTGTAAATGCTTGTATTGATTCACATTTTTACTATCGACCCCAAAATTAGTTAATAGTTTGATTTGTTATGAGTAACTAAAAGAGATCTGAGATATTGGGCTAAATGAAATGAAAACAAGCCATTTAAACCTTGAGATTACATCAGTTGAGATCAGCTTTGCTCCGTTTTTGTACTACTACTTTGATACTTGCAATATAAAAGTTATTTAATTTTCCTTTACTTTGCGTAGAATAAAAATGTGTTCTGATAACTCCTATTGTGTATTTAGAGAGTTTGGATGAACTCGAACAGATGGTAGTAGAATTATTTTCTCATGTGAAAAATAAGGAAATTGCTCTACCTGTTTGGCCAGACCATCCTTTTAAGGAAGAACACTTTCAAACCAAGTGGTATGTCGTTCCAATAAAAGACACACGGAATCTATTCGTTATATTTCCCTTGCCCGATTTGCAAGAATATTATAAATCAGCGGTAATAAAATATATTTTTCTATTTAATGTATGATTTTAATGGTTTTTGCTATATGATGAAAATATATGTACTCATTTTTTCTTTAGCCTGAACATTACATTTCACATTTACTAGGACACGAAGGTGAAGGATCACTTTTATCTTTGTTGAAAATAAAGGGATGGTGTAATTCACTTGGTGCAGGTAAACGATTAGGTGGTAGAGGTTTTAACTTCTATGTTGTTATTGTTGATCTGACGGAAGAAGGTATTCAACATGTTGATGATATTATGCTCTTGATCTTCCAATACATCAATATGTTAAAAAAGCAAGGACCAGTTGAATGGATCTACAATGTAATTATACATTATTCATAATTATTCTGTAGACAGTTACTATAACGTAACATTTTAAGTGTCGACCGCATGTTACATATCCCACGCCCTAAAAGTAAAATATCGCAATAGAATAGTAGGCCATTAAGAGATCAAATCAAACAAAACTATTTCTACGACGATTTATGAATCAAGACCTCGATCTTTTTGATCAGGCCTTGTACTTTCGTGAATTTCAAAATTATTAAATACCATTGACTCCTATGACACCACTGGTTTCCGGTACGACATTTAATGTGTTAAATAGTTAAATAAAATGCACCTCTAGCAAAATAACTTTTACATTGAAGGAATGTAGAGATATCGCAAATATGAACTTTCGCTTCAAAGAGAAATCTCTACCCTGTGAGTATGTTACTGGAATAGCACAGTTGCTGTATAATTATCCAATGGAAGAAGTCCTAGTAGCAGGACAATTGTTTCAATTATGGAAGCCTGATTTAATTGAATGGATAATGGAATATTTGAAACCGGAAAATGTGAGAATTCACGTAATTGGAAAGCTATATGAAAGTGTAGCCAATGAAACGGAAAATTGGTACGGTACAAAGTTTAAAAAAGAAAAAATACCACAGGACACAATACGTAAATGGATTGATGCTGGTTTAAATTCAAAATTGAAACTACCACAAAAAAATGAGTTCATACCAGAAAACTTTGACATAAAACCAGCTGAAGACAATGTAAGCAAAAGTTCAAATGTTCCGTATTAAATTATATATGTATGTATATAACAGTAAGAGTTTTATTTTTACTGTATCTAGATAACCAAATTTCCTGTAATTATCGAAGATACACCGCTAATAAGGTGCTGGTTTAAGCAAGATAATGAGTTTCTTGTACCGAAATGTAATTTATTTATCGATTTCAACAGGTAAAACACGCATAAATATAACTTTCTGTTGATCGTACAAATGTGTGATTAACAATATTCTCGTTTTAACATAAAATGGTGGAACATCTTGTAAAAAATTGAACGTATTAAGGAATTGATGATACAAAAGTTACATGATAATGGAAGAGACAAGTACCAGCACTTATTTCTTACGTATAGTAGGACAATTTCTAGAGTCTGAATAATATAGTATTTAGTGAATAATTAATTTAATATTTAACTTAAATATTACCCCCAAATTTTAGGAAGCAACATGATTATAAATATGTTCTACCATTTTAGAACATTCTTGAAGAGACTTTTTAACAAAGAAATGAGGCAATCACATTTGTATATGATTTATATTATAAATATACATGTTCCATAAGGATATAAATATAATTTATGTTTTTGCAGTCCACTAGCCTACATGGATCCTCTTAGTTGTAACTTAACAAATGTATTTGTATTACTATTCCGTGATGCTCTAAATGAATATGCATATGCTGCGGGTATAGCTGGTCTGAAATGGGACCTTGGTAACAATAAATCTGGAATGACAGTGAGTAAAAATTTATCTATAAATTTTCATGCATAACACTATGTAACATTTAAATTTTTTAGTTAGGAATTGTTGGGTATGATGATAAGCAACATATATTACTAACCAAAATTATAGATAAAATGGTTAATTTCAAACTCGATCCGAAAAGATATGAGATTTGTAAGGAGAATGTATGTACTACTTACTTAACTACTTAAAAAATTCGAGGCTTATTATTAATTTTTGCTTAAATTGATTATAATATTTAGTACATCAGAAGCCTGAAGAACTATGATGCTGAACAACCCTATCTGCAAGCAGTTTACTATCTCGCTGTTTTATTGTCAGAACAGGTTTGGACAAAGGATGAATTATTAAAAGCCACTTTACGTAAGTCTTTAATATAACTGACATTTATTTAAAACGTAATATACATTAATTATTTATTCTATATCGCATTTCTATATATATTGGAACATTAATATTTTGTTACAATTACACAATATATATATTAGATTGATCTATACATATATAATGTCAATGCTTCAAATGGTTTTGTACATGTTGAAACGATATTTTTCACGGTTAAAGCTTTAGTGTTAAATCGTAAAGGTGAAAATGGACGATTGTGCTTTAAATTATAACCACGGAACTGTGAAAGATGTTGAATATGTGTTGACTATCTATATTTTCAGTTGTGCATATTGTCTTATCCAAATTTATGCTGAATATAACATCACTTACCATTATTCTCCAATTTCGTAGAAATACAAGATAATGTATTATTTTTCTTTTTTATTCAATTTATATCTAGAAATAACTGTTGAGAGAGTTCAACAATTCATTCCACAATTTTTAAGTAAACTACATATGGAATGTTTAATACATGGCAATGTAACAACTTCAGAAGCTCTTGAAACTGCAAAATTAATAGAATCAAAGTTGATAAATACAGTTCCTCAAATAATACCGCTTCTTCCTAGACAATTGATCTTACTACGTGAAATTAAGCTAGATGATGGTAAGTACATTCTATTATATACATTAGAAATCTATAAATAATGCTTAAACAATTTTCTAAACAATTTTCTCCTACAGTTTCTTCTTAGTCTGACATATTATTATTATTATTATTATTATTATGAACAAAAATAAATTTATTTGTTCCATAAGCGCAAATAAATTGGAATCAATAAAAAGAGTAGACTCATTTTTAATCATCCTGTGATACGTTTTTCAGGTTGCAATTTTCTGTTTGAAGTTAAAAACAAATATCATCATAGTTCGTGTACACAAGTTTACTATCAAGTTGGCTTGCAAACGACAGAATCAAATATGTTACTGCAGCTTTTGGCACAGATTTTGTCTGAACCTTGTTTTACTACATTGAGGACTAAAGAACAACTAGGATACGTAGTATTTAGTGGAATTCGTAGAATAAATGGTACACAAGGTTTAACAATTACTGTTCAAAGCAACAGACATCCAGCATATGTCGAACAAAGGATTAATATATTCTTAAATTCTATGATGGTTGGTACTCGAATATTAAACATTATTAGGTAAATATCTATATACTTTATTTATTCCAATCGATTTCATTTTAGCAAAGTATATTGACCATGACTGAAGAAGAATTTAGTGCACATAAAGAATCATTGGCAGTACGGCGTCTTCAAAAGCCTACCAAAATGACAACTGTATCAAGTATATACTCCACTGAAATTTATTCACAAGAATATAATTTCGATCGTGTTAATATTGAAGTTGCATATTTGAGAACTATTACAAAAGAACAAATAGTCAAGTTTTATGAAGTATGTATAAATGCATTTTGATATATAGGCTCATTTCCTCTCCAGTGGACTAAAAGGACACAGTTACTGTCTAGACACCGTCTCAGAAACTCCATGTTTCATCTATAGGTATCTCAAGTGATCTGTCGATGAAGCAATCGTATCGCTGTTATGTCCTCGGCGAATGGACTACAGTGGCTATATGCGTATATGTGTAAACTGAAAACGAGATTTCCAAAATTGCAATGGCAGAGAAAATGCAGTTCACACATATACAAAAAGACAGTCGTCTCTACCACAGTAGACCCTTCATGGGCAGATCTTGCTGCAGATGTGTACAGAATTTTCACTGCAGTGAATAGGCTGTGGCATTGCCTTTGGGTCCACTGGCTAGGGCATATAACTCTGCATTTAGTTAGATGAATATTAGTATAGACTATATTAAATTTAAATATATTCTTCATTTATAGAAGATGCTTGACAGTGATGAACAGCACAAATTATCTATACATATACTTTCAACAGTAAAAGATCAGAAACCAGAGGACGAAAGTGTAGTGGAGCCCAATGAAAATATTGAGTCCTCAGATGTAACAAATATTATTGAACATAAGAAAATTGATGATATCATGTCATTCAAAGTTGGTCAATGTCTGTACCCATTAATGAAGCCATTCAGCGATATACCAAGAAAGGGAGCTCGTTCATCAAAATTATAAAGTGCCTAATAATAACTGTTATGCACCTTTTTAACCATGTACCTGTAGATTTTAGAGAACTACTAGGAAACAAATGCATATTATTATATAAGAAGAAATTGTAAAATAAAAGTTACTAATTGTACAAATACTGATTTACAGGAAAGTATAAAATAGCAACAACACTAAATAGAAATGTTTTATGAGACTTTTGCAATACAAATTTCCATGTATTATCTACTTAATTATGTTACAAGCTATATGCATTCTATGAGAGATGTATGAATTTTAATATGCGAGTACTTAATAAACCGAGAAATTACAAGTGACATCCCCAAACTTTTTAGTATTACATATCTATAAACTGATTTAATATATCGCATTTTATAAATTTATGTATATTTACATTAAACTAATTACACTTGCATTACACTACTCTAATTTTTTCTATTGCCAGATATTAATTAATTTACTTTTTGTTAATAGCCAATTACAAAATTCATCTAATAGTACACAAATTAAAGCCAGTAAAGTAGAGAATAAAGTAACATTTTGTGGTCTTCTTCCGCCTGTCAGTTCCTACGAGCATATTTTTCCCCATTTCTGGCAACATTATTCATGAGTATTGTCTTTTTTTTGTTAAAATTCATTTAAAAACTGAACATCATGTAGCAATAATAACTTATAAATCGGTGAGAAAGTTCTATTTTTCAAACAACATATTTACGATTTTATTGCGAAGCGAATACAATACGTTTTTTCCATTAATTTAGAGGTTCAGTCCTGTCATATGTCAACTTATGTATGATCGGCGAAATAATTATTTGCACATGATTAATGAATTAATTATTCAATGCCGCTATCGAAGGCATATATTTGTTAAATTCAGTTTATCGGTACATTTTCCACAGATGATATATATATATATATAAAGTCCGAACGACTAAATCAGCCGTTAGTCGATGGTTTTAGAAATCAGTCGACTGAAAATAGTAGTTGGATACTATCGACTAATCGATAGTGTTTAGTCAATGGTACTGTTGCGTATCTATTGGTGGGATGTAGGGAATTTCCGTGGATTCGGGTGCCCGTGGAGCGCTGGACCGCTCTGCTTGTGGAGAAGCGCGGAAGAATCAAATACACAATTTATAAAGTTTAGAAAGAACGACTATTTATTCTGTTTTCAGCGTAAGAGATACTGGTAGTTCAAGAATTAACGAAGTTCTGTTCGTGACTGGAGATAAAGTAGTTCTGCTCTGTGAGGGTGTTTCTTCTTTCCTTTTCGCCTCTGGTTCCTCTTCCCGGGTTCCTTGCTCCTCCCTTTTGCTGTTTCCTGTCCAATGGGGTGGGTTCTTGATGTGGCTGGGCATGTGGAGGTGGCAACGCTTCCGTTTCCGTGTGACAAGCTAGGGTGCGCGCGAGTTAAGGGAAAAGTGCGGGAAAACTAGAGAAAAACGCGGGAAGGTCGGGGAGAGCGCGTCGAAGAGCTGGTGGGGTTCTCAAGGGTTCCTTTGTTTCGGGGTAGGCCATGTGGTGACCAGCCCCGGATATCGTGGGGTCGACTTTTCAAGGGTTGTACGTGACTTGTTAGACTAAGCTGTATTTTTACGGTCTGTAATAAATAAGCTTTAGAAACTTCCAAGTGAAGTGTTCTAGGATCTGCACTTAGAATAATGTACGGCTTTATTTATCGCGTGCCCCTATCCGGTTTCGAATTGCGCTCCTAAGTTATTATCACTATCGATAGTTACAATTATATCGTCGACCGTTGATTCGATGTCACTAGATATTAAGGCCTACTAACGCGATAGCGTAACAATACAATGCTATCCAATGGTGGGGCTCCTCACGACCTTACTACTCCTATTCGTTGATTCCTCTATTCTGCTGCAAGAATCTTTGCAAGCAGTGTACTTATAACAGTATCACTAACCCATACTTCGAGCGTAGTGTGCGAGATTTCATGACGAACGGGAATCCCAATTCGTGTAGCGTTATATTTTTCCGAAGAACGCTGTATAAATTTGGGGAACCCGACGACGCGCGAGCGGGCCTGCCGCTATAAGTTTTCTTTCAGTATTGTCTTTCGTTTCAACCTGTTTAGATGGCGCTGAGAACGTGTTTCCAAAATTTTAATTCGAGTGCCCTCTCTATTCCCTGTCAATTGTGGCTTCTCCTCAGGTTGATTCTCTTCGGTTTCGCTGACCTCAAGTGCTCAAAATCCTCTTTGAGATATTTCGTATTGTCCTTGTACACCTGAAAAAGGGGTAGTTCTACAGTTCTACGTGCATATATGTAAGTTACAAGTTAATAACAACTTATTCTACAAATTTACGTTCTAAGCGATTGTTACCGAGATAACCTGGTCATAGTTTAGTTTCAACTGTTTGATAGATTTCAGCCATCGTGGTCTCATTATGTGACCTTAACCTTAGGAATGTTATATTATCCGAAATTATACTTTTTTTGATATTTTTACATTTACATTAGTCAGCACTATCGTAATGTAATTCATTTCTGAATGTTCTAACGGAATAGATTATATATTTAAGGAAAGTCGCCATTTGTCAAGAATATGCCAACGGATTTGAAATCAAATGCCAATCCATTATGGTTGCATTTTAGTTTGCATTTCAACTTCATGAAACTCTTATTTCGATCGAAAAATATCTTGAATAATGGTGAAACGTAAAAGCAACCACTGTAATATGTAAATAAATTTGTATGCAACAATAATCTACAACATAAGGCCAATAATATTGTTAATATATGTAACTTTTCCTTTTACGGAAAATTGAAAACTTATTAAGCATGATATTCCATTAATACCTTTACAATTTCAGAAAGGTATTGTATGAGTCAAAAAATAGAAAAACCAATATTATCAGGTCAACGCATAAAGACCAGAAAAAGAGGTATGTTTAATAGATGATTGGATTTAGATACTATTTAACAGAAATGATAAGAAAGGGGTGTTTTAGATGAAAAAGAAAAATATGACCCAATGGGATTTCGAGATGCTGTTTTACTTGGTTTGGAAAAGGCTGATAACGACTTAGACGCAATTTCAAAGTACTTGGATGCAGCTGGCTCTAAATTAGATTACCGTCGGTATGGGGAGGACCTGTTTGACATCTTAATAGCTGGTGGGCTTTTAGTTCCAGGCGGTTCTATTGCTCAAGATGGTGATAAACCGGTTAAAACTACCGCTTGCGTTTTCGATCAAGACGAAGATATGGAATCGATGCGAAATTTTGAACAAGTGATGATATATTTTATTCTGCATACATAACAAAAAAGCTGTATTAATCGTTCATTGCACGATCTTCAATAATAACTTTGCAAATACTTTCGCTTGTAGGTTTTCATCAAACTTATGAGACGTTACAAATACTTGGAGAAAATGTTTGAGGAAGAAATGAAAAAAGTACTGGTTTTTATGAAGGGTTTCACACCTAAAGAAAGAATAAAATTAGCTAGAATGACAGCTTTATGGATATCGAATGGTTCTGTTCCACCCACTGTTTTATCAGTCTTAATTAACGAACATTTAGTTAAAGACAACTTAGCATTAGACTTTCTATTAGAAGTCTTTGTCACTTGGAGACAGGAGAAAGGACTATCAAGTTTAATGACTGCATTGAAAAAGGGAAATATCGAAGGAAGGTATGCATGGGTCCAACTTTTCCTTGCTTATATCTGCTTTTGTTTGGTTTCATTACTACTGTTATTTTCACGAAATTAATAAGCAGGTTAATGGAATTCGTGCCGCCTAATAAACGAACTGAAGAATACTTTCGGTCTGTATTTGAAGCTGTCGGTCTTGCAGACATTGTAAAATTGCATAAAGCTCAAGCAAGTCAGGAAGCAAAAAGAGACTTGCAACAATTACTCTTGGATGATTTAGCTGATAATCGTCCCATGAAAGACATTATATTTGATCTTAAAGAAATGGCACAAAGATGTTGCATTCCTGAGCATGAAGTCATTGGCTTGGTAATTATAACTTTATGATGATTATTATTGTAGCCGTTACTATATTTTTATGGACCAATAAAATTCAAGAAAACCGTAAAACGTTATTTTGCAGATTTGGGGTGTAGTAATGGGTCAAGCTGAATGGAATAAGAAGGAAGAATTGGTAGCTGATCAAGCATTAAAGCACTTAAAAGTATATACTTCATTGTTCGATGCTTTCACAACCACTGCCCGATCTGAGCTCGCGCTTATTCTCAAGGTCCAGGAATTTTGTTACGAAAATATGAACTTCATGAAAGTCTTCCAAAAAATTGTTTTGCTGTTTTATAAAAGTATGTGATTTGAATACGTTCAAGATACTTCCATTTATTTATAATTCCCACTTGCATTATTTGTTTTACCAATGTCTTTAATTTTAGCGGATGTAATATCGGAAGAAGTGATCCTCAAATGGTTTAAAGAAGGTCATTCCGTTAAAGGAAAAATGCTGTTTCTGGATCAAATGAAAAAATTTGTAGAATGGTTACAGAACGCCGAAGAAGAATCTGAATCGGGAGAAGATGAAGATTAAGAACACAAAAGTACGTTTATTTGATGTTCAACAGCATTATTTTTGACTTCATATTTTTCATACATTTCAGAATACTATAAGCTTCATTATCAAAAATTTTTGAAACGGACAAAATATGAACTGCAATTGGATTGTAACGATAAATAGAAATTTTGAAAAAATAACATTTGTATCATTCTGAGACACACTATATCGGGACAGGTACATACAAATTTTTTAATCATTAATGAATAAACGATGACATTATATTAATATCTGATTAGTGTGGGAAATAATTACTTTAAGAAGAAATATTTTGTGTTACATTTTTATAACACCGCTATAAAATATATACAGAATAACAAGTTAATGAAGAAAAGATCTTTATCCCTGTGTACGTATAATTTTGCAAACCCTCATTCTTTGTATGATAATATTGTATTAGTTTTTAGAAAATATATTATCAGGTGGTGTTTAATATTTGAAGTTTTAATATTTTAATCCTACTCTTTTAAAATTCCTAAGTCTATGACTACAAAAGGAAACTAGAAACTGTAAAGCAATGTTTTCTTGTATAATTCTGTCCTTGCGTTTTGCACGATAAACAAATATTTTTAATTATAAGTAGACGTTTTTATAAATAAGATGAACAAAAACTGTTTTTTTATATATTACAATTATAGTTAATTTTGAAGTCCTTCACATTTTAAAACTATTATTTTTGGTTTAAATAAAAACTAATTTATGATTATTGAGCATAATAAAATTCATAGAATGATGATTTATCTATTTATATGTATGTAGGACAGTTTAGAATTGATAGTTTAAAGAACATTCTTCCAGTAACTAATTTCTATGTAAAAAATACTTACGGAACATGACATATCCAACAATAAACTGAACTTCGAAACTTGAACATTCCCTAAAATGGACATATCAATCACATCACAGGGCTCATTCGCTTTTGATATATTACTGCCTTTCTGCTTGGTTACTAAAATCGCGGGAAAAACGAAGGTACACTAACTAAAATAGTAAAATTTAATCACCGTGGTAAATTGCTAGATCCTCCGTTTTCAAATAAATAATAGAATGGAATGAAAGTGATATTAAATGGCATTCTTTTTTTTAATGGTATATAAAATCCAAATTCTTCCATTTTGAGATATTAATGTTTCGTATTATACCATATGTAAAAATATTGTTAAACACTCATTAACTTATATTAGATTTTTGATGTACTAAACATTAACTTACTTTAATTACGTATAAATTTTTGAAAGTATTATTTGAGTAAAAGAAGGTTTTTTATCCGTAAGAGAGTTACATCCCGCTTAAACCCTATCAGCCATTTCGCAACAGACTATTCATTATTTTAAAATAATGAATTGGTTAAAAACGCGATTTGCACTAAGTATCTGTTTAGATCTAAAGTAGAGTAAACTGTGAAACTTAAATTTAGAAAATAAATAATATTGGTAGTAAAAACAATAAAAATACAACGTTAAATGCCTAAATATGTTCGTTTGATAATATACACATTTAAGATTTATGGTTAAATATTTTTCATTCTTTTGTTTTAGAACGTTCAATAGAAGAATTATATCTGACAATTGTAAAGTACCATTGCAGGGATAGAAATATAAATAACATTGATATCATTTTATTATTTACAAGATTCTTTATTATGAGAAATTTTCTTGAATAATGGTTTAGGGTCGGGGATAATAAATTCATTATATCATTATATCTAGCGCGCGGAATTTGTATATAACGAAAATAATGTTTTTTATTCAAACTTTATGACCTTCGCCATTTTGAGGTTAAGTCTAGAACTTTACACTCTGCATTTCTTTCTACTGATGCCCTATAAAACATTCTATATCATGTACCCCTATTAAATCTCATCCTGTATAACTTCAAACAATCTGCAACTTCTCCGCCAGCATTTTTCTAGTAGTTTAAAACAAGACCATTAAAGATTATTGTACGAATTTCTACATTTCGTCTTTAATTTTGTGCAATAAAAATTACTGTTTCTTCGATATTGCTTTATTACTTCGTAATGATACTAATAATAAAGAGAAATATGTCTATGGCAAATCCAGTTTTCTTAATTAATCTCATTTCAATATAACTGGAACATCACGAATTTTTACTATCCCAGTCAGCCGAACCTGTTACAACAAGCCCTTGCGTATGCCTGTTGCCAGGCTTTTTAAGCAGACTAGCGGCAGTCCTGGTTATATGGTTATATGGAAAACCTGGTTATAACAGATTGGCGGTAGAGACCTAGCAGGCCTGCTGAGGAGAAATACTATTCAAAGTCTATCTATATGTATATACACATACAGGGTGGCCCGTAAGTCTCGCTGTATTTTTAAATTTCGCGTAGCTGAGGTGATACTGAACAACTTGTTCCATAACCAAAATATTGTAAGTACCGATCGATACCGATCTGATTCGCACTTGTTTTCACATGCCCTACAATCGCGCCTACCTACCTACCGATGCACCCGATAACAACCGCGCGCGGTGGTGCCTGAACGCGCGCTATACGAGCGCGCTCATTGGCCAGTGTTTTTCGTTAATAACTCAAAAACAAAGCTACTTACAATATTTTGGTCATGGAAAAAGTTGTTCAGCATCGCCTCAGCTACGCGAAATTTTAAAATACTGCGAGACTTACGGGCCACTCTGTATATACTATGTCACTGCTTGCATTTTGTTCATTTCTTCGTTGTATATGTTACTTTAAAGCATACTTTCAATAAAAATGGATTTTCGAGAAGGTCATTATTATTTATATATTAAAATCATAAAAATCTTTTAAATAAGGCCGATAGTTCGGTTTCAGTATGCAATTTCTTGTAATCTTTAATTTGTGTAAATGTATAAGTGTATAAATATTTGGTTGGTTGGAAAGCAATATCGCTTTTTTACGGAAATTGTATAAAAAAGTTTCCCACAAATGGGAAGTAAATTTATAAAAAAATTGGTAAAACTACGTAAGTGTTCCGATCTCTCCGATTTCGATGATTTTTAAATATGTTGTAGAACTGAGTATCCGGGACAACTTTTTCCTATGCATAAAACCGCCGCTCGGCCTTAGTTTTCGTGATATTTGCCAAGAAATATAGCTACTACCACATTGAATTTTGTATATACGTGCCGTTTTAAGTGTAAATATCATTTATCTTATGAATAATATAGTCCCGCAGTGAAAAATTTGTTTGATATAATACTATAATTTGTTATTAAAGAAATATCGGTAAATCCATTAACCTTGCTCGAACAATATAATTTGCCAAAGAATTTTATTACTTACATCTTTAATAACCATGGGCACTCATAGCTTCCACAATTTATATTATATTCCATATTATGCACCTTGAACATATTCCAAAAAAACGTATATGTAGATATACACACATATTTATTAAAACTTCAACATTTTGCTACTTACAATAAAAATCATATCAAAACTATAGTTTTGGCCTAGCAAAGATCCAGTGACCCATTAAATTTATCATTACACTTAAAAACTTTCATCTATACTACATATCTATACTTACATATACATATATGTGTACACACATACATACGTTGGATTTACATATATCTATATATTAAATTTCTTGTTTGTATTTGTGAGTTTTCATATCTGCGACTGGTTGTTTCCTAATTAATGTTTTTCCTCTCATATACGGTATCAAAACACCAGGGACTGTAATACGACCATGTTTCGTTTGGTGTGTTTCAGAAAGTGCGATCACCATGCGAGGAATAGCGCATGCTGTTCCATTAAGAGTGTGAGCATGGAAAATTTCACCATTCTTTGTTCTATATTTTATGTTGAGCCGTCGGGATTGATAGTCTGTGCAATTACTGCAGCTAGATATTTCTCCATATAATTTTCTTCCAGGCATCCAAGCTTCCATATCAACTTTTCTAAATAAATACGCACATATATTTGATATACAAGTTTGCGAAATACGTAATACTAATTTACAAACCTATATGCTGGAGCCCCTAGATCATGAGGTGGCATATCAATTATTCGAAAATGTAAATTTAGGGAGGAAAATAAATTTTCTTGTATTTCTTGAATTTCTTGAAATTGTTGCGCAGACTGTTCATGCGCAGAACAGACAAACATTTCAACTTTTGTGAACTGATGAACCCTTAAAACACACAACTGAAGTTGGATATTTAAGATAGTATTAAGTACACACATTAGTACTCCAATAATATGTATATAAACTGGATGGTCCCCCTTCGTTTTTGTTAATATTAAAAAATGTTTCAGATAAAAGTTGAACAGTTTTAAGGTGTACATAATTGGCCATAGCTATCTTTTTAATAGGTGGAAGCAAAAAGAACACATGAAAGTCAAAATTTTTTTATCTAATGATGAATACAATGATCTGGTAAAGTTAGGTGGACCACCCTGTATTTTCAAAATGAATCTATATTTATGTAAATTGTGTTACCTAAATATACCTTTTTCTTCTTGAAGATTAGACGTTTCTGCTCTGAAACATCTGCTTACAGCAGCCATTTTAAATGGTAAATCCGTGGAATCAAACAAAGTATTCATTACTTTATATGCTAACGACATCTCCGCTGTTCCAGATAAACTGTACTCTTCGCCATAGCAAGGCTTTAAAGTATATACAAGAGTTCGTCCATTATCCGATATTAACCCGCACCTTTCTATAACTTCAGTAGGGATAATATCAGGTACAGAAACTAGTTTGAAACCATGCTTCATTAATTCTTTAACTGTGTAATGAATTAATGTCTCTTCTAATTCTGCTAAGTCTCCTAAAAATATATAACCCCGTTGACCTATTAAAGGCCTCAATAATTTACTTTTCAATAACTTTAACTTTGTAGCTATATCTGCAAATTGTTGTGGTTCAAAATCGAACTCAGGTCGGTGTCCACATTCCTTTAATATTTTTGGTTCATTATCGTAAGATAATACTATTGGATCTGTTTGGTTTGGTATTTTATTCAATTCGTGCAAAAAAGCCTCATTCTGCTCTGGATCTTTGGATAGCTCCAGAACTTTATCAATATTGCCAACACCTTTTCTTGCTATTATATTATTGAAAATAATATCTCGATTAGACGGATTACATATGAATTTTAAATCGAACGCAGGTTCTGGAACATGTTGTATTACATTCATGTCATATTGTGTAGATCTTTTCCTAAACTGCAAAGAATATGTATTATATACTTAATAGTTATACTATATAAAAATTTAAGTACATAAATAAAAATATATATATAAACATATGATTAATAACATACCAAGGTCTTCGTGGAACATTGGTGATATTTAATAAACTGATTAAGCTTTCTACTGTACCACATTTTAGGAGAATAAAATGATTGCCTACAAACATACATATGCACGAATCATGTGTTAAGGATTTCAAGCCAGTTAACCTACAACATACATTTCCCTTCATTCGGTATACGGAATGTTATTTACAAATCGTCTTTATAGTTATTATAAAAAGTGATGTCTTAGATAGGTTTCTCAGGATGAGTGCTATCGTTTATATCAGTTAAACTTGGTCTTAAAAGATTAATTTATTCTGCATACTTGCGTATAGAATTATTTTGATACAATGCGTTGCGCGATGCATTTGTAATTTTCCGAATTTGAAACATCAATTCTAAGAGTATTATTAAGGTTATTATACAAATAATTAATCACTGTCGCTACAAAATCTTTTATTTAAACATTTTTATTTCGGTTACAATATACTGTTAAATTATATTTGTTTATCAAGAAGCGAAAGGTATATATTTATTCACACTGATTGTTGTTTCACGTGAAATATAATTAACGGCAAATATTATTTATTTGTTGTATCGAAGAACCTTGCAATTTATTACAAAACAATCAATTTGTTTTCACAATTTATATGTATTTATGTTTCTAAATTAAAAGTAATGTCTAACCTCACCGGCCGTTAATGTGTGTTTTAGATAAGTAATATAGTAAGCTATATTAAGTATTAATTGCAGGCAAAAATGGTTGGTCGTATATTGTTAAAAAACTGGACATCTTTGCGCCACTTTGTCCATAGACATTACGTACTCCAAAACAAAGTTAAACACATTAGTTACATTGGTATCAGTATTTCCATGGGCGTTGTTCTTTATAGTACTTCAGGAATATCGGTATTAGCGGCTGAAAATGTAATAGATATCAAAAAATTTATGGCACATCCGATTACCAATCTTGAGGAACTAAGGAAGAGAGACGATATGAGAAAAAAAATGGAATTACTAGTAATGAAAATTCAAGCAGATTTTTGTAAAGCTTTAGAATCGTTAGAAAGTCCAGATCATCGTTTCGAAGTTGATAGGTGGATTAGAAAAGAAGGAGGCGGAGGAGTAACTTGTGTCTTACAAGATGGAGTTGTTTTTGAAAAAGCTGGGGTAAACGTGTCCATTGTGACCGGTACATTACCTCCTGGTGCAGTGCAACAAATGAGAGCACGCGGTAAAACAATGGAGGGCGGATCTTTACCATTCTTTGCGGCTGGTGTAAGTGCTGTCATTCATCCACGCAATCCGATGATTCCAACGATACATTTCAACTATCGCTACTTTGAAGTAGAAAACGAGGATGGTTCATTTCAATGGTGGTTTGGAGGTGGTACGGATCTTACACCTTATTATTTAAATGAGGACGATGTGAAACATTTCCATAGTACTTTAAAAACTGCATGCGACAAACACGACCCTACTTATTATTCGAAATACAAAAAATGGTGCGATGATTATTTTTTCATTACACACAGAGGAGAACGTAGGGGAGTAGGTGGTATATTTTTTGATGATATTGATACTCCCAGCCAAGGAGAAGCATTTCAATTTGTAAAGTCTTGTGCAGAAGCTGTCATTCCTTCTTATATTCCGTTAGTTGAAAAGCATAAAAACGATGGATATGGTTACGCTGAAAGACAGTGGCAATTATTACGTAGAGGGAGATACGTTGAGTTTAACTTAATATATGATCGTGGTACAAAATTCGGTTTGTACACACCTGGTGCACGGTATGAAAGTATATTAATGTCCTTGCCTTTGTCTGCAAAGTGGCAATACATGCATGAACCCCAACTTGGATCAAAAGAAGCAAAGCTACTTGCTGTATTAAAAAATCCAAAAGATTGGTTGAGTTAATATGGATAATGCCACTAGAACTATCACCTTTTAACTTTGGAATGGTATAATTTAACGTAATGATTTTGAATAGGTCAATTTTTTTTGTTAGTTACATGGAAACATATAAGACTATAAAATAAAGGCGTAGTTAGGAAGCATTTAAATGTATTTTTAAGTACATGATAGGTGTACACACATAAACTTTATATTCAATCAATTATATGTTGTATAAACAATAAATAATTTCTTGTATAAAAACTTCACCCGATATTGATGCATTTTATATAAAAGTTATATTCTTGTATATTACAACTGTATATAATGTAAAACTCTAAAATATTACTTTAAGCATAATGCAAATATGATATTACCAGTAATGACCTTAAACAATATTATCCAATAAACGAAAGTTATGTTAGGTACATCAGATGGACAATAATGGCATCATAAATTAGATATAATCTCATTTAATAAAACATTCAGTCTTAGAAAAACTCACATCGCAATTTTTTAAATAGAAATATATTCTACAAATTGCATATATTGTTGTTAAAAATATAATGAAGATTTACCACGCATCACTGGGACAAAATTAAACTAAACTAAATATACATGGTCATTTCAACATCTGTAACATATATGAAAACGTGTTACTTCTATAAATGTAATAATTAAAATTCGAAGTATGTTATTGTTGACCAATGCATCTTGCGCAATAAAATTTATAAAGTTATAGAACTACTTTGTATTAATTATATACACTTTTTCTTAATAAATATATTTTTGGCAAACAGTTTAACAAATGTTTCGCGTTTTTTCCTCTTTGTACACAAAAGTTCATTAAAAATGTTAATCCCTTAAATAGAGTAATTATGTTTGTAGAAAAACAAAATATTTTTGAAAAAAGGGGGCATCTGTTTCAGTTATAGGAACTACATGTTGTATAAATGTTAATCAAATAGAACACAATGTCTGGTTTGTCAAGTTGCATAGAAATTTAAATGATATGGGATATTAATTCTTCTGTTGTGTTTTATATGAAATCTCTACTTATATAAATATACAATGTCACTTGATACAAGTAAAAGTAAGTTAGACACTTGTTTCTCTTTTGACTGTCTGTCGAGAATCTATACTCTCAATCTCGCTACTCGAATCTAATCTTTTCACATTATTACAAGAACTTAACATATGCGATGTCACATCAGTCATGGAATTGACAAGTTTCTGTTTAGCACTGTACTCTTCGGAACATACACTAAAGGCATAGTCAGTATTTCTTGACGAATTAGCATTTGTCGTTTCCTGTACTGAATTATACAAATCGCCTTTAGCTATACTATTTAGTTTAGAATTTGAAAAATCTGATTTACTAAGTGATCGTCGAGATAATGAATTTTGATCGTATAAATCTGAGTTCGTAATACTGTGTAAATCTGCAAATGATCTTAAGTATTCACAATTTTTTGAATTGGTAAATGATGAGATATCATTCAACGAGTTACAATAATTATTTTTTTGTGGTTTTAAAGTATCTAGTGGAAGACAGTACATGCTATTAGAGTGTGTTAACCATTTTAATGTTGTATTAGGGTGTCTACTTTCTACCTCGTGAAATTTATTCATACTTTGGCAGTCATTTTTCAGAAACTTTGTATCTGTAATAGTTTCTACAACTTCACAAACATCTGGCAAATTATGATCACTTCTTTCGCTAGTCATCTGAGTAATAGATTCTATTTCGGAGCTATATTCTAAACTACATTGTTGCGAGACACTTTGCAGCTGCTTTTCTTCATCAGTCTTGATGTCTATATCTGAGTCATTTAAAGTTGTATTCAGTAGTTCTATTTTTTGAGCCGTAGTCCTTTGGGAGGTGGATATTGTATTCGAGGAGTCATGTAATCTGCAGTTGTTGTTAACTTTTCTGACATTTCGAAAAAGTCCTTCTTGACCAATAACTAATCGCATCGGTACACACCGTTCCTCCGATATACTCCCACCACTGTCTGACAGCATATTAACATTCTTAATATCATTTATTGGATTTAATTCCACATGAATATTCGTGTTATTCACTTTTGCGCTACTACTTAAGATATTGTGATCTATATTAGTATCTAATTTTGCACTAGATCGTGGTACGGAAATGCAACTGGTAGCATCACTCATAGCACTACCGTCGCCTTGCTTCCTGGGACCAAGATTATTATTTTTTGTGTGACGACGTTGCTTTTTAAAGAATTTTCTCGCTACTCCACTTTGATGGGGATTATAAAACATTTCAACGCAAGTTGGTTCGATATACGTCGTGACAGAATTATCAGATCTGTACTGTTGACGGTGTAGTACAACTAAATTCACATTCGTCATTTTTCTACCAACAGGCACGACTTCTCGATTAGTTATATCTGTAAATTTAAAAGCATCACACGTTTGCGATCTATTAGTATATCTGGATGACCCAATAGAATTTGAATCAGATGTAACTTGTGTGGCTTGAGAATTAGACATTGGAACTACCAAGTTTTGTACTAAAGATTGCGCCGGAATTACAGGGTTTGCATCGGAAATACTCCGCGTCCTGCAACATCGAGTCTTTCGTTTTTGAAACCAGCAGCGCATTTTTATCCATTGCGATCTAACATCGTTCCGCGCGATTCCATAGAAGAAGACAACATAAATACCAAGTGACGTTGAAAAAAATGCATACAAAACGGCAAACATTGTCTCATCGAATGAGATATATGCCCTTAATGGTCTTGCGGTAGTTGCTGCTGCAGCCATCCATGATATCATGTACAAAATGAACATAATAATTTGACCTTTCAGTTGCATCATTTGCGTATGCTCTAAATCCTCAATATCAGATGAGACAGTTTGTGTACTGTGTATACTATGTCTATCCGTAGATGGATTTGTATTTGGTTCCAATAATTCCAAATCCATATTCTCCGTAGCTTGCGTACCTTCGGACAACTGAGTATTCATATCAGCGTTTTGAATCGCACACTTAATAATTAAATTGGAAATAATTAAATATATAACTAAAATTCCGGCTGGAAGAAATAGTGCAGCCAGTGCAGGGCCAGATGTGAGGAAGCAATACGAGTATCCAGCATACTCTCGAAGATTTATCGCCCCCGATATACCACAAATGATCATAGCTATACCCCAGCCAACTAAATAAAGTCCCAACAATGGCTTTGGTACTGGTTGATCTAAAGGCTCATTATCTGGAATATCTTCCATAACTGACTTCGATAATTTTTTATACATATTGCTGCAAAGAAATGAATTCCTCAGTACCAATGCATTGTTTGCATCAATGTTGCGTACAGATGATAACAAAATGTTACCTTGCAAAGACAGCCATCCATAGTAAAGAACATAAAGACAAGTAATGAAGAGTGAGTCCGACACCTTGGCAAATGTGTATATTTTCCGTCTGATAAATGCCAATACTATAAAAGAATGCCAATAATGCCATAGCGAACCACGTGTTTATAACGCAATGTCGTGCCTTTTTGGGCATGGCAATCGATGCGTAACAAATAATGTACGTAGTAGACATAACAATTAAACATATTATTGTTGCAGTGCTCCCAATATATATTGCAGGATTTGAATATTTAAATTTTGCACCAATTATGCTAAAAAGAAGGACATCGTAAATAAAAAAGAGACCTGCGAAAATTCTTTAAATACGTACCCATTACTATCCAGATCAAGTGAAGAAGTATCCTGAAGGAGGCCATAATATCCCAGTCTGTTGCAATGAAATATTATTAAATTATTGAGTACATTTCTCAAATGGCAACCATCACTTGTCCATCCACCTGATTTATTTGAACTTGCATCCCAAACTACTGGTAGCAACTTCTTGTTACCATAATAGTATACAGGTGCTTTTAACATAATGTATACTGGCTCAGATAAATTTTGTAACGACATTCCAACTAGAATCAAAATTTTAAGTTATATATTGATCCCTTCCTTAAAAAGAAATATACATACATACATATATATATATATATATATATATATATATATACATTCCACAATTACGTACATAATTTGCTCCCAATAATAGAGGATGTAATGTCCATATTATCATTGTTAACTATTTTGGGAAACAATCTATTACTGCTATACGCAGAAATCATTAATTGATGAGCAGCAGCTTCTTGCGAATGTTCCAATAAAGAGGCAGGTATATGTACAGATGCCTCAATGACTTTATCTTTTATGTTAATAGGAGATGTTCTGTTATTTGTTGTACACTGCAGAAATCGTATTTTTGGATCATCGTTCGAATACCACGTACATATTAATCCCGTGAAACTATCACGTTTTACTCTGAACTCTTCTAACGCCATATTGTTTTTATAAAATTGTATAGATGGTGTAAATTCTATAATTTTTTCTATCGATTTTACTAATCGCGTACAAGACTTGAATGAAATTTCAGCCTTCCTAAAGATATATTTTGGTACGTCGATCAAATTGCTAATAACATCGATCAACATAGCACCAAGTTCTTTTTGTTCGCTTAAAAAGTTTAAGTAGTTTTCTATAGTTTGAGTTATGAAATTCACTTCAATAGGATCAGTTATGTTTATAGGATTTCCCGTATAATTCTTGAATTTCTTTGCAGTTTCTAGCAAACTAGTTTTCGTGAGAGAAAGATTAACTTTAGAGAATTGTTCTAAGCTTTTTGTTACATGTGATACGTAAGGACATAAATCTGTGTTCAAATCTTCCCAATAGCCGGTGAAATTACATTTATACGAAGCTTTCAATGGTATTTGCATTAAACTTGACAAATGATTCCCTTCGCAAGGTAATTCTGCCCTCCATCCCACTACAGTTTTTGGCCATGTATAAATACCTTTATTATTTTTCGTCACTGTAACAAAAATATTTTTATAATAAGACCATTGTACTATTAGATATAAATGTATCTCACCTGCTAAAGGACAATAACGTGTTTCATCAGAAATAACAATTACACTGATGGCTTTCGATCTATTGCCATTCACAGAAATTAATAAACAATTCCACTGTCCATTATGTTCTTCTTTAACTGGAATAATGCTGAGTGAGCTACAAAAATAATAATGTTAATTATAACATTATTAAAAAAATAATAAAATTCATTTGTGTATATCGTATTTTAAATTATTTGATATTATAGAATAAATACCTATCTACAATACCACTGTCTGCTAGATACCTATTATCAATATTAATATTGGATAAATTCTTCCGCGGATCTATAAATGTGCTTAAATCTATAGTTTCGGAAGTAGCGTTAGGATACCACAACCAACTCAATCTTGCATTCCTATCTTCTGTAATACTAGGTGCTCTGCATTTTAAAGTTATCGAATCTCCAGCAAAAACCACTTGATTATGAACCGGTCGAAGTTCAATTGTAGGAGGCAACCACTGACATTGAATATTTTCTGAATATTTTAGCTTTCTTACAAATTCACCTTTAATATACGTAGGCGTTGTACATTTCGGAGCAGGGCTGAAATATTTCAATGGATCTGTTATAAACTGTAAAGTAAAATATTGGATCTTTAATATTTGATTTATCCATTACTTCAATTTAATCGAACTGTTATGAATCCAATTGCTGAACCAATATAATTCGCAATCGCATCTCCATGGATTGTTGGATAAATCTCTGAAACAAAAATCAAGATTTGGGTAGTTTTGTTTCGAATAGATTGATATCATATTACATTGTTTACTTACAACAGTTTTAAAAATTTTAGGCCATTAAAGGTGCCCTCCTTTAGGCTTGTCAATTTGTTGTCATTTAATTTCCTATCAAATTGTTATATATTAATCTATTTGTAAGTACTCACAGAAAAACATTATGATTGTATGTATGAATGTACTTTAATATTAAGGTAAATACAATTAGCAAAATATATGCAGCAGTAGTAAAGTGCAGCAGTAAAAGTAAATTAAAATTCAAATTAGAAACTCACTTACAAGCGTTCTAAAGCCAGCAAATCATGAAATAATGATGATTGCACCACAGTTATGTTGTTGCTTGATAAATCGCTAATAATGAAATAAATAATATACATAAGATGATGAAAAACATAAGTGCACACACACACACGTATATATATATATCAATAGTTTGATATGGATTATACACTTACAGCCTTTTTAAATTCGACAAGGTCCTAAATGCATAACCATCTATAGTTGAAATTTGATTCTTACTTAAATCCCTAAATAACAATTAAGTATATGCTTAATATAAAGTATGTATTTGTAACTTCAGTAATAAATAATATAATAACCAATATTAATATTCTTACAATCTCTCTAAATTTCCAAGACCATTAAAACAACCTTCATCGATAAATGTTATATCGTTTTGTGACAAATTTAAACGTTTCAGATTTGTTAAATTCTTAAATATATTAGTATCAATAACATATATGTTATTTTTGCTCAAATCTCTGAAATTATTAATCACCAATGAAAGTATTACAATGTATATGTATGTATAATGTTTTATAATAAACGTATAGTATATGAGAATGCAATGATCTTACAATTGCACTAATTCCACACTGACACTATCGATATTAATATCCTTAATATTCTGTAGTTCATTACCGCATTTAACGCGTAACCATTCTGCTTGTGCACCATCCTTACATGTGCAATATTTTGGGCACGTTTGAGTTGTCTTTCCTTTTGCTTGAAGTAAAATTAAAAATAATAGTATAGCTCTCATTTTCAAAACAAGCAGATTCTTGCCTAAAAATATTAATTCTGATTAACGATACACCCATCATCAGTTTCATATTAATTACACAAATTAAACATAGAAATAAATATTGTATATATGGCTATAAGAAAAGGAAGCAATAATGCAATTATTACTCACTACTTTTGTGTACAAGAATCGAAAGTATATTTTTAATAATAGGTATCCAAGTATACTATGTTATTCGTAAGTTCAAATATACACTGTTATTCATAATCAGCAAGTTCTTGCATTAATAAAGGAAAGTATAGAAAAATGATTTTTATGAAAATATAAACAATAAATTCATATACAAGAAATGCAATACATACTTACAGCTATGAAAATAATTGTATTTATCATATTGTTTTTATTTTCAAATGTTAATATTATTTAACAATTATCTAAGCCAATTACAAATAAACACTCGATTGTTATAACAATACTGACAATACTTAAAAGAATATCTTCGAACTGTCATAAACTATTGACTATGTATTTGTATGTAAAAGTATAGGACTAAATATTGGCGGATTTTCATGTATAACGTACTAAAATATAACCCACTTTTTTTGCACACAAAATTCTTTCAAGTAATGACATTTTAGCTGCAATTATGAAAAAAATGGTATGCGCTATTTAAATCTCATATCGAGTATTATGTAAGTAGAAGTTGACAATTTTCATAGGGATTCATCATAAGTATCCAGCCTATTGTTGACAAACGGAGGTAGTACTGTCCGAGGATGGTTGTCAGTCGTTTATGATTTCCCCCATTTTTTATCACGTTGTCATGGAAACACGTAATGCTATTATGGCTAGGATCTCCGTGCAAGAATCATGCACACTACATATAAGAATGTATAGACATTGTACATATAAACACACACGCCCAAAGTCCAATTGGTAGGGGAAACAAGCGCATGAGGGGCCCCGCCGTTTGACAGCACCAAAGTAAAGGGATTTAACCGTGCTATCAAGCATATTCGTATACATGTTTTTTCACGCGGTCAGGTAAAAAAAAAAAGTGAAAATATATAATTGGATATATATACATATTTTCATAAACTATGTCTGCATTCTTTTTTTATACTTTGTTTTATATTTTAATCTCAGGATGTATTATATATCCGCCAACAGAATTCGTTTCTGCGGGCCTAACCACAAAAGACATATTTTCGAAATGGTTAGGTAGCGAAAATGAACTATTTGTGCAATATCATATAAGAAGAAGTGTGATTACGTTATTTGTGCATTCTATACTGCCGTTTGGTAAAGTGATTTATTTTTCTGTTATACGAAATGTTGTATCGATGTATTGAATTGTCTCTGCTTTAATTAGGTTATGTTGTTGGTTTAAGTCTGTTCGGGCATGTAAACGCCACAGACATATTCCTAAACCATGGCAATTTATCGTTGATATTTCTTACTTGTACTGTATTGATGCCTATATGCGTGTTATACAAGATTCTAACATGGTCGATAAACAATTGGAGTCAACATCCTATATCGCAGAATCTTGCAATTTATTGCAACAGTACCAACAATAATAACAATGTATCATGGACTACAGTAGCATCTGATATTAATGTAGAATATCGAAGGTTTCACTGAAATTTGGTTAACTTACTTTGTACATTGTAATTGTGGTTTTTAAGAAAATTAAATAATACAAGTTTTGTTTTAGGATTGATAAAATAAAAATTGCCACGAATAGTGTAACTTGCATAGTAGCAACGGACAATTGGATAATTAAAGTTTTACCTTATACAATAGCAGTTGCTCATCAGAGTGATACTGTATTAGTGGTTAACAAAAGTGATACTCATGAAATGTCACCTGTAACAAGGGGTGGAATTCAATTTATTAATATTAAGGTATACTTCATGTTAACTTAATTTCTAATTGTGAAGTTATGAGGTGATGTTCCTAGTGGATACAGAGACTCTGCCACCAAACAGGCCTCGATAATGCAGCATAGGTTTATGCGATCTGTCGACCCTAATTCACTAAGATAAAAGAAGCCAAAATCTTTTCTACGACGGATCGCACATCTGCCATGGCACAGGATAGTTTAACAGCACTTTATTGTGTCCACTAGCGAGCATATCACCCTGTAGTTCATTGATGATTCATTTTATTACTCATAATAATTTAACTGGAAAATATTATGTATGGAATTACAGTCATTGAAACATAAGAGATATTTTATTTTCCATATCATTTGTTTGGTTGCTTTTCAACATTATAGAAGTACTGAAGACAAATTGAATGATAATACATAATAATGTAACACATATTAACATTTTATTTGATCAAATGATGTTAATGCAACAATATTATAGTTTGAAGAGGTAATTTTTGCAAATAGATGCATGAAATAATTATTATTAATTATTAGCGAGTTGTTTGTATATACCCTCAAAGAATGACACACATTATGCAATAAGCTACTGACTGTGCAAGGTACATTGTAATTTGTTTGAAACCTCAAGTTCACTTGTCATTGTACAAAATTGATATGTACTTCACTATACATATATTATATGTATATTCACAAAATTTGTAATGAATTAGTTTTTCTAATAATAGTGAAATGTCTCCCAATTATGAATGGTTCTAATGTAGTAATAACTGAAATTCAATTAATTCTATATGTATCATTTTCCTGTTATATTAATCTGAACAAAAAAATGCCCCTAATTGTTACATTATGTGTTTAAGTATACGTAGTGTTTGAAAATGGTAGGAAATGAAATACTGAAATTACTGAGTCATAGTTTATATGCAGCTCTCGATTATAAGTTATTTAACTTGAAAGTTCTCTGGTAGAACATTATGTAAGTCTCGTATAATATAATAAATTTATGAGATTTAAATCGGAACTCAAAAAGTGCAGTAGTTCAGTAATTAAATAAACTATTAGCAATTTTCCAGCTGTAAGCATATTTCACTAATTTTAGTATTTCATTCTATATTATCTTGTAAAATTCTGTTCATAAAGGAGTGCAATCTTCACGAATTTATTTAGTATTTAGTGTTATCTTATATACAGTATCTAGTAATAGCTGTGCGGAATGTGCTAGAATGCCCGAATCTATAAAATCTCTTTTATTAGATATAAAAATTATGATTAACTTTTAATGAGAACATTTCTAAATAGCAATTTAGTTTCCAACTAGCAAGTTGAGTGTGAGGTTTTTAGAACTAAAGGAACAAAAAAATTATATGAATCTCTTTGAATCTAAGAAGAAAAATATTAAAAATGCACAAAAGCCAAAATAATTAATTAAAGAAAGTACACCTTTCCTGTTTTCAATATTATACAGATTGTAGTTAAAATGATCGTAAAAAAGGTACAATGAGATGGAAAATACAGAATAAGATTCTTTTAGTGAAGGCTTAGTTTTCAAGGAGATCAGTTTCAAAAATTTGTGGGATAGGTTCGTGATTATAGAGAATGCCAATAAGGCAATATTGTTACAATAATTTGACATACACATTTGTGTGTACTACTTTTCTTGTTTGCACAATCATTTTGATTATATACCCTATTTCTTCATTCTTGCATCAAGCCGGACCAAACTAGTTATATTTCTTTTTATACGTTCAGAGATGCCCCAAACACACAAATATTAAGTACAAAGAGTGCAATATACAGGGTGTTTCATAACTACACGGCGTCGGGAAATTGGAGGAGGAACTGCTGCGGTTATTCTGAACAACTTTTTCTTTTAACTCAAACACGAACCTACAAACATTTTTGCAAAGGAAAAAGTTGTTCCCTATCACCCCAGCAAATCTCCATTTCCCGATGTCCGCGTAGTTACGTGACACCCTGTAATTCCAAAAATAAAGTTTTGTGTCTTTATAAAAAGAATTTGTACACAGGTAATACCCACACGGACAGGATCGCAACCGTTTGAAATAAGACTAAGGGCATTAGATTTTAAAAATTTGCAAGATAAAGTATCACGCCCTATAACTATATTACAAAATATCAAGTTTCATAAAACATTGCTTGATGAATTTATCGATATTTTTAAGGAGCAAGTACAAAAAAATCCATATTACGAATACACTGAGGTATTTTGTTTACTTTTAATGTAAGATTATTTTGTGTACACACTAATGGTCATCCAAAAATATTTAAAGGAATTACACCAATGTATAGGATGTATGCAAGCTACATCGAATGTAAAACTACATAAACAATGTAATGTTGGTATAGGAAATGGAAATCAAGACTGTATGATATGTTATTGTCGACCAATGTGGTGCTTAGACTGTATGGCAAAATGGTATCCATTTTATGCATGTAAATGCATATAAACTTTGATATATCTCCCCAAATTCTTAACTGTCCTAACTTGATTTAAAAACAAAATATAATTCTTCGTCAAACTCCAAAACTATTATAATATTTAAACTTCATTTTCAAATGTATAAACTAGTGGAGGTAGAACAGTTAAGAATTGAAGAGATGAAGTATAACTCATTCTATCATCCTTTGGCTTGGCATATTTCTTAATTATAAATATTATATTCCAGGTTTGCATCCCGCCAAGATGAAAGCACACCCGAAACTTGGTTGTCTTCTAAATGTACTTGTCCAGTATGCAGAGCACGTTTTTGTGTTTTAGATGTATGTCTTATACAACATGTTTGAATATGAATGCTGATATTTTGGTATGTAATTTAATTAAAAATATTATCTTTGCTGTAAACTACATATTTTAAAGAATACTAATAGATAATGACAAAACAGAAGGTAGTTGTTTCTGTATATAATTTTGTGGCGGCGATAAGCTGGCACCACGTCTCTGCATTATATTTAGGTAAAAACTATACGAAGGAAGACTCTCAACTGGTGGACTTGGATTTTAATGTCCTTTTGCAGGTTGATAATACACAGGCTCCTGATGGTCTATGTAAATTATTAGGTGTAATTATTCAGAAACTTTAAAGATGTTAACAATTAAAGTTACATACCTTCTATGTGAGGTCATATCTTCAATAAATAGGGAAGAATCCTCAAGAAGATTGGTAGCCAAGTGATATGGTGTGGTTTCATTTTGGCGACACTGTGCACGTTTCTGGATGATAGTTGTCATACATGCAATTGAAACACAGGAAAGTGCGACACCACGCACACACAAACGTTTCGCTAGGCTTCAAAAACTACACTGATTCCTACAGGACTAGCTATGCATCTTGGACCGACTTCGAAAACTCTTGGCTTTCTATATATTAAGACAAAATAATAAAGATCGCAGTGTATGGGTAGGTGAGCCTATACGCGAAATTAGAAACGTACTCTAGTTTAACTCCAATATGATCATAAGCAGTGTAGACCGCATGCTCACTACAACGCATTGTAAAGAAATACTGTTTCAAAGTTATTAACATTTGAAAAGAACTAGTTATCATTCAGAAACGTGCACACTGTCGCTAAAATGAAACCACAAATAAAAAAGAATGTCAATTAACCGGGAATCGAACCCGGAAACCTCTACGACACAAGCCATACATCATCTCACTTGGCTACCAATCTTCTTGAGGATTCCTCTCTATTTATAGAAGATATGTCCTCATATAGAAGGTATGTAACTTTAATTGTTAATATCTTCAAAGTTTCTGAATAACTACACCTAATATTTTACGTAGACCATCAGGAGCCTGTGTATTATCAACCTGCAAAAGGACATTAAAATCCGAGTCGACCAGTTGAGTCTTACCTCGTCAGTGTAATAAAACTAAGTACGCGTATTGGAGGGGAAGTTATTCCATCTCCTTTCTCAAACCCTATCACCATATCCCACAATTAATTTTTTTATTCTCTTTATCTCTTTGGTGTCGATTGAATTATAGACAAGTTTTTGTAAACTTAGTAAACTTAACAAAACTAAGTTTACTCAATATGCAAATAAACAATATTTTCTAATATTTATAGCTGATACAAAGCTGAGTGTGTAAGCCACATGATGGCTCAAAGCAGGAAAAACGAAATTCTTAAATAGGTGTTGAATTTACTACAAGTTCTTGATTCTTTTTACTTTGCTCCATTCTTTACTCCTGTTCTTCTTTCGAATCTGACGTTCAAGTGTCGTGGTCGTCATGAAATCGTAGTTGTCGATTGTCATCTTGATTTCGGTCCATTTGTTACCCAGGCTTCTTGCATTCTAGATTTCTCTCTTTATTTATTGCATTCTGAAGTCTAAGTTAGATCTGTATGGTTGTTTTGTATGTACGCAGAACGATGTATTATTTTTCTTACTCTCCTTTTCCCGCTATCTTTTGTTTCGCGGTGTTCTCGCGATCATTTCTTCTTGAGTACTCTGTAGAAACGTTAGTAGAGATGTCTATTTCTACATTAGATGTTCCCTCTTTTCTCCAATTATATTCTCTGGATAGGCTTAACATTTGTTTCCCTGGTGTATTCCTGTTTACCTCGTTCTTTGGCTCGTTTGTTCGATCATTGTTTTTGTGGTATTTTTGGGCAGCCTCCATTCCCTTCTTCCTGCTTTCGAGTATGTTGGTCTTGGGCTCTATCTTGCCTGTGGGATTTGGTTTTTTCTTGTTTTCTTCTATGTTCAGGATGTTTAAGATCTTAGATACTGTTGAACTGGTATTCCACGCTATGGCGGTAATGTTATAATTTTGGGTCGTAACTTTCAAGTCGCCAAAAATATTTCCCGCAAATATTTTTATGTAAAATGAAGCTATGGGCAGAATTTTAGCCAGCTCGGGCTTGGCCGGTGTTTGGAGAAATAGCCCCTTCTTACAATTAATAAATAAATTTAATTAAAGAATAAAATTGGTGCAGTAATGTCTCGATTAGTGTACCTCGCTCGGGACCGAATGTGAACACTAATCGTGTGCCTTTGATATTGTGGCAGCCGAGATACGGGGCAGCGTTCCAGGAAAAAAGCAAGTTTAAATACCCGTACGTGAGGCAATACTAACACGATCAAAATTTAAGATTAAAACTTGTTCAATTTTGGTCCGTTCTAAATGAAATTTTACCAAAGTGTTTGTTACAATCTCCTAATTAAAAAGACACCAAACACGATATCGTTTGTATAATTTTTACTCATCGTGAGATTAATAATATTATCCCCCTTTATTATTGTTTCCAATGACAACTAGAATATGTGTATATTAGTTGTTAGCAATAAGGTAATTAGTAGCGAATAAAATTTCGTAAAATCTCGATTAGTGCACTTCGCTCGGGACCGAATGCGAACACTAATAATCGTTTGCAAACACGTTTACCGCAGGAATTGTCTTATATTAGTAAATGAGTTACTTCGTAATTGTTATTAGTAACAATAAAAAAAGTACGCCGTTGCATTAGTGTTGCCTCACCGATACGAAGCATTTAATTTTTAATGACGCACGACTTCTCATTCCTCTCTTTCTTTCGTATCCCTGTCCCTTTCTGTGCCCGCCGATATCGGTGTCTCCACAGTAGCCGGGCTCTGACGATACCGCCAAAATTTCTACGAACCCAAAGTTCGACAAAATTCTCTTGGCGCTTACGGCCGGTCCCGAATAATAAGCGCCAAGCGAAGAATTACTGTACTCCGTCGACTCGGAACTAGTGGGGCCCCTCCAGCGGTGGGGATAACTCGCAAGCATGCTCGGTGGAGATCGTGGTGAGCGCCAAGAGAAGAATTACTGTATATACTATCTTTCGTCACTATCTTTCTGATTGTGGCAATTTTATTGTTTTTGGGTTAAAATGTATACATCTCATACTACTGTACGCTCAAGTTCGTAAATAGTTCTACATCGTTCATTGTCATGTACCAGATTATAATGTAAAGTGTAACTTTCAACATTATTTCGTTTATTGATATTACAATTCAAATAAGAAAACTTGTATAATATATTTTTTAAATATTTTTAATTGACATTAATTGTTTGATATCCTTTGTCATCTTTCATTGCGTGAAAGAACAAAAGATTTCTTTAAAATTCTTTATTTTTGCATCGTTTTCTATAATCTGTTGGTAGCGTTGCGAGTCGCACGGAAATGGTAATGGGACCCAGGGCCCCAGATATTCTGGCCAAAAAAATTCATTGGATGTCTTATCTATTCCTATATCTCGCCGGTGGTGGGGCTTTCAAGCCCCCGTACAATTCCCGTGTCATTGACAACATTACCGACAGTTTATAAAAAGTGATGTTAATTATAAATGTTACATCTCGGCTCCTGGTGGTTATTTTTTAATCTATGGGATGCCAAGTGAAAGGGAAAGAAATAAGAAATGAAAGCATTCAAATAATAATTACAGGCAACTGGATAATCGCGTACAAAAGGGGGTGCAGTGGAGTAAAAAGGGATGCAAGGGAGAGCTTTCAAAGCTGCAGTCTTAGATAACTTATTACATTAAGAAGAATAAAAAAAATGTAGCTGTATGATTTTCAAGCTGTATTAACTAGATTTTATAAATAAAAATGCAAATAAACCAATTTTTTAAGCTTGACGAAAGAGTAGTGCTTCATAATCAAAATAAGTATAAAGGCTATGAAAGCTATATGTACTACAGACGGGATATGATATATGACATGATATATTTTTATATCTCGTCTGTGGTGGCACATAGTGACTGCCATACCGAGTTAGAAATTGGACGCTGATTTTAACGTCCTGTACTCATAAACGACGGGGACTCGATAAAGTATTTATTAAAGAAGTGTTTGTAAGAGCCAACAGCAGTCATGTTTAAAAATGCGTGTGTGGTGCAGAGAGAGTTGGGACGTTTGAAAGGCAATTGCAAGCTTGACTAAGCGACGCACTGTGGGGCCATTTCTCGAAAAGCTGGCCAAAATTCAATTTTTGAAGTACTCGGAAGCTTGTTTTCAGTATGGCAGATTTGTTGTATACATATCAATGCATCTAATGCCGCTTGAATTTTTTAAATATATTGATTATATTTTATATCTTGATATCTTGAAAATTGGAGCTTGTTAATTGTGTCAGGGAAAGTTTATCTTGAGAAAATTGATATGTGAAACATTTTACCATTAAAGTAGGTGTTATAAACATACATTTTCCACAGAAGTAAAGTAACATATCTTTTAATTTATTATTGTAATTCCGTTTTCAATATATCATAAATCTTAGCCATATCTTAATGAACAAGAAGGAAAACAAAGATGTTATTCACGATGCTTCACGTTGGGACAAGTCTCTTGATATAAAGTTGCATGTCAGCTATGATATCTAGTTGAGAAAGTTTGCCCCTTTTTAAGATATTTAAATTTAAAGTATCAGGTAGGGGTATTTTCGGTCTGTGCCACTAGAGTGTAGTGGTGATATCTCGGGCAAAGGTTAATATATTTGTGAAAAATTTAATATGGTATAAAGAAATCTATCGAAGACACTAATATAATAATAATAAATAATAATTAATAATAATTGTCGCGTCGCAATAATGCACCCCGCAGAGGAGGCTCGAACCCATGAGCAAAGGTTTATGGCACGACCGCAAATTAAAGCTATTTTTGAGAATAAGGAATTTTTATATATTTTACATTTACAATTTTTGAGTAGGTCCTGCCTCAATAGCTTAAAGACATGCCATAAACCGAAAAGTTTCCGAAGGTACATCTGGATGTAACGGTTCGACAGCTGAAACATCAGCCGACGGAAATACCCGTGACGGTCAAATCTAATCGTCAAGGCAAGCAGGTAACCTCCCTCCCTTCCAAAAGACAGCACGCTAAGGGCGTATTTGGAAGGGCGGTGATTATTCGTACCAACCACGCTGATTGGCATTTGCAATAATCGAATGTCAACCAATCAGAGTGATAATTGCCAAAACCGAGGTTTCCTGGAAGCTACACCGTCGAGCAAAAGTAGAAGTCAAAAAATATCGAACCAAGAACTACCAAGCATCTAACCAGTACTTCAACTGTCGTGTCGAACGGAACTTATCCGAACAACATACATCACACATTCTTTCACTCTACGAACCGTTTAAACCTTTTTGTACAGTTTGTTAAGTTTACAAATACATACATTTATTTGCATCTACGAACTGTACTTGTCGTTGGGTTTTTATTCGGGAATCAGTGCAACCATTGACCTCCCAACTCGCGTTAAACTAAACGTGAGGAAAATACAATAATAATGATGGGTCCAAGATTACAGCTTGATTCCTTGACATAAGTCAATTGGATAACATCCCGAAGTTTTGAGTTCAGGCTTGGAAAGTATACAATGTTTAATCGACAGAGGAGCTAGGACTTCCGGGTATTTGTTGCCGGAACTATTGTCTTCTACTTTCTGTTCGATACCTTTGACTTTCTATTGTCACACATCTGGAACCTATAACCCTGTTAGTTACCTCTGAAAAATGGACTGAACAAACTCAACATCCGGACCATAAATATCTTCCTTCCCAAAACACAAATTTTCTTTTCTGTCCCCTTTTTGAGAACCAATGCCAAATCTTCTTTCCACTCCTTCACAATAGTAGCGACCAATAATTGAAAGATTTCATAATATCTTAATTATTATTTCTTGTGGCAGAATTATTTATTATACAAAATTTGGAAATTATGGTATTGATACTGCGAAGTTGGTATTACATGCCACCCACGGTACATAAAGCTTTAATCCATGGGCCACCCGTAACGAAAAATTGCGTTCTACCAATTGGATGTTTTACGGAAGAAGTCTTGTCTTGTCATAAGCTGTGTCAATTGTATAGAAGAGCTTATAGTCAAAAAATATCTAGGCAGA
This sequence comes from Nomada fucata, assembly GCA_948146005.1. Lineage (NCBI taxonomy): Eukaryota > Metazoa > Arthropoda > Insecta > Hymenoptera > Apidae > Nomada > Nomada fucata. The sequence goes on from OX411281.1 coordinate 9,135,898, forward strand.
AAACGAATCGGGACATATTCCAAAGATACTCCTATAGCTCCCTTCTTTATTCTCGACAATACATTTGAACTACGTGACCTACTAAACACAAATGTTGCCAAAGTAAAATTTTCAAAATAATTTATTTCAACAAAGTTTTGAAGTTAGCGTCATTATATTAAACTAGACATTCTAATTACATAGTTTTAGTAAAAAATCGGAAATAGTCAATTTTGACAAAAGCTAACTTAAAAGCAATGTTTATACCACTGATATTAGATCGTCCGTTATGAATGTTGCATTTTCTATAAAATATTTGAATTTAGCAACCCCAAGAACATAAGAATACCAATTTTTGTGAAAATCATATTAAATTTTGAATTATGGCCAGCTTTTCGAGAAATGGCCCCACTGTGTGACCCGTCTTATATTTTTTATTATTTTTAGGTATAGTCCTTGATTTTTTAAAGTTCTACCGTATAGATATTATTCAACACGATAAGTATTTTACTTTAAAATAAAAAAATTAATTAATTTCTTTCTTCATAATTAAGGTCCTTCGAGTCTCATCAATTTTGTTTAGTTTTGTTAAAATCAGACGAAAACCCGAACATTATAATCCAAAAAAAGTATGAGACTTTTGGAGACCTTCATCGCAATGTATATGTATATACACTTTATTTTATGTAGCAAATCACAGTATTACAATGTCTAGTGTAGAATCATTTTTTGAATTTTTTCCACGTTTTGGGCATTTTGCACAATTGTGTGACGGTACGTACGTGTCTTGCGCCACTTCTCGGCTGCTTAAGAGTATACATATATGTATGTATATTAAATTACAGACCCCGGTACATAAAAAAATATAGACGAACGAAGACATTACTGAAGAGCTGATCATTTAAAAGCAAACAAAAAACTTTAATTGTTACATAATACGTATTTAAATAGATACAAATAATAAATATGTTATCGCAATTCATTTTTTATGATTTCAAATATTTTCATCGACAATAAAAAAAAGGTTGTGGTGTTTGAAGATTTAAACAAATTTTTTACATATAGTATGTGTGCAGTATTGCATTATCTACGTGAGTTTCCACTTTATAAGAATACACTACAGCTAATGCGCGTGATGTAAATGCAGTAAAAAGATAAAATTATGGGGCTAGACACGGTTAATGCAGCGAACTGTGTACCGACCCAATATGGCCTCGAAACCACTGACGAGATATAGGAATAGACAAATCACCTTATGGTGTTTCGTGGTCCAATATGACTGCCATACCGGCTCAGAAATCCAACACTGATATCAGCGTCCTCTGCTCATAAACAGTGTTCAATTGTAGGACTATTATTTACTGAAGTAGTTGCGGACAGGACTCATGCGACTGTGTGAATATATGTGAAATGTTTAGGGGGAATCAGGAAAGCTATTTCTCGGTCAACGTTTCGGTAGAAAAATTGAGCTACGGTGCCTGGTCGCGAGATGCACTTCTGTTTGGCTCGAGTTGAGTCGAAATCACATCGGGGCGATGAATTCCGTGTGTCGCGTATAGCGCACTTTCTTAAAATACAGTAATTCTTCCTTTGGCGCTCCCCACGATCTGTACCGACCATGCTTACGAGTTATCCCCACCACTGGAGGGGCCTCTCTAGTTCTGAGTCGACGGAGTAATTCGTCACCTTTTGATTAGTTTTTCTAGAGGCTCATGCAAGCACATAATAATGAAATGCCACATGCAAAACTGAAATCATCAGCCGCAAATGAATACAATAACCATTTCTTAGAGAAATACTCCTCTACGATAAAAACTCGTTCCTCGATAGTGTTGCGTATATATTGGTGTGTTACGCTATCGCGTTAGTCAGGCTTAATGTCTAGTGACATCGAACCCTGAATCGACAGTAAAATCGCACTTATCGATAGCGACAGGAATTCGGGAGCTAAATTCAAAATCAGATGAACCCAATCTATACATCTGTTAATTAATGTACGCATATCTTTAGAAAACGCTGTAAGACTCTTCGACCTTTTCGCGTATTTTACTAGGTTTTTTTTCCATAACTCCTCGTTTACCGTTACCATGCGACTTTCACGCGTTCGCCGGGTTTTCCCAATTCTCCCCTTTGCGCGCACACCCCTACGTCCGTACCGGAAAGCGAAATCGTTGCCACCTCCACACGCCCAAGGACGAACCAAAGCCCACCAAAACTCAACCCCATTGGCCGCTACCAAAAGGAGAGGGGGAAAATAGGAACTCAAGAAGAAGAACCAGAGCTGTAATGGAAAGAAGAAGAAGCCACATTCGAGGAACTTCGTTATTTCTTGAACCTTCGGTATCTCTTACGCTGAAAAACAGAATAAGTAGTCGTTCTTTCTAAACTCGATAAATTGGGTTTGATTTTTCCGCGCTTCTCCACGAGCAGAGCGGTTCAGCGCTCCACGAGCAACCGAACCTACCTAAATTCTCCACATCCCACCAATAGATACGCAACAGGTGGGATATGGAGAGTTTAGGTAGGTTCGGTTGCCCGTGGAGCGCTGAACCGCCCTGCTTGTGCAGAAACGCGGAAGAATCAAACATAATTTATAAAGTTTAGAAAGAACGACTATTTATTCTATTATTCAGCGTAAGAGATACTGATGATTCAAGAATTAACGAAGTTCTTCAAAGGTGTCTTCTTCTTTCCATTACGGCTCTGGTTCTTCTTTTTGAGTTTCTGTTTTCCCCCTCTCCTTTGGTTGCGGCCAATGAGGTTGAGTTTTGGTGGGCCTTGGTTCGTCCTTGGGTGCGTGGAGGTGGTAACGTTTTCGCTTTCCGGTACGGACGTAGGGGTGTGCCCGCAAAGGGGGGAATTGGGAAAACCCGGCGAACACGTGAAAGTGGCATGGTAACGGTAAATGAGGAGTCATGGGAAAAAAACTAGTAAAATACGCGAAAAGGTCGAAGAGTCTTATAGCGTTTTCTAAGGATATGCGTACATTAATTAACAGATGTATAGATCGGGTTAGCGCATATGTTCATCTGATTTTGAATTTAGCTCCCGAATTGCTGTCGCTATCGATAAGTGCGATTTTACTGTTGATGCAGAGTTCGATGTTAGTAGACATTAAGCCTGACTAATGCGATAGCGTAACAATAGTAAGCATGCTCAAGCAGTATATTCTTCGTTTGTTCAGTGACTTCTGAGTTCCAGCAGAATCCTTCCTTTCTATATAGCAAAGGAAGGGCTACAAAAAAGCTGCGCATGCGTTCTTATCGCTGCCAAATTGTGCAGCAACTTAAGGAGCCCGTTTATGTCGCAAGGATTATGTATTCCAAATGGTTCTTATAATTCCTGGAGCAAAATGGTCCCGAAGTAATGGATAATTTATTTTTAAGGGACGAGGCGTGGTTTCATTTAAATGCGACGTTAATCGTAAACACGCAGAACTTCAGAACCTGGTCCACGACGAATCCGCACAATATTTATGAGAAGTCACTGCATTCGACCAAGGTAGGCGTATGGTGCACCATATCTCGAACACGCATCGTGGGATCGTGTCGATGAAACAGCAATTTTATGCTGTTGCGTTGATAACGCTTCCTCCAGATTATCTTTGTCAGTTGAATTTTCCAAGTCGGAGGCGATGAAGGGATTAGGGTCGAGCGTGTGATCAAAGAAATCACGTTCGGTTACTCCGTTATCCGGTGACCGTATAAAACTTGCTTCGGTTAGCGCCCCCGCAGGTAGCTGATTTGGTGGGGCTTGTAAACCTACACCCGATATTTGCGATGACACTTGCGGTGTACTAATTGTAAGTGAATCCTGTCGAATCGAGGCCCAACAGTTCACCAGTATCTATCGTTCGTTAACAGTTCTTAGCACCTCCCAGCATATTTTTTGTCACATTTTTCGGGCTTTATATTGAATTTGTGATGGATTCAAGCATGAATCGTCATTAGACAATATATTTTGTCCAGTTGAAAGGCCCGTTTGGACCACTGTACGACGAATATAATGGCGAATGGCGATCGCCGTAAAAATTCCTCTATCATCGCTACCAATTTTTCGTAACATTTGCCGTACGCTTTACTCGGATAAACTCGATGCTCCCGTACACAACCGAGCACAGTACAGAAGTATGCGCCAGAGCGCGCTGTACATAAAGGCGCTCAAAATAAATATTAATTCGGGAGAAAACAATAGTAGTGACAGTGATATCATCCTACCAAGAAGACGGCAAAGAAATTGCATAGATACTGATAGGGATGACAATGGTGTAGAAGACGTTACTGAGTCAAACTTTGCCCAAAATACAGTAGCGGACAAAAAAGTTACCACTTCATAGAAAGCGGATAAAAAAATGATCACTAATATCAACTTAAAAGTTTAATATCTATTGATTATATTATTTGATAGAGGTTTTAATGCTCTATATTCTATACAACCTAGATAAGAGTGGATTTATTTTATTAACAAACCATTTGGATTGGAACTCTCAAGCATGGATGAGGGTGTATAATGGTGTGGGAAGCATTTAGTCTTTCGGGATTAGGACCTATCCACAGAATAAATCCTATAATGGACCTTGGTATTGGTTGGTCGTGATATTTTGAAAACAGTAATGAAACCGTATGTTAACCGGGTCATGCCTGGTTGATGGATATTCCAGCAGGATAATGACCCCAAGCATACAGCAAAGTGTGTACAAAAATGGTTTTCGGACAATAATTTGCGGGTAATTAACTGGCCACCAGAATCGCCAGACTTAAACGCCCTTGAAAATTTATGGGGCACGGTTAAGCGTGTTCTAAATGGGCAGAAATTCAAAAGACAAAACGATCTATTTGCGGCTGTGGAGGAAGCTTGGAATGATCTTTCCTGCAAGCCTGATTGAAAAATTAATTAATACAATGCCTTACAGATGTAAGGCCGTCCTAAATACTAAAGGTGCATGCACCAAATATTATGGGTTGTTCGGAAAGTAACCTCGTTTTTTCCCAAGAGAGGATTCAATTGTATTTTTTTGCACCCAACTTCACACTTAAGCCGCATAATCATTATATGTTTTGAGAGCTGTTATAGCAAGGCTTTTGTGTGAAAAAGTCCAATTGATTCTACGCAGTAGTTTTTGGTTGGTGCCCTTCTAAATATGGACACCAATAAGCAGCATTTTCTTCATAGCTTACTTTTTTACTATAGAAAAGGTAAAAATGTTGTTCAAGCCAGAAAGAAATTAACCAATGTGTATGGAGAAGATGTGTTGACAGTACGCCAGTGTCAGAACTGGTTTGCAAAATTTCGATCCGAGAATTTTGGTGTAGAAGATGCACCACGTTCTGGAAGGCCGGTTGAAGCTGATAAAGGCATTTTATGCGCGTGGAATCATGCTACTAGCAGAAAGATGGCAAAAGGTATTGGACTAGAATGGCCAATATATAAAATTAATAAAATATTTGTTCATTATACGAAAATTGTCTTTCATTTTCACAAAAAAAAAAAACGAAATTACTTTCCGAACAGCCAATAGATTTCTTGATACTTTTCAAAAGTGGTAACTATTTTGTCGCTTTTAAAAATGTACTATTTTTGTTCAGTTTTAAACAAAATTTTTGCTGTTTACTTAAATATATACAATTTTATTTTGGTTTATATAATCCTTTATCCTCTATCAAAATATATATTCAGTATACATAGAAGATTAAATTTGAAGTTGAAAAATAAGAGAAATACAAAAAAATCGGAAAAGTGGTAACATTTTGTCCGCTACTGTATGTTCCTCAATGTCTACTACATATTCATATAAATGAAAAATCATTACAATATATTACCTTGGTTCCAAAGCTATACTAAATAATATGACGCGAGTCCCAGATTCTAGTCCTAGATCCCTGGCTTCAAGTGCAAAAGGTTAATTAAAACTGATTTGAAAATTTGATTAAAAGGCACGAAAAAGAAAATTTTCCAACTAATTGAGCAGTAATTGATTACTAAAAGACTTATGACTGCGCTCGAAAATGATGACCTCATCTTGTATTTTATCATTTGCAATAAATGAATACCATTTACATAATAATTGTACAGTACATTGAATAGTAGAATCGTGCAAACTAAACGTGGGCTATTGTGAATACCATTTCACTTTTCATTACTCATTTGTATTATACTGGGTCGCCCGTAAGTCTTGCCGTATTCCGAAATGTGGGGTAGCCGAGGTGATTTTGAACGCACTACAATCACGCCTACGTCCGTTAATGTGCGTGTCGCGTACGTGTGGAAACAAGTGCGAATCAGATGGGTATTGATAGCGGAGATGTGCGTTTCGTGGCATAATAATAGTTAAGATAGGTCAGGATCGGTGCAGTGACCAACTGCCAAGGACCCACTTCCTTCGAAGCAGATTACTTCGCGAACGAAAGGTTAAGTTTATTTAACTATATTTTTCTAACATTAATTATCCAAACACTTTTTTCGTAAGTAATAAAACACTTTATACGTTCCGGATAACGAATAAAAGTATGGAACAGTTATTAAACGACTTGATAATTTAATTGTTATTCACGAATAACGTAAAATTAAACATTATTCTTAATTTAAGACAATGTAATATTTGCCGTACGTTGCTCCTCGATGCACCCGATCATGACCGCGCGCAGTTGTACCTGAGCGCGCGAAATACGTGTGCCCTCATTGGCCAGTGTTTTTCGTTAATAACTCAAAACCAAAGCTTCATAAAATATTTTGAGCAAGGAAAAAGTTGTTCAGAATTACCTCAGGTACTCCAAATTTCCGAATACGGCCAGACTTACGGGCCACCTAGTATGATAAAAACAAAATAAAATATTACGATAATCGGAATGCAAAACAGTGAATATATGGTGTGGAGCTTAAGTTAAAGGCAAATATTCTCTGCCAACGGGATATACGTGTCTGTGCATACATAAAGTGTTGCAATTAACATACTATATGATAAACATATTCTTTTGAATTCAATAAAGACACCTATTGTGCTTTAATTAAGTTAGTCGAATTTTGTTGCAATGTTATGCATATGCGACTCATCCTCAGTTGGCACTATATCAAAGTGGGTGAACTACGGTAGTCCATGCTGAACCTTCTTAAAAGTAACTTCGCATTGATAATATTAACTATCCTTTATATATACGAGGTTCATCAAATTCGTTTAGTATTAACTTGTATAGGTGTACAGGCCTAAAAGTGAAGCGAATATGAAGAATATAATTGCAGATTTACCAAAGGGACCTTTGGACCCTTATAGAAAAAGTGCCAGATTTGATTGGAAATTACTAAAATTACATTTAGGAGAAGATAATTATATCAATGTTCAGGTATTTTTCAAGAAATATTTACGGTAAAACTACGGAAGTGCTCCGACCTCTCCGATTTCGATGATTTTTAAATATGTTGTAGAACTGAGTATCCGGAACAACTTCTTCCTATGCATATAACCGCCGCTCGGCCTTAGTTTTCGAGATATGTGCCAACAAATATAGCTACTACTACATTGAATTTTGTATATACGTGCACGCTCGTGGCAACGTGTTAGGCTGCATCTTTTCCGGCGGCCGGCAAAGAATCTGTATACCGGGTGATCTAATAAAAATTGTACCTCTAGCCCTTTCGCTACGGCAGTGTGCTCCGCCGGAGTGACACCGCTGTACGGGCCACCGCGGTGCACGGTGCACCGTGCCGCCGAAGTAGCGGCACTGAACGGAGCACTGCACCGAAAAGTGTGCATGTTTTGCTTAGGTAAACTATTGTACAGGTAGGACACGCGAAGCAATTGTTGCTCGTTTATTTCGCGACGCAACACAATGTATGTTTATATTTCACTTGTTTAAAACAAATGCGAACAAACCAGAGAATGAGAAAAGTGTCGTCGCGCGTATGTCGTCTATAGGCGACGCTCGTAGCGAAAGGGCTAGAACTAGATATATCATATCAGATTTGGTATTGGCGGGGGAGGGCCTTGCCCCTCCCCCTGCACCCCCTCCCCACCAAATCAAACCCAAACCTAACCCGAATCTAATTTTTATTTAATCAAATATGAATTTGTCACGAGCGTGCACGTATGTACAAAATTCAATGTAGTAGTAGCTATAATTGTTGGCAAATATCTCGAAAACTTAGGCCCAGCGGCGGTTATATGCATAGGAAAAAGTTGTTCCGGTTACTCAGTTCTACAACATATTCAAAAATCATCAAAATCGAAGAGGTCGGAGCACTTCCGTAGATTTACCATATTTATATTTACATGTGTCAAATAATCGATAATAATTGGCTCCTTTGTGGTGCTTTAGAAAAATGTGTGGGACTTTATAGAGAGAACACCAGTTTTTCAAAGATCTGTTTGTTCTACATTAGACGAACAGCGAAAACTTTGTAATAGACGTACTCGCGCACTCAAGGTAAGGGTTCATTTGAGAGTAACTCTATCGCGAGTTGCCCCCGACAGTATTTCTCGCATTATGGACACTGCATCTGACAATGAGATTAACTGTCTGATAGTAAGATCTCGCATAGTTTCCTAGCGTCTAGCAAACAGTACAAATTCTCTAAGCTGCTTTCAAATATATACATACTCGAGACTCGCGTGTAACTATCGAAAGTAACGTGTGCGAGAGATTAAATTGTCCTTAAGGGATAGCAGTATAATTGAGAAAATTATATACACAAAGAAATAATTAATTATACGAATTGCTTGTGTTTTTCTGCAGAATCTATCAGTTGAAGAACATTGGCTTTATGTTCTTGTACAGTATGATAGCTCACTAGTAATAAAGAGAGCTGCCACAAATATTTTGGTGGTAACTACAATTTTTGCCTTGGGCACAGATATTCACTATGATACAGCTGAAAAATTTAAAGAGGAAGAAGTAAGTACTTGCTGAAACATTTTTTCAACATACATAAATGATTCTTTTAAAGCAAGGATAATAAAATTTAGTGAATACCTCAAGTAGTTTTGTTTTAAATATTATGCCAATTTCAATAATAATTTTAAAATACAAAGTGCCATTTCATCCTGTAATTAGCTGTCGTGTTGTTTTGCCCTGACGGAAATGTCTCATGGGACAAATGTGAAAGGCATGAGAACCATAGCAACATATGATCTTACATCACGAAGTTTTATCTTACATACACCAGATTTTGGTGCTGCAAAATGTTGGGCCAGTGGTTTAGGTAAGTAATATTGTGGAAACATGTATCGCGTGGTACATAATATCAAATTGTTTCATGAATCACCAAATAATGACACTTTTAGGAAAGACTGCAACACATGCCATTGTTTTTGCACAATTAATTACACCAGATGAAGAACGTCATGGTTTACATGTTTTCCTAGTACCCATTCGAGATCCACAAACCCATATACCTTATCCTGGTGTTACCATTTGTGACATGGGTGAAAAAATTGGATTAAATGGATTGGACAATGGTCTCATGCTATTCAATAATTATTTCATTTCTCGAACATGCTTGTTAAACAGGACTGCCGATGTCGCAGAGAATGGGAAGTATATTACAGTCGCCAAAAATGAAATCAAAAGATTTGGTGAGTACCTGAAATGATAGTGTAGCTAATCCAATTTTTTACGGCGGTTTCATGCAAGTGTGATATTTATGTAACAATAGGTGCATCGCTGGGTGCGTTATCTATAGGACGTGTTGGAGCTCTAGCGACAAGTGCAAACCTTGCGTGCGTTGCAATCGTTATTGCTGTACGATATTGTGCCGTAAGGAAACAATTTGGACCATCCGAATCTGAGGAGTGGCCAGTGATAGAATATCAGGCACAGGTACGAATCAAATTACAATCTGTAAACTGATCTTGCTATACGATTACAATTGACCATAATGTTATACAGCAATGGCGATTGTTTCCTCACTTGGCAGCTACGTATGCCATACAAATATTTTCTACAGCATTTGTAGGTACAATGCATGAATATCAATATAAACTTCTGAGTTCAACAAATGAAGGGATTGTCGGCAGTGAAGGTATGGAAATACATGCATTATCTTCTGCAACGAAGCCAGTATGTTCGTGGACTAGTCGTGATATTATACAGGATTGTAGAGAATCTTGTGGAGGACATGGTTACCTCAAAGGTATACTGATTATTGTCACATGCATTGTAGCGTATTTCCTATATTGCATTTAGCTAGTTTCTTTTTTAGCCTCGCGTTTAGGAGATCTGAGAGATCAAAACGATGCAACATGTACATTCGAGGGTGAAAACAATGTGCTAACACAGCAAGCTAGTAATTGGCTGTTAAATCAATGGGCAAATAGATTAAGCGGGAAATCTATTAATTCTCCTTTAAATACAGCAGATTTCCTTAACGATGCAGATAAAATTTTAACGGAAAACTTCTCTTGCGCGACAAGTACTGAAGCGATTAAACCTGCAAGTATGGAAATAATTGTAATCGGACATTAATAGCTTACGAACCACACATAATTCGCCAATTCATTTAATGTTTATTTGTTACAGATTTACTTTCATACTTTAAATGGTTAATATGTTACTACGTACAGAAGACATATGAGCAGACGCAACGTTTAAAACATGAAGGCAGCAATGATTTTGAAATTAAAAATAACACACAAGTATTCTGCGCACAAACATTAGCTTTACTGTATGGACAGGTAATGTTTTACTCTTAATGTAAAAGCGAGACCAATGCATTGTGTAGACGTCTGAACACTCTCGGGTTCGTGAACGGGTTGAGAAAGGAAAGTAGGTATAGGCCAGAGAGTTTATCACAAGGTGGACTACAGTAAAATCCGTATAAATGCACGAAAAATTGCTTGCCACGTTGCCTATCCCCCCCCCCATACTTGTGGGATCCCCTTGGCAATAGTGACGCTCGACGAAGGAGCGTGTAATAGCAGTGTAATATGATCCGAGCAAGAATATCGGTGTGACTAATCCTAATTCAACTGTGAAACCTTTCTATTTTTTACTTTTTCTCAATGAAGCTTTTACTAACGTATTTGTGAAATTTTTCTGATTAAAATGAGACAAACGCGATATAATCTGAATTATATTTGGTTATTAGAATAAGCATAAAAGGATAATGCAAAATAGTAACGTTTGCTACCCAGATTGCATACCCTCCAAACACTCTTTCTGACGATACGCAGACTAAGTCCTTATCGCATGTGACAGAATGAACATCTCGCTTGGTTGAATGCCACAAGAGATCGTGCATTTAATAAAGCAGGGTGTCGAATCTAGGTTTACGCGCGGCCCGAGCCGAGCGTGAATCGACACCGCGGCTGGTAAATACAGTGTTTGGGTCACAATCTAAAGTCACGTTCTATTATTATTTATTTTAATGTATTATTATATGTATTCCAATGTATTCCAATGTATTACAGTATTTATTGTAATGCACATTACTATTTTGTATTATCCTTTTATTCTTATTCTAATAAGTAAGTATAATTTAAATTTCAACCTGTTTTTTTCACTGTATTATTAGTTTAATAAGAGCAATTCCTTTTGTGTACTTTGCGGTACGTATTTAATCAGTATCAGTATCCATGTAAATATAATTCAAACTATATGGTGTTTGGTCTTACATTAATCAGAAAAATCTCGTAAATACATGGGTAAAAGTTACATTTAAAAAATTAATAAATGAAAAAGTTTTTCTGTTGCATTAGTATTGTTTCACCGATACGTTTCGGTCCCTCGCTTTGACTCTTTGGACCTCTCTATCTCCTCCACTGTCTGTCCCTTCCTACGTTCACGCTCGGCCAGATTTGCTTCTGAGAATAGTTTCGACACCCTACTTGGTTAAACGCGCGGCTTGGGTTCCACTCTTTGTGCAATCATTCATGTTTTACTGTATATTGGCTTATTGGATGCGTGGCTATTAAGGGACTGGATATGACCCAAAATATCGACTGTCATATCGTGCCCGGCGGTCAAACCACGACCTTTGGTTTTCGTAAATCGCAAGACAGCTGTTCTTGACAATTGCCTTTCTGTCTCTGCTGTAGATCGCGCAAAAAACCCCCGACACGACCCGTAGTCTCTTTTTAGCTCCGCTGTTGATCGCTCAAGGTGGAGGTGAAAGGAAAATTTGCCTCTTTTACCGAGTGGCTCATGACACTGTTCCTGAACATATTTATTTGGCTAATACTTTCTCGTAGCATGCCATAATGAAGGACTTCGTCAAATGTATACAAAATCCTCTATGGAGGTCACAAGAGAGTACTGTACTAATCAAGTTATGCTCACTGTATGGTGCAGCAGTATTGGAAAAAAGATTGGGGGACTTTTACGCCGGTGGTTACGCATCACCAAAGAGCAATATGGATAGATTTCTACGGGAAGGGATTATAGTTCTATGTAAAGATTTGGTTCACGATGCTGTAGCTTTGGTCGACGTTCTAGCGCCACCTGACTTCATATTAAATTCTGCACTAGGAATGTCTGATGGGCAGGTACGCTGTTCTGCGACTCCCAATTTCAACCCTATACATTTTAATTTTTTTTGGATATAGGTATACGAACATATCCAGGAAGAGATATTTAAGAACAAAGAAAACTTTGAACGGCCGCCATGGTGGAGAGAAATACTGCGATCAAACTTGTAATATCTATATAGGTGTAATTTTTTTACACTTTATATTTATATTTACATTTCATTATATTTTTAACATATTTTTGTTATGAAACTTGTACATAATCACAATAAAAAATGGTCATGGAACATAATTAAAATCAACATGATTCGGTTTAGTTAGTATATGATCTTAAAATAGCAAATGAATTAGAACATATGTTGCAATATTACTGTCTTTCTTATATTAGGTCTACCGGAAAGTTCTGTCCGATAATGTCATCTCAAGTATCACTATTACATGGCTGCCTCTTTTTACCATTGTATTTCTAAATACATGTATGTGCTCTTCTAAATTATATTAGTAACAATGGAATTTATACTGTCCAGTAAATATTAACAAATATAATGGAAATGTATTATTTTCTTGGAATTAAAGAACGGACAGAACTTTCCGGTAGACCTTGTTACGTATGAAGAATATTCCATACGTCACTCTCAATGCGTTTTTCGAGAACGCGTCTATGATGGCAAAACGCCCTAAAATTCTTTCGGTTATCATAAACAGATAAAGGGGTCCTGAGCGCACGTGCTGCTCAAGCTTCCGTAAGAACGGAAGTCGCGCTTCGGCGAAGGGCGCAAAGATTTCTGTCACTATCGTACCCGGTCAATAAGGGCCTTTGATATTGATTAGCTGCATCCTGACTGATTAAGTACATGCGCGACCCGACGAGCTCTCCGTCATCTTACCTTATATGGAAATCCCAAATACGCCCCTCCATGCATTTTGGGACTATATAAACCATTCCATTTTGATCATCTTCGGTTAATAACTACAGAGGTACGGGAATATTCACGTTGTGTTACGCCCCTACAGAGTCGATTACATGCAGTGAGATCGGGCTTAGGGCACCGGTCGGAACACAAGTTAATCCGTTGGAATCCGCAAGTTCGGTTGAAGTTCTTTCGGTATACTGTTGTAACCGTTCTCAGATCCCGCTGAAAAACTTGTTCCATGACCAAAATATTGTAAGTAGCTTCGGTTTTGAGTTATTAACGAAAAACACTGGCCAATGAGAGCGCCTGTATAGCGCGCGCTCAGGCGCGTACCTAATAAGGTATAATGAAAAATTCCACATTATCCTTCATTAAAGACGATGCAACACACCGTTCCAATGCGTTCGTTCACGACCTCGACCGTGCGTGATTAATGAAAAGAATAAATAGTTTATTTCTTAATAATGTATAACCAAAAATACCACATCAGCCTTAATTAAAGACGGTTTAACATTTGCCGGGCCACCGTACACAACCGAGCGCAGTACAGTGGTAGGCACCTGAGCGCACTCTATACGGGCGTTCTGATTGGCCATTGTTTTTGGTTAATAACTCAAAAACGAAGCTTTAGCCAACATTTTGGTCAAGGAAAATGTTGTTCAGAAGCATTCCAGCTACCCACCATTTACCGATGTTCGTGTAATTACAGGATAACCTGTATACGTATGAATGAAGAAATACGTACCGCCGCCCTGCCCTGGAGGGAATATCACGGAACATTTACACCATTTTTTCCGGGATCTATTAAACTGATATGGAAGTCGTACTATTTACATCATAGGCAAAGACACTGTGTAATCTGTAAAGTATTACACGAAAGACCAATTTTTACAATACTAAGAAAAGGGACTTAATGCACTCGTCAACTAAGGGGCTTAAATGTAATACAATATCCGTTGTCTTAACTCAATTTAATTAACAGCAGAAAAATTCTTATACTGTATAGAATTAATGATACATAGTATATTCATAAATATCCTACTATGCACAATTACATTTTCATATCAATATTGCTTAAACTATTTAATCTATTGCTTTTTAGATGCTTCAACAAATTTCTTCAAACTCTCCAGGCCGTCGCCATTAGCTTTACGGTAACCAGGCGCAGACATTCTTATTCTATCCATCCACTTAGCAACGTTAGGGTAATACTCTACCTCGAAACCAAAAACCTAGAATCAACAAGCACCATTCTTCGAATATCTGTCTATTCCAATGATGCTTGCTTACCTCTGTCGTGGACACGGTAGCGGCTAATGCAAGATCTGCGATGGTTAAATTGCGGCCAGCCACGTAATCCTGATTCTCCAGAGATTGTTCCAAAGTTGCGAAGGCATCTTGTAATTTTTTATAATTTTCTGGGTCATAATCGTCGGTCTTTCCAAACACTACCGGGTACTGTAACATGTTTTCGTAAGCATATGATCATCCTTGTTGTATTATGCTAACACCATTTTTTGGTGGCAAGTTTTAAACCACATTGACATCTATATTTGTAGCACTGTAATCCGATGAATTCATCTTTGAAGTGGCTATTTTATAGGGACAAGTATAATAAGGTGTTCTATTTAAAAGAAACAAAGTTCTTTTTTCTTCATAACCCTTCTCAATAAAATGAAACTATTTCAACCACAAGCAATCCACACAAAATCGTGCAACTTTTATGCGAAACGTTTTAATCCAATTTTAATTAGGGCAGAGGTATTTCAAATGATAAAGATAGATAAAACTTCCCGTACATAGGAATGTATATATTACTGTTTAGAATCTGTTAAGGGAGGGATCGATATACATCAAAAGCAAAAAATATGTTTTTCAAACAGGTTTAGAATCCGATGAAAGCGTGTTCATAAATTGATAAGCAGTTTCTTAAATTACACTAATTTTTAGTTGACAATAAGCCATAAGGTTTTTTATTTATTATACAGTACGTAGGAGAATATCAAGAAACCATATTTTTATACTAAACTTGCCTGAGTTAATACGTAATACTCAAGCTACTTTAGAAGGATATACTTACGTAATAATCCTTTAAGCCTTTATACAGAGTGCTGATGTCAAAATGCAATCGATGGTTTACCAAGGCTCGACCAATCGGGGTTTGCGGATTCAGTCGAACATTTTTGCCGTACTGGTCGGCCAAATATGACATAATAGCACGACTTTAATGATTTATGCATCGAAATAATCCGAACGAAGTCCATAAAAGGGAAGAGGAGTAATAAAAATAAGCACACAGTTTGGTATCCATTTCGATTGGTACAGTGTAAATTCTTAAGTAATGTATGCCCAATGCATTATCGTTAATTACGAACCTCTCTGACAATTTGTAGTCGCCGTCTATAAGGAACGGAACAGTTTTCTGAGGATTTAACTACAAGAGAAGAATGTTAACAGAATGTTAATAAACGATCCGTTATGGTCATATCGTTAACATTTTATTTCTAGTTACGGTGAATAGAGATTAATTGAACGAAACGGTCGAGATAGGTAAATAACGGTGAATAAATCTAGGTACCGATTTGATAAATTATTGGATTCCATAACTATTTTCGAACATGTATTTGCAGTGCTACGTGATTGGAAAATCATGTCATTGATTTACACGTTATTAAATTACGTTGATTAGCGTGAAGTTCATTTTTTTTTGTTTGACTGTTTAATGTCGCATCGACTGCAGAGGTCATTGAAGGTGATCTTTTGAATGTTGAAACATGATGTTTAAAACCTATACACCTACCAAGGAAGGTTAGGCAACCCGAAGATACCGAAAATTATGAAACTTTGCATACAAGTACAGTATGTCATCCGTAATGCAACCCTATTTTCCAATTGTGCCATAACTCGGGTTTAAGGGGTGAAATCAGCCCTTGAAAAAAATCGAGAATTTTCTTTTTTGTGAGATATCTCAGGAACGCTGAGGGATATCTGCAAAAAGTTTAATTCAAACTTGCATCGTTTTGTTGTGTTTACTTATCTGCGAAAAAAATTTGTTGGAAAAATACGTGGTTTTCGAGTTACCCCTTTCCCCAACCCCTCCGCCCTAAGAAAATATTGTTTACTGTTCGTGCCGAAATACCTCTGGCTGCCCTATTTTCATATCTCTGAATGATATATGTGTTGAAATTTTTTGTTAAATAAAAACAACATTATTAACGAGTTTGGACTCCTTTAACGCACTTTTCTTTAATAAACTGCTCTCACAACACAATACTTATATAATTTACATTTATTTTAAATTTCATTTAGTATTTGTGGCGGGCCAGCCTTCATGCGATATGCTTGGTGTGGCGAGTATCTGTGTTTCCAACATTTCTACGAGCAATATCGTTATTGTACCAATTACAAACCGTGAGTTTTACTATTGTTGTCGTTTGTTACTTATACAATCCTTCGATGGGGAAAAATGTACAAAACGAGAATGGAAACGTTTAAATACTTATTTTATTATTAAAAACTATTATACTGCTACAATTAAATTTAATATGAATAACTTTGATCTTAGTGAACTTAAAATAAATGTAAAACCGAGTTATGGCACAATTGGAAAATAGGGTTGCACTTCGGATGACATACTGTACTTGTAAGCAATGTTTCATCATTTTTTGAATCTTCGGGTTGCCTCACCTTCCTTGTAAGTTGGACCTACATTTTTAGGTGGAATCCGAACCACCAGAACCACGGCTCTGAAGTTCATTTCTGTTTAACATTTCGTATTCATAGTATACAATTAAAAGTATTGATCATACAGTTGGTATATCGATATAAGGCAGTGGCGAGGATATAAATAATGAAAAACGCGAGACAAGTATATCATTGAAGGTATTATGAAATAATCAATGTGTTATACAATAATTCTTATGGATACTCATTAAATGTGACTGATTATTTGTCATCCACAATCAGAGCATTCCGCTTCTGCTTCTGCTTCAGCTTCTATCATTACAAGAAAAATGTTCATTGCACATGTAAAAAAATACGTACCGTATGTATCATCTTTTCAACGTATGTTTCCACCGATGTGCTTACATACATTGCAATTACATGTAATTCCAATTACAATGGTCAACATGATTTTTCTCTCATACAACATGTACACTGATTCATATGTATCTTTTGATGCTTCTACCTTGCAATTCAATTTTTCCGTCGGCCGTAGTTGTTGTGTAATAATGCTTTGTATTATCTAACACTAACTATAACTATCAAATATAAGTACACGGGGTGACTTTAATTTGTGGTTAGTGTCTTTAGAAAAATGAAATACTAGTAGCAAAGAATTTTATTAAGTACACGGAAAATAATATTTTTATCGATATAAGTAAATACTATTATTCAATTGCTTGAGGGTGATCCTGTAATCGGTCGCGAAATGTCTTTGCAAGCATAATACGAGGGTGCGTGTCAGACTCAGGTAGACGCCCGCCAATTTCCGATTTACCATGGTTTTAAGTATTAAAAAACAAGGATCTCAAATACGTAGCTGTCTGAGATCTGTTTGCCACGACACGCGCCGGCGCGGCCGCCGCTAGAACTGTTGGCCATCATAGAATAAATATTAAACTTTGTGTCACACAAAAACACTGGCTGATGGAAACAAGCCGATTGCATATATGAATGCACCATAAAAGTACTATTGAAATCAAATGTGAAACGTTTAGCGATAAAAAGAAGCAAAATTTTGTACACCAGTTGTTATTAATAATCCGTGCTATTAATAACTTGCTTCTGCATTCAGCCTATTTAAACTATTGTACACCGTTTGGGCCTATGTTAATTTATTGAAACCTAGTTAATGTTGCAAGCGATATTTCATGTATGTTTAATTTTATCTAGATAATATGGAATACATCAAATACTTTCATTCGCACTAACCTGTTCATATTCTGGCGTCAGGTGGTCCCCAGTAAATAGATTCACTTCTTTCAAATTTAAAGTAACACCAATAGCCTCTGCAGCCAGTAGGACTGCTCTGCAAGGGGCACTTATCGGTGTGTAGTACAAGTCCAACGACATGGCTGCTTGTTAACTGCAAATATACGTATAAATATATTTCAACGTCAGTAGCATGTTGCATTAACCTTTATACGGAATATGTAAATTTACCACAGATTAAATATTTTTCAGGCAAAGACTCTTACTCAATATTTCAAATTTACAGAACACAGATATACAATTCAAGAATATAGTTTGATTTAAAATTTCGGTGCAGTATTTTAAAATAGTATTGTTCCTTGCATCTCTTTCCCACGCATACAATAGATACTTAACGAATGAAAAGAGTATGTTCGCCAGATTCTCCCATTTTTGGTATCACAGTTATCTATGTATATATACGTAATGAAATACATATTGGATTATGAAGAGACTATTGATTCAAATCAAACAACTTGTTAAGTACAATTATTCGTTAAACTTATTACGGAATCTCAGTGCGATAAGATGCTACTTCGAAACAGATAACTTAATTATTTATGGATGATCTCTTCCACTTTTCAACAAGTATTCGAACAATCCCGGAATATATTATCCACAGGAATCCCGAAACTTTCTAGAAAACCGTTGGAGAGTGTTCAAATATTCCATTCCATAACCCTTCTTTCAACTACCTCCTATTTCGTTCGGAACGATTTTCGATAGAATCAATATGGCTGACGAAGTCAATATTCCCATTCACGAGACCAACAAAACTATCCTGCATATTTTACCCGACATTTATTGCGCATCGTGATACATTCTTCCTATTAGATACTGTTCAACAACTCAAAGAATAAATTCCACGCTTCGCCATTGTTTACGCCGCGGCGCACAGTGGGGCCATTTCCCAAAAAGCTGGCCAAAATTCAATTTTTGAAGTTTTCAGCAGCTTGTTTTCAGAATAGCAGATTTGTTGTATACATATCAATGCATCTAATGCCGCTTGAATTTTTTAAATATATTGATTGATTACTGAGATATAGGCCGTCAAAGTTGAAGAAATTTCATGCTCCTTCGTATCTTGAAAATTGGAGCTTGTTAATTGCGTCAGGGAAAGTTTATCTTGAGAAAATTGATATGTGAAACATTTTACCATTAAAGTAGGTGTTATAAACATACATTTTCCACAAAAGTAAAGTAACATATCTTTGAATTTATTATTGTAACTCCGTTTTCAATATATCATAAATCTTAGCCATATCTTAATGAACAAGAAGGAAAACAAAGATGTTATTCACGGAGTTTCACGCTGGGACAAGTCTCTGGATATAAAATTGCATTTCCGCTATGATATCCAGTTGAGAAAGTTTGCCCCTTTTTGCCCCTTTTTAAGATATTTAAATTTAAAGTATCAAAACGATGAATTTTCGGTCTGTGGCACTAGAGCGTAGGGCTGATATCTCGTGCAGAGGTTAATATATTTGTGAGAAATTTAATATGGTGTAAAGAAATCTATCGGAGACACTAATACAATAATAATAAATAAATAATAATTATTAATAATAATGATGGGTCCGAAATTATAGTTTGATAACATGATTCCTTAATATGAGTCAATTGGATAACATCACGAAGTTTTGAGATCAGACTTGGAAAGTATACAAAGTGTAATCGACAGAGGAACCAGTACTTCCGGGTATTTGTTGCTGGAACTATTGTCTTCTACTTTCTGTTCGACGCCTTTGACTCTCTATTCTCACACATCTGGAAACTATAACCCTGTTAGTTACCTCGGACCTCCAGTCGTGAAGTCATTTGGTCTCTATTACCCACTGAGACCCTTTGTACTTTTTTAGCAGTATTCAACTGTTCCGGAAAACGGAATGAACAAACTCAACATCCGGACCATAAATTACTCCCTTCCCAAAACACAAATTTTCTCTGCTGTACCCTTTTTAAGAACCAATGCCAAATCTTCTTCCCACTCCCTCACAACAGTAGCGACCAATAATTGAAAGATTTCATAATATCTTAATTATTATTTCTTGTGGCAGAATTATTAATTATACAAAATTTGGAAATTATGGTATTGATACTGCGAAATTGCGGCGCACAGTGGGGTCATTTCTCGAAAAGCTGGCCATAATTCAAAATTTCACACGATTTTCACAAAAATTGGTATTCTTATGTTTTTGGGGTTGCTGAATTCAAATATCTTATACGAAATGCAAAATTCATAACGGACGATCTAATATCAGTGGTATAAACATTGATTTTACGTTAGCTTTTGTCAAAATTGACTATTTTCCGATTTTTTTACTAAAATTATGTAATTAGAATGTCTAATTTAATATAATGACGCTAATTTCAAAACTTTGTTGAAATTAATTATCTTGAAAATTTTACTTTTGCAAAATTTGTGTTTAGTAGGTCAGGTAGTTCAAATGTATTGTCGAGAATAAAGAAGAGATCTATAGGAGTATCTTTGGAATATGTCCCGATTCGTTTTCTGCCTAGATATTTTTTACTATAAGCTCATCTATACAATTTACACAGCTTATGACAAGATTCTAGGACTTCTTCCGTAAAACATCCAATTGGTAGAACGCAATTTTTCGTTACGGGTGGCCCATGGATTAAAACTTTACTTACCGTGGGTGCCATGTAATACCAACTTCGCAGTATCAATACCATAATTTCCAAATTTTGTATAATTAATAATTCTGCCACAAGAAATAATAATTAAGATATTATGAAATCTTTCAATTATTGGTCGCTACTATTGCGAGAGAGTCGAAAGGAGATTTGGCATTGGTTCTCAAAAAGGGTACAGCAGAGAAAATTTGTATTTTGGGAAGGGAGTAATTTATGGTCCGAATGTTGAGTTTGTTCATTCCGTTTTCCGGAACAGTTGAATACTGCTAAAAAAGTACAAAGGGTCTCAGTGGGTAATAGCGAGCAGATGACTTCACGACTGGAGGTTCGAGGTAACTAACAGGGTTATTGTTTCCAGATGTGTGACAATAGAAAGTCGAAGGCATCGAACAGAAAGTAGAAGACAATAGTTCCGGCAACAAATACCCGGAAGTCCTGGTTCCTCTGTCGATTACACTTTCTATACTTTCCAAGTCTGAACTCAAAACTTCGTTATGTTATCCAATTGACTCATGTCAAGGAATCATGTTATCAAGCTGTAATCTTGGACCCATCATTATTATTATTAATTATTATTTATTTATTATTATTGTATTAGTGTCTTCGATAGATTTCTTTATACCATATTAAATTTCTCACAAATATATTAACCTCTGCACGAGTTATCAGCCCTACGCTCTAGTGCGACAGACCGAAAATTCATCGTTTTGATATTTTAAATTTAAATATCTTAAAAAGGGGCAAAAAGGGGCAAACTTTCTCAACTGGATATCATAGCTGACATGCCACTTTATATCAGGACACTTGTCCCAGCGTGAAACTCCGTGAATAACATCTTTGTTTTCCTTCTTGTTCATTAAGATATGGCTAAGATTTATGATATATTGAAAACGGAATTACAATAATAAATTAAAAGATATGTTACTTTACTCCTGTGGAAAATTTATGTTTATAACACCTACTTCAATGGTAAAATGTTTCACATATGAATTTTATTAAGATAAACTTTCCCTGACGCAATTAACAAGCTCCAATTTTCAAGATACGAAGGAGCATGAAATTTCTTCAACTTTGACGGCCTATATCTCAGTAACCAATCAATATATTTAAAAAATTCAAGCGGCGTTAGATGCATTGCTATGTATACAACAAATCTGCTCTTCTGAAAACAAGCTGCTGAATACTTCAAAAATTGAATTTTGGCCAGCTTGTTGGGAAATGGCCCCACGCCGCGGCGTGGCGTCAGTACTCGACTCTTGTAAAAGTTTATCTGGAGCCCGAGAATCTGTGTAAAAACAAGCGACAGCAAACTAAAACAAGCGGAGAACAGATCCTATTTGCATTCTGGAAATGCGTAGAGGATCATTCTGGCGCATGTATCCCGCGTCAAGTGAGCAGTTTTTCTTTTGCTCGATTGAAACGTATTCCTGCTTTTAATCGAATGGAATCGATGATGCTCTATTTTTCACCTCGCCCGGCCAGGCTGCACATACGTGGGCAAGCTGGTATACGTGTGCCCGCCATTAACGAACAATCGATACACGCGAGCAGACTGGTACCAGCGCGAGCACGAGTATATACGTGATAGATACGATTAGTTAGAAACCATGTTTTGCACCTGCAGAGAGCTTCTTAGTTTAGGTGTTCGACTTCCATGAAACATACTGTATCACACCTGGTGTTTCGTTGTGATCGATACGCAGAACACTGAACAATATGAAAAACGCGCGACAAAATACTGCCCACTTTTGATATACATTAGTTTCTTAAAGGGTTGCTTAACGATACATGAACGATTTTTTCTAAATTTTCCTTTTAATGGTAGGTTTTTTACGAACAGAGAATTTTAAACGTAAATATTTATGGCGATTAGAAAATAGGGGTTGAATATACCTCCGGTTGTACAGGTGAACTGCCTGAGTAGGGTTTCTATACTGGCTGGTTTGATGTGCGGTCTATCGATATACAGGGTGAACCGGTATTTACCGGTACCTTTCGGTTGCACCCTTATAACCCTTATAGAAACCGAAGTACCGAAATACCGGTATGACGTTATACCAATATATTTACCTATATTGACCTGTATTTCGTCGGTTTTCTTATTTTATTAAAATTATCAAACTATTTCTAGGCATGGATTTAGCAGCGCAACCGATATTTACACGTCAAAAATCAGTTTAACACTAGGTTTACGGAACGTGTCAATCCGACGCATTTCAGAATTCGAAAGATCAAAATTAATGAAGGTCCGTTAATATAATATTGTATAAGTGAATTAATTATATTTCATTTCTAAATTAAGTGAATTAATTTTGTAAGGAAAACACGTATTGCTACGGGCAGTCGTTAATCTGAGGGAAGCCAGTGAATGTAAGGGTTCAAACTTGTCCGCAAACCCAGTGTTAAAGAAAGGTCGTGCTTTAAAAATGAAAGGTTCCTATGTAAGTGCCACATGGATCAACCAAAAAGGCACACCTGCCTTCCCCACTCCATGACCAACTCTTAGGGACAAGTAGAGCAATGCAACATCGGGTTCCTTGCTATCCTCCTTAATTATACCAAACATGAGAAAGATATAATAGATCTACAAGTTCTAAAAGCACGTATCTTTTTTTAAGTGACGTTTAGGCATGAGAAATCCACTTCGAAAAGTGTATTGAAGCTGGTGGAGCGTACTTTGATTAGATAAACGCTGTTGATCCATGTTATAAGGTGTCGGCGAAAATCCGACAGTACCCTCATTTTCTAGTAATCATGTGGAACAATTTGTTGTATACTAAATAATGTATCCTTCTACGCTGCTTGGTTAAAAAAAAAAGCACGGCGATGACTACAACGGTGTCTGACAAAATTCTTTGTTACATTTTATGTGGCTCACCTTGCACGTTCGGATGGTAGCTGTATCACGCGACTATAAGTTCTGTTGATTCTCTCTTTAGCTGCTTCGATAAATACGACTGACACATAATCATTCAGTTTTGAACTTCGTACGTGGTCATGGTAACGATTTCATTTCGTGACATACTTTTCCAGCCCCTGTCGTATGAAGAACAGCGTCTGTTTATGAATGCGGTATATTTTCGGCGATAGATAATGCATAGAATGTACAACTTCAATCGGGAACCGTTCCATAGATTGTCCTTGTGCATTACTTATTTTCATTCACATATTTTTTGTCGCTAATTCTCGCACACTGGAAGTCCAAACAATTTTTTCTCTGTGAAACAACGAACCCAAAACTACATCGATGTTATTTTTTTCTGTTCATAATAAACTCGTATGTTTCTGAGGGAGTGCTATACTTATTCTGTACTTTACAGATTAAGAATACTTAGAATTAAAAAAAATTAATTTAATATCTCTGTAGTCGTCTTACAAATCTCCTGTCTTCGATTATTGTATATTACAATAATGTTCATTACAGTTGCTATTATGTTACTGATTCAATAAATACTTAATATTTGACATACAGAATTATAATACACTTCGTGTTTAAAATATTTATCGCGAACATTTCAAAACCTTATAATGTATTATATGTTCCAATGAAGATCGTTTCTCTGTATGAACCATCAGAATATTTTATTCCTGTGTCAGTGTGTTTCTTTTCACAAAATTCCTCCTAGTAACAAGCTTCTCTGCGCACAACTGTTCGAAGTTTCACCGTAGAAGGAAAGACTATTTTCTTGTTTGGCGTAACAAAAAGTGGTGAAAGTATCCATTAAAGAGCGATATTGCCCGCTGCACAGTAATTAAAACGTATGCGTAACCGAGGTCGGGGATAATTAGCAAATGAGCATCGAATCAAAAGGACGGCCACTGAGGAAGTAAATTGGCCGCACTGCGAACAACAAACGCCTACCATAATTACAAGGTTCATTAATTCGTATTCGACACCGATTACACAATTTTCCGAATCGCACGTTGCACTGCTAATTGTCCTTTAAATGGGGTTGAAGCAGTTCTTCCATTTTTCCGTACCCGACTTCGAACTTTGCATTCTAAAGGCAATTACATTATACGCCTAATTTATATTTTAATATCTTTGACAGCTTCTTTAGACATTGAGACCGTTTAAATATTACTGTATACGTGTAAGCATATATAGGCATAGAAAAATAGTATAAGACATAAAATTCAGCGAGAACAAAACTATTATTCACATTTAACTTTGCTCATAACGCCACAAGAGTAATAGTTATTTAGTAATTGTTAACTAGTGTTTCTTAATGTGCCAAAAATCCATCCAAGCATTTCTCTTCGCTCGCAATCTGGAACTGGTTTGCACCAGCAGTGGTTTAAATTAGTCCCGACCAGGTTTCTGCAGCGCAGAGCGTCGCTACGAAGTCAGTCCGCGGGTTGATTTGGATCCTCGGCTTGGATAGGACGCGGAAACGCAATTGAAGAAACGTGTGCATACGGAATGGATGAATGCAGAACATCGAGTTCTATACTTGTGGCTGAGTTTATATTTCCGTAAGTCAGCTCGCTCGCTTTCATTTTGCTCTTACGCGATTGTGTATCGCATTAATAATTGTCAAGCTCGAACACGTGAGGCCGTTGCACCTTAATTTCTCTCCGCTTTTCACCCTGTGCCAAGTGGTCCTCATTTGCTATCAAACAGCAAGCGTATAATTTATAGAACCTCTGTTATTTTGCACGCTGACAGAATGTTATTATTATTCACCGATTGTGTCTGCGTATATGCATATTTCCGTTTTCCAAGGAACATAATATATATAGCTTTGTTGCATAATTATGTTCCTTGGAAAACGGAAATATGCATATACGCAGATATATATATTTATATATATATGTGGGTGTGTGTGTGTGCGTGTGTAGGTCATGATTCCGTGAAATATTAGTTATAAACTACAAATGTTTCAGTTTAGTTGAAGATGGCATAGAAACAGCAATTTTCAAATCGGAATTCAATCCAATGGATTACAATGGATGTAGAATTTATTAAACCAGAAACCGATTCCCTTGATTGTGCGATATTTATTAATTTGTCCGATGAAAACAATTCTTTAATTACATTCAATTGTGGGTTGATGGTTACATTGTGCGTATTGTATAATAGTTTAGTCGAAATTGAAGATCTGATGGTTCTGTTAATTCACATCCCGGGATATTATAAATATACGTTTATAAACGTAAAACCGATTGTGCGAAATTGACTGCATGGTTTAACTAGGTAGAAAGTTATATTTCAGGCACACGAGTTGAGTTGTATTGCACAATATTCATTTACTAATGCAACACGGGTATTACCAAATGCTTCGTTTCATATCATGTGTTGACAATGTTCTCTCTTAAATTTAAATATTTGAAATATAGTTAGAAATTCCTGAACAAATGGCACGAACTATTCTACGTACACATTCGATTGATGGTGACGTCAAACGTGGATAGGTGTAACAGACCGTAGTAGATAACTAAAGTAGACATTCATCCATAGAAAATTAATACAAACAAAACAATATTAAGTGAATTATTTCTTCAACAGCTCCTCTACAGCATCCTTGAACACTTTTACACCAGCATTGTTGGCCTGCTCGTATTTAGGCGCCGCCGACTTCATTTTGGCGAACCACCTGGTAACGTTCTTGTATTTGCCGAGATCGATGTTAGCAACCTGTTACAAAAATGATACACGAAATAAGCATGGTGCTTTACGAAAAAATTGTACATCTGCGTATTTCCCATGCAAACTATTTTACGCGAATATATCTTATACGTTAATGGAATTTTATTATTGCAGGAACTTACGGGGTCGCTATCAGCAACCATTTGTGTCCTCTATTTGCCGTAGTATGTTTGGCAGGAAATGTATATTTTCGATAAAAGCAGTTGGAACGCAAAGGGCGTAGTGCCAACGATAAAAGGAATATATGCTTAATAAATTATGTAATAGTTGAACAGTCAACGCTTAAGCAAACGAATTCAACGTACCAATATTTCTATATTATTACTAAATTGATAATACAAAATCATAATATTGCTACACAATATTGGTATGCAATATTATGTAATACTGATATTGTATAATTGAATCAATTAATATACAGGGTGTCCTAGGTCGGTTAATACAGCCTAGCAGAACGTCATTCTATAATTAAAACGAATATATTTTTTGTGAGTTGGGTTTCAACAAAATTGCCTTTGCAAATTCGTCAGGCGCATATTCAATGCATTCAGGTTGGATTGAAGGTTGCATTGGCACGAAGGAGCCCCTAACGTAAAAAGTGTTTCCTTTTTTTCGACTTAAGTTTGCTTATAGAATTATCTCCTGTCCGGTTATATTACCAGTCCTTAGACAACCTGCATAATCAATACGTTATAATAATTTTCAGTGTCAAGCTAGGTAATTAACTGTACGCATAATTTAACGGAAACTGAAATTCTATTTTTTCTTAGGGAACCCATATCTCCCTGCTCTAATAAATATTTTACTATTACCCACGTTGAAGAACTATCATGAATTATAGGCGATTAGATTGGCATTAATAGAGTAGATAAATGAATTAGATAATTGTTTTACTGCATTAGTTATAAGTAATCTAATGGAACTCATTCCTGTGTATTAACGTGCGCAATAATGTAAATGTGTTCTACTATTCTACTAAATATATTATTGATCATGCTAGAATTTCATGTCCCATCGGTGAGCAGTGTGGGTGCCAATGCATTAAGTTAATGAGTAGGTACCTGGAGTTTAATTAATGGCGGTGAAATTATATAGACGTGAGAGTTGTTTTTTAAGTATTCGAAATTGAATATCAGAAGTCAATCGTTAAATTTCAATGTTGACTGCATATGCAATAAAAAGTTGTCTAGACCCGTGTACTCTACTTTTCTTAATTTATGAAGCTCTTAAGTTATGCTATTTTATTCTGCTTTTGTGAAAACATTTCTATAATACTATATAAAATCTCGTCAATAGGTTAAAGTAGATTTTTACATACAAAAATGTAACTTAATAAAAAATTATAAAATTAGTACTAGTATTCTATGAATAATTATTTGTTTTATTGAATTTCATAACAAGTTGAATTATCTTTATTCCTTTCCCCATCGAATGCTTTATCTTTACCAAATTCATACTGGTTAATTATTATGCGAATATATGTACAATAACATTATGTATCGCTATAAATGACGAATACTCTTCGATCAAGAAATGCATTCAAATCTTATCGAAGATCATAAATCACGACTACTAGGATTTAAGACCAATTGTGTAATGATTAATGATTAATGATTCTCCGTAAATACATATAGAATTCGTTCCGCTTGCGTTACGTCAGTAATCATGGTAGCGGCGATAATTCTGTCAAAACGATCATGCATTTGCTTTTCACAGTTAAGAACTTACAGAATTTAAACTTCACAATTATATTATAATACAAAATCAGCCAACATATTGGATGATAAATTCAAATCATTTCGAAACAGTTAAAGTAGTAATTCCAAACTATCAAATCACTTGAAACGAATAAACGAAGTTTTATGAAATTAGTATCCTCAAATATGTTACCTCCATTGTGGAAACGGTGGCAACAAGGCTCAGGTCAGCGAGAGTCATCGTGTTTCCCGCCGCATAGTCCTGCCCTTCGAGGAACTTGTCCAAGAAGGAAAGTGCTGTGTAGACGACTTCAAGTTTTGCCTGATCTTTCGGAGCCTTGGCGAACACAACTGGATACTGGAAGTCAATTTTAATATAATCGATTGACAGTCACTCATCGTTTCCTTTTACCTTCATGAAGCAACTTTAATTTCCATGAGGATCGTTTTAACCCACTTGACAATATCAAATTACAATTTTCACTGAGCAACCATATATAACAATTTTTTTAAATGGTTATCATGTACCGCTTTTTAATAAGATATTATGTTGCCTGAAATAAGTTTCTGGATAAAAGTTAATTTCCTATCTAATCTTACAAGTTCTATTATCAACATTACTGTAATCTGCAGTATGTTTTCTATGGAAAAAACTGTGCGTGTGATACAATGCGTGTTGACTTGTGGAATGGCCGAGCACTTTCAGTAATATGTATTTGTCGGTTCAATGAGAAAATAAAATGAAAGCATTGCGGTACATTAAAAATTCGTCATATCGCGTGAATGAGGATTAATAAATAAATGAATAGCTTACAAAGTAGTCAGAGAAAGCTTTGTACAAGGTACATGCGTCGAAGTACAGTCTCTGATTAACGACGGCACGTTTCTTTGGATCCTTTGGGTATAGGGAGTCGTTCTTGCCGTATTGTTCTGCCAAGTATGTCATAATGGCTCGGCTGGAACAGATATAATAATTACGATGTAAATATTTCTAGACGCGGTAATTCTACTTCTAGCATAGATACGTGAATTTTATGTCTATCTTAAATTAGGAATGCTTATATTGCATTAGAATATAAAGCGATATGACATAATATTTTCTTGCTACACAAATGCAACGATCTTAAAATATAAATGTAAATTCATATCAAATAAATATTAATGCAGGACCGCTATAATATTTCACAGCATCCTAATTAGTGCTTCGAACTCTACAAATTACAGTTACTCTATTTCGATTGTTTGAAATTGTTCAAAGTTAATATGCAGCAAACGTGATTAGTGCTAAGTGCTAAGTAATAATTGAATATTTCATAGAAAATTAATTGTGCCGAATGCAAAATGAATAAGAATAAAATTACATAGTCGTTACCTCTCCCACAAGTGGAAACCATTGTCGTCAATAGTAGGTATAGTGTGTTGCGGATTGATCTGTGTATAAAATTATATTAATTGTACCACTTGCAATTACAATTACGAAACGTAATTGCATTTAATTAACTGCTACAGTACTTTTACACACCTTTAAATATTCTGGTTTTAAGTGTTCTCCGGTCATTAAATTGATCTCCTTTAAATTCATTTCGACGCCGAGTGCAGCAGCCGCCAATGCTACGCTGCGGCATGGAGCGCTTCCGGGAAGATGATAAAAGGTGATAGTCATTTCTTTTTCTAAAAAAAAGGGATAAAACTTTAAATAACAATAACAATCATAACCGTTTCTAGAGCTTTCCTTAAACATTACGAGAAAACTTCAAAACAAATGTTAACATTCATGTGTATAAAAAAATGCAGGTAAGGAAGGACTGATTAATAAAAGAAATGCATAAACGACACAAAACAAGGTGAACTTTTGTTTAAGACAATTTTTTGTAGCCCCGAGGGAAAGCCCTGAAATTGAATAGAAGTAGTTGGGCGAGACAGGGTGTCTCACGCATGGTGAATACATTTTCCTTTCTTTATTAGACCCAAAGCAGCAGCAATAGGGCATCAAAAGTAACGAACCGAGACCGAACATGACTAGTAGACTAGCTTTCTGATATTTCAAGTTAAATATTCAAATGTTAATAAAAATATGCAAAGGAAGAGATCTTGTTCGATCATTATTAACAATCTCATTGCGCTCTGCTGCGCGTTGACTACTTGTACAAGTTAGTACAAAATTGCAGCGATTTATCATGGTTTGTATGTAATCGCAACAGCCAGCGCGTATAACGTATCTATATATCTGTGGCGTGACACGCTATCGGGCTTAGGACAATTAAGTGGGAAAAAAGTAGACGACAGTTTTTAGGTCACTGGCATTACTGGGAAACGTTCCATTACGCGCTAGTGAATTCATTATTTCTCCGATGAATTTATGGACGGGAATACGCTCTCGTTGATACAAGAAAATCCAATCATTTTATCACGATGCTCTTTTCAACGAAGCTCAATTAATTTCGGAGCAGTGCGTACTACCACTGTACCAGTGTATTTCCATATTATTAAAAAATATGGTGTGTTTGTAAATTAGCGTCGCGTCACTTATTTCGCTGGTGCTTGAATATGTTGTCAGTGTGACGATTTTGAACAACTTGTTCCTCTTGCAAAAATGTCGGGCTCTTTCAGTTTTCGAGATATCCGTGAAAAACTGCTGCTACCTTCCCATTGAATTTTGCCTGTACGTGCACGTCCGTGGCGGCGCATACGTCGACTACTGTTTCTATAACAGACCCGACCAATCTTTATAACGGGTGAACTCATCAAACCTGACCCAAACTGGTAAAACATATATCCCAACGTCAGAGATATATGTTATATAATATACGCTTCTACCCCGTCTTTATCAGAAAACTTTTCGATGAGCTCACCCGTTATAAAGATTCTTCTGATGTGTTTATAGAAGCGGTAGCTAAGCGGTAGCCATGCTGACGCATATACAGCCACGGTCATAGGCAAAATTCAACGCGGTGGTAGCAGCAGTTTCTCACGAATATATCGAAGACTAAGGGAGTGCGATGTGTTCATAAGGGGAAAAAAGTTGTTAAATATGTCGATGTCTATAACATATTCAAAAATCATCGGAATTGTAGAGGGGGGCGCTAATCTAGAAGTTCATCAAAAATGTTAAATAAATCCAATAGGTCAATCCGACATATCAATTACAAGAAATCCTACTAGTAAACTGAACAGCGTCTAAATGTACTGAAATTGTTCTTTAAAATTCAAGGCGGTTTGAATGTATTTGAAAGAAACGCAACCTATTCGCGTTACCGGCTCGAGAAGCGTCACCACTATACATCAATTCAATAATAGTGTTGCAAAACAGCATATCGACATTGATTCTGGAAGATTAACCACTGAACTACGATTGATGATCTGGCCGAATCAACAACGGCCCGCGGATATCTCGTCGGAACGATCTGAAACGAATTCACTACGTTGGAAATGACACTGGGGTCCGATCGAACGGCGGATTTTGCGTATCAGAAACTGAAAGCACAACCGGCAAAATCGGTGAAACGTTGAAACTCTGTACAGGCTGCACTTGAAACTTTGGCTACGAATAGCATGAATGATTTGTGACAGATAACCGAGAGGACGTAAATCAAATTCACCTACGTGTTCTCCAAGGGCACAGCACAAGATAATTGCGAACTGTCTAAGCAAGGTACCTCTCCAGTCTCTTTATAAATGCTAGCGTATCTACCAAGCGGCCTCCTTTTCAAGCGTCCGACAGATCATCAACGCGCAGGCTCGACCGGTTTCAACCTGTTACAAGTATGGAGGCGTTGCCTGCTCCAGCGTTTTTTTTTTATTTTTCGATCTCTTTGAAAATCGTTACACTTATTAGAATGGACAACGGTAAGCTTTGATACGAAACGTATGGATGTTTCGAGAAATTCAAAGTAAGAAAGAATGTATGCCTGAGGAATGAGTAAGCTGTTTGAAAGAGCTCACCTTGAAGGCCATTTAAATACGAACGGTTAGGAAAATGATTACCCTGTTCCAGAATGAGATAGTGAGATATTTACTCGGCATCGGTTGACATTGTATGCTGTAATTGTACAGGTAGTATAGATAGCTAGGTCCTACTCGAATGCCATACTTAATTTGAGGAAATTCTAAGCTTAAACTGATGTAAGCTGAATTGAACGATTTGAATTGCTAAAAATTCTGTCAGCCGTTTTTATTAGTGTTTAATAGCGACTTTTGATGAAACATGAATTTTTAGTGGAGAGAATTATGCCCATGTACAATGTGCAAGTAAATGCATGGGAAAATGAAGATGTAGTTACACAGGTTCAGGTAATAACAGTGCAGGCTTTACTTATAAACCCATGCAATAGAATTTAATATGTCTTTACGAGTCATACAAGTTTCAACTCATGTCTGCTTATATTTTACGGAATAATATGCGATTTTTTTAAATTATATTAGCTGTGAACGCGTTGTACATGTTTTACTAATTTCTTACGACGTTATTAGAATATGTACAAATATTGCGTTAAAAGTTACAGCTGCCACAGTGAAGTGGCAAGATTAAAAATGGCAAAACTAAGTTTATCTATTTATCATGAGTCGGCAATATTTACTACTAAAGTGAATGTCATTTCTACTGCCGAAGTGTATGCGGATTGAAAAGGTACTGTCATCTTTGCGAAGAAGTGACGCATTGCAACGTTGGTCGATCCCTAGCTGCGTATACAATCTCTTGTAATTAGCAATACACAGTGCCTTAATTGTTTGAAGCAGTAGTATAACACCAAGTATACTACATTATTTCTCAAAGAACTGCAAATCCAACACGCTAATCTAATTGGTTAGTTTATATTCAATGTTAAGCTATATGCTAAGGTAACTAAGGTTATCTGTCACAATGTTAAGTATAAAATTCCATTATACAATGAAATTTCATTTTGCGATGGGATAAACGTACATACAAGGCGGTCCATTTAAATACAACCACTTAAATAAAGCTTGCAACGGTGACGATACAAAATACACGTATTTCATGTAGGATTCGAATGGTATATATGGAAGAATATGTTGCGAAGTATATTTCTTCCTTCATGACCAGTTTTTTGGACTATTCAAGAATACTATTAGCTACCGCAATAGAACAAAATATACAAAAATTATCGATATGTTTGCGATCATCGAAAAAATAACACTGACAGAAACATATATACACTATAATGTACAGCACACTTGTCCCTAGACACCATTTCAACCCGATATCAAATATTTTTTGCATCGTCGCGATTGGAAGAGATGTTTAATTCCTCTTCATTATTTGGATCACGGTGTATATTACATATGTACATCGAGATCCATGCCATGTCAAATAGAGGCACATATTATATTGGAATTCCATTTGCAGGATACGATCACGTTTTCTAGACAAATGAATATGGCTGTTCGTAGTAAAAGTGGCGAGGTCCTCCGTTCAACCTTGAGCTCCAACTCCAGCGTACCAGGAATAAAGACTGTCATTAGTCCTGCTGGTATTGTACCTCGTAAAAAAAGAACCATAAAATCACAGTATCGTATGCCACATAGATTTCACTCTCTGTAGTCTTGGTTCGAATAATAATCAAGAACCTTGATTGTTCGTTTGCAAAAGCTGAAAACATAATGGTCAGGTGCAGTATGTGAAAAAGTTCGTTCATTTGTCTCGCTCATTTTTAATGTCATGAAAATTTGTTTATGGCGCTATTTGAATGCATTTCAAGTAGGAACGGAATGGAACATGGTTTCTTAATGTCATTGATATTTGTTTCGCAGCAAAGCATATCCTTTTTGTATTTGGCCAGAAATATGCAGTTACGAGCTGCAAATGACCTTGATGACCAAAGAAGTAATCAAATTCTATGTGTTAACACGGAATATGGACTATCTGTTTATGTTCAAAATACTCAACGGAATATTCATCTTGATATTATTTTGACCATTTATAACTTAAACATAATGTAACCTAATTTCACATATCATCCTAACGCTATGTTACAATTCGTTAGATGTTTGGCATTCAAGGTTATCCGATGGTCGTAAGTCAAACATATTCATATGCATCAGGTACAATAAAAAGAAGCTCTTTGTTGCAGGAATATCGATAGCCTTAAAAGAAAAATAAAAAAAATGTCGATATGTTTACATATAAATCATAAGATATAAACATGGTGACTATGCAGAAATTTCGGACATTGCATACGTTAAATATTATATATGATTTTATCGAAACAAAACTGTACGTCACCTTCATATACCCTCGATGCGTTCATCCACAGAAAATCTAATTACACCAGATTGTGCCCCCCTCGAAACCATTCAATTTCTCTATCAACTATTTTTTCATACAGCGGATGGCTTACGAGTCATTCGCAGATACAGGGTGACTCTTAGTAATAGGAACTTCCGGAAATGGAGGGTTGCTGAGTTGATTCTGGACAACATTTTCTTTTACCAAAATGTTGGTTGAAGCGTCATTTTTGAATTATTAACGAAGAACACTGGCCAATCAGAGCGCGCGTTCTGCGCGCAATTGCGTGCCAATGGCATTCGCTCACGGCCACGACCGAGCAAGTTACTCATTTATCAAATGTATTTGAGTATGGTTGATAAGCGAAACTATTTGTGCCGCGGTCTTGAGAACCGATGTTTTACTGTCACTTTGTTGCAAATCGAGGTTATCGCCTTTATCATTTATTTATGTGCTCATGATTATTAGCAGCATTAGCATATTAGCAAATACATTAAACGTTTATGATATAGTTTAACTAGTGTTCGTTTGTCTTTGAGAATGTACAGATGATATTCACTTTTGTTGATCAAACATATTTCTTAATTTATAACATATGTAGGTTCACAACTTTTTTTGGTCTACCGCTCACTTGAAAAAAAATTACTCACCGCCCTCCTTTCAGAAAAAAACACACGGACTTTCGTTCTTGAAATCAATAATGTAATCCATAGTTTTCTTTTTTGGGTCATAGCCCACTTGTTCAAACCGTGATTCGATGGCGCCCCCCTTAGGTGAAGTATACTATATTATACATATTGAAGACCAAGGGCAGATTTTAAAAATTACTTTACTACAAGATATTAACATATCGATGTACTAGTCAAAAGGTATTAGGAACAAAGCTATAATTCACCAATACCAATACGGGCTGATCTTCCTTAAATCACATTTAGAACTATTTGTTGAAACATGCGCTCGATGATTTTCGGTACTAATCAAACCTTTTAGCGTGGTTCTAGCGAATATTGCTCAGAGGCGCGGCAGTTGGTCCTCAACGCCCCCCAAATTTGCCTTGGGCCCAAAAGGCCCCCTTAGATCTCTTCAACGCCATCGTTGGGCTGTACCGCTCCTGTTGCGAACCACTGATTCATAATCAGTACTGTTAATTTTCCTATCAATATTATTAAATAATATATGCCAATTTGTTGTGTTTTTTCATTTTCCAATGTTATATTCCAATTATATTCTCCAATGTCGAAATTCTATTGCAAATATTTTCGTTTTATGAATATACTTATACAAATATGCAACTATGACATTTTGCTGCACGATAATAACGATATCCTTTTGAATTTTGCGTCCTGCATAGATTTTTTATATCATTATACGGATGTATATTTAATCGTGTAGGTACCTACTGTGCGTTCGCAGAGCTATGGCGAGTGACAGCACATTGCGTTCTCACTCTGTTCCACCACTCCTGCACCACACGCGCCATCGTAATTGGCTATGGCCAGTGACAAAGAACGACGACGAGCATATCGGGACAAAGTGAGATAGAATTATGACTTTAGAGCATTGACGTAGCCTGCCAATCAAAGTGTACACTATGTATTGAGAAATTGAATTATTTCCTGCGGTTACGCCAATGCTTTGGAATCATTCTATTTCACTCTGTCTCGATATGGTGATCATCGACCATTGTCACCGTCCTCAGCCAATAACCACAACAGTGAGGGCGTAAACTGTCACTCGCCAACTCTCGGCGCACGCACAGTACGTATTTCGTTTGTTACTACTTACAGATTTGGAAAAATATTATACATTGTCCCTAAAGCTTTAACATTTTTCAGTATAAATTGATATTAAGATTTTACTTACACTTCAGAGTCATGGATAGCCAAAGTTGGATATAATTTTTAACTTGAAATAGATTTACGAGTTTAGCGTTGTGGCAGATTGTGTTTGCCATACGTCTTTTGTTTCATTCTTTTGTTTCGATTTTAAAGAGATTTCGTATTCTTGAACGACACATCTAACCTTTTCCTCTTTCCTTCTTGGCATTTAAATTTCCTGACTGTACATACATACTGTTCGGGCGCAAACAGTAGACTCATAAAACCATCGAGTTCCTTAAAATATAATTATTTACGTGCCGGATATAATTACTATATTCTACAGCTGCAAGCTATATATCTATAAATTCGTATATAGCCTTTTCTAGGATTAGTAGGTTTTATCGAAATTCACAGCGCTTTATGGCTTTACGATCTGCGAACCTTTAGCTGCACATGTGGACTTTGCGCAAGGTCAGTCACTAACCTGAGAGTGACCGGTAATTAGAGGCAGTTAATTTCTACTTGTACTAGATTTTGGAATATCCCTTTGGAATATCAAGCGCAACGGTCATCGCGGTTTTGATTAACAGTCTATTCGCGAGCTGAGATCCGTACACATACTGGAAGCTCCTAAGAATTATAATGACTATTAGTCATTCATTGGTAAAGTGATTTGACATGAAATGAATAAATGAATAAATGTTTAATAAATTAATAAACATGCTATTTTTTCTGCCAACTTGTGAGTAGATTGGTTAAATATTCTCTGGCGAATAAGCGACGAATGTTATGCATGTTTGGCAATTATCAGGGAATTGTTGAAAACGTGACACTTCGCCGGGTATCTCTGTTATATTGGTATTTGCATTTATTGTCACTGCGCCAGATAACAATATCTAAAACAATTTAGATAGCTACTGCTACACAATATATGTAAATAAAACAGGCTTGAAAGCGTGCCTGGATAGTAATACGAAAATAATATACACTATTGAATTGGTAACTTTTTGCACCATTTCATTAGAATGATGGACCATTACTACTACAACTTGAATAATAAAAGAGATATCGATTGTGTCAGACCATCACAAACAATCCATCGTCCATTATAATAATTATTAGTCCAATGCTTGTATAAAGATATCCATATCATTCTATTTATGAATAATGTAATTGTCCATCGTGAATCATAATTTTTTATAATGGATTCTACTTTTGGTCGCGTTACTTTATTTCGGGTGACAAAATCGCGAGTAAAAAAGTGTTATACAGGGTGTCCTGTATACTAAATAGTATAAGATCCCTGAATTGATGATCCCTGAAATATGTATATTCGTTACCCAAAAGGAATAAGGCATAAAATGTCGAAAATTGTTCTTGTGAATTGTCACAAAAATGAAAAAACAAACTTATCTATTCGTCCAGGAATGAACCAGGTTCGATAAAGATGCGTCAATAAATATTTCCTATAGTTCTACCGATTCTAACTGGTCATACGACGACGTAGGCATATACGTAGCGCACCATTTCAATCAGATATCCAGAATCCTAAATTTTTCAAATATATCGAAACCTTTCGCTGAATGTATAAAAGTCGATTTCGATCATCGATTTCGATAATTCTTTAATATGCCGTAAACATCGACATTTTAAACAGTTTTTTTCTATGCATGTAACCCCTGGCCGGTCTTAGTTTCCGAGATATTTGCAAAAACCTGCTGCTACTGCTCTATTGAATTTGGTCTATACATTTACGTCCTTATCGGTTATAATATACGTACATGTACTTATAAATAGATTAGAAGAATCTGCATACTGGGTGAACTCATCGGAAGGGTACCTCATTACGATCTGGTAGAAGGATATGTTGTATATCGCATCTCCAACGTTGGGATATATTTGTAGCCTCCCGTGCACCCCGTCCCCTAAAAAATTTAACCCAAATATAATTTTCATTTAATCGAATATGTGTTTGGGTTAGGTTTGGATTAGACTTTTCGGGGACGGGTTGCACAGCCGCACTCACGTCCATGCCAAACCCGACCCAAATTCGTACAAGTATATATAGAACATTATACAGAATCTTCGCCCGCCCTCGTTATGCGTTTTGTAGATATTCACAGCAGACAACCGGTGATTCCATAAGATAAACGATTCTTTTCGTTTCGCGAAAACGATTCGATACACGACCTGCCGGTGGTACGCTCACGTGCCACGCAAATCGATCATGAGCTTGTAAATGTGCCGACCCACTTTTCCTCCGTTAACCGGTCGATTCTTGCGATGTATGCGTCGCGGAAACGTAGAGATCCAAGGCGACCGCAAATCCTTCAGTTTAACGTTTCTACGCGCGTTCACGCCACTGGAAATGTAGCTTTAATCATTTGCGGTTACGTGAACGGGGTATGCCCTTTTGGGAGACGCGGATTAATTGCGGATAGTGCAGCAAGATTGAATTCACCCATGAAGATCGAGTCGAGCGGATGATTCGCTGGGAAAGATTCGCAATGCTTCTCTGACGTTTCGAGTATGTTACGTTGGACGTGATGGTTATAAATTGCGTAATGCCAACGTTGAACGAAGTCAAACCGCGGATATGATGCGACGAATTCGCTGTAGCTTAAAACATTTGAATTGTTACTGTCATCTTAGACAGGAGAATGGTGCTCAAAATTCAATTTGTACAATATTTTTGAGCACCTCGACGTTTTGTTCTCTATACTGAAAAACGGTACTGGTCAAAATTTGATTGCGTTTCATAACGTTTTCGGGGTTGCTACGTTTTCATGAATATTTTCAACGACGAACGATTATACCAGGAGGCTCTCCATAAATCTTGGAGACGAATTGTGCGGCGCCATTATATCAGGAGTTCCCAAAAAAGAACGAGGCGAGAAGTTAGATAACAAAAACAAGGAGCCAAAACAATATTTGTCGGTATTAACCGAAAGATACTGACAGAAATAACCTCGCGTTAGGAAATGGACTTTAATAGCCCCTTTAAAACTCGTAATATGTCGCACTAAAAATTTAATTCTTTTGTCAAAAGCAGAAAATTCAATGGCTGGTTGCAACGTTTAATATATGATTGATACAAGTATAAAAAGATAAAAAATACCGTATTACACTGTCCGACAAATTTCAACATTTTTCGAGTTTGCAAATCCGCAATAAGGTAAGTAGCCGCCTTCCTGA
The DNA here is from genome assembly GCA_948146005.1 of Nomada fucata. Taxonomy (NCBI): domain Eukaryota; kingdom Metazoa; phylum Arthropoda; class Insecta; order Hymenoptera; family Apidae; genus Nomada; species Nomada fucata. The sequence goes on from OX411281.1 coordinate 9,175,483, forward strand.
AACTTTTTCAGATGTTACTTAGACAATGAAGTATTATTTCTTTATTTTTTTGGTGGGTGTCATTCAAGAGGTGCTCGCAAAAACTACCCCGAAAAGCAATTATTTTTTTTCTGCCCTTAATAATGAAACTATAATTCTGAAAAAATGACCAAGTTTAGGGGTTTCATCCCCAAATTACGCTTAAACGAGGTGGTAGAGATCTGAAATTTCAAAGAATGATGCCTCAGGCAAAGAACAATGCTTAGCACCTCATAGTAACCAAAATTTGCGCGGGGGGCACTTGTTCATGCTTACCCTGCTAGGCCCTTTCAGTTCGCGTTTCCTATATTTTACTGTACTGAACACGAATCTGCCATCCGTCTTTCTCCAGAACGCACACTTTTTGAACAAACTAATTTGCAAAAACATTGCAAATTTTCAACTTTGGAACTGTTTCGTACTTTTGCGGGAACAGTTATTCATCAACAGTCGCTCTTCGTACGCAACAATGGCTCTCAACACAGGTACTGCGCGTGTAACGATTCCGATCTATTTCACTTGTATATTGAATACAACAATGATTTTGTAACTTCCGCTGATGCTTTCCTTAGCAGTAAGGTCTAATCTATCGCATGGAATATTTAGGTTTTCTCCAGGACCATTAAATTTTTAAATAAATTATGAAATATCAGCCAAAATGGGTGCATTTTCGGTGTCTTTTTTACTTTGATCATTATTGAAACGTATTTAAATGTTTATTATCTAATAATTACTTAGATCATTTAATTCGTGAGCCTCCATAGAATCATTTCCTTCAAGGAGCGACCGAAAAGCTATTACGGTAAACGTACAAAAGAGTTCCAAAGTTGAAAGTTTGCGATTTTTAATTTTTTTTTAAACCGTACGTTGTGTTGAGAAGCGGTTTGTAGATTCGTATTCAGCACAGTGAAATCTACGAGGAACGCATACCGAAGGTTGCAACATCAAAATACGTGTTGAACAGTGTAATTCACTTGTAACTCTGGTTACCGGGTAACCGATGGAGAAATACATCAATTTTATTTTTTTATTAAAAAAACACCACCCTGTAAAACGGTATGCGATATTTTTTTTTCAAGTTAGATTCAGCCTTGTTGTATGTACGATTGTTTTCGAAGATTTGTAAAGGCAATGTTTGCTTGCGGCTATCGATTTGCGATATGGTATCTCTTATCTGCAAGTTGCTACAGGATTTTTGGATACAATTCCAATCAGAGCTGCTTCATCAAAGGCAAGAAAAAATGTTCTTTTTGTAACTGATTGCAATTTGAATGCGTAGACACCTTGTAGAAATTGATTATTTAATATATGTATTGAAAAACATTTTGTAATTTTCATTTGGGTGAAAATTAATAACACTGTTCGACAACCTTCCACTTTTTTTTCGCTTTTGTAACCTTTAATAGGCGTTTCCTGTAGATTTTAATGAGCTGAATACGAATTTGGAAAACGTTTTTGAACAAAATGGCCAATTTTCAACTTTGGAAATGTTTCGTACTTCTGGGGTAATAGTTATTCAGTTGCGCTTGGTGCCAAATGATATTGCCGAGTTTCACGAATAATATGATATAAGTAATTATTAGATAATAAATATTTAAATGTGTTTAAATAAGGATCAAAATGAAAAGAACACCGAAAAAGCACCCATTTTGGCTGTTATCTTTCAATTTATTTAAAAAACTAAGGGTCGATGAGAAAATCGAACTATTCCATGTCATAGAGCAGACCTTTCGGCAAAGGAGAGACTCAACAGAAGTAACAAAATCATTCTTATATTCAATATACAAACGAGATAGTTTGGTAAAACAAGCGGCAACAGTGACACGCGTCTAGTGATTCCGATATGCTGACGATCACGATATGCGACAAGCGGGGGAGCCGCCGTCACTTGTTTTGCCAAATTATTCGCTTTGACATTGAAAACGAAAATGATTTTGTAACTTCTGTTGATGCTTTCCTCTGTTCCGGTTCCACTTCATATCCCTTTTAATTTTGTTAACTCTTATTGCTTTCTGAATAAAATAATACAGTGATTATTCTCCGATCCTTCGATAAATAGGTTTTGATAACGCAGTGTGTTTTTATTTCTTGTGACACTTTTCTGTGTAATGGTTCTCACAATGCATTATGGTATTCGGTATACAGATGTTTCTGGTACGCTCTTCTTTATTAGTACTCTATACTTTATAATACCTAGCAACAAGTATAAAGATAAAAACAAGAATAATACACGTACAATAAAAGTGGGATCGTAATATGCATTTAAATTTCATTATTTTACAATTTCATTGCACATATGTCAGTTATTCGTCTAATTACAAACTTTACGCTATTTAAATAAAACTTGCATAGAAGCCCTATCGTTCTTGGATAGATGAATTTTCTTCATCATATTAATAAAAGCTGAACAGCCTTTTAAGTAGAAAAGCAAACGGTGTTCTATGTCGAAGTAACTTTTAATTTAAAGTTCCTTGGTACCTACGTTATTAAACTGTAAGTCGTTGCAATTCTTGCATGGTTGTTGATACTTATTAATTCTTTCTCGATTCTTGTTGTATAACCCGCTTGCAACGTAACAGAACAATGAAATTGTGAATTATGTAGCGTAGAGGGCCCTGTCGTTACCCTAGAAAATAATTCGAAAAAGGGTACCTAAAGTTCAATTCGATTAAGCAACTATGCGATTACTGTCTCTCAAATGTTTTGATTTATTCCAAAAGTACCGACGAAGAATCTGTATGCAGTCATAGGCATGAGACTCATCTGCGAACGCTACATAAACAGGCAGGCTCAAGAAGCAACTGCGCGCTTACTGGGTTTGTCTTAGACAGTTTGGCATAAAATGGAGTTTGAAACCGTGGATGATCAAATAGATATACCCATCCTTGAATTGACACTGTCATGTAGGCGACAGCATTCGGTGGACTTCCGTCGATAAGGTTCGCACATGGGGACAGTGAGCCGGGCATACCAGTTAGCGCAGTCATTATAACTCGTGCCTTAGTACTGGCCCCACTACTCTAACTCTTGCTATGGACTTTCCGCTGAACATAAGGCTCCCACACCTCGTCTCAAGGTGTCTAACGGATAGAGGCAGGCAAGCTGCGGTCACACGCCCATCATCCTTCGGAAGATGGAGATTCCTGAGGGACTACCATTTAGCGGCGGAGACAGTTGCGGGCCGATGCACTTCTAACACCATCATAAAGCCTTGATACCAAAAAGACAAACCTGGAAACCGGACTGGAATAGTATGTTCCCTCCGGTTCGGATCAGCTGGTATATCGATGTGGGTTGAGAGCCTAAAGATCAGGCTAGCTCTCACGCTGAGCTGTCGAGTGTCGATCTTTCAAGCGGAAGTGTATGCGACTTACAATTATACCCGTGCCAGGATCAACCTGGCGGGAGGCCACGGGGGTAAATACATACATCTATATCTGCAGCGGCAGCCAGGTTGCTGCATAACTGTGCACGAAGATTGGATGAATTGTTCAGACAAAATCGCGTGAGGTTGATTTGGTCTCTAGGGCATACCGGAGTTGCTGGAAATGTAGGAAGCAAATGAGCTGGCACGGAGAGAAATGACTAATCCCCATACGATGCGCATCAGTCTCGCAGAGGATCCACTGTGCGGCAGATTCGGCTTGAAGATTGAAGGAGAAAACTTCTTGGTGCGAGTAACTAATAACTACGAGGAAGGAATTCCTAAGCACTCCTATCCGCATCTCACTGAAAGTAGAGAAAGACACTGTCGAAAGAGCTGTTAACAGCTAAGTCTAACTGTGCTTCTCGGAAGGGGGCCGATCAGGGACACTCCGATCTTGGGAGACCCTCGCTCAGGGTCCTGTGTGTAGAACTGAACGAGACGCTGCTTTTTTTCGACGAATCCTACATACATAGATACACAATTATTCATAATGAATAATGTTCAAGAATTTGTATATGACAATTTTCTAATAAATATTAATTTGTTTTATTGGCAATACAAGTTCTGTACTTTAATCATTTATTTAATCTTTCGTTCGAAAGTTCTTTCAATGCTAAATTCTTTCCACCATACGCAGGAAATCTAAAAGTCTACAACATGTTTTTAAAAATAATGCAATTTATTAATATAGCTCTAGAGTTTAAATTTTCTATTCACAAAGCGAAAAGGGACTAACTTAAATCAATACCCAGAGGCAACTTAGTACTCAAGTTATCCAACGATGTATACAATATTTAATTTCATTTCACCTCGACAGCAATCGGATACATTTCTCACTTAAGCTCCTCGTAAACTGTAATGTAAAAACAATTCAATCCACTTCTGGACCACGTCAAAAGTAATTAGAAAAAACCCATCAGTGTGCACAGCTCGTAAAAAGTTCCCTTAACGAACGCACGTCGAAATGCTATAAAAAAAAAAGAAACAAGAAATCCCATGAAAATAATAACGGGCAAGCTATCCAACGAACCAGTACCGTCTGTGAAATCAGGGTCGAAGGAGGGCAAGAGAATTCAGCGCCGAGGTGCGGTTCATTCTCTGTTCGACTAAAGTTTCGTCCTCCGGCTTTCTCAATTTCGTCGGTAAAAACATTATCTTCCCTTCAATGATTCCTCGAGGGCGATCCGCCCGGCCGCACTCGCGAAATGGACCGTGAGTTAATTAAATTCAAGCGCGGCAGAATGCTGTGGACCGTCGAACAGGAATTCCGGGAACGGAAACGCAACGGGTTTTTCAGCTGGCGTGCTCGGTCAGGATTCCGCAGTTTCTGCTGCTTCATCGTCGAAACGGTCCACTGAAATGAATCGTTCGTTGCGTAATTCACGGCACGTAGCCTCGCGCACGACCGATGAACGCACGCCTCGGTGAAAAACATTGTGAACGAAAGTCGAAGGGGAACGACACAATCACTGGGAGAACAGAGACGAAAGTCGGAGAAAGATGGGAATAGCGACGGGGCCGCTCACTGATTTCGATTGAATTCATATACGCAGGCACGCGAAAATATTCGATCTATGATATATTTATAAGCGAAATAGGAGAATCCTGCGACAACGGTAAAACGAAATGGTGAATCAGCGATGTCGTCAGACTGCACGGCAGCGAGTGGAGTAAGAAATATTGTATTCACCGATGGGATTTTAGATAAAATAAAATGTTAGGTGTACTGTTGGATTAACAAATAAGTCGAGGTTTCCCACGAAAAGTGAACTTTATTTTCATGGGTAGAATGGTCCCTAATCCAGCTGGAAGTTCAGAGTAGAGAGCACAAGCAAAGGTCGTAGAGGAGCATAAATCTTTTGGCAACACTGTTCGACAAATTTTCACTATTTTCACTTTTGTAAACTTCAATAAGCGTTCCTGATAGGTTTTACTGTGCTAAATATGAATCTGCAACCCGTCTTTCTTCAGAGCGCACAGTTTTCGACAGAATAAATTTTGTTGAATATTGCAAATATTCAAATTTACAACTGTTTCGTACTTTTACGGTACTTTTCAGTTGCTCTTGGTACGAAATGATTCTGCGGAGTTTCACGAACAAAATTATATAAGTAGTTATTAGCTTACAAATATCTAAATGTGTTTGAATACTGATTCAAGCGGGAAAGGCACCGAAAATGCACGCATTTTTTCTGATATTTTTCCATTTATTTCCAAAACAAAGGGAAGCGGTGCAGGGAATCGGAGGGTCTCCCTCGCCGACGACAAAACTACCGCGAACTGATACAAATATATCCCAAACATTATACATATATGTATATTATATGTATATCTCTCTAGCAAGTCGTTATAAGGTACATTTTTTATGAGTTCACCCGTTATACAGATTCTTTTGATGTGTTTATAGAAACAGTAAAGTAGATAAGCGGCGATCCCATGGTAACGCATACGTTGCCACGACCGTGCACGTATAAGCAAAACTCAATGAAGTAGTAGCAATAGTTTTTGGCAAACATCTCAATTAGACCCTATACTGATAACAACTAGTGACATTAATATGACTATAGTGAAAGCTACGTAGAAAGTAGAGTAATCTTATTTCGGTTTCTTACTACTAGACAGCGACCGTTATTTATTTAAATCAATGAATGGAACTACAATGACTCACTTGGGAACTTCAAAACTCTAGCTGCGATTACCAAACGAAACTGTCAAGTCACTGCCATGATTCAGCATGAAATGCTACAACGATTTGTGATCTAGTGAGTTTACTTCCTAAATTAGATTTTGTATTTGATTTCAACAATCTTGATATTACAATAATGAGTAGTCATATGTTTATGTTTGGTGCCATTTCTTTAGTATCGGGAAACATATGTAAAGAGGGTAAAACTACGGAAGTGGTACTTCCTCACCGATGTTGATGATTTTTGAATATGTTGTAGAATTGAGTATTAGTTTTCGAGATATTTGCAAAAAATTGTAGCTACTACTCATTGAATATGGTCTATACGTGCACGCTCGTGGCAACGTGTGGAGCTGCCACTTATCCGGCAGCCGGCAAAGAATTGCATACCGGGTAAACTCATCAAAATTGTACCTCTAGAACTAGATATATCATATCAGATTTGGTATCAACAACCATTATGATTTACCATTTCTCCCGCCTCCCGCCGTCCCTTACCCAGAAAAGTTTAACCCAAATCTAACCCAAACTCATATTCGATTACATGAAAATTAGATTCGAGATAGGTTTGGGTTAGAATTTTCTCGGGAGGGGGTGCAGGGTGCCGCCAATACCAAATCTGATATGATATATCTATTTGGTGCTAGAGCTTCAATTTTTATGAGTTCCCCGGTATACAGATTCTTTGCCGGCTGCCGGATAAGCGGCAGCCCACGTGTGCCACGAGCGTGCACGTATGGACAAAATGCAATGTGTAGTAGCTACAGTTTCTTGCAAATATCTCGAAAACTAAGGCCGAACGGCGGTTGTATGCACAGGAAAAAGTTGTTCAGAATACTCAGTTCTACAACATTTTCAAAAATCATCGAAATCGGTGAGGTAGTACCCCTTCCGTAGATTTACCGTGAAGAGTATTTTAACATTTGTAATACTGATAGTACTTGCGTTAATGAAGAATTTTTCGAACAATCTTACAATTAGAAAAGAAAAGAAACAATTCGAGAACAGTACGAAACTATCTTTGTACCACCTTTAAAAAATGTGTTATGAACACAAGTGAAGTGTTGACCTCATGTTGAACTGATCTCATGTTTGCCAGATTTATCTTATCTTTACATAGTTTGTTGTGGCAGGTCGTATGAATTCCTAAAACAGAGCAATATTAGCGACATTAATCTTGTTAGACTATAGTGTTACTAAATGAAATTCGTTACCGAGATAAGTTTAATGTTTATATTTTCGTTGCCCAAAGCTAAACCGAAGTGAAACTAGAAGTATTTATTCCTATTGCTGCGTTCTTAATGTCTGAATAAAAATGCTGTGTGTTCCACTGGCCGAGTTCGCGATACTATTATACAATGGAAAAAATTATGTAGTTAGATTTAAAAATGTCAAAAGGACTTTCCGCTCATTACGGAAAGGAAGTGTTTTCGGATTGTGTTTTTCATCCATATATGTTGTTCATCCAATTGCAGATACAAAATTTTGTGAGCTTTGGTTTGTTGCCATCTCGCACATGCCTGAAGAATCGTGCCAACCGTTACAGTAAATACCTTGCACAGGTACATAAGAGAAATCTACTATTAAAACAATAATAGGAAGTTAAAATTCTGAAGTATCATCTGATGCGTTTTGCTACTTCCAAAGTGTAGTTACTTCCATCATATATTTTTCCTGAATATCAGATCTTTATATTATACATATGTAGTTATATCTTCAATTTACTAATTATTACTTATGAAAAGTACGAAAACTATAGACACAGTAAAATTAACAGATAACAATAAATGTGCGTATTATAATTTTAATTCTCCAACTATTCATTTTGTAATTAATTTTTAATGTTTAATTTATTTAAGCCACCTGATGTAAATGGATTAGTGTAAGAATCAAAACCACGGGAGGGATGGAATGAATGCGTAAAAAAAGAAGTTGTATTTCGCTAAAGCGATACAGGCTTAAAAATGCAATGTGCTCGTTCGAAGGTCTGTCAAAGACCTTCCGGTTTTTTACTAAAATTATGTAATTAGAATGTCCAATTTAATATAATGACCCTAATTTCAAAACTTTGTTGAAACTAATTATTTTGAAAATGTGGCTTTTGCAACATTTATGTTTAGTAGGTCACGTAGTTCAAATGTATTGTCGAGAATAAAGAAGGGATCAATAGGAGTATCTTTGGAATATGTTCCGATTCGTTTTCTGCCTAGATATTTTTTGACTATAAGCTCTTCTATACAATTGACACAGCTTATGACAAGATTCTAGGACTTCTTCCGTAAAACATCCAATCGGTAGAACGCAATTTTTCGTTACGGATGGCCCATGGATTAAAACTTTATGTACCGTGGGTGGCATGTAATTCCAACTTCGCAGTATCAATACCATAATTTCCCAATTTTGTATAATTAATAATTCTGCCACAAGAAATAATAATTAAGATATTATGAAATCTTTCAATTATTGGTCGCTACTATTGCGAGAGAGTGGAAAGGAGATTTGGCATTGGTTCTCAAAAAGGGTACAGAAAAGAAAATTTGTGTTTTGAGAAGGAAGTAATTTATCGTCCGGATGTTGAGTTTGTTCATTCCGTTTTCCGGAACAGTTGAATACTGCTAAAAAAGTATAAAGGGTCTCAGTGGGTAATAGCGACCAGATGACTTCACGACTGGAGGTCCGAGGTAACTAACAGGGTTATAGTTTCCAGATGTGTGACAATAGAGAGTCAAAGGCGTCGAAAAGAAAGTAGAAGACAATAGTTCCGGCAACAAATACCCGGAAGTCCTGGTTCCTATGTCGATTACACTTTGTATACTTTCCAAGTCTGAACTCAAAACTTCGTGATGTTATCCAATTAACTTATGTCAAGGAATCATGTTATCAAGCTGTAATCTTGGACCCATCATTATTATTATTAATTATTATTTATTTATTATTATTATATTAGTGCCTCCGATAGATTTCTTTATACCATATCAAATTTCTCACAAATATATTAACCTCTGCACGAGATATCAGCCCTACGCTCTAGTGCCACAGATCGAAAATTCCCCTATTTGATACTTTAAATTTAAATATTTTAAAAAGGGCCAAAAAGGGGCAAACTTTCTCAACTGGATATCATAGCGGAAATGCAATTTTATATCCAGAGACTTATCCCAGCGTGAAACTCCGTGAATAACATCTTTGTTTTCCTTCTTGTTCATCAAGATATGGTTAAGATTTATGATATATTGAAAACGGAATTACAATAATAAATTAAAAGATATTGTAGGATTGGAAATACTGCGTGAATGTTTAGAATGATTGCGATGTATGAAAGGTACGTTCGAAGCTGAGTACTTGAGAAGGTCGTGTGTATGGGGAGGTACAGTGGCCCAAGGGTTCGGGTGGTCGGGAGCGACCACCACCGAGGAGTGATTGCGGGGGTGTGTCCTAAATGAGTGAGAGCAAATGAGGAATAGAATGAAAGAGAAACTAAGAGTGAAAGAATATAAAGAATGAACGAGGCAGAGCTAAGGCAGAGCTAAGCGAGAGTGAAGAGAGAGTGGAAACAGAGCGTAGTGAAAAGTATCGCGTGTTTGAGTAACGTCGTGTGTCGACGTATTTATAATAAAGCTAGTGTTTTAATAAGAGTAACTGAAGTCTTATTACACCACTTGTCCTCTATTCCAAACTACGTGGGGTTTACAAAAAATAAGTTCTACAATATGTTACTTTACTTCTGTGGAAAATTTATGTTTATAACACCTACTTAAATTGTAAAATGTTTCACATATCAATTTTATTAAGATAAACTTTCCCTGACGCAATTAACAAGCTCCAATTTTCCAGATACGAAGGAGTCACAAACGAGGTGGCCGCGTCCAGAAATTACAAATATAAAGTAATTTAGAGGATTATTACAGCTTGCGGAAACGCAGCTGACAAACATTTTTTGCAGTCCTTGCACTCCGCTAAGCGGCGACAATTTATAATCATACACCTCGCGTACGCGACTCCTGCTGCCCCGCATTTTTTCCCACCTTCATCGCCTTTTCCGTCCCACCACAGCCAATAATATACATTTTTCTAAGACCACATCTACATCCGAACTTTCCTAATATCTTACGCGAATCCAAAATCTAGAACAGCTTTCACCACCGATCAGTCTGCCTTAGTGGTGCAAGCCGAGTCTTGCTGTTGTAAAAATAAAGGAACCTTGTTGTCCGGGGTTTGGTTGGTGTCGAACGATTCACACTTCCTGTATTAAGCAACTACGTTGCATTCCTAAGCGTTCAAAGGGACTGACCCTATTTCCCAAAAGCTCATCAATATTCAAAAAGGGTCACATCCATACTTCCTAATTTCCCACGTACATACTTACAAAATTCCAAGAAACCAAAGCATGACCCCAATCCCCCACTCCCGATTATCCGGCCCTTTCGTTACTATATAAAAAGGAACCTCTCCAAACTAAGGGCAGTAGAAAAAGTGAAATAGTCAAGATTACTCTGTAAGACTAAATCAGCAACAAATAAAACTCTAACACATTATACCAAAAAGTCTATTCTTCAATCTACGAGCAACCACATCCAGTCTCAAGCGACTTCGACGACATAAATTGGTGGCAGCGGTACGGATATCAGTCTGTGGACTTCAACCAACGGAAAATCTTCTAGCTTCCCTAGATATCCTTCAAGAAGGAATCGTTGGCGATATTCAAAAAAAAAAAAAAAAAACGAACCCGGAGAATCGCAACCAAAGACGAACTGGATTTCAAGTGGACTCAGTGGCGGCAAAGCAAATCGAACGTAAGTCTTTCAAACGACACATCGTCCAACTTATCTAAAGACTACGTGACTGCTCCCTTGACCAACATGTCAAGACAACAAAGTCCGACTCGCGCTCAAATTGACATAAACATGCTAGCCGACAAATTGCTGCAAGTATGTGATAGACTAAAAACACTAGAAGAAATCAGACCAATAAAACAAACGTCGAGGGTAGAACAACCGTTTCCCGCATACGAAGAAACACAACCCTCGCACAGTATAGAAAAATACGAACAATGCCTACCACTAATTCCGGAATTCAACGGAACGAACACAGAAGTTTTTATCAATACAGTCATCAAAGTCGCATCTATGCTGAATCAGAATCAACATCCATTACTACTACTCGCAATCATCTCCCAAAAATTAAAGGGACGCGCATCTCTAACGATTAGGCCAGACACGATAACAACAATTCCGAAGTTAATAGAGAAAATCCGATTTATTTACGGAAAAACAATAGACACATCTTCACTAAAGACGAAAAGGGATTCGTGTAAACAAAGGCCAAACGAAACAATTAATGACTTCGTGCATCGGTTTTCACAAATCCAAGATGAACTTCTTACCGCCGTGAACACCGAACGAAGATTACAAACATATATCGATATTAAAGAAATTATATGTAATGAGGAAGGAATTCAATGTTTCCGACGGAACGTGAAGCCCGAAATCTCACAGTACCTGTTCAGCCAACAATTGGAAACACTAAACCAAGCGTTCGAAGCAGCGCGCATGTACGACACGGAACTGCAGTACATGCAACAACAAGCAAGAATGTGGAATCAACCAAGGGACCACAGGGAATCGAGGGACCACAGAAAACCACGCGAGCAACACCATCCAACACACAGAGATACAAATCCAGGATGGAACGCGAAAGAATGCAACTACTGCAAACGACGTGGGCATACAGAACACGAATGCAGAACTAAACAATGGAAAGAACAACGAGGAAGGCAAACCGGGCAACAACGGAATTTTCGACAGGCCCCGCCGAACACCACACCACCAGGCGAACGACCATCATCGGAAACGCCAGACCCACAGCAACAGAGGAACATAGCGTGGACAATTCCCCGTTTGTTCGACTAGAGCTTCCAGGACTACAACCAACTACCTTTCTCATCGACACAGGTAGTGAAATATCCATAATCAAAGAAAAGCAGATCGCGAACAAAGATCTCCACAAAGGCGCACCCATGACGCTCAGGGGTATCACGAGCAACACCACAGACACGTTATACTCGGTCTTCATTCCATTTAATAATAAATGCAACCCATTTCAAGTAGTAGACGACAGATCCCCAATTTTTCAAGACGGTATATTAGGTTCGGACTTTTTATTTAACCACGATTTTTCTTTGTCATGTAATTCATTCAAAATCGGCAACGTTATTAAACGTCGCAACAATCCAAAGAATAACTGTAACAACGAAACGGTATTAGTCAATTTCATAACGGGAAATGGAGCAATCACTAAAATCGACACAAGCGGACAACCTATACTGTCCGAAAATTTAAAGAAACAAATAGAATCAATAGAGAAATTTGATGAAAAGTTAGTCTTCCACATGAACAGTAACAATAGAACAAACGAAAGAATTAACTTGCTAAAAGAAAATACTCGTTTAGACCATCTAACCGAAGGTAGAGACGAAGTATGGGAACTAATCTCGAATTATCACGATAATTTTGTATTACCCGGTGACCCTCTTCCGAAATCATCAATTCTAGAACATGAAATTAAGACTACAGACGAAATACCGATACACACGAAACAATACAGATACCCGCCGATACACCAAGACGAAATCAAACGACAGGTAACAGACATGATACAAAAAGGTATCATTAGGGATACCGACAGTCCATACAACAGTCCCCTATGGATTGTCCCTAAAAAGGCAGACGCGTCAGGAAAACAAAAATGGCGACTAGTGATAGACTACAGGAAGCTAAACGAAAAAACGATAAAAGATTCGTACCCCATTCCTAATATCGACGAGATATTAGACAAATTAGGGAACGCGAAGTACTTTTCAGCCTTCGATCTAGCCTCTGGATTTCACCAGATCGGAATAAAAGCAAACGATACGAGCAAAACTGCTTTTTCGACTAACGACGGACACTTCGAATTCGTTCGGATGCCTTTCGGTTTAAAAAACGCACCGCCAACATTCCAGAGACTCATGAATCGCGGTTTACAAGGTCTCATCGGTAACAACTGCTTTGTCTACATCGATGACATAGTAGTCTTCGGTAGAACGCTCGAAGAGCATAACAAAAATTTAAAGATTTTATTTGAACGATTAAAACAATGCGGATTAAAACTTCAACCCGACAAATGCGAGTATTTAAAACCGGAACTAGAATACTTAGGTCACGTTATTTCGGCAAACGGGGTACAACCCAATCCCAAACGGATCGAGAAGGTAAAGCATTATCCCGTACCCAAGAACGCGAAGGAAATAAAACAATTCTTAGGACTATGCGGATATTACCGAAAATTCGTAAAAGACTTTGCCAAAATCGCGAAACCACTCACGGAACTCTTAAAGAAAGAAAAGGAATTCTTCTGGACTAACGAACAACAAGTAGCTTTTGAAAAACTATGTAACGCGCTCACGACTCAACCAATCCTTCAATACCCTAATTGGGGAGAACCATTTGTTCTCACTACAGACGCTAGTAATTACGCATTAGGCGCCATCTTATCACAAGGTACAATAGGGAAAGACAAACCGATCGCGTACGCTTCACGGACGTTAAATGACGCAGAGACGCGTTATACCACGACAGAAAAGGAATTATTAGCAATCGTCTGGGCGACAAAACACTTTCATCAGTATTTGTACGGACGAAAATTTACAATCGTGACGGACCACAAGCCACTCGTATGGCTAATGAACGTGAAGGACCCAAATTCTCGGTTAGTACGATGGCGACTAAAACTGTTAGAATACGACTACGAGATAGTCTACAAACAAGGTAAACTAAACACGAACGCCGACGCACTCTCGCGAGGAAAAATCAGAGCGATAGAACAGGACTTAGTAGGAGACGAATTAGAAAAATACTTGAGTTACTATTCATCTAACCCTCAGACAGACGACGACGAATTCATTAAGGAAGTGACCGAAGGTTCAAATGCAACTTCAGAATATAAACTCCCTTCGATCCAATCCCAGGTCAAAATCAGCCAAGGATTCGTCAAAGAGTTTCCAACCATTATTTACACGGAGATACCTCCAGAAGTCATTGAGAAAAACAAAACTTACTTATCCCCACACGAGACTGAAAAGACGAAAACCGACGTTTTTAATAGGGAATTAAACGGCGGTAGCAAAATCAACGTAATACAAGACCGGGATCATACTAAAGAAATTGCTTCCCTACTTTCTAAACTGAAACGGGACATAGAAATCTACGTCTCAAAACCAACCCCCTCGGATACAAAAGAAATCATCAAACTAGCGCACGACTCACTATTTGGAGGACACTACGCGTACGACAAAACTTTACAAAAGATCCGTAAACGATACGAATGGCATAATATCACACGGGACGTGAAAAACTACATAGAGAAATGTGTCATTTGCCAAAAACAAAAAGACACAAAACGACAAACGTACATACCCCAAACAACGGACATTCCGACGAAACCAACAGACAAAATTTCTCTCGACATAGTCGGACCACTAGACGAAACCACTCGAAAGAATAAATATATTCTAGTAATTCAAGATTACTTAACCAGGTATATTATGTGTGAACCTCTCATTGATAAATCCACTGCAGCCATCATACAAGCCGTTTGGGCTTCATGGCTCAGAATTTTCGGGAAACCCAAAGAAATTCTAACAGACAATGCAAAAGAATTTACATCCTCGGAATTCACCGAACTTTGCAATACCATGAACACTAGACATATACTCACGTCAGTATATCACCCTCAGTCTAATGGTAAAAATGAGAGGTCCCACATCATTCTGAAAGAGTACATTCGCTGTTACCAGACCGCGGAAACTCCATGGGATCTACTACTCCCCAAAGCAATGTTAAACTACAATTGCACTATTAACCGTTCCACGGGCTACACCCCATTTGAATTACAATTAGGGTACGAACCCAATAGCATCTTTGACGAACAGGACGAACAACTGACATTTCGTCAACAAACAGAAAACCTGAAACTACAGCACGAAAACAAAATTATCGAAACAATAGAAAACCTCCAACTTCAACAACCTTCCACTTCCTATAAACATCTCGAACCCATTAACAAAGGGAATCTAGTTCTCATACGGAACTATACCGCCAAACCACTCGAAGAACGCTGGCGCGGACCCTTCGAGGTAATGGAAGTCATGGAAAATAATTCAGTTAAAATTGACGAAAATGGAAGATTAACTGTTCATCACAGGACAAACGTTAAGATTTTTAAACAAGTCACTCAACTCATTTTAGATGACATCTAACATGTACACCGTGATTGCTCTCCTTCTCACGACCGCTACGGCTATCACCAGGATCACGAATGCATCTACTCTGACCAGCGGTGAATTAGCCGATGACAAATACCAATTGTCCAAGCTTAATGACCAAGAAACGATTTTTCTCGAGCATCAAAACATAGTTAGAATCTATCACGAACAATGGAAAATCGTAGTCGGCTACGATTTCGCCCATCTTATTACCGACCTAGATGTAATCGAAGAATTAAGTAGAAGCGTGTTATTTAAGCTATGTTCACGCGACCTAGGCGGAACCCCATTCACGTGTTCATCAAACAATAGACTTACGAAACGAATAGCAGAGTTCAGCCACATTCGAGGAGAAATCCGCAATGCACTATACACTGCAGGAATCGACAGTAACTTCACGCGTTCTAAACGAGGAATATTCGATTTCGTGGGAGCTATTAGCAAAACGCTATTCGGTACTTTAGACTCATCAGATACACAATATTATAACAACGAGCTAGACAAACTCTACGCTAATAACGACCAAATCATGCATTATGTACGCAACCAGACGAGTATCGTACTCACCGCCTTACAGGGCAGTGCTGCAGGATTCAACAAAACGCTTCATCAGATAAGAACTGCCAACGAGCAATTTAATAAAGTCAGAGATCTGTCAAAAGCAAATGAGATGAACCTGATAATCGACGAGATACTACTAGATCTGGAAACAAACACTTTCACCCTGCGCGAACAAATCAGGAAAGTTGAGGATTTAACGTTCGACGCCAAACACGGCATAGTTAAACCCTACGTCCTGCCGCCAGAACAATTGTTCCGAATATTAAGGGAACACGAGCATGTCGATAACTTTCCCGTACCTCTCAAGGAAATTTACTACTCGGCATTACTCGTCATCTGCGAGGTGAACATAGCGCTCAACGGTCAACGCGCATTATTAGAGATCAAGATTCCACTATTCGAAGAACAAACCTTTAATTTAGTCAAAGTTATAGCACTACCAACACACGGATGGATGTTCCACTCGATAATCAACACCGAACAAAGATTGATTCTCTTGGATCCATTGCGTCTCACTTTTATGCCTATCACTACTACCGAAGTAGCCGGGGCAAGGAAACTAAACGACCAGCTAGTCATTAAACGTTACGCGCCAGACTATTCAACACATTTCCGGGATAATTGTCTCGTTAGCATACTTACAAAGCACGAGCCCGAAACTTGTGAAACTAGGTATATGAAAATCAAGAGTACCGTCTGGATACAACTCCAGTCGGGAAATCAATGGATCGGAATCGCACCAAAAACAGAAACAATGCATATACTTTGTTCCGACAAACAACCGAGGCATATAGAAATTAAGAATAATTTTATATTAACATTAGCACCCGATTGCAGCGGAATCTCCCTCTCGGCTACACTGAAACCTTTAAATATCATATATGATCATAAAATTAATAAATACCAAATAGTAACGGCACGAATCAAGATGCCGGAACTCAACGTAACCGAGAGCGAAATCCCCCTAAACATAATGGCGGAATCACACATAGATCCCGATAACTTGCAGTCACTCGGACGAACACTAGAGGAGCTTGAAAACATATCCGATAAAGCGATTCATCACCAGCGTCTGAAGACCTGGAAAGAAAAAATTCTTTGAATATCTCTCGTACGCAGGATATGCAGCTCTCCTGAGTCTATTGTTCGTCTTCCTGACTAAAATAGGACTATTCAAAGCAATCGTAGACGTAATACGAACTTGTTTAGGGAATTGTTACAATAATTGTAGCTTCAACAATCACGGACCGACACAACATGTCACCTATGCGGCCGTACCCCAACCGAACGATAACGATTTGTTAAATCAAAAACTCAGAGACCGTTTGTCTAGATCATAGACAAAGGTCCTCTATAAGGGGGGAGGTGTCGAACGATTCACACTTCCTGTATTAAGCAACTACGTTGCATTCCTAAGCGTTCAAAGGGACTGACCCTATTTCCCAAAAGCTCATCAATATTCAAAAAGGGTCACATCCATACTTCCTAATTTCCCACGTACATACTTACAAAATTCCAAGAAACCAAAGCATGACCCCAATCCCCCACTCCCGATTATCCGGCCCTTTCGTTACTATATAAAAAGGAACCTCTCCAAACTAAGGGCAGTAGAAAAAGTGAAATAGTCAAGATTACTCTGTAAGACTAAATCAGCAACAAATAAAACTCTAACACATTATACCAAAAAGTCTATTCTTCAATCTACGAGCAACCACATCCAGTCTCAAGCGACTTCGACGACATTGGCAATCATTTCCTCGTCAATCTTGTCGTGATCTAAGTCTCGAATTTCGTGACCGATACGACGCATCGCAGTAACATGAAGGGAAGTCAGGCGTTACAAGAAATAACGGTGTTACGTGGTGGGTAGATTAATTGAGAAGACTGGTGTTGGTTAGTTTCACTTTTAATTTCCACTCACAGTATGTTGTGGTAAATACAGCACTTATAATCGAGGTACGAGTACAATCCTCGAATTGTACTTTACAGAGGAGACATTAATGATATGAAACTAGAACCTACGAGCGTGGCGGTTCGTAGATAGGTTTCTCCTCTTCCCTAGCTACTTCCCTTCTTATATCTGTCGATTGTTTTTGTGTTTTTGGTTGCGTCGGCATCGCGACCCTTGGATCTTTGGGCCTGGAAGAGGGGGGAGTGGTATGACTCGTCGCTGGGTCATACCGTCGCGACGGATGTCCCGACGCGTCGGTCCGTGCCCCGACTCATCCCTGTATGTCATCCGTTAAGTTTCAATAACAAACACAGAGAGTCGTCTCTGACACCTAACAACGGAATGTAACCTTTTTCAGACTAGTCCGGAGCATATTCGAATAATATCAATTATGAAGCAATTAATGAATCATTTAATGTAAACTTATTCATCTGTTTTTATAAGTAGAAGAAATTCATTCTGTTCTTTATACTATTAAAAAGTCTGGTTCAAATGAGGAATAGATTCGAAAAACGCGGTACCAGTAAATAGAAGGTGAAAATGAATCGAGAATATATAATAGAGTTAAATTTGTTCATACGCAGCAATAGTTGTCGACAGAAGCGGGTGTGAAAAGTCGTTGAATACCTACATAATTGTGCAGCAGTCACGGTGGCTAACTAGAATAAGTATATGATATACATATGTACATAGATTGTATTTAAATACGTTTGTACTTAACACTAGGTTTACGGAACGCGTAAATTTGACGCGTTCCAGAATTTAGAATACAAAGATTAATGAGTATTATATAATTAAATTAATTATGTTTCATTTCGAAATTAAGTGAATTAATTTTTTACAGAAAACGTACATTTTCATTGGCTATTGTTAATCGGACGGAAGGCAGTAAAAATAAGTGTTCAAACTTGTCCGTAAACCTAGTGTTAATGAAGTTTTAAGTTCGATTTTGTTCGAAAACGCTAGCCCATATTAAAAAGTTTGTTTCTATCCTTTGGACTTATTTTCACCTCAGGAATCATCTTCTTCTCGCTCCTATTTTAATAAAAAGAACCTTACAATTTTATGCAGTTTTTCGTTTCGCAAAATTATACTCTCGCGATGATTGCTTGCATCGTTTTTATACAAGGTGACAAAACAGTCAGGGAACATCGAGGATTGGGGTGTAGCTGGGGTTTATAAACAACCTTTTCCTTTATAATAATGTTATATAGGGTGACCCGTAAGTCTCGCAGTATTTTTAAATTTCGCGAAGCTGAGGTGATGCTGAACAACTTTTTCCATGACCAAAATATTGTACGTAGCTTCGTATTTGAGTTATTAACGAAAAGCGCCCCCGTATTGTCATCGGATGCAAATATTACATCGTCATAAATTAAGAATAATGTGCTATTATTCGTTATTCACGAATAACAGTTTAATTATCAAGCCGTTTTATAACTGTTCCATACTTTTATTCCTTATCCGAAACGTATAAGGTATTTTATTACTAAATGAAAAAATATTTGGATAATTGATGTAAAAAAAAGATAGGTAAATAAACTTATCCTTTCGTTCACGAAGTAATCTGCTTCGACGAAAGTCGAAGCCTTGGCCGTTGGTCATTGCACAGATCCTAACCTATCTTAACAATTTTGTACTACGAAACGCACGTTCCGGCGATCGGTATCGATCGTCGAGATGTGAATTTAATGACATAAAATTGTTAAAAATCCTCAAAAGCGAAACTATATATAACATTATTATAAAGGAAAAAGTTGTTTATAAACAGCTCAGCTACACCCCCATCCTTGATGTTCCCTGACTGTTTTGTCACCCTGTATGTGTGACAGCAGTGTTTTACTTAGTTCAAAGTGTACTACAATATTTACTTGCATCGTGTAGCATAAGGTAAATAAACCCAGTAATACTGTTGGGGTAATTCTTATAATCAAGTCAAATTAATCTCTCCGCACGCCCGCGTTTAGTAACACGATCCTGGTCAATTAATTATGAAGCTTCTGTTTAGGAGAAGCTGTAAAACCGATCACTTACAATGAATAGATGGGCAATTTGCATGAGACAGTTAGGTTGAAAATTCAAGGTAGGTTGTTCCTTCTCACTATGTAGCTATATCACCACATCACTTTCACATTAACATGTTCACAAACATTACACGCGAGAACGTGGGACTAGGATCATTTTTATATAGTATAGAAAATCATATGTGTGCCGAGCATGTTAATAAAGAAATACACTGTGCGAATAGTTGTAGCGTTGTAAACTATTTCACGCTATGATTTACATCAGCGACTTTCAACCTGTTTTTTAATCTTACAGCATAAAGAAACTAATCATGTACTGAAATTCTACGGCACATTAAGAAAATTATATTTTTTCATTGATCTGACAGAAAAATATGTAATTTACCGATGTACAGAAAAAGTAATAGCTTTCCCGTTCTTGCTCCAAAGTGGTAGAAAAAAAAATATTTTTCTCACTATTATACGCAAAATAACATTCATAGATTTTGTACGCGTCGGAACACTCGCAGGGAAAGAATGTATAGTCACAGAGATGTTGTTGTGTTAGTGGACTGTATTTCTGTTGCCTTGGATGCGTTGAATATTAAGGGACGGCCCCTTCTATAGTTGATTGAATGCTATGTCGTGTCCGGCAGTCAGACCACGACCCTTGGTGTTTTTCAAATCTGCAGAGTACACCTCGACGACCGATTGCTGCAGCTCCTCAGTAACGTCTCTCGTTTATGAATTAAATTGTCTACTTATATACAAAAAAGGGACGCATTGATCCACCAATCAGCGCCTTGGCCAGCTAGACGTAGGTGTGCAAAGCCTGCATACCTTGGCTAACGGTACCAGGTACATTTGGTGTTTTAGGGTTCTGACGCGGTCTTCGTCGTTTATGACGCTCGCGGTCAGTCCGCCACCTGGCTGCCCTAACTGACCCTGGCCATGCGCTTATCCCTTCGCACGGTGGGTGTTTACGCCCGAACAGATTTCATGACCGACTTTTAACCATTGCTGTTCGACCTAATGAGGTCGAGTTAATGAACTCGTATTAAAAAGTTTGGATAAAACTGTGGTGTTCGGCCGCGAAACCGAGCACATCAACGGCCATCATGACTGACCGGGCTTTCCTGAGTCTGACCACGTGCCTTCCAGGTGACGTAAGGTCTTCGAGCCAGCCATGAAACAGTACCTACAAAATTTTCCTAAGCATCGCCGCCATTCCCCGGTCAAGAGTAGAAAAGCCGGTAGCGGGCCGCGGGAAACAACACACATCTAAAAGAGTTCGGAAACATTACGATTAATTCCCTAGAACAGTCAACACGCACACATCTTTTAACGCTCCACGAATATAGATATACGATTCGCACTATTTAACGTTCCACCATCGCGGGCACCTTACGAGGCTCAAGTGATATCGTCACGAACGCCAGCGTCATCGAGCATCATCGAGCATCGTCAGGATCTAGCGGAAACGGGATTTACGACCCCGCAAAATTCTATCGAAGAATTACGGTGTGGGAGACGTAACATGTGGATTAATTTAAAAAATTCCTCAGTGTGAGATGTTACGATACGATACCTCATAAATATTTAAGCATAATGAGAAAGAAACGATTGCCAACAGAAAACTAAAAACTGTTTATTAATGTAATAACCCATACGATAAGGTTATTATAGTTAAACCACAACTTCGGATACATGAATAATAGGACAAACAATTATTTTTCATGGCTTCGCAGTAGAAACATAGTTTTCGTTATTCGAACCATCGAATATTTCAGATTTAACTGAACATGCTTCAATATGTCTATCTCTTTGAAATTCATTTGGAGTCCGACCACGGCCGCCACTAAATCGACAACGCAGCACAGGACATTGACGATGGTTTGGTAGAAATCAATCAGCACTCTTAACCCTGTAGCAGGAATTAAACAACGAATTGAAATTGCCGAGGGATTTACTGTTGGCCGCGTTCGTTTTAAGTAGAAACCGATTGAATCTGCAGCTTTTGTTAATAGACAAATTTCTAAACTGTAACTGTGATAAAGACAGATTGTAAATTTAAATTTAATCATTTAATCAAACTAAGAAAGGAATCGCTAGAGGATAATATGTCATTTCAAATCGTAGAAACCTTTCGCATAAACAATTCTGGGGTAGCAGCAGAACCCGTTTACTGTCTGCAATCCAATATTTTAACGCCATATTTTAACCATTCTCCTTTCGTTACTGTCAGTAAAGCTTACTTTTCAGCGAAGACAAACATGTGAGTGTGACTGATAAAACTGTTACATGTGGTTGTCATACATTACGACCTAGACTATGGAGTTTGAGTGTTGAGAGTAAAAGTGATATTGTCTCTCCTGTGCCTCTATACATATATCCCTACGTATCCCAATATACAGGGTGTCCGGACACTCGGGGAACATAGGGAAATGCGGGGTAGCTGGGGTGATTCTGAACAACTTTGTCATTGACCGAAATGTTGTTTGTAGCTTCCTATTTCCCAACACGTGTCTGTCCCTAGAATAGACACGCGTCTTGACAGATTAGTAGGGTAGTACAGTAAGAGAAATATTTGTTATAGGTGTTTACCATTGTGTAACACAGCTATGTCCAACACGCGGCCTAATTGAAGATTTTATGCGACCCCTTTCAAATCTGCAGCTACGTATATATATCGTGCATTTTCCTAATAATAATTGACGAGTAAAAAGAGTGTTCTCGTGTCCACATTTTTTTGCTGTGGCCGCCCGTTCACAAAAACATGAAGGATCAACTACGTTGCGCGTCAACTAAATTACCAGTTGATATTAAACAATTAGCAAATAATATAAAAAAGCAATCTTCATATTAAAATTTAATTTAAGTTTGTTTTATAACTGTATTGATTATATTAAATGAATTAGATAAAGGAATTAAAATATAATAGTGAGTAATTTCCCTATTTTTGTGAGCGGTCGACAAGAGACCAGTGAGATTTTTTTTGCCCTGTAAGCGAGTTCAGTTGGACATCGCTGGTGTAACAGGATCTAATGTGGTTTCACAGGGATGCAAGGTGATCTTATTGAAATGGTACGAAATTGGCCAGGTATTTTTCCATCTCATTTACTTTTCAAAACATTCCTCGCTCATCCATCTGATTAAGAGATTTGTGAAACACATAATTCTACGACGAATGGATCACTTGATGTTTTACAGATACCGTGCCGGTCACAAGTATTCGGACGACCGAGGCGATTTCTTTGTTTCTCGCAAAGGGTGAACGTACGTACATTTTCAATGAAAATGTCTTGCAAAAACAATCTAGAATATTATTTATCATTTCCGGTCTCCCAAATTACAAATAGTTGGTCGCAGAATTTTTAGACATTGATTCAACTTGTTACTTAAAAGAGCGTTACAAGTAAACGCAGTAAGAATTGAAACGCGGGGGAAAGAATATATTAAATAAAGCTACCTAGAAATATTTTCCACGTATGCTATCAACAAATTTTATAACACGGTATACATTGATATCATAATCAAAAACCCGATATAAAACCAAGAATTCTATAAATATTCTGATTTCTCGTAAAAAGATAGCAACATTACGAAAGCATCGAAAATGGAAGGGCAGGGCGAGAGATTGTAAGAAGCGTGTATACTGATTAAAGTTTCGTTCTTTGCCTTCCTCGGCGGAAAGATTAACACTTCCTTCGACAAATATTTATTCCATCCCGGCAGCTCCCCTTTAAGATCGATTTCCATCCAGCCTCTTCAATTTACGTTTCGCCCGTCACAAAAGAACCTGCTGCTACATCGACGAGCGACTCTTCGCTGCTAATCGATTAAGTTTGCCATAGTTGGATCACCTAATGGGTCCCCGTGGCTCGCGGACACAATATTCGAATGCGAACGCGAATCGATCATTGATTCGATTACGTAGCACAAATCACTGAAAGGAGCCGCAAGTCTCTCTGGCTGATGCACTCAAAACTTCAATCGGATGATTTGCGATGGATAACGGGAAGATGAATAGAGGTGGACAGGTGTGCGGGTGCGACGCAGAACGTAAAGCAAACCTAACTACGTAGTTATGAACGCTACGCGATAGCTGAATCGTGAACTATCTAAGCGAGTGAGTTAAGCAAATCTCTTTATATAGTCCATGTTGATGATGATTGCTTCTCCAGCGATCAACCGTATCAGCATCTGCGAAATCAATGGTCATCGAGCCACCAGTCAGCTTGAATGTTCGTAGATCCTTATGTGGGCGTTAACGAGCCGTGTATCTAGGATAGATGTGCGGCCAGATAGCGGACGGATAAATCTTCAAGAGAATGCGATAACTGCTTAGCCTATCAGCCACGGATAGCCTATCAAATAGTTGGTACGCAAGAAATGCTTTCTAATGGCAATGAGTATGCACGATGTACTGTATTTTCTGAATGATCCTACGAGCTGAAATTGTGATGGATAATTTATCGTTCAAGTATTAATAGAGATTGATAATAAATTAGATAGTCATTGATTCGACAGGTTGTTCTATTTTAATCTACATAGAAATGTGAAATGCTCGCGAACTATACGCTGTACGATTCAGTTGGTTCAGTTGAACAATGGTTCAAAGTTTAAGACAAATGAAGATTATTGCACAGGGTGTCCTAGTAGCCATGGTTCAAATGAAGAGGGGGGGGGGGGGGGGTCGTGCATGAAAAGATAAGCCGGAACCCGAGATACAATTTTTTCATTTCAGGAATTATTTTCGAGGAAAGCGGGGATAAAGAATACCTTAAATTGATTGCTTAATAACCTTGTGGGAGCTTCGTGTATGATGGTGTTAGAATGCTAGCGGGGACTCGTCAGTAAGGCATGCTAGCAGGCCCTGCCTTAGACACAGGGATAGCACTAGAGAATGGTCAATGGTTATATATATATATATTCGTGGATACTTATTCAACTACCTTCGGGAGCCGGATCGTCGTGCTCGTCCCCTGACGGTGTATGTGGGAAGTACCCCCACAACCATATGCATGCAGAATTTGTTGAATGTGCTGCCCATCGTGCAGTATACACAATTGTGCTCCTCGAATTAAATTTTTGTCTTTTGCGTTTTTAATTACTCAAACGCCAAAACGATTCTCGCTTTTAACTGCGGAAGGCATCTTTATCTTCAGAGTAAACTTTTGATTTTAGATAACCCAATAGATAAAAATCAAGGGGTGATAAGGATGGCGATTGCTATGGCCGAAGGATGCGTTACGGTTCCACTATGTGGTAGAATGTAATTCCAAAAGGATATTCTCGCGTAGATTCCTTCCTTTCTTGGATGTATCATAAATAATGGAACACCCTTCACAATGCCTAAATTGTAGTCCGATATTGTAACAGTTCAAAGACGTTCGCGCTAGTCGCAGGTGTTTGCAAGAATGCATCAATGTTGCAGCGCAGTCGCCAGAAAGACGAGCTCTTCTTGCCTACGACGCAGTGCCTTGAAGAGTCCAAATTATGGCCCCCCGTGGTGCCTGCCGTTTCCGTTCGTTATCGAGTCTCGCGGTGGCAAAAGCCAGATGGCCATCCTGTGCGCTCCGGATTTCGTATTTTCTTAAAAAAGAAAAATTGAATGGTCTCGAGGGCGACATAATCTCGTGTAATTAGTTTTGACGGTAGATAAACCAGTACAGGTCATACGTGAGTGGTATGCGTTCTTTTTCTTTTATGAATCATGTTATTGTTAATGCATTGTTCGATTCACCTATTTATCCCTCAAGAGTTACCGCAGCTATTAGCTGCCGGGACGTATCGGCTAGTCGAAACGAATCAGTTTGCTACTACCACTCATAACCCGGGGACCCCCCAGCGGCGTGGATGAAGTGCAAGCGCTCTCGCTCTAGGACTCGCCGAGGGAGAGGAATTTATTCTTCGATAAATTACTGTACTGAGTGTTTATGTCGGAACAACATTCATTTAGGGCGTTTATTTAGGAGTTATTTAGTTATGTATTGGGCAAGTATGTTTCTCCAATATTTCAATAAAATTGAATACGACATATAATTTGATGGAAGTGAAATCTTTCTCATGCGTCTGGATGATGGGATCAATATGTGTGTATTTAAGAATGTGATATATTTCATATCCTGTAACACGAATGAAATTAAAGTATTATTGAAACAAGGTTCATTGTCGTGTGTACGTTTCAGTGTTTTAAATTACAAACATGTTCTCGTGCAAGATTAATATAAAGTACACTACTGTGCTTAGCAAACAATTCGGTTTATTTTACGTATTTATGGTACATATATTCTTTATGAGAAAGAATGAAAAATGAAGTTGGAATTAATGGGTTAAGTGTTGTTTCCATTAAACTTGAATAATAATCTTCTGAATAATAAACTAATCTGAATAACTGCATCTGTTACTAGACACGAATAACATTATTTCATGACGTAACAGAGACCATTATTTTTGTTCGTGCCTAATATTGAATATCTCATTTTTTAGTCCGATATGCTGGTTTGTTCAATAAATTATAAAATTTGTTACACCGAAAATCTGTCTTTCCCTTTACCGGTGTACCAGAAGCTAGAGTTAGATCCCCGGTTTACTGCATTGTGAGCCTGTACGTCCCAAGACCGTGTGACAAAGTGCGGTCTTGTTTTCGTGTTATGCAGCCTCGAGTACCCCATAAACTCAAGATATTCAATTTGCAAAACTCCACCTAGCGTATCCTTATCTGCCATAAAATTAGCATCGAAGTGTAACGGGGATCTGACTTTACATTTTTCCTGTTTTCGAATGGCAGATCTTTCTTCTCGAGCAAGTTGAGTTGTGTAATGCTCAATCTCAAAATATTTTACAAACGTTCAAAGTACTGTTTCTATTAAAACTATCTAGAAATATCTAATTAAGGCACAAGTTTTTCTAATATACACATATGCAACGCTTTTCTCACGTTAGCTACTTCACTTTCCACAATAGGTAAAATATCTACATTTCAACTTCAATGTCATTTTGTTAAATATATAATAATATTTGGTACTTTAGTAGTGTATCAAATGTTGCTGTCGTAGGTCTACTGTGCGCCATAAATGATTAATTAGAGGAAAAACGTACAACTATGGAAAAAGTAGGGAAATGTATAAGATAGAAATGTAACGATAATAGAATTATCAAAGTTGATAAGATAGTGTAACAAAATTGTTAACCGTATTTTTCGATCGGTATTTATAGAAGAACTTTTATCTCACAGCATAATCACTATTGACGACTTATTTCTGCAGTGATAGAGACAGGTAACATACGCTTATTATTACTTCATGCAAATGCATATTCCTAGAGGAAGTAGGTGAAGTTATAGCACATATATTTTTTATTTTGCATATGCTTTACGTATTTATGTTTAAAAATATATGCGATAATATATTGCATATGTACATATTCTATGCTGAACAGTTTCAGAATATTAAGAAGGTTAATAATCATAAATAAACCAACCCATGACTGGGGATAGTTGTCACAATATTTTCTAAATCTTTGAAAATAGTGAAACGTCATTTTTTTCTAAAAACAATTTTACAATCCACAAAGTGTAAAACATTCATTAAATACAAGAGTTTCGAATGGTGTAATCGAAATTTCATAAAATGGTACTGTGCTTTTGAAATTTAAAATGTTCTATCTCTTTGACAACCAGCCTCGGTCTCCCTTACCTTAGTATCATACATATTTCTATATTTTTGGTGAACATTTGCATAGTTTTCGTGCATAAATATCATATGCTTTATACAAATCTATTGTACATGAATATGCGCAGTCTACCATCTTATCATCTTTCACCCTATTCACATTTTTTAAATCTCGTACCTACCAAGTGGAAAAACGTCTATCAACAACGCAGCATTATTTATACAAAAATCTGAATAATCTTTAACGGAGAGAGACAGATGGGTTTAAAATTGCATTAACAGATGCGACACATATTAAATGCACAGAAATACAGAACATACCGTATATCCGCGTAGAAAATTATGACGTAGCAATAGAAATGAGATTCGGACGTTGTATTTTACTGCAAGGAATACAAATTTCCATATAGCGTGCGTGAAATCCACGAAACCTGTCGCAACGACTATTCTCCGTGGCGAACGTTATCCTCGTCGTAACAGGGCCCTCGTTAAATGAAATCAACGATTTACATTGATCCAACGGGTTTCATGTCTAATCTCGATCGCTGGTGCACGAGCCACGAACCCATGGTTCCGCGTTCCTGTTCTACAGCCTCGGTGTTAACTGGATTCTTGTAAATTCGCCCTGTACAGCTCGGTAAACATTTTCGTCCCGGGCGCGTGCACCTCCTCGAAGCCGAATTTATCTAAAGCCTGCTTGCAACGATTGTACCAGGCCGCCACATTATCGTATCGGCCGATATCGAAGCCGAAGCACTGTCAACAAAATTGTGACGCTTTTATGGGAAATAAACTGATTGTGAGAGGAACGATGTTCCATCTGTTCCGAGGTAAAATATGCGAAACTTGCGTGTTCTAATTCACGCGGGACTCTTGTATTGTGCATTCAATTCATCTGGTAGTTAAAAATATAGTGCGTTTTCGTGATAGTGACGTAATAGAGGGGGGAGAAATACACTGCCGTTTATAAGTGTTAGGTAAGCGATTTTCTAGTACAACATGACGTGAAGTACACGAACATTCTCCTGAGCCGTTTTTTTTGTACCGTGACAAGTAAGAGAATAATTAAGGGTGGCAGAGTTAGCTGGGACACCCTGTATATAATTCCTATTTTTACAAACAGTAGAATTTTTACATAGAAAAACATAATTTAAAATATAAATGTTGATATTAATGATACTTAATTGCTCATTATAAATGTAGAAGACATTATTAGAGATATTTATTTTATCAGTTGCAAATCTTTGTAGAACACAACATTTTAATAATCTATATGCTTTGTGAAGTGTTTGGTGTGAAACTGATTCCAATAATATTTCTTTCAGTTCGTTTTTTAAAGGGTACGAAAGTTAGTAAACAAAATGGTTGAATCTTCTTAAACGTAAATTTCATATTATTAAATAGCAAGGGAAAACATCATTGAAAAATTCTTGTTCCTCTGAGATCAGGATTGAAATCAAATTTGGAGTATAAGTTTAAATATTGATTACTTATCAAATTATTTTCAACATCACGTTCAAATATAGCTTTTCATTGAAAGCGTTGTCATGTGCAGTCCAAATTAATATTTATATGGTTCGAAAATAATTTTGGTCATCCCCAATTTATAACTATCGCGGTTCGCTTTCAATATATTGTTGCATCATATTCGTTTCTTTCCTGAACGAACGCTATATTTCCCTATATACATATGCGTATCATGCATTGCGCATAACTTCTAATAAACACGATCTAGAGAATATGAGCATTTTTCATTTGTTAGCTACGTATCCCTTTTCTGTATCCTACTTTGATATCTACAAGTTTCGTCATAAAATAGTACTAAAATTACTGAATGAAACAAGGAAAGTAGTATAATAATTATATGCAATACATTGTAACGTGTTCAAACCTTTTGATTAGACGGAAGACAATGAAGCACGTTGCGTTATGTACGGCAATTATACAATTTTGATTACTAATATAAAATAAAACACGATTTTCGTTATTGTAGGTGCAATTTAAACGATTAACGAGTAATAATTATTTCCAACAGCAATACAAAATTTGGTATTAGCTTCTATGATAATAACACTTTCCTCTACACTCTGCATTATGTTAATTATGTGTTAATATCAAATTAGAATTTAACTCTCAGAGCTGCATTACATTATGCTTACAAATTATACGCTTGTTTAATGGATTATTTGGAAATACTTACCAGCAGAACGGAAATAGTTGTACTGATGGCAAAATCAGCGATGGTCACAGTATCGCCTGCAGCAAACTCGCGGCCATCTAGGAATGTGTTTAACAATTCGCACGACTTCTCCACAGCTTGTACATCGTGTTCATTTACGGAATGTGCTCCAAAAAATACCACTGAATACTGCTAATTCAAGAATGACCGATTATTCATTATATTTCAAAAAATTTTCAAGAGATTAATCCATAGATCCCTCAGCATTTTGTTGTAAATTTCATTATTGTAGCAAATCAATTTGATTAGCTTTACTAACTGTAAGTTAATTATTCTCTGACCTGAATTTATCCGGTACGTTAATTTCTTTTAACATATTCTGACCTATAAAATTGAATTAAAATAGTCATTTTTTTAGCAGCCATTTCTTTTAGGATTGGCAGCATGCAATATGAAATACCTCTGCGCATATTAAATTAAAATGGTAACGGCATCAATGAAAATTTAATTCCATTTTTAGAATTCAATTTGACAGGCTTTTTTACATTCTACCGCACTTTGGACTTGCTTCCTTCAACTTGATATATGTGTTCCGAATTATTTGTGCATTGTTCATGGATTTATGGATTATTCCGCGATTTTTGTTACATTTATAAGAAAATGCATTTTATGTCGCTTGAATTTTGTAAATGCTAAGTTATTGTATACCTTTATTACATAATGATCTCCATAAGATTAACAAATATAGACATAACAAATAAAATATTTCATTAAAACTATCAAACAACATAGTATGCTGTAAGAGTTAACGAATATTAATATTCCAATAATGTAATAATCAGTTGCTGTAGAAATTGCATCCTATGTTTCAATGTCTTCTATAAGAAAAGTCTATATTAATCTATATTAATCTATAAGATATATATCTATAAGATATTGGATAATTCTTTCGTGGATAATTAGCGGGTTACTCGGGACCACAGATATTAAATCATAATTAATATTGAAAGCACACGGGGCACTGTATTCATTTACAGTTAAGTAAATCAATACGAGCACATGATTTTTGGCGTCTCAAAATTAATTCGCCATAAATAATCGGTAGGCTTTGTGCACTATCGAACACATTAATAATGGCTACGATATATTGATACGAAAATTATAAAAATAGAATAGTTAGATGCATCACTGTATGTGAAAGATGAATAAAATTTGCTTTGTACGGTAATCGGTGATTCGCGCATTATTACAGCTACCAGCTATCGAACTAGGATTACATGTAGAGATTTCAGGTTCTCTTATCTATAATACTACGACATTAATGGAAAATTATCCTTGGCTACGCAAATTATGCCTAAATACATAGTCGACATTATATACGTAGTAATACATTTATTACTGCTCGACTTAAGTGGAATGGAAAGATCTTTTATTTACATCTCTGCTCATCACTAATCACGACAATTATCCAATTAAACAAAAAATTATACATATGTAAGAGAGTAATGAAGACTTAGGAGGATGTCATGCTCCAGGATGCCTACAGGATGAATACCGAAGACTGGAAGTTGAAAGCTGTTAATTATTTTAAAATACATATTTGTCCCGTAAACTCTACTTAGGTATGCCACAAAAGTTCCCCGCCGAAACCATTTAACTGTTAACAGGCCGGCTTCTGGGAATTTTGGCGCCCCGTGCAATCATATACTTTGCCTCTTCCCGCCCGCTTGTCATTTCTTTGATATAAATAAATATATGTATAGAGAGTATATGTAATATGAAGATACTATGAAGTTCTCTAATGTGAAACTGATATCGTAGTATGTACCTGGTTTGAACCAGGAACAAAGAAATGATTCTTGTATGATGTGATGTAATTAATTGTGTGATTAATTTCGAACAGATCGAATTTTTGCCGTCCCATGCAAATGCACATATTGTACTGTTGAAGATTTAAGTGACAGTTTTGTATAACATTTGATCCAAATTGAACGATATCCAAATAAGGTTTGAAATAAAAATGTTATCAAATATTTTTTTCCTGATGATGCACATTTGAATACATGTTATGTTTACATTTAGTTGGTATTTTCAATTTTTCTGTTTGACGCATTGTATAATGTGCTTATATAAAAGGTGCTTACTTCATACTTTAGCTTACGTTTTATCAGATAATTGAAATTATGAGAATAAATATATATACATATAACACACACTATACAGGGTGGTCAGCGTAACAGTCGGCACGATTTTTCAAGCACTGCCGGTAGTGTGAACAAAGGTGTTTGAAATAAAATAATCACCAGTGCTCGATCGTTACCAATCTAAGCAAATAAAAATTGTCAAAGTACTATTTTTTCTGCGAAAAATAAGGATCGCCTTAATTTTTTTAAACGAAACTCTATAACTTTTTCTATGGAGTATCGTAGGTCACACTGAGACAAATTCAAATCAATAACCATACATTTATTCAACAACTTTGTTGAGAAAAATATTTTTAATGTAACAGGACGCGTAAGTCATGGACTAACGTTATTCTGACAAACACCGCTTACAACGCGTAAGTTTTACAAATATTTTTATATTTCACTACTGTCGTGAACCCGTGAAATAAAGTTACTCAGAGTTACAAAGTATACATGTAGTCTTTATTTAATCGTTTCGAAGTGAATCGTTAGACTGTTCGGTTTATTCTGTCTTCTCGGAGTCGCGTAGGGAAAAATGTAAACTATTCCTATCGAAGGAGTGGGAATAGGAGATCGTAGTTGTGGTTGATAGGGTGGAAGTGGAACTGGAAGGAGTTGTCGGATTTTTGGGGAAGGAGGTACCTTATGGTTTTAGAGGGCTTGAAGAGGTGCGTGAGTTTACGGAGGAAGTTTGGTATCGTAAAATAAAAGGACTGTGATTAGGGCGGGGGGTAATTCTAGCCAGATTATTGCGGGTTTCACATTTTTGGCACATGTTCCGTGCACGTGTAGGTTCGGGGGTCCAGGTATCTAACACTACCTTTACCATAAATTTCTTAGCAAATACATATGTCCATACGTAAGGTGACAGAATGAGGATATCTTTAAACCGTAATAATTGACTAAGTATAATTTGTATAATTTGTACTTTTGTATAATTATACAGAGAAAAGTGTCCTGAAAATATTCCAATTAGATGGCATTCGGGATTACATATTTGGGACTCAAAAGATTCTCCCTGTTTAAGGAATTTTGAAATTTTACTGCAGCTCTCCATTAAGTATTACATCTTTAATACAATCGGTGCGGAAATTTTAGTTGGACCTGCCATTTCTTAACAGAAAAGATTGCTATCTATTGTTGAGAAAAGAGTGAAAAGCAAATATTTAAACAGGTCGTGAAAAGTAAAGCACATCTTCTCGGATTTCAAATGCAAACTTACTTAAAAATACATTCAATTTGAAGTGCTTGGTCTGCTAAAATACGTATTCAATTTGATTAATTCTTTCAGTTCAGAGGCCAGTGGATATTCAAAGGGTAATAACCGTTTAGTAGATATCCATAAGATGAAGTTCAGTCTTTATTTACGATATATAATGCCAGAAATGTATGTCAGCATAGTTTCTACCCAATTGAAAGCTGATTAACTTTTGTCCGAAACATTTTTTGATCCGACTATGAGAGGTACCTGGGAAATCGCGAGGACTGATTTTCGGACCACCCTGTACATATATTGATGATACGTACATAGCACTTAATTATATTCTCCGATAGCGTGCCGGTGTCAAAGTATAACATCTGATCCACGATGCCTCTTTTTCTCGGATCCTTCGGATACAGTGAGTCATTTTTCGCGTACTTGTTTACCAAGTATCCCATGATTGGAGGACTGTAAACATTGTACCTATATTTTCAGCGGGAAATCAATCACGATTATGGTATAGAAAGAAATTGTCGCATACCTTTTGGCCAGAATGAATCCACCATCGTCTATCTTCGGTATTTCATTTTGCGAGTAATTCTGTTGGAATCGGTAAAGCATTGCATTTAAACGTAAAATTTGTTCGCGTCAAAAGTTTGTTCAAATTTTCTTCCATCACTGAAACATTGCTTTCGACAAGCTAATTTCACGTTGCTTGTTAATGAAATAAATTGGAGTTTTAATTACGCATAATTGTTGTTTTTATTCGTGATTCGATTACACTCTCACTGTTACCGTTGAAATGCCTCCATTATAATTATGACACGGTAGCAGCCAAATATTTTTCATGCTGTTAAGTGGTGAGTTTCCTCTTTTATTGGAGAGCTTGTAATTTTAATAATCTTTCTGTATAGACTTTTAGCAATAATTATATATTTAATGATTACTTAAAAGAGGCCGATTTCGAGCTACCGTTATGTAGCTAAAATTTTCATATATCTAATCCCATTTTCATTTTTGAAAGAGCAACATTGTTCACATTTACTGTTATTTTGAACTACAATACTTTTATGGTAAGGCACTCATTTGTAATAAACGTATAAAATTAGGAGTAACCCGTATGAATGTTTTCATACAGTGCATAATCCGAAATTTCTTCAACGGCGAAATTTAAAATAATATGTGTTTTCGATGTAGCTGACGACTTCAAACAAATTTTTTAGAATTGGAATATGACTATTTTAAGTCAACAATTTTGTTGTCACTGGACATAATCACCTTTAGAAAATCATAACAATTGAATGATTTGAAATACGTATACAAAATCGAATATTACTTTGTAGATAATTTTGCAAGGGATCATGTACCTTTGTAGTCAACCGGATGAATATTTTTGGAGGTCTATTTGAGAGCTAGTCTCAAAAACACGATTTCCAACTGAACGCGTTTAATGTTAATTCTGCCCTTTCTACCTGATATGACGGGCAGTCATTGGGAGTGCCGTAACTACGTCAATTGTTTGAATTGAGGAAACCTCTTTTACCGCAGTATCTATATCGTAAAAATAATGTCTTTCCTTTTTTCAAACGGTCAGTGCGGCGAACCCCGCATATACCATTGCATAAATGGCGATAAAGTTAAAATAAAAATAAAAGAATATTTTATTTAATCGAAAGGAAGTAAAATACATTGTGCATACACTAAGGATCAAATTCACTTTGCATTAGATAATTACCCACTTATTGGGAATTTGAAGTTGGGCGATCTTTCCAATTTTCAACTCAACATCTTCGCAACGCCTAGTGATTTTAAACATTTTGCCGGTAATATATACCGAAAGTTCCCATCTCTACCACTCGAATCATTCACCACTGCATCCCCTTAAATTACGATCATACGTTCAACGATACGAACCTTCGCAAACCCAGACTTCGTAAGATCTCCTTTCGCCGGGCATATCGTTTTCAAGTTTAAGTGAACGCCGATCGCCTTTGCCAATAGTATAACCGACCGACAGGGCGGACTACACACGAAGTAGTGAAAATCAATCGGCATTTTGAGGTTCCTTGCGTTTTCGTCACACCATTCGCCACGTCACCACCTATCTTTTGTTCTCGTAGCGTAGCTGCGCAAACGAGAATTTTATACGTTACCTCCGGAACAGAGGACTACTGTCGAATCTACAGGCTCTGCATCAGTATGTAGACATGTATGTATGCATGTACCATGGATCGCATACGAATTTAGCTGGCTCCAGTCTTTGGTTTCCTATGGATTGGAAGACCATTGAGCAGATCGCACGGATTTTATAGAAATACCATCTGAAGAATATGGTAGATCGTGCGTTGTGTCCCGAATGTACGAACAAACGACTTGTGAACAAATGGCGCGTCCTTTAACACGATATACGATATACACATTGGAATTATTTCCCTCGCAATAATATGCATTGTTCCGAATTCGTTGTTCTATAGAATGTTGTATAGAAATATATAAAATAAAGATTTTGAATGGATTCTAGTTCGAGCGGTACTCAAGAACGCACTGATGGTGTTCTTAAAATTTGGAAGAAATTGTCCAAGTAGATTTTGAAATATCATGAACACTGTTTTCAGAAAATCGCTTTTAATCTTTTGTCTCGTAGTGTCAGTGCCACTGATCATTACGTACTTCATACTTAAAAAAGTTCGTTAATGTCAAGAGCATAGTCTTAAGATGTTCCACATATATTTATAAAACAATGTTCTTCTAAAAAAACGTAAAACGTAATCGATATTTTCAAAGGTTAACACTAGAATTCTCCGTTAACGCAAATTTTTTTAAATATAAATTGTGGCACTGAAATTAATGTTATTCTTTATCTGAATGCTTTGTTGGTGTAGTATACATTATTAATATATCAGTATATTATCAACGAGGTATCGGATTGAGTTGTCACCGGCTTGTGCGAATGATCGATATTCAGATATATTAATTAATGGCCGAGCGAAACATTTATGATCATTGCCATTGTTATTTTCTGATTTGTTGACGGTGCATTACTTGAATGGACTTTCTGGTAATTGAATAGCATAATTGGAATAATCTGGCATCCTGATTCACATTGTGTTAATTAAAGTCGCAACAGCTAT
This sequence comes from Nomada fucata, assembly GCA_948146005.1. Taxonomy (NCBI): domain Eukaryota; kingdom Metazoa; phylum Arthropoda; class Insecta; order Hymenoptera; family Apidae; genus Nomada; species Nomada fucata. The sequence goes on from OX411281.1 coordinate 9,211,803, forward strand.
ACAGATTGCTGGTGATTACCTAATTACATAGTTTTACGGAAATACGTGCGGAGCAATTAACATATGACGATACTTAAAGAGACATGTTTTTTAAAGTATGCATAATGGTGAAAACATATGTAAAACAAATTCTGTGTACTTGTTGCATTGTTTTTCTTCTCTGTGTTATGTTCAACCGAAATATACATTAAAGAATTTATGTTTTATAAATGTATTTAATTTTATAGTGTTAGAGAATTAATGATACAAATTGTTTTTGTTACAATGTTGTTCGCTGTCGGAATGTAGGCAAGGGTGGTTTGAAACAAGGTATAATGGTTTACTTAACACATTGCGTACGGCGCTCTGCGCAGTCGACACGTGCTCAAAGCCCGCACATTTTCGAACGCTCCTTTATAAGATACGGTACGTACGACGATCGGCACAGATCTACTGATGCACTGGCTACAATGACTGACCATTTCTACATGCTCTGACTCTCACAATTCAATTATTTCGCTCATCATTTGTCTTAAGAATGGAAGAGGCTTCGATACCCTGGTAACGTAACAACAATATTTGCCGCTGGTTGCTTAAGTTGTCGATTGAATAAAAAAAAACCATGAAAACGAGATATCTCGTGAGCCGGCCGCAACGTTCGATTTGCTAAAAACGAGATATCTCGTGACCCGTACGCAATGTGTTAATAAAGGGACTTCACTGTGACAAATTTTGGGAAAGGACAATTTTGGCTTGGAGAAAATATACTATGGAATACAATGATTTAAATTCAACTGTTTGTGTATGTGCGTATCGTCGACATTTATCTGTTTAGCTTTCTAAATTTTAGACGTCGCGTCGGTAGATAGTTGGGTGACATTAAGATTCATTGGGGAAGTTAGATCTTATGTTCTTAAATTTATAATTTAGTTTCCTTACATTTTGTGCTTCCGATAAAATTTTCACTTTCTCCGAATTTCATGAAACCTACAAAATAATACGTGATTCAGTTCCAGATATAATTAATTTTGTATGAAACTTGAATTTGACTCCAATAATTTATGTATTATACATAAATTAAATTAATGATAATAATGTATTGAATATAAATAAAACATCAATGCTAACAATATTCATAATCTTCGAATTAATGTAATAATATCAGAATATTTGAAGCTATACAAATATTATTAATAATTTGTAGGTTATCACGAATGCACTGGTGACTGGATCGGTGTCTGGATCCTTGGAAAACGTCGGAGACGGATAAATATGAATCGGAACATACACCTGTATATATCGTTATTATTTTGTCGTTATTTTTTTTAATACGTCATTAAATATATAATACATCTACATACAGTAACGAATTTTTCGTACATCCAACACTTTGACTTGCAGTACCAATGTGCTTTGCAAATGCGTCTTTGACAGATTTTGTCGTTAGCAACATAAATATAACATGGTGTACGCTTTCTACCTCAGAGGTAGTTCGTATAATTCTTATGTTCCGTTTTAATTTTCTTCCAGTTACTACGATAATTCTTAGAACGCGTGTACGTGCAAGGAAATCCCTACTTAGAAGTACATTTGTTTATATTATGTGATAGCAATTCATCGACTAACGGCCCCAAAATCGGGAACGCTAACCATTGCAGTAGCGTCAAGTGAAAATGTTCCGTTTTCGGCGTCCAACTATTGGTTTAAGTTAATTTATTTTGAAACGCGTTCGAACAATTTGCATGAAATTTTCCAATTATAACTTTACGAAACAATCGCGAAATATGAAAACAAAGTTATTTACTCATCACGGTGATTAATATTACAACGCAATGTAAACGGTTTGCGTAATAAAATTACTAAATAGTTAAAAACAAAACGTCCTCCACACGTTGTCAGCCTTTCTCCTACTATTAAACTAAAAGAAGTAGCACGTTGTGTAATGATGCATCATTACGAACTTCTATCAATTACGATACGAATTCCTCGATTGTACGAAACAGCGGAAGTATCGAACGAAGTAAAAATTAGAAAAATTCATCGAAATGTCAACTGACCGCTGCATAAAACAAAAGTATAAAAACAAAAAATAAAAGTAGCGGAGGAGAATAAAAGTTAAAAATAAGAAATACAATACAGGGAGGGAATGGATACATGTAAGTGTAATTTACTGAGGTGTAAACTGTAAACCGCTTTCCTTCCTCATAATTCAACTGAACTGTCGCGACGCGACGGCTCCAAAACTAACAAAAACATACTTTAAATTGAATTGCCATGTTGCAGAAATAATGCTGCTTTATTTTAATTATGTCATCAATGAAAGTTGCCATGAACTATATATTACTAATTGTAAGTGTTTTATTATTTGAGTCATTTAAATACTCCGTTCGTTCGGCAGGGGTTATTAGCAGCATAAATACGTACGTCTTAACCGCTTATGGAGTAAAGAATGAGCTATGAATAATATCGCTCTTTCACAGTTACCACAATAAACCAGAATTGGTCTCGAATGTACTGAATTGTAAACTACATTGTATTGTCGGTCTCGAAAATATTAATATCATTGAAGTTGCAAAAATGTGACGAACACACAGAGTGTGTGTACACGCGGAAGCAAAGGAAAAGCGATGCGAAGGCAGAGCACATGGAAGAGTTTTCACAAGATTTAGCGAATGCGTGATCGGTAGAGAGAATCGTTCAATCGACGATGTAATCTTATTTTATTCACATTAATATTAATGTATAGTATAGTGTCTAAGAGTTTTATTATCCTATGTGTCATAGGACAGGAATTATTTTGTTTAAAATAAAGTATAAAGTCTCTATACTACATAACTGATGAACCGTAACATAATGGTAGTTTTTAATGAGAATTAAGTGCTTCACTAGAACTTCGATTTAAAGCAATACGAAAAGGTTATTAATAATTTAGGGGCATATCAGGCAAAATAGATGCTTTGATATGCTATATCCATCATGACTTTAAAACTTAAATGCACCTTAATAACCTTGCCGAATATTTCTGTTGATCAAAGAAATGCGCTCGAGCAGTTTTCGAATAATTGTCTGCTAGAAATCATACTTTGCTGCTTTGTGAACATTTAAAAAGTGGATTTTAATGTGCGGGAGTTTTAATGTATGATTATTCTAGATTACATCGACACAATTTTTTTTGGATATTCAAAAATGTTGTCCACATAAGTACAGTATGGTCTCCATACAAGCGATATTTCCCCACTTATTATCCCCACTACTAGGGGATAAACTCTTGAAATGTCCGGAAGTTCGATTGGCAATGAATGTCACGTGATCCTGGATCGGGTATATCGGTGAGCTAATACTAATTCGACGATGGAACTTTACTATTTCTTATCCCTTTCTTATGAAACTTTTACATAGACATAGCTGACATCTTTCTGATTAAAATGACGCCAAACACGATATAATTTGGCCTATATCTACTGGCTCAATTAACGGTAATAAGTTTCGACCGCAGAAAAGGATAGCTAGAGAAAAAAAAAGAGAGTAGCTGCTCGGTCTTTTTTCTTCACTCCCTGTCCTTTTCTACGTTCGACGCTGTCGGGAAATTTCGCACCATGTAGGAAGTATCCCATACTTCCCGAGTTCACTCCCGAGACTTTCGCTTGCATGGAGACTTTACCTTATGCCATTCGAACCACTGTGCGTCGAAACCAAGGATTGATAAATCAGGAATTCGTTAGTTAGTTGAACGTGACTAACCTTTTCCTCTACTTTTTACTTCTCACCATTCAACTAACACACTTTAACACGATAAACCGGAAAACCGAAGTGAATTCGTCAGCATGGTTGGCAATATTTCACGCGCACCAATTGATTTAATTCAGTAACCCGTCGTATTTCTAATGAACCCTTACAATTCTCGTAAAAGTTCCCTATCGAATCTCAATTCGCAGAGATTGAAAATAATAAAATTCAATTTCCCTAATCTTTCGCTCCTTCTTGGCCAGAATCGCTTGATTGAGAACCGATAAGATTAACGAGTCAATCCACCCTGGCCTGACACCTTCCTCCGCACCCTTGAATCCGGTCCCGATCGTCCCTCGCGGTTTCACACACCCGGAAGTACGCGCACGATTTTAATTGAGTAACTGATTAACCCAAGCGCCGGATACCGATGTATCGCGCACACGTGTCGATTCAGCCTGCTTCGCCGCAGAAAATCGTATGTCCGACGAACGAACGCGGACACCGGGAGGAAGCGAATAGCAGAGCGTCGAATGGTACATCGAGTTGCCATAGGGATGCCGTAACCCCAAACATAAGCATCAAAGCGTAACGATGACATTGTTGAACGCGTTCGAAGGTTGCGCGATCGATATGAGAACAAGCCATGGATGGTCACGATTTAAACTGAAAAGTTATCGCCCCGTTTCAGGGCTCAGAGGACAGAGGTGGTAAACGTTTGTATCCAACGTTACTCCTACGATCCGTTAGCTTTTGGGCATGGAAAGCGCGGATCCCTCGGTATTGTGGAAATAACAATTCCGCGAGAATGTATAGCACAATTTCGAGTGCGATGGAAATTCGCAAGCGTGATTGAGAAATGTTCAGGACAGTGTGATCGTCGTGGGATTGGTGAATATTTGGGCGAGAATCTTCGGGTGCGAAAAAAACTCATTTGGAATTGGCTGGGTTCGCGAAATAATGGTGTGAATGAAGACTGTGCGGACATCCAAGGATTCGAATGAACGTGACTGACTGTCGCCAAGGAACACATACCCGTTGTTCGTATCCGAAATGAGTGAGAACAAAGGAGAAATAGAAGGAAGGAGAAGGCAGGGGTGAAAGACAATATTAGAATGTAGGATGTATGCGCGAAAATTGTACAGTTATACTATATACAGTTGACTTGCACCACGAGATTCCGTGCGAGCAAATTGTTACTAAACGGGTAGTATGTTTCATAGGAACTTAATACGTCCCCCCTTCCTCTGGTGCAAACTCGTGAGATTAGTTTGTAACGGGTAACTGTCTCTTGCTGCGCAATGTAGTTTTACAAATATGTATCTATACGATTGCCATTAATCTTTTGCTCCATCGTTAAAAAAAAAATTGTTCTCGATACACAAAACAGTAGAGATTCTATTAATATTGAAAGGCAAAATTGTAAGGTATAATTTATATAAATAATTGGAATAATGATGTATTATTGTGGAGAACATTTATATGAGGACTCACGTACCAGGATGAGACCGGATGAGGCCGGATGAGTAGCCTAACCAGGCAAGGACTGATTTTATGAGAATAACATTGTTTCCTTTCCAGGCCTCGTTTTCGGGCTCGAATATCGAGTTTGAAAATTGGTCCTCTTCTTGTGGGATCATGTCAAGATAAGCAGAAATCAGTGTGAATGCTCCGCTAGAAAAACAAAATAATACAACCTTCGATCAATCAATATTATTGGGGCTTGTAATGTTTGTATTGTACACAGTACATACATTGAATAATGTAATATTAACTCTGGCAGTTTCCCCAGGGCTTACCAGACGCTATTTTGAAACAACAAAACTTTTTATTATAGTTTAAAATGTAAATAAAAAGGCCCAGCAAACGGGTCATCGGTTTCTTTGTTTATCTTCCCACAAAAAATTCTTACTCTAAATTCTTCTACTTAACTCGACAAGCTTTGGAGGTACGTAGAATTCGAAAGAACATTTTACAAATTGTATTTAAGCGTAATTGGGCATTTTCGCTTCTTAACCGCTTAAGATCCCTATTTAAAGGCATGGAACGGGTAAAAAAAACACTCATTTTCTGACACGTCTGTATAATCACTCCCTACGTCGTCTGTTGACCCGCGATCCTTCATACTCAGCACAAACTTTTTCATAGCCAGGTATCGTGGCTAATAAAGGTAGACCGTACGACGGCCGGCACGCACGTATGGTTGCGACCAGGCTAGTTTTTAACGGTACCTAAAAATTACTCAGCGCAACACAGGAAAGACCCGCACCTCGGTTATAGCGGCAGGAAAACTCACCCCCTTCGCTACTCCTTTTCCTTAACATCCCCACCGTCTTCCAAGTCATTTCCAAGCTACAATCCTAATCGAGTATTAGCAAATTTTCCTCCCACGTCCACCAGCTCATCCACCGATAGTTTTCGCATACCAAAAAATCAAGGTGACATTTTCGATAGCATAGAACACAGCGACATACTTAATTCAAAACTCGCATACATCGCATCATAGACTTGAATCAAAACTCGAATACATCGCATTGATATATCTCATCACGAACTCGAACAGAACACACTACAGCTCGTACCACGTTAATACAAGTGAACAGACGTAGAACTCGAAAGAATATTTATAACTAGGATAATATTCAGTTATAACGTATATATTTCAACGTGTATATAGTAAGTTGCAACTACTTGTTATACTTAAAATTCTTCACATCTCTATCAAATCGCATGCAACACTAAACACAGTCGTATCGAGTCTATATATACTCGAATAAAATATCATTTTTACATAAAATTGAAACATATCATTGTGTTACATATATCTAAAGTTTAAAATAGAATAAATAAATTTGGTTTTTTCTTCATAATCTTGCATATTATGTATTACTGTTAGTTTAACGAAAATGAATTCCGACCAGCATGGCACCTATGTATAAACTTAATACGACCGCAAAGGGTTAGTAATGTTCACAAATGTACCAGTAAGACTGTGGATAGTCAAGTGCATATGTACACTATTGCACACGTGCATATGTATTGAAAACTTTGCGGAGAAGTTTGGGGTTGAATGGAGTAGCATAAACCGTGTCGATAGCAAAAATTCTTTACCGCTTTTCTGTAACCCTGGTACTACTTCGATACGTAATGCGTTGTACGCCACTGAACGCACATATTGAGCTGTACTACTGAAATCAGCAATTTCTTCAAACGTGCGCATGCTAATGACTATTATAAACATATGCTGTTCAGTTTCACTTATACTTTGTATTATTTATGATCTACCACTATGGAATTGATTCAAGTAGGTTTCAAGTAGATCATTTGGCTGATGCAGCAAGTGACTGCCTTTTGCGACGCTTGCCCGTAAAATTTGAATTTTACGATATTTTTTTATACTTTCGCTGGGAAAGTAATTGGAACGATAGACTGCTAACTTCCTTTTGGGTATGCAGTTGCCTGTGGGGACCTCATAAGCCTTTGGAATAAATCTAAAGCTTGCATTTATTCGTTATGCGTATATGTATAGTACTTACAGATTATTAGTATAAGAAAGTCTGCTTTCTACCTAATCCCCTACGAACTGATCTTAATTGAGGTCTACCCTGCGTAAGTCTCATTTAATAACTTATATTTCAAATGCTAGTCGCAAATGAGAAATGAAACGTACTATTAGATTTCATTGATTTTATAATTCGTTGTTCCAACAGTTTGAAAAACACATTTGTAAATAATAGCAGTTGCCGCTTGGAAAGTGAAATTTGTGCTGCTAACATCGTTTAATGTATTAAAATTGGTTTTTGGCATGCTCGATGAAGAATTAACACTCATTTAAAATTGGTATTTAGATGATCGCATGTTGAATGTATGACATTTGTATTTGGATCATATATCTGATATTTTTTTCTGGGGGTAATTAATGTCGTTAATTTTAATGAGAAATAATACATGAATTGTAAGTTCCTACCTGTGTTTCTTTCCATCAATTTCGTACAGTTGTAAATTATTCAGTAGAGATTCTAATATGTAGGTATTTGGTACAATTAGAGACTTACAATGAGTAATTCATTCAATACAATTATACGTTCAGTCCAAGGGAGACCATTTTTATTGAAAATAGTAATCTGTGAAGGATAGTCGTTACAGTCGGACGAGCTTACTTAAATCAAACATAATATTTCTATTACTCATGAAAAGTTGATATGTAGACACGTAAAAGTAAATTTAACAGATTATTTCTAAAATACTAGTTTTTCCACTCCACAAAATTTGTTGAATAATTTATTGTCACAGTGATGTAATCATTAGAACATTTTGTTTGTATTAACAGATCGTACAGCAATTAAATATAGGTAGTAACAATTCTCTATTAATTCTCTCTTTCTAACGATTTCTTTCGTTCATAATACATTACCTCAACCTGAATGAGTACCTGGCTTTACGAAATTATTTAGCTGTTGTGCATAAAACACTTTACCAACAATACTACTTATCCTTTCACCACATTACTCTCTGTGCAATTCAGAATAGCTTCATGGACTATACTCATCGAACTGTAATTCTTCGAAACCCTTCATAGCATACAAAATTCGTTAAGAAAGAAGGATCACTGATCCCAAATAATGAATCCCTCGATTTCTGTTTTATTTAAATCATTCAATTTCCCCGAAAAGCGACAAACCAAAGCATACGCAAGCCCAAAAGAAATACGCAGATACAGTTATCAATCAGTGACAGTAGAACAGGGTAATGGTATCGATGCAACACTTTCCTATTATATTAGTTCGGGAATTTCTTCCCCTTCGGGTGCATCGCGTAAGAGGAATTGCAAGCATAACAATGGGAAAGAAAAGACAATCAAAGTAGTGTAGAGATCATTTTTTGTAAATCTAACGTGCCTGAAATATGTAGTTACAAGACAGTAGGATTACAATATTTAGTAAAATATTATACTACACGTTTATTACGCTTCTAGGATCTTTCCTATGACTACCTCATAGGCAATGTTGAGCATTATTAAATAAATTTGTATTTAATTATTTACTTAAATGGAAAGTTATTTGTTAATTGAGAGTTCAAATAAAAAACAGAAATAGTTACTTAATATTTCAGGAAGTTATCATTTCAGAAGTTAAATTTTTTTTTCAAGTATTGTTCGCTACATTTGATCTATTCTTTTTATATCGCTTCATTTCTCTATCAATGGAAAAATAGATAGTTGGTATCTATCTTGTTGGTCGAAAGGCGTATGTCGTTTTAAAAGCAAATATGAACTGCGAACTGTCTATTTTACGATTCTTTCATTGAACAGAATGTAACAGATAAAAAGTGTCTAAAAACTATTTATTATTTGCAAATACAAAGTAATAAATACGCTATCCTTAGAATTATTTGAATAAATTTTATTTAAATAAAAAATTTAATTCGTATTTACAATTAAAATCATGTTTTATTTAGTATAATATTGATGATTCAATAATTAAATACAAATTTGCACAAGACTGCTCACAGGGTAACTCTCAACAACTCTCTCGCTCACGCATCATCCACTCTAATATATTCCTTTACTTACTTATATTCCTTACTCTTTCCATTTCTGATTATCTTTCACTTATCTCCATGCACGCTGCGGTCGTTCCTTGGTGACAGTCAGTCGCATCCACCAGAACCAAAATGATTAGCGGGGCCAACCGTTTAGGCTCTTGTCTTCACATATGCATGTGATATGAATAGACGTATGTGACCGTGTCTCCAAACAGTATGGTAAACCCCGAAAAGTGCTTGCGAGAAGATGTGCGCCCATTGAACTCTAACCAATTACACTCACATTTCTTCCGCTCATCATCCTTTCCACTTACAACAATACTCAGTTCCAAGCATATTTCTTCTACGCTTCTAAAATTCTCGTCCAAGCATCCTTCAATCATGCTCAACAATTTTCCATCGCACTCGAAATCATTTAAACTATTCGCTGTTTCCCGCAGATCGTTCGGCTCCAGTAGTTGGATCCTTCCACCGACCGCAGCATGCTCGAGAGGATTCGTGAAACACAATTTTTAAAGGCACGACGCGACGCGACGTCTACTCGGTAGGGTGGCGTGCGATACGTGCAATTGCCGCGGTGCCCCGCTGAACGTTCGCGCTCGTTCATCTCAATAAATTTCTTTCATTACCGTCGTCACCTGGGAGGCCAGGCAGCGATCTCATTTCCCCGGGCAATTACATGTGACTTGTTACCGCGATATAATTTTAATTGGCTGCGAAAACATATCGCGCCTGCGTGGAACAACGACCACGCGCTATTGTCGGCTGTTCATAAATTCATACGGAATAGCGGTCCGTTCTCGGACGCCAATTATTTCTCCGTCGGGGGCTTCAGGAGGACGCGTCGTTTTAACGGTGTCACGGACAACTCGAAACATTGATTATTCGACGAACGGGCATGTAATTTGGCCGCGAATGAATGCGTCCGCACGTCGCCGCGCCCGTCGTCCAATTTATTCGCGCGCGGTTCCCGCGACGAGCTTTCGTTTAATCGCCATTTAAACGATTATCAACCGATGCCCCGATCGTAAATAATGGCCGGGTGCAGGGTGTCCGTTAACGAACACCACGATATTTTCTATTAACGAAAACACCGATCAATTTGTGTTCATTACGCGAATTGATAATAATTCTTCCCGTTTTCTGCGGCAATTCCGTTTAGAACAGCGGCAACGAGTTTCAGCCGTAATGGTTCTATCGTTGCAATTTTGGGACGCGTTTTCCTATGCACTTATACTGACAAGGAAGGTTAGGCAACCCAAGGATCCAGAAAGGTATGAAACTTTGCATACCAGTACGGTATTTCATCCGGAATACAACCCCATTTTTCGGTCGTGCCATAATTCTGTTTTAGGGGGTGAAATGTGCGTGTCCTCTCTTCCATTACGCCCTTGGCGTGATGCGTACCTGGAAAGGGAAGAGGCCCTGCGAGGCCCAGCCCTGTGTGGGGCACCGCGAGGTTGTGGAATGTCCCAGAGGGTTGACGCGAGGCCGCCGGATGTGCCTGTGTATGACCGCCCGGAATTCTCGTGTTTTATGACAGGCTCGCTTCTATTGAGGTAAAAAGAGAGAGCTCAATGTGGCGGCTATAATGGTGTTTTAAAGTTTCATATAATTCGATGCCATCTGAAGGCCGGCTTCTAGATGTTTTGAAACGTTAGAAATAATCCACAAAGATAGCATCAGCTTGACCGTGTCATAAATCCGATTCAGCTGAACAACAGACATAGAAAGATATAGAGAGGAATTCCTCGTTCCCATGGACTCTTGCGAAGACTTTCTTAAAAACGACCTGGAGGGGGTGAGTTCTTCCCTGTTTATCTTGACTCGCCGTTTCCGTTCTCTGGTGGAGAGGAGCGCGTCGGACCCAATCCGGACCCTTTGCTGGGGGCTTGGTCGGCGTAACGCCCTATAGGAAGTATATAGTTAGGCGCTGCGCTAGGTACAGTCGCCTTGGAAGGTAAATTAACGATTGGCACTTTTATGCAAATGAAAACGAGATATGTAAATTTTGTAACTTATTTTTGTGTGTACTTATACCATAAAGAATACATAAAAACGTATAAACATACAATAAAATAATAATATATGCATCACAATTATTATTATCTATTTAAGCTGATGGTAAGAGCGTTACTTCCCGAGGCGAGTGTAGGCCCGGCAGACACGAAGGGGCAACATCTTAGAGCAACCCTGGGTCCCCCGAGCAAGTCACATATTTTTAGTGGGTCCAGAGCTAAATGAAAAGAGTGGAGTGTGAGCGACCGATTGATGCCGCCGATCGGCAGGCCGTAGCGTCCTGCAGTCACATTTTGTACTTCATGACAAGTAAGGATGCTTGTCACCTACTACACTGTACTAATTAATAAAAAAAAGAAAACAGACATCTGTATTTGTATTGTAACATCGGTATGATTTTTAAAATTAGGGATATCTATTTTGTAGGTGATCATGAGGAAATTTATTTCAATATCTGACGATTAAAACAAAAATATTTAATTATAAAGTATAACAACCACCTTCGGTATCCCCGATATAATTATATCTTGCTAATTTATATATGTTTTGTACATATTTGTACAGACATGTGTATTATTCCTGAATATTTATTAATGGTTTTGAAACATAAGAAATTGAACATTAATAAATTTTGTTTCCTAATTACATATAATAAATGCCTTACTATAAGAATAAAGATACAATGTGGTCTGAAATATATCATGTTTGGTCTTATCAATTCAGTTTATCAATTCCTCAGTTTTCAGTCATTATCAATATGTTTAAAAAAGTTGAAAGTTCAAGAAACTGAAAATGATAAAGTTAAGCTGTCGTTTTTATTATAGCATCGTTTGGCATTTGTGTAATCACACCATACGGTGGTATTTAAATTTCTCGGCTGCCTCGGCCATCGTTCTATCCTTGTTTTTTTCTTTTGCAACCTAGCAACACCGGCAAAAGGCGAGCCGCGCACTTCAAGAAATCGGGGTCCATTCTACTGACGCTGTCTCAAACTATTTACACATTGATCAACAGTGTATCATATACTGTATATGTGCACCCATTTCAAAAATGACATGGCACTGCCCTGCTCGGTTTGACGAGCAGTCGAGCTTTGCAGTTCATTTAGCGTGGTGAGAAATCCCCACACCACTTTTTTCATTTAGCTCTGGCCGCACTACACGCGTCATGACCCCAGGTAGCCCCAACTAGTTGTTCTCACGTTCATATAGTTGTTGAATGTGTTAATATATTAAACGTTATTAGAAGAATATTGTGTACCTACTTCAAGGGAGAATTTGGCTGCATAAGTCAGGGCTCTAATTTATTCCCGTGAAAATTTTTAAAATTTGTAGATTATGAATTGCAAGAGAAAGTAAGAACTGAGCAGAGTTTTGTGGTCTTTGTTTGACAAATATAATCGTGCTTGTAATTCGCTTGTATTATGTGTCAGTTAATTTAGTGTAGTTGTGGAGTTCCCTAAATAATTGGATGACATTCGCAGTGCATATTTAATCATTTTGCGAATAGGAAGTGCAATATATTTCTATACATAGATTACATAGAGCATTATGTGATCAAAATTTCTTCCGTAGATATTATGATTTATATAAAAGATTTATATGTATAAAAGTTTGACTCTGTTGAATATCTTTAAACATGTATTGTACAGAAAATTTCATTAATCAGTACGATCTTCTGTGAGATCACATCGATATTTATAGACATATGCAATCAAAATTGCCCTTCCCTATGCAATGATAATATTGCTGTAGTGTAATTATCTGTGATGAAATTATTTTTATTCCCCTTGCCATCTCAAAGTTTACTTCATTCACATGTGTGGTTGGAGTGGTAAACAGGTGTGCACATGAAACAACAGAATGGCCAATAACGCAATACAAACCACATTTCTATGAGATATTTATTTGCAGAATAGAATTAACGACCTAATATCTTTGAATAACCATACCACACGAGCTTTACTTTAGTTCACGCTGCTATCCGATTTGCAAATGCTCCATGGACAATTTGGTTATTGGTTTTCGTGTGTCGAAATATATGTGTGAATTTTGCAAATTGTAAGCGAGCGAAAGCATTGTTATGAGAATATATGAATGGATGGTGATAGGTATTAAATGTAGAGAGGGTTGAAATAACTTCAGTACGTTCAATCAACCGATTATACAATCGGGGCAAGCCAAACAGGATCGTTTTCAATTCCCGTTGTCAGCCCACTTATCTTGTTATTTTGTTGCTATCTAAATGCTATTGGATTCCGTTTATTACAGTAACTCGATTGCTAGTGACAGCACGTTGTTTCGCTATGTTCCACTCTACTGTACATTTTGAACATGTCAATGAAGAATTTCTACAGTTCCGTATGACATGTAGTAAATTGTTTGCCCAACTACTAAATTTGCTGACTATTGATTTATTGAAATCTGATACCTATGTACAAAAATATAAATGACTAATTCATTTCACTTACTGTAACTTTCAATTTGCAATTTTTCTCAAACCAGTAGGATAGGAGCCTTTTTTAAAATTTCAAAAACAGTTGAAGCTAAACATGTGTCACAAATTAAAAAGTTGTGTATATCTATGAAGGAACTGGGTTACCTCAAAATGTAATTTAAATTAAATTTAAATGAAACTGTACGGAAAGACAACAATACAATTCATATAATTCTATTTTAATGCAACTGTATAATGGAAAGTTGCTATATTATTTCGATGAAATACAGCTCCGCGAAAAGTCTTGCTATAGCAAATAGGTTAAAAACTCTTTACTCAAATAACGTATTAAGCGAGTCTAGTTTTTCTCGACGGCCGTTTTAATACGTGTATCTCAATTTGTTTGAAAGATTGGATAGGTGCGTTACAGAACAAGAGGAAGAGCATGGTATGTTCACAAAATTCAATCTTTCTCATAAGTTAAATATGGCAACCAGAATAAGCAATGCATACGTCTGATAGAAAAGTGAGTAGTGGGATAGTCTTTTTAATGCAAGTGAACACTCTCTATACCAAGGCTAAAAAAGCAATACTAAAATTAATTAGATGACCATGATAAAAACGAAAACTTAATGGCACTCACATTGATTCCTATGCACTTCGAATTAATGGAACGTCCATTTAGGCGAAATTAGTTCACCGGACATTTTCACCCTCCGTAGTTTATCCCGTTGCCGCTGGTTCTAATTATTTTATTACTCAACAGCGTGAATGGAAATTCAATTTCTCTTTATACGTAATAAATATTGTATTACACTTCCATTCTTTTTATCGTTTATCTTGCAAGTATTTCACTACTCCATTATCACACATCTCTCTACCCTATTCTCTATTCTAAACAATACTTATAACTTCCCACGAACACCAAATATCCCAATTTACTTCACACAAACAAAAGAAAAGCAAAAAACACGAACTTGGACTATTTATGCCACTTTCACAACAGAAAAGTTCCCTCATTTCTCCACAACGGTACGAGGCAACTATCGCACATTTACGACTTATTCCCCTGCAACTACCCGTCCACAATCACGCCACACATTACGCCCTGTATAATTGCTAAAGTTTGGCCAATCTCTGAAAACTCGAAGACGTTCCGAACGTTCCAGCTGCATCGGATATGGTTACCTCAGCTCCCGTACACAACGGACACAGACAAAAAAATCGTTCCGCTAGCATGACACATGTTACGGCATGTCGTTGAACCAGCAGAACCCCGCTATGCCCCCGCTCGAATCGCTTGTAATATGTAGCAATCTCCAGGCTCCATCAATTATTTGCGCGCTGCTGTTCGAACGGCTAATGAATGCCGCGGGGCTCGATTCGCTGGGAGCGTAACGAACCGGAACGAACGATAAAGCCGCGGTCATCGGCTGGATCGCGTACCTACGGCGGGTACGATAGATCCATAGATCGTCAGCGCTGACCGGGAACGACCTCCCAAGAATACTCCGAACCATCGATCTGTAAGATCACCGCGACATTAAGCAACAGTTATCAAAATTGTCCAGAAGCCCGAGCGTTTTCGATTGAAGGCAGAAGCTCGCGAGATAACAGGGATACGAAGAGACCGCGCTGTGACTCGGCAGCCAGCCGATTTGCTTCGAGTGTCGTACGATTCCTCCGGTTTCACGCGACCGTTCCGCGTGTTCTATTAAATCCGCGAAATGGCCAATGATAAACGCTATCTCGTCTGGCCGACCGTCGATAACGTCGCAAAATGATTTTGTATCTACTCTGGCCGGTCTGCTCGACTGGCCGAGTTATCGCGACGAGCACCGGGCGTGTCTGGGCTGTAACTATCGATTAGACGAGCGGATCCACTCGAATGGAAAATAGAATAGCCGCGATCGTTCTCGGCTCATCGACGCCGTCATGGAAATGCTGCGCCTAGCCGAGATAACCTGGCCCTTTCGTTTCGGCTCTCGTTTCGGCTCTCGTTCCCGCTCCGACGCCCGCCCATTTATTGCTCTCTTCTGACGATGTCAATTCCCCGTTCTACGTGCTTCTTTTCCGCTCCTCTCGATTAAAGTACGGATAGTCGATGATGGACTCGCCCGTTCGTTGTACCGTATGAAATCTAGCGCGTCGTCAACATTTTGTTTTGTTGCATCACGTACGATAAATTGTGAAAATCGGTTTGCAATCAAGTTGTAAGAGAAATAGCTGTAAGAGATCTGATCAACGACGATCAACGATGAAACAGCGAATCGTAATTCTGGTGCCGATGATAGAGTATCTTCGGAATCCTCCGCAGATCCGGGGAATATTTGATTTGTAGAAACAGCTTTGTCGGGACGGTTATGAATACTTGGACGACTTCGGTGGAAGGTGCTGATTGATTTTTATGACGTTCACCGCTTCGCACAAGGCGGAGGATCGTTTGATCAGCATCGTGAAGACGACATGGTTCGATGCCTGCTAATAAACATTTCTCGCGGTTATTGGCCGGTTAAATCGGGCTCTATTATTGGATAATTGGTACACTGGTGCCTTCTTTTGCTTAGTACGAGATAAGTATGCGTCTCGATGCATCGGCTAAGGGGGCAGAATACGCTTCGTGGAACGTGTAAAAGTGAGCTCTGTCTACACAATATATAATATACAAGTTTTAAGATAACCTTTGAATAACTTATACTGCACTGCTCAGGCGTAATATTTCAGTAGAACAAGAGACCAGTGGCCAGACTCGATTTTTATGTTGAGTTATTGGTAATGCACATTAGTTACAGTGGAGGTCAAACAGTTATTTTAATATACCTCTTAATTAAAAATTAGTAACACTATACATGCTAAATACTTAATAAATGGTGCTTTATAAACTAATGAACCAGCTATACTTGTATACATTGCTATACGCAATGAGAAGTTTCGTTTTTTTAATCTTTAAAATCAGTGATATAAGAAAGTTATATTATCGTCGGAAATTTCTGGCAGCAGCGGTAAATTGTATAGCAAATATGATTGGATTTGGTTTCATATATCCTTAGAACGGATGCTACAGATACCTACACGTGATTTGCACACCGATTGATCGTCATACCGACTTGCTATTTTGCGCTATAGATGCACTAATGTTTAATAAGATGTTAAATTATTCAGGTAACGAATTCAAATATTACATCTTGTGGCTAGTAATTCACATTTCTACTATTTTTCTTCGGCGGCACTGCTTTTCTACCATAGAATGTTGGTTCGAATTTATAAAAATTGTATGACTGTACCCGAAATGGATAAAAGAGTTCGAAGATAAAGCCTGCTGTAATTGAATCCTAATCCTAATTAGGCACCTCGGCCCAGTAACTTTTCACGCTGCAATCAAATTAAAATTGATACCACGTCAAAACTCTCGAAAGTAAATTAATCACTGGAATAATCGCAATTTTTACATCCACTATACCATATAAGAAGGTACGTGCATGCTAATTGTCAATTGAAAAGCGACACATGCCCAATAGTCTTAATAAACTGCCGCCTCCATGGAGCAACAAATTTAATTATGTTTGATAAAAGGGCAACAATTATATAACTGAAAACCTAACAAATTCCTCAAGATAATTAAAACACGATTCTCCCTTTTCATTCCACGTCGCATCCATCACCGGCAACCAAAATGCATTTTCCACGTGGAAGCAGCGGTTACGCGGGATATTTCCCTGGTCTAATTAGCGGCACAGCTTCGCTAACAATTTTTCTCCTTCCGCTTAAGCGGAGGCAAACGTTTCGGCGATATTAATCCATCGCTATATACAAACACCATCCATATTCTAGGCCACGGGTTAATTAACATCTAAATTCCCATCGTTGCCTACCTTAATTGATCCACTTCATAACGCATTCCACGGTGGCTGGTTTGTACACGGTGGTCGACCACCGTTCTCGAAAACACGCCGATCGCTTTCATCGATATCCCGTTAAAGGCAGATGTATTTTACGAGCGCGGCCTCCAGCCAAGAGTGATAAATTTAAAACCAGTCGGGCGTCGATTATACAACCATGCTCCACCTCCGTTTCTCTATCTTCTTTCGCACCGTCCATTCCACCCTATCGTACCAGCGATTTTCACTGTTTTTCTGTTTTTTTTTCCAACCGGAATTCTGCTCGATGCAAGACAAGATTTGCATGCCAGCCCGGGAACATCGCCAAAAATCTTAGTCCCGCGTCTCGGTACTGAAAAGGTTTCTCAGTTAATGAAATCAAAGGCGTCGAGATAAAAGTGGCTACGTCGAATATAGCAACGACGTTCCTATATTCTGCCCTCAAAAGGGAAGCGACAAGGCGACCGATACGAACGAACGGAGCTAAAAGATCAAAGGCTTTCGTCCGTTGCCGACGACCACCGTACGACGACGAGCACGCCGACAACGACGCCAACTGCAGAGGCGCACAGGAACGAAAGCAGCTGGGGGAAGAGATAGCTACGTCCTCGTTCTACGCGTCAGTAACTTGTTCTCTTCGTTGTCACTGGAGAAGTAGCAAAGATATTACGAGTTCCAACGAGTTCCGCAGAGTTACGAACCGTCTTCCAGCCAACGCGTTAGTTTCCGTCTGCTTCCTCGAGCTGTTCTGCCAGGGGAATTGGTTGTTACGAGACACGCTCATTATTCCGTATCCGGTTTGTCGGGCCTGCTGGAATTTTAAGCCGCCTCTCCATCGAGGCAGAGTCGCGACGCACTTGCACTGCTTGGACGGACGGGTGGAATAGTTTGCCGGTATCGGTTAACTATTTAAGTGCCGGGTGTTCAGACGCAAATAACAATGCTGTGTATCAGGTGTGGGAATCATAGTACGGCTGGGTCGGAATAATTGCTTCGTGAAAAATGCAACGAGGAGGAAAGCCTTCGCGGGGTAGAACACGGAAGCACGAGGAGCTGCTTTTTTCACATTATTAAATATAAGACTTGCGTCTATTTTAATATCAAATCTACAGAAGCAGCAGTTAACTAAAGTACTACTCACTTTGACGAGTATCGAAATTTATAGAGCAATAGTATAAGTCCATTTGATTTACTTGTACTATACGTCTAGTATATTAGTTCTTTGTGTTCGCCCTATGCCGAAGAAATTTTCAGCTTGTATTAAGCCATCTACATCTAAGAGAGAAGAGGACTTCAAAGTGTGTTGCATGTTCGTGTCTCGGATGTGAGACACAAGCAAGTGGATGGAACGTAATTAAACTTTGCGAGAAGTAAATTTCCTTTGGTCAATAATTCAATTTGCTATCTGTAATTGTTAAATTATAATATGCTGCAATTTGTGAATATTTTGCAAGAAATCACATCGTTTCAACTTTTACTGCAAAAATGATAAGGATGCTTTATACAGTCTCATAAAACGGATATAATACACAGGGTGACAGAAGACTCAGGGAACATCGAGGATTGACATATAGCTGGGGTGTATGTAAGCAACTTTTTCCTTGGTAATAATGTTATATATAGTTTCGTTTTTGAGTTATTAACGAAAGAAACTGGCCAATGAGAGCGCCCGCCGGGCATCGGCCGACGCGCGCTCAGGTGCTCACCGATCACTTGCGGTAGGTCGTGGCGGGGGCGTCGAGGGTACCGAGGAAAGCATGCGGCAAATGTTACATCGTCTCAATTAAGAATAACGTGGAATTATTCATTATTCGCGAATGAGTAATACACTAATAAATCGTGTAATAACCGGGTTCGATACGTTTATTCATTATCCGAAAGGAATGAAGTGTTTTATTACTTATGAAAAAAATACTTTTGGTAATTATTTAGAATTAGTGGGTCTAACCGATTTTGATGATTTTTCAATATAATGTAGAAATCAACATTTTGAGTAACTTTTTCCTATACATATAACCGCCGCTCGGCCTTAGTTTCCGAGATTTCTCCCAAAAAAGATCGGTACTAAACCAATGAATTCTGTCTATACGTACGCCTCCGTGAAAGCGTATGCGTAAGCGTTCGATCGGCGATTACAGACCATATTGTATCTTTATTTTTATTAAATAATATAATAATAATATAATAATATAAAATAATATAATATACTAATAAAAACACAGACGCGAACATTGCGGAAACTGGCCCACGAGAGATTATGATCGGGGCAATAGATGAGGGAGTGAGACAGCATGAGCGTGTGCAAGAACAACAAGAGCAGGAGGAACACAATCGCCTTCGGGCTCCAATCGCATGGGAAAGGTAACGTGCAACCATACAGTTGACAGACATCTACAAATGAGGCACGGCGTGAGTGATAGAGTAACAATTAGTTTTCATGTTTCACTAGAAACTAAAGTGCCGCCATTAACAATATTGTTTCGATTATTGAGCTCGACCCCCAAATTATCAGATTACCCGCATTATCCACCCGATGAATTCCTGTGTTAATTAATGCATAACGAATGTTTCGTGAAAAATGTAAGTTCAATTAGCTCGTCGTCGTAGGTAAAAAGTTGCAAATACCTATCCCAGCGAATATCATAGCGACACAGGACAGCCTCTATTGTTTCTGACGAGTCTTACGTATTTTCTTGCCGTCGACCAATCGTCCATACGTAATCGCGTATGCGTATAGCCAGTGATACAGATAGTGGTACCGTTTTCTTGCTTTTACGCCGCAACGTGGAACACGGTAATCGTTGTTTTTTCTTCATATTTCAGGGATTCCGTTTGCCAGTTTGCGCGCGGCTTCAGCATGAAAACGGCCGAGGCTGAAAGGGCCGCGTTTTCCGTGCCGTTAATTAGAAAGAAAAAAACTGACGGATTCGCTCGTTAACGTCCACGGTGCGCGCAACGATTCGAGCACAAAAGGGATGACTGGAATTTCATAAGTTTTTGAATGTACACCCACCGCGCTACTTTGATCCACGAACGCGGCCGAAAACTCTTCGAACGAGCTATGCCACGCGAGAGTACGGCTGTCAATACGAGTTTCCAAGTTCGCGGATTACGACAGGTTATCCACGCGGTGTGCAGCTAATAAAGACTTGCAGATAATATGGTGAATACTAAAGAATTTCAGCAATTGATGTTCTTTGTAAGACTCCAGTCAAGGGTGGTGCTCATAATTCAACTTTTACAACATTTTGTTCTCTGTGCCATAAAACGATTGTGGTTTAAATTGTACTATACTCAAGAAATTGCCTGCTATTTCCCTCACTTCCGTTTGCATTCAGGAGGTAGAGATCCTGTCTCAAGCTTCTTAGGGGAAAACATTTAAAGAATACACATTAATATGACGATAATTAGAAAATTATAATTATCAGAAATGAAGTTAATAAATATTACTTCTTCTATTAAGTACTCTTTGCATATTAATTGACACAAGGGACAAAAATACGTTACAACAAATGCGTTACAAGCGTCAAATTGTAAATCAAAAGCTTGAGTTCGTCTAATATCGCAATAAAGAGGCCAGTATAAAAATAATATTGAAATGTTTCCCGTGTTGATACAACTTCAAACTTACACTAAGAAATAACATAAAAGGTATAGTCTCTTGGTCTTTCAAAGAGATTCATCGAAGATAGCACCACTCGAAATCTCTGTTGCTTTTATGGTCGTCGCCGTATGTTTTGATATGAAGATTATTGCTGGGGAAAATGGTTTCGAGTACTGGCAAATCAAAAGAAATACTTTATGTGTAAAGTCACTTAAAAGTGACGATGTGACTCGGTTTCTGCATTTTTAAAAATATCTTTGGCGTGCAATTCTTAAACAGCTCTAAGTAGAAAGTATAAACTCTACAGAAGGGAAAAAGATGAAAAAAACAATGAGCATTCTATGTTCTAAAAGAACTTGAAAGTATTGAAAATGATTTACACTCGTTCCGCATCACATAATATGCAATTTCAAAGGTATGTAAAGGTGAATGTTTACCTCTTGCTTGAAATATGAAATATGTAAATGTATCAGCAGTTGGCGTAGTAAAATTCTCACAGTGTTCATCTGTTTTAGCAATCAATTTTATGCGAAATGATTTGATTCGTCCCCTGTTCATAAGCGAATTAAAGTCAAGAGTATTGACAAACAAACCTATAAACATGTTTAATTTTAGAAAATTGTACTCCAGATCTGCACATGTATTGCATTTAACATATCAAGTATCTAAAAACTCTAGTAGTTGACAGGTTCAGGAATCAGTAATTGATAGTAGACAAAATAAAACATAAGGCGGTTATATGCATAGGAAAAAGTTGCTCCGGATACTCAGTCCTACAACATATTCACAAATTATCGAAATCGGGGAGGTCGAAGCACTTACGTAGAGTTACCAAAGGTATTAATTACGTTACTAATTGCTACTAATAAACTACTAAAAACAGTGAAACGAAGTGTGTTCAATTAAATTATGGTCAGACAATGATTTTACTGGTCTATATTGGGAACAGGAACCCGGTGTTTTGTGCTGGTTGAAGCTCCTCCATTTATTATCAATTCTATTGTATCTATGTATATTAATACGTGTATATGTATAATACTGTAGGAGTGTGAAGCGCCCACGACGGGCAGGGGTCGTCTTCGACCGGGCTACCTGGGACACAGCGATGGCCTGCAGACCCGTGTCCCCTGTTTCTATGTTTTAAGGATATGAATGAGAGAGAGAGAGAGAGAGAGAGAGAGAGAGAGAGAGAGAGAGAGAATAGAATAGAGTAACAGAGTGTGGACTAGTGTAGAAACTGTTTAATAAATATACATATATATCTGTTGCCAATCGTTCTGCCAATCGTTCTCCATAATAACCCTACTCCTGGTTATGCCAACTATAATTACTAAACTAGGAATGAAACCACTTAAATATGTTAACATTGACGCTCGATAGAAATTAGTGAATTTTATGCATACATTTATTGAAATTCATTACTTTATTAGTAATTGTGCTAGCAACTGACCCCGGTATTAATTAAACAAGAAGATAATTTGTTTGGACTTGGGTCACCTCCTTAACAAATTTATGAAGGAAATAATTTATCCAACAGCTCGTGCACTATAAGCCAAAGCAACCTTATTGGCATCTATTCCCATGACGCTTTGCAACAGAAATAGTTATACATCTTCATATCAGAGTATACCACGTTTTAGCAATAAGTGTGGTGAATTAATAACAAATGTGTCAAGTACCGGTACAGTGGAATTACTAATACAGTTATCCTAGCATGAACAAGAAATATTTTTCGAACATTTTTCCATACGTTTTGTGTAATAAATCCTTACCTCTCGGGACTGTCGCCAGTTCAGTGAAACCCGACAATACGTCCAGTTCAAAGTCCTTCCGTCGAACTTCCAGAACTTTTCTGCTCATAAATCTTTGCCACCTTCATTCGGGCAGTACAGATTGTAAAAAGTACGTTCAATGCAATGTCAATTTACGATCAATACCTTCTCTTCCAAAAATAGAAACAGTCTTGGTACAGAAAATCGTGTAGAGAGCGTCATACCTTTGTGCACATTTAACAGCTCGAGAATTGAACCTGTTTATCTAGTTCGAAAAGGATTCAGCGTTGCTCGTTTCTGTCAAAAATATTGAATGATGAACGATGATAGACTTTCTGCAGCATGATGCTAACGAATACAATATTTTTTTTCATTTACAATCTTTTTCTGTAAGTTATTTTCCGCGTTTGTTTGAAATCTGTTATTAAATAACAATAAACCTATATCTAAACTGTAGATGAGCAGATTGACTGATAGCTAGTGTGCTTCATTTACAATTGAATGTGAAAGCATTTAATTGCTCGTCAAGTCAACTGAAAAAGAAAGCAAGGAATAATATATTATGGTGCCAACGGCACTTTTAGAACCGGCGCGAATTAATGAGGCTATTTCATTAGTTCGAGATAAAAAGACCTCATGGTGGACGTTGACAAAGTGTTTCAAATTGATCTCGGTACATTTAAGCGTTATTATTCGCGAGTTTTCGTTCCTACGTTTAATAATAAAATTTGTGCATTTAAAAAATTCTCCATTGGAAAAGCAATATTTTAATAATTAATAATTACTAAATAATATTTTCAATCTATAAGGACGGAACATTTTTGGTTAGATGAACGAGTCCGTAAACCCGAACGCTCATGTTACAGGGAAATGAAATCCATCACTTCTCTCAGATATTGTCTTATATCGTATGATAAATAATGTGTCCTTCTACGGGGTGACAGAAGACTCAGGGAACATCGAGGATTGACATATAGCTGGGGTGTATGTAAGCAACTTTTTCCTTGGTAATAATGTCATATATGTAGAAGTTATTCTTTGTAAACCCCACGTAGTTGGGAATAGAGGACAGGTGGTGTAATATGATTTCAGTTACTCTCATTAAAACACTATCTTTATTATAAATGCGTCGACACACGACGTTACCCAAACACACGATACTTTTCCTTACGCTCTGTTTCCACTCTCTCTTCACTCTCGCTTAGCTCTGCCTTAGCTCTCCCTCATTCATTCTTTATATTCTTTCACTCTTAGTTTCTCTTTCATTCTATTCCTCATTTGCTCTCACTCATTTAGGACACACCCCCGCAGTCATTCCTCGGTGGTGGTCGGTCCCGACCACCCGAACCCTTGGGCCACTGTACCCCCCCATACACACGACCTTCTCAAGTACTCAGCTCAGAACGTACCTTTCATACATCGCAATCATTCTAAACATTCACGCAGTATTTCCAATCCTACATATATAATTTCGTTTTTGAGTTATTAACGAAAAACACTGGCCAATGAGAGCGCCCGCCCTTCTCGAGAGAGGGCATCGGCCGACGCGCGCTCAGGTGCTCACCGATCACTTGCGGTTGGTCGTGATAGGGGCCTCGAGGGTACCGAGGAAAGCTTGCGGCAAATGTTACATCGTCTTACTAATAAATCGTGTAATAACCGTGTTCGATACGTTTATTCATTATCCGAAAGGAATGAAGTATTTTATTACTTATGAAAAAAATACTTTTTTTTATCAGTACGTTTTCAGGTGAATAAATTATGTTTTAAGAAAAACCATTCGCATACTAATGTTAGGGAAAGCTAGTTAAACTTACCCATTCGTTCACGAATTAATCTGCCTAACATTGTGTGAATCCTGACATAGGCAACGCTCAACAGCTGATGTTACGGCAGGCTTAGTATCCTTGCACGATCACTTCACTTCGCGATAACTTCACTTGCCATTGTGAAATGTGGGGGTACTTAAAAACAATTTATTGTTCCTACGTTTGAACATTTTGTAATATTCAGCGTTTGTACGATTCATGTTGCTCGTTCGGTTAGCAGCATGGCTCTGGCAGTTTAAACGTTCGCATTCGCTTCCACACTTCTGGCATCTTCAGATCCCTGGCAACTCAAAAACGAAACTATATATAATGTTATTACCAAGGAAAAAGTTGCTTACATACACCCCAGCTATATGTCAATCCTCGATGTTCCCTGAGTCTTCTGTCACCCTGTATACACTGTCTGTAGATTTGACATACTATCTACACCTTCTATACACTTACAGTTACCAGTAAAATAAAATAATTCAAATTTATAAACAACTATTATTGCAAGTTGTTTGGAATTCAAATGAACGTTAGCGGCGGCGGCATTCGCAACCGGCGGCGTTAGTCAAAAACAATTTTTTTGACTCGACATCGTCTGGCGACACCATGGCCCAACCTGAAGGAAGAGTAAGGTATGTACATACAGTGCTACAGCAATTTGTGTGAAAGATTTCTTGCGCGACTGACTCACCTACTAGCTTGAAAGTTTACTTAATTTGGCATTTTAATTTCTTTATGCCAATGCCACTAAAAATATCATATACAATAAATCTCATGCTATGCAAAGAGGAAACGAAAATACAGTTTTTCTTTTTCGATTTTTGCGGAGAACCGTGTAGTGAAAAATTGACTTGGTGTGCTTAATTTTATACGTTTTATATTTTGTCGTAGAAAAAAATGAATGCACAAGGCCGTCTGCTTACAGAAAAAATGTTTACCAAGCATGACTACAGAGGCTGATTGTTCAGCTGCTTTTCTTAGCGATCAGCACACCACTCTATCTTCCTCTCCATTAGGACTCTACACATAGATCTTGCAAAGCTCACTAGCCTGCTCTATCCGCGATGCCTTAAATCCCCCGCCACTTCACTACTCATCCACTCGTAACTCAAACCGGAAACGGATTGAGCACAGCGATGCTGCATTAACCATACGATACGGTCGTTCCCCATTCGCCAGATAATGGCGATTCATCAGCAGTCATCTCATAATACAGCAATAAGCGGTAATCATCTTAGTTGCTCCTCCGATTATCCCTATCTATGTTGTTCATGCCAACGCTATTAGCATTCGCCGATCGCCAAGCTGTATCAATCGGTCGAGGCTTAAAGCTCGCGCTCTCTCGTAAGCGCCATGGGGGATGCCTGCTGGTTCAGCAGGGAATGGAGGTTGTTTCCGGTGCCGTCTTTACGCCTGTTCGTTCGTAGGAAGGCCGCCCGCTATGAATCGGTATTAATTCCGGCCAGCGGTTCGCTCTGTACCGCCGCTTCGAATTATGCCGAGACGTGGCGCACGGGAACGCTACAAAACGCGTGGCAAATACGTGCCCGTTCGCTTATAGATCGTGTATTTGCGCGGCGCGTTTCCCGCGTGCACCCTGACTCCACGGCGACGAGGATTCGGCCAGGCTGGAAAGATTATACGTGCACGGCGTGTCAAATTACGACAGAGTTTGGCCAGCTGCTTCGAAAGGGACCAGGCTTCCAGCACGTTCTCAGAGTTTTCAGACCGCACTCTATTGGGTTTAGCGTCGAACACGTGGCGAGCGCACCCAGCTCCACGGCCACTGGCTTTGTGTAATAATATTCGCATAAATAACGAGGTCCTGGATGAACGACCAAGCGAACGGGCATCGTCCGGCGAATGAATAAAGATTTTTCGATATTAATCTCGATGGAACCGCTGCTGCATTTATTCCGAACGTTTTAGCCGGACCCGTTGGCGATCCGGGCCGTGTTTGTACCGCGATTTGCACCGCGATTTGCACGGACGATGAAGTGCGTTGATCCCCGTGTATACGCAGTTTCTATTGTGCTACGTGTTTCGAGATGCAGCGAATGCCGAGGGGAAGACAATAACCATTTATTGATGGACCGTGTGCACTGATTGATTGTGGAGAGAGGATTTATTTCTTCGGAGGAAGCTGGCGTTTCCGTTTTGGCGGATTTTAAGACTTTTTTAAGCTCAATGATTAGTGTGCAATACTTGGAGATGTGGAAAGGCGTAGCTGTGTATTTGCACGGTGTTTAGAAAGTAGTGGGAATTTAATATCTTACCACGAGAGATTCCATGTAATTTGACTGCAGCAGAATCTCGAATTGCTTTGATAACTGGTAGAAGTAAAGGACTCTTGAATCTATTGGAAATACTGCACGAATTAGTGGTTGTATAAGATTAATCATTTTAAGAGTTAAATATCTCCGAAGCTCATCCGAGATCGTGCCCTCTAGAGCTGGAACTAACCGAACGTAAACCTGATTGGGGCGATTGAGAAATGGGCCTGCCGCGTATAAGCCCCTTAAAATTACGAGTTCGCCACCAGATTGCACGTATATGAGACGTCCTACAGATCAGGCTAGGTGCCGACCCCGAGACGACACATGAACCTCTCCCCCTTTTTTCTTTCCTTCCTTAAAACATCGGCACTGCATTTAACATTGAAAATGATTTCAAGGGGAACTGTTTATGCAGACAAAAAATATAACTCAATTGGTATCAGTAAAACGTAGTTTAAAAGTTTGCCTACCATTTAATCAAGCTTTGATTTCTAATGGTAGTAATTCACTCAGAAGTATCTATAAATCTAACTTTTAATTGCGCAGAAAATTATGGCAATCGTAATTATGCATACACGCATTACGCAACACATAGAATTGGTATATTATGTAGCATGCATTGTTTAAAATTGTTCGAACTAAAAAGTAACAAGGTGAACCGACGCCATCATGCTTTGTAGAAATTCAGGCTTACCGCTCAAGATCAGTTTAACTCTAAGCATGCTATCTTTGCAGGCTTTTTGCTGGGTGCAATTTGTAAGGGATTTCGGAGAAGCTTCCTGGACAGCCAACGAGAACATGTATCGAGAAATATGGTGCAGGTTTCGTAAACACGAGATCTTAATCCTACCGAGCTATCGTGGGATAAACTCGATAGAAGATCTTGGAAATTCAACGAAAATCTGGAGAAGAATCGTATCAGACTTTTGAAATGCAGCTACTATTACTTTGGTCGTCACATAATATTTTGTAAGTGAACGCTGAAAATTTATGAGGTAATATACATATATACACATTAAATACAATGGAAATATTTAATACAAAATGGGATATTGCGAAATATTGTAATACTTGCATCGAGATTATTTTGATTAATAACAAGGTTACTATTAATTATAATATGACCAATGACGTTACACTATTAATGAAATTATTATTTATCGTGGACGGGCTGATAATAATCTATATAAAGTTGGAACATATCCAGTAGTTCGCATGATTTGAAATTGTATTCTATGTAATAATTGGGCATCTAGTAACTCCGAAAGAAATATATATTTTTTTAACTGGCAGGTTAGAGTCCCATCCAGTTTCAGGCTCCATGGGGTCATTAGCGACTAAGGTGGGTGACTTGTGAGGTATGGAACGTGAAAACATGATTAGATCCATTTTGTTTTCGGACGTACACTTTTAGGTGGACTGCGAACCACCAGAAGCACGTTGTGAAGCACATGTATCCTGTACAGGGGACCGTAACCGAAGATTGTTCGATTACGAGTTCAGCCCCACCGACCGAGTCAACGTGGCTCTTAAAATAAATATTTTATTTCTACCAATTTGCGATAATTATAGTAATTTTCTTCTGCAAATTTTCTATAAATAAATAACAAAAAATATCTGTATCCCTATTGGCGATTTTTAGACATACTCAGGGTACTCCGTCATTATTGTCAGACAATTAAATACTTCAATCCTCGTCTAACAATGACATCGGGTGTGACGTAATTGCAAGGCATTCGTGGGCACTTCCGTCCTTTTCTTCACGACCAGAGCCACTGATAAAGAAGAACGCGGCGCAAGGCTCGCGGCTTCCTCCTTCGTTGGAAACGATTAACTTTGTTAGTCTCGTATACCAGCCCTTCTCACGAACTATTACGTCCTTTGGTGGACATTTAATTCCAGTTGACCAGACATGCCTGACCAGTCGTGGCAAGCACGTGCACGCTCAAAAGCGACATCACGACGGCCGTCAAGGGAATTGCCGGTGTCAAGGCACAGGTATCGCCATTAATTCATCCGCGCCCAGCGATTCTGCTTCTTCCATGCCCTTCGTAAGGTACACACATCGATCGAACGCGTCAGCCAGGTGTACCAGTGAACACACCTGCTGGCGGGAGGAGTGACGGCCGATCTTCAACGGCTTAAATATTGTAGAATCAACCTGAACTCGGATTTTACATCCGCGGGATCCCATCTGGGAAATGTCAGGGAGAGGCCGGGAACTGCACACATTTGGGGGTGTCGTAAAGCAGGCCCTCGAACGTATTACGTCGTGGGCCCGATGACCCCGCCTTTTGGGCGCTCATCGTGCGCCCGTGGCACTCTACGAAACACCAGCGTCGAGAGCGTACGGATAGCGATCCGTAGAATATTGTAACATAAACGTGTAGTACGAATAAATCCGCGTATAGAGATTACTGGGTAATTTTACCCTAAAATTAGTCTCACAATTGTGTGATTTAATCTGAACGCAGCGTTACTTGAGAAGCATACATAGAGGGGTCTAGCGCAATCTGCAGTTTCAAATTCCCATGTAAAAATAGCCTGTGCTCATATTAATTCGCACAATTGAGTACGTAACAGTCACGGTTATAGCAAATGTTCAATTCAATCATGTTAATTTCAAAACATCAAGCAAATCCATTGCAATAAGAATCTAGATCCCTGATAACACATTTTTCCGATCCATTGAGTATAAAGAAAATTATTTAAAGTTACCGCATTTTTCTACATCAAACCTTGCTGAACAGTTATGACATCCTAGATACAACAAACCAGGTTCCAATACCAACTTGCAACCAACTTTGAACTGGAAAAATCAAAACATCCGTACACCGAACGCCCATCAACGAAACGTCTCCGATTCCACTAAAAAGTTCAAACTTCGACGTTGTCAAACGAATTCTTGGAAAACATTTCTCTTAGCCGACGACATTCGCGACGTCTGACTGGTTATCCTGGCTGCGCTAGCGGGGATCGATAGCGGACAGAAACACAGTCCCCCGCGATACAAAGTTGTAGCCCGTATCCAGAGCGTTGCGCGAATTAGTCGGTCGAGAGAGTCCGTCTCCTAGAATCTGGCAAATGAAATTCCTCCGAACTGGTTGCGTTCAACTGATTTTGATTTCCACGCAGAGAACCGGGACGAAAAGGATCGATCTAGCTCACCTCCGAGACGACAATTCGTTCACAGTCGAAAACAATTGGAGAGAGCTGCACTTATCTGGAAAGAACTTGCTCTGTCCGAACTCATCCGTCGAGGCTTTTGTTGTTCCATGAAGTTGCGTTTCACCTGGTGAGGCTATTCGGGACAAAACGAAGCTTCGTTTCTCTTAAGTACCCTTATTTCAGTCTGCCGACAGCGAACACGCAGTCCGCGCAGTTCAGACACCTGTCTGCAGACGGTCTGCGGCCGAGGGCTGACCCCTGTTTCACTTTCGATTGAAATGCAAACTAAGGGACAGATATTTAACGATAAGGAGTGGTCTACAGGCGAACCACTACGAATGTCCTCCGAATTTTTATTTCCCCTACTCGCCAGAGGCAGTGGTTTGCGTATAGGCCTGTATAGGTGGAGTCAAACTGTATTACAAAAGTGTTCTAAATGAAATCAAATAACTCGGCGAGTTCTTCGACCAGCTTAAAATGATATGAAAGGCAACTATACCCCGACGAAAAATGTATTGGGCGATGGGACGAAACAGTTCCCCTCTTTTCATCGTTGAGAAAGGAGCATTGTCGGATAAGAGAACGTCATCAGGAATCGCGTAAATGTGACCTGAAATGAAAAAGGGGATCTAGTATCCGACCAACCGATTTTGGGGTTTCTATTGTTCAGTGTAGAAAAAATGTAGCCCCCTTCACCGGAATTTATCTTAGAAATTCAGCACACAATTGACGAAAGTAAAAAGAAATTTGATTGGCATTTTATTTCATTTAAAAAATTAGTTCAATTACTTGTCAATCGAGAGCTGAATTTTTGGGATAAATTCCACTGAAAAGGGGCAACTTTTTTCCTACCCGAAACAATAGAAACCTCAAAATCGTTTTTCTAGACACTAATTGGAAGCTCCTTTCCTCATTTCGGGTCTGAAATACAGACCGGTCGATGGACAGGTCCTTCAATGCTGCGAAAGGTGTCGCAGGTGTGTACCTGTCGGTTTGCCGCGTACAGGTGCACACTTCCGCGTTTATTTTCCAGCCTAGTCGATGCGTCTCTCGTATTTATCGGCGTATGAACGCGCGATTGCGGCGTATGAAGCAACGATGCGCACCTCCTCATATTCACGCGTTACGGTTAGCGACCGGCGCACATCGTTGTCAACCAGGGAGGAAAATCCTACAGGCCGAAGGAAACGCTTTATTAAGATAAACGGGGGGATGTGACGAGCGTAAAGCTGTCCGTTCTGAAGGGACGTGGATCGAAAAAACGATTTCCCATTCATCTCACTTTCTTTCAGTTAAAAATTGCGCACCCGAAGTATCGAACCGAAGTTTCGGTTTATATTCAGTACAGAGTAGATGTATCTATAATTTCTGTACTTATTTCCAGTGACAATTTCCATTGTTTAAACGCAGAGGAATTTTAACTATAAAATATATGTAACGCTAGATCGACAGAGCCTGTTAAAAAATGTATCATTATAGTAATTATATTTTATTTTCAACTTACACGAAATCATTATCTTTAAGGAAAGCACGTATTTCCATTTACCCGTTAGTGCGGTGGGCGTCGGTAGAAATAGGTGCGCAAACGATGTCCGTAAATCTAATATTAAACAACAATTGATTAGTTTATGAAAAATGGAACTTGGAGTGGATACCCGTAGTATTTAGATATAATAATTTATAGACGGTCCCTTAATAAAGTTTGAATCTGATAATTGCACGGTGGTATGGGTGTTAGGTGAGCAACTCTTGCCATAATTTCACTATTAGGGGTCGCTCGCAAGTGGCGTCTTGTTCCATATTATCATCTTGTCTATTGATAGACAGTGCGTTCCATGTAGCTCCCGGTGTGTACCATTAACAGGAAGGCATTGATAGAAAATGTATTGTACGCGGATGAGATTCCAAACTGTTGTAAGAGTGTTTCCATATATACGCATAGAAAACGTAAATTTTTCACCGTCACACTGTTTATTCCCCTTAAGGGGAGTCTTCGTTTCACGTTTCAGGGCCGACCTCGTAAAGCGTTATTGAAATTCTGCCAGCGACGAAATTCGATTGCGATTAGATCGCAATGCGGCCAGGAGCTGTTCGCGCTTGTGTGCAAATACTTTCGCGCCGTCACGGAATCTCGCCTTTTGGGTCCGCTTTTGGCGCATGATTGCTAATTTGCATTTTCTTTTTAGAACGAAAATGGTTTTTAAACCTTCCGCCATTCATACATATAAATGTTCTATTTTCTATATATTTATTTTGAAATACAATATTGTAGGATTGGAAATATCGCGCGACTGTTTAGAATGATTCCGAGGGTTGAAAGATATCTGTTTGGAGCTGAGCACTTGAGATGATCGCGTGAACGGAGAGTGCTGGGTCCCGAGCATTCGGGTGAACGTGACCGACTATCGCCAAGGAATGTCTGCAGTGCGTATCCTAAATGAGCGAGAACAAATGCAAGGTATAATAAGAGAGAAACTAAGAGCGAAATAATATGCATATAGAGTGGGTGGTGCGTGCGAGAGGCTGAGTTGAGTGAAGCGTTTGGGAGTTGAGAGACAGCCGTTTGAGACTAGTATCGTTAGAGTGTAGTTGCGTTTTGAGTATTGTGGTTTAATTCTGTAGCTGTGTGGAATTTTCGGACGCGATATAAATAAGTTGTTTCCTGTTCCTTAGTGTTGATCAATGGGGACATCGTGCCTTCCATTTTATGGTACCTATACGTTTCTATCAGCAAGGCAGAAGGTACCCATTTGCTTTTTTAATCATTTCTATATTCTACGAATTCGTCTATTTTTGGAGTTTGCCGCAATTGCAAATCATATAAATTTAAAAGTAACGTTCGTCTAGTTCAGGCAATTACTAAATGCAAATCGGTTAAAATATGTACGAAACAAAATGTACGAAACAAATAATTCAAGAATAGAACGCGATGTATTAATTGAAAAAGATCTGTGATATGGTTTACATAGTGTAGATACGGGCAGTAGTTATGTTGGAAGAAGGGTATTTGACAATTTGTGACCATACTTCATATTTTTGGCGCAATTCTTTTTTCTGGTATTAAGGCAAACATATTCTTTGTTAAATATAATACATATGCCCACTTGCTTTTCGTTACACAGGGAAATATAATATCAGGTATTGGTATGCAACACAACGATCGCGTAGGAAAGATCTTACTTAAAATGTTAATTTTAATTTCAATTTCTATGTTAAGAACTTGAATCATATTCCGGGGTGCATTTAACGGTATGACTGTTATACACTCAATCAATTATATGTTAATTACAGCAATTCCAAGCAAGCGCGTGGAAATGCACATCTGTAAGTTTCTGCACCACAAGTCAAAGGCAGTGACTATAAGCATGTTACACGATGTCGTTGTCTATGGTCGTGCGAGGAAAATAAGCAATTAAGAATATTTGTATTTCTTTGCCCTACTTGTTTAATAAATAGTACTTTAGTACTCGCTAAGTGGGCAGAGTCTTACGGAAATATTGATAGACACGCAAGAATGAAATTCTCGAAAATAATAAAATTAAAAAGGGCTCAACTTAAATATTATACTTTTCTCTATAAAGTAAACGACATTTACGACATTAACTATGGATTCTTCCGATTGTACTTAGGAACAAAAGCATACAAATAGTTAAAAGTGACAGACTGAAAACATCAAGCAAAATTGGTTTCATCAGTTATATAGCTACATTTTTCCTGTAACAATTAATATTTATAAATTCCACTTGCTTTATATCAATATACATATTTCGCGTATGGATAAAATTACACGTTACTTGGAAGCACTTTTCGAGGTTTGAAGCTACACTTCATTCGCTACTGTTTCTCTGGCCGTGCGTCTTTATACCAAAATCCTCTTGCGTATGTTCCTAGTTATTTTATTCAGAAGTGCAATTCAACTAAAACCTCATCGAATTTAAGAAGCTATTAAATTCCACGGTTTTAATTCTGTCAATTGATCTTCTAATATACAAAGTAGTTGTTCCTCATCCGCCGATATTTTTCAAGTTACAGCGGACTTCAAATTTCACCGCTTACGGGTTACGAAATCCAACTGTTGTGAAAAGGAAAATGGAAAATTATATAGATTGAAAATGTTTTCTAAAAAGTCTGCTATTTAAAAAACAACTTCAACATGGAATATTTAAAATCGTGAATAATAAATAACCAGCGGCGATTGAAATAATTATAACAAATTAAATATCTCGCTCATGTTCTTTCTTCTAATTTAGTTTACTACAATGCGTTTTCCAGTTTGTATGGCTCAAAAAATTTGAAAACAACGATTTTTTTATAGAGAAAAAGGTTCTTGTCCTTATTGGACAAGAACGCCCTCAGTAATTTCGACAGCAGAACAATTCAATTCTACCTTTGCCACCTACCACCATATTTAAAACAATATTTTGAAACATTTCTATTGAAATTGTGATTGTTCCAAGAAACTTACTCTGTAGGGTGGTTCTTACCGGTAGGGGCCGAAGTTTTTGTCCGCTTTGTTTGTTGCCACAGTTTCCGAAAAATGTAAAAATATTGGATATGGTGTGTTAAATAAAATAACTAATATATTCTTTTCTCAGCCAATGTATTTCAAATAGCTCAGAAGGAATGTCGGTTCACTCTGAAATGCTCCTTCGAACTGCACGAAAACACCCGAAAATACCGGGGCCTACTTATACGTACGAATGTGCATTGTCTCATTTTGCAACTTAGGCCCTTTTGAGTCGCCAAAAACAGACCCATTTGGTTCTCTTACTATCTCTGCTAGTAAAACATTTCTAAGAACGTTGAGACAATTCTGGTCAAGTACGATATACTATATTTCCTATCACTAGTAAATATCCAAAATAAACTTTCAGATATAAATAGAATAGAGATCACATGGACAATGAACTTAATATAAAATTCAATAGTGTTATTGTATTAAATCGGATTTTGCTGCAGCATGGTAGCGATTTAAAACTTGCTTGCCGCAAGAGGTCTAACGTTGAAAAAACGAAAACGTATTATTTCTTTTTGTAAATCAGAAAAAATGTATACGGTTTATCATATCAACGGGAGAATACATTTTTGTCATTCCGTAGAATTTTAGTAACTAGTGCTTGCGTGCCGTGCGATAACAATGGTTGCAAATCGTTGCAGTACAGTAACTTTGCCTGCAACTCTTTCAATAGCTGCGAAATATACTGTTTATTTCCATCGTTAGTTTCCAACTCAACATAATCCGTACCTATACACAAATGGTACTACTCTCCACTTTTAATAAGGAATATTCGCTAATACAATTGGAATAAAGAACCACGACTACGTCTGAAATTAACGTGAAATTGTAAAAACTTTAAACCTAACATCGTCCAATTGCTGCGAAATTTTGCAGAGATCAGATGCCTATCATATGTCGTAACTTTAGGGCAGCAACATAATTACAGGTGGGAAAATAAGAACCATCCTATTACCTAGTTTTCTTTCATGCACCCCTCAATCGTACGAAAATACCATTTCCATGCTACGATTAACTCCCGCAGTTTCCAACCCCATTGTGATAATATCAATCAATCGACGGGAAAACAATAAGACACTCGCTAAAGCGTTCTGTCTACAAGAGCAACAGAGCCTACTCGCCACCCAACCAACTCCAATAACCCACCTTCCGACTGAGACAACAATTACCAGGAAGATTCCATTCGATTCTCAATTGGCAAGGGAAAGGACAGCCTTACAATTGATCGCGCTTCTTCCACCGACACGATCATCGACAGCAGGCACGTGGCCGGCGACCCACCCCTTCTTACCCTATCCCAGCTATCAGAACACGCGATTGCCCCTTTAAAGTCCCCCTACCCGAACAGTCGATTATCTGCGCCCCTACGAAATCTACGTTACATTCTGACCCGCATCCCACGAGTCAAGGTCTGGCGATACGTAGCGAAAAGGAGCTGGAGATTTCTGGTTAATAAAACGTTACGCGGGACATAAAGCGATACGATGATGTATCGCGGGGTGTACGCGAAGGCAGGCCGAGTAGCAGGCTCGGCTACGTGTTGCGGCCAGGGGGGGACGCGATGCGACGCGGCGCGAGGCTACAGGGATGAAACGGAGGACAGGCTGGACGGGGCGGAGACGAGGAAGAAGCCGCGCACCCACACAAACGGGTAAACGTTATTATAGGGCAAGCCTCAGCGCTCAGCGCACGGATATCGGAGTGTTGGCCTTACGTTGTACACCGTTCGCCTCTGTGTGATAAGGTCTCGTCGCTGTGCGTGTGTTTATGCCCGTCCGCGCGAAAGGGTGAGAAACGTAATGGGTTGAAGAGGGGCGAGAGCGCGCAGCCGCGAAGCTGGGACCATCCTCGACCCCCGGCGGGCGGCGGTAGAAGCGCCGGCGTCGGTGTCCTAACGGCTCGAGGAGAGACCGAGTTTGTCTCGCGCGAGGGTGCGGGTCGCACGCGTGTCTTCGAGCCTCCGGTAGTCTTCGGCGAACGCGCGCTTCCGAGGAGTGCTCGACGCGGTGATAACAGTTCTCGAGGTGACCGATTCCGAAGATCGAAAACTGTTCACCGCCACTCTTTGTCACGGTTAGGTTCGAACTGATCGACCTTTGCCCTCAGTGTGTATCGTGACTTTAACCGTTAGGGTCATTATACCCTATACGCCGGTCCGTGGGAAGGCGCAACCGTGGAGGCGTCGACGATACTCAGCTGACGCGTTTTTAAACCGGGTGGCAGTGAAGAGGAAGGGATCGTATCGCTCTTGGAAGAATGATCCAGCTAGATTGGATCCGTAGCTGTTCGTGAGCTTATCAATCGCAAGGACTCGAGGGATTTCGTCGGCGTGAATCCGGCTTTACATACCGTTCCCTAACAGATCACAAGTTGCTCGGCAGGAGGGAGCGCCGTGGGATTGAAAAAAGCGTGCGTACGTGGCGGATGGGTGCGCGTCCCGGCATGTCCAGCGCCGATTGACTTCCCGTTGAGAAGCTTTTACGTATCAGCCGCCACGAACACGTAAGTGCTGAACGCTTCTGCGCCGCGTCTGTCCGCACCACATACTTGGTAATTCGCGTGCGGGTTTAGACCCCGTAATTCACTCGCGGACGAAGTACGCAGCACGGTGGTCCTCTGTGCGGGATTTCTTGGACGGCGAATGAAAATGAGTCCCTGGTGTCCTTATCGCGACGCCGAATATTGCGATTCTTACCCCTGCCTTCTCGCGGGGTTGTCAACTTTGAGGCTTCCCCAATTTTTGCATTCCACCCGTTTCACGCTCTGCTCTGTCGTTATCATAGTTTGCCTGACGTGGCCGTGAAGTGAAAGGGCAAACGGGAAACGAGGAATTATTTGAGTACCGACGAGCGTTCCATTTTCTCTCGCGTGTAAATACTTGTTTACCGAGGGCCTTTTGGTAACGATCGCGTCTACAGCACAGGCGGAAAGCTCGAAATCCCCAGGGATCTCGGCGAACGATCGACGATCGGAATCTCGGGGAATAGGTTTCGCGCGGTTGGAAAATATTTAACGCACACAGGACTGCAGTCGAGCAAACGTAATTTCCGCTCGTACATCGAGAGACAAGTACGCGGCCGATCATTTCGTTGGGTACTCGTGTTATCTGTCTCGCGGGACGAGTTTCCGCGAACCCAACTCCGCAGGGGATGAATATTTTCTGTGCATCCGTCGGGGACGCGTTCGAAACGCTCTTCCAACCCGTCCCATTCTCGGCTCGGAACGAAGAAATGAACTCAAATACCTTGCGACCGACGACGGGTAAAAGCAGGAAAAGAAGCCGGACTGCTTCGAGCGAACCGGGATGTATGGAACATGTAAAAACATTTCCATCAAGTACTTCTCCGTCATCGCCTTAATTGAAACTGTTCGAGCGGCGTTTCGCCCAAGTTTTTCTCATTAATCCCGCTACATTTGTATTTCGTATTTCGTCGAGCAAGTTCGCGCCGGTCACTGGACGCGACTCGCTTAATTATCCGCCGTTCCTTGCCGTTCGACGACGCAATTCTATGCAACTTGTCCGTGATAAAAGCATACCGAGTCCCCCGTCTAGTCTCAACCTAGAGCTGCGCAATATCTGTCACAGTTTCTTTTAAGCGGCGGACTATTTATTCCGAGCTGCCGCTGTGAGCTGATCCTGGAAAATAAATTGAACGTCGCGATAGTGAATCAATGCTCGCCCCTGCGAAAGAACTGTAACTGTGTTAGTCGAAACACGGGCTGCTCGATGAAAATGTGTCGGTTGATTCGAGAACGGCGCAAACTTACGATACGACCATTCGATACGTATTCGACGCATTAGAGGATCGCGGCGGTTGGACGCGTTATGCCAGGCACGTTCGGCAGCGAATATAATGCAAGATCGTCGCTGGATAATTTCATTTCGCCGAACAAATTTTCCCTCGGATATTACGGTTTCATCTTCCTCGCCATCCCGTTCTTTCTCGACCTCTTCGCCCATCGTTCGCGCGGAAACAAAGAAAAAAGAACGAGCAGGAAAACTAGCGACGCCGAACGCCTCGAACCGGGCCAGTGGCCGTCGCGTCGCGAGCGGAATGCTGCGATTCGACGTAATGATATTAAGCGTCATAAATCTCGCCCCCTCGGCGCTGTTACTGGCGCAAATGCGACGGTCGTCGCGTGTAACCCTTTCGTTTCTCGTCGCTCGTCTCCCGGGGACACAATGGTGATACTGGCGCGATATTGGCAGTTTCTCCTCGACTTTTGCCATAAGTCAGGCGATATTGGATCACGAGATTGTGGCGACCGAGCACCAGTAATTAAGAGAGCTGTAAGCGTGTTAGTGGGGAATCTGGTGAAAGGGAAAATCTGGCCACGCGTGCGATTTCACTCGAACCCACGGTGGGTAACTACGGCGCCGTGAAATCTGTGTCTCGTCTGATTGATGGGGAACAGTGCAATGAATAGGCAGACAGCAACGAGAAATTATACAAACGGATAGGATGGAATACGGAAATAGCTTTAAACCGTTTTTTTATGTTTAGAAACTATTATGAGAAAGACATTCTAGACCTTTATTGCTTGACATTTCTTTGCACGCGGGTGACAATGTACTGCTGTTTGACTCTAATATTGTTGTACGCATTGATGACCCCTATTTTTAAACCTCGACCATCCACGCCAGGGCAACACCGACGACTCCTAACGTATTATCTTAACGTATTCACTTAGTGTCAAAGGACTTTGGCGAGTAAATGTAGCATCATGGGTAGAATAAGGCGGTTAATTTTAATAGCCCCTGGAGAAACGGGTGGTAGACACCTTCCTCGGATCGTCCCATCTATTATGTGGAGATGAAACGGGCAAGTCTGAATCGTGACGCGGTCCTCCGTTTATTCGTATCTCGGTACGAATTCTTCGACGGTTCCTTTATGAAAATTTTAAGGGTGAAGATACGTCAGTCTCGGGCGGAATAAAACTTTGTGCGGTTCGACGTGTGTACGATATCGAAAACGACTTCTCACGGTTTACATCGGCAGTCCGCGCCTCGATGGAATGGTTGATAAGTTTTACATCCTGCGTTTCGTACACACCGAGCGTGCATCGGATTGTTCCCCGCGGACACGATTCGGTTTTCGATTTGGGTTTACCGAATATCTACGGTCCCTGTCCGTGCTTGACCGTGTTCGCGAGCGTTTAAGATCCTGCCGGAATGGGAAATATAATGCGCAGTGCTAATGTAATATCTAACAGCAATACAAGCGAGAGTATGTCGATTAACATTGTTTGTCCATTTTGCTATATTCGAGAAATTATACCGGCGGTGGAAGGAAGATTTTTCCGAATTTAGGATGAATACTGTATTCGGTAGAATGAAAAAGAAAGCAATCCGTTGATTTCGAACAATAATGGATTTTGTGTCCGCTATTACTTGTGAAGTGCTTTAATGAATACAATTCAGAATTTAAAATATTACAAATTCGTCAGGATTACATTAATGCAGAGGAAAAAATGTTATCGAGGTGCAAAGGGTTGGCTACAATTTTACAAGTTTTACAACAATTTTCGTAAGTTCTATGACTGCAATACTTAACTAAAGGAAACAAGTGAACTTTAACGAAACAATTTTTATTTATTTTTCGGTGTAATATATGTCTCATTTTTTTAAACTTCGTGGTCAAAGCGCTCGATTGACTCTTAACTTTTTATATTAGAAATGAATTTTCGTGTTTTCGTTTTGTGGAGTTAACAGATTTAGTCAATGGCTAGCGCATATCCCGTTTGCATACATTCTGCGAATAAACGAGCGTACAGCAAATACATGGATTGCATACAATGGCAATGTTATTCAGCAAGAAAATTGTGATTCTGAAATCTACTTTTGTTGAAATTACTTGTTCGTCAAAGTTCGTTTTAGAATTTTTATATTTCCGCAACGCAACTGCGCTGTTTCTCTCGCGTCGTGATCAAAGGCCGATTGTTTATTAAGCATTCTCTTATAAATACCCTGAAAGCCGTTTCGTCGGTTATATTTCTGATTTATTACTGATATTCAGAGTAATATTTGCTACATAACGAACGAAAAGTTTGCTCGTTAAGCAAGGCGCGGAACACAATGGAATGAACGATATAGTAATGTCACAAAATAATTTCATTTAACAGCCCAAAGTTTGCATTCGAATCTCCACACCAAACTGACAAAAGATTCGTGCCAAACATTTAATTTCGTTCCGAACGCACAGTTATGCACGAATATATGTGAATTAATCTATCACTTCGTGCCTTCCTAACAAAAGCATAACGACGCCTTCCAAAAGTATGCAAGCTCGAAGTATACAAACTATTGTACCCAAAATATTCACTTGCATAGCTAATCTGCATTACAAATTTGGAATCGAATTCCTTCCACTCTCTCGATTCCGAAATTTAGTAGAGAAAATCAACGTTTCTATAAATTGATCGAACAATTTTTATCTTGTATTTGGAAAATAATATTCTCCATGCAAGGCAGCTAAGCTGGGCAGAGTCCAGCTAAGAGTATATGGAAGGATCGTTGCCTCCGGCACACTCCCCAATCTCTTTCACCTTTTGAAATATTGGACTCCATGAAAGCAGCCCATGTCGTCAAGGACGTAAAACATTGGCCAGTCGCGTTGAAATAGTGACGTTACCCGCGAAGTCTCTGCTGTTCGTCACTTTCACTATGATGAATATCCTAACCATCTTCGCAATGCTAGGGTCTGTGTTCCAACCTGTTCTTTGGCGCTCGGCTAACTCTAGATGAGGCTAATAAACAAAAGCGCACCTCCGTCTTTGGACAGCTTGTCGATAGTCTTGTTGCGCTGGTAATTTTGCTGTAAAAAGTTCTCAACGCTCTCTTGCGCGAGTTGACAGATACAAATGGAATTTCCACTTTTCAAACAGAGAAGTGTGTGAAAAGATTGGACTTTTATAACACAATATTTTCTTCTCTTTGACAATTGCGTATACACTATAAAGTGACTTTTCTTGTTCCTTATGGAGCATGAAACAATTCATTTGTCGATCCACGTGTTTTGTGTGTGTTCTGGTTACGATACACTCGAAGTCATTATTCTCACGATGCAAACATCGGCACAAGTTTGATTAGATGTGCGGTCGAACGCAGGCGTACGTTGTTTTCTATTACATTCTATTGCGCTAATTAATTAAAATGTAATTCGCACGGCTGACAGGAAAGATTGTATTACGTCGCAGACATTAATTCCCGTCGCCTTCAAAAATAGGGAAACAAAAACAGTTGAGATATAAAAAAATTGCTCTCGTTAATAGCAAAGAGAAAATTACAAGTGTCTACGAAACAACAAATCTTTTAAACATCTATTTATATTCTATGCACTGCTTGGAGTGATTCGCAGCGCGAGAAAAGGTTCAAACTGGCTCTCGAGCTAATATCCTCTCATTTATCACGCGGGCAAGTAAACTTGTCATTAGTATCAATACTTTCATCTATCATTTTTCTTCCGCTCAAGGGGAAAATACGCGACCCCACCTTCGGCCATACTTCGTGATCCGGTAATCGTGGCAGAAGTGCTTAAAAAATCCATATAATCGCGCGATAACTTCGGGGCAACTTCGCAGCAACTATTTTCGTGATTACTTCGCCGGCGGCCTTATCTCGGTTCGTGGCCGGGCTTAATTCGCGCGTAACACGAGCGAAAGTGATTTACCGGTTGAATTTTCCACCGATTCACGATGCTCTCTTGTAGCTCGTGACGGACGGGCCTGCACGCTCTCCGCTAACACATCTGAATTATCTGCGCTGGCACGTGGACACTCCATGGTATTCGCGTTATTTAATGCGCCCGTTGAAATTCGACGATTGAAAGGAAAAATCGAACGCGAAACGATGCGTGCCGCGATCGCTCCATTAAATTCGCCGATTTTCGAGAGCATTCGTTTCCATTAAGAGCAACGCGCTTCGATTACTCCCGTGAATTTGTCTGCTGTTTGTCGAGGAAAGTGACCATAAAGATTAACGAGAAAACTCGTCGCCCGTCGGCAAATTTTCATCCCAGGGATCGATAACGAGTTGGTTTTGCGCGATTTCGGACGGTATTGTAGGGGTTCTAACGCTTCGCCCTGCGCGCCTCGCGCGAT
Organism: Nomada fucata; assembly: GCA_948146005.1. Classification (NCBI taxonomy): domain Eukaryota; kingdom Metazoa; phylum Arthropoda; class Insecta; order Hymenoptera; family Apidae; genus Nomada; species Nomada fucata. Next base: position 9,254,638 of record OX411281.1, read on the forward strand.
TCTCGTTCCGTCGGCGAAGTGTATTTGGCTAAATCCCTCTTACGATATAATTTCGTCGCGTTAAATCGGGACGCGAGACAGCGAGATAATTAAACCGTTTCTACCAAAATATTTGGCTTTCCCGCTGCCTCCGTCTGCACACTGGGAATTGTTATAATTTACGCAATGCCGTTCACCATACAATCTTATTCCTGGGAAAATTCGTTGCTGGTCGTTCGTGTTTGCTCTGATGTAACCGTTTCACGCATGCACGTATGTATGTATGTATGTATGTATGCATGCATGTATGTAGTATGTAGATGCGATTTTATACGGATGTCGGGAGAATTTTTTTGGAAGCGTGACAACTACAAAGATTCTTAACATGAAATAAATAAACTAAGCCAAACGATATTAAGAGAGTACAAGTTACATTTCAAGCGAGGCCTTAGATTCGGAGGTAATTTAGTTAATGCCAATGTGTAAGTTAATTGTTCGGAGCAATTAGTTGAAAATAGTAAATAAATAGTTAAATATTTGGAAATATACATTAAGAATTTGTAAAAGAAAAGTAACTAAAAGCTCCTGTCATGGAAGTGTGACAATTTTTATCAATTTCTGTCCTCAAGTTTGGGAATCTGTCATAATATGTTCGTCGTTGCGTTCTCTAGAATTTCATTATTATGCTTTTCCATCGACTGAAATTGGCGTTAGGAGAGACCCGCTGTTTCGAAACCCGATTTAATAAAGTCTCCATTGTGAACGGATGTAAATCGGTGGGCTGCAATAAATCAGTTTAAATCTATTAACGTTGCCAGGCGAAGTTTGTTTAACATCGAGATGGGAGAGTAGCGCATATTTCAAGCCTCGGTCGGTACCCTAATGTTCCAAGCAATAAGGGGCAAGTTTATTTCCTTTTAAGGGGCACTCAGTGGAATTCCTCTAGCGTGCGCAATAAATTCCAATGGGGGAGGGGTCATCATTTCATTAAAAAAAAAACTGAGGTTTAATTTCCTTGCTCAAAAGTTTATGACATAGGGCCCAATTTGATCAGCCAAAAAAACAAATGTAGCGTTTACTTGTTAAATAAATAAAGCGGAACGCGCAAACTTTGCGCGGCTACGGATTTCTTGGTAAAGTATGACAACAGAATGACTAACTATGCTTCATGCTGTAAATGAGGAAGGAATTGTTTACCGGGCGAAAATGAAAGGATAGGAAAACGGGGAGAAAAAAGGATGGCAAAGGAAGACGGGGGGTTCAAAAGAGTAATCAGAGGGAAGCGTAACTACGAGCGAGCAAAGAAGCAGACGGATGATTTAAAAGAAGGGACATAGATTTAACGAGATGTATAGGTACAATAATTATTATTGTTGCTCCCTAGAAGCTGAAAAGACAGCTGGTGATTTGGCTTAAAAGAAGGCGAATAATTTCGGATAGAAGAAGTTGAAAGGGCCAAAGTATGATCGAGAAGAACAGAAAAGAACCGCCAGTAAGATTCGTACGCGGACTGTTCGCCTTTAAACTAATACACGGTTAGAACGTCCAAAGGGCTCTGCAATTATATTTTACAGATCGCTGAATCGAAAATTCTATTCCATTTGGGTCACAGAGAAAAGGCACAGCTCATTGCCTGCCAATACAATATAGTGTTGCGCCATCGGAATAGTTAAAAATTGTGAAAAACCTCTAGATAAAATGGTGTAAATTATGTTTTCCGTATTCCTATGTCACTATTTCAGATACCAAAAAATGTGGCTTTTTCATAATTGGCTGATGAAACGTTCTACACGGGAACAGAATAATATGAAGACCCTTTTAAATATTCAGCGAGCTTTCCAAACTCCCCGTCCACTGGTCGTTAGAAATGCACCTGAAAAAGAGCATACAAATTCCGCGCCTAGCAAAAGGATTTTCACATAAAACATATAAAAAGTCAATTAGCACATTATACCCTTTGTTCCAAAAGATTTTTCGATTACTATATATGACACCATAAGCAGAAGCTAAACTATTATACCTGCCACTTCGGTCGTAATATATATGTAAATTCAAATCATCGATCTTCGGAGATCTCGTATCTTCCCATACGCTACCCCCTTTTATTCTACAATCGTCAATTCTACCAACGTTAACGGTTCCACGAATTACTTCGGGGTTCGCAGACTCAGGTGATCCCAGTGCACGTTCGAATACGTAGACGCATGCAAACGAGAAACAAAGACAGCCACGTCGTGGAACAAACCAGAAACCGACGCCACGTTTTGCACGTCGTAAATCATAGCGAAAACCTCGGCTGCCTTTTGACGCGTTTTAGAACCCCTTAAAAGTAACCATTAATTATCGAACCTGGCGCGTACGGTCATCGTCACTGGTCTGCAGGGTCACGTAAATCTCGGGTATACACCTGTCGCGCTAGCTGGCCACGTTCGAGGAATAAATTCACTGGGGAAAAGAATCGTAAGCGCGAGGCGGTCCTCGGTACGTGCATGAGACAGGAATTAAAGCCTGTTGAACGACCGTGCCAGCCGTTCTTTCTACTTTCGATGCACTTTAACGCTGTAAAAGTCTGATCCTCGAATTGCCAGAGTCTATTATTACTTGATTAATTGGATCCATTGGATCCATTGGATCCATTTGAATACTCATTTGATATTCTTCTTTATTTGAAATTGATTGTTAAACGGTTTTCGTAGAATTTAGTTTCCTTATTCAGTACAATGTCCATTTTTGTATATTTTAATATGTTGAATTAAGCACACATAAGTACAGCTTAATACAGCTCCTCACTTATTAACGTGTTGCCGGTATAAATTAACAGGCGCCGTTCTGTCGATTTTGAACTCGTTCACATTATTCATTTAACTCAATAATAATAACTCGCGATACGAAAAATGCAATAAGTGATACAATAATTTTAGCTTTCCCAATTTTCTAGAGTAACTAATCACCCTTTTACTATACACTGCTGTCGCAATTATTAACAGCGTTATACCTGTCCCTTGTAATTTTTCATGCTGTCCTTTTTCGTTGCCCTAATGAGAACGTTTGTGCAACCAGTGTATTTTTAACTACGCACTTTTTGTTAAAATTGTAGCACCGTCATTGGAATTAAAGTAACGTATAACTACCTAGAAAATAATTTCATGGACGAGTCGTAGAACGTTCTCAAATGATTGAAATAGCAATTCATAACAGTTTACCTAAAAGTTATATAGTCAGCATGATAATAACAGGGATGTATGAAAACTAAATAATTCACACTGCGCCTTTCATCTAATACAATATTAATCAAACTTCAACCGAACATTAATTAAATTTTAATTAACAAAAATTGATCGGCCCGGCTGTTAGATCCCGATCTAAAAGTTTTTGTATCTCCCAAAACGCGCAGTGATTGCAAACTTCTGTTGGGGGTTGTGCTTTCACATATTTCTCCACGAGCTTCCGGTGAACGCTGATCGCGTTATCCTTGACGCAACGCACCTGTGCGTCGGGTTATATAAATATTACGAGGAGCAATATTTGCGGAGCTCAATGGCTTATTTGACTTACTGGAAATTGTTCGCCACCTTGCGCAGGTGTTTGTTGAACCTCGTTCCCGTCGTTGCGCCTCTGGTTTTGCTTATGGAGATGAAATATCTGCAGTTTATTGATTCTTTTATTATTGGCTCTCCATAGAAAATGCTTTCTCCCATCGGATATATCAATCGATTTTATGACTTGAACAACAATTCCTTCTTACGTAGAACGATCCAGCTCTGCTAATTTCTTTGATCAATAGCAACGAGGAAGAATTACAATGTTTTATTGAAAAGCTATTACTTGTATAATTTCGAGGTAAATCGTTAAATTCTATTTGTTACGAATAATTGTGATCGCTTTATGAATTTTTAAAGCGACAATTTTATAGCAGTAAATGGGAAAATACTGATTATTTTATGGTGAACAGAGTATGTACAGTATACAGTAGAGTAATGTACAGTAAGATGGCGTTCATTTAGTCATAATATATTTGTGTCAATTGCAACCGGGTACCTTATCGACGTGTTCACTCTTATGAATAAAATACTATGGTATTTTTTCAGTTGCATATTGGAGGCCCCCGCAAGTCACAGAATTTCGTGTTTAAAAAAAATCGAATATTATGATTTTCCAACACACTCATTTAACGCTGTAATATTATTTCAAAGTAAATTAGTGAAACAGCACCCTTTAAGAATAGGCAATTCAGATTGATAAAAATGTATTTTGTAAGTTATATTATTACGCCAATAACGAGGGATTCTTAATGCGAAGATGTCTCTCCTAAAGTTGTTTCATAAATAGCAGTAAATACATTTTCTTTCTTTGTTTGTGGTATGTGGCTTGTTATTCTATTCTTCATTAGAAATGTTTACATAATGACGCCAGACAATTCGAAGCTGGGAGCAAGCTTTAAAACAGTACGAAATATAATAAAATTTGAACCAGATTCGTTTTTCAGTAGGGACAGAAAAATGTTAACGGGTCTCATCAATAGTTTAAAAGTGTAATGTTAAGCACCACTTTACTGTACGCGCATAATTGTAACATTATTACAGGTGTATGTTATCATTAAAAATAGATAATCTTGACCCTTATAATTACTGCCTACGCTCAGTTGTTAATTCAATTTCACGCAAATTATTCTGTTTATCAATCGAAATTCTCGAGCGAACGGTCGAGTCGAGAATGGGGAATGGTCGAACAATAATAAAACAAAGAGAATGGAGGAATATGACTGTGAGAAATAACTTTTCAGGCCGGCAATAACGGCGCGATATTGCCATTTAGCTCCCTAATGCCCTGACACGGTTCAACTGACGCTAATGCGTTTTTTTCTAATTCACAATCTATACCCGATAACGATCTGCTGTGATGGCTTCGTTGCTCACAGCTTTGCTCTTCTTCCCTTATTGCAGTGTCATTAATCGATCAATACCGATACAGCGCAGACGTCGTCCCTTTGATAGGCGATTCTATACCACCGTTACTAATGCGTACAAAATTTGCCATGATGCTGAATTGGGTGAGGTTTCCATCGATACAGTTCGAAGGCCTATATAATATTTTAATATTTTCATAAGTATGAGAGGTAAAACCTTGGGACGTTAACTCTTTGGTATTGTTAAGTGATGCGTTTGCGTGCATATAGTTTTTATGTATCATGTATATCATATCGATTTGATGCACATACTCTGAAGCTTGACACAGTCGTGGGCAAATAAGGGTTAGCTCTGATATTGTATTTGATTCCATTGTGTAGTACTTTTTCAAATGTTACGAGTCCCGAAAAAGTGACAGATATTTGGATGACGATGCAGTTTAAATCTTCCTACTCGAAAGTCTATTGGAGGCGTAATCGATTAAACTGGATGAAGTGTTAAAAGTTCTGAAGATTAAACGATTCACAAGTGCCCAAAAAGAGAAACTGAACTTGTCCAAGTGACATGGATGGTGCAACCACGTTCTGCTGATATTTCAATGGGAGAAGCGTAAGGGCGTTATATTTTCGGACTATATTTCTGTGTTGCCTTTAACAATATTTTTCGAAACAGAAAACAAATGTTCCCTTGTACGGCAGTAGTATAATCGCTGAAGGTATATGAAACCGCATTTCCGTCAAATGTATTTCTACTATCGAATCCTTGGTTGACCTAAATTCGTTTGCGCCCTTATGCGTAAAATAAGGAAGGCTGAAATTAAAAAAAGGAACAAATTATTACTTTTTTGTGACTATTTTAACAGTCAACTGAAGACCGCAGGGAGAACAAATTCTCGCTTCATAACACTGCCCAATGCAGGCGCTCGTAGTGCGTAGTGCGCGCGCCCAGGCCCGTACCTCTATACTGCGCTCGGTCGTGCGACTTTCTTCCTGAGATCTTCGTGAGATTATTACGATTCTCACTGAATTAGTTTCAATATCCACATACCGGATAAGTGTGCAAAAGTTGTAGGTTGAAAATCTGAAAAAAAGAGTTGATCATTTATTGCAATTATTTGAAGTTCTGTTGAAACCAAGATCAGACCCCTAGCAGAGAATAATCTGACGAATAATCGTGATTCGTCCATTAGAAAAATATTCCTTATTCTCCGTTCTCTCTTATCTTTCAACTATCTCCGTCGAACCTGTCCACCATCACACTGATCTAACAGTTCCACTCCAAGATCAGGAACAAAACTGAATTTCTATATTTGTCTTTATCACCAAAACAGCATACCTCCACCATTGCTTTTCACCTGCAGCCCCCTAACTTCGCCAGAACCACCAACCGCAAACACTCCGAACCCTATACGATTACGTTCATAGCGAGCGAACTGCAACCCAGAAAATTCCTTCGTCCGTACCGCGTCACGGCTGTCCGAAGGATCCCACGTTACGAAATTTCCACGATCCGGGGATTCAATTCGATCCGATAGCCCTCCAATCCGCGTCAACGCCCATCCGGCCGAAAATTTTGTCCGTCGAACGTCCTGAGCGGATTGGTCGACGCGATTACCGTTGGGGGAATTTTCAAAAGAAAACGGCTAAGCTGAAAACCCGCGCTAGAAATAGAGGGGCACGGGGAGAGAAAAGGGAAAGGGTATTGACGTCGGTTGAGAAGCAATGGCAAAGAATACAGGTGTTACGGATCGAAAGGGGTTCGTTTCCATTTGAACTGCCGCATGGATTGCACACTTTTAGCCGCGTGTTATGTAGCGGTCGGGGCGGCATTAAAGGGAAACCGGTATAGATAGAGATTCTGACGTGTTAGAATGCGGCGCGGGAAATTCTTTGGCCTGCCTGCAGACCCTCCTTCTTCCAGCTCGTTTGCTGGTATTTCGCCGTAAAACGTTGCGCGAAATCCGTGTTCTAATCGTGATTCCTTCGAATCGAGCACACCCCCTCTATTATCCTTCTCTCTCATGCTCTTATGCTACCCTTTTCTTGGGTTTCACTGTTGCTTGGGGATTTACTGCTCCGCTAACGGGTTAATTGGACAGCCACCGTGAACTATCACTGTGACGTATATCGTGCACCTGTGCAGCTTGAAATCATTTTTGGGCCAAATCTGAAGAATAAAACAATCGTCCCACTCTTGTATTCCAGTGTTTTGCATCTTCTTGGGATCCCGACTGATTGCTTATTTCAAGTTTATTTCAGTTAGACTGATTGGGAGCTAATTTTTGTTTCCTGAACCACATGTTTTGCGTATTTCGTACCAACGCACAGTGGGGAAAAACGGCAATTTAGGCGTGCAAAAGTCGAAAAACAAAACACGGAGTATGCCTATAATTTTATGTGCAATATCAAGCTAGATGTCCCGAGCACCTAAAAATGACATTTTCATTTTTTAAATCCATTGTTGTTAAGCGTGCCAAGGGATACAAACGTTAAAAATTGAAGACAGCTTAAAAATGAAGAACACTATTTTCACCTGTATTCTAATGCTCAGGACCTTAATGGTATTCCTGTTTGCAGGAACTGTATCAACAAAGATTAGGGATGTGTAAAAATGAAAAGAAAAATTTTATAAAAAATTTTTAATATTTTTTTTCAAGAAAGTTTCAACAAACTAATTTTCAACGCGTTCTTTTCTGAAATACTTTTGAACTCCACTCGACTTCGCGCTAATTTTCATATACACGTTAAGAATGGGATGTATACTATATGCTCTATAAAATTTGGCTGCAGCCAGCTGCAGCTGCAAAAGTTATTGCATTTTTTATAGAATAGTTCAATGCCGAGAACGTTCGCACTGATGCGGCCTACGGTAGGCGGTAGATGACCCGGTCCCCCTTTTTCATTTATGAACATGTATAATTTACAGAAATAAAATTTACGATAAAATATATATATATATATATATATATATAAAAACATTAATATTAAATAATAACAAAAAATATTAAATTACAAAAGATTTATAAAAAATTCTCAGTTCTAAGTTATTGATCCTCTACTTCGAGAAGGGCTTTCACCTCATTTTCAAAGATTGAAATTTTCCGAGAGCAGAGACTCTTCTTTTTGCAAGATATCATAGAAATGTAGGGATCGGATGTGTATGGTAAACTATGAAATAAAATAAATAAACGTTAGAAGTTAATAAAACGCAAGAGCTGTTCCCTTTTTGCGGGGAAAACCGATAATTATATCATAAACAAACGTTGCCATGAACTATATATTACTGAGTGTTTTATTGTTTGGGTTATTTTAATACTTTATTTGTGTTTGAAATTCAAACGAACGTTGGCGGCGGCGGCGTTCGCAACCGGCAGCGTTCGTCAAAAACAATTTTTTTGACTCAAAATCGTCTGACGACACCATGGCCCAATAAGAGCCTAGCGCCATGCCGTGTCGTCATTTTCCACCAATGGCACATCGCCCGCTATGAGGACAGAAAAACCGCGCGCAAAACCTTCGCGATAAAGCGTTTCGCTCGGAACGGGCAGAATTACGAACACCGTTCTCGAAGCCACATCGGCGAGCTATCGCTGAAACACACGTTCTTCAAACTTCAAACTAAATTCTGTCTGCGTCAATTTGTGTCGGTATCGTCTTGTATGCGCTGTGTTGGATTGAAAAATATACTTCGTAAAGGGTGTATTTGTCGCTCTCTATCTTTCGGCCTGCACTACCTTCTCGCTCAGCGCTGAGCGAATCCAGCGTCCACCGACCCATCCGAAACAATTTGTACGGAAGGGGTGATTAACTCTTTAATTATCTTAATCCTTTAGCGAGTAAAGAATGAGCGAGAAATAATTTCCTTTGTAGGGCATGGTGCATGATTACAAGGCAACACTGCGTTGCAACGCAGTGTTTTGCCCGTTAGCTTTTCTGTTGTTTGCCTTTCAATAACTTCACGAACGGAAGCTTCATTCGTTATTTGTAATGCATTTCGAGGCTATTATAAATATATTTTAATAATTTATACTGTATATCTGCAGCATTATCAATGTCGTTTGCACGGTTTGGACATTTTTATTAGAATTGTGAGAAATATTGTGTACATAAATATGGGGTATAGTGAAAGTCTTTGACTTAAAATACTAACGCAACACGCGCACACATACGGGTCCACACATGCTCACGCGTATATATGTAGATATAACATATAAATATTAATACACGATAGAGTCATATAACAGATAGTTCTCCGCAAACTTATGTGCAAGTGCATGCTTACCTGACCCTTTAATCTTAGTTTATTACACCTTCCCTGTATAGTCTCTCGTATGCAAGCAGTTAAACCATAAACATAGATCAACTTGATGCAGTGTATGTTGTTAGCACAACTTCCTTTTGAACCATACATGAACGCTACAAATTTTCAGGGCCTACGTCACGGTTTCTTGGAAAGTTACTAATTACTCTAGCACTTTCACGCAAATTCGTCGGCACATTTCGAGGATGGAGTTTAGTATGCAGCGAACATTTAAAGACCGTAAATGAAGAATACACATTGCCATACACGATAACATTGATGAGAAATCCGATTTGTGTAGAGATAATTGAAGCAGCTCGAAATCTTTGTAGATTTAAATGAAAACTTAAAAGATTGGCAACCAAAAAAAAATAGGAAGAAAAATGTAAGAAACTGAACAAACTGTTCAGAAAAAAAAAATATTTTTGCTGAATCCTCAAAAAAATATTAGTTCAAACGTGAAGATCTCTTTCAGACATGCATTGTCGAATGGTTGGAAATTTATTTTACAATGAAGATAGAAATTAATGTCTTAAAATCAGTTGCTGTGCGTTTAAAGTAATCGTGATACGAGGAAAGATTATAGATTATTCAAATACGCGTATAATAATTCAATCAACGTTCAGGCATCTTTGTAAGACATCAAGCACTTACTCAGAAAATAATGTCTCGTATAGAATAGATTAGATTTATATTTCTGATGTAGTTTTACGATCTCGCCACCTCTTCAGTTATGTCACGAACTGCGATCTATTCTCTATAAAGGAGAGTCACGCAAATGGAAGGAACCATATATCTATCTTAATTGTAGGGAGAGAAAGGAAAGTTCGAGGAAATCGTTTTACAGCGTAACAAATTTCGCTAATCTTGATTTCCTTGTAAATATAAATAATCTATCTATGTTAAAACCCGTTTTCGAATTTAACTGAATGAACGTATCCCACCTATAAATTTGTGAATACAGATAATTAATATAATATACTTTAAATATAAATTCTCTTGAATTAATATATTATGAATTAATTGTTGTAACGTGGCTGTCGAATGAAATACGTGCTGTTGTAAGAAGTATAACTCGGATATTATATAGAAATGCCCTAAGCTATTCTCTCTGCAGAATGTACGGTTCTTATAAGGAATAATTTTGGTAACGTCAGTAGCTCCTCGTTCAACCTGTAGATACTGCAGATTAGTGTGAATGTAAGGAACTGAAATTCAGAAAGCTGAAGTCGAGTGCGTTATTCTTTCGGCGTATTGATTTCACATATTCTCAATACAGCAAATGTTTATTTAGATTCATTATAAAATTGCCCGTGTATATAACTGAATCCAACGCTCAACAGCAGTTCCCATAATAAGAACTCAGCTTTGAGTTTGTATGTTTGGAACTCAACAATAACTCGTTTGAATCTTACTATAATATAATATAATACAGGGACGTAAATTGAAAATAAAATTAATGGACATAAATAATATATAAAACATAGAGTTTAGTTAGGAGAGAGAGTTACGACAAAGTTTTATACAAAAATGCTGTATCGATAATAGCCTCACGTTTTAAGAATACATAGTTCGTACTGCTTTATTCCTGCTTGACCTGTTGGCTTTAAGTCTAACGCACTTGTAGAAGTGCGTTAGAACTGTAGAGGAATTATCCATATTCTACAAATTTGGGCAACATGTATAACGGGTTAACTACCGGTGTCCGGTTTATAGGTAAAATGCCAGAGTAACCGAACTAGCATACAATAAATCTTTAAATATGTTTGACAATTATTATTCGAATCAATCGAAATCTCTGTCACGAAGATCAAGTAACAGATTGAACTTCAATGTATATCTCTATCTATAAACTCCTCCCGTAACTCGATTAGATAGTGAATAATTGAACAAAGAAAGTATTAAGTTTATCTTAATTTCTTATTTTACTCTACTTCGCTGGCAATACAATTTTCAATAAATATAAACTTAAAATACTCTGTATATAAACTAAAACACATGTGTCTAAAATCCTGCCATTACCTGCGATCTTGTCAATGCAACGTACAATCTGCTCCATTTTTTCCCCACACATCGAGCTAAATAATTAAACGCCGGGTCAGAGAAACGTTAAAGAATCATTGACCAATGTTCTAAAACTCCGCATTCTGAATCGTCAAAACAAAATAACGGAAATATCCAACTGCATTTGAAAAATACACGCGGCCTAATCTACTTTCCATGCATTCGTATTACTAATCACTTTGCCATAAATCGATCGACCGTCGAATCGATACCCTGCAATAGCAGCTGAACCACTATGCCTGCCACTATGTTTCACACATTTAACGCCACTTTAGATCCCAACGTTGAACATTTTCAAAGCCCCTGCACCGCGAAACGACGACGACAACAACGAAATCAACAACTTGTACGCGCGATGCTGTGGGCCGTTTGCACCGCGAGTAATTGCATGCAGGATATTCGGCCGCTCGGTGCCAACTGGAAGTTTCTGACGACTTCCGCTTCTCCGCACAAAGCCTCGACAGACCCTGTACGTGCTCCTTTGATTGGCGATGGGCCAACTTAACGAGCGTGGCAGTAGTAAGGCCGATAAGCAGCGCGACGGCCAGCGCAAGAATTCATCTTTGGAAAATGCGAATGCTTTTTAGAGCGGCCGGAGAGAACGATGGGCACGAAGAGGAGGTTGCGGAAGGAGAAACGGGAGCTCGTGCGAATGGAAAGATCGTGTTGCCGACGGCGATGCTCCTCTGTGGTTAAATAGAATTGCGAACAGACGCGCTGGAAATTGATGAAATTTTGATAAAGCAGAATTTCTGGGATCGACTTGACGGTCCTGCGGTTCGGGCATTTGAACAGGGAGCAGCGGGAATTGAAGAAAGGGTTCGGTCGATAATTTAGCTCTGAAATATGAAAGGAATTCATGGCTGATTGTAGAATTTCGGTGACTCGAAACGGGAGGTCGGAGGAATTGAAATTTGCCGCATCCTTGTGAAATGAATCGTTGATGGGAAGAAACTTCGTTCTTGCTCGGATGCGCTAAATTCTGTAAATTGTGGGAGCAGTCGAGCATACAGCATTTCTTACATAAAAAGCTTTCCTAGATTCTCGTAGAGGGCAAGCTGGTTGTGCGGTTTTACGCAATAAAACAAGCAATTATATTATTCGCCTTTAGTTTCGCAGTGCAACCTAATCGAAAGATATTGCTGGATTGGAAATACTGGGCGATTGTTTAGAATGATTCCGAGGTGTGAAAGATATGTGTTTGAAGCGGAGCACTTGAGAAGATTGTGTGAACGGAGGGTACGGAGGGTACGGAGGGTACAGCGGCCCAAGGACTCAGGTGGACGCGATTGACTGCCGCCAAGGAATGTCTGCACCGTGTATCATAAATGAGTGAAAGCAAATGAGGAATAGAATGAGAAAGAAACTAAGAGTGAAAGGATATATGTATAGAGTGCACGATGCGTGCGCGAGGCAGAGTTTAGCGAGAGTTAGAGGAGAGCTGATTGATAACACAGCAGAATAGTTTGAAGAGTGTAAGAGAGTCGTATCGTGAGCAGAGAGTGGTGAATTGAGAGTATTGCGAGTATCGTGTGAGACTCGTTGTTCGGTGAGAATTGTCGTGCGTCGACGTTTTATATTAATAAAGTTAGTGTTTGATTGAAGGAGACTGAGGTCTTATTTCCCTACCTGCCCTCTATTCTAATCTACGTGAGGTTTACAGAAAATCATTTCTACAATATTATCTACTTTAACTTGACCTTAGGATTTTATGGTCATGTTTGTCACGGTGGGAAGAATCAGTATAAACATTGTTCTTCAGAAAACTGGTGATATAATAAGTCTTTGGTTTTAAACGCATCGACTTTTTACGATGAATCATAATGCTGATATGAATATTTATTGTGAACCGAATAGAATACCTGTATAAATCGTTAAGCAATAATTGTAAGGGAACGATAGTAGGAACGAGTATACATAGAACTCGCAATAAATAGAATATTTAAGGATGGTGTACGCATAGAGTACTTCAGGCTTAAAATATTTGCTAATATTCTTTCTACACAGTAAAATACACATATCGAATGTTTGCATTAAAGTGTTTGCGTCGTGAGAACAGTTTGTAAAGTAAATCCACGCGAGGACGTGGCGAAGTAATACCAAATCCCACAAGGAAAAAGGAGCATAAAACAAACCGCTTGTCGCATATAGCTCGGCAGAAATATTCCCCAGGAAGTAAAATTTAATGGAAATAATAGTTTTCCCGAAAGAAACTTTTTCAGAATAAACGTGATAATAACTTTACGTCATACAACGAAGTAATTTATTAAGAAATTGATCACAGATTTGACAACTGCACCCTTTTGATAGAGTTCTTGATCAATCAGAATGAAACCTCAAAATTGTAGAATCATTGCGTTACGCTGATTCTAACTGAGGAATTCTAATTCGCTCTGCTACTGGATTACGATTTAATTTGAATTGCTGCATTTAAAGGTACATATACTTGATTTTCTTCCAAGTTATACATTTAGCTTCACTATTCCCTAAGAGAATACTACAAACGAACTTCACCCTATGTACCATAGAATCGAACTTCAGTAAAGCGTTCTCTAACTTTCAAATTGTCTTCCACTCCATTGACTATGGAAGCTACTAAAATCTAATTTCCACTTAGAGCCATCGTCTCTAGAGCGAGGGTCTCACTTGTTTGCTATTGAACAGAAACAGCGAAATGGGAATTCTAAAGTCCTCGCCAAGGAACTACATTCTTTGACACAGCAGTATTCCACGAAACGTGAAACAGGTATGGGAGTTTGGAACAGTTTTACCTGTGTGTCAAATAATCAGGAATAGCAGCGAATAAGTTTGATCTTTCACAGAGTGACGATATTTTGATTCAATAAGTATTGCTCGAAGTATAGTACACGCCGCAACAAGTTCAGTGTAAAACTGCTGCTCAAGAACAACGTCAACGATAACAAAGTCCACGATCCACTTCAATGTATAAAAGAAGCAAAATCAGGAGACAAAATAATATAAATAGGATAAAATATCAGTGCCCGTCGCTAATAACTAATAACCTAATAGTTGATGCGACGTTAATCCTAAATTAAGAAAAAAAATATTTAAGGGGTGAATAGTCGGACTAATTTACTTATTCTTTATAGTATATATTGTTGTATACCGACTTAACTATCTTCTTTTAATCGCAACTGTGAATTACTCACAGTCTGTATTAGTCATAGATGTCCAGTACCTTTCCCATTTCCACTCCGATGACAAATACTTCAAACCTCCTTTCGACGCATAACAACCCCGACCTTCGCGACTAGTCATCTTCAACCCTTGAACTCCAACTCCTTCCCCTGTTCCTTACTAAATCCTAGGTAACCCCCATTCTCCGATTTTTCCTAATATATACATACCGAACCACATCTCTAGGCAGAGCCCTTTTAGACTAAAAACACGATCGACGTAGGCTCTCGGGTACAGAATTGTTACAAGAATATCAACGGTACACCGCTGCTCTAAGAATTCGTCCAATTTCCGTTTAAGCTTATTGTAATTTATTAAACATAATAAATAAAAGCTGTGCGGAATACAACAATATCACTTACAATATATGCAAGTAATATTACCTGTGTCTGGTCATTTCTAGCAAACAAATTTTTTTTTGCATTGCGAAAATTTGATTTTGAAACTAATTTTAGCACCATTCACTTCAGCGTAAACATTGATATAAAACCACGTAATTTCAAGATATTATGTAAAAAATGACTAGTAGTTGACTTTCCGCTGAATGTCCTCCCATAGTAGCATTATTTAAGTCCTGTGAAGACTGTAATTACCTTTACTCTTAATTTCCTATACGAAACTCGACTTACTTTAATTTTGAATTTGAAAATCTGTGGGCAAATTTGTACTATTAATTCTTCACATTGCAATTATCTTAGCACCAGTTGGTTCTTTTTTAATTTACGGTCGATTTGATAAATGTGGTTAATTTATATAAAGTCGCCCTACGCTTTACAATTCAAAGGAATATCTTATTACAACCATTCGCGAAATCACCAACTCGATGTGTTCAATTTCACGTGAATAAATGGTTCCCACATATAATCGAATAAAGTTACGTATTACAAGGGGGGGGGGGGGCGGCGATTAAATATTCCCCTCGTGGAGTTACGACAAAAGAAAAATCCTTTCAGGAGAAATCTTCAATCATAAATCACCCTCGTGAACAGCCGCAGAAAGTCCAATATCATTTCCACTCGAATAAAAACTCTAATGCTATAAACGAAACAATTTAACGTCACCAGAATTACGAGTCTAAGTTCATCGATCACGTCGTACCGACCATGTCCCATTTATACCCTTCTCGTTACTCCCAGTTTCACGCAATCTTTAATGTTTTCGGTCTATCGAGGCGAACGGTTGCAAATGAGCCGCGTGTTCGCGCGACTTCTCAAGCAGGGCGCAGGGGTCAATTACCGATAAACTTGGGTATCACGTAAACCGGTTGGTGCATAAAAGACGCCCGATCGAAATGGCGGGTGGGACGAGAGAGGCGAGGGGGACACAGGTTTAGGATGGTGGAAAAGAGGGAACACAAAGTGGTGGTCGTAAAGCGCGGAAGGGAAACAGCCACGCCAGAACCGGTCGTAAAGTTACCGTACGCGATGGCAAGTTAAGAAATTGTCACGTGAGCGGGCGATAGTCTATTTACAGGGGCCTGGAAAGGCGAGAAAATCGGTTCGCCCCTGATTTTTACCAGATTTAAATCCGAGCGTGCTGCCGCACCTTCTGGAGGGTCTCTCACGTGACGACGCGCGTTTAAATCGACGCTGCGACGCCGGGACACGCGATTTCCTCGTAAACGAGCAAGAAATTTTTGGCACGTTTATCTTTGCCCCGTTTCCTTTTTGCCCCCGAGCTCTTTTGTCGTCGGCGACGTATCAGCCTGGATAGCTACCCCAATCGAATGAAATATCAATGAGGTGCAAGGGGATGCGACTTATTATTAGATGAGAACATTAAGTGATAATATTACGTGCCTAGACGGCCTTCGTTTAGTCGCGAGCTATATTAGTGATTTCAAATCTGACAGTTTGCAAATTATTCCCCAATGAATAATTGCTTCTACGAGATTTTCTCCAGACTCTAGACTGTACCTATGTACATTAATCATGATATTGGTGGATTGAATGTTGGGGAGGAATAAGTACCCGACGAAAATGTTATGGCATGGCTATTCCGAACCATTCTGGTTGGAGCAAACTTCTAGTGCCACGTTGCACAAGCACATAAGGTGTTGAATTTGATATTGAAATTAGATATTCCTTTCAGTAATGCGAAAGGTTATTGTATACATTATGCGAAATATTCGTATATATTTTTGTTAATTCTTGCACATTATTCATCATAGTATTTCACATTCGGGAAGACATTAACAGATACTGCGCGCGTTTATTGAAGCAAGTTCTGTCCTTTTAAAAGGCATCAATCGCAAAGAAAAGAATTATTGGTGTACGAATATTTTTGTGCCTCGCTATAATATCTCGTTTTAGGTGATTTGGAGGAATGTGATAGAAAATATTGGTAGCCATTCTATGGATGGTGGTT
Source organism: Nomada fucata (assembly GCA_948146005.1). Taxonomy (NCBI): domain Eukaryota; kingdom Metazoa; phylum Arthropoda; class Insecta; order Hymenoptera; family Apidae; genus Nomada; species Nomada fucata. The sequence goes on from OX411281.1 coordinate 9,271,452, forward strand.
GACATCATTTTGTACTATTTCGAAATGCGAAACCCTTGAAACGTATTAAAATGAACAGACATATTGGCATTGCATAATTTGTCTGCTGAACCAAGCTACACCCGTTATATTGAATGTAATGGAACATTTTTAATACTGTTAGACGGTGTTTTATATGTATGTATTCCATTCTTGGAAGATATTACAAAATACTTGTAGCTGATGCGTGTAATATGTATCAATAAATGGATCGTTAATTTCTCATTTGATCTTTTTATAAACTTTGGTGTTACATGGCATTTTTATAATGAAGTGATCACATCAGACTCAATGTAATTTCACTATATATGAGTGCTGTTTACTTGGATGTGGCGAAAGCACTAATTGATACAGTTTCGAGACACGACTAGGTCGATGGCAAGTTATTAAATCCTGAGATTTCTAAGCGATCCAACGTCGCGACGCGTCGTTCGTACGCACAGTGTTCGAAGTGGCATATTTAGGTGGACAAAATTATTTTTGGTAAAAATACGGAAGTGCTCCGACCTCTCCGATACCGATGATTTGTGAATATGTTGTAGAACTGAGTATCCGAAACACCTTTTTCCTATGCATATAACCGCCGTTCGGCCTTAGTTTTCGAGATATTTGCAAGAAACTGTAGCTATTATACATTGAATTTTGTCCGTACGTCCACGCTCGCGGCACGCGTGCGCTGCCGCTTATCCGGCAGCCGGCAAAGAATCTATATATCGGGGAACTCATAAAAATTGAACCTCTAGCACCAAATAGATATATCATATCAGATTTGGTATTGACGGGACACTGCACCCCCTCCCGAGAAAATTCTAATCCAAACCTATCTCGAATCTAATGTAATCGAATATGAGTTTCGGTTAGGTTAATTAAAAAAAGGACGAAGGATTGCTATGGTTGTTTTTGGCAGATGTGCACGTACTTGGGGATTCCGGACGTTCTGCGGTACCGAACCATGTGTTAAAAAATCATTACTTTCTCGATGAGTTGACCGAGTATACAGTTTCTCATTGGAAAAGAAAATTCTAACCCAAATTCATATTTGATTAAACAAAAATTAGATTCGGGTTAGGTTCGGGTTTGATTTTGTGGGGAGGGGGTGCAGGGGGGGGGGGCAAGGCCCTCCCCCGCCAATACCAAATCTGATATGATATAAGATACAATTTGTATGAAGTTACCCGATATACAGATTCTTCGCCGGCCGCAGGCCGCCGGAAAAGCGGCAGCCTAACACGTTGCCACGAGCGTGCACGTATATACAAAATTCAATGCAGTAGTAGCTATATTTGTTGGCAAATATCTCGAAAACTAAGGCCGAGCGGCGGTTATACGCATAGGAAAAAGTTGCTCCGGATACTCAGTTCTACAACATATTCACAAATCATCGATATGGGAGAGGTCGGGGCACTTACGTAGATTTACCTTATTTTTTTACGTTTTTGGCCTTATATGCGTAAGACACAGATATTAAAAGAAATTGCTAAATTCGCCTACGGTTATAGGTATATCTACTTTTATACTAATAAAATGGTATGGGTGCAATCAGTCCGCTCTAGTCGATCGTTTCCCAAAGAGTGACTCGTCGTTGCAGTCTTGCCCGCCAGGAAGGCGCGCCCCCGGACCCAGGACGCACTGCCTTCAAGGGTCTGGTTTACGACCCCCGAATGTTTACGGGCCCCGCTCGCCTATCGGCCTCGTAGCGACATTTGTCCGGGGGAATATGCGAGGCGATCCAAATCCTCGGGTTTTCTTACATATGAGTATTTTATTAATAAAAAACAAATGATTTTTGCGTTAATGCTATGATTTTTTTACTGAAAATATTAAATACATAAAAATATGACTAATGACATCAAAAATTCGTATTGCACTTAAATATAGGAGAGAATGAAAACATATTTCGTTTCATTCCATTATAGTTTATTTCATTAGCCGAGGGTAAGGCACAGTCTTGTCAGTGCTCATGGCCGGGCGTGAGCGCATGTTTCAGTTTTTACTACAAATTAATTGAATCACTAGAACTTTAATTTACAACGATACAAAGAAGTTTTTAATAATTTAATGTTATTTACGGTAAACTGAATGCTTTGAGATGCTAAATCCATCAAAACTTTAGAACTTAAATGCATCTTAATAACATTGCAGAGCATTTCTGTTGACCACAGAAATGTACTCGATCGATTGTCCAAAAATTGTTTTTTAGAAGTCGTAGTTTGACCGCTCTGTAAACATTGAACCGGTGGGTTTAATGTTTTAATATTCTATAGTTTTAATCCATGATTATTCTAGATTACATTGAAACAATTGTTTTTTCGAAATTCGAAAATGAATTTTCCGATATTTGTCCACCTAAATGATTTGCCATTAATTGCCATAAAAAATGCCATTTCGAACACTGTGATGAAGCGTCGTGATGAAGCCGAGTCGGCACGGTGTCTTAGTAAAATGTCTTGCACAAACAATGACAAACTGTACAATTTAGATTGAGAAACCACTGGTTTGCCTTGGGATAAGCTGCATGTGCGGTTTGGAAGACTGATACAAAGTTTGCCCACTTACTTACTTATGCAAGATTGGGTGCTGCTTTGGATTTGACTTTTCAGGAATTTTGTTTGCAAGGAAGTTTATTCAGACTTCTAAAGCGTCTAAGCCTTTCTAAGACTGAACGCTATAATAATTGTCCAAGTAGGACGAAAAACAGCAGTCATCGATGTCTGAACATTAAAGAATTACAGAACGCAGGCTCATTGTCTCATACGATAACTTAATAAATACTTCGAATTAATCCCACAATATGTGCTCCATTCGTATGGTGTGTCGAAATATTCCTATAGCATAGGGTAAAACATATCGTCTCGAAACTTTTGTATTGAAAAAACCTTTACGTTTTTATTAAAATCATACATACATAATTAACTGGCCAAAAACGTTATCTAACTATTACGTAACGAATTTCATTTAAGCAATTTCCCTTCAATTTCACCTAGTATTCAACCGAGTATCTAATTCATCGAATTTCTTTTATTCGCCATACTAATACTATATAATTTGCCTCATGCTTGATTAAGGATTGTGCCCTACGAACAAAATTTCTTGATTCTGGATAAAAATAAATTAGAACCATTCTAGTCGCGAACAGAATACTGGAGATAGAAACCGCATTTCTCTTTTTAATGCTAGGCACCAAACTCGTTCAGTTTTTGTGACATACTTCGTGATTAATGGATCTCTTATTCCGTGCGTTTATTAATATTACTGGTCTCTTGTGGGCCGTACATACTTAATCACTATTATATTTTATTTCCTTCATATAATTCATTTAATATAATCAATACAGTTATAAAAGAAACTTCAATTGAATTTTAATGTGAAGATTGTGTTTTTATATTATTTGCTAATTGTTTAATATCAACTGGTAATTTAGTTGACTCGCAACGCAGTTAATCCTTCATGTTTTCGTGAGCGGGAGGCTACGGTAAACAAACGTGGACTAGAGAACACTCTTTATACTCGCCAAAACTACTAACAGGCAATATATATTGTTTATATTATTATTAAGAGAAAATGCTCGATATACCTAGCTCGATATACGTAGCTGCAGATTTGAAAAGGATCGCATAAAATCTTCAATTGTGTCGCGTGTTGGACATGGCTGATCTAATCCATTCTCCTGTTGATTCGAGGAACAAGTGAAAGTTGTAAAAAGTGCCTTCACTATTTTCGTTCGCGATTCCGAACAATTGCAAAAATTGTGTTTGCGCGTCATATTGAAACTAATCTTTTTAACGTCTAAAAAAAAATTCAGAGCGCCTGGTCCAATTTGATAAAAGTTATTCTGTTTTAAAGGGTGTCCGAGCACTTATGCGACCCACTGTAGGCGAGGTTAAAAAAATGTTCCCATCTTGCCCCAAACGTTCCATCGCAATTAATTGAATGATAATATCATTATTTGTTTAGGATTTTTATTTGTAATCAGATGAATGGGTAGCTAACATAAATAAATTGTCTACCAGATGGTATATGGTATTCAAGAGATAATATGTTTGACAATGGTTACTGTTTAAAACACGACAGAGTGAAAGAACACAATTGGAAGAATCGGAAGTAACGATTTTGCATAAATTATTGCACTTCTTCCAATATACAATCTATATACATTGATAAAAAATAGTGTCGTCCTACTGGCACTGTATTCCGAACGCGTGTTCGCGTTACAACCCCTTCGAACCCAAACCTGCCCCCCGCCCCTCCTCCCGCGTTCCCCTTTCACTAACCGTATGTACCACGTGACCCCGTTTGTTCCGAGGCCAGCAAAGTCTAAAATATCAAAGAACGTTTTTTAATCTACCGCACTTTCAACAAACTCTCCACCCTTCGCGAACGGAACGTAAACAACATCGAACAAATTTGCAAACGATTCTAGCAACCGGAAAAGAGGGCCGGATGGAATTTCGTGAAACGGGCGCAAATGACGTCCAGCGTTGTTCCCTTTCCCTTCCTCCCGCATCGAAACCGCATCACCGCGATTACCAGCGGGATTCGATATTCGATGTGCACCGCTATCGTCGGATAAAAGTGCCGGTTTAAAAGCTCGATTTCGGGCTTCGGTTGCGGGCCAACGGGGATTTCTCTGCGTTTCCGTTTACACGGATACTGGGTATCCTCTGCTGATTCACGGTGCCCACGGCCAAAGGATTACCACAACATCAGAGAGATTGGGTCGAAGGGGGAAATGATCGTTTCTCTGGAAGGACGATCAACGTTTCGATAAAGAATCGACCTCGACGCGCCTGTTTACCGGGGAACAATTTTCTAGCTCACGGATTGTAATGGTATTAGCCCACATATGCTGGAACTTTTTGCTCCTCTGATTGTTTCGAAGAGACGCCATTTTCTATCTAATCGGAGTCTGAATGGGACGTGTCAATTAAAGTTTTGCATCACTTCTGGCGATAGACCATACTTCAATTGGGAGCACGCGAAGCAACGTTGGATGTGAACAGTGAAATATGACTTTCTGTTCACAGTTGCTGATTACTATTTGTCTGATTGTCACTGTAGCACGTGGAAAAGTAATTGGTAACCATTCACAATTGAGAGTATTATCGTGCAGTAATGTAGGAACCGAATAAAAAGGAAGGGCATCGTCGTATTACTAGGCACTGATCATTCCATTTGCGCCACGGCCCCTTCCCCATATTCCTTATATCGTTTGTTCCTTTTAACGTTGTTCTTTGATGGAGGCGCCGAAATCCCACAGTAATCTCCGTGTAAAGAATTTGCAATCAGTTTCTCACATAACGATTCACGAGAAACGTTGACGGGAATCTCATTGCTAATTTGGTAAGAAGATTGCAAGGTCTGAAAAAAAAGGGAGGGTCGTTTCAAAGAGGCTAACGAGAGATTAAGAAAGCCAATTAGCTCGCCCTCGTCGAGATTCGTCCCTTTGCACTCGAATTTATTTGCCACATCTTACTCTGATTGGTAACACGTTTATTCACTTTTCTAAGAAACCTCGGCTCTCCTGCTTTAAGTGCCTCCGGCGTGAAATGACTCGCAATGAGCCGGTCCGAAAAACCTGTTGCAATTAGCCAGCCACGCGCAGCGCCGTTTATCCTGACCGCTTCAAAGGGCCAAGCTTAAAGCATAGTTGCTAGCAATCAACGTCATGTAGATTTTCCGTGTTTATTACCGCGACACGGTGGTTAAAAAGCTCCGATAATTACCCTCGTCCATAATCCCGAAATCGTTCAACGGACATTTCATTGAGGTGAACTGGTAGAAGGGCGATTATTTTCCACGAGAGGGCCCTCTAATAACACCTCGATCCGTGATTCGACGCCGCGCCGGGCGTAAAGGCATTTACGAGCTCGTTACGACGCCGATCAGCTCAACGCGACGGTAATTCCGCTAGTTCTTATGGCATTAGGGGTCGTTACGCGTATGCTACAGATTATGCTAATTAGTCGCGCAAAGTGTACTAGCAAGGCGGTATCTGATTCTTGTATCAGAATCTATCAACGCTATTCTCCGTATATTCCTGGCTAGGCTTGTTAGGCGAATTAATTAGCCGAGCTGTTTAGATAAATGATCACGGCAGTGGCCGAATCGTATGAATTGAAATCATTGCTGTCATTGTATTACAATAGCTTGATTAATGCGACACATGCGATCAACCAGGGCCCGTCGACAGTGGAATAATCGTGGGATGCAAGAATTCGTGGAAATGGTGTGAGAGGGCTTTGCATGAATCGTGTGAAGGAAAGTATCGAGTATTACGCCAAGTGTGAATGAAGAGTGTTAGTCGAAACGTTGAATGCGGACCGAGTGAATGTTTATCTCGAGGATAGAGTGGATGGTTTCGGGGAATGCACGGGAATGTGGAGTCTAGGATGCATGGTGACCCGTGGTCGAACTGTGACACGTGGCAAGGGGGTGGGTCTATCGGTGTGGGTCCTAATGCGTGACAGCGAATGACGAAGAGAATGAGAGAGAAACCGCGTGAAAGAATATAAAGTGGATGTTGCGTGCGCGAGACAGAATAGTTGGGGAGCTGTAGCAGAATGGTTTGAGGGGCACAATAGTTTGGGAAGCGGAATAGAGCGAAGCGTGGAATTTATAGTTGCAGTTTGATAGTATCGTGAGTCGTGTGAGAGTCATTGCAGTGTGTCGACCTTTTATATTAAAAAGTCATTTATGGTTGAAAGAAACCGATGTCTCGTTACCCCACCTGTTCTCTGTCGAATTGTTTAAGAGGAGGTTGCTAAAAATAATTCCTACGGTAACAAAAGATTAGGGTCGATTATACCTTCTTCCTATAATAGTTATCTTTGGAAACGTTATCCGCAGCGCTGTTCAGTTTTCTTGATGTTTCGGTGCTCTACTAGTGGTTTAAATTCGGATTAATTCGAGGTCTCGCCGTCATTTGGAAATCCCGGTGGAGTACTGGTGTGCTTCTTGTCGCTGTAATGTTAAAATCAAATTTTGTTTTTGGTAGAATGGACGACTACAATTATTGCATTCTATTTTCGCTGCAGTAAGCTTGTAAGCCGTATCGAAAAATATTAAAAAAAGGAGGAACACGAGATATAGAACTAATGTAATACAACGCATCAATAATAATTCTAATAATTATATTGTCACGCGGACGAATTTCGCCTAGCTTTATTACGCTGATCACGGGCTGACTTATAGCAGCAGTTAGAACAAAGTTAATAATAGAGTAACAAGATCCCCTGGGCTGCGCTTTACGGCTTTTCAATTGTGGGAGTAGAGCGGATTAAGGGGACGTAAAGCGTGGTCTATTCAACGTACTGCCTAGCATTTACCGGGCCTACTAACCGAATACGCTTTCTAAATGTGCAGTCATCTTCATGCTTTAATCTCGAAAGCCTCGTCGAACTCGAGCGCAAATCGTTTAAATAATTGCTGGAAGACGTTTGGATGTTTGATCCTGCTTCCGGCGGCTTGTTTGCCATGGCAATTGTAAGGATAACCTTTGTGAACTATTAAAGTAAGCTACATTGCGAAAGAAGAATCAATAGATTTCCTTTATTACACTTGCGTGTATCGCAGCAACATTGACTTCCGTCGCTATTGATTCTTCTTCGAAGTCTATTGACTCTTCTTTTGTTATTGAGAAGATTGTGTTAGCTTACGGGGGGTAAAATTAAATACCATTGTATACCTATGTTTTTAATTGGAATACAGTAAGGTATCCTATAACGAATGAATGTTATAACGAACAGTTTTTTCGATTAAATCAGAACGCTTACAACGAACGGACAGTTCGCCAAAAGTAATCTTCCAAATAATTAAATCTTTAAAGTAAAACTATGTATTTTTCAGTATATGTATTATGTTTGATTAATTTTGAAGTATGCTGTATTTCAACAAATGACAGTGATTTTCATGAACAAATGGTAATAAAATTAACGGAAAAATATATTTCTCGTTGAAGAGTTAGAATAAAGCCAGCGCATATAATGATCATATTATGTACATAATACATATTTATGGTCTATACTGTGTGCAGTGTAGATAAGTGTTATATTATAATATACTTTAGTATACACAAATAATGAAAATGTTCGCATGGGACTATAACATATATAGATTCCTTAATTTATAGTTGTTTAATACCCTACTAAATCTTATGTGGCTGCACATCGTTCAGTGGCCATAGAAAAACACCGGAAATCGCCAAAAGAAGTAAGAAAATGAACAAAGGTAAACGGATCCTTATTACGACGCAGACAGAAGGGATCCTGGAATATCCGTAGGAAAGTTATTTAAATGATTCTATAACCTACCGCATTACGAAAATAAAAAGAAACTTTGGGCATTCCAATTTTAATAAAGACGCGGCCAGTAAAATATTAAAATTATTCGGTGCATAATTATACCCTTCTGACATTATCGAAATTCTACAATAGCAATTCTGGCCGTACTACTTTTCACGGGTCCTTTCTTTCACATTCGTGCTTTAGAAATAATAAACTGACGCGTCGGCTTAAATGATAACGTCGCGACGTTATCATTTTAGACACCGCGCTTTTCTTTCAATATCCTACTGTTTCTGCACGTTTATATTGTTTTACGCTACGAAATATTGACGTTGAAATTATGAGACCACTGTTCGACTTACATTTCAGCTATTTTCCAATTCGTTCGTGCGGTCAGCCGCAGCCGTTAAAATAATACAGACTTGTTGTTTCTCATCTACGTGGTACAAAAAGCTTTCTCCCCTATGAGAAAGGAAATTTTATGATCACACATCGTGGGAACAATCAAACTCAAAAATTCCAAAGGAACTGTTATTTACTATCGTCAATTAATGTAAGAATTTTCGCAAAATGTTTCATTTAATGAAACCAATTGTTTAGAAGACAAAGCGTGGAAGTCGGGATTTATCTATGTTGCCAAATGAAATGTGTCTGGTATCGGTTATGTTATGGATTAAAGATTTTTCAATATTCCCGTACGAAGGAATGAATTAAGCCCTTTCTGTTAGTATCGTACGAATTGGATTTACGTGTGCTATTACGTATACTATTACGCGTACGCAAATTGAATTGGTCAATAAAACAATTATTCTTCATATTTACTACTTGTATAATAAATAAACTCATTTTTTGTAACTTTGTACATTTTCCATTTGGTAATTGAGAAGCTCATATATCTTTGTACTATACAAGCTAAGGTTATTCAGATCATCAAGCTATAGTATCTAATTAACAGGTAAATGCGGGGTGTCTCAAAAAGATGTGTACACACTTTAAATGATTCTCAAGGTTTATGTGCAAGGAGGCATTTGAATGCATTTTCTTTCAATTCTTCATTGTGAGAGTACGTGTACACTTTTCGGCACACCCAGTACACACCCTGTTCCTAGAAATTATGATTTTCGTAACGGGTGAAACTTCCTGCAATTGATTGTACGCGTTTAATCTGAAACACGTCGCGTTGCAGAAAAATGTTACTACTCTGAGTAGCGCAGTGCTAAATTGTCAACTCGATAGAGGAATTAATATTGCGCGACGTTTATGATCATCCTTACCCTTTTATGCTCGTGCGTCGATATGTAACTGTTACACTCTTTTATCGCTTTACTCCGTAGCCGGACTGCCGACGATAAAAGCCTTTACGCCCTACATCACAGACAAAATTCTAATACTACCAAGCTCGCTTCCTGAATGAAAAAAGGCATTTCATATTAAACTTCGCAAGTTACCTGGCTCTAATTTTCTGTTTAATATTGCCCGACGTCGTATATTAAGACTTAATCTGTACCTGCGCTATCGTCGATTAGTTTTTCCCGTTATAAACTTGGTCCGACACTCTGTTTTCATCCTGGAAACTTTATAAATAGCATCCGTGTCAGTATATTGGGCGAACAAGTTACGCGAGATGAAACTTACAGCATCGGTCATAAAGGTTTCCTAATTACTATTGATCATATTCTGCGTTTTGCAAAGTATATACTTCATTTTCATTATATCTCAACTTTGCAGAATTTGTACGAACAATCTTACATAAACTCTATTTGTATTACATAGTGCAGTAGAAGGGCATTTAACTCAACAAGCAATGAAAATAATTCTCTAAACAAAAAAGAAATACTAATAAAGTTTGTGCGATCCGCGTTAACTGCAATTTCAATTATACACTTTTATATAAATAATCCGCGTTCGAGGAGAACAATAATATCTTAAAATATGGTGCTGTTTTGATTTAAACTTGAATAATTTTGCAGCTCGTTCATTATTATTAATGACAGAAATAGAATTATTTCTTAACTATTGCATTTCTTTTATCAATGTACGGTTCTCAGCTCGCGAATTGACTATTAATCAAAAGCACGATGACGCGAGGGCTAGTTATAGTAGATGGTGTAAGGTGATGAGCATTGTTTTCACTTGATAAATAGTCGCCTATTTACATGTTAATGTACAAAATGATAATTAACTATGACTACTCAAGGATGATGGAAAATTGCCTCGCAAGGTGGTGTAAAGACCTTGGAGGTGTTGCACACATTTTGAAGATGTCGATGATACTTTAAGTTAATGTAGCGAGTCTTAATATGAGGATATCGTAAGGTGATGTTGATGTAACTATTGATGATGTGATCGGACTTGACGATCTGGTCGTACTATCGACTCTTACTTAGGTTCGGCTTGACGAAGACTCGCAAAATCTGTGGATGGGCGTGTTGCTGTTGGTAATAAGCTGATTGGTTAGTTCAGAGGGTTCGTTGATGTAAAAAGGTGACGGAGGGGATATTCCAAAATCTGGTAGAAGTGGAAATTAACGCCTCTAATTACCGGTCACTCTCAGGTAGTGACTGACCTGAGGGTGCCGTGCGCGGAGTCCACATGTGCAGCTATGGGTTCGCAGATTGTAAAGCAATAAAACGTTGTGAGTTTCAATAAAACCTACTAATCCAAAAAAAGGCGATGAATGAATTTATAGATATAGAGATATAGGTTGCAGCTATCGAATATAGTAATTATACCCGGCACGTAAATAATTATATTTTAAGGAACTCGATGGCTTTATGAGTCTACTGTTTGGGCCCGAACAATCAACATACTGATATTTCATTCCGAAAAATGTCTATTTTCCCTGTTAATTTCTAGCTCACCAAATCGCACTAAACTTATCTTACTAGTTCGACGACCATCAAACCGCACCACATGTGCCATTAAATAGAAATAGAAAAAAAAGAGGGAAACGAAAATACGCAGTAGTAAGCACTAGTTAGGCTACTTGACCAGGCTGCAATTTTTCATTTCTGCTCGATTACTCTGGCAAGTTACGTACGTACGGGCAAACGTCCATTGCAGATCGCGTCATCAAGACACACGATCGTTCCAATTTCAACCATGCAACCCGGAATATGAGAAAATTTCGCGAAATTGTGTATTCATCGTTGACACGTTTCGTGCTAATGTTCGTATTTCCGGGCAGGGCTCCGGCGATAATTTCTTTTCACCGGAAAAGCTACCTCGCTGCGATAATACAATGCATCCGAGACAACATGCGCCATGCATTATCTATTTTTCCGACACGTAACCGTATCGTGGTTGATATTCAATTGGAAAATTTAATGGTCATTTCGTAAACCGTTCGCGTCCGCAACATCGTGTGCACATGCGAGTGCTTGTAGCATCTTTATAATTCGTGGTTCACGTCACACACCCGAGCAAGGTTGGTGGACAAGCTGAAGACAAAGACGAAGAATTTTAGTGGCGTACAGTAAGGCAATCAGAATAAATTGCATTTTCATTTTTTTCAGTTAGATATGTAGAAGTTATTTTCTGTAAACCTCGCGTAGATTGGATTACAGGGCAGGTTGGCTAATAAGATCTCAGTCTCCTTCAATTAAACACTAACTTTATTAATGTAAAACGTCGACACACGACAATTCTCAACGAACAACGATACTCACAATACTCTCAATTCACCACTCTCTGCTCAAGATACGACTCTCTTAAACTCTTCAAACTATTCTGCTCTGTTCTCAATCAGCTCTCCTCAAACTCTCTAAACTCCGCCTCGCGCACGCATCACGCACTCTATACATATGTATATTCTTCCACTCTTAGTTTCTTTCTCATTCTATGTATTCCTCACTTGCTCTCCCTCATTTAGGATACACACTGCAGACGACAGTCAGTCGCGTCCACCCGAATCCTTGCGCCGCAAACACATATCTTTCACACGTCGGAATCATTCTAAACAGTCGCGCAGCATTTCCAGTCCCACAGATATAAGGTGTTGCCACTGGCCATTGAGCTTTGCGGGGTATTTTTGTACTTTTTAGAAAGCAAACGAAGCTTTCAGCTATCAACTTCGAAGAATAACCAAAAATCTGTTTCCAGTAAAGTCTAAAACATAGGCCAACAATCTCGATTTCTTAATGCGAGGATATTCCTGTCGGAATTGCTCGACTAATAGCAACAAATACTGTTCCTGTTCTTCGTTCGTGGTATGTAACTTATTGTTTTATCTTTCATTGAACATTTTTGATGCAATGATACCAGATAATCAGACCCCCAATTTATAATAGAGTAGAGGTGTATGAATACCTCATTGGAAATACTCATAAACGAATAGCAACCCCCAAAACATTATGAAATGTAAGATACCCCATTAATATTTTAAAAGTTGAATTTTAAGCATCAGCCTAGTGTTTAGCCAACGATGCTAGAGGAATTTTTTCGTCGAAAGTACGTAATTGTCTTGCGATCTGCTGTTACCCTGGCGTACATTTGAACGCCTTGCAATACATGTATAATATACGGGATGTCCCAAGTTGGCTAATACAATCTAGCAAAAAGTGATTCCTGAAGCAAAAATAAATAAACAGGGAAAAATAATAATTTTTTTGTTTGAGGTTCCGTTTTCAAGAAAGTTGGCTTTCAAATATTACCAAGTGCATGCCCACTCCGCCTATCAGTAAGCATTCTGCGTAGATGTCAATTTCTGTTAATTCCCTCGAATTGTTAAAATTACATGCGAAAGTAATAAAAATTCCAACTCGATCAATATCACGGGAGAAGAAAATGCCACCGAAAATACACCTGCATATGCATGCAGTGACTTTTTAAACGCCATTCTATCGAAAACAAAGATTCAAATAGAAAAGGTTTATTCTTTTTTTCGATTTAGCTTTACTTCCCTTCCCTTGCGTACTATCTATCAAGAAAATTCCAACAAACACAAAACAGTATGTCAGTTGGAATAGTAGCTCCAGCTTTGAGAGGGATATTTACATTTCAAAATAATTCTACCGAGGACAATTTTGTAGTGCTGCTATAACTTTTCTTTTAAATAAGAATAAGTTTGGTATGGTGCACGAGTGGCAATAGAAAAATGAAACAGAACTTTAGCTCCGGTTTAGCTGCATTTTCTTATTTTATTTACGTCGGACCCCATGTCTCTTTCTTTACTATATTATTATATTTATTATTAAATACGGATGTGAATTCAGTAGCAATAGGAACAGATACTAGGGGGCGGAAGGTGGCGGAAAAAGAATGTATTGTGTTCTGTAAGCATTCTGTGCAAGGCAACAAGTAACGTGCATCGTATTATGTAAAATATTTTTCCGCAAGGGTAATAAATACGTTAACAAGGCTGCTGAATTATTGATTACTGGCGTTATGTTATAATAATCCCAAGGATAAACGCTGCAGATATGGGGCTGTTGTTGAAGAAAAACCAGTACATTTTTCCGATAGTACCAAACACTTTTTTTTAATTTAACACAAGTTCTGCAATAAACCGCAAAAGTTCGTCGTTTGTGATAAAGGTGAAAAACTAATCTGCGAAATATATACAAAAAATAAATGCGACCTTCGCCTGAAACTGCTGTTCCAATAATAAAATAAGAATACAGCCTATCAATTTATCAATGTCGTATGGAAAATTCGGTGTTTCGAAATTAGCAAACGTTCGTGCGGTACAGAATAAAATTGTAAAGTACGTACAAGTCGTAGTAGTTATTTTAGTACTTGCACTTCTTATTGCGAAATGTGTCAAAGTTGGGTGAGATCGGCAGTTTATAGTAAACGGAAAATGCTATTTTATATAAATGTAATTCAATGCATGTATACATGATATAAAATTAATTAATACTCGATCCCTTATTTATTAAATTTCAATAAATGAAAAAACGTCATTTCATAACCTACATATGTGTACGTTCATATCATTCAATGCTCCGTAAATCAGTTTGAAGCAATCACTTTCATTCCCTTGAACTATTTCTGTACCACGCAACTTTGAAGCTCACAAGTAGGCCTACTTTACGAATTAGTGCACTAGTATCACTGGTGGCAAGTTACAAATCGATCGCGTTCACAAAATGATCTCACCCAGTCTTCCGTTTTGGTAACAATGAAACAGCTAAAAGCACAAATATTAGAAACAGAAAACCTCCGACTGACATTTCTCTCCTTAATCTGTCGACGCAATTGTTATTACCTTTCCCCGCTATCCGTCAATTATCTCGGCTCCGATAATATTCATATCGAATCACCATCAGCCCATCGAAACAGCTTGCACGCAAAAAACGAATCACACTTACGGAGTAGGAGAAATTCGAACAAGCGAACCGAGCATTAATTGCGGGTGACGCGTGCTCCATATCGGCCCATTGCTTAATGTATCGCGGTTACAGGTGCACAGATAGTCACGAAGCCATAATAATGGCGTTCCCTGGGGCACGTTCAGATCGGTTTCGCCGTACCTAGTTTCCGGGGCCAGCCGCGTCAATACGGTTGACACAATCTCCGAAAGAAACGTGTCAGTCAATGAACCGGATGCTCCGACGTCGAATGCAAGATTACATCTCTACCTGTGCTTATGCATCGCGAATGTTTTGTCTAATTTGGTTTATTGAGGTCATTTGCTACACTGCACAATTCATCAGTTATATCTAGATTATTAACCTTTGGCTCTCACACTGAGTCAATAATATCCAGATTTCGACATTGGAGAAAATTATTTTCGGGTCTATCTATTAATAACTTAAAGGGAATTACTTTTTTAACTACT
Source organism: Nomada fucata (assembly GCA_948146005.1). NCBI lineage: Eukaryota > Metazoa > Arthropoda > Insecta > Hymenoptera > Apidae > Nomada > Nomada fucata. Next base: position 9,286,533 of record OX411281.1, read on the forward strand.
TGTGCCACTAAATTGATTGTTTCATGTGATTACATAACTTTCATTATCCAAAGGGTATCCTCAAAGAACGTGTTCTTTTGCCCTTAAAGTATCACACATTAGCAACGTCCCCCAAAGTTTTCAGCAAGAGCTGTTAAAAGATGATATAATTATAACCTTTTCGGCACTTATAATTTTCAATATTCTTTTTCCACATCACTATTAGTCATTAAAGAATAACTGATTGTTAATTAAACTGCACCTAAATTTGACTCTGCGACAACTGTGCGCCGTACAAGAAGTGAAAATTTTGGTATTTTACAATCTTTGGTATGGATTAAATAAAATATATTTAGAAAGTAAGTGAGCTTCGTTCAATTTTTCTCGGGATTCGGTTGGTTCTTCATACTTTTTGCATGTTTGATGGTAAGTGGTACATTGCATTGCTCACAACTTGTGGTATGTGAATGGGTTAGATTCTCATAGCCTGATACTATTCTGCTAATTGAAGCTTCCATTGTTCGGTTAGTTGAACTTGTGCTATACTTTTGTGGCGTACTCGGCGGTTAATGTTCGGACTGCGCGTTTATCGCAAATAGATATTAGATAATTTTTCGCGCCACTACGTGTAACACTTCGCGAAATATTCACATTGTCTTCAGTAAAGCGGGCTGCTATCTTCGCTGCTTTAACGGGGTCCTCGTTACCTTAGATATCTGAGTGAGATGGTATCCAGCAACGTGAACTGTTATCGTCCTGCTTTACCCGCGTCTTCGTTACTTTGATACCTGAGTGAGAAAGTATCCAGCGTCGTGAATTGATGTCACGCTGCGCGGGGAAATTGAATTTTCTCGATATTTTCGTTTAGACAACAGACACCGAGTTTGCTTTCGCATTTCACACAGAACGCGTCTAAAGACGTTGTCCGAAAGAATTTAGAGATCGTTATTTCTAAACGGCCCTGCGAGTGAAAATAATTAATGGGGTTGGAAACGTTTGGCGAGACGTTTCTCGGCTTTGGTTACACCATTTCGATTGTTTTCTAGGGCCAATATTTGCTTATTCTGGCGATTAAACTGACTGTTTGAGTGAAAAAGTGCGACCTATTGAACTAGAGTTAGTTTCGAAAGGGGAGAGCCCAAAAAGAGTTTCTGAGCACCTGAGCGCGCGTCAGCCGATGCTCAGCGGGCGCTCTCATTGGCCAGTGTTTTTCGTTAATAACTCAAAAACGAAACAATATATAACATTATTACCAAGGAAAAAGTTGTTTACAAGCACCCCAGCTACACCCCAATCCTCGATGTTCTCTGACGGTGAGTGTTCTGCCACCCTGTATATGTATACCTGTCGCGAGCATTGCGTTAATAGCCACGCGAACATTAAGAAGGTTGCATTACAGTTTTGATATAAGCAGAATACTTTATTCCAGCATTTTCTTTGTGTTATTATAATACTTCTTGTACAAAATTGAGATAATATAATTTTGCTTAGAATAGAATACATTTTCAATTTTCTCGAATACCATACTGGGAACAAAGAGGGAAATTTTTTCGGGGCATTCAGATTTACACTTGAAATGATAAATTTACATGAACTAAAAACTCGTGTTTTCAAAAGATTATAAAACAAGTATAATGGTGTCCTAGTTTGAATTTAGCTCGGCACAATTTGAATCCTTCGTTCAACCAGGATAGCGTGGTAAAAAACAGTTCTTGCTTAAATTTCAGCCTTTAAAATACGCGTTTCATATACATTCACGTGTATTCAGCAAATAATGGGATCTACCATGAAAACCTGGTACGATATATTGCCATAATGCAAGCCAGCTGTATCTATAAAACAAAGACTCCCTGGACTCATGTTTATTAAAGCTTTTTCCCTTACATTCCACGTGCAACGTACGACGCGTAAAATCCAAATTGTAGGCGACCCTTACGAATTGTATCCTATTACAGATAAAGCAAGCTTAATACACTTTTCTGTGGAAGATTGGTTTCTATTGGTTCAGTTTATAAGTATGTCACTTTTTGTTTAGTAAGCCTCTGAAACCTCAGTGGAGGTTTATTTCAGCTTAACATGGATATTTCAACATAAGCTTAAACATGACAATATCGAGATTTACATTCAATGCAGATTCCTTCAAAGTAATTGGTGATATTCATTTAAATGTAATATATAGGTCAGCGACGAAATGAAAACGCGATTGGAATATCAATAAATAATTATAATTTATGGGACGCTTCTGATCCGCAGAATTTATCGTAATGCAGTTGCATGCCATTGCAAGATAAGTTAAACAGTGGGATCACCCGGCCCGTTAATATAAATTTCTTGCAACACTCACCAAGCGCTCGATAAGGAGAAATGGATTAATCCTAAACGTTGATGAGGGTTACAATTTTCGAAATTTTCCAACGTCACGTAACCTTATCAGAGTTGGTAGACACGCGCAACTGGAAATGTATACGTGACACTTTGTGACTGGAAGGTAATGAGTCAACACGAGTAACGTTGATCAGTCTACTTAAATCTGAGGCGTTTTTTTGCCTGAAGTGGCACGATTTTGATAAATACCTAGCAAGTCGATTGCTGGTTTAACTGATCCTAATTATTTACTTTCTTTAGCAAATTGAATTCGCATTCGTTAGATTAAAACGGTTTATGGAATATTTTGATAGTTCGACCATGCATACAATGAAAGTCAAATTTGAGTATTTTTTTTAATTTTCTTCGCGGGACCCCCCAGAACAGTTTCAATTAATAAAAAAATTGTCTATGCAAACGTTGAACCCGATCGGATAACGGGAAAACGTGCCCCCGAGCCTCCAAACATTAAAATAATTAATTAGTTTATTTAAAAAGTTTTTAATTTTTTTCAATATTTATAATTAATAAGTTTTTTTCGGTTATCTTTTAAATGATTCATTAAATTAAAAAGGTGTCATATAAAACTTGTAGAAGTGCGCCGGATGTATCTTTTTCTTTGTATTACTTTTTTCGTAGGACCACCAGGTATTGAAAGGAATGGGAAAAAGTTTGAAAAAAAAATATTTGGTTTCATATTCGGGAAATCAAGGTATGTTTTGATTATTTTTTATCGACGTAGACTAAAAACAATGTGAATTTTTTAGTCTCGTAAAATTATAGCAATCAAAAGGGTTATATATTATGTAGAATGAGCAATAATAAGCTTAAAAAGAAAATCAATTCTTTATTTTTAGTTCCACTTACTCAAAAAATATTGGCTTTCATTCAGAGATTCTTTTTTGTTTCCGCGAAACTTTTCTCGATAATCATTTACAATCTGCAAAACCTAATTTTCGTGTTTCGCATTTTTAACATGTAATTTATTGCATTCTTCCATTAATTTGGTTCCTCTCTCTCTCTCTCCCTCTCCCTCTCCCTCTCCCTCTCCCTCTCCCTCTCCCTCTCCCTCTCCCTCTCCCTCTCCCTCTCCCTCTCCCTCTCCCTCTCCCTCTCCCTCTCCCTCTCCCTCTCCCTCTCCCTCTCCCTCTCCCTCTCCCTCTCCCTCTCCCTCTCCCTCTCCCTCTCCCTCTCCCTCTCCCTCTCCCTCTCCCTCTCCCTCTCCCTCTCCCTCTCCCTCTCCCTCTCCCTCTCCCTCTCCCTCTCCCTCTCCCTCTCGCTCTCCCTCTCCCTCTCGCTCTCGCTCTCGCTCTCGCTCTCGCTCTCGCTCTCGCTCTCGCTCTCGCTCTCGCTCTCGCTCTCGCTCTCGCTCTCGCTCTCGCTCTCGCTCTCGCTCTCGCTCTCGCTCTCGCTCTCGCTCTCTCTCTCTCTCTCTCTCTCTCTCTCTCTCTCTCTCTCTCTCTCTCTCTCTCTCTCTCTCTCTCTCTCTCTCTCTCTCTCTCTCTGCTGTATAATTTACTACTCAGTTTATTTATTATTTCCACACCTTTATTAAAACCTACATTTTCGGACCAAGTTGAAGGATCAGATCGTAAAAACTGGTCTTCTCACGTAAATCTGATAAAGACTGCTCTAGTTCTGTTCGAAACAAATGGCTCAATCCCGTTTCCAGAAATTTCATGCATGTTTTCAGTTAGTAAGTGATTGGTTTCGCTTTATTTTTTTGAGCAACATTTTTACAAACTCTTCGCCATAGCCACGCGACTTAAATTACTATAAATGATTTTAAAATGTTTGTAAAGCCAACCGAGAAATATCACGATGGACTGGTTGATATTTTAATTCCTTATCCAATACTCTAAAATCAAGATACGGTACTTTAGGAGCAGAAGGTGCAAAATCATTCTTCAACGTAGGTATATGAAATTCCTCCCTGCACAAAAGAATTGTCTTAGTAATAAATAGGTTTTGCCTTACATCTACTATGATAAATTATATCAAGAAATCAAGATTTGATGACTTATGCAAAATTGTTGAAGTCGACTTCTGGCCAGTTTCTTAGGCCAAATACTCCATTGTGCGACGTACGGGCTTCTGAACACTTTCAATCACCTCAAGTTGTATAACGATTCATTCTCTTCTGATGAAAAATATTTTCAACATTTGTTTTGTGGTATCTCCCAGAATAGTTGAAATTAGCAAAAAAATAATTTGTGCAAAAGTTGAACTCGTACGAACAACGGAAAAACGTACCCCTCGTCCCTTAACATGAAAATAATTGATTAAATGTTCATAAAATTGATTTTTCTCGAGTATCTCCCAAATTATTGATTATATCAAAGAATATATTAGACGAAACTCGTAGATCTGGACAGAACACGCCTTGTACGTGCTATTACTTTTGTGGGATATGGTGATAGGGAATGGAATAACCTCCCATTCAATACTTGACACAAGCTTTATTGTACTCAAATCTTTAACCAAGACTCTTCTTGAACTCTGCTCACTCACTGACTCTCGCACGCATCATTCGCTCCATATATTCTCTCACTCGCAGCTTCTCTCTCGTTCTACCCCTCATTCGTTCTCACTCATTCGGACCCACACCGACACACACATCCTTGCCACGTGTCACAGGTCGACCACGGGTCACCATGCACTCGAAGCTTCTCGTGCATTCCTAGAAAGCATTCGCTCTTTCCTAGAGATAAACATTCGTTCGACATCTCCACTAACACTTCTCATTCGCACCTCACGCTACATCCGATACTTCCAGTCACAAAACGGTTTTGCCTTAAACCTAAGGCGGAGACGTGGCGCCGGCTTATCGCCGCCACACTTTTTTCCGTGCAGCGAAAAATGAAAAATGCCTGGACTTTGACTCAATTTTGAGAATCGTAATGGGTTTGGATTTTTTTTTATTGACAGAAGCTCAAAAATTTGTATTTTTTTAGTTCGAACGTTTGGGGCTTACTTCTTTTTAATGGCTTGCATTTTTTGTAGTTTCCGCAACTATTATATCCATGTCGAGAAAGATTTTTAATTTCTGTAAAACCATTTGGATCGAAACTAAGAAACACCTTTTTTAAGTACCCATTGATAAAAATAATAACCGAAGCACTTTAATTTTCAAAATTAGCAAAAAAATTATTTACGTTCTCTAGACTTTTTGAAAATGTTTTCCGAAACCCGTCCGTTGTACGAGAAAAAGTAATAGAATGTAAAAGTCGCATCCTGCGTAAATCTTCAAGCTTTGTCTGACACGTTGTTCCGTATAATCAATTAGTTAGAGGATAATTGAGACAAATGGAGTTTATGACCATTTAATTCATTATTTTAATGTCAAGGGGGGGGGGGGCGGCGCCACGTTCTCGTGTTATCCGATAAAGCTCAAGTGCAGAAAATTCAAAAGACGAAAATAAGATTCACTCTAATGAAGACGCAGTGAGTCAAACGTCCATTACGGAACCGCTTTGTGCAATTCTGTCGTCGCAAGGCAAGTAAATGACTAACGTAATAATTTATAGAGGGAAGAGGAAGAGGATATTCATTGTAATAAGTCGAATAGTTACGCTTAGTTACCGTTCGCGTTTCCAGCTCAGTACACAAGCTGCAGGGCACATAAAGTCGAGCTCGAGAAAGGATCGGGTTTATTAGCCAGAAGTTATAGCCAGTTATAGTGTGGGGTAAACGGAGATGATCGCGACCGATTATCTCGACTTTAGCGCTGGAATTCATCAAGGGTGAAAATTTGAAATAAAAGGTCGGCCCCCCGTCACGAAGGCTCGAAAGCTTCCTTACGTTCTCTGCTTTGGAAATCACTGTCGTAAAGGAACGGCATGCGATAAACAAATAGGTAATTTAGGGGTTCATTTAGCATTATCGCCGGTTCAAGTATTCATCGAGACGTTAAATATCGACGAGCGGTGTACTATCCACACGGGAAAAGCAGCGTTCTCTGTCAAATATTCCGCGGATAATGAACTCGGCGCCGTGATAATGCTTTGTATCAAGAATACAGCAGAAGTGATTTATAGTTTGGTGAGTGACAGATGCCTGCCTTAATAGGAATTGAATTGGATCGAGTTCTTGTACAATAGCTTTGGGATGAACAGCGATGACTAATTGTGTCACAGGAGATTGCTTTCGTACCGGATATAACGAGATTTATTTAGTCCCTTAATTTATATACTTCTACGTGATTTAACACGAGAATGTATTTGGAAATATGCAATAGGTATGCAATAGAAGAATAGTATCGCAGTTCAAAACTAGCGCTGAACATTTCCGAATATACATGTGCAATTTGAAATACTTATAATTCAGATAATTTGTAACTTAATGTAGCAAGTGACAAGAATAATTTAAATTTCGAGGAAATGAATGAAACAAATTGTATTTCGCGAAAGAGTTGTTGGAAAGCGGTTAATCATTTTGAAAGTATTGTAGTAGAATTATAGCACGAAGTTAGTTGTACGAGTAGCAGCATTCAATGATACATCGCTAATAATCCTCCGAGGTATATGCGACCTAAAATAAATTGAAAAAAAGTATTCAAAACAATACAGGCCCGTTATTTTCTGGAATCCAAATTATTTAAACAGATCAGTAAACTCTAATGGTTTAGAAATCTAGACAGCGATTCTTACAGCTTTTTTTGTGGACGATTGTCTGAACACGAATAATAGGTTCGTCGATATAAGGAAGTGGAAACAAAATCGATAGGACACTTCGTGGACCTACTTTGTCAGATCGCAAGATAGTTCTCGGTCTTGTCGCTGTCTTAGCCTCAAGGGTTTACTGAAACACAAAGTGCAAAGTTTATAATAGGGAATATTTCACATTACTCGTAATTCCGTGAAATTCGAAAAAACCTATTGAATGTAAACTTTCAAGTGGAGATAGATGCGCCAATATGTATATTTTGTCCATTGAGTATAGTAAATTTTCTGGCGCATAAGCTTCGTATTTTAAATACTCAAAAATGTTCTTAAACCAGCAAAGAAACAGTTATTTGGTTCAAATACACCCAAGTATATACAATACTGTATACAGCAAACATGCTCAATATTTATATCTACAAGTACCTCAACTTCTTAAAGCAGCTATTAAAAAATCTACTGTCCTTTTTGCCGTCAGCCATTCGTGTGATACAGACCAAAGAACGGGTTATGCAATATTTTCGTGCCAACAGTGTTCGTAGAGTTCACGTCGAACGATCTCGAAATGCTTTGGAAACTAAAGACATCTTTCACCAGTCTCTTTTACTTTATTTACCACCTGCATAGAACGGGTCAATTATTCCTTCCTTGAAAAGTCCATTCTCATTCCCCATCGTCACGCACCATGTGGAGCGGCGCGCTTCTACACGGTTGAAACATAGAGACGCTTCTTTGTTGCGCCGTTAACCGATGCACTAGCCACGGTTATTGGCTTGTCCACGTTTTATACGAGGTCTCATTTTATTCGAAAGAGCCTTGTAAAGTGTTTTACGATACGCGTTTCTGCTTCATGGCCCCATTGAAAGACGCATAGGCGGCCACGACCTTCGAAATTAAATTCGAGATTAAAACTGAAGTTTACTCTAGCTGACGCTGTTCACAACCATCTGGCAAGACCACTCGAGCATTCATGAAATTTCATAAGACACTAGTTCTGACTTGGCGATTTCGATGAGCTGCACTATAATCTATTGCACGTTGGCCAGCTCTTTAAGGGGTGTTCCAGTGTGGGTGCTAATTCTTATGTTCCCTTGGGTATGTTTTTGCAAAGAAGATATGACGCATATTTGTTTGCCGTGGAACGCAATCGCTTCTTAAAAAAAGGTCGTCACACGGTGTCTACCACTCCGGTTATTCTGATTATTCAAAATACAAAAAAAGATTCTTAATTCAGATGAAATTGGCTGTGTCCGAATCTAGGACGGAAGAAGAAATCGATAATTGAAGAAATGGTCGCACTCTGAAATTTAATTGTCTATTTTGTCACGTCTCCCTATCTTTAGAATGCTTGAAAGGATATGCAAAGATAGGGATTCCTAATTGATGAGTCCAAAAAACATGATATTGTGAAAATCAGGATTAAAGGTTTGCTCATTGGTAACAATACCACCAACCTTACGTCCTTGTAACAGTCATAACTTCGATAATTTCAGGAGTCCAGACGTAAGTTCTTGAAAGTATATTTCTCAAATTATATTCTTGAAGAAAACGCAAAAAACTATCAATTTCTTCAAGGGTTCACACTAGAATATCCCTTAAACGATTTATCATCCATCTGGTGGTCACTCTAGAAAATATACCAATTAGAGCTTTTACAATATTTTGAAAAAATGCTGCTCATATACAGTTAAAGCTAAGTACGTCTGATGTGATCAGTGCGCTAGAAAAAAAAGTGTATCATAAGAGCCTCTTAGTTGCCAATTAATCAAGTGCCCTTACCTAGTAGAGGTTGTGAATATGGGACTTCCACGTAATACTTTATACAGTTACATACCTACATTGTAAAATTGACTCCTATTTCTAACCGACATAAAAGAAAATATGTGGCAGTTAAATTGGAGAATAGGACAAACACTCGTGCTGTTGCTACTTCTATAATAAATTCATTTCTCGTAATTTTGGACTTATGCCAGTCGTCAATGGCGTTCATAACATCGAAGGAGGAATTATAGAATCATTGAGCGACACAAATATTTACAAGTATTTTGTAATGTTTTCAAAGTTTTACATTAGAGTACCAATCCTAAGCGACTGATTTCTATGATTTCAGGTCCAATAGCGGAAAGATGATCCGCGACTATCTAATGCTGCTGTCGTGGTTATGCGCGGTGCAAGGGAAAATAGGTAAATGTATGCCCGTGGAATACGCGCATACATATTTGCGCTATACTAACCTGAATTTCGCATTACGTACGTAAACGTCGGTACATTCTGCATTGTGTGCGTTATTTCGCGTAGCACTGAACGCTCGTGACCCGCTGAATTATTAAAACGGGCGAAACTTTCGTTGCCGAATGTATGTAGGTCGATGCTCTTTGAACGCGGTGTGGCGGAAATTTATTCGACAGTCGTACGTTAACGTTCGCAGGTGGTTTAATTATGGACGGACCGAACGAGGCAGCGGTGGCGCAGTCGCTGACGAAAACGTTACGATAAAGTTATCGGATTAACGAAAATTCCGTGACCCAATATCCGGAGACTGAACTTTGCCCGTGTGAAGTTTCCCTCCGTTGCGACTTACCTTCCAATCGGTACGACGACTGGGCCAATTTCGACGATGCAGAATATTCTATTCGCGCTGAGATCGCTTAGACGGACGGCGAAAGCACGGTATCTTGTGAAATATTTCGATGCTCTGCATTTCTGACAGGGAATATTTCATTTCAAAGATTTGGATCTTCGTTCGCTCACTGACGTGGTAAATTGCGTGCCACATCGGGCTGGTTTCGTTGCAATTATTGAATTTTTTTTCTTTTCTTGCTTTGGTCCAACATAATTGGTAGCAAAATTTACATGCCGGTGTGCTGTAACATTTTAAAGGGTCGTGAGTAAATTAGAAAGGTTCCGTATTTGGTTAGAGACTCGCGACAATTTCGCATGAGAATTGTACTTTGCAATGCACAAATAACGAGTCAGAATCGAATCGGACCCCATTTTTCTACAACACTAGAGAACTCAATGGAATACGAAACATTTTGCACAACACAGTTGGGCAACCCTCATACAGCACGATTCATTTCATTACGCTATTTCGGTTGAAATTAATCGGGAATTTTTCTTACGGCACAGTCGCACAATAAGGGAGACAATAAGGGAGTGTTACATTTCAAGCAAGTCCTCGTTTATTCTGGAAATTGTAATTTTTATTTTATATCTTATACTAAAATGTCGAATTTCCGTTTACTTCAATTCGAGTATACGAATTCCTAAAAGCATTAAAAGCATTAAAAGTGTGATACTTGAAGTAAATTTATTTTCCTTTTTATGTAGGTACATATGTAAATTTAAATAATATTTTTTTACACGGTTTCGATATAACACGGAATGCGTTCCCCTGGTTTGCATTGCTTCTGGGTTTCGCTTAACACTGTTCCAATATAACTCAGAATGAATTAACGGAGTTACATGAGTTACTTCATCGCATTAAATAACAAAAGCGTTGCCCAAACCATCATCGCTTACTCGCGAAGAAAATATCCAGACGCACGACCTAAACGGTGAAACAACCTTCTCGAGAATATCCTGGAACTTTGACCGGAAAGAGAAAAAGGGGGAACATTCAAGATAGTAATTCAGTGATAGAGATCGATAATAAGGTTGGATCGCCTCTTGTATATTTTTTGGATGTATATACTTCGTTTGATTGTTCTTTTATTTTGATGATAGCCGTTTTATGTTGTATTCATGTGCGATAATGTCATATCTATTGCTTTTTCGGGTTCAAATGAATAACACATGATTATTTATTAAAAGTGTCGGTTATTACTTAATAGTACAAATCGGTAACTTTAAGATGCCCTACAAATATCATAGAACGTGAAATAAATTATTTACATAGACCAAATTAATTACAATGAAAGACGTTGAATTTAATGAACCCATATTGAAATTGGGACATAGAAATACAACTACTGCCATTTCTGAAATTAAATTCTGCACCAAAAACATCAAGTGAAATTATTCAATAACTGACTCTTTTTTATAGAGTGCTTCGAAAATTTATTCCGTAACTATCACGCGTCAAGAATTTCACTACATTTTCCTATTTGATGAAAACGTATTAAAATTTCGAGCGAATTATTACGCATGCCCTCTATTGTGACCGACCTGTGTCCTGATTTATAACTTACAAAACTTTTCTTCGATTTTCAAACTTTTCCAATCTCTTCTCTCATTTAATGCAGGACACCGTTTTAGTTAAGGTGTCATGGGGAACACTGATTTAGAGAAAGTAATGTTTGGTTTCACTGATAAGGAAGGTTAGGCAACCCGGAGATTCAGAAACGTATGAAACTTTGCAAACAAGTAAAGTATGTCATCCGTAATACAACTCTATTTTCCGTTCTTGTCATAATTTGGTTTTACGGGGTGAAATCAGCCCCAGAAATATTGTAAGAACGCTGTGAGATATTTTAAAAAAGTATAAACAAAACTTGGGTCGCTTTATTGCGTTTACAAAATTAAAGATCAAGGATTTTTCAAACAATTTGTGCAAAGCTTCATACGTTTTTGAATCCCCGCGTTGTCTAATCTTTTTTGTGAGTACACTGAACAATCTTTCGAGGAACGTTTACCATTACCCTCCAATAGCGAACAGATATCCAACCCCTTTTAGCCGAAACGCAAACTCGATCCAATCAATGGAATCTGCAAACATTTTAGGGGCTATTCTAGCGTATAACGCATATTTTCATGCTGTTGGCTATATCGGGAATAAAAACGAAAGGGAAAAGTCGATAACTGAAAAAGTAGTAATACTTTGAAGTTTGTTCATCGATTTTGCCATGTTGTTGTATCTTTATCGCGTTTGAAAAATATAAAAATAAAAGATCTTCTATGAAATATAGTGAATTGTGGCCCCAAATTTTGAGAACAATTTGTCAAGGAAATATTAAATGTCATACTCAGCATGTTGAAGTGGACAGTTTTGTGAAATAACCGTGCAACGTTTTGTCCAACGGTGTCCACACCATTGATCCTTGCATCCTTCAGACAGTCATAGCTTCGTTCATTTCAGGCGCTCAGGTATAGGGCTGTGCACATATATTTTTTGCAGCACATTCTTCACGAAAATTGAAAACGAATCGATTTTATTTCCAATAATCCCACTGAAATACCCCCTTAAAGTATGGACAAACGGCCCGCATTTCGAACTATCACGGTAATAAATTAATCCCAATTAATCCTTTAGCGTTCTTAAAACATTCGAGTCCCGACAACAATCGAGGGTGTCGCGTGCGCTGTCCGCATCCGTAATCCGGCCACAATTTCCGTTCGTTTTGATACATTTAATCTCGCCGTCGCGTTGGATCGATCCACGGCTCTAATTAGTCCGCGAAAGTAGCCCAGCTTCTCGAAGGTAACGCACCGCGCAGCTAATGTAAAACAATCCGGCTTACATTCAAGAAAATCCGTCCCGTCTCGATCCGATTCGACGCGGTGGAAAATGCGAATCCGTTCACAAGATGCCGATCCAGCTCGCTCGAAATCTCCCGCTCCTCTCCTCTTACGTCAGCTCAGCGATTTCGCGTCCCTGTCTCGTCCCGTTATTACGTCGACTCGCGGAAATGGGTAGAAAAGAAACGGGGAATGCAAATGCGACGGGACGGATGCAAATAGAGGCCGAAACGCAGAAGGCACGACGACCCCGTTCTCTTTGCTTCCAGGGTATTTCTGGCACATCACCGACATCCACTATGACCCGAAGTATTCCACACAGGGGAACGCAGAGAGCAGTAAGTATTTCCAGTTTATTTCGAACGTATACGCATTTCTTTCTCCGCTTTTCCACCCCCTCCGTCGTTTTTACAAACGCGGGGCCAAATCGGTTGTCTGGGTAGTTTAGAGATTGCGGCAAGGGAGATTGCTTATACGGCTCGGGCTTTGCGTTTCTATTATGACTCGTGAAGTTGATATTCAAGGGCCGCACTGTTTATGCATGCATAGGGTGATGCCGCTAGTAAGGTAACGAAGATAGTAACTGCATTGCAATTATACATGGAAAGAATCTGCTTGTCAACGCTTATTAAACCAATCATGTTTCGATCAAGAAACTAATCATCTTTCTGGAATATTTAAATCCCCTCTGAAATATGTATCGAGCTTGTGCATGACTAGATAGCGGCGGATGTTGATTAATGTATTATTATAGAGTATTGTGAAAAATTGATCGGGGAGGTATTTTTTATCACCTACATATCATTCTGCATTTTTGTGCTTTTTTATTTGTGGTTATTTTTGTGCACTTTGCAGATCCATAATTTCTCATTAGTTCAAACCATAAACCGCTTCAGTGTTGAAAAAACAGAATTAAGGAAAGGCTGCTTTGAGTTATTGCCAATTAAATGACAACAAAAAGAAAGACATTCTTTATGTCAATCAAGATGTTCATATAGTATGAATACTTTCTAACAATTTCGTTTCAAATCCGTTAAAAAATTATTCATGTGTTGCCAATATTTTCATTCTACGCAAGGATTCATATGCATATTTCGATTAAAAATCCTTCTATAATTTTGTTTAAAATCGTTCAAGGTCGCAGACTTAGCTGCCACCCTAATGTAAATACAAAGGCCATCTAGACCTTTTAAGAAAAATGTATGTATTTTAACCTATTTTTAAACACTTACGAGGGAAGACTCTTAACTTGTCGACTCGGATTTTAATGTCCTTTTGCAAGTTGATAATACACAGGCTCCTGATGGTCTACGTAAAATATTAGGTGTAGTTATTCAGAAACTTTAAAGATATTAACAATTAAAGTTACATATCTTCTATGCGAGGACACATCTTCTAGAAATAGGAAAGAATCCTCAAGAAGATTGGTAGCCAAGTGAGAATGATGTACAGCTTGTGCCGTAGAGGTCCCGGGTTCGATTTGCGGTTAATTGTCTTTTTTTATTTATTTGTGGTTTCATTTTGGCGACACTGCACATTTCTGGATAATAACTAGTTCCTTTCAAATGTTAAGAACTTTGAAACAGTATTTCTTTACAATGCGTTGTAGTGAACATGCGGTCCACACTGTTTATGATCCGATTGGAGATAAACTAGAGTACGTTTCTAATTTCACGTATAGGCTCACCTCACTTGGTGGTGTCGCACTTTCCTGTGTTCAATTGCATGTATGACAACTATCATCCAGAAACGTGCACAGTGTCGCCAAAATGAAACCACAAATAAAAAAAAATAAAATAAACCGGAAATCGAACCCGGGACCTCTACGGCACAAGCTGTACATCATTCTCACTTGGCTACCAATCTTCTTGAGGATTCTTTCCTATTTCTAGAAGATGTGTCCTCGCATAGAAGATATGTAACTTTAATTGTTAATATCTTTAAAGTTTCTGAATAACTACACCTAATATTTTACGTAGAGCATCAGGAGTCTGTGTATTATCAATCTGCAAAAGGACATTAAAATCCGAGTCGACAAGTTGAGAGTCCTCCCTCGTTAGTTTCAACAAGTTTCAAACGCGCATCTCGACTGTGAGCGTAGTTACGAGGCAAAACAAACACACATGTTTTTGCTCAATATCTCCCATTTTGGCGCACGTAAAATTTGAAGGAAGAGTTCGAGACACGTTATTAAGAAGGCACGTATTTCATGCGCCAAAAATAGGAGATACCGAGCAAAAACCCAGCCCGGACACAAGGTTAAAATTTGGCACAAATTGGTTCTTCCTGACAAGCTGCCGAATGCCCCCTCACAAGTCGAATTTGATTCAGGGACACCCTCTTGTCCGGCCATGCCCTTTCCTCTACAAACAGTGAAGTTACGAATATTAATAGAATTGACTCTGTACAGTAGCGCAAAAATTGTCAACATTTTCCCATCAATAGCACATTGTCCGCACAATACTCCTCAAAGTTTGGTCAAACGTTTCTAGAACACCGCGTACTCAGCTTCCACCCCTATTCCAGGGCCCTATATCACGCCCGTTTCCGCCGGTATTTACCGATCGTTTTAAAGTACCTGGCGTGTCTGGCTGGCACAGGGTTTGCATGAAATAACGCTACCTGAAATTGCGTCTCGTACCGTGCTCGAGCCAGCCTCCACTCTGTGTCATTTGGACGTTAGCGATGCAATACGTGACCGTACGCCGCGATGCACCCTTAATGCTCGTCCACGGTCCCACGTGATCGTTTCCCGTCCCGGTTTCTTCTTTCTTCCCTCATCCGCGCTGCTCGTCCACCGGCTCACGTGTTCCCTGTTCTCCAGTGTGCTGGAACACGTGGAATAGCGTGAACAACGGTCGAAAGACGACTGGACAATTTGGCGACTACAGCTGCGACTCACCCTGGGCTCTGATTGAATCGGCGGCGATGGCTATGACGTCGCATCGTGGCGAAGGAATTGAATTCGTCCTGTGGACAGGGTAAGTTTGAATATTAGAATGTTTACGTGGGTGACGCAAGCGTTGATCCATTGGTAACACGTTCTTGTTGCAACCAGTTCTAGTATTTTATGGAAGAATTGTTTTCGATACGGGGATGAGAAATGCTCGATGCCTTTTAAAAGTGTGCAGCGGTTTCCGTTTTCAGTAGAAGGGGGATTTCACTGTTTCGATTACGGAGCGATGTTGAATGTTTTGTTTTTTGAAGTTAATAGAGTTTTCGCCGAGATACGACTGTCAATCCTTTGATGAAGATTTAGCTGACGAGACCCGTGCAAATCATTCTGCGCGGCCTGTGCCCTTTGTAGATGGTATATGGTATAATTCGTTCATAAAAGTATAACAAATAAAATGAAACCTTAATAAACCCTACAAAAACAGTGCAAAGAGTATTTTGTTAGTGTAAGATAAATATGATCCGCAATATACTTTTCCTCTGTGCACAGATTGAGAAAGCTAAAAGTTTTATAGAATTTCATGTCACCATTAACGCATCGGGTTCACATTTTTATAGTCAGTTTCTGCAATCCAATAAATGGTCCGATTTATACAAAGACGACCGAAATATCAATAAACGTATAAGGACAACATATATGTTAAAATATTTTCCTTTCTTCAAGGAGGGGTTCGCAATAATCGTCCGCTTCTTGAAGCCTAAGTAAATCAAAACCTTCTCCTAAGTTAATTTAGCGTATAGGGGGTTGAACACTTTCTTTATTCGAGCATGTTAGTACAACACGAAACTTCGCCTTCCTTTTCCGCAGCTTCGTTTGTTTTTCTACGCCACGGTGGAGCTCACCCCTCAATAATCTCGAGGGGCTAATACTTGCGGTTGCCACTATAGTAGTCGAGGGTTGAAAACGATTCTGCCTCTCTGTTCCTGGTCGATTGATCGCGTTAAGCAACGACCACGACCGGATAAGAATCTCGCAAGCAATTATGTTTACCGGACATTAATTGGATGGCAATCACGGAGTAGGAAGTTCAACTAACCGAATAAGTCGCGGAGATTATCGACTCGACCACGGAGCTGTTGAATCGGAAAATTGCTTGGCTGTTTAAGAAGCGTTGAATGGGACCAGTTACGGAAGTCTATTGTTTCCCATGAAATAGCTTTGTCTGCCTATAGCCGTCATTACTCGACGGGTTTGCATCAAGTATTTTTGTTTTTCTTCATTAGTGGCACTAGCTAAAGAGCCTTTATCGGCGTGCAATTTGTTTAATAGGTTATTAGCTGCGTAAGCACGAATTTTCGGGGGTCAGAATTAAGTAAATAGGAACAAAAATCTATGATGTTTATTCTAGACTACTGCACTCGTGCCGTAATTTGTTGTATAGAATTTTTTCGAACTGGTTTCTTGTTCAATTTTTCCAATAAGTACGAGATTTTGCAATAAGAAATTTGAAGTTTCTCTGTAGTACAGTCTAAACTGTTTCTAGAGTATCAGACATTACTTTAATGTATATCCTTTGTAGTTCCATTTGCATAGAAAATTGTGTACCGAAAAGTATACTACATAATTATACGAAAAATTCCTACCAAGTATATAAATTTGGTATATAGAATATATAAGAGTAAAGTATAGTAGATTTTTGTTGGAAAATGTTAATATTGGTGACGATGTTTGAAACGGTGTTTGAAGGGCAGATTTCTCGTTCAAACCTTAATTAATTACGTTGGCAGGAACGATCGGTTAGTTGTTGGGCTCGTAATCGAACGGTCCTCGGTTCCTGTCCCGTCGCTGCCGTTTTCAGTCGGCACCTCTGTACATGTTACACCGTGTTTCTGGTAGTTCGGCTTCCTAACCTAACAATGTATATACGTCGAGGACATATTTCAGTTGAGCAGGTTTCAACCCTTAAAGATCACCGTCCCATAATTAGTCGTTCCACCGTAGTCGCTAATGACCACTGCAGTCGATGCGACTATAAACTCCGACGGCGAATTCCTTAATGATTAATATACATTGAGAAGTGTTAACAGGATAAAGTATACTTTAGAGATACGGTAGTACCGTATAAATCATCCCTTTCGACGACTACAACGAATTAATCGCGGACCACGAGCAAATTGCGTGCAAGACACGACAGTGAAAGTTAAGGGGTGAATAAAGATTAAACGCGGACAATGGCTCTTGCCATGAAATATGGAAATTATAATACCATTGTGATTATATTAGTTTTATGCTAATACGTATTTTACTAAGCCAGTATATTCCGTGCTTATCGATCAAGAATACCTACCTCTATACTTCCGCTACTTCTTCATTGATGTACACATTTTTTCGTTTTACTATTCTAACGGTATACTTTCGGATATTCTTTAGCCATCGTGAAACTACGATAACTTATTATATTTATCTCAAATCAGTACTTAACTACCGGGCAAAAAATAAAGCATAGAAAAATTTAATTGCGAATAATTATAATTTCAATTATTCATAGAAAATAATTGCAACCCGGTCGGCAGTTATCAATATTCAAAACGTCTTCAATATTCATGTCTTGGATATACCTACCCAACATTGTAGAATCAAGAGTAATAAGCAAATTTCAAACAGTATACTACATTTTATCCTCTTTATCAATTGATTAATTGCCGTTAGCTTAAAACTTAGTAAGCAGCAAACAGTTGTCACGTTTACCGCAGAGCGTAATAGAAATCGAATGCAAAATTAACAGGCGGTCGATCGGATGACGAATGACGGTAAACGAATAATTATACGAACGTGCAGACATAATTAATAAATTGGTGTTTATCACGCAGTTTTGTACATTTATCCAGTAATTGATAATTCAAAGATTTGTGTTTGCGTCATACAATAATGCCTTCAGGTGTGTGGTACACAGTAAATCATACAAATCGTTAATTTAATGAAGTATGATCGAACTATGAACAAGCGAATTGCAAATGTTGATTCACGCGTGAATAAATTATCAACATAATTGATCATTTCTCTCTGCTTCGTGTAATGCTAATACGAACCTATCGCAAAATCTATCGCAGATTGTTCCATACCGATATAATTTGGTCCTTTGCCAGTCAGCCAATAAGCTTTGGCAATTTTCTGAACTGTCTGTCGATTGAGAATTATACAAGGCGAATCGCAGAACGTGATCAGCTCCGTGATCAGTAACGTATTTTAACAAGGATAAATCTTAATATTACTAATCTTTGTATGTTTAACAAAAGAAACGACGCAGCAAGCATGCCCGGAAATTCGGTCGCATTCGAAATAGTTTTTCTGAACGTTACGTGTTTCGTCGTCGATAAACGTCGAGCGCGGGGTCCTTAGGCCCCGGCTAAGGGATTATCGAGTTTCAATTATGTTTAAACTATTTAACTACTATTTAAATTTGCTCCTCTCCTCGTACGCTGCCTCGGGTCTCGGCTGTCGCAACACCAACGGTGACACCGTGTCTGCACACGATTAGTGTTCGCGTTCGGTCCCGAGCGAGCTACACTAATCGAGATTTGACTTCCAAATTTACAACCTCACTACTAATTACCTTATCGCTAACGACCAATATACACATGTAGCGGTGATAAGCCGGCGCCACGTCTCCGCCTAACGTTTAGGCCAAAACCGTAGTGTGACAGGCAGTATCGAATGTAGAATGAGGTGCGAATGAAGAGTGTTATTGGAAACGTCAAGCGAATGTTTATCTCTAGGAAGGAGCGAATGCTTTCTGGGAATGCGCGAGAAGCATTGAGTGCATGGAGACCCGTGGCAAGGACGTGTGTGTCGGTGTGGGTCCGAATGAGCGAGATCGAACGAGGAATAGAATGAGGGAGAAGCTGCAAGCGAGGGAATATATGGGGTGAAGGATGCGCGTGAAGATCAGAGTTTGAGCAGAGTTCAAGCAGAGTCGTTGTTAAGAATTGAGTACGAGTAGTCGCGAGTGTCGCGAGGGTGTGCCACGACTCCGTGTAATAAAACTAAGTACACGTATGGAAGGGGAAGTTATTCCATTCCCTTTTTCAAACCCTATCACCATATCCCACACACATATTCCGGTTGTACTCGGATACAATAATGAGGAGGAATAAAATTATTAATGCCTGGATAAGTAAAAATTGGCCAAACTATATCGTGCTTGGTGTCATTTTAATCAGGACACTGTAACAATCATTTTAGTAAAATTTCATTTAAAGCGGACCAAAAATGAACAAGCTTTAATTCTAAATCTCGCTTGCACTAGTGTTGCCTCTGACCGATATTCGATCTGAAATCGGATTACATGCTCGGTGCTCGACGCCTAACTGGCCCCAAGTAGCGAGGATAGAAATGAATGCTAATCGTAGACACAAGTTTGAACACTATTCGAGATTTCACTGTAGTTCGAAAAACAGAGTTGGCAAAGAATTTGTCATAATCATTTGGAAGCCCCCATTAAAGCTAGTTATAAAAGATAAACAAATTTTCGATCAATCCATTAATAGCAGAATAATCTAACCATAAGCTGATC
The DNA here is from genome assembly GCA_948146005.1 of Nomada fucata. Lineage (NCBI taxonomy): Eukaryota > Metazoa > Arthropoda > Insecta > Hymenoptera > Apidae > Nomada > Nomada fucata. The sequence goes on from OX411281.1 coordinate 9,306,463, forward strand.
ACGTTTCGTGGTTCACTCAGTGGATCTAGTGTACTCGAAGCGGGCTTATGTGCGACTGGACGATTTTATTTACCGCCATTGAAGCTATGAATCATACAGGAAATATTTGGGGGCAAAGGAATTGCTTGCAGTTCCTATATTGAAATGTCGAAAGTCTGAATTGGGATACAAAGTTTGTCGGTGATGAGGAGTGACAATTAAAATGCTATACTTCAACATGAACTATCGTCGTAATAAGTAGCTAATAAGTAGTTTTCGAAACTTCAAATATAGCAGTATGTAAATTATGTACAGTATCACTTAATCTGCTGGAAGGGAACAGTTGCATTAACATAATAACACAATAAATCGTGGTAAATAAATTACACCCTGTGGTAACCGCGGCCTTTGTCCTCCATATAAGTATTCCGAGCAAAGCTCGGACGCAACGAAGCTCAGTATGTGTTTTGAATTGTAATCTGACTGCAAAAGTAACTTGCATTCATAGTATAATGCAACGGCATGCAGCAAGTACGACCTGCAAGAAAGATTTGTACTTCTACGTTTTTATGTATTTAAATCAGTGTGCGCTTAATAATGCGAACACTTCTAACACATTAAATGACGGCAACAGTGTAATTGTAATTGTGCAGTTAATATAATAAATATTCGTAGGCAGTCGAAAAAACGCAGGTTTAATCTTTTGCAGAAATTTCGTTAGAAATTCAATAAGCATTAAAATGGAATTAATATTTAGAAAGAGTTTACAACCGTGAAGTATTTATGATATCTATTATAAATAAAATTGCATGAAACTAAAACTTGTGCGAAACATGTAAGGATAACATTTTCTATGTCACTACAATGGACATATTATATCTGCAGACAGAACAATCGTGGGGTCAGATTAATAATAATACAAAAAAATGATATATCAATGTAATCGATTCTAGGGCCAGGAATACGGATGCTAACTCGCTCAGATCTACGATGGATGTAGATTTTCAGGTTTTGGCTGTTATAACTTCACCTAACTGATGTGATATTTCACCATCAATCAATAACACACAATTGGTATCGCACATTTACACGAACAACACAGATTACTCAACATATCCACACACGAAATCTACAATTTTCTTACCCGTATTTCTTTGAATTTCTCAGCCTGTAGGTTCAACTTGTCATGCCTTCAATGTATTCCAAGGCGTCAACTTGCACGGTCTCCGGTTAAATTGCAACGAACCTAAAATTGCGATACACATTGTTTTTACGCGATACGCGGCTTCGATGATACTACAGGATGCGTTGAGAGCTCAGTATACGGAGGTTGTAAATCTCAGTTTCGATTTCTATCGACACCGTTGCACGCGTATGACCCTACGACCTTTTACGGAGATAGGGGTGATAAATTGATTTGAATGTTAACTTAGTTAATGAATCTCATTTTTGACTGACTAAGAATAGGCTGATAATAAAGGAAAAACGTAATAATAAAACGGATCTATTGAGTGTGTAATATCTAGTGAAATAATGTTGGGGAAAGATACTGTTTCCCGTACGTCTTCAGGTAAGAGATTATACTGTTTCTCTAATTTCTGAGTCAAAGTCGTCACCTGGTGTCTTGCAGTGCGAGAGGATACTGTTTCTCGCACCTCAGAGTCAAAGACTGACAGAAGAAGAAGGAGAGGATACTGTTTCTCCTTGTCTAATGTACTGGGGTCTTGCAGTAGGAGAGCATACTGTTTCTCGTACCACTGAGTCACGGACTCAGGCAAGAAGAGGGAGAGGTGTCTCCGTTTCTTGTACAACACCCTGTCAGAGACTCCTTTAGACGTAGGATGTGGATTATATAGACTCTATAGACTCTATGGACTCTATAGACTCTATGGAGAGTGCTAGACTTTAACTGGAACTGAGTCATGGACTCTGAATGTAGCTAGTCAAGTGGCAGTTTCTAAAACGGGAGTTGGACTCTACGTATGGACCGTTTGAACTTTAACTCACGACTCCAAGTTCTGAAAGACAACCGACGTAGTTCAGTGGAACGACCGACGGAATTCTGTGAAGACTGTACGAGTCCTTGGTTACTACTATACGAGTTTGGTTCACGACTCTAGGAGTCCTGATGATCGACTGACTTCCTCGTCGAGTGTATCGCATCACGTCGACTCGGAAGTAACTTTTTGGTACGCTTATTGGATATTAGAAAAAAGGACTAAATGCCAATCAGCGTGCTTTTTAATACGAGGACACACCCATCCCTTTTTGCGCTCGTTGCGCTCTGTACAAAAAGGGGGGGGGGGGGGGTGCATCCTGACCGTCTTGACCTGGCAACGCACGGGAATTTCCGCCAGGGTCCCAGAGCCTGACCTGTTCTCTGGCGAGAGCCTGCTGCGACACAGCTGTGGGCCCTTTTAGAAATTCACGTTTATGACGCATGCAATTGACTGTTGAGGCCGTGTATCCATAATTAGTTATATCCTGATGGATTATGAACAATAATGGCTTTCTCAAAAACAGTTTTATTGCTAGCGCGTCATAAACGCCTTAACCATCTGCATGTCGAAGGTTCTTCTTTCTGCAGATTGTTAGCCGACTTTTTATTAGGTGGGTAATACATTCCGCGTGCTGGTTCCGAGGATTTGCCGCGGAACACACATTTGTAATGATTTATTTATTTACAATTCTGATCCACTGGTTTGGATGGTCATGCTGGTTTGGTAAAGAACTATGAAATTTATTCGAATTCAGAAAATGGAGATGCATATTTAGGTCACGATATGGTCGTTTCAATGCTATTAGATCTGCTTATATTCTCGGGGCGTACCTTTTGTCAAAACTTACTTAGGTAGGTTTTTATAGCGTTTGAAATATATCTTTGAATTGTGCGAAAAATCATTCAGTTTTATCATTGGAAATATTATAAGTATTACGAATTGTTTTTATTACGATTGACTGAATAACTCGTTTAAATGTCAAAGGTTTGAATTGTCAGAATTGTTCTGGAGTCATAACGAAAATTACTTTCTGGGAAACGTTTAAATTAATTCCTATCACCGTATGCAAATAAGATAACCTTTTAATTATCTTCCGTTCATGCAACTGCAGCAGTTTTTAATTTCGTGCCAGATATTTTACAAGTTAATCCAGGAACCACCTACCTTTCTAACGACTATTTTTATATTTCGAAGTAAATATTGTAGAATTGTTAAATTCTTTAAGTACGGATATTGAGTATGAAATAATAGATACTCCGACTGCACGGAGTCTTTGCGAGTAGGTTATTCGAATTCTCTTATCCATGAAAGGGGAGTATACGTATGGTACATTTCCTTCGAATTAGAAAATCTGTTAGGAAGATTATAACTCATACGAACGGGGTGCGGATATATTTTAATGAAAAAAAGCATACATATAGTAGCAACATTTGGTAAATTGAACGAGTCCAGACAATGCAATACTCTGGAATCACATAAAAATTAATGATGAAAATTCTCGCTTTCAGGAGAAAAATCCCATCTCTAAGAGGCTCTAATTGCAGCAATCTTTGTAATGGCGTTCCGCTAAAGCGCGGTAGCAAGTTCTCAGCTTTCTCATTAAATTGCGCCGGCACGCGCACATTCAAGTACTCGTGAACCATTTGCAAATTCCCCTCGATATATATTATATCGAGTTCCGTCAAATTTATTAATTATAATCGCGACTAAAAATTGTCGCAGATGAACCTAGCTACAACCGTCCCGCCTGACTCAGAATTAAAAATGTATTACACCTTCCTCGTCGACTATGAATAGAGAAGTAGATATAAAATCACAAATAAAATATTACAGTTAACGAGTTTCGGTAACATTGTAGACGTATGTGCCTTGCCAAATGCAATACACACAGATGATATATGTAATGATATACATGCAGAATGGTATTATATGTAACACCAGTGTTGCGGCGCTGAAACGAGCAACAATTGGTATCTCGGGCCTTACCTGCGAGCGACGGTAATAAATTGGTACCGTGCCAAAGAAGGCGGCTAGCAATCTGCACAAGGATCAACCTTCAACGAGCAGATGGCTAGCACGTTTATGACGCGCAAGTGACAAAACTGTTTTATTTATAATGTAATATTATAATGATCAATCAGCATGCACAAACCCACTTTCGAGTCGACTTAACGTCTCAAGTGACCAGTCTTAGTTTGAACTCAAGCATAGCCACACCAACCAGGAGACTATCTCCTCCACTAAAAACCAACCGAGTCTTGGTTTCATTCGATTTCAATAGGGACTCGTTATAGTTAATATTTATAACGACACGGTATACCAAAGTAGTACCGTTTTCCCAAGGTGTCGCATGCCACGACACTTGGCAACCAGAATTAAATGAAATCCTTTAAAAGTGTCTCTGCTGTGCAGGGTTTCAGCAACGATTCTTCTAAGTCGTTCGAGTAAATTGGAGCTGGAATTTCGCATGTTACCAAGCGCAGCTAAGCATTAGTCGAAGCCACACGTGTGCATACACCATTTACACGGTTTCTCGAGTCACTTCCACCGATTCATCACTCGTAGTTTCTGCAACTCTCGATTGATTACCAGGATTCCGTGTTGTGAATTCATTGGCGAGTATATAAATAGGGAAACACGAAATACAACATTTAGCTTCCCTCATTTCTACGTAGAAAGCATAAAAATAATTGTAAAATGACGTAAAAAGAGCAATGAAACAAGAAAATAATATAAATACAGCCTCTGTCCCAAAAATAACCGGAATGACTCCAGTTTAACGAAGTTAACGGTGCTATCTGTTGTTATGCGATTGATTTATGAAGTGTTAACTTTCCTTACCAATCTGTAAAAATTGCAACAGATTTCGTTCACTAGAAGTCAAAATACGACGCATTAAGAGACACTGGTTTGTATACATCGGTCGAAGAATGAATAAAGAACAAAGAATCAACATGAAGTTCTGTGTTAAAAACGGTAAAAGTGCTACAGAAACGCTCGAAATGCTTAAAATCGTTTATGGAGATAATTGTTTATCGCAAACACCAGTTTTTGAGTGGCATCGACCATTCAGGGAAGGCAGGGAAGATGTGAAGGATGATAAACGATCATACCGATCAATTGAAACGATGACCGAAGAAAATGTTGAAAAAGTGCGTGATTTCGTGAAAATTACGAAACAATTTTCAGCGAGGTTCGTGGAAATGGAACTTCGAATACCCAAGACAATAATTCATCGCATTTTAACCGAAAGACTTGATCTTCGGAAGCTAAATTCAAAGTTTGTTCCACATCGATTGACGGATGACCAAAAATTGTACCGAATTGGGCATTGAGAAGACATCATTAGAGAAACTCGAAGAACCGAAAACTCCTTAAAAACGATTGTAACCGGTGATGAGACGTCGTGTTTTCAATACGATCCAGAGACCAAGGGTCAAACTGGTGAACGGCGGTCAGCAAATGAAGGAAATACAACAAAATCTCGTTTAGAGAAGTCAAAAATCAAAACAATGCTCATTGCTTTTTACGATTCCAAGGGTGTTATTCACAAATAATTCGTTCCAACTGAATTCCGAGAACTCTCATAGTTCGTCAATTATCATTGATTTTTTTACCGATAAACAAATTTTTTTGCTTCGCCAACGCCCGGATTCACTCGATCTGGCTCCCTGGGACTATTTTGTGTGCCCTAAGCTGCATTTGACGATGAAAGGAAACCGTTTTACATCAATTTAAGATATTCAACGGACAACGACGAGCAATCTGAACACCAATCCAATCAGCGACATAAAAAGTCGTTTGATGCACTTCTTGAACGTGCAAATCGTTGTATTTCTGTTGAAGGAGAATATTTCGAATAAATAAAATGCTTTTTGTAAAGTTTTTTGCACTATTTTGGTTTTCTTGAAGCCATTTCGGTTATTTTTGGGACGAAGGATAGATTATATCGTATAGATTATACGAAGACATTGAAAATACATAGACTAAAATTCTTGTTAAACGTTGTGCACGTTGATCGATTCTGTGCATCATAGGTGTGTTGAAGTAATAATAAATAAGCGTGGGCAGGGAAAATATTAATTCCATTTGAAACAAATTTTTTAATTTTTTTTTTACAAATTTCAAAATTTTGTTATATGCTAATATTAATTTGACCGTAATTTATATAATTTTCCTTATTTAGTTGCTCCGTCACAATACATATCTAATTGCATGCCATAAATAATATCGAACAATCCTTTAAGGCCTACAATTTCTTAAACTGTGATAAATGTGCATTCAAATTCGATAATACCCGAAAAATAGAAATGCATTCTGTGCATCAATAAGAATCCATTATTTCTTAACCACATGCATGGCTCAATGGAAATATTGTTTCCTGTTTCAAAATATTGATAGAACGAAACGTATTTCATTGACATAAACCAATGATAATACGATGTTGTTACGTGCAGTAGATATGCCAGACAGTTAAAAATCCTGTGGTGTAGAAGCTAAAGCATTTTCGGACGATTTCTCAATATGTATACGGAGCCCAACGTTGCAAGGGAATTATTTAACCGGCAGCCACAACAAAATCACGTTTCGTAAGCAGGTTTGGATCTTTCTGTAGGGCTGAAACGCTTATCTATACTGAGAAATAGATTAAATTTTGAAGATCCAAATGCGTAGCAAACTGGAGGCTAACTTTTGCTCAAAACATTTCTTTGGCAGATTGTAATACATATATTATTGGAAAAACGGCTGCAATGTGGTGGTGGTGAATATTAGAATGGGATACACCCTTGTATTTCCTTATTTATATCTCGGCACTGCGCATAGATACGTCTGAATATTTTCTGATGCCTAATACAGTTCGCAATTACTGCAGTGAAATGAATACCGTAGTTCGAAAGACCTCTCGTTACGCCACCGTACGCACGCACCTCGTGCCGCGTCGTTTCTTCACGTTTACCTAGCGAATCCAGTAATTCTCGCCGGCACAGCCTGTCGTATGTAAGTAGCACACTAACGACCCTGTAACTACTTGTTGCAGTGACGCGCTGACGCGCACCGCTGGCATGAACGCCGAGCTACGTCTGCAGTGTTTGCGGAATCTGACCGATCTGTTGTCCCGCACGTTCAAGGAACAATTCGTGTTTCCGGCGCTCGGACACGACGACATCGGTGTGAGCTTCTTGCAACTCGCGGAGCTTTGGCAGCAATGGCTGCCGCAGGAAGCTTTGGACACTTTCAAAACTGGTACGTACGCCGAAGCAGTTTCATTTTCTACTGTACATCGTTTTCGTTCCGGTTTCCATATCGCGCGAAGAGGTGTTGCCGGGAGTGGACAGTTTTGCGACAGTGAACGCTACGAGAATCGGATTAAATCGAAAGCATGGGAGGGGCCGGGAATTTAGTCCGTGTCACCTTTGGGAAACGTATGTTTCCTGTGGTTGAAATGCTTAGATGGGGTTGACGAGGAAAGCGTTGATTATTTTACGCTACTCCCCTTTCCCTAACGATCGTCTGCGAACCTCTACATGCCGCAGATAGAAACTTTCAAACAATGAATTCGCACCGGAACATTTTCCACCGGTTAGCTGCCTGTTAATTGACGGGAAACCAAAAATTCATTCAAGCACCACACTTGCAATCTCCGACTTTCATTATTCCTCTTCCCCAGTAGCGATCACCTGTACGAAACAATTCTTCGATCAATCGCCCGACGCCCAAAAATCAATACCTCCTCGATATTTATCTCTAGCCAATACCGCGTTCAATTTTAGCACCAATCAGCCGCCACTTACACGAACGTGCACCCACTCGAAATCCTTGCGAGCGCAAGGACGAAACTCGAACGCGCGATTGGAGCGAACAAAAATTTCGCCACCGCGAACTATGTACTTTTCGCTCGTATCGTCGTCGGCTCCCGCCGAGCCAGTTTCAATAAAAGTCCAATAACGGTGGTCCAAACGAATGGCGGAAAGTGTTCGCGTTCGAAGGAAAGGTGTGGACGTCATTCCGGATAGAGCCGCGTCTCAAACTCATCAAACGATTTTCTGCACTTGCTACAGCCGGATATTACACGATAGAGCAGCGGTCGGAAAAATACCGGATCATCTTCCTCAACACGAATCTGTGGCTGAACACGGCGGACAACCGTATGCTGCATCGTTCCGGAAGCAGCACGATCGATAATACGCAAGACCCATTCGGTCAATGGTCCTGGTTCCAGTCGATCCTCGAGACCGCGCGAAAGAAGAAGGAAACGGTGAGCTCGACTTCTTTCTACAATTCCCTATGGTATTAACCTGACCTGCAGCTCTTATTATTTTCCTTTCGAGCAATATCCGACCGTGTCTGATGTTACGTAAATTTATTAAACTCGCCAGAGCTTTCTAAACTTTTGCTTCTTCCGGCTACGCCGGGCTCGTGTATCGATGAACGCGAACACGAGACGACGTATCGAATGCCGGACCTACGTTGATCCTCCCTTCGGGCTGTTGCAGCAACCCGATTCTCGAAACGCTTCGTACATCTGATGATTCGCGGTCTTGGACGGTTGCACGTCTCAGCGTTTGGGATAGTTGTCGTTGCTTCCTTGGAGACTGTCTTAAAGGTTGCACAAGTTTCGCCACCGGTGGGGCCGAACGACACGAATCGTTAGGGCCGGTGGATAGTAGGGGACGGAGTCCAAACATAGAATTTTGACCCTGGCAATTTGTTAATTACCGAGACACTTTCAGTACTGCGCATTAGGAGCTGAGTACACAGACGTCCCAACCGATCCCTCTTCGCTGTGGCGACGTAGGCGTCGAGTGTCGAGGATCCGATGACGCAATAGCGATTTCGGCCTCGATATCTATAGGGTGAAGGGGTTGGCTTGGGTTAGAAATTGAAATCGGCCCTCGCGAAGGAGCCGCCAACGTTTACGAGCTTTGGGACACCGCATAGATACTGAGGCCAGGGGCGCGTAACTATTAGATGCTTGACGATACTACCACGGCGGCGAGTACGGTTGAATTAGTAACATCTAGAGTATGAAGGCACGCGGTCAAAATTTTATATTTGGGTTCCATCACCACTTTTCACCATCTTTCCAAATTTGATGTCCGTCGGCCACTGGTACGTTTCGGAACAATACCCGAATCCTGTATGCTATTTGAAGCTTGAATATTGGAAACGGTTGTGCTTGTTTCCAGATATTATAACAGGAGATGAGAATTAATTTGTGTTTCGCGTTTCTTTTTATTTATAAGATGCTCCAGTATTTTGGATACGAGAATAATAATTGTGTTTTCGTTTGGATAACGGTACATATACACGCTGCGCGGTTCACAGTAAATTCCGAAGAAAAATTGCACCTTGTACATACAGAACTGCACGAACCATGCATAAATACGTATTTAACTTTACGTACGTATTTTTATGCGACGCATGAAAATTTAATTACGAAGCTACTGAATTTCAGCGTATGGAAATGAACGCCCTGGCGGTTTAATCAAATATAACTGGATGTAGCGAATTCAAACAAAATTCCATTAGGGGATATATTAAACACGCACTGCAATTCCTGGCTGGGATTCCCCTATGTTCAATGTCTATATATCAAAAAGAATTATTCAATATTATGAAATTACCTTTTACTTTACTCGCTTCGAGGATATATCAATGCAGAACTCTTATAATAGGCAGGACTTAATAAAATGTCCGTCTGTGATATAAAGGCCCTACTGCGTTGCGCATGACCTTAGAAATTTGTGGAATTTTATTCTCGCGCTAAATGTAAAAGATACCGTTCCGTCGGTGCAACAAAACGCGAAAATATATAAAAGAACAAACGAAGCGATAGATACCAGTACCTCGAGCAAGATCTATTTATTTTAGCACATTCTAGAAAAATATTAAAAAGAGATCTGTAGATCTCCCATGATCAGCGTATTTTATGCTCGACAAAATATTTCATTTCTAGAATTTAGTGTAGTAGTAAGTAAACAGAGTAAAATTTTTTTTGAAACCTCCATGGAAGAAAAAAGAGTAAATCATAAACTTTTCAACAAGTTTGTTTACGCGATCTTGAAAACACAATAAAGTGACTGCTCATTTTTTTAAGTATCTCCCAGCGTTCTCCAGATACTTCAGGAAAAAGAACTTTCTGAATTTTTTCCAAAGGCTGATTTCACCACTTAAAATCCAATTATGGCACGAACGGAAAATAGGGTTGAATTACGGATGACATACTTTACTTTTACGCAATGTTTCGTACGTTCCGAATCTTCGGGTTGCCTAACGTTCCTTGTGAGTTCACAAGAAGTTTCCGCCTAGCGTCCAGGTATTCGCGTCGCCGACCATCAATCCCTCGATCCTCTTGCTTACATATTTCGCGTCAAGTGGCTTCCGGTTCAATGTTCATTACGAAATCTTGGCCCCCAACCCCTCGCGTCAGTCCCGTCGATCCCCTCGGAGGAAATCACAAGTAAGTGCTGGCCGCAAACTTTTAATTACAAATTTCTTCCAAACAAGTCCGCTCGATCGAATCAACAACCTGGAAAACGGGGAATCGTTGTTGAAAAACGTTCAACGGTTAATAACGAATCGTACGATGAGCCCTAATTGCTATCACTCCTCGCACCCTGCCCCTCCGGTAATCAAATATTGAACCACCAATGAGGCTCGTTCGTTAAAGCAGGATACACTGACGAACAAACAAAGGAACACGGCCGGATGCGGAGGCAGCAGCGTTTGTAACCATGTCATTCGCGACTTCCTGTTCGCGTTTCCTGTCCGCACAGTGGAAGATCTCGCGCCGCCTCGTTCACAAAGGGGCCGTGCACATGTTAGCTCGCGCCAATAAAGGCTGTGAGCGTTATTGCGAATGTTAGACGGAGGAAGCGAAACGGAGCGGTTTAAGTATATTTGCCTTGTAGAACGGGGTAGCCCCTTTGCACGGCGACCAGTTCGATAATTAAAAGGATCAAGCTAGACGGTGGCGCGTGCATGTCCCGTAAATCGAGTCTGCGAAATCAAAACCAATGGCTGAAAGCGAGAGGAAGCCAGGCGACTCGTCCAAGTGTTGGTAAAGGAAGTTTATCGATAAAATGTCAATTCACGAGGATGAAAATCGGGCGGCGCCGCGCGGTATCAATGCCTATGCCGCTCCGTTTCCTCCATTTCGGTCCCCGTCGCGATAAATTATTTCCACGGAACGCGGTTATCGATATGGTAGGCTATCAGTCAACAACAGAACTTCCGTTACAGAGCTTTATAGCATAAAAGCGACCGTTGAAGCCGTTTTCTCCGAGTGGTTATACGAAGTGTTGCAGGAAATATTAATATTCGATATTGTTTGACAGCTCGATGATCGTTCCACTGTGCAGCTCTCGGTGCACCCGCGGCCAAGATTGTTTCGTCGCTCGCGAACCCTTTCGGAGAATAGCTGGCAATAATTTGGGAGGGTCGGTCGAAGGGAAATAGTTTGAGTACTGTATGCTAGCTGGACAAAATTCATTTCCAGATAAATAACAACTAATCGTTCCAATGTAATCTATAGTGACCATACATTGAAAGTCTTACGCACTGAAACCTGTTCGGTCGCGAAACCAAACGCGTTAACAGCCATCGTGGCCGTTTTATGGCCGGGCTTTCCTGAGTTGGACTACTTGCCTTCCATGTGACGAAAAGTCTTCGAACCTGTCATAAAACAGTTTCTACAATAATTTCCAAAACGTTTCCACCTTTCCCTAGGTGGCAGAAAACCGCGGGGAGAAACACTCGTCTCAAAGAACGCGAAAATATAACACACGAGTCTTTAGAAGAACCGACTAAAAATTGATGGAACAAACTAATCTCGTTATCTTACACTAGACCACCGCGGTCATCTAACGAGGCTCAAGTAACAACGTTGTTGTTACGTGGTTGGGAGATGAAGTGAAAGTTTGGTATTGGTTTTTCCTCTTCGTTTAATATTCCCTCGCGATAATTGTGGTAATTATCCACAGCACTGATAATCGAGACACGAGTGTAATTGCACTTTTACAGGGATCTATTACAGATGACGCAACTTAAAACTAACAGCGCGACAGTTCCTAGTAACTACTTAACCCTAGCTTTTGCTTTCCTAGATATAGGAAGTTTTCTTGGGCCTCGGGAGCGTCGATATCACAATCCTTTGATCTTTAGGCCTGGCTGAGGGAGAAGCGGTACGACTCGCTGCTGGGTACATACGGTCAGTCAATACCCTTACTCATTCTCCTATGTCACACTTCAAATGGCAAAACAAAGATAATCTGTTGCATCTGACGCCTAACAACGTCACGATAGTTAGCGTTATTGAACATCGTCGCGATCCAACGGGAGCGGGATTTACGATCCTGCGAAATTCTATCGAAGAATTGCGGTGTACGAGACGTAACAAAACCTTAAATCCTTTCTTTTAATGTTTATAGATTAGGTAAACAGCGATTTAATGGGCGTCAATGAATTTATAGCTAATCAATCACGTTTAAATAATCGATAGAAACGTGTTCCTTCAAGTTTATTAAGGTACAGATAAATGACAAAGTTATAACGAATACAGCATCCGAAAGTACGTATTTCAGTTTCAATAACGTTAAATTATTTTTAGCTTTTGTTATACTTTCGTGAATCAGACTTTGAGTTAAGCAATTAATTCTCATTAGCAATTTGCATTGTCTAACGATTTGTCGATGTTTTATTACATGTACGTTCCACGCTATTCCACGAAACAGTAGTAGAAAAATAGGTTACATACTAGAAACTATGATGTACGGCTTTTTGGTAGTTACTATCCAAGAATGGCTCTTTTCAATCTTTGCCACATTTTCCGAAGATGATTTTATTTGCTTGATATTTTTAGTGAAATAATTAATTGTGATACTAAACATGATTGTTTTCTAAGAAATCAAACCTCATGTAAGTAAACCCAATATATGTATGCATATCGTGGTAAAATAATTTGATCCCATTAGCATTTCTTGTTGGTATTCGAGCGACTGTGCATCGTTTAAAATGAATTTCGATAATGTGCAATCAGTTTGCGTTGAATAAGCTTTGTATAACAGGATCACAATGATTGTCCGAAACGTGACAGTTTAATTTCAATAAAAAATTTGGTGCTCAACTTCAAGAGTTTAGAATTCATAAATAGCAGATTGTAGCGCATAATATTATCGTGACACCAAAGGTATCCAGAGATTTAACAAATAATTTTGTTATGCAGTGAAATATTGTACATACACCTATAATGAAAGAGATTTAGAATTGTTTGTGTATTTTCGATTACTGTAAACACGTAGCATTTTCTTGCCATTTTCTACCTAATAAAAACGTACATTTACCTTTCTATTTTATTAATATTGCGGGATGCGAGAATTCGTAGGAGTCGTGGACGAGGGTTTTGTGATTCACGAGTGCGAATGTCGTCGAATCGGTTGAGACTGGGTGCTATTAGCCTTTCGTTGCAATAGTTTACAGATCTTCTTGTACTTCGAGTTTCCGTCGTGGAATATTCCGACTCCCACTAACTACTCTTCCTAATTTTTCTATCGAACTCCTTTGGGGGTCACGGGAACCCATTTTATATTGGGAAAAGTGCCGGAAAATCGGGAGTGGGAGATAGGTTGAGAAGGAATTTTGGGTATAGAGACGAATGAAGAGTGTTAGTGGAAATATCGAATATGGATCGAGCGCATGTTTATCTCTAGGAAAGAGCAAACGGTTCCGGAGAGTACACGTGGAGGCTTGAGTTCATGGTGGCCCGTGGCCGACCGGTGACACGTGAAAAGGGTGTGTTGTGTCGGTGTGTGCCCTAATGAGCGAGAACGAACAAGGAAAAGAATGAGGGAGGAAACTGATAGTGAAAGAATATGTGGAGTGGATGATGCGTGCGCGAGGTGGAGACGAGTTAGAATTGAGAGGCGAACAGAGACGAATCAGAGTCGTGGTAGAATCGATGTAGAATTGAGAGGGAGTTGAAACAGAGACGAGTGGAGACGAATTTAGCGAGGTTCAGAGACGCGAGAGAGCGATGTAGTTTCCGAGACGTGTATATTAGCCATACTTCTTTAAGTGTATAATAAACTGCGTTGACAGTTCATAATTTGTCTGATTTTAGCCTGCTTCTGGTCCGGTCGCTTGAAAATCCCACATTATGTTATCGTATATACTCGAAGGCACAAAAGTTGTCCGAGACGATCTTTTCAGGATATTATTGCAGAATAAAGTTTCCCGAACGATGTTTCTTAGGCCAATGCAACCGACCGACTGTTTGCTCCTGGATAATGCGCGTATCAATCAATAAATTCAATCACGATCAACAGCCGCTAATACGGCGAAGAAAATTGTTTGCTCGCATCCGGTAATCGTTTTCCCCGTCGAGGAAATACAGATTATGAAAATTGAGGTATAAAATTTTCGTACCTCGATCGATTATAATGATAATAATATCTTCCGACGGTTTCAAAATATCGTTTTGAAGTCCTCTCGGGACTTCATTTCATTCGTAACCAGTATTTCAAACGCAACATTTCCATGCAATATTCCAACCAAGTGATCCAGAAAACTTTTCCGCGACAAATTTTCATATAGTATCTCGTATTCTCTTGGAATTTAGGTTTCGAGATATTTTCCACGAGGAATTTCCTTTTTCGGTCCTCCAAGTTAATATTCTTTCACGTACCCAGATTCCTCTTACACCGGCAAAGGAAATGTTACGCTCGTGGAAAGGCGAGAAAGTTTTTTCATTTTTGTCTAAGACCCGCTGCATTTTATACTTCGTGCTTTGCAATATATTTACCGATCTTGTAAAACACACTTATTCCCACCAAGTTATTACAGCCTTCGAACTTCCAATGGTGTCGCGCTACTTTTAAACGCGTTGCATGCGATAGCACGGTCGATATTTAATATCCACGCTTATAAGTCGAGGAAAAGCGTTATAAAAACTAGCATTGTTCAATAAGCTTCGAACCACTTCAGCTCGGGTCGAACTTTCGAAACGAATCAGGTTTTAAGACCCCACGTAACCATAGCTGCGCGCAAAAACATCATGAATCGATTTATCTGTAACAACAAGTCGGCTACAACCCCGATTCGCGATGTTGCGTGTCTTCAGAAGCTCCATGCACACAAGCACGCGGTAAAGGCTACGGCGTTACAAATTGCTTCCTCTAAAAGTACCGAGCTGGAAGTTATAAGTTTCCTTCCGTATTAACTGTCGCATGATAGCTAAAAATATTGTCCGCGCCCCGTGGGATTGCCTGGCCGTCACATTTTTTAATATTTTCTTTTTTCATGTACGTGGAGCCATTCGAACTTTCGTGTAAGCTGCAATTTTTTGCCTCCAAGATTTTAAAGGGCCTGTAGAGATTTTATTGCGCTCACCTTATTAAGACCTTATTAAGGTTTATTGCCACTTTTTGAATTGTCAAGTTGATGCTAACGCTGAATTTTCATGCTACCACAGTAATCCGTTGTACTCATTGTTATCGATTCTTTGCCGAGGTGTGGGCATTGGTGTGGTAATATTTTAGCTTTTTACATCATTTTTATGATTGGAAGCAACCTTGGACAAGAAATATATATGAAGACTGTTTTAAATATAACAATTTAGAAGTCCCATTCATTAGTTTATTCAGTAGTATCCTACAGAGATTATTTATTGTACATAATGTTTGTACTACTGGAAGGAGAGCATTATTTTTGCTAGGTGATTGATAAGTAAACTAAGTTGCATAAATAAAGTATATTTCTTTCACCTTTTTCCATTTGCTTGGTCAATGAAACACCGGTTACAAATATGTACGTTCTCATTTTGAAATATATCACCTCAATTTATTGGTCAAACTTGTTCCTTCGAAAAATACCCACATGTCAAACGATGCAGAGAAATGTTCAACGAAGACGAGGGATTTTATGGCTCCACTATATCTGAATAAAGTACAACCGAGAGTAAGATTTATAAGTTTTGTGTCAGTAAAAAGAAAATACAGTTTACTCGGTGTATATTCTGTGGCATCGACTAATAAAAAAAACTGCATCGAATATGGTCACGTGTATGAAATATCTCTAAACTTTAAATCAATACAATGGAGGTGTTGAATGTGTTCACATACGTGGGTAAATCAATAATTTTATCTGCAGTGCATGTATTAGATATGTTAAAACACTAATGGTGGCATGATTCTAAACTATTTTTTAATATAGTCTCCTTATTTTTCATCGTACACCGTTCATCGATGCGTAACCCTTACAAGACCTTGTAAGTCAAATATTGTTTTCACTGTTTTCCTCAGGCAATAATGAATGCTAAATCGCCCCTGTACCATCATTTTCGAACGTGTCGATATTCGCAATAGTTTTTGTCAATAGTGCATACTTCAGCTTTTGATACAAATTCAGACAATAAACATGGGATCACAGCTTAATTCTTGATGCATACTAATAATGAGGGTGTCGCCTCAATTTTCCAGCAGCCGTGTCTTGATGTATTTTGTTCCGCGCGCCTGGGAACCTGTCTTCTACCGTTTTTTTTTATTAATTTCAATCTTTGGAGACGCGACGCGTAAATTCTATGATCAGCTAGATGGATATTATAAATTCTGTGGATGTTACCGAGAGAAAAAGTCAAAGGCAAACGACTACTTGGAATAATGGAATTAATTATACGTATTGGAAATGGTAACAAATATGGACTTACAAATATAGAATAATAAATTAATAAATAATATCGAACAAGCCATTTACGCGTCAGCAATTCAAGTAGTACACGTGTCTGTAACTGTTGTTCTTTATTTCCCTTTTGTTTGTAATGTTTGTAATTCATTATTTATGTAAATTATGAAGCAGGTATAATTCGCATTTCTCAATTTCGAAATATCCACTTCTATAAGATAAAAATCGCAAGTCGAATATAAATATGATGAAAGTATAAAACATGCCTATAATCCATACTAACACATGCCCTATGGCCGCCAGAACCATCGGTCATCGAACGGTTAATATCTCAAAAACAACAGAACGGAGTAAGCTATTAAATTGAAACATCGACTGCGAAAGAGGAAGAATAAATAACACGTAGTCGCGCACGCACAATTCGTAATGTATTCTCAATGAAAAACAACGATTCTGTTGCGGATAATTCTGAACTCACTCTCGTATATTAGGATAGTCGTGAATTATGTACTCTTATTTCAATTTCAATTTCCATTCAACCTCTAAATTGAAACTTCAAGTTATCGCAGTGCTTAGATCAACACGTATTGCACATGTGGTGAATGTACGTTTGCAATTCCACACTGTAGTGAACCAAATTTTGACTGCAAGAAATCATTATACGGTCTGTGCAACAATATAATTTTATTTCAATGAAAACATTTTTAAATTAAATAGCTTTATCGCCCAGAAATATACTAATTATAAATATTAATATACTAATTAAAAAATTCGTATTTGTTGGGTGAGTTAATATAATAAGTAATATAAGTATGCGCCGTAATATAAACACATTATACTGTAACCAGGTACATGTACATACACTTCCGCCCATAAGTATTAAGACACTTGCTATGTTCGTAAAAAATCTGACTTTAATTTAAGATTTAAAGGTTACTTCATTTTGTATGTAAGTTGCTTTCAATCTATTCCGAATATTTTGTCAAATATGCGCACACTCAGCGGATGCCCTAATATTTATCGACGGGGTTTATATCTTTGTGCATGTTCATTTACGCACTATTTGAATATTACTGCTAAAAAAAGTAACTGGGAGGCCAAATGCGCGCCGCGGGTTACTCATCACTGCTGTACTGCAATCAGCTTAATCAAAACATTGCAAACATTCTGCACAACCTGGCCAATGAAAAACAAATATAGAAATACGAACTCCCGCAAGTGTGCATATCTCAAAAGCGAGAGCATCACCCAGGATTTATGATTAATCTCATGAATAAAAATTCAGACGGAGAGAACACCGTTTTAATTATGAAATAGAACTGCATCGCGTTCATCGACACCCACCACGCAATGCTTCCATTGGAAACAAACCCCCAATGAAAGTGCACGATTTAATTATTTCGTGGAAGGAAGCAACTCGGTGCTGCGATACCGCGAAAGCTGTGAGACAGACGGGTAACAATTTTTATCGGTGGAATCGTCGTCCCAGAAGATTTAGCTTTTCGATCCAATGAACGAGTTCCGTTCATTCTCTGGCACAATGGTTCCAAAAGTGGAGGATTATTTTCTAGGGGAAATTGTAATTGACTCTTTCCCATAAAACTAATGCTCTTTGGCTAAATACCTTGCACGACTCAATATACTTTATCTCAACACAACTCAATTCTCAATACTCGCAACAATTCTCACAACGCTACCTTTGCTCTCTTAACTCTACTTATTGTTAGACTCTGCTTCGATTCTGCCTCGTGCACGCATCATCCGCTCCATATATTCTTTCTATTCCTCGTTCGTTCTCGTTCATTAGAACACACACCAACACACACACACCGTTGCCACGGGTCACCATGCACCCAAGAATCCACGTGCATTCCCCTGAACCATTCATTCTTTCCTCGAGATAAACATTCGCTCGATCTACACCTACATTTCACGTTTCGACTAACACCCTTCATTCACACCTCGCGTCACATTCGTTACTTCCCTACACCCGATTCACACAAACCCCCCTCATACCATTTCCACGAATTCTTGCATCCCATAAAAGTTCATTTTCAAATAAACAAGAACGAATTGGTTCAATGTAATCTTTAATAACCGCATATTAAAACTCCGATACAGTAAAAGTTTAAATACTTTTGAACTGCTTACTGGTTAGGCAAACCGCGATTTGAAGGCAGTCCAAAATTCGATCAGCTTTCAATATGTTGCTCGAAGCTTATTATTTCTGATTAATTCTTATTAGAAATTTGTATTATGTAACAACTTGCCAATGTTTTGTTATACGTATATAGTGTTGTGTATAATTATAGACTCAACAGTGTTTGTGCAAAGCCACTTATACATTTCCAAAACTGAATCGAAAGTAAAACTGAAGTACAAAGAAACTTAAATTGACTTTTTCGGAAACATGAAGAAAATGAGAGTTCCTCGGACAATGTGTTCAAAGGCGTGAATTTTTATACCATTACATTTAGTACATAGTGTATTTTCCTTTTATTTTTATTACATCCAATAGTCGATTAGGAACACTATCAAGTAACCGATTTAATGTTTCATTAAGAATATCTGTCCAAGCAGATTCTATTCTGTTTTTAGGTTCGTGAACATTTTGGATTTGTGACTTTCCCTGATCATAAACTTTTCTTTTAAGAATACTCCATTCCGATTTCCCATTTCATTCCAAACTCTTCCAACCACCTTTTTGTAGAGGAAGCTGCGTGGATAGGTGCGTTATCCTGCTGGCAAATCATCTTTCTCTCTTCTTCTATTATTCCGATAAATGGCAACAAATGGTTGTTTAACATGTTTTGACAACCCGTAGCATTCAGTCTTCCATTCATGAAAGCTACTTCACTTTTAATATTTCTTTTGAAGGCAGCTCAAACCATGACCGATGCGCCCCTGAATTCTACGCGAAGGAATTTCACTTTCTTGGCATAAATCGTACCAATAATAGTTGAACCCATCAATAGCCCATAAAGATTAAACTTTTTTTTCATCGCTAAAGATAATATGTTTCCACATGTTTCTTCTTTGAATGAATTTCTCAGCAAATTTTAGTCTTGCGTTGATATGACGTTTCTGTAATCCCGGTTTTCGCTAATATTTCTAATATTGCAATTTACCAGAAGCTGCACTCCACTTTTTGATTGAATCCAATGCAAATCCACTTCAAGATTGGAATCACGTTGTTAAATATGCTCACAATTTTGGGCGTAGGTGCTCCAGTTTTTGATATCTTCCTTAAAACAGTACGTTTTACAGGTGACGAAAATAATGTAGCTCGTCCAGGATTTCTGTTTTTTCCGTAATTTTCAGTACCAAGCATTAGAAAATTCAAAGTTACATTTTCCTAGTGGGTTTTAATAACATATTCGATCTACAATTTTATCTACAATTCGTTTTATAATTTCTTCAGATAGTATACCGAGAATGCAGCTTATCAAACTCCAACACATTTTTCTTAGATATTCTTATGCCATTAATATTTTTAGTGGAACAATTGACTACGATACGAAGCACGGTTATTTCCTAACAATTAAAACCTTACATAAGCAAACTCAATTAGTATTCGAACCTTGACGTCTGCTCGGAACAAATGTTTATTTCATATCCTCACTATTGTGATGAAAAAAATTGCGATCCAACCTAACCACCACGACCTCTTTGCCCCAGGGTAACGGGGCAGAACTTTATGAGTTTGCTGCGCGGAATGAGATCGTTCGCGAATTTATTCCACGACCAATTACCATACGATCGACGGGCTCTTTGCATTGCGAAATCGCCTGTTACACGATCGTTGCGATATCGGTGTTGGATGACGTGCCGCCTTCTGATATCGGTTATCGATTAGGTGCCCCGGGCCGTTTAGAACGATGAGAATCCTTCAAGTTGGCTGGATGCTACCAGAGGTGATAAATTATGGAAGGACGTTGAATTCCATACACGGAACTAGGATCCGTAAACTTAAGCCATCGCACGCGGATCACATTGATCTCGATCACGACTGTGTACATGGATAGAGTGTTTATGGTGTCGTTCTAGTGTGACATGTGTTTAGCTTCCAACGTTTTCACGGAACTGGTAATGATAGGGTGAACACCTGGTTGTGTAGGTGAGGCTCAAATGGTGAAGCGTAGGGTGTTACCGTTTGTGACATCTTTGTTGTTAATGAAACGATTGAAAATGTTGTTGCTAGCATGGGTGCTGTATTAAGGATGTTGTTACGTCATGAAAAGAAAAGCGAACTGCAAGCAGCCCGATTATCAATCACTTTTAACGTACCTTGTTTCCAAATATGGAAATATCTGTTCCCACTACACTGCTCCATAGCACGCACATCATTTTTAAAAACCAATCATCGATGTACATCTTGCCACCACCTACGCCGCGAAACACCAATGGGAAAAATACGCATATTCTTTAAGTGCTGTGGCAAAACGCAGCAGGTGTACTTGCAACGCATCCATGCATCTTATATAAACTCGTCTGATAATATGTGTTGGATCAGCAGCCTCTGCGACATCGATAAGAGCAAGGGACGCGAGTCTTCCCTTAGTCATGACAAGCATCAGTCGATATAACGGAATGTACCGTCCTGAAGGACGGGACTCGTACTTGGTTCTGATGTCTCAACAAGGGCTAAGGTCGTCCTCACCCCTCCAAATTCACGATATAAGTTCCATCTCCAAATGGTCATTTGAGACTTATGCTTTACACTTACAATTAGACTCGCAGGCTATGAGGTTACACTGTCGGTTGACAGTTCGGCTAGTACACTCCTATTCTTATTCTTCAAACTGCTGTGTTCCGCAAAAGTTGTATTCAGAAGTGAGAACGGGATTTACAACCGTGAATAAATATTGCATTATTGAGTACAATCGGTCTCATCCTTCACCCTCGGAGTCCAACGTACGCAGTTAAGCAGTACTCAAATATACATCTTGTTCAGTACCAACAATACCAACCATGTTAGATCAAGCAGTAATATATAATCGCGAAAGGTACGTAATACTACACACGTAGATGATTCGCGTATTTGTTTTTAATGCGCTATTGATAATTCTTTCGTCCACTAATTTGTTAGCTTGTAACTTGACCATTCCATTAAAAAATGCCTAAAGGTGTTTACGCGACAACATTATTACATTTATGTAACACGTATAAGCATTGTATTTTCCTCACGTTTAGTTTAACGCGAGATGAGAGGTCAACGGTTTGTACAACGACAAGTACAGTTCGTAGGTGCAAATAAATATATGTATTTGTGCACTTAACAAACTGTACAAAAGGATCCCACGGTTCGTAGAGTAAAAGAATGACTAACTACTTCTTGGTAGTTCCTGTTTCGATGTTTTTTGAATTCTGATTTTGTTCGGCGGTGTAGCTTACACGAAGCCTCGGTTTTGGCAATTATCACTCTGATTGGTTGACACTCGAGTATTGCAAATGCCAATCAGCGTGGTTAGTAAGAATAATCACCGCCCTTCCAAATACGCCCTTAGCGTGCTATCTTTTGGAAGGGAGGGAGGTTACCTGTTTCGGCTTGGTGATGAGATTTGACCGTCACGGGTATTTCCGTCGGCTGATGTTTCGGCTGTGGAACAGTTACACCCAGATGTGCCTTCGGAAACTCTTCGGTTTATGGCACGTCTTTAAGCTGTTGAGGCAGGACCTATTCTAAAGTTGTAAAGACAATTAATACAAAAATTCCTTATTCTCAAAAATAGCTCTAACTTGCGATCGTGCCATAAATCTTTGCTCATGGGTTCTAGCCTCCTTTGCGGGGTGCATTATTGCGACGCGACAAGCATATTGCTACTGCAATTCAACGTTGCAACGTTCTAAAATCTCGCCCAGAAAAATATTGTATCTAGACATGCATTTATAGCCACGGTCGCAATTCTTCGAACTATTATTAGATCGTTTGTAGATCCGTATGGTTCATTCCTCGTCGTCGTGCAAAAGTTCGAGGACATCGTCGAGTTAAATCCGTCAGACTAGGGCCAGCGGAGAATAATCAATGGCAGAGTAGTCAGAAAAAGTTAAAATGCGTTTATCTGGAAACGATGTTTGTCAAAATTGGTGAAAACAACTCCGTTAATTTCCATCCGATTTAAGAAAAATTTTTCAAATAGCACAGTCAGTTATACATACAGAACATTCGATTGTACAATTACATTTTTTGTAATGTTAAACAAATGTACATATGGTTTACCGATTTTCGCACCCTATCTGTTTTATCGCGCACCCGCGAACTACCGTGTGGGCAGGACCGAGCAGGTAAAACTTTTTATATATGTACGTACTTTTGACATTTCGACTCTAATTAAGTTTGTTAAAAAGGAAACGGTCGGTTCGAAGGGGTTGAATACTATTTGCTCTCCGTCGAAGAAGAATGAATGATAAAAAATTCCAGTCGTTTTTTCGTGAATTCTTTACGGTTTTATCGACAGTGCAGACGCGTGAAGCTGCGAATCGAGCCAAACGCAGCGGGACGCAAGGTATTATCGTGATTGAAATTCACTGCGACTCGCAAAAACAACTTGTTCCGCGATGCGCCCAGAATATATTCCATCGTGAAAATCGATCGTGCAGAATGAAATACGACTTCTAAAATGTTGTTACCGTCCTTGTCGAAGATGTTCCGCAAAGATCGGTCGCGCCGATAAACGGGACGCTGGAGGTTCGGTATGATTTGATGAAGGAAATATTGTCCTTGAGGTAGAATCCATTTCGGTGGTAACGATTTTGATCGCAACGTGAATTATTATGAATTTGTTGTCGCACTGATATTCAGGATGGAGCAGTTTGCAGTAGATTATAGAGACCCTTGGTAGGGCACATTTAATTGTGCATGCGTGTTAAAGTTGCACAGCAACTGTTCAGTAGTGACAGTGGTGTAAATTATAGTTATCTGTGAACTCACGCGTTATACAAGGATGAATTGCGAAATTTTAGAAACACTGTAGAAGGATAATAAGAAACACATTGTTTAAGATGACGATGGACACGGATTATGGCGCTTCGTCTATCTTTCGTATTTAGTATCACATTCTGGTACTTGTTATACCCTTCCTTCGTAATATACTCGTACATTTATCGGTGCAAACATCGCAACGCCATTCCATAAAAATATCTATATTAACATATAATACCAGTATTATTCCTACAATAATAAGTTTGAGGCTCCGCATTTATGAATATTTAGTTCGTAACTTTCAATTTCTAATTTTATATTCAGTTTTACAGGTTTTTTATTTTGAATTCATTTCTGAGTCATACCTTTCAAAGGTGAAATATACAGGGTGACAGAAGACTCAGGGAACATCGAGGATTGACATATAGCTGGGGTGTATGTAAACAACTTTTTCCTTGGTAATAATGTTATATATAGCTTCGTTCTTGAGTTATTAACGAAAAACACTGGCCAATGAGAGCGCCCGCCCTTCTCGAGAGAGGGCATCGGCCGACGCGCGCTCAGGTGCGAACCGATCACTTGCGGTAGGTCGTGGCGGGGGCGTCGAGGGTACCGAGGAAAGCATGCGGCAAATGTTACATCGTCTTAATTAAGAATAATGTGGAATTATTCATTCTTCGTGAATAAGAAATACGCTAATGAATCGTGTAATAACCGTGTTCGATACGTTTATTCATTGTTCGAGAGCAATGAAGTGTTTTATTGCTTATGAAAAAAATACTTTTTTCTGTCAGTACGTTTTCAGGTGGATAAATTATGTTTTAAGAAAAACGATTCGCATACTAATGTTAGGAAAAGCTAGTTAAACTCACTCATTCGTTCACGAATTAACCTGCTTAACATTGTGTGAATCCTGACCTAGGCAACGCTCAACAGCTGATGTTACGGCCGGCTTAGTATCCTTGCACGATCACGTTCGCACTCGCTTCCACACGCACACATGTTCTTTAATGTGATAACATTGTAGTGGCAACGCTCGCGCTGCGACGGAGTCCACGCAAGGGCCGATGCTGCCCTGTGTGATCGGCATCTGCCGCCGATTTCCACTAAATTTTGAGACGGTGTGCGTGCGTGTGCGTGTGGAAGCGAGTGCGAACGTTTAAGCTGCCAGAGCCATGCTGCTAACCGAGCGAGCAACATGAATCGTACAAACGCTGAATATTACAAAATGTTCAAACGTAGGAACAATAAATTGTTTTTAAGTACCCCCACATTTCACAGTGGCAAGTGAAGTTATCGCGAAGTGAAGTGGTCGTGCAAGGATACTAAGCCTGCCGTAACATCAGCTGTTGAGCGTTGCCTAGGTCAGGATTCACACAATGTTAGGCAGGTTAATTCGTGAACGAATGGGTAAGTTCAAACTCAAAAACGAAACTATATATAACATTATTACCAAGGAAAAAGTTGCTTACATACACCCCAGCTATATGTCAATCCTCGATGTTCCCTGAGTCTTCTGTCACCCTGTATACAGTTGGTTTATGTTTTTGGGAAAGTTCTTTCTAACAGGCTTCATTCGCCAGGTTCAAATTCAATATTCATAAATATATTGTACTTGACGCTAATTGCAATTATTAAATTATTAACATTGAATAAACTGCTAATTTTTTTTATCGAAAATGCTAATAATAATTGGAAAATAAATATCCCATGTCGAAATATCACTTAACCCTATACTTCAACTTATTTATAAGACGTAACTCTCACATTGCTTGAAAATCAATAACGTAGGTTCAATGTATAATAATATTTTCCAATTACCTCGAGCAAGAAACACGTATACAAGAATGGCCAGCCAAACCAATTATCCTACGTACGAACGCTTGAATCGCGCGTGAAACAAACGCTCCGCTGATTCCGTAGAAGAAAAAAAATCGTAAAAAAAGAGAAAGGTCAGAAATAACGAGCACGGATTACCAACGATAATTGATAAGCGAAATCAGCGGCGTGTCAGCTTTCTGCCTTTCCAGGGACATGGTAACGATAAATCTCTTCCAATCCCCTGATAGATACCACTCGTCGCGGCATCTCTAGAGATTCCACGTTGAGTTTTCGGAAAAATCCTGCTGCTCCGTGTGCAGCCAACCGAACAGAAGATAGAAATCCGATTTGCCCTGGACAGATATAATCCTACCCCTGCCTGATGTTCAACGCTCGTGTCACTATTCTACAGGGTGCCCAAGCAAACTGCTTGTGTAGCTGTATCTCCCAACAGTACCGATCCAGTGGTACATATGTAACCTGGAAATACTTGAATACATTTCTATGCATTAGTGCAGTTGGAAACTTTCTATAGTTTTAACAGCATTGGTCCATCCAGTTTTTTAATCTCTACATAAGAGTGCCAAGGTGTTTATGTCCTGAATCTATTAGTTCAAAGGTTATTACGATTGAAAGTTGTCAGCAGCCTGTTTTGTTACAAATATGAAAACTTACAGAGAGACGCATCACACAAGTGTTAATTAAGTAACGCGAAGAAAGGTGTTTAGGATGCAATGGTGTGCATTCGTACATTTGCTCTAGCAGAAGCATCTCGCAATTCATGATATGTGCAACTATCTCAACCAAAAATAATGTAGCAGACTTTTCACTGTAATAACTTTTGAACTAATAGGTTTACCATAAGCAACCTAGTACATCCAATTCTGTTTTTACACGGTAGATACGTTTCAGAAAATCTCTGTAAAAAACGACATCGTGTACATACATCGATTGCTCTCTTTTCGACCATGTATCTCATTAGTTTCTTAACATTCTCGCTTTTTAGCTCTATATATTTACACACACACAAAGTCAATGTCACATTTTACTCTTGAAAGTGTGACATATTTCTCGATCAAACATGCATTGCGCACAAAGCCAAGTGCAAAATTTTTTGGATTGCCGCTTCAGCGTTTGTGGTCAAGAGCATTGTATATATGTACATATCTACTCCCCAAATATGTCTCTAACCGTTTGAAACCTGTCCCAGTTGCGTGAGACACCCTGCATATGTCTCTGTCTTTGTTCCAGTATTTACCCTCCCATTCTCTTTCTACCTCGCCGTATCTCGTTCAACAGATTCGCAAGCATCCATAGATCTATCGGATACTCGATAGTACAATTACAAATTACAGGCCGTTTAGACGCGTCAGCGGATGAAACTGATCAATCAGCGACACCATTGTTGGCCCGGTTTGATTCATCGACGAAAGGGGTCGTGAATGGCACGGTGATTTTTTCCCCCACAGGTGGAAGCACTTTTCGATTCGAAATCAACGACTATGTTCGTACGCGGGATTTCGGCGAATACACAGGGGAGAAATATGTGAGCCAATGTTTTTCTGCCCGATAGCGCGGCGACGTTTACCGCTGCCCGCGAGAAATTAAATTCAACCTTCGATGCGGATGCTTTTTGCATCCGATCGTACGTTGGACGTATCGGATTGAAACGTGTCGGGGAAATTGGATAAGATTGTTTTTCGTTACTCTAGGGGCGACGGATCGTTAAATCGACGACACAACACGGTAGCCGATGGTTTGTTTTTCACGTATATGTGCTATGGTATAGGACCATGTATAGGACGATACCTGTTTGAAACGACAAAAGATTTTATAGTGATCAAGAATGTCTAAAGTGCAATTGATTAAATTTTCTGAATGTACCGAATTCAGTGTTTAAAACAATTGTTGCGTAACAACACTGATGGTTATCTACAGTTCTCCAGGAGGATTCAAGTTAGTGGTGACCAGATACAAATCGTTATTCGCAATGAAAAAGCGATAATCGTAGTAGATGATACCATACCATGTGATAGCTTCGGGTATCGGTTGATACGATGGTGGGGGTAGGAAGCGACGGAAAAAGAAAGGGAGGAAGAAGGCTGTTGTGTTTCGTCCTAAGCCTGCTACCGGACTCATTAGTAAGGCGTTCTAGCAAGATCTGCCTTAGACACAGGGATAATAGAGAATGTTCGGAGGCTATATTACATATGGTCGCGGGGACCTATGCAACCACCTTCGGGAGCCGAATCGCCGTGCTCGTCCCCTAGCGGTGTGTATGGGAAGAGCCCCCACACCTATATCATTAGTTTCAATGGAACAATTATAACATACAGGATAGAAGAGTTGCTATTTTTCCAACATTTTATACAAACTTGTAGGTTAATCTGGAGTTCGCTCATATAAAAGATGGCATTCACATTTATCTGCCAGGAACCATTGATAAAGATTTGATTGAATTAAAGCATGATATTCTGCCACGATGTTTTACTTTGCCAGGTTAGACTTATAAACGAACCTACATATTTTTAAACAGCTTTAAACAGACAATCTTGTGAAGTGAGCAAATCTTATAAACAAATTGCAACATAATAACCAGTTTTCGAAGAATGCATGAACACGTAAGCACAAGGATTTGTTAACATACGAGAACAAATTGGATGCCGAGTACCTGCAGAAGTAAGTGCACACTTTCATACAAATTTGATAGAAGCACAAGATTCAGACGTACAATTAGCATTTTCACACTATTGCACGGTTGCGCGATAACCAAAGTTATCTGACATTTTTGTTACTACATAGTGCCTTACGGTGGTCAATCAAATTATTATGAGCAGATGGAAAAATGAGATATTTTATGTTATTATGTTATTATGCATTAATAGTTATGAGTCATAACTTATGACATATACAATTTAGTGATATTTTGATGCATTCCCAACAGTATTTCGTTTAATCACTAAACTGCAGATATTTGTAACGACTTCCAATTTGTACTACTGTGGGATTTTCTACACGCTCTAAAGTCTTTATTCCACCACGAACTAATCTACACCTGAAAAAACGCATTCCTCCTCTCTCGTACTCACGGTCTCCTCTATCTCGAATACATACGCGCGCGCCCGCCATACAAAAGACTCTATAACAATTCGGTGGCACGTTCCGCGAATCCGCCCCCCGCCGATTCCACCCTACCATTAATCATTCGTACATCTAACTGCATATCACCGATTCATGCGTTTGCTCTATTGAGTTTTGATTTTTCTGATTATTATTTATTTTAAAGTTGTTAAATAATAATAGCGTGTGTACATATTACGGAATTTTGAATATAGATATATAAATTTCAATTTTGCACAATTCGGTGAATTTAACCCTGCTACGTCCTTTGGGCCTTGATAGGCCCAACGCCTGCCGAACTCCTCTTTTTAGTGTTACAAAAGGCACGTATCGAAATTGTTTTGAATATTCTAGTTTCCGTTCCATTAACATTATATTAAGAGCACATTGTCGCCCGAATAACCTATATATAAGGTGTGTGGGGTGCAAGAATTCGTGGAAATGGTATGAGAGGGCTGTGTATGAATCGTGGGAAGGGATGTATCGAGTGTTGCGCGAAGTGTGAATGAAGAGTGTTGGTCGAAACGTCGAATGCGTACCGAGTGAATGTTTATCTCGAGGATAGAGTGGATGGTTTCGGGGAATGCACGTGAATGCGGAATCTAGGATGCATGGTGACCCGTGGTCGAACTGTGACACGTGGTAAGAGAGTGCCTGTCGGTGTTGGTCTTGATGAAGGAGAACGAATGATGAATAGAGTGGGAGGGAAAATGCGTGAAAGAATACATGCAGTGTATGATGCGTGCGAGAGTCAGAGTTGAGACAGAGTTGAAGCGGAGTCGAGCGACGATTGTTGCAAGAGTATTGATTGAGAAAAACTATATTGTGTTGCGAAAGAGAGAAATTGAGAGATATTGAATGATAAAGCAATTTTTCGTGAAAGAAAAGGCAGTCACAATTTCCCCTGGAAAATAATCCTGTAGGTGTCCGCGTTCTTTTTGAGCCTGAGTACATAAAAAGCAAACAAATGATGGAAATCAGTGATTAAAGTGAAATATATTGTAAGACACAGATATTAAAGGCAGTCGCTAAATTCGTCTACGGTTACAGGTATATCTGTTTCTATGCGAATACAATGGTATGGGTACAATCAGTCCGCTCTAGTCGAGATCGTTTTACGGGGGTTTACGACCCCCAAATGTTTACGGGCCCCGCTCGCCTATCGGCCTCGTGGCGACATTTGCCAGATAAATATGCTAGGCGCTCCAAAGCCTCGAGTTTTCTTACAATATTGAAACCATAACTGATGGTAAAGTCGGTAGAAAAAACAAATAGTATAAAATGTTGTTTTGAAATTGGCTTTCTGTTCAGGTGGAGATGCGTCTAAAATCGGTGAGTGTAATTCCACCCGTATGGAAGGCGTAATGGAGACGAGAAGTAACGTCTGAAATATTTTTCACACCACAATGCCAAAAGCAAAGACAGCATAACAATATATTTCTATACCCTCAGTTAGGTATACGAAGTATACGAATTTTGCATACACTAAACTATTCAGATCCAAAGAACTTTGATGCATAATTGAACGAAAGTCGTAGCAGAGTTGCAATCGTTATCATATTTCATTGAAAACATTACTATGTTTTGCAATTAAGAAAGCGTCATTCTAAACGTAGTTCTAATTCCATTCTTGACCAACTTCGAAGCGTTCGCTAAAAGTTATACTGTGCCAAAAAAGTAAAAATATGCTTTCATATATACGTCCAAATACAAGTAAAACGTGAAAGTTGCAAGCATTAAATTTTCTACGTAGGAAAATATGTGATCAGCCATTTTTGCAGTCAATGCCTTGGACAGATAACATGTCTTTGACACTGCAGTGGAGTTGGAAATTCGGAGGATCGAAGGAAATTGCTTTGCAGGGTAACTTGAAGGGAAATGTATTCTGGCGAAGATAGAGCAGCTTCTTCCGTCGAATGTAACACCTGAACCGCGGTATTTGTACGGGGTCGAGCATTCTCTCGGTTTCTGCGTGTGAGTCGTTTCAGTGCAGCGAGCGCAATGGACGTGTATGCACGAGCAGAACCATGTAAAACCTTGCCATCATATGCAGATTCTTTGAAAGCATCCTGCGTCCCATTTGGATTCTATATCTCTGTCACGAATTGTATGCGTACGAATCGCGAGAGGATAGGCACTCAGTCTCGCTGGAACTAAGGTCTTGCCTGCCTTGTGTCGTAGGCAGACTCTGATCAATGCGATATCAAGATACGCCATGCTATGCACTTAATTTCTTAGATGCTTTTCTGCCGCAACTTTATGCTTGCAGTGCTTTGTAATGCTTGTCGCATTCATCGCGGGATTGTTATGACAATTTTCTAGTTGCAGTAATATATTTGGCGCTGCTGCTGTTTAATAGGTGGAGTTTCAAAGTAATTGAAGTTAATATTTGAAAAATATTTCTACAGTGAATGTGTAGATTCTATTTAAATGAAAAGATAGGAATTTCGTATTAATAATTATCGAAGCTTTTGTAATAAAAGATATATTAAATAGTGTACGAACATAGATTCGATTAAATTTATTTTTTGTATATTATATATAATAAATATTTTATCATATTTGTTTGGTTTATTAAGTATAAAGGTAGTATTGATATTAAAGTCACCGTTATGTCTACAGCGTCGAAGAAAATGTAGAGCAGTGCTTTTGGCAGGTTAATGCTCGAGTCACAAGCCATTTATTTCCAAGGCTTCTATTCTAATCAATTGCCCTATCTAAGTTGATTACGAACTATAATATATATATATATATATATATATATATATATATATATATATATATATATATTCTTTATTCAAACTGTATTTGTACAATATGACACGGTGCCATTCCAGACCGCTACGCTCGACCACTCATCGGTCGTCGTTCACTTAATTTTAAATTTCACGTAGTCCGCTATATCGTCGGTTTCGAATGTCCATTTACCGAAAATCTAAGGAAACGATCGAAAAATCAAACAGGATATCGGACACTAACCGACAGACATTAATAAAAGAAACCGACTTCCTAAATCTTTCCAGAACTTCGAGACAAAAGCTGTATAGTTCTGTAAACAAGATGTCCAAAGTGCAAAACGACTTACGGACAAAAGAATAGGCTCATCAATTGTGTGAAAGAAGAGGAAGTTCGTTCGGCTATTCGAATTTCACCGTGAAGTTTCGAAACTGTCAGCCGGCGATAAGGCACGGAAGTTGTGCTAAGTTTTCATGAAAGCGAGGATTTCTTCTCTAAACTGAGATTCATCACCTGCCAACGTGTGTCACGTTCAGAGAAAAGAAGCGGGGCGGGATTAATTTCCCGATATAACGCGAACAGGAACACGGGGAACAATTTTTTTTTTCTCCCGGAAACCATTTCGTACGGAATAGCGTGATTCGCTTCCTTTTGCCTCCGTGAACGTCACAGAATCCGCACTTCGCGTACACTCCCATCGATTCCTGTATTGAACGCGAAATAGATCAATTTCACGCGGCAAATCAGATTTTTTCGGGCTTCTTCTAATACCAATATACCAATATATTCGAACAGAAATGGGGTTTCTTTTTAGACGAGAAGGAATACGATCGCCCTGTTTCAAAGTTGATAACGCATATACGGTTTCTTTTCTGTCGATTAATCGATATGCAAGGTAGCAAGTTTTCCGCATCGCGATGCATGTTTTTGGTAAACAGGAAGTTTTTAACAGGTATTTCCAAAGTTTGTAACCGGCTGTACCTATTCACGGAACTGAATAAAACATGTTTAGACGACGTAATCCAGGAGGTTAGTCCTTTCACAATAAACAGGGAATTTGTCTTTACCTGATGTAGGTAGTGTGGCGTCGTATTGGTCACGAATTTCGTGACTTGGATCACGGCAGGAATAACGAAGAATGGTGATAAGTCAAACTCGGGAGAAACTAGTTACTTTACTTGAACAAAAGCAAGACTCGGCTTGCAACCTCTAAGATAGATTCGCTTATACTTAAAAGTATCGGTAGATTGTCAGTGAATCGTTCTTAATAGCAAAACATTAATAGTCGAACTCTTAAGGTGTTCACTGATCGGTAGCCCAACCGGTTCTGTTTTCTGGGTTCGTGTAAGGTTTTTGGGAAAGTTTGGATCATCAAATTCAAGTTAGCATTACCGCTAATCTAACATTCGTATCCTTTCATTTTACAAATTTTTAACTTGTCAAAGGAAATATGATGGATGTCCATCCTGTTGAAAAATAATATTTTCAAGAGAATATTCAAAATCGATTTTTCTCGGAAACAAAGCTTCAAACCAAAAAAATTTATTGAAAATGAAAACAATGGGTAGCTTGAAAGAAATATATTTTTTTATTACAAAGTTTAATATTATTAAGTTCATGACAAATATTTCTTTTCATTTTATTATCATAGTTATATTTTTCATGTGAATACTATCTTTATTATATACTTCTTCTTATATACTTCTTACGACATAAGTTCTAATTACTTTCAATAAATTATTTCAATTTGGGCGCTAATAAATTTCAAGAACTATTACAACATAATTAACAATAAATATAGTGTTACCAGCCGGGCTATGGGCAGCACGAGAGGCCGGCGAAGGGTATATTACCCAGGAATATGGTTATTAGTTTGTTAGTTAGGTGCGCGGACGAACCTGATGCAAAATCAGGGAGCCGCTAGAATTATTATTTAAGCGAGGACGAATCCGATGCGAAATCGGGGAGCCGTAGGAAGGGATCACACTTGAAATCACTCTAAACATTCACGTAGCACTTTGGATCCCACATATTTATGTACATATTCAAGCAATGCCATTATTATAATTGGTCATATTGCAACATACAAATGTATAAACAGTTGTTCGCATTGATACCCGTACAGTTCATATTATTCAACTTGAAAATCGCTGTTTTCTGTTAAAGGATTACAAATGTTTTGATGCAAGTTGCTTTTCTCTGTTCAAATGGTTTAAGAATAATTAGCAACAAATAAATTCTCCACTAAAATTATGGTTTAGTATTATAGTGCCAATGCTATTACAGTGTATTATATTATTCCACTAGAATTCCACTAGAATTAACAACTATTCCACAAACTCGATGAACGGTATATACAGAAAGCTGAGCGCGTACGGATAGCAAACGAATGTAGGGCATTTGAGAGGTGGCTAAACCCTTTAGCTGTGCTTAACGACTATATCCGTCATGGAGAAATGGCAGTATATTTTGTCGTGGCGACTATATCCGTCACGCGTAGAACTTAGTTACCATTTGTTATTTGAATTGTAATTTTAGTGAAGACTAAAATATATTCGTAAATTTCAATATGTTTAGAATCTTTGGCGGCCAAGACGAAATAAACAGACAAATAAAAAGTATATCCTCGTATGCACTAGCTGGAACTGCTTATCAGTTTGTATAACCAATTTATACATGTGCGACGATAATGTTTTTAGATGTTAGTGGAAAAAAAGCTTGGGACTGAATACCACTCGACAGCAGCAGTTCAAATTTTTAACTTTCATAGATATTTGATTTTTCCCGAGTTTTTCGTTTATTATGGACACTGCCGTCCATAAGGATTAGGACACCTGCTGAGTGTGCGTATATTTGAAACAATATTCGGAATAGATTGAAAAAACACACCGAAAAAATGAATTAACTTATAAATCTTTTTTCCAATTGATGAACTAGCAGTCAGATTTTTACGAACATAGCAAGAGCCCTAATACTTATGGACGACAGTGTATGTAGTATATGTTTATGTTAAGCGAATGACTAAATATTAGTAATAAAATTGTTCATTTTATAAAGATAAAGCCATCCGCTTTATTGAATATTTTAGCAGCCTCTGTGTTTGACGACTATACCCATCATAGCTTGATTCTCGCGATACGCATAGGTGCACCCCTGAAAAGAGCTCGTGACCGCCAAAAGATTAAAACAATCAAGATCTGTAATACTCGCTAAATTGAAAAAAAATATGTAACCAACGTTGATCGATATTGGTCCAAAATTTCATAAATTTCTTGATCTTACCTACGTGCATTAGTAAAATTAAACAAACTGTTTATACATAAACCCTATTCTCGCTCACAATATTACGTCATCTGGATTCGCGATCGAACTGCCGAACGAGTCTGACGTGTTCGTAAACGGCGCCTAGCTCCGCTCTGTTCCTGATTGTGTGATTCAGTGTCGTAAGTGTTCATAAGCTATAAAATTAGAATCGATCTCGTTAAGTGCAGCGATGATGCCCCCTGGAGATCAGGGGGTCTCATTTTATGGAAATACGAGTGCAAAAAACATGAGTGTCCCTGACTACGGAAGTGCTCATTTAAAGATATCACCGAGCCCTTTCAAAACTGTGACAGAAAAGGTATCAATGACGTGTGCGGCCGTCACACAGTGCGTTCTCTTTCCGACCAATGAACAAGCTATAGTTATGGATGCTATTGATGGCGTTTTTATCAGAGAATATACGCTGGCAATAGCTAAGGTCATTTCGCCGGCCAATATCAGATTTGCCTCTAGAATCTCGAGCGGTAGAATATTTATTTATCTTGCCAATCAACATCTGGTAGACAATATTACAGACACCAGCGTTAACATCAACATTGGCACCCATCTGCTCAGCGTTCGACCGCTTATTTCCAAGGCTAAGCGAATCATTTTATCCAACGTTTGTCCGATAATTCCCCATGATTTGGTCGAGAAGAAATTTACAGATATGGGCGTAAGATGCACCTCACATTTATCATTTACGAGAGCAGGTATGAACGAATAAGGTTTCTCCCATATTTTAAGCTTTCGGCGAAAAGTTTATATCGAACCAAGCGATATAATCAATCTGCCTGATAGCTTACAAATCGAGTACGACAACGTCACCTATTGGATTTACATCTAAACTGATAATCCAAAATGCTTTATCTGCAAAAAAGATAATCATTTAGCCAAACAGTGTCCAAACGTTTGCGCAACCTCGCAATCTGTGCTACCTGAGGAATCACCTAATAATGAGACAGTAGGTGACACACTTGAAGAAACAGTATCTGTGGACAACACCCTCGGAGCTGCTGTATTTGATGTCGACGGCCACAGAAGAAATGACAAAAGACCTCTGTCAACTAACGAGTCTTCCTCTTCCAATACTATGATCACTTCAAGCAGCATTAAATATTCTTCAGACGACTCTGACGCGGAAGGTGAATCAAGAAACACTCCGTAAAGGTGAACGTAAAAATGGGAAAAAGAAGACCAAAAAGACACGAACGGACTCGGTTAGTAGTGACAACGAAACTGACATCGAGGTACTGACAGCTCCAATCAAAGGAATCCTCACTCAAAACCGAAACATCTACACTCTAAGCTACATCAGTCTGAATAGTTTCCTTCGTGAAACCGTTGGCAATACTAATCACCTGGATATCGCCAAAAGGTATACCGATGACATTCAAGCTGTTACGTATGAAGAATATTCCATATGTTGCTCTCAACGCGTTTTCGAGCTCGCGTCTGTGATGGGAAAACGCCCTAAAATTCTTTCGGTTACCATAAACAGATAAGGGGGTCCTGAGAACATGTGCGAGCAGCAGCATTACGACCAAGACTTCTTAATTTCCTTATATGGAAAGTTCTAATGCGTTCCCGCGCATTGAGGGGGTATATAAACCCTTTGGTTTCTACCCTCGTCGGTTCAGAGTTACATAGTCACGCGTAGAGTCACGTCGTGCCACGCTCGTACAGAGTCCGCTGGTCCGGTTGAAGTTCTTTCGGCATACTCTTAAAAGCGGCTCTCAGACCCCGCATCGCCAGTGCGTCAACACCGTGCAAATATTTAGGTAACTTATAGACTTTATATTATTTCATCGCGACAATTACAATTGTACAGACGACTGTTTTGAATATATATACCATTTGTTCACCATTAAATCGAGTAGATTCGTTAAACCAATCTTTACTCCGTGATCCTTTATATCAGTAGTAACGTTCCTACACATACAACTTAACCGCTCGAGTTGTATCGAATATTAATTTAAAGTTACGAGGCAAACTAACATTTCCTGCGACTCCCTGATTTCGCATCAGGTTCGTTCGCACGCCTTATCCAAGCAGAATAACTATAAATACCCCAACCCAGTGGCTCCCCGATTTCGCATCGGGTTCGTCCACGAAACCTAACCCATCCTACAGCTCCCTGGTTTCGCACCAGGTTCGTCTGTATTCTACGGCTCCCTGATTTCGCATCAAGTTCGTCCGTACGTTTTCCAACCTCCGAACAGCTCCCCGGCTACGGGCCGGGTTCGTCTGTGAATAAGCCAACCTCCTAGCAGCTCCCCGATTTCGCATCGGGTTCGTCCACGACGTTTCACCCTCCTGCGGCTCCATGATTTCGCATCAGGTTCGTCCGCGCTTCACTCTATTCCTGAGGCTCCCCGATTTCGCATCGGGTTCGTCCTCGTTTCACACATCCCAGCGGCTCCCCGATTTCGCATCGGGTTCGTCCGTGCACCTTATTAACAAATTCTCAACCGTATTCCTTGGGTTATATCAACCTCGCCGGCCTAGGCGTTGCCCACAGC
This sequence comes from Nomada fucata, assembly GCA_948146005.1. Taxonomy (NCBI): domain Eukaryota; kingdom Metazoa; phylum Arthropoda; class Insecta; order Hymenoptera; family Apidae; genus Nomada; species Nomada fucata. The sequence goes on from OX411281.1 coordinate 9,343,542, forward strand.
CCCGGCTCGTAACAAAGCATTAAGCAACATGTTTCGTGATATTTATCCACGTCTCACACACCGCAGTATTAAGAACAGGCTGACTAGAGTGATCAAGAAATTAGAAAATTGTGACACCGCCCAAAATACCACTCTTAATTTAACCTAATAACTGGAGTATCTATCAACTATGGGTCAATGCAGCCACGGAGTTACCATTTTACCGTCGCTACACCTTATGCACTGGGATGCCAGGAGCATCACGCGACGGAAAGAAGAGCTACGATACATGTTTCAAGGAATTGATATTTTCATCTATGTTGAAGCTTGGCTTAATCCGGAGACGAGAATAGTTTTCAAATGGTTTAACGTTGCGCGTAAGGACTGAATTGGTAGAAGGTGTGGCGGTATTGCTATTTTTATTAGAAAAGGTATTACTATTGTATCTTGCCAGATATAAGATCCTTCAACAACCGCATAGAGACCTGTACTGTTAAATTTCTCAGCACAGTTCCTTCAATTAACCTGGTAGCGTTCTACCGACCACAGGGTCCCTCCTTAAATCAATGCAATTAGGACAGTATTATGCAAGTAATTTCGGATATTAGGCCATGTCTTGTTGTAGGCGATTTCAATGCTCACAACGAAGCATGGAACTGCACTGTTAACGAACTACTGGAGAGAGACTACTCAATAGCTTACTGGGGTACGATATTTTTCTACACAATCTTAATTCATTTATCCATTTTGACTTCTATAATAACTGTTGCGTAGCAGTTCGAGATCGAGTGTGTCCAGACTCGTTACGACCACGCTTAGTATTATTTTTTATGTGTTAGAGGTGTGAAGAATTTCAAGTATGCCAAGTAGTTGTAAGTTACTATATACACCTTGAAATATATACGTTTATTTTGAATATTACACTGATTATAATTATGTTGTTCGAAGTTTACGTGGTTCTTGTATTAATGTGCAACGTTTAGATTTGTATTGTTATAAGTGAGTTCTTAAGTTACTTCTCCTCGCGATCTTAGTTTTTGTTCTCATTGTGTTCTTGAATGTTGCTAAAAATGTAACCTCGGTTTTTTGGTATTAGCAAGGTATTGGTGGATGAATTAGTGGACGTGGGAGGAAAGGGTATTAATGGTTGATTGTGATTGGTTTTGGAAATGACTTGAGAGTTGGTGGGGACGTTAAGGGAAAGGAGTGGGACTGGGGTGAGTTCTTTTCTTACTGTACCGAGGTCCGGGTTTTCCCTATTTTACGCTGACTTTTTATGCACCGTTAGAAAATAGCCTGGTCGCGCCACACGTGCATGCCGGCTGGCGCGCGGTCTACCTGCATGGGGCGCGATACCTGGTTATGGAAAAATTGGTGCTGAGCAAGACCCTTACGAATGGTCGCGAGTCAACAATAACAGTAAATCCAATATCGACTTAGTCCTCACGCCTCCGGATTTAGCTGATATAACTCATGTTGACATTTCCGATGATGTGTGTGGTTCTAATCATTGTTTCATAAGCATACAAATGGTAAAAAACAGATTGGAATGGTGATTAGGGAACCATAATTTGTTACCCCTGTATCAGTCAGGTTTTCGAAAAGGTAGATCCTGCTCAGACAATTTAACTGCCCTATCGGCTAGCATTGAGATCGCAATGAAGCGAGGAAGGGACACCCTTGGTGCCTCCTTAGATATTGAGTCTGTTTTCGACAGTGTTTGTTGCACGGTGCTCCTTCAGAAATTGGCCAATGCCGGCTGCTCTTCTAATATTATAAAACTCATTAAGCACCTGATATTCGAAAGAAATATTGTGGCTATTAGAAGATCATTGGACCACGTTTCGAGAACGGCATGGAAGGGACTCCCGCAGGATGGGGCTCTAAGCCAAATTCTATTGGACTCCTATGTGGCTGCAATTGTTAAAAATATTCCGAACAATGCGCAGGTTTCACAATTCGCAGATGATATTGCTGTCTATTGCAATAACATTACAATTATTGAAAGTAAAAAAGTACTTGAAGACTTTGACTTATTGACTTATCCCCTCACAAACCAGTGTTCATCCACTTTAATAACAGACACATAATGCCCGGTAAAACCGTCATTAGAGTCCAAAACTGAGTTATTAGATCGAACAAATCCGTCAAGTTGCTGGGATCAACTTTAATTTCGACATGAAGTTTAACACTCATGTTAACACCGTTAGGAAATATTGTTTCAAACTTTTTAATATCATGAAATTTCTCTCCGGAATCTCATGGGGCGCTTCACCCGAAACTCTCATGTTAATATTTAGCAGCCTTTTTAGACCGATTATGGAATGTAACTGCTTTGTTTATTATCCTACAAATAAACACCTAATTCTAAAGTTGGAACGAATTCAGTTCGCTGCTGTACGATTGGCATCGGGATATAGAAGAAGTACACCTACAAACATCTTGTTAATCGAGGCTAAGCTCATTTCTTTTCGGGATAGAACAGACATCTTGGCCCGAAAGTACCTCTCAAAATGTTACTCCTCCAAAGACTTAGCTTCAAATAAAATTTTATTTAATAATGATGTAGACCTTGCTGCACTATTTTCCAGCCGTAGAGCGAAACTCTCTCTTTTAAATGAAATTTAAATCTACTTGATATAATGGAAACAAGCCCCAATCTGGTGGCCAATGAAAAGCTATAACTATAAAATACTATTTAATATTCCACACTGCGATGTTGATTTAGGCACAACGTTGCGTGATTCCTTTGATCCATATTCTTCGATGGCTAGCTTTATCAAGTCTAACCCCCCGAATACTATTGCAACCTACACAGATGGTAGTAAAGGAATAAATTCTCATTCGGTAGGTGCTGCGTTGCATTGCCCACAATTGAATATAACTCAGAAAATTAGCTTGGACCCAGTAACCTCAATCTTTACAGCAGAATGTTGTGCTATTAACCAAGCATTAGATGTAGCCAATACATATCCTGGTAGGAACTTTCTTATCTTTACCGACTCTTTAAGTGTAATTAAATCAGTACAGAAACCAATTTTCCGCTATAACATCAATTGTCAACTTGTTGAAATCTAATAATAATAGCCTAAACTTTATTAAGTTCGTTTGGATTCCAGCCCATATCGGCATTTCTGGTAATGAGAAGGCAGATCTTCTCGCAAAGGAAGCGACCAACGAATCACCTACACCTGATATCAGGGTTCCCCTTAACGATTTATTTAGGGATCTCAAAAGTCCAGCAAGAGTGGCCACCAATAACTTAATAAAAAAACAAGGTCTAATTAAAGGAATAAACTATTTCCGGGCTTTCCACAAGGACGAGGGTGAGCCGTGCTACACTCGACACGGGCTTTCCAGGAACTTTGTGACTTTTTAACAAAAGTCGGGTGCAATTCCAATCACTATAACTTAAATGCTTCACTGGTCAGAGTTAATTTCATTTCCAACAGTGCTTGTCAGTGCGGAGCCGAATCTCAAGACCTCAACCATGTCATCTGGCAATGTCCGAACTACGGAGTTGAACGTAGGGCGCTATTAGGCTTGCTCCACCAACGCAAGCTTTACCTCCCCTTTGCATTGGCTCTTTCTTAACAGACCCAGATATCAGGGTGCTGAAAATTATTCGTGGCTTTCTAGAGCAATGCTCGATAACAATTTAATTTAATTTAATTTAATTTAGCTCAATTTAATTTAGTTTATGTCAGTTTAATTTAATTTAGTTGAATATGATTTGTTTCGGATACGTTTTGTAAAATTCTTCATTAGATCTTAAAAAGTTTGCACCATTGGAAATATGTAATACATTGTATTTGCTATATAAGCCATATTTGGTTTCAAGCAATTTAATTAAATAAATAAAAAAATTAATAATAAAATTAAAGCAAGTACAACTCCAAAGAGCTATCAACTACAGATTCCATTCTACTAGACGTCCTTTACTTCCGTAGCAATCTCTTCCACGATTGATTATCAAACAAGGACAAGCACAACGCATGGAAAATGATCATCGAAAGCAACCCGATACATAGTTCTACGCTACAACGGCAAAGTTCCGCCACCCCCAGCAAATAACAAACTGTCCCTCTCCATCTCATCCCCGTGTCACGCACACCCTCCTACTCTAACGTCCAGGGAAACTACATCCACGTGTACGTATATCCTGAACACAACCAAACTGTTCCACGCAATAAAGCACACCGTTCTCCCATCGACCGCAGAAAATGTTCGGAAAATTCCATCTACGAATATTAAATATCAAGGCAGGAAGTATGCAGGAATTCGCGACAAACTGCGAACCTTTGCGAAAATTCTGGACGGTAGCTGCTCGGCTGGTTCGAAAGATACAGTCGCAGATTTCTTACGATCCAATATCCAGGCGGGCGCCGCGCGTAACGAGACTACGCGAGAGGCGAAGGATCGACGAGGTGCAGGGTGTCTCGTGATACGGAGGAAGCACGATATACGGGCTCGTAATGTCTGGAAGGAGCGGGTCGTTCGTGCCTACCGAACCGCGTAACACTTATCTCTTTCGGCGGGCAAAGTTTTGCTCCCCCGTGCACGATCGACGGTATTCACCGTTTAAAGAAATCTACTTTTTCCCAGCGGTGCAATTCGTTCAGAAGGAATCTCCGTGCGAATGGAAAAGGACTTTCCCCCCTTTTTCCCCCTTATCAGCTTAACGAGCTTTTCTTTATCCGTCCGACAGCGGTGCAACGCTGACCTCGTTCTTCGCCCTCTTTCCTCTTTCTTCGTAGCGACACCGGCGTCTATTCTTGCGCCACCGTTCGTTTTCTTTCATTTTCCATGGTCTCCGTGTACATCCGCCCGCCCCTCCTCCTTTTTTCCCTTCATTCTTCGATTCCTTGCTGCTTCTTCTCCGCTACGTATCATCCGCTGGCCAGTGACGTCGCTTTGCCTTTATTTTTGCATGAGAACGTTCTCCCCTTTGTTACCTCTTTACCTTTCACCTCTTAACTGTCTTCATTTTCGTCGTTTTGCTCAGACGGTTTTTATCCTTAACTCTTCCCGTCGCGTCGGTTTCGCCGTTATATTTTTACCTGCTCTTGCCTTTACACCACCTCTCTCTCTCTCTCTCTCTCTCTCTCTCTCTCCCTCTCCTTCTCTCTCTATAGCTCGCTTTCTCTATTTCCTTCTGACCCTTGTCCGTTGTATATAAGTTCATTTCGTTAGGTTTTTGCGAAACGACTGGGTATTTCTTTCGTCCTTCACTCTTTATTTGCTGTTTCCTCGTTCTGCGCTTTCCTGTTCATAGCTGATTAACGTTTTTCACTCGTCGTTTTCTTCTGACATGGAAATTTTGCGCAGCACGTAAATTAACACGTTCGGTACTTCGTCGTTATTTTATGGAAAAATGTTGTATCGTAAAAACAAATTTAACCCTTTATTTTATTTCAGGGTTTGCAAGTTGCATTGAACTGCCTCTCACATTAAATATGAAAAGTTTTGCGTTTTGGTTTGACAATTGCCATTCGGTGCATTCTCTTTTAGGATAGAAATAAATAATTTAATCCTATTGCTATGTGGGCGTCCGGTAGGATCGTTTCACGAAGCCTTGCACTAATCGCCTACGTTGCAAATTTTGACATTGTTACAAAATGCTCTAAGTATACATATACTTGTTGTTAGCTGACGCGGCTAGGACATTTGCCGCAGAAGACCAATCCACCTTACTATAAAAACTGGCGTGTCTTATGGTAACGCCTGCAGTATACGAATAACGATTCCGGCTGAAAGATCTACCCCCGCCTCCGACCTTTGTTCGAGCTTTCCACTCTAAACCTCTGAGCTGGATCCCGGAGCATTCGACAGAAGAAATAAAAATCATTTCTCGTGAGAAACCCTGACTTATTTCTTCGGCAAACCTCGCTGCTCAGAACAGGACCGATTAATTGGTCTTTTCTTGGCAGAACTTATTCTTGCGAAGAAAAATTTCACGATTAGACGGTAGCCTTGATAGAAACTTTAGGATTGAGTAATTGTTCTATAATCTTAGGTGGCAACATATGCATGACATCCGGAGGCGGATGATGACTTATCAATGTGAGTGCGAGGTTGCTTGTTACATAAAATCGCAATAGAAATACGCAAAATGCATTACAAATATATATTATAACAAAAATAATGAAGTTGTTACAGGACCAAATATCGTTGGCACGTTCTTCAATCGACACGGCATGCGGTTTTACTCGTAATCAGGTGCGCTAATGTAACGTGCTTCTTCTAGTCTAATAACCTCCTTCCAACGGATAGGCGTCGTATGTAGTTTATCATTTAACTTTCCAAAAGCAATTACAGTTCTCTACTTCTTGCTACTGGCGCCTGACTTCCCCGGAACGATCCATACCGAACTGTAAAGCGGCGATCTGAAATCTCGCAAGATTCCTTTGTTTAACCTTTATACTGTTTCGCGTTCACGTGGATTGCGTCTGTCGTGAAAATCTTCTGCTCCTCAAGCCGTGTTTCTAGCAACTTGTCGCCTGCTTACTGGAAGATATATTCAAACTTCCCAGTATTCGTCTAAAAAGCAATCGTTACAATTTCATTCCTCTCTTCTATTCTGTTTCTTCTCTGCGTCTTACCTGCCTCCAATTTACTAGCTCGTGAATGAATAGGTGTTTGTCGGTTTTACCTTTCTTTTTCTCCCGTTTTAATAAGTCCACGCCGCACAGTGGTCCGAAACCGTAAAAACACGAACTAAATTCATAGCACTGTTATTCACACATTATTCATTATGAATAGAAAGATTTTAGGTAGTTTTTGAGTTATAGAATATAATTGCAACTAAAAATTCTCTTTTTATAATTATTTTAACAATAATATTGGATAAAATATTGTTTGGTCGAAAATGGTTCTGATATTTTTTGTGGTGCGTAGATATATCTCAGATAGCAGTAAATAAAATTTGTTACAGCCGATATCACGACTCTTACAATACTGATTTCATCATTGAGATTCATAATCTGTAAAAAACTTAACTGAAATTATATAGTTAATATGGAAATAGTTCGACAATGGGATGTTGAATCTATCCATCCAAATGCACGTTTATGATGTTATTTAATTGAACGAACATGTTAGCAAAAGATTTAAAATGAAAAATATATACAAAATTATTTAAAAAATTTAAATTAAATAAACAATTTTTAATTAATTAAACAAAAAGAATTTAGTCAATACAATACAACAAATCCATTAATGGATTTACTTCTATGTAGGGCACTTTGGCGTTTTTAGGAAAAGCGTCTAATTGACGTTTTCCCCGCAGTTCGGCGCGCTGACTGCACATATATTGTAATAACTTTCAAAGTTGCAAATAGTTGCAACAAATTTTTATGCAGGTATCTTAAGTAGGTATTAACAAATACTTCCATGTAAATTTTAGCGCACCGATCGCGACCGATCCCTTTCATAAACTACATTAATGTGGAAAAACGGCGCGCTGACTGCACATATATTGTAATAAGTTTCAAAGTTGCAAATAGTTGCAAAAAATTTTTATGCAGGTATCTTAAGTAGGTATTAACAAATACTTCCATGTAAATTTTAGCGCACCGATCGCGACCGATCCCTTTCATAAACTACATTAATGTGGAAAAACGGCGCGCTGACTGCACATATATTGTAATAAGTTTCAAAGTTGCAAATAGTTGCAAAAAATTTTTATGCAGGTATCTTAAGTAGGTATTAACAAATACTTCCATGTAAATTTTAGCGCACCGATCGCGACCGATCCCTTTCATAAACTACATTAATGTGGAAAAACGGCGCGCTGACTGCACATATATGGTAATAACTTTCAAAGTTGCAAATAGTTGCAAAAAATTTTTATGCAGGTATCTTAAGTAGGGATTAACAAATGCTTCCATGTAAATTTTAGCGCACCGATCGCGACCGATCCCTTTCATAAACTACATTAAAGTGGAAAAACGGGGGAAAAATAGGGATACGCAAAAAGGTATTTTTCATAGGGTTTAAATACGTAGATACCTTTCATGTTACATGTACTTGTAGCTGAAAGAACACTCTTTAAAAATATATAATCAGATTTGAGTTAGCTCCACTCTGTAAAAAAATATAGCACCGAAAAGTATAGCAAATTCAGAAAGAAATGGGATCGTTTTAAAGTGAACATTTTTCCCCCCCTTTGAAGGTGTCTCAGGCAATTACCGGTGCTCTGCGGCAATTTATTTTTACGCCAAGATTTAGTCTATACATATCAGAGGCTATGCCTAAAATTTCATTCATTTCCAAGAAGGTTGAAAAATTGAATTTAGTTCGTGTTTTTACGGTTTCGGACCACTGTGCGCCGTGAGGTAAAAGCCTTCTAAGTTGCTGGCAATATCTAACCCTGATTTGCATGGTTGCAATATTCTGAAACGCTCATTTAGATTTGGCTTTAAAGTTGGTCGACATTTGGCTGATTCCATGGCGAAAGTCCGATGTTTACTCACCATGAGCAGTATTCCTTGATCCTTTGGTTTAATCGGCAGCCCTACCGCAGAAGTTCTTCCTCCTCCACTTCTGTTGCTGAATGTAGCTCCTGCGCTCAATGTGTCGTGCCAGTCGTGCCAGGACGGCAGGATTGATAATTACACCGCGGCTGAACAGCGAGGTTGGATAAAGAAATAAGTCAGGGTTTCTCACGACACTTGACCTTTATTGCTAGTGTAGATCCGGGTTCCAGCTCAGAGGTTTAGAGAGGAGAACTCGAACAAAAGTCGGAGACGAGGGCAGATCTTTCAACCGGAATCGTTATTAGAATACTGCAGCCGTTACCGTAAGACACGCGAGTTTTTATAGTAAGTTGGATTGGTCTTGTACGGCCAATGTGCCAGCCGCATGAGCTAAGTAGGCATATCGTACATGTATACTTAGAACATTTTGTAACGACGTTAGAAATTGCAACGTAGGTCGTTTGTTCAAGGTCTTCGTCAAATGATCCTAATCGGTGGCCACGTAGCAATGTGATTAAGTTATTAAAGTAGCTGTATCGACAAAAGTTTAAAAAGAATTGTTTAAAAAATTGTCTAACATCCGTGCATACCATTCCTGAAAGTGTGTTCATCAATCGTATCGTATGGATCAATTTGATGCGAATTATAAATATCTTCAGGGCAATTAGAAAATCGCGTTCCGTTCGTCATCGATATAGTGACAGTCAGTAACTTTGATTTCTGTTTTATAATATACAAAGTGAAACATAAAATTTATATTCGTTGAAGGCAGAAAATGAAAACCAATTTTGCCTATGCTTATGCCACTGTTTGAACTGTGTTCATATTATATGTTACCTCGCATAACCTTCTTCGCAGTCAGGTTCGTGAAGCAATATCTTAGAACCTCAGGTATTGTAACTAATAAAGTTAGGCCTTGCGGCAGCCGGCATAAACGTGCGACGGTCACCATTCTCTCTTGCCATTTTTTAACGGTACCTACGCAGTTACATAGAACACAGGGAAACCCCAGAACTAGCCACGGCTTCAGGGCAACGTGCCCCCGTTCTCACCCATTTTCCTCAACACCCCTTCACACTCAACACACCACCGTCTTCCAACTCTACTTTCAATCACCAATCACAATTTAAGTATACCTGTGTTTCTCCACGACCACCAGCTCATCCACCTGTAGTTTCGCGATACAAAAAAACCGAGTCAACCTGCCTGAAAAAGGCAGCGATTCATTTGCAGCTCAAATAGAACACATATGCATATGTTGAAGGTATTTTCTGTAAACCTCGCGTAGATTGGATTACAGGGCAGGTTGGCTAATAAGATCTCAGTCTCCTTCAATTAAACACTAACTTTCTTAATGTAAAACTCAATTCAATATTCTCTGCTCACGATACGACTCTCTTAAACTCTTCAAACTATTCTGCTCTGTTCTCAATCAGCTCTCCTCAAACTCTCTAAACTCCGCCTCGCGCACGCATCACGCCCTCTATACATATGTATATTCTTTCACTCTTAGTTTCTTTCTCATTCTATTCCTCATTTGCTCTCCCTCATTTAGGATACACACTGTAGACGACAGTCAGTCGCGTCCATCAGAATCCTTGCGCCGCTCTACCCACCGTTCACGCGATCTTCTCAAGTACTCGGCTCCAAACTCATATGTTTCATACCTCGGAATCATTCTAAAGAGTCGCGCAGTATTTCGAATCCCACGTATATACCTAGGGGAGAATTTATTTAGAACTCGCTTAGAATTCATTTAGTGAACTCACTTGTATCTCTAAGGTTATAGGACTCAATCCAAAACCTCATTGTCAACTTGTATCTCAACTATCTGGTGTAACTATCAACGCGTGCAGTGCAAAGCCTAATTAATTCATTGCACTTCAAATCACTAGAACGTTTAAATATCACAAAATTACAAAATCTGCCATTATCACAAAATTCTTAGGGGGATCCTTAGGGGGATAGATTGGGAAATACTGGGTGTTCCCCATAATAGTTATATTCGGAATCCATGCTAATCTTCAAATCATGAAACTGACATAACGATAAAAGTGCAGCTGCCCCTAATAATTGGTACGAACGTTTTCTTATTTATTCTAGGTCGTAATTCACTTCGTCAGTAAAATTTTATGCCAGCCATTCTTTCTCCCCGTTAGTCTTGTTTTCCTTTTAATCCCCTTCACACTATCTCACCCCATACACACCCACCATCCGTGCAACCGGTTTACAAGCTTCAAGCTCCGACGGAGGATCAGCGTTGCATCTAATTTTGCAAACGTGCTCGATTAGTTGTTTCGCGGCAACTTGCGCCGCGAGCGCACACCCACGGTCGATCCCGCGACAGGGATAACGCTTACGGATTTCCGTTTACCAACGCTAACGAGAGAGTTGCTCGTTACGAGCAGTTGCTGTAAACGAGTAGCGATTCCACGGAACACTTCTTGCCGATGACGCGTCTACTTAATCGTAGGCGCATTTACGCGGCGACAACATCTACTGGAAAAATTCGTGAATCGAGTGCGTATGTTACGCTCAGCTTAGCCTGACGCGATTGAAACTCATCAAAAGGTTCAAGCAGAATAGGTTCTAGTTTGAATAGAAAATATTAATGGTGGATTCGTCTGTTGATGGAAACTCAAAATATAATATTTGTAAGAAATTGCTGGCTGGAACCTGTTTCTTTTATTGACTATTGTAAAGATTGGTTTTTTAACGCAATAAAACTCCCGTAAGTGGAAGCATTGGGAAAGTTGCATTTGATTGTTTTTCTTACATAAGTTTTTATAGTTTGAAGATATTTAAGGCGGTTTCGACTTTCGTCGAGTTCACATTCGTATGTTCTTTATTTTCGTTAGTATCAGATATTGGTCAGCAGATGATTTAATTAACGGTAGGTGAAAATGTGACGTATTCAACTACAGTCGAGTTTAATTCACATTGTCAGCTATAAGCTGAGAATATAGAACTAATCCAGGGCTGAACATCTGTTATGGACATTGCCTCTATCCGATACGTCCAGAGGCTTATAGCGTGGCAAATGGCAATCACTATTGACTAATAAGTAAATGTGGACGCAGAAACGTGGACACTCTGTTACAATTAAGTAATCTTTGTGTTCTTGGTGACCTACTCGTGTCCAGACGTCCATAGGTCCATTCATAAGTATTATTAAGTATGAATCAAATTATCGGAGTTTAGTACATTTTGAAATTATGGACTGTTACGCGGCAAACCCGCAAAACCCATACAAAAATAAATGGCTACTCCCATAAAAATACGGCTAGCAGTCGGCAGAAAGAACAACCTTCGACGTGCAGATTGTTAGGGCGTTTATGACGCGCAAGTAATAGAACTGTTTTTGAGGAAGTCGTTTTATTCTATAATCCGTCCAAGTATACGAAATTACGCACATACGCCCTCAGCAGTTAATTGCATGCGTCACAAACGTGAGTTTCCAAAAGGGCCTCGCAGCTGGGACCCAGCAGGCACGATCGGGTCAAGCTGTAGGACCCCGGTGGAAATTCCGTGGCGTTGACAAATAATCTGCAACGTTAAAGGAAACGCGCTTCGGGCACTAAAGAAGGGTGCGACCACGCCTTGAAAACACGCTGATTAGAAATTAGTCATTTTTCCTAATGTCCAATCAGCGTGCCTAAAACACACTTCCGAATCGATGTGCTGGAGTACATTCGACGAGGAAGTCAGTCTGAGACAGTCTAGGACAGAATCCAAGACAGGGTCCTACCCAGCACACTGAGAAGGAGAAGCAGTATCCTCTCCTTCTTCAGGTGTTTGTCTTCTTCTCGAGAGTGCAAGTTAAAGTATCACCTTCTCATTCGTGAATTTGTCTCTCCTACTTCAAACCAAATGGGAAACATTATCTTCCCACAAATTTTTCACTGCACAGTATACTAAACACGACTGTGCCGTCCGTTTTTCATATTCATCTGTTATAATTCATTCGTTAATAGAAATTAAAATCGTTATCATTCGTTACGTTAAACGAGCAGTTATTCAATATACCACCCCTACCTCCTTAATCGGTCGTAAGGTCATACTATGGATACTCCGTATACTAAGGATCTCGTTGCATCAGATGGTAGCATCGAAGCCGCGTATTACGTAAAAACATGGACACTAAGGTATTATAAAACGCTGTCCAATATTATGACACTAAAATGTTCGCAAGTGCCTGACCAAAATTAGAGTTTGGTTATGTTAGCGATCTTTTCAGTCATACTGCTGTAAAATCTATATAACATAATGAAGATACAGATCTCCACTTTTATTATCATTACATTTAACGCTTACAGCTATCTTCTGTAATAAATTAAAACTTCGACTTTAACTTTTAAAGAAAGTTGCAAAAGAACGCTCGCAAAACTATTTGAAAATTGCTCGCCACGTTTCTCATACCTGGAACTTTTATCTCCGCCTTTTTTATGAGCAATTCAACAGGTACAATAAATTAACACGACGAATAATAAATTAAAACAACGGTTCTCATAAAAGAAGGCACGCCTGTCGTTAAATTTATCTGACACTGTAGGTTCGTTGCATACCCAAATCAATCGTTTTACCTACATTATACCTGTATCATTATATTGATTTCAAGATTTGTCATTGTAAATCAAAGAAACGTATGAAAAAAAGGTTGCTACTATCCGTTTCCAGAATGAAATTATCAATCGCGCCGTAATTTCGTCAGAAATATACAAGCTGTATACTAAATTCATCAACTCATTATTGTATACAGCTGCTGTGCTGTGATTTACTATTATGCATTTGTTTTGACCATGTAAAAAAGAAGTAATTTTGCACGTCAACAGAAAATATAACGATTTGGCAGAACACATCTAAAACAAGTTTTTCAAAATACGTTTACTATCCTGTATTTAACATTTTGATCGGCTTAAATAGGATGCATTAATATTTCGTAGCAGATTCATTACTCTCTTTATTAATAACTTTATTAATTTAGATTTTGCATTCCTTCTCAATAAACTTTCTATATGGTATAATTTCCCCTGCTCATTTTATGTCTTCCACCACGCGCATACGCTCGCGGATTCTATTAATTAGTGAACAATTCATTTGAAAAATTACCCATCATTAAGGGATTACTCCACCATGTTGGCCTAAAATAGTAGATAAACTTAACCTTCTTATCCTCGGGTAATTATTAAATAACGGATCGGGATTTTGTGGAGGCTGCTTAGTAACATTTCAACTTTATTTTAATACCTTGTCAATTATCTGATATTAGAAAATGGCGGAATTATCAACGCTCACATGTCTCGTGGACCCCCCTCAATTGGCACCCAGCGATTTCAATACGGCATAAGATTTTCACAGACATTTGTAACATAAGGAAATGGTGGCCATTTAAAATCGCAACGAAAGAGTAATCAGGTTTGAAAGCTCGTAACAGTTGAGCAAATTGAAATATAAGGAATATTGCGTCGGACATCATTCGGACAAATATTGCGTTGAAATTTAAAAGAACTGAAGGCGACCTCGAAAACTTTCCAAAAACTGTCGACAATTTGCTATAATTAGTTTGAAGCTTTCATTAAATCATGTTATATCGAATAAACAGATTTTTGGTCAACTCGCTAACTATAGAATAATCTAAGTAGAACACGTTACGTAGTCCAGCCAGTATACCTGTCCTGCTCGCATACTATAAGAAATGTACGTGTACCAAATCTCCAAACACCCGAAATATTTCAGGTTTACATCGTGGGCCACACACCGCCTGGAGTGGACGATCGTGAAAGCGGAGCGGCGGTTCTGAGCGAACATCACAACAAAAGATATCTTCAGACGATTCGGCTCTACTCGGACATCATTCGTGGGCAATTCTTCGGTCACTGGCACTCGGACAGTTTTCGCGTAGTTTACAGCGATAATGGTACGTGTGTGTACCAGTCTTCCTTCTTCCTGGCAATAGGCCGGTGCTTGGGCACGATGAATCAACCGAGTCGGTCCGGATCGGTCCGGATCGATGCACAAGCAACAACCGTGTTCAACCTTTTATGGTCTGCGGTACACCGAGTGGCCGCTCTTTTTCTCTCCTTCTCCCTCTCCCGCGATGTGTCGCGCACAGGGCTGGAACTTATGTACGTTTGCTTCATGCCACATTTCCACCGCTTTTGTACACCTGTACCCGTCGCTTTTCTTCGCGGTTTCAACTTAACAACGCGGAATTTTTTACGCGGGAACGTTTAATCTTCGGTGCATCGAAATGGATGCGAGACGTACGTTCGTTCTTTTGACGCGATTCTCTTGCGACGGTGCTTCAGCGACAGTGAACGCGATCGTGAACATCGTTTACCAGAGCTGTTCGTTGACTTCTGTTTATCGTGCGTTCTGTCTTTCGGCCCCTATTTCCGCAGCGACTCCCATCGCGTGTTGTCTTTGTTACGGAAAATGGGTTCCGCCCCGACTGTTTCGAATCGGTTACGTTCGAGCGCGTCTCGGAGAGGTCACGAATAAGTATAGAAGAACGTGGGACCCGAGTGTTTCATTATTAAGCCGCGTCATTTTCCACGGCTTGACAGTAAAATCTATAAAACGCATTAAACTTCGTGCATACATTTATTTCTCGTGACGTTTGTAATTTGAACATCGATTGGCCGTAGTAGAACGAGTAACGGATCGAGCAATTTAGTTGACGAGTATATAGATAATGCATTTAGGCAGAGAATGTATTTTCTACTGGGAATGATCTCAGCACTTGTATATATAATGTAGGTGTTTTACAAATCGTTACTCCGTCGGATTACATTTTATAGTTTAACGAGGTTTATTCTGGTTACGTAACTTTCTTATGCGTTTGAACCGAGTAGGTGAACAGTACAAATTCAACAACTTTCCGTTTTTTTTTTTTTTTTTTTGGCAACACTTGACAGTTTCTAGTTCGATAGTACTGGTTCGAACATTTCAAATTTAAATTAACTCCTACCTGACGTAATTTGGACGAAAGCTTACCGAAGCACATGCCACCGCACCAAATAAAGGTTTATTTCGGGACCTGGCCGGCAGATTCTCGTATGGGCGTTCCAGAAAGTGACTGCGAACGAGGGGAGGGCTCAGTTTTACGATGTTTTGCAGGTCCACTGGATCGCGCGCAACTCATACTTTTCTGTGCATTCCTTCGTCGAAATGGTTGGGGGTCGCAAACGATAATCAATAAATTCCCGAGAGTCGCGTCGCGTCGTTCGCCAGCTAGATTACTTTCCAGCCATTTTACAGGCCGCTTTATCGGCCACGCCAACGAGTTCCACGCGCTTTTAAAACCTCCCCAACTCTTCTACGTCCACTTACATTACCACCCCACTCGTTCGGCCACCGGTGTCTATGCACGTACAGTGCCGGACACAAGTACTCGGACGACTTACGATCATGGATTTCTTTATCGCGTTCCATAGTACCAATTGCTCGAACGGCCGTTCTATTTTCACTTATTAAGATCATTTATTTTGAACAGTTCTTCCAGGTGGCTTTATTTACAGTACTACTTCAACCGACATTTCCTTTTAACGCTGTTCTACATTACCAGTTTAATCAATCTGCTAGAATTTTGCGTCCAACCATTCGCAATTTAGGCGACTGATAGTCGGAAATAAGAATGTACCTACGTCGAATCTTCGTGAGAAAATGTGAAGCAGATACATACATAAACGAAAGGATAGAAATATTACAGTTGTCCGAATACCCATAGCCGGTACTGTACGCAAAGAAGCATAGCAGAAATTCGCAGAATAATCAATTTCTTGATGACACGACGGTTATACAGGTTTACCGGTCTCCTGGATAATGATGGCACCCAGTATATCACCGAACACACCTGGAGGACCCAACAACCCAGGCTTGAGGCTGTACAAGTTCGAAACTAATACCGGACAGGTAGGTGGTAACAGTGAACGTCGCGTCTCGTCCATAATCTCCGTCTGTATGTGCGACGGTCCCCTATTTATGCGACGGAATGTCTCGATTGAAAGAGCCGGGAATATATAGGATCCAGAGGACCCAACCTCTCGTCTCTTATGTCGTATTCAGGTGCTGGATTATACGCAGTACTATCTTAATCTGCCGGACGCGAATTTAATCGGGACAGCGAACTGGTTGGTCGAGTATTCCTTGCTCGAGTACTACGAACTTCAGGAAGTCACGGCCATTACTCTTCACGACCTGGTGGACCGATTCACGCAATTCAATGATTACGCTTTCCTCAGGTATGTAAAAGGATCGACCGACAAATGTTTCTAACCTCCCACGATCGTATCGTGGACAGGGACCGTCGATCATCGTTTCGTTGGTATCGATCACCTGTCTGTCACATTGGCCCGAGCACTTGTCTTGGGGAAAATGATACCTTATTGTCCTTATGGTATTTATTGCTGCGCGTTACGTTGGTTTTTTCTGGTAGATATTGGATAGTTCCTATTCCTTTGATGTCGCGAATTTATTGATTGAGAGCGTTATGTACCTCGTGTTGCTTTTTTCCACAAAGTGTAGCAAAAGTGTTGATGGTGCGTACACTACTGGCGAACGTTTTAGAATCACAATTTCTCGATTTAAAGTTCTGAAAGCTGTCCAATTTGTAATTTAATATCTCCGAAAATTTCTGGGCTTCCTCAAAAGTTGAATGATCGTAAAGATTTTCGCCGCTTCTTTTGGCCGGGACTACATCCATTTGTGCCAGCTTCTAATGTGAAAACGAATGCAATCGCGAGTGAATTAAATAGTCTTCTTTTCATTGTGATAATTGGCGTTCGAAGTAATTTATATTGGCGTACCTTATTATATTTAAATGGGTGCGGAATGCGCTTCTGTGGAAGGTCAACGGCAATTTACGAGTTTTCGGTAAGGGGTGGAGTTATAGGTAGTGGATAGAGAGAACTTTTCGCCATTTCTAACACTTATGGACGATAATATAAATGGAAGTCAAACCGATTGAGAAGACCCACCAATATCGATCACTCGACGAATGAGATAAAAGGATATCCACAGTTTCTACCTAAAAAAAAAATTACACTTTTCCAATCGTAACAGAAACAATATCCTGTCCCAGATTTTCCTTGAAATAAAAATTTACGCTTTAACAAATCAGCGTAGGACAAAAACAAGAGCCAAATACCAATAATAAAAAGCTTCGAACTAACCTTTCAAATTGTCCTCCATCCACGCGTGCGGTAGACAGATTTATCGTCCGAATATTAACTTTTTCCTCTTGTCACGTAGCGATCGATATAAAACGGGTTTGCAAAGGACTCCAGCTAAAAATGTTATACGCATAATCCGTATTACAGTAGTTATATAAATATCTACCCATTCATCAATTTCCATCAGCCCTGCCACCGTTTTTACGCCACGTGCAATCAAATGCATATCGATTTACCTACATTAAAAATGTACCCTTTTTATGACCAAACTATTCCGCCGATCTTAATTGACACGAGCAACTTTTCACCCTGAACAAACCCCGGACTGGCAAATCCATTAAGCCCTTCCAAATTCTCCAAACTTTTCAAAAACATTCAATCTCGCAACTAACCCCGTAATTGAATTTCGCTTTAAACCGTTCAACACACGATCTCCTTTCTGCGAGCGCAATAGCGTGAAACCCGTTGTGCTTCGCGAGGGACCTTGAAAACTCCTCCACCTCAAGGTTGCTATGAACAAACGACCGACGCAAATTGCCTATGGCAAAGTTGCGCGACCACGCGGCACCTGCACCCATGGATCAGGTTGGGAACGCGGTCGACGCGGCTTAACGATAGTTCCACGATCCAATTGGGCGATTGCGCCAGACAGCGGCGCACTATCAACCGACCGCGTCGCTGGATTAATAATTTCCATACTTCTCGAGCAATATTATCCGCCACGATAATTCCTCGAGCCGTTTGATGCCGATAACTGTCTACCCTTTTCAACGCAATCGCGCCATTACGATGCTAATGGTTGGGCCGATACGGTCGCTCGCGCACCCACAGCCCGTCCAACTCCACAGCTGATTATATTCCCGCAGATACTACGCGGCCAACACGGTGTTGTTGCCCCGGGAAGTGGAGCAGGTCTGGGGCTGCGGAGGCCCTCTAAACGCAGCCTGCGCCCTCCGCCATTACTGCACGGTCACCAGGCTAAACCCGGAGTCTTACAAGAAATGTTACTCGCTGTACGCTTACGCGCTCGCCTCCAGTGGCCCGTCTACGCCGCGACTCTACTTCGCCTTGCATCTGCTCACGCTGCTGATCTGCGCGGCGTTGCCGAGGAATCGGTAGGTTGGGACCGATCGGTCCACGGCGAAGGAAGACTGCGAGATCGGCAATCGAGACGCAGCTCCCAGCGAATAAGTCGCGTTAACTAACGGTCCTCGCGAGCGGGCGAATGTCAGCCGCTGAATTCGGCCGAACCTTCGTGGAGATCGTCTCGCGAATTCTCCAGTCGGTACCTCGTTTCGTTCACTGCGACGGCCGTTCGGGGGTTCGGAGGTGGGGATAGGAAGGGAACGGCGACGCGCGTCACAACGAGCGATCCACTTTGTCTCTGTGTTTGTCTCTTTGTCCGCGTCTTCTCTCTACCGTATCACGCCAAGTGTTCGAATGCCACGGGGCGTCTCTGGGTTCCCCCGGCGCAGGGAAGCTGTACTACGGCGCTGAAGCGAGCCGGCGGGCGCCTCGAGCGATCGTTTAATTACTCGGTCCGCGAGATTTCACGGCCCCTGGCGCGATTGGCATCGGTTTGCCGGTGACGAGTGCTTTGAACGAGGGAGTCGCGCGCAGGGTCACCTGGTGAAACGGGAGAGAAAGGATGAGCGGCGGAATAATCCTCGAGTGTAAAGGCGATTAAATGAAATAAAAAAATAAAAAAATAAAAAAATAAAAAATGAATGAACCCACTTGATGTTGTACTTGCTTCTATTAAGCGTTCGGTGTACGTTGTTCTAACACGAGTGAATCGTATTCAGAGGGGAGCGACGCGCGTCTAGAATCGACCGCGAAACACGAGCAGCGACATACGTAATGGAAAAACGGGAAACGCGTGGTCGTTCGCGTGAACCGTTAGCTAATTTCTCGATGACGTTTCGCGGCTTCGATTCACCGTCGACGGATGCGAGCTCGACAATTTCGAGGCGAGTGCGTCCCAGCGCTCACAGCTTCGAGAGCCATTATATTCGTACCACCATTTCGCGATTGTCAGAACAATACAGTATTTCTTAATAAACGAGTCATGGATTTGTAAATATCTGTGTTGCGTTATTTGAACCCCGACCCTTATATTTCTTTCTGTTAGAGAGTTCGGGGGTGAAAAGTTCGCAGGCGAATATGGCGAATACAGACGCCTGTCGCGTATCTGTTCAGATATAACATTTTATTGAATAGCAATACGTACGTGTAATGATATGTTTCATTTATGGGCATCGTTGCGTATTAATCCCTTGCGTGCAACGTTACCAACAAAAGTGATATCTGTGCGAATGGAGCATTTTAATTGTGCAATTAGAATTGGAACGAACACAATAAATATTAGAAATAAATGTCCCAACTTTCGACATTTTTCATCCCATTTAGTAATTCACATGTTTGATCAGACAATGACATAAATAGTTTAGCCTTAAGGAGACCTCAGACGGCTAATATACGTTGTCATAATGTTGAAAACTTTGAGGTATTTGTAATATATATCGTGCGAGATCTCCATTAAGTTAATATAGCATAAATCAGAGGCAGTAACACTCTATCTACCGAGAGATGCACTTTGACACCTTACCGCTTTCATGACAAATTCGAATTTTAAACCATTTTACATATAAATTTCAACACCATTTTTCTGCATCATATCTCTTATAATCAGTTTAGAGAATCCCGATTTCTTTTGTATCGGAAAATACAGCTGCTGCTGCATAACTTTGATTTTCCACCATGTTGCAGTTTAGTGCAGATCATTGCAGTAATTAATTCTACAATTTAAAACCTAATTAAATAATCTCTAATAAATATGCATCAGCGCATCAATAAATATATTGCTGAAATTATCTACATTTAACTGATAATTTGGAATCCCGACAGTTTTGTCAATTATTTGCATACAAACGCAATAGATCGATAGGTCCCAATAGGTCGAAATAGATAAACAAAAAATCGTCGTAGAAACAGTGCCAATACCTATCCGATAGTTGCGAATCTTTCTGGACCATACAATGTAGTGCTCGTTAATTTTTATACTACCAATTATCCACGAAACTTGTAAGAATACAAGGGCCAGATGAATTACGAGCTGCAGAATTTTATGAGGTAAGTAAAGCTACACTTCTTTCAAGAAAGTAGACAACATCGGTAATGTTAAACGTTGGAAGCCTTTTAAACGCGCTGCCTTTCCTCGACACTGTTATACGACGCGCTTACGGAATTAAAGAGCATATTCGTAGAAAGCAAATCGAGTTTTCGAACAATCTCGAACAATCTTGACACGTAAAAGTGTTTAAATAGCGCGAAATTTGGATGCCAATTACCGGCGAAATAATTGAGTGCAACGTAGTACTTAAAGGAACACGAAACGTAAAAACAGAAAAACGTTCCGGAAAATGACTTTGGTAAAAAATTTGAATAATTAATACATTTACCGCTTATCCTAATAATGAAGTGTACAGTGTACATTGTAGTTATTTCAGATGCAAAATATTAACATCTATGAATTGCGCAGCACTTGCTCGCACTAGAATAAGTTCAGTTCCATCTTCATTGAGGAAGGGTCCGTGCACCTACCTTTATACCATGTCGAATCACCTAGTATATCAGGAAGAAGAACATCCTAAAAGTCAGACCCCAAGGTTACGGGGCGATCATGATACCATAAATAACAGTAAGAATAATGACAAGCGGACTTCGATGGCGCCGCTGCCACCTTCGGATGATTTGCTAGTGTTCATTTTCCGTGAAAATTTATTGCCGTCAGTTAGTCCAGAAAAATTGAGGACCGATCCGGGGATATCGATCTTTAATTTTCCGACCTTCTTGCTGGAAATATTGCACGTCTCCTTGTACACATTTTCCTATTAAGCTTCGGGAATTATTACATCTCCTACCATTTCACCAGAAAACAAACGTCCACGATCAATCGTAGAATCGTGCGAAGATAAATAAAAATAATCTCACTCGATGAACACAATTTTACCCACCATAAACTACGCCCGCGTTTACTGTTAAAAACATTGAACGTCCGTTTCCAGTTACGGTCATTCCTCCGTCGAATGCAATTTCAATGTGCTACGAATGGTAATGAGCAATAACGGCATCACTGGCGGTTCGTGTACACGAGCGCGTAATCTTGACATGCAATCAAACGAGAAACAACGTCGGTCAATGTAATTTAATGAAAAGTCTTCCGTGACGACACGAATGGGGGACATTTGTGCGATTAAAGATTATCCCTGTATATTGCTCTCCTTCTTCCATAATCGAGCATAATTCCTTCCGCTCTCGCTCCGTTGTTCTTCCTCTTCGGCGTCATGCCACAAGATCAGTGTCCAATTGCCGGCCACAAATATATCCTACACACTAAAAATACCGACGCCGAAATAATTATCTTCCCTTCCCCCATTTCCCTCTCTCCCCCTATATTTATTTGCGTTCCAAATTGAACGAGGTGGCTCGTTTTCAAATGGGCCACACCGATGAGCGGTTCACAGGTATCCAGAATTTACTCGGAAAACAAGATAGGCCGACGAGGTCTCAATTAATTCAGTAGTCGCTATAGCTGGCCAGCCAACTTCCGTAAACGAGCTCGCCGTCCCGTCTACGCGGTGACAGCAAATATGAAGATAAGTCGTTCATTAACACGAAACGGACATTTAGCGGAAAATGTGGAGAATTTCGCCGGCGTAACGAGACCCTCTGCTTCCCGTCGCGAAACCGCACCGAACCGGGAAGAATGAAGATCCTCGGGCTGTTGCTCCGCATGGACTCGTTTAAAATGGTCCCCTTGCTCCCTGCTAAATTAACTCTCTCCGGCTGCCTAATAAGCGCCACTGGATGAGTAAAAAACGGTCGTGAATGAAGGTTTTTGTTGGGCAGTCTATTCGAATTCGGTCGGACATTCATTCCAATCTGCAGCGACGCGTCTTCTCTTTATAGTTCTATTGTGCGTTTCGTCCGCTTTCGTGCACGTTTCGAACGACTCTTCAGTTTTTGTCTTTAAGGTAAACAATGGAGTGCAGAAAATAGGCTAGCGTGTAACGAAGGGGGGTACTGAAACACGATGCTAGTGAAATCGGTGTTGCACGGGCCAAATTATAGAACTTATGGTACATCCCCGTTTTGCGGACGCAGCACGATTTTGTGAGTATGCGTGAATATTTGTGAAATTTCATTATTCCGTGCTAGAACCTGTTTCTAATGACAAGAACGCGAAATGATGAACAATCTCGACGTGCTGTGTGTTTCTGAACACAGTTGTACTATTATAGTTGTACTGTACTATTTGCTTTATATTTTTTATTAATACAAATCGTTGAGAATACGGTAACTGTAATTACACTGCAAAACGATGTGCAAATGACGCACGAAAAATCATACGCAATCAACACTCACAGCGATCGACTTACGTTGTTTGTTTATACTTGTGGTCTAGAATTTGTAAGGATTCTAATTCATAAAAGATATGGAGTAAACATTATAATTCAATTTAAAGGGCAAAGGATACTGTTGCGCGGAAAATCTGCGGAATCCACACGAAAAATAAATGGCTACCCCCGTAAAAAGGCCGCTAGCAGTCGGCAGAAACAACCTTCGACGTGCATATTGCTGGGGCGTTTATGACGCGCAAGTAACTGTTTTGTGCACTGTTTTTGAGGAAGTCGTTTTATTCTGTAATCCGCCGAGGAATACGAAATTACGGATATACGACCTGAACAGTTAATGGCACGCGTCACAAACGTGAGTTTAGAAAAGGGCCTCGCAGCTGGAACCCAGCCGGCACGACCAGGTCAAGTTCTAGGACCCTGGTGGAAATCCAAGGCGTTGGATAATAAAATAATCTGCAACGTTAAAGGAAACGCGCTTCGGGCGCTAAGGAAGCGTGCGACCACACCTTGAAAACACGCTGATCGGAAATTAGTCATTTTTCCTAATGTCCAATCAGCGTGCCTAAAACACACTTCCGAGTCGGTGCGACGGGGTTACATTTGACGAGAAATTCAGTCCAAGACAAAGTCCAAGACAGGATCTTACCCAGCACGCTGAAAAGGAGAAGCAGTATCCTCTCCTTCTTCAGTCGTCTGTCTTTTTCTCAAAAGTCTAAGTTAGTCTACGACAGGATTTTATCCCACATACGGGAAACATTATCTTCCCAAAAATCTGTTCACTGTACAGTATCCGTTTTATTGTTACATTGTTTATTATTAGTTCCTCAATATTTATTAAACAGTGAGAATTCGTTATTCAAACTAGCATTTATTCAATTTACCACCCGTATCTCCTTAACCGGTCGTAGGGTCATACGTGCGTAACGGTGTCGATAGAAATCGAAACGGAGATTTACGACCTCCGTATACTAAGGTTCTCGGTGCACCCGATAGTAGCATCGAAGTCGCGTATTACGACAAAACAGATACGAATTATATCTCTGAAAAAATATCTCTCAGAAAGTAATAATAAAGAAACAATCATTGAAGTAATAATAGTTCAACTTTCATCCGACACAATCTTTTATAAAGTTTAAGGAAAGCCCTGACATTTATTGGGGGCAGCTAACTGGGGCACCCCGTACTATTAATCGTTTTGAGGAGCGCAATCGTGCTGACTGTTTTTACGTAATACGCGGCTTCGATGCTACCATCGGATTTAACGAGATCCTTAGTATACGGAGGTCGTAAATCTCCGTTCCGAATTTCTTCGACACCGTCGCGCACGTATGACCCTACGACCGATTAAGGAGATAGGGGTAGTATATTGAATAACTGCTCGTTTAACGTAACGATTGATAACTGTTTTAATTTCTATTAACGAATGAAGATATAACGGATCGTACAATGGTGCTTAGTATACTGTACACTGAACAATTTATGAGAAGATGACGTTTCCCGTTTGATTTGAAGTAGGAGAATATTACGGTTTCTCCTGCTTCTGAGTGAAGACAAGTTAACGAAATGAAAAGATGATACTTTAACTTTCACTCTCGAGAAGAAGACAAACACCTGAAGAAGGAGAGGATACTGCTTCTCCTTTTCAGTGTGCTGGGTAGGACCCTGTCTTGGACCCTGTCCTAGACCGTCTTAGACTCCCTTCCTCGTCGAATGTACTCCAGCACATCGACTCGGAAGTGTGTTTTAGGCACGCTGATTGGACATTAGGAAAAATGACTAATTTCCAATCAGCGTGTTTTTAAGGTGTGGTCGCACCCTTCCTTAGCGCCCGAAGCGCGTTTCCTGAAGGGAGGGGATGCGTCCTTCAACGTTGCAGATTATTTGGCAACGCCACGAAATTTCCACCGGAGTCCTAGAGCTTTACCTGGTCGTGCCTGCTGGGTCCCAGATGCGAGGCCCTTTTGGAAACTCACGTTTGTGACGCATGCAATTAACTGCTGAGGGCGTATGTGCGTAATTTCCTATACTTCGACGGATTATAGAATAAAACGACTTCCTCAAAAACAGTTCTATTACTTGCGCGTCATAAACGCCTCAAACAATCTGCACATCGAAGGTTGTTCTTTGTACCGATTGCTAGCCGTATTTTTATGGGGGTAGCCATTTATTTTTGTATGGGTTTGGCGGGTTTGCCGCGTAACACTGACTGATATTTAGTGTCCGCGATTTTCTGGGCGGAAGGTAAAGGGCTTTTGGTATACAGTAAAGGGATTAAAATGTCATGAAATTAAATTACCAAATTACTAACTGAAGAAAAATGGCTCTGTTTTATTTACAAGACTGCCAATGGTCAAATTAATAACTCACATACCACTGCACAAATGAATTTCAACATTCCTCTTCGACCCATTATTTATACCGCCACTTTAGAAATCCAGAACAGACACTATATACAGAATATGCATCCCGGAGAATAATTCCAGTAGTAGAATGGACTTTTTTGCACAGCACATAAAGGCATTCAAATTTGAATTATCCAAAGATCTGAAATATATACTTACAATATCAACAAGAATGCATGAACTACATACATTTAATCTCTCACTCATACATTTTTCTACTCCTGTACGCGATGGCCGTGAGCTCGTTGACGAAATAAACAAATTAAATTAAATTAAATTAAATTAAATTAAATTGAATTAAATTGCATTCGTAAAGATTGAGCAGAGGAACTTTTGGCGTGACGCTATAATGCGTTTCAATCGCAATATTTCTACGGTTCCACTACCTTGAACGTATTCTAACAAGCACTCTTGGCAATTGCTATTGCCACGCATGTTGCGAGCCCCGTGAACGGATTTCACGGGGGCGCGATTCTAGTTTCGACGATTTCTCTCGAGACACCGGTTCGAGGCTTCGGGGCAATAAAATTCCCACAGACGTAAACTTTTTCGCGCCGCTTCACTCGTACAACGGCTTGATATTTTTCAACGCCTACTATTCTGCAGCATGTAAAATTCACGTGTCATCGTTTACGAAACGCTCAAGATGAGCGAGAAATCGACCTAAATAGACTAGGACACGAGCCTTTGTCCCGTCTGCAAAAGGTTCCAGGAATTGGAGATTTGTTCAAACGTCACGAGAAAGATATGTATGTATTTTATATGTATATGTTAATGCTGTGAATGCGAATTGCTCTTCACACTGCAAGATTATAAATGGTGGACCTGTCATGACACACCTGTGGACATTTCGCGCCACGCCGGTTGAAAGTCCCTGTGTTAGGGGACATACGACTGCAAGCCAAGTCAGATGTTAAAATATTGCATATATTAATAAGTTGAACAAAAAAAATAGTTAGAGGCTGTAGGAGGGTGGATCGGAAGTTTTGTCAGGTGTTTAAAGAACCCACCAATTCGTAAAGATAAATGGTTCATTTGTAGAACTGTGGCCCCCTTGGCTGCCAAAGGCTAGCTGCCTCGATCGGTTTGTTCTCGCGACCTTTTCGTGCGTCGTGGCAACGCGACGCCACGATCTGTTCTTCGAACTCCGCGGCAGGCCGTTTTAACCTGGCCCGCAACCGGTCGGGTACATACAATGTACGACGAATGTAGGAGGCGAGATCGCCCGTCGACTACAAGACTGTTGATTTTTAAGAAACAAACTAGAAGGTTTAGGCAACGTAAACAAGATCCGTGACGCATTAGCCAACAGTAGATAAAAATAGATATTTGTACAAAATATTCCATACTGCCGAGTTTGCTTTGCTTGAATCTCTTGAGTAGGTACTATACTGCAAATTTTCTACGCTTACGTAAAATCTTGATGGTATGGACTTGCAATGAAGATCCTGAGATCGAATCTCTTTCAGCAAAAACTCTTCAATTTCGTTGAGGCAGGGTAAAACATTCAAAAATGTACAATCGCATGCCAATGGAACGCGAAACCATGCATTATACGCTAGCAATTGAAGAAAATTGATTTCTTCCACAGCATGAAATTTAAAGTTAACGACTACCGTGTACGGATGTACCGTGCTCGAAGTTTCAGTATCGCAAATAAAATCTTTATTTTCGAGCGAACTGAACAATAAAAATAGAAGAAAATGAAGAAACAAACGTATACAAACAATGCGCGAGCGGACACTGATAACACTCGAGACGAAATCATTGAAGCAATTTCGAGGAAAATATAATAGTAAATTTTGACGGTCATATTTTTTATTATTGCAGCATGAAATATGTATAGTAGTATAAATCATGAAATACGTCCCTACAACAAAAATTATTCATTCAATATCCAGTTGTTCAATAGTGTCAAATGTTGATCCTTATCCAGTTTAATTGTTACAGAATAATTGTGTACATCAGTGCAAGTGGTTTGTCAATTTGAAAAATTTTAAATCTCTTGCAAATCTCCCAGCAATTGGAACTTCATATTGCAAGGACGAACAGTAATTCACTTTACTGTACTTGGTTATATTCCAACATTGAAAAGCTTTTCAATCTTTCAATATTTCTTCTTTTAATTATACCCCTTGGCATATACATCGTTTGCAAACTATTTCTACCTCCAACATGGACCGATCGACAGTAGAAATCTCATAAATCCGTTTCCAATTTTTTGTAAAATCCGAAAAGAAATAGAATGTCTACGTCGGTATTTCGAGCTAAATCTCCTTGAAAGGCATTGAAGGACATCCTTCCTTGCAAACGAGGAGCTCCGACAGTGGCCCAAATCCGTGTTCGTATAAACGTGAACCCGCTTTGGACGTCCGTTCGTATTCGACTTTTCGCCGGCGCTCCTTGCAATTCAAACGAGGATTGACGATAATGGGCGGCATTCCGTTCGATATAAAGTGTCTTGCGTTCGTCACGCGATCTCGGCTTGCCCGGCTGCCTGCAATGGAGGATGGAGTCGCCCTTTCTTTCCCCCTTCATTCTCTCATACCTCTCGAGTGCTTTTCTTTTCCTTCCCTTTTTATCGAGCCCCATGTTGCAGAGAATGAAGGCTCTGTTCGACCTGTCGGTGTAGAGAGCACGCGTTTTGCACGAATGCCTTTTGTTTCACTCATTACATACATAAACATGATCTTCAACGAAATGGGCTATACATTCAGCAATTTGAAGGCCGATGAAATAGAAATGTATTATTCGTTATTTATTATATCGTTACGCGAATGGGATTGTAGGTGGATGAAAAACTGTCCAAGCACGAGGAAGTAATTTATTATTATGTACCGAGTGTACGAGTATCCGAGTGCTTGCTATATTCCTGACATTTAAAGGTAGAAATGTATTGTTGGACTGATTATGTTTCGGAATATTCCGATATTATTAATTGGCCCCTTAATTTCAGTAGTGCAACCCACAATGGGTGATACTGTTTCGCTCAACGCAATAAACACGAACATGAATAGAGATATTAGTCTACAGCGCACCCATTCGGTCCAGACATAGTTAAGTACACGCTACCTGTACCGGGTGAATATTATAATTTGATTTTCTCGAAAGCAAAGCTTCGTATGAAAAAAATAGTATTCTATGTTTACGGATTATTATCCCATGTAGAATCACTTTGTCGGTTGTCACCCATATAGGACTCTTTGTACAATTAATATACATGTGTAACGGTGTCTATTAAAATTAGAAGTGTATACGAGTTTTAAGACTTCTATTTATTCTACTACTGTGATAGTTAACTCATATTACTATCTTATATTACTGTAGACCGATTTACGATATTCCTCTTTGCGTTTTTAGTTGACACATACATACATACACAAATTAATGCATGTACTTGCATTTATGTATTTGGTCAACGATCTCTTCCTGAAAAATGAATAGCACTTGTCCTGACTGAAATTGTTGCACGAAATTAAAAATAGAAAATACTATTTCTGTCGTTCTGATTTCGTGGCACGTCCTATTCAAATTTCAATCAATAACACAGAATGCATTATCAAATATATATTAAAATGCGATTTTGTCTAAAACGTATCTTTATAGATGAAACTGGAATTCCTTCGTTTCCTTCCCATTTTAATCCTTCATTGTATATTTAACCACACTTTTACCCTACTGAAGAGCAATATCCAACTGAGACACGCCGATGTTCCTAAAACTTTGCGTACAGACAACCAAATGGTATTATCCACATACTTAATTTTTGTCAGCAAAGATTTATTTAGGTAGGCGAAGTGACCCCTAAAAGTCGAGGGCTACAAAACGATTAATATCAATAACTCCCTAACAGAATACTAAAATTGGGGAACTTCTTGTAGGATTATTTTTCAGGGGAAATTGTGACTGCCTTTTCTTTCACGTAAAGGTGCTTTATTATTCAATATCTCTCGATTACTCTCTCTCGCAACACAATATATCTTATGTCAACAATGCTTTCGATACAATTCTCGCTCGACTCCGCTTCAACGCTGTCTCAACTCTACCTCAACTCTGACCCTCGCACGCATCATCTACTGCATATATTCTGTTTTTACGCGATACGCGGCTTCGGTGATCTACATTGTAATAAGTCAGAACTCTATATGGAGAGTGTTAGACTTTTAATACAAGTGACAGTTTTTAAACGGAGAGCGTTAGATTCCAAGTATGGACCGTTTGAACTTTAACTCACGACTCTACGTTCTGAAAGATAACCGACGTAGTTCAGTATAACGACCGACGGAATTCTGTGACGACTGTACGAGTCCTTGGTGACTACTGTACGAGTTTGGTTCAGGACTCTCGGAGTCCTGATAAACGACTGATTTCCTCGTCGAGTGCATCGTATCACGTCGACCCGGACGTAACTTTTTAGCACGCTTATTGGATTTTAGAAAAAGGACTAAATGCCAATCAGCGTGCTTTTTAATACGAGGACGCACCCATCCCTTTTTCCGCTCGTAGTGCTCCTTCCAAAGGAGGGGTTGCACCCTGACCGTCTTGACCGACCTGGCAACGCACGGGAATTTCCGCCAGGGTCCCAGAGCTTGACCTGGTCCCGCCTGCTGCGACACGGCTGTGGGCCCTTTTAGAAATTCACGTTCATGACGCGCGCAATTGACTGTTGAGGCCGTATATGTTTAATTTGTTATATCCTGACGGATTATGGACAATAATGGCTTCCTCGAAAACAGTTTTATTGCTAGCGCGTCCTAAACGCCTTAACCATCTGCGTATCGAAGGTTCTTCGTTCTGCAGATTGTTAGTCGACTTTTTATTAGGTGGGCAATACATTCCGCGTGCTGGTCCCGAGGATTTGCCGCGGAACATATTCTTTCACGCATCTTTCCTCTCGTTCTATTCATCATTCGTTCTCGCTCATTAGGACCCACACCGACACACACACTCTCACCACGTGTCACAGTTCGACCACGGGTCACCATGCATCCTAGAGTCCACATACCCGTGCATTCCCCGAAACCATCCACTCTATCCTCGAGATAAACATTCACTCGGTACGCATTCGACGTTTCGACCAACACTCTTCATTCACACTTCGCGCAACACTCGATACATCCCTTCACACGATTCATACAAAGCCCTCTCATACCACTTCCACGAATTCTTGCATCCCACATTCTTATGACAACTGCCTTCGTTTAAAAGAAAGTGCAACTTTATATTAGATGGAAACGCCACACACGAAAAAATCACATTCCCAGAAATATTTTCTATTTCACGCTAGGCGTTGTGAGTGTTAAAAACAGCAGGTAGCAGCGACAAATACTGAGAACCGTGACCGTGTGGAGAGCAAGCGTTTTACACAAATGTTTTTCAACGGATTCTGTGTACGCTGAACAATACAGTCGGCCCCGACAATTGAATACGTGTTCCCGCGCGAGTGCGCGACAATATCCGCGTAAACGAGAACCTCTATGCACCGGTGTACGGGCGCATCTGACGATGAAGCCTGTCACAAACCAGAGGCCCGAGCTGTACGACGCCACGCGTTCCTCATAACTTAGCGCGACATAATGCAGCCCGAGCAGCGTGGAAAGTCATTGGCGTCATCGATCAATCCGACGTATAAAAGCACGTCCCCCGCATACTCTCGAGCAATTACGTTGCGAATCAGAGGGGTGGGGTGGGGTGGGGGGGAGGTTTAACTCCGTTTTTAACCCCTTCGGCTGCAGACACTGCTGCGAGAAGAGTACGCTGTAGACTGTAGATCAATTACTTTTTCGTTTACAAAGCAATATGTGAGAAGTATACTACTATACTACTCTACGTACTATACGTACTATACGTTGAAGAGGTGTACAATTCGTCGTGAATTTTGCCATTTCTTGAACTGTATATATTTTTGATTCATGAAATTTCTTTTTAATATGTTATAAACTGTATTATGAGAAAATTGTGATATGTGCTTTGTAAAATATCCTTATATTTTATTAAGAACATTATCTGTACAATTTGATATTTTATATATTTTCTAATTATCTGAAATACGTATATATGTTGCATACGTGATATGGAAATTATATCTTCTGTTAACTTGAAAATGCATATATTCCGTTGAAGAAATATGTAAATATCAGTTGAATAAATTAAGATAATAATTTCAAAATATGTTTACGATGATATATTTATACATAAGAGTGATAGATGGATTGGAATATTATTCACGTAGTGGGTAAGGAAATTGATAAGATCTACATATTTCTTGGATAAATAGTGGTTTACTTTTTGTCAAGATACTCTAGATGTCTCGTTTATTTAGACCACGGTGATTTTTTTATATCGTTAAGCATTTCTCACATGTTTCTTTGTATTCCCAAAGGACACGTTTTCCAAAACGCAATGCTTGAACGCACATTTTATGCAGCATATACATATAGCAATATGCTTTCGTACAAATTCATGCACACAGTGATTTCGCAGTCATTTCAGTTTGTACCATTTTACTCCTGTTTAAGATAAAACATTTTTTTCAAAGGAGAAGCTTAATGGAAGTTTACAACAAATTTTATTTTCCGTCTCGGGGGAACAGCGCCGACAGTTACGTTAATTATCATAAAAAGAAGCATCGAGACAGCTTTATCATTAGCGAAATAACGTAATCTACAGAGGTCCGCCACTTCTATTTCCGTAATTATAAAACGTGCGATTACTAAAGGGTTAATCTTCCTTTATAGAACAGAAAAAATTTGACCAATTTGCATCAAGCAGTTTGAGCTAAATGAAGAGAACTCTCTTGTAACGTAACGTAAAATTCGCGTGCCTACTTTGTGCTGTGTCTGAGCTCGCAAGTCCTCTTTCGTCTCTGCTGTTATGCAAGTCTTTCGGGTAAACCACAAATATTACTCTTAGGCTTAACAGTATTAATCCCCTCGCTCTGAATTTTTCTAGGCAAAGGAACGGTCCGCACAGCGACATTCGTGTCGACTGTCAAATGGACCAAACATAATTCTTCTACGTACAATATTTTCACACACTACACCTTCGCCCAGTCAAATAAAAAATTGCAAAGTATAAAATTAAGTAGTAATTACTTCCCGATTCAGCGTATCATCATGCGAATCAGTGCCCTCCAAGGTGAAGCGTGTATTCCACAGCGGAGCAGTTTTTAAATTTTTGAAGCCAACTAAAATGATATGACATACACTTCCATCATCATATATAGAAAAAAAGCATTCATATTTGAAGAATAATTAACTCTGATTTATGTTTTATAATATACAAAGCGTCATATGAAATCTATATGTACTGAAAACAGTGTTGGATTCGGAGGGTGGGGGATGCGACCGATTGTGCTCAATAATACAATATTTATTCACGATCCTAAAATCCCTTTCTCACTTCTGAATACAACTATTGCGGGAACGTAGTAGTTTAAAGAATAACTATGAGAATGTACTAATCGAATTGTCAACCGACAGAGCAACCTCGTTGTCTGCCGGTCTGAAAGTAACGTAATCGTGTATGACCATTTTTCAATGGTAATTATATCCTAAATTTGGAGGGCCGTGGACGGCCTCAGCCCTTGGTGTGACATCGCAACCAAGCACGCGTTCTGACCCACAGGACGGAAAACTCCGTCATTTTGACTAATGCTTGTCATGACTAAGGGAGAACTCGCGTACCTTGTTCTTATCGATGTCGCAGAGGTTAATCTAGCCATCCAACACGATCACATCAGGAATATTTTGCCTATGCTTTTTTTTTTAAATTTATTTGAAGCATCTATTTATATTATACTTTTAGAACTTTTAGAAGTTGGTTGTCTGTCTTACAATTACAGTTGGTTGGGAGTATCAACATCTTTCTAGGCGTTGAGCGAGGGAATGGTCCCAAAAATTTAGTAAACCCAGATTTAAATCATTTTTCAACTCCCGCTGGCTGCTACCCGTACCTCAGAATTCTGCAATTAAAATTTGTTAAAAGAACACTATGCAGCGAGAGATTTTTCTAGTTTGACGCATTACTAATAGAACATTGGAAAGGAGAAATAACACAGTAGACAGTAAATTAACACAGTTTTGCAGCAATTCTTAACATAAAGTGCGCAGTAAGTATTTCAAAACTTTTCGGTTATCGATGATATCGATATTAGAGAAACCGATTTCAACGCGACAAAAAGATCCCTCGACAATCCTTTCTGCTTAAATCAAACCACCGCGATACACCGTGAAATATTCGTACCGGCTCGTACGAATCCGCTTTAGCGACGCGAACGTGATTATACTCTGAAGCTGGCATTCGCGTGGGTTCACGCGCGTGCCTGCACGCATATTCGCCAGATGACCGACAAAATGTTTCCATATTGCGTATGTGCGTAGTACGTACGGTATACACACGTGAACATGTTTTGGAAGAAGGTGAAAACACTGGGAAATGGGAAACTCTTTCCTTTCTCCTAAATATCATATGTTCAAATAGAGTAAACGTTACTTCTTGTTAAATAAAACGGCATTAAATAATAGAGAGCTTACGCCAGAAGATAATTCTTTGATTCCCATTATTTGTAACTTAAACCGTGTACATTCGTAAGCATCAAGCCCCAGTATGTTTAGCTAACCAAATATTAATATGAAATAAAGAACAAATCATGAAATAGAAGTATGGATATAGTTTTCAAGATATGTGAGAATCTTTTGAGAACTGTGTAAAAATTAATACAGAGTCGTTTATTTGTATACAGGGTGGTTTAGCACTAAACATGAATAAACTGCACGGTAACAGGTGAATATAAATCAGATTTCTTTATCAGATATCTACGCCAAAGGAGAAGAATAATTTATTTCATTTTTAAAGCCAGATGAGTTAATGAAGCTAATTCAAATGTATATCATTAATTTAATTATATTTTTGTAACCGCATTGTATTGTACACTGGTCATTTCATTTGTTCAGTATTACACCAGGAATTACACAAGGAAAATATTCACTGCAATTCTCACATTAGTGCGTAAATTAAATTGTGCTTTATAATTAGTTTGGTCAAAAGTGCTCTTCACATTAAGCAATATGTTCTCCATCTATATTTCCTGCGCCTTTACGACTATGACAAATTTAACAAAAAGCCGTTATTTATTTTAGTAAGCAAGAATTATAATTTTTGCCGGTCTACTGTTTAATGTTACCAGTAATGGAATATCGCCGAAGCATAAAAATATTCTCCGTTTCTGTTTCGAGCATCCGGAACGCAGGCAATATTATTAACACATAGACACGATGGTAGACCCATGTCTCCACTCTATCACAATAATGTTGAACTTTTCAACAAATTGAATATTCTGACATTGAGCAAAAGAAGAGTTGCATTCGACAGCTTATTTTTAAGTAAGGTTGCCAAGAGTTTTGTTTCCTGTCCTAATATTATCCCACAAATCTCTCTAAATGTTCCTCCAAGACACCTTGATATGCTGAATATTATATACTCCGTTCATGTTTTAGCGGATCTATTTGGACAAACCTGAACCTCATTCAAACATTCGATGGAACGTATATTTTAATATACATTAATTTATTTTATCTTTATACCTATGTGTTCGCGTTAGCGTACATTTAATGGAAGAAATAGGTTCGGGTGGTAAAATACCATACACTCTGTGTATAATTTATGATGGGGATGCAGTCCTACGTGTGGTCGAAGAGTGTTTTGGGAATCGTCAAGCTAGGTGACAGACGATGGTTGGTGGCCCGGCGCCGTTCAGTCATCGGATAACCTAGGATTGACTAATTTATTGCATGTCTTGAAAGTCTATGAATGGGACTAAACATCCTGTCGCAGGCAGTGGTTGGCGACCGCACTGGGTCTTCCAACTATCGGGTGTCGAAGAACTATTTATTAGAGAGAACAGTATTGCTAAAGAATAGGGACTCTGGACCTGGAGGATCGGGCCACGGCGAAGGCGATACCTTTCGGAGAGACGACTGTGACAAACCCCATGGCACTTACCACAGACCCTTGGAGGCTGCGGTGCAGCCGTTCCTTTGTAACCCCGAGCTAGATCATCTTGACTATTAAATAAGATCTAACATATATGTATACTTATATGTTATATTCCTCCCATGCGGTTTATTTTATATCCCAAAGGTTTTAAGGTGTAATGGACACAGAGAAAATTTAACTTCGAATTTCGGTTTTTCAATAGATTGTATATCAACTTGGACCATAATCTTGACTAGTTTAAAGTACCCTTTTTTCAATGATCTGAGCTGATGAGTGAAGGAACCTTGGGTATTTAGAGGATGTTCGAAATGGTATAGTAGGGGTGGCGTGGACGAATTCCAAAAGGACTGCGAATGAGTACGGATCATAGCAAGTAAAACTTTCTTTTCACGAAAAAAAAACTATTTTACAATTTTCTTAATATAAAATTGGAACGCTCATTGTACCATTTAACTTTTACTTAAAACATTTTCTTCCATCTCATGTTTTATAAGAGATATACGCGAAAAAGTGGAAACCCGATTTGACTTTGTGGTTAGTTTTCACACCCTTGAAGGGTGACTGGGCACGAATGAAGCATACCGTTATTCTTGTCTTGGATCGCTCTATAAACCTACAAAGTTTCGTTGAAATCCGGGAGTAAGGGTTCGCGGTGATCCCTTGTAAGACTGAACGACACTGGGCCCTTGTGACCCTCGCTGGCGTCGGGATGTCGACCCCTGGCAGAACCATTTGCTCTGCTCGCCGCACGTATAAGCAAGTCCCGTATCGCGCTAAGGCACTTGACAACGATCTCGTATTGCTTTAGACGATGATCGCCTCCTTGCACAATAGAATCCTCGGTGACTAGTAGATGATAAGACTAATACAGATATGCACTGATGTCCGGAACTATTAGGACACCGACCGAGGGTGCGTCAATTTGACAAAATATTCGGAATATATTGAAGGTCTCAAAGAAGTTTTATTTTGTTACATACTTTTGTTTATATAAGGAATATGTATTGTGTGATATTGAAAAAACTCACTGAAAAATGTGTTAAGATTTTTAATCTTAAGGAAGATCGACACACTTTGGGCAGACAACTTACGTTTAATATAGTCATCAGAAGCTTACACAATACAATAATGATATCTACCGATAAAAGGTGCGTAGCAACACAAGGCGTAGATCAACCGACATCAATTCGCTTATCGATCGGCGCGCTACCATACAACCCACAGCGTGCATATCGATTCTTCCAACAAAATGAAATAACTTTCAAATCTTTTGTTCATTGATGAACTAGCAATCAGATTCTTTACGAACATAGCATGTGTCCTAATACATATAGACGGCAGTGTAATTGCCACCCATGTAGTACGTAGAGTCTTTGATATTATTATTATTCAGTTATATTTTATAAAGTTATAACCAAAGATTATTTTACGACAATTTGTTTGCTTTTTTAGACATATTTTCCACTTTCTCATTTTTTGTCTGCAAAAGTGGAATTTTGTACCTTGTTTTTATGTTTTATTATAAATGTTCATGTTGAATTGGTATTTGTTACGAGTTTATAATAAAATATTGCGTTTCGAAATTTTATCTCTTTTCTTTCACCATCAAATAAAGAATAATCCTATTCGCCCCGGTTTACCCTACTCTGGTGTCACTAAATTAAGTGTACGTCTACTTAAGATTTGATGAGCTTTGGATGATATAAGAATTGATGAAATATTAACAGTTTATTAACAATTCAAGTAGTGCCTGCACTATGTCAGGGTAACTACACTTACGTATATATTAAAAGCATTCTTTATATACTTGTGGGGGCACTTCCCACATACACCGTTAAGGGACGAGCACGACGATCCGGCTCCGGAAGGTGGTTGCATAAGTCCGCGCGACTATATATATAACCGCCGACCATTCCCTACTATACCTGTGTCTAAGGCAGGGCCTGCTAGTACGCCTTACCGATGAGTCCGCTAGCAGGCCTAGGACGAAACGCCCCGCAACCTTCTCACTTTCCTCTTTCTGTTCCCGTCTTTACCTCCTTCCACTATCCATATCCCGTCGAAACCTCTCCTCCCCGCATACTCAATTCACGACACTACTACTTTTTCATACTTCAGGCAAATTGCATTTTATATCGAACATATTATACTCGAAGGTATGTAGCTCGCTGTACTTCTCGTGGCAAATCCAACTGTATCAACCGGTTATACAGACTGTCAATCAAATAGATGGCCAAACTTTGCTACCGCATTTCTACGGTACCCAAGAATGAAAAAACATAGGTTCAAAAATACTTCCTTTCCACTTTTTACATCGAAAACATCAAGAACTATCAGGCATTGAATTTCAAGCGCTCTATTCATTTCTTTTGCTAGAATTAAATAATATGTTTAAATTGGTGGCAGAGTGTTTCATATTAAATCAATGCGGGTCTAAAGGTTTCATAGTGAAGACAGTGCTATCCAAAAAATTTGTATAGAAAGCATTTCAATATATCTTTCAAGCGTTGATACAAAACATCTATTGTTGCAGTAGGAATTCATTTTTAGCAATTTCTTTAACTAAGTTTTAATCATTACTACAAAACTCAATATCTCGAAAGGGATAAATGTTAGGAATTGGAGAATACGGTGCCATAG
The DNA here is from genome assembly GCA_948146005.1 of Nomada fucata. Classification (NCBI taxonomy): domain Eukaryota; kingdom Metazoa; phylum Arthropoda; class Insecta; order Hymenoptera; family Apidae; genus Nomada; species Nomada fucata. Next base: position 9,381,629 of record OX411281.1, read on the forward strand.
TCTCCTATTTCTTTGACGTCCGGTACATAAACTAGCTCTGCTACGAACTGTGTCTTCTATTAAGAGCGATGGGTTCATCGCTTAAATTCTCATTTGTCATCAGCATCTATAACACAATGCTGGATTCCGAGGTCGAAGGATGAGACCGATTGTACTCAATAATATTGTACAATATATGTATATTTACGGTTCTTAATCCAGTTCTCACTCCTGGATACAGGTTGCCTTTTGCCGAACGTAGCTGTTTGAAGAATAAGAATAAGAATGTATATGTTACAATGACAGTGTTACTTGGTAATCTGAGAGTCTAAGTGTAACTGCAACTGAGTTCTTGACCATTTTGCGATGGTACATATATCCTGAACTTGGATAACTTTGGATAACCTGAGTAATGCTTGTCACGACTAAGGGGGAGCCCCGTATCTTGCTCTTATCGATGTCGCAGAAGTTAGTGATTCAACAACAATGCCCTTCTATTTCCTCTATAATTCGAATTCGAATACTGAGAATGCGATATAGAAACAATAAGCCCGAAACTATTCCTTCAAACAGTAATACCTTCTCGCCTCCTGAGAGTCTAGGCGCGCCTGCTAGAAATAACATTTTTAATCGGTGTGCCCGGAAGTTCGGCTGCATTGAGACATTCGCATTACCACGTGTGTGCCTGCAACGCATCATGGAGCAGCACTTTTAATATCGACAAGTCGCGGACGAAGAGATCCGAGAGGTACACGCCACCCCGTGACAAAAGAACCGCGGCAGTAAAAAGTCCGTCCAGCGATACCCGAAATAACACCAAGTATCCAATGCTTTACGTCACTTTGATGGTCCCATGTGGCTGTTCTACACATATGTCTCGGTGACGTGCGTCGGACGTCCCCGAACGTTACGTTACGCTCACTTTGAGCACTGCAACACGCACCCCGCTTGTCTGCGTACATACCTCGCATATGAAAACAATTTGTCGATTATGGCCGTCGAATAGACATATGTGCGCCAAACCATGCATGAATGATTAGCTGCTAGATGCAATCGAGTTTGTATCGTGGAAGAGATTTGTGAATTATGTCGCATCGTTTTGTGATTTGCTGTTCAAGTACATTTGCTGATAATAAGCATTTACAATCGCATCTCCCATTACTGTGTGGGAAGAACCCATTACTTCCTGGGACAACAACTTGCACATAGTTGATTCTAGTGGTAGATTGTGATAACAGAAATCGAATTTTATATTATTTATTTATTTTACACGCGAGAATTGTAACGTATTCGCCTCCAATATATCTGCATTAGTTTTATGATATGTACACTGCCGTCCATAAGTAGTACGGCACTTGCTACATTCGTAAAAAATCTGACTACTAGTTTATCAATGAAAAAAAGATTCAAAAGTTATTTCACTTTTTCGGTGAGTTTTTTTCGATATCACTCAATACATATTTCTTACATAAATAAAAGTATGAAATGAAATGAATCTCCTTTGAGACCTTCAACCTATTCCGAATATTTTTTCCACACACACAAACTCTTAGGAGGCGTCCTAATACCTATGGTCGGTAGTTATATTTACACACTTTTCGTGGCACCACTCTTCACAGGCATTGCAGTGTATCTAATCCCTCACAGGTGCATGAATGAATTTCTCGTTACAATAAATGCAATGCCACTCTCTTTTATTTATGTGCGAACCATCTTCACCTACATGTATAAATTATTATCGTATTTAAAGTAATACAACTAATTAAATAAACAAGAAAAGAGTGATCCGCCTCACCCCACATAATGATAATTTTAAAGTGAATAAAATACGTAAACAAATTATGATACAATAGTGCAAATTGTATCAAATATTATATCTGGACACAATATAAACTAGTAATATTATAGACAGTTGGATGTTAAAGCTCACCTTACTTTGAAATAAGAAATTGCACAGAAAGGGCGTGAGGAGTATATGCACGACCTAAACCATTTTTTCCATGGTAACAACAAATTTGAACTAAATTCTTATTTCGATCCGATTCCCTTCGGTCTACCCTCTAGCAAAATGATTTAGTACAATTTTTATATTACAGAGCATAATTATGCTCATAATTCTACGGAATACACTGAAACCTTTTTCAATGCTAAAGGTGTAGTAGAAGGTAAACAGTTCATGACGGGGAGCTCTCTAAATTATATTGTATCTGCGTAGTAGGTGTATCGCTATAACATTCAATCGAATCTAATTAACTTGTAGCTGATATAGATCAATATTTAATGGTTGTTAAAGCTAGAGTATTTGATAACACCATGTTTCTATTTGAACTGAAACCTACAATAATTATCATTACCTAGTTAAACCAATTACGTTCGATCCATGCGCACTTAAAAGCGTACCTTTTAATTGTTCTGAACGTCTGCCTAAAGAGCAACGAGTAATACGAAAAGAATTCTTGCTCGATACTTTCGATGAAAATAATTTTAACAGACATTCAAACCTTACTCAACTCCATCACTTTTCCTGTCAAAAATGAAAAATGCTTCAGCATTATTTGTTTTCCCCATAATTCTTCTAAATTACAACACTATGTATTTGACAAATAATTATCGAATAAAGCAGCATGAAAATAATTCCTTATATTAACTGCAATAACAATTTTTGTAATTTCAAGGATGGTAATCAAAGTTTGGTGTATAGGAATACTCTGCGTGAATGGAAACGATTTCATCAAACCATACCTTCGTCCAATGTCTTGCTAAGAGAAGCAGAAGTCTCTGAGGAAACACCACCTTTCCACCATTATATCATTTCCCACGTTCTCCAAGCATTCATCGTTGCGACTTTATAACGTGTACCACGCGTGGGAACTTGCACAGGCAACCAGCCATAATGTATCGATAAAGCAATTTCGAAATTAATATCTCCTGTCGCTATGTGCTCGAAATTTGCAAACTTCTGCACGACTGTGCACACAAACCACCTGGTTCAACAATTGCGAGTATTGAGTTTTGAAAGCGCCTTACTGAAACGGGGTAATGGTCTGAGGTGGACAAATAAAGTATGGGAACAAAAGACTGTTGGAAGGAAACGATTAAAAACGAACGATTAAACGATGAGCGATATAAAACGATACCTTAATAAACAATTTGTCACGACGATTAACCAATGCTCTACAATGCACGACTGCGAATGAATGAATACCTTGCGATGAATACCAATATACGAATGCTCCGCCAACGAACGTCAATAGACGAATGCCATGTCTAATGAACGAATGAGTGAATGAACGCAGTCCCTTCCAAAACGGCGACGCACGGCCCTTGAGATGGTTTACGTTAGCTGGCGAACTATAGGAACCGTCGCGGGACCGACGCGACAATCTCACGCCCTAACATAAGCCATCATGGCCCGAGGCAAACTATACGCCTATGTAAAATCCCCTCGAAAAGTAAACGTTCTTGATGTGTATTTAAATGTATTTAACGCGATTTACATAATTTATAGAAAATTGCGGTTTTGAGTCTAAATCGAAATAAAAGATAGAATCCAATTATTCAATATGCTTAAAACAAAAAGGCGCGGTAAAAACACAATGAGTTCATCCGATTCAGAATTACACAAGTTTTACAGCTCAATACAAATATTTATTAAAATTTATACTTCTATTGCAATCTTATTACAAACACTAAAATAGGTCTCGTAAAAATGTAATCTGCAATTTGTAGGAACAAGCAACAGAAACAATTCTTTATTTAACTATTTCTATAAATGAATAAATATGATCCACAAAAGTTAACTTCATTTATATATTTGCACATTTTTATTTCAGGTACATACTTGTATACTTATAGGAATTATTCGTAAATTCTAGCTGTGGTGAGCAAGCAATGCTTCCCTTAAGCAGTTCCGATTTTCATATGCCAGGCCTGTGTATTATGGTACAATTCGCGAATGTCACTTGCATCGCTTGTATGACTTGTAGTGCCACTTAAAGTGATATAATTTAGCAGTAGAGTGCGTACGAAATCGTTCAAACAAGAAGGAGTAGTGTCACTTGACACTTGAGAAATCTCTATACGATATTATCTGAAGTTTCTAAATACTTCTTACACCGGGTGACTCTAGTGACAACTGGCATAGTAACGCTTGACGTCCCTTATATTATATTACCACTCTTGACAGATTATTTCTGTACGCGAGGACAATTATCTGCTCTTGAGGAAGTCCGATTAATGTACGTAAAAGTATTTAAGTTAATTAAATATTATAAAGTTGGAATTACATTATTAAATACCCATTTCTAATGTGTTTCTTTGTCTTATTCAATTTGCCTTACCTCATACAGGGTGATGAGTAAAATTGGCCTAAAACTTCTAGGGCTTATCGTGCTAACCGATATGAGTAAAAGATGTCTACTCAACATAGATCCTATAATTATAAAACAATAAATATGGTGGGATTGGAAATACTTGGTTAACGTGGTACGATATTTCACATGGCAACTGTCTCCACTCTGGATCGTATTCGTTTCTCCTGTAAAAACAAAAGCCTTGCTCACGAAATTAAATTGTTTTTCACCGTACAAGTCGGGGAAAGTCTGAAAAGACAATAATGAACTACCTGACGAATGGGCCGACACAGTGGAACACATTTTCGCCCGATTCATTGAATGCATTTGCGAAATATGCAACAAATTTTCAACATGAAATGAAATACTACTTTCTTAGTAAATATAAAATAAAAGTCGATAATTTAATGCACACGCGATTTAATAATATAATAGGATGATCATAAAAATTTGAAAATTATATTATATTGTACTATTTCTTACAAGGCTTTCTTAAAATTTTATTACACTTCATAATGTTTAACATGTTGCTACTCACTAATTAATATTTTGAAGTACGTATTCGTACCCTAGGCACACTACAAATCTGAGAGGCGAATTATCTAACATGATGGTATCGTGCAACAAACTACCTATCATAGACGACGGACAGAAATAGTATTTGTTGCTGGCAGACAAGAAATTCTAACTTTCATACGTTGTATTAGAAAACCAAATGCATACAATGTATACAAAAATTTACTTTGCAATTATATTGCAATGTTAAATACATGTGTTCGAAATCCATTAATATGTGGAAACGAGAATTGCACTATTTTTCTTAAGAATAACACAAACACACATAAAATTGAATGGCTGGTAGCAACCCTTAATATGTAATTGAAAAAAATATATAAAAAATACCATATTCACTTACTCATAAGGGTAAACCCATTGACGGGGTCCTTCTTGAAAAAATACAGGTAACATTTCCGTATTAAAGAAGTTCCACCCTAATCTATAATATTTTCTAATAAAACATCGAGCTGCATTAGGTTTCTGTTACAAATATCAGATTCCTGCAAACAATTTTAAAAGAAGAACGTAATTCGTCCTACATCTAGTTGAAACATTAATTTCATTGTACGTACTACGTCGGCCCGAACATATGGAGTAGATTGAGAATCGTTTGGAAGCGTGAACAAAAACGCAACTGCAAACAAACGCATCAATCCTCCAGCTCGGCAAGTGCGACCAACCAGATTGGAATTGTTTCGAATATTCCTCGCTATTTTGGCCAGGCGTAACAATCTATGGAATTTGAATTTCCACGGCACTTTCAGCACAATTATTTTCCAGAGCGTGGTTGGCGTTTATTATTCGGAACGAGGTGTGCATCATCAAGTTGGAAGTTCGTACTCTCAGTTTCGCGTTACACAGTGGGATTCTAGTGTTTCCAGCTAAAGTCAATTTAAAGTGAAACTAAGTCAATTTGTTCTTGGAAGTAAGACGTCTTTCACTGATAGGTTCTTAGACACTGTGTAAGTTGCTGTGTCAATTTTGTAAGAATTCTTAAATGGAACAGAAAGTAGTTCACTCGTCAACTATTTGACATCAATTGTTTTCCTCATAGTATAACACGAGACTTAAGATACTAGATAGACAAATTGCAATTTCCGATAATGCTTTCCTAAACGTATTCCGCGTGCACAGTTCTTAACATAGAATATAATTTTATTAATATTTAATTACTTTACTGACGGAGATTTGAAAATTCCACGCTACGATAGGACGACAAGAATATTTATCAGATACTGTTTCAGTCCGTGCATTTAAAAACGTACATATTTTATAGCATTTACATATTAGACTTTTATTGCTTTTATCTTCACCGATACGTGTATGATACTGATAATGTTAGTATTACATATGCATATCCACATGCATATGAATGCACAACATGAGAAAAGCGCAGGTGCAATGTATGTAAAACATTATGCAAAGCCCTATACTGTTACGTGCAATAACATATGTAAGTATTGCAATGTGCGTTAAACGTGTGCAGGAATTTTGCCAAACAGATAACCCGGGGGTTTCTAAATGTTTCAGTTGCTACATTTTCTATGGTAAATACCAAAGGGGTTGAAAATTATAATAATCAATCGAGAATGTTCGTCTATACTCATTTATTTGTACGTTCCGTACATCAAACTTTCTATTACATTATTTAAATAGTCCTTCGTTACAATTCAGCCAACACACTGATCCCCACATTCCGCACAAAGCAGCACATTAAAAAAGAACATACCCAAATAAATACCTAAAGGGGCCACAGTAATTAATTTTGTGCGACCACGTCGAAACCAAGCACACTCGTGCATGTCCCTCAGGCGTGCTTCGATTTAAGGATTAAACGATCCAACCTAAGAATCTCGTTCCTCGCTCCCTTTCCTATTTTCCAGCAGACCGGCATCGGCCGGTCAGAGGCAGGGACCGGGACACCTCGCGGATCGAATTTAATTTAAAACTTCAATCCCCGTTTAAGGTTACAGAGGAAAGCTCGGCAATTAATTCATAAGATTTACGCGGTCGAGCAACTTTCGCCAAAGTTTCCGCAGCCGTGTCAATGGAACCGCTTGGTCAGCAGAGATGCCGAAGGTGAAACTTCGAGCGGCCCTCGCCTACACGTAAACTCATTATAACGGAATGTTGGTCGATCTTGAGTTGTCACTCGGTTCTACAGCGGACCGGACCATCCGGGTTATCGGGTTATCGCGTTAACGCTCGTATGGGCTATCGACCCGGCCGTACACGCTGGATAAAGTAGCACGTATTACGTACCACTGTGACACGTGTACCACACAGCCGTGCAAACACGTCTACAACCTATATGTATGTACGTGGTACATTATGTGTACACGTATGCATGGCGGGGAATGGAGTCGCGTTTGTGCATGTCGAAGCTGGTCAACCTGGCCGCCGGGATGCCTTCCTCTTCAAAGCGATGTATTTGCGATCAAACCTTACTATTCCTGTCACATTCTATCGAGCAGCGAGTATCGTCACGCCTATTAAAATTACAGCACAGGCTAATCTGGCCTCTGGACTTTCCATCGAAGATTTCCCCCCCCCCCCTCACTCTCTCTCTCTCTCTCTCTCCCTCGCACGCCCGGGGTTCGATTTGCGAGTGGTCGGGGAAAGGAAATCGGATGTTATCGAAGCGACGCGCATAACAAGTTCCGTAGAGTATCGACGAATGGAGATTTGTGTGCGAAGGTTAATGGAATGGACAGCACTCGTGAGCGGGGCGAGAAATTCATTTCTGTTTTGAGTTCAGTTTCGACTTCAGTTTAACCCCTATTTGCAGCCCGAACGGTGTGTCGAGACTAATTGCTTAAGGCCAATTTACAGGTCTACACTCTGGATGGGCATCACAGACGAGACATCAATAACGAATATGAAAGGTGATAGCGGAGTTGTTGGTTACTTGTCCAGTTCGGTGCTTGAACTCATGTCGCTAGTTTCTAAAGGATTTATGACTGGAATTGAGTTAACAAGTTCATGACTTGCGGAGTTATGTCCTACAATAACAGGCACGATTGTTATTTCCTCGCGTTTGTTTCAACTCGAGTTGGGAAGTTAACCTCGGGACGACAGCTGAAACTTCTCGATTCGATTGTTCGGTTGCGAAACCGAACACATCAACGGCAGTGACTGAGCGGGCTGTTTTATGGCAAGACTCTCCTGAGTTGGACCACGTGTCTTCCAGGTGCGAAAGGCCTTCGAGGCAGCAATAAAACAGCATCTACGAAAATTTTCCTAAGCATCTCCAGCTTTCTCTACTCCTGCCGATAAGGGTAGAAAAACCGGCAGCGAGCCGCGGGAAACAGCACTCGTCTCGAAACACTCAGCTCAAACAGCTCGTAATCATTACAATTAATTGTATGACTCTAGAACAGTCATCACGCACACATCTTTTAACGCTCCACGAGATTACGACAAATTACGCAAAGTCGGATATAGACACACGATTCTTATTATTTTATACTCGACCATCACGGTCACCTAACGACTTCACCAAGTGTACAAGTGACATAACGTCACGAGAATCAGCGTCATCGAGCATCGTCGCGATTTAGCGGAAGCGGGATTTACGACTCCTCAAAATTCTATGTAAGAATTACGGTGTGCGAGACGTAACATCGATAATAAACTGGGCTGTATTTGTGTTATGTTCCAAGTGTATCGCCGTGTCTGGAAGTGATGTTACCTTCGACGTCACGATAATGTGATATTCGATATTTAGTCCTATACGACTCGATAACTATTGCCTCTTTCTCCTACGACACGTTCTTCTGTTCCTTTTCAATTCTACTTATATTCTTAAGACACTTTTTGCTATTATGGTAATTCTGATTTGAGTCCCTGACGGAGTTCCGTCGAGGACTCAGTTTTTCAAATTTACACGCTGATTGGGCGACATTCTATATGTTCCCCGGCAAATCCTCGGAACCAGCACGCGGAATGTTTTACCGACCTAATAAAAAGTCGGCTAACAATCTGCAGAAAGAAGAACCTTCGACACGCAGATAGTTAAGGCCTTTAGGACGCGCTAGCAATAAAACTGTTTTCGAGGAAGCCATTATTGTTCATAATCCGTCAGGATATAACTAATTAAGCATATACGGCCTCAACAGTCAATTGCGCGCGTCATAAACGTGAATTTCTAAAAGGGCCCACAGCTCTATCGCAGCAGGCGAGAACAGGTCAAGCTCTGGGACCCTGGAGGATATTCCCGTGCGTTGCCAAGTGAGTCAAGACAGTCAGGGTGCACCCCCTCCTTTGGAAGGACCGCTACGAGCGCAAAAAGGGATGGGTGTGTCCTCGTCTTAAGGAGCACGCTGATTGGCATTTAGTCCTTTTTCTAATATCCAATAAGCGTGCCAAAAAGTTACTTCCGACTCGACGTGATACGATGCACTCGACGAGGAAGTCAGTCGTTTATCAGGACTCCGAGAGTCGTGAACCAAACTCGTACAGTAGTCACAGAATTCCGTCGGTCGTTATACAGAACTACGTCGGTTATCTTTCAGAACGTAGAGTCGTGAGTTAAAGTTCAAACGGTCCATACTTAGAATCTAACGCTCTCCGCTTAAAAACTGTCACTTGTATTAAAAGTCTAACACTCTTCATATAGAGTTCTGACTTATTACAATTGGGGTCCATTACTCAATTCATTATTCAGATTTAATACTTTAAATTCAGAGTCCACACAGTCCACATCCTACGTCTAAAGGAGTCTCTGACACTGTCTTTCGCAAGAGAAGAGGACACCATAAACCCTCCTTCTTGTTGTCTGAGTCCTTGACTCAGCGGTACGAGAAACCGTATGCTCTCCTACCTCAAGACTCCAGTACATTAGAAAAGGAGAAACCGTATTCGCTCCTTCTTCTTCTGTCAGCCTTTGACTGTGACGTGCGAGAAGCAGCATGCTCTCCCACTGCAAGACACCAGGTGACGACTTTGACTCAGAAGTTAGAGAAACAGTATAATCTCTTGCCTCAAGACATACGGGAAACATTATCTCCCCCCCCCCCCCTCCAACATTAATTCACTAGATATTACACACTCAATAAATCCGTTTTATTATTACGTTTTCCTTTATTATCAGTCAATTCTTATTCAGTCAAAAGTAAGATTCATTAATTAACTTAACATTCAAATCAATTCATCACCACTATCTCCGTAAAAGGTCGTAGGGTCATACGCGCGCAACGGTGTCGGTGGAAATCGAAACGGAGACTTGCAACCTCCGTATACTGGGGTCAACGTAGCCTGTAGTATCACCGAAGCCGCGTATCGCGTAAAAACACTATATTTGAAAATGCCAATCAGCGTATCTAGGAAGAATAACCACCGGTATTCAAATGCGTCATTAGCCTGCTGTTCTTGGAAAGGAGTAGCCTGTTGCAAAGTGGCGAAAATCGATCACCATGACACTGCAACGCCTGACCGATATCAGACTAGCTTCGACATATTCACAACTATCACCCGTTTAACAGTACTATTTGTATACGACGCAAATAATATTGCTTTTTCGTCTAGAATAACATTAACGATTAATATTTAATATATACATATGTATATAATTGTGGGAGTGCGAAGAAAGAGAGAGAGAGAGAGGGAGAGACAGACAGATGAATGGAAATGGGCAGAGTAGAGTCGAGAGCGGAAGAGTGTACATCGAGAAGCAGCGAAGAGAGAATAGCGTGAAATAGAACAGCATGGTGCAGTATAGCTTAGTATCGTCGTTCAAACCCGGGAAACCCATACATAAATAAATGGCTCCTCCATAAAAATACGCCTAGAAATCGGAGCAAAGAACAACCTTCGATGTGCAGATTGTGACATTTGACACATCTGCTGAGGATATGTGTAAACGATGGTCCCGATATGTTCAGTAGAATTTAAGATATCGTGGTTACCATGTTATAAAACACGGTTTTGAGAAAAACGGAAAAATGTAATAACACGTGTACTGCGATATACCTTGCTCGGCGCTCACGTTTGCACTAAAATTTCAGAAAATTGGCTGCCGAGGGTGCACATGTGCACTATAGACCTCCTGCAAAACAAAAGGGACAGTTTTGTTAAGACAAATGACTAGTAACTGCCAATGAATAAGTGTCAAAAATAGAGAAGTAGTCCAAAGCTGGACGTTCTACCGCTGTAACTCTGTTACTTTTATGAAACCAGACAAACCTTTTGCAGATCTATTTTCTACAACATCTAATTTGAGAAAAGGTAAAGCAAAAACGGAATTTTTTTATCCGTCACACTAGAGTACCGCTCTAAAAAACCTCTGGGCCCGAACGATGAGCGCTTCGCACTCCCACATTATGATATAATAAATTTGATTTCGAATTTGAATGTGTAATACACCGTTATTTGAATTACCTGATTGTTTTAACTTTTCGGCAATTTCAATCCAAACTCCTTCGTTAATTTTCGCATCACTATATTTCGCGTGATTCGTGTTGCTATCGAGACTATATACAAAAATATACTGTTATGTTATTCTTACTGTTTTCATGTCCATCCTGATCAGGCAGTGTGATGTTAGTTTGGCGACGACTATAAAGCTTTCGATTCGACGAACAGGACAATTGGTAGCATATCAGTCAAACTTCCGTAGATCTTTATAGCTATTGGAATTATTCAAGAATAAGAGGAGCCCAGCTTGATTTTCTCTTTGGAATAGTTAGCCCTTTCGTACAGAATGACGACCCTTTCTCGAGATCAGCTTTGTCTGTAAAAGTATTGAATCGTTCATCAAACTCAGTTTGAGTGAAGCGCAGATGAAAACAGTATTGAAACCTTTCATTATGGATGAATCACCCGCGATACGCATCCAAAATGTAAAATTTAAATTCCCTATAGGTTATATTCTTAGTACTGATACTAGATTTGAAATATCTTGAAGGCAAACCCCTGTCCTCCAAACATCGGTAGACATATTTTCAAAGAAACAAAGCACGAATCTTTTCCAAACCAGTTTTCTATTAACAACAACATTTCACGTCACCAGTTTCAAGCGACGATCCTTCTCTATGTCAAACAATCATTCTGCCACTCCACGATATTGCGCAGAAATGCAAAAATCAGCGAGCACAACACCGTGTTTCCATTTAATAACGACCACGTCAGTCACGATCGCGAGCGTCCGACGTTTGCAAGAACTGTTCCTGTAATTGAAACACGGCCATACCAGAACGAGCCGCCACGGGCTAAGAAATCGTTTTTCCGGACACCTTTTAAATTAGTTCGCCAAGGCGACCGGGTTAGCAGCTTGTCCAGCTGTAGAAGAAGGTCGTCAGATCACCAGTAGAACCTGTCACGGCGTCGTTTCTTATATTAATCGCGATAATAGCGTGCTTGTCCAGTCGTTCTTCTTCCATAACGGAAACACTCCTATGCCTGACCCAGGATATTCGACTGGAGAAACGTTTCGGCAAGGACTCGGAGTGGGCCATGGAGATCGTACTAATTCAATTGTGGTTGATGTTTCATTATTGTATCGAGGGGAACTCTGGGGTTGAAAAATGTTTTGTAAATCTTTTTCAGATGCCGCGTCGCACAGTGGGGCGATTTCTCGAAAAGCTGGCCATAATTCAAAATTTCACACGATTTTCACAAAAATTGGTATTCTTATGTTTTTGGGGTTGCTGAATTCAAATATCTTATAGAAAATGCATAATTCATAACGGGCGATCTAATATCAGTGGTATAAACATTGCTTTTAAGTTAGCTTTTGTCAAAATTGACTATTTTCCGATTTTTTACTAAAATTATGTAATTGGAATGTCAAATTTAATATAATGACGCTAATTTCAAAGCTTTGTTGAAACTAATTATTTTGAAAATTTTACTTCTGCAACATTTGTGTTTAGTAGGTCACGTAGTTCAAATGTATTGTCGAGAATGGAGAAGGGATCTATAGAAGTATCTTTGGAATATGTCCCGATTCGTTTTCTGCCTAGTTACTTTTTGACTATAAGCTCTTCTATACAATTGACACAGCTTATGACAAGATTCTAGGACTTCTTCCGTAAAACATCCAATTGGTAGAACGCAATTTTTCGTTACGGATGGCCCATGGATTAAAACTTTATGTACCGTGGGTGGCATGTAATACCAACTTCGCAGTATCAATACCATAATTTCCAAATTTTGTATAATTAATAATTCTGCCGCAAGAAATAATAATTAAGATATTATGAAATCTTTCAATTATTGGTCGCTACTATTGTGAGGGAGTGGGAAGAAGATTTGGCATTGGTTCTCAAAAAGGGTACAGCAGAGAAAATTTGTGTTTTGGGAAGGGAGTAATTTATGGTCCGGATGTTGAGTTTGTTCATTCCGTTTTCCGGAACAGTTGAATATTGCTGAAAAAGTGCAAAGGGCCTCAGTGGGTAATAGCGACCAGATGACTTCATGACAGATGTGTGACAATAGAGAGTCAAAGGCGTCGAACAGAAAGTAGAAGACAAGAGTTCCGGCAACAAATACCCGGAAGTCCTGGTTCCTATGTCGATTACACTTTGCATACTTTCCAAGCCTGAACTCAAAACTTCGTGATGTTATCCAATTGACTTTTATTATTATTATTATTAATTATTATTAATTGTTATTTATTTATTATTATTATATTAGTGTCTTCGATAGATTTCTTTATACCATATTAAATTTCTCACAAATATATTAACCTCTGCACGAGGTATCAGCCCTACGCTCTAGTGCCACAGACCGAAAATTCATCGTTTCGATACTTTAAATTTAAATATCTTAAAAAGAGCCAAAAAGGGGCAAACTTTCTCAACTGGATATCATAGCGGAAATGCAATTTTATATCCAGAGACTTGTCCCAGCGTGAAACTCCGTGAATAACATCTTTGTTTTCCTTCTTGTTCATTAAGATATGGCTAAGATTTATGATATATTGAAAACGGAATTACAATAATAAATTCAAAGATATGTTACTTTACTTCTGTGGAAAATGTATGTTTATAACACCTACTTTAATGGTAAAATGTTTCACATATCAATTTTCTCAAGATAAACTTTCTCTGACGCAATTAACAAGCTCCAATTTTCAAAATACGAAAGAGCATGAAATTTCCTCAACTTTGACGGCCTATATCTCAGTAACCAATCAATATATTTAAAAAATTCAAGCGGCATTAGATGCATTGCTATGTATACAACAAATCTGCTATTCTGAAAACAAGCTGGTGAATACTTCAAAAATTGAATTTTGGCCAGCTTTTCGGGAAATGGCCCCACTGTGCGTCATCGGTTATGTTTTTGTTTCACTGTTGCTTCTTGGGATTAATTGCGATGAGCTTATGAGAGAGCGTAATTGAAACGCTTATTCAGTATATTGTCCGTAAAACCTGTCGTGCAGTGCTCGGTCTAGAAATATAGAATACTATAAATGTCCGTGGATATTTTGAGAAAAACGAGTCCAAAATAATGCACTGGTAGCCAAAAGTGTGGGATCCACTAGGTATTTCCAGGAGTACACAGATTTTCAGAGCAGTCATAACTTTATTGATAAACTTCTTCAAGGTAAACAATATCGATGCCGAGTAAATACTAATTAGTTGTTACAGTATTAATATCGATATGGACGAATAACGAAAGAGATGTACAATATTGGTAAAAATAAAACAGTAACCTCAGAATAACGGTCGATAGGGTAGGTACGTATTATGTATTGAGCAGAAATGAATTATTCTATAAAAGAAGTCACTATTTCTGCTTACTTGAAGTTCACAGGCAGATGAGTTTGGAGAATGATATCTGGAAACACGCTTCTATGCAAGTTAGTGGCTACATCATTCCATGTTTGGAGTCTACTTGCGGGTATAAAACATTATATTAGCCATTATACAATTTCGTTCTCAACCATTTAGAAAAATTACAAATTTTCAATTTTGGAACTGTTTTCTACTTTCACGGTAATAGTTATTCAATTGCTCTTGATACGAAATGATTCTGTAGAGTGTCACGAATCAAATGATATCTGTACTTATTAGATTGTAAACATTTGTACATGTTTAAATAATGATCAAAGCGAAAAAAACACCGAAAAAGCACCTAGTTCGGCTGATATTGTTCAATTTGTTTCACATGTGAGGGTCCATAATAAAATCTAACTACATATACCGCGCGATGGGGCAGACCTTTTCGCTAAGGGAACCATCAACGCAAGTCAGAAAATCATTTTTGTTTTCAATATAGGAACAAAATAGTTTGGCGAAACACGTTAGATTATAATCACCAAACACAATTAAATTGGAGTTACGGTTAGTCGATAAAAACGCTTCTTCTACAGAAATACAATGATGACGTTACACTTCCGAATAGCTGGCAGGAGGTAAATAAAGCATGAAAATTCGATCAGTTCGTAGCCGTATAACCTTGCAATCGAATGGAAATGCACAGCGTTTCCTGCGCAGCTAAAACTGACGCTGTCTCGCAGCGGCTAATATTTTACATCAGCCAAATGAAAAGTTTCTCCCTGGATCGAGCATGTAATCTAAATATTGCACCGGATATTTTAGTTGGTTCTCCGTTTTATCTCGTTGGCCGCGAAATGAATATCCTCCGTTGGAAGTCGACACACGATCCGACGATTAATTCGCGGTCTTCCATCGTGTTCCGTTCTCCTGCAAAACTCCTTTATCGGTAGCGGCACGCGAGCTTGTTGGAACGATTTCACTCACTAATGTGCGCATTTTAGTGGATTCGTTGTTTATTAATCGGCCCCTTCTCGTTTTTTCTTTGACTTCTAATTTTTTTCTTTCAGAAAAGAGAAGTAACATACCACAGAAAAGGTATCCAACTAATTGTAAGTGCAAAAATATTTGCAAAAGTAGTTATATAGTTAGTAAGTATTTGTGAAATTTCTAAAGTTTAATTGCAAAAAATATAAAGAAAATAAAGTTATTGGTGTTCTTATTATTTTCTTTCTTCCTTGATCCTTTATCCAAGCGAAGTCAGCGTTACTGTTCAGAGCTGCGAACTTAGTTTGTTTTCTTTACGAAACTAAAATATTTATCAAATGTGTCCTGCACGTATTTTATTTTCCAATGTTGGGGCAATTTTTCTTTATAGTTTAAAATTTTCTGCCTGCAAGCAGAACATCATTTTGTTGTCTCTGCTCTTAGATAATTGAAGTGTCGTGTTAGAAATGAACAAATTCTTTCTTGCCGTGCAGAATTAATTAAACAACACAGAGGAGCCGCATAAATAACTAATCTTTTGATTGCCAAAGCATATTAAAATTAATTCTAACATTCTCACTAGTCTTGATATACAATATATTCAACATACAATATAAAATTTATATAATAACAGTATTGTGATTGAATTGTTAATTTTAGTTCTTAATTATACATTACATCTGTTATTTCTGTGCATATGTCAAAACATAACATATGTTTTAAGAAAAACTAGTGTTAGAAATAGGTAGTGTTAGAAAAAGCTGGTTAAACATACCCATTCGTCCGTGAATTAACCTTCTTCGATTCAACAGCTAACGTTATAAGCGGGTCGGTGAACACATATCATTGCACGGCGAATTTTCTTGAACGGTCACCTCACGACACTTCACGGTCATTTTCTGTTGCCACTGTGAAATGCGGGGATATTTCAAAACAATTTATTGTTACCGTGTTCAAACGTTTCGTAATATTTTGCGTTTGTACGATTCATGTTTCGTGCACTCGCTTCCACGCGCACACGTTCTTTAATGTGGATGACATTGTAGTGGCAACGCTACGCTGCGATGCAGAAGAACGCAGAGGCCGACGCTGCCCTGTGTGATCGATTTCTGGCGCCGAATTTCAACCGAGCAACATGAATCGCACAAACGCGGAATATGTATTACAAAAACACAAGGATACTAATTCGGCCGCAACATTTGCTGTTGAGCGTTGCCTATGTCAGGATTCGCACAATGTTAAGCAGGTTAATTCGTGGACGAATGGGTAAGTTTAATTAGCTTTTTGTAACATTAGTTATATAAATCGCTTTTCCTAAAACATCATTTGTCCACCGGAAAACGAGCTGTTAAGAAAAATATTTTTCTCGTAAGTATTGAAACACTTTATTCCAACGGATAAGGAATAAAAGTATCGAACCCAGATATTAAACGACTTATTACTTTATTTCTTATTCATGAATAATTCTACATTATTCATAATTAAGACGATGTAACATTTGCCGCACGCTTTCTTCGGTACCCTCGATACCCCATCATCAACGAACGCAGCTGCAAGGTGTGCGCCTGATCGTGCGCTCGACGGGTGCTCTCATTGGCCAGTATTTTTTATTAATAACTAGAAATGGAATTACAAACAACATTTTGCTCAAGGAAAAAGTTGTTCAGAATCACCCCAGCAACCTTCTATTTCCGGGAAGTCCCACAGTGAAGAGCCGCTAAGACCTAGCGGGGGTAACATGTACATATGCATAGGAAAAAGTTATTCAGAATGTCGATTTCCTCAACATATTCAAAAATTATCGATATCGGCGAGGCGGTCCTTCTATACCCATTTTTGTTGCTATGAAGCTGGAACAGTAATAATAATGCAGGTGGTTTAACGCAAAACAATGTACTTAACAAACTTGGCCCAAATTTACTTTTTCCCGTTTGAACTCCTGTAACCGACTATGTCTCTTCGTGAATGTGTGCAAACACCCCTTCAAAGTGTTGGGGCAGCGATACAATTTCCTATCGGCCAATTCAACTGTAAAGATACACTTTTCCCTGCCTTTCTTTTTTTATTAAAATGGTAATTGTATAATACATTCTCTGCGTTTCCGTATTCTACAACAGAGAAGGGGCATAAAATAAGGAAGCCAGGTATTATTTGGATGGTCTCGTATCGATTACGAAATTCGGATCACGATTGGATTTACGGAGAAATGGTTGTAAGGCATTTCCGGAGAACAAGTTTCCTTTATTTTTGCATTTGCAAAGCCCTGCTTGCCCCTCCAATTGTAAGACAGGCTCGGCTGTACGTAAACGTATTGAGTCATCGGCTGTGGTAACAGTTCTGCTATTTTGGAATCTCGTAAGCAATTGGGAAAGTTCGGATGTAGAGGTGGTCTTGGGAAGATAGTATGTAATTGGCTATGGGGTGTGACGTAAAAAAGCATAAGGGCGGTGGAAAACGCGATAGAGTAGGAGTATCGTACGGAGACTTATGGTTATAAATTATCGCAGCTTAACAGCGTGCGAAGGCTGCCAAAAATATGTTTGTCAGCTGCGTGTCTTTTAGCTGTCTTAATCTTCAAAATTATTATATTTTTCCAATTTCTGGACGCAGCCTTTGTCGTTTATGACGTTTACGGTCGGTCCGGCATCTGGCTGCCCAACTAACCTCGGCCGCGCGCTTGTCCCTTCGCATGCAGGGTTTTACGATGGAACAATGTGAAAAAAACATCACATACCACTTCCATTCGCGAACTAAGAATGTACAAGTCTCATAAAATTGTTATCCCTCCTTTATAAAATACTGCAGAAAATATTCTGTGGAAAGAGTAGATGCGCCACAGAAGCACGTAAACTCTATCAAGGTCCATATCAAAGGAATAAATTCCATCCGACAGAAAAAATTCGACAGCAGATTATGCAATCGCTTCACCGATGACAGAACTGCGAGGTGGGTTGCGTTGTTGGTCGCACTCAAGCTTGCTCGATCCGCCCGCGATTAACGGAATAATCTTCACGGGGAATCGCTACGGTCTGATTACACTAGTCGGTGTGTTGACAGAGATTCGCTCTTGTACCTGACCCGCCGATCTACCTGGAGACAGATCAGGGGTTTAAAGTGCTGAACGCGGCAACTCCGTAATGAACTATTTCGAGTGGAAATTAGATTGGCTCGATGGTAAATGGAACGCAACGTAATTGCGTTACCCATGATAAATATTAAACGACGGGTTTCGCGGCAGCCTAGTCAGTCGACCGTGTACGCGAAGGCCGGTGAAATTATTGAAGGACCTAGTTGAACGTGGTGGCGTATGAATTGCGTTGTGCTAACCGGCTGAACTACGTAATAACCTCGTGCGAACGCTAGTCGCGTTGCTGATATCGATCCTATCCCTTATCCCTGGCCGTCTCGAACGGTAAATTAAACGGAGGATAACATTTGTGGAACGTTGCATCATTGAAAAAGAGTAACACTGCTTCAGGACCATGGAACAAGCTTGGATGTTGTAAGTGATACTAGCATTCGAAAATATTGGGTTTGTTGCGTAGATTTTTAGAGTCGCTGGTGTTCAATTAGGCGGAGCTCTGTATTTTTAAATAACATATTGCAGTGATGGATAAAAGAATGGATATCATTACACATTATATCCTATCGTACGCTCCTGTATTAGAAAAAAAGGAAGTACATGTTAAAGTTTCAATCAAATAATAATGTAGTGATAATTGCTAAGCCTGCTAAAACTGTTACGGATAATAATAATAATAATAAACCCTTCTGTAGTAAATACATCTATTTTATTACTGTATAATAATTTTAACTGCAAAATGCACTGCTCCTATAATCGATGAAATTCTACATTTATCTGGGGAAACAAATTGCTAAATCAACTGAAGATGACCTATGAAATATAATTGAAGATCGAGAAGAGTTCAACCAGTTCCAGGAGTAATATTGAATAAATTCTAGAGATAAAAATGGTTAGAATATTCGAGGTACGCCAACGGCCGAGCGAGGCAATGAGCAATTTCGTCGAAGCGTACTATTTTTGCCTAGCATAGCGTTCCCTTAGGCCCTAAGGCCCTAAGGCTTAAGGCGAAGCCTAAAATGGTTAAAAAGGTTCATGACGACGTAGGCGTCCTCACGACCGACGCTTTGGCCAAGGAAAGGCGTTCTTGCGAGGACTACGGCCGTGAGAGCACAGTTTAATAAACAACATTTTAACACAAACACACCCACGTAATCAGTAGAATACCCATTCAAGACACTTACGATTATCTTACAAAATTGTGGCTACATGTCCGAAACGCAGTTGTTCAAAATGTCTGTAGATGGGCAAAAGGGTGAATAAATTATTCGGGTCAATGCATAAATACTTGCATTCATATTTATTTTCAACGCAGTCATAATTAATTTATTTTGAAACTAGTATATTTATAAGCAATAGCTGGTATGGTATCACTTATGTATACATATACATATAAAACGGATTAGATTGCTGTGTATTTGTATCTGACTAATTAAAAACGATCGTATTAGAAGCTCCTTATATTATATATTTTTCTACTATTTGATACATTATAATACTTAAGACCTTTTTCAGCACCTGGTGAAACACAAATAGAATAGCGAAAGGAATAAATGATTCGTGAGAGATTCTTTAGTGAAAATCTCCCATAAAAAGCTTACTCCCTTACCCATATTAAAATTTAACTATAAGAGTTGCTAAACGTAAAAAAAAGCAAAAATCACAGTATGTTGTCACGTAGCTTGAATCACATGTTTCTACATCGTCCAGATAATGCATTTTATGTATCAAAAAAATTTGTATTTATTATTACATATTAACGCGTGCAAACAAACTTGTTAATAATACACCCTGTAACATTGGACACGATAAAGTGGCATATACTTGTGGGGTGTGTGGTCAAAACATTGTACTTCTGGCTGGTCAATTTGCAATCTATCCTGCACCTACTTAGTCATATTCTATCTACAACTTTGATCAACGAAACTTTCTCAGAGACTTGCTTCTAGAGATCGCATACTTACTTGGGATACACTGTCTGCTATGTACATGACGGGCTTATGATGCCTCAATCGCTATTGTGGGCAAAAGTGTAATACCTTAGAGGCGAACGTAGCTGGAAAAATGAGAAAGTTCTTTAACAAGAAGCATTTTTTAAAGCCTTCAATCCCTATTCAGGGATAAAGTTCGTAAAATATAAACTGAGTAAAGATATTTCTAAACATTTTCATGAAATGAAGTTCTAAACACACATTCAAATTCTAAGAATTCAACCGCGAAATTATTTCTAACCAGTTTCTTATAACTTTGGGCAAGTATTAACACTTTTGTTATATATACCAATGCATATAAACGTTTTGTAGAGATATATATCATTATTTCAATTATTGTATCCACATAGCTCTTCTATATTAATATAATCTGTACGCTTTAACTTATCTAGGACATTTTCATTTTTTATTTTGTCAGAGCGAAAGTGTTAAAGGTGCTGTAATATTCTTCCTAATTATACCATATTTTGTAGCTAATTTAATTTCAAATGAAACAAGCAACATTTTACCTGAATATTAAATCAGACGAAGATTCAATAATTCGTTTACAAGAAAATTAATTACTTATACCTATGTATAGTCAGTCGTAGTGAAAATCGTACAGGTTGTATCGTAAGAAGAATTGAATATTATACTATTAGTTCCTTCATTAATAAAGAACAATGTTAACCGTTCTTGTTTGTAGTTTGGGTAATAATCAAGTATCAAGCTGTAGATTGGTAATTTATATTCGAATCATAATCCTTCAAAATAAGCGCACAGGCCTCCTGTAGCATAAAGTACTTCAAATCGTAATTTTTTTATTATTGGTGTTCACTTGTCTTTCTGTAACTTTAATGACATCTCGCATTAGTTTCATTATTGTATTATTCAACTGTTCTCTGTTTCCAACCCACGAATGTTCCACAGGGTTCATGTCCAGTGATCGAGGAGGTGTATGGCGAATATGAAGCTATTGTGGAACGTTACACAAGTGTGTAAAATCCACAAAGCGTGGCGAATATTCATTTTTTATGGAAACGCCATTTATAAAACCTTTTGTGGAAATATTAAAATGCATCGATCATAGATCATAATATAACTTTTGTGGGATATGGTGATAGGGAATGGAATAACCTCCCATTCAATACTTGACACAAGCTTTATTGTACTCAAATCTTTAACCAAGACTCTTCTTGAACTCTACTCACTCACTGACTCTCGCACGCATCATTCGCTCCATATATTCCCTCACTCGCAGCTTCTCTCTCGTTCTACCCCTACTCATTCGTTCTCACTCATTCGGACCCACACCGACACGCACATCCTTGCCACGTGTCACAGGTCGACAACGGGTCACCATGCACTCAAAGCTTCTCGTGCATTCCTAGAAAGCATTCGCTCTTTCCTAGAGATAAACATTCGTTCGACATCTCCACTAACACTTCTCATTCGCACCTCACGCTACATCCGATACTTCCAGTCACAAAACGGTTCTGCCTTAAACCTAAGGCGGAGACGTGGCGCCGGCTTATCGTCGCCACACTTTAAATAAACAATTGACATTGGACGTAACTGCGATATGTTATTTAAGAAAAAAATAGTATCGCATCCTTTACTTTTTTTTAGTATATTCCTTGATTTTTCGAAGTTTCATCCGATAGATATTACGCAACGCAATCAGTACTCTATCTTACATTCAAAAACTAAAAACGAAATATAAATTTGAACGGTAATTATTCATTTTTTTGTTTATAATTAAGGTCCCTCGATTCCCACCAAATTGTTTTGGTTTGGTTGAAACTAGACGTAAATACGAACATTATAATAAAAAGAAGATCTGCGGCATTTTTTGACCTTCCGAGAAATCAGGTCACAAAGGTGTTGAAAAGGCGTGATTCTTTCCAAATAAGCAGGAAATCCTCAAAAATAATTTCGGAAGATGCAACATAATCTAGTTATAAAGCTTATGACACAAGTACCGATCCTCTTAGGTATATAAACTGGGCTAAAATGTTAATAAGTTTTTTCACATTTGTGTTTAAATAACAGAATTGCCTGCTTAACAAATACATCTTTCTTCGGGTCGTTAAAACATAGCGGTATTACGAGCCGACAGCAGAGGCGCGTTTACAAAGCCTAGGATCGGTCGTTTATGCGTTTTTAGTTAAGCGGACGAACCAGTGCTTGGTTCATCACTGGCAGCCACAGGATTCTTAATAATGCGACATCGTAACTTTTAGTAAGTCGATACACCTTAAGCGGTTAAAGTGAATCTGCTGTGGGACGTTACTGCAAATGATTGGTATAGGATGGAATTAAGATAATGCATTTAAGGTTCCAATACAAGTATCTATTCTCAATTCTTTGGAGTTTACAATTCATAGTGTACAGATTGTTGCGGAACTAAGGATCCACCGTTCCCAATCTTTACGGAACAAGAGTACATTATTTAAGTTTAACGTTGCTTAACAGCAGATTTACATACTCTATGATAAGAGTGTGCTGGGAAGGGATTAGAACTCGATCTCGCCTTGCATCAGTATGGCTAGTCGGAACCGACATGGTACTAAGCTAGTGGATTCAATACCGAGCCCCAGTGAGTAGTCTCCGTGCCCTTTTTATACTCCAAAATTTTGTACTCCAACCGTGACGGTGGGGGCACGGAAACATAAAGCAGAGCCCGTGTCACTGCACCACCGCGGAAGTGATGACCCGACCCCATGCACTCCGATAACCACATGAAGGCCTGGACGAAAGAAACGAAGGGAACGGAGGCTTCTTACGTAGCAGTGCCATTTTGGCACTAAAAGGTAAAACGGTATCCGATTTATGCCCTTCAGTTTTAAATGACAAAGACAAAACAGCTAAGTTAACAATGAAAAATAATCTAATATGTCGAAAAAAATATGAGCAGAAATCTTCTTTTTTCCTTGCTATACTGTTTATCCCATTATTTAATTTTTCCATGCGTACACTTTAGTTTATATAACAAATCATAAAATATCATAATTACTACCGTCGAATCATTTTTCCAACTGTTGGCCACGTTTTACGTGCCACGTGCGTTGCTAGAAAAAACTCCTTCACTCTTTTATCTGTGTGTTTGGTATTCCGTCCAGAATGGATGAACACGCGGAAATCATGGAAACAATGAGTTTGCAGCGGACGCGATCAAATATCTGAATTTGCCGTTTCGTTCGTTCAGGGGAATACGATGGCGGCACGGATCGATGCACAAATTCGCATTATTGTCGATAAATAATGGCACGTAAACGTGGGAAATATATAAACTCTCGTTCACTAGGAAACCAGTCTCCGTGAGAGGACATTTTCTTTTTGTCTGGCCGCGCCAATTATTACTCGATATCTGGGCATTATTTGTCTTCATTGTACTTGCCATTACGTAAAGGCAATGTCGTAATGAAGTATCGGATAATTAAAATCTATTGTGCCCGGTGACTGCATTAGGCAGACGCTAAGAATGCTTCCTTTAATTTCACAGGCGTAATTACTTGTCGGCTATGCGATAAGCCGTGACTGAAACTGAGTTACTCGAACAATCCTCTTTGTTGATAACTGTCTGGCCTTCTATTTTGTATTTCCTTTAACGTTATGTAAATGGTCTTGAAGTGATTGGAGAGGAACATTAAGCTGGAACAATCAGATAAATTAGACGTAACGATTCACCCTCTTCGTAATACTTTGCATAATAAAAATACAGACGTTCCTTTAGACTTTATACAATTCGGTTAGTCACTGGATATTATACGAACTTTCCAAAGGGGAAGGACAACTTCTATTCTACGGCGACAATTAAATACCTTAACTAAACACTTGTTAATCCGAGTTTAGTCGCTTGAACGCTTTAACCTCGGTTTACCTTTAATTAACAAAAATTGCGATACAATGGCCCAGAAAGGAATGTAGGACGATCGTTGAGGGGCAAATGTCCAGCCGTACGATTCTCACCCCCAAACACGGCAAGAATTTTTCAAACGCTCCGGACAATTTCAATTAGCCGCTGTACCCGCGTGGCGCATATCCACTGTTCAAATGTTTGCCCGCTTTAATTAGTTCAGATTGCCAAAGTTACCGCATCGCCCGGCTTCGTCCAAGGCCGGCTATAGCGACAGTTGTCCCGTTAACCCAGAAACGACGCGTTTTCTTCTACACTCGGCACCGACACGCTACCGATTAAATCCCACTAGTGTCATCGGCGCGCTCGATCACCCGAACAACCTCTGAAACTTTGAATGCCGCAGAAAAGTCCGAATAATCGTGGGATCGTGGTCTCCACACCCAGAACTCCGAATTAATGGAAAGTGGGGCTGTGGCGTGCGAGTCCGCAAAGATCGGGCGATCGCCGCCAGATGGCCGCGGGGAGGGATCTTCTCGTAAATGGTCGCACCTCACCTGCGCGTATTGCGTAGAGCTCAGAAGTTCGCTGCCTCATTCTTGCACGAAGTGCCATCATGTCGCACATATTTTTTTCTTTTATTGGCAAAATGGATCACATCTATTAATTCGACGGAATGTGTCGAAACTGATTAAAGAAGAGCGATTCTGAACGGGCAATATCAAAGTACCTATTGGCGTGGACGTTCAACTCTGCAATATGATGGAGACAGAAAACAGCGCCGCTAAATAGGCGAAATAACTTAAAACAATACCTATTGCCCTTGTGTCGCCCCAGGTGCAATCTTCTGAACTCGTATATCGTATAGAGCCTTCCGAACATTTACACTGATTTTCTATATCCCTGCGGCTGGGAAAAGGATCGTCTGCGCGTTCGACTGACTAGTTTAACGGGCGATCTCGAGACGAAACAGGGCCGTAACCTGCCCCGTTCTCTTCCTTTCTTAAATCCGGTTCCTATAACACCGATCGCATGGCACCGCGAAGCTCCGTTCTGCTATCACAGGCATCACCGATAACGTGAAGAAGGGTGTTGCTAATCGTTAAAGTGCTCCCCTTTGTGTCGACTGGTTCTTTCTTCCGATGATAAAACCACAGGCCCGACAGCGCCACCGCTTTTGCAATGAAAAGTCACCGGAACCAGGGGAGGCTGGTCCCGTGAATCCGGACGACGACGCAACAAACGTATCAACGCGAGACCCTGCTCGCCGTGGAAAGAAAGAAAAAACAGCAAAGGAGGTTGGGGAAAGGTTAGCGTTCTAGAAAACAGACAACGGCAAAGAAACGTCGAAAAGCACCAGGCAGCCGCAATGTGTTCGGCGAACGACAGTCTATTGAGGCACGAGACCCCCTCCACTTTCGCGACCCTAACCCGGTCTTCCATGGGTGCGCAGGTACTCTGCTCTCTGGACCGTTTTTGCTCCGCGAGAAATGGCGAGCGATTTCGTTCGAACGGAAAGTGGCACGGCGTCACACGGTAATGGAGTTAATATTTTAGCAGAGACAGGCGGAGAAAGGAGGGGAAACAGCCGCATTACGACACCGTTTACCAGCCCCCAGGAGTTCTTCAGCTGTTAGGGGGAAGCGACTAAGGAACTTTCACGGGAAGCGAGGGAGTCGGCTGGAGGAACGGCAGTCGCATACATTTTACGCTGGTTTTCGTGACAAACGTTACGCAGAGTTCCTCGACACGCGGCTGAACGAGTCGCCAGAAGAACAAAGTGCCCTCTCCTCTTTACCGTTCCGTAGATATTCAGCAGCCCCTTCCGTAGGTGCCCACGTGTTCCCGGGAGAAGAGGCGGGAACGGGACGAGTGTTTGCGAATCCAGTCGTCACGTACGTCGACCTTTATTTCTTTTCAGGAAGACCCGACGACGAGAACACGTGCTTCAGTCTCCGTCTTCGGCAATTTCAAGGATCCGTTTTGTCGTCGCCTTTGTCGTCCCTAGCCCCTCACCGATCGATCCACGTCGACGAACGTGATAAATCGGCCTCGATGAATATTGTGCGACGCCTATGCGCGTCATACGTGTTGCTCGCATGAATCTCCAGCGGGTGAGCATCGTTCCTTGAACGGCGTGTCGGCGCGATTTATGTAGGAAGGTGTGCGTTCAGGAGGGTTTGGAACTTGTGATTCTGACGCGAGGCTAGCGTAACAGGATGGAAATGAGGAATAATTGAACGTATAGTAGAATGTGCCGTTATCTTATTTGTACGAGGAAGAGTAGGTTTATGTTATACTCGTGCATACGAAATGGGTGTTGGTTTTTGAAGCATCGAGAGCTGGTACTTTATTTTTGTGTAATTTTGCATTTCTTTTTTATTAATACTTAGTAGAATTTATTACAATAGTTAGACACTCTACTTGTTGTGTAACTCACTCTTCGAACTTTTACATTTCGTGATCATAATCTGTTATGCGCAATGGTGATGTGCAAGTTAACCCGCAATGTTTCTGGTATGAGATTTTATAGATTAATTACACTCGACCAGTCCACGAAATGTCATACTTTAATGACAGTACCAGTTGCAATATTGCCGCCAACAAATCTCGTATATGATTGTATCGTCTCCGGACCTGTATATGTATGTATGTATTTCAGACTTATGTTTTAATGTGTTACCACTGCCCAGTACGGATTTGATCAAATTACTCTTGGTAGCCCGCTTTCGGAGCATGCCGTCAAACGAGAGAGCAAAATATTCACCTTGCCTTGAAATTTAATGGTAAATATTTTTTGTTACTATCCTTTTTATGTGGCCCCTTGGCGTTGCTTTTTTGTAGTATAATTGCATTCTATAAATATAACTAATATTCAACGAATACTAATAGACCATGAATATTTAATTGTCAAATATTTGCTGGACTACATTTGAAATTACTCATCTGCCATGGCATAATTCTTACACTGTGTATAGCGATCCTGTCGCTTGCATATTCAAGATCGTGCCGATGTTTGTACTCTTTCAGGGCCGAAAGATAATAGTTTTAAGAACCAACTGGTTGCATTGTCTTGTCGTTCAAGTACCTAGCATTTGTTCAAAGTTTTCGCTGATAATCTTCCTATTGTACAAGAATATAGCGGGCAATAGATCATTACGGAGGGATATCAAGCATCTAGTGTCGCGTCCCTTGTTTGAAAATCGCCTCGAAGCTACATACCGACTATTGTTCTCCACAAATTTCGTTATTTGTATCAAATTCACCACGGTCAATAGATGCAACTTTAACCGCATTATACAAATCGCATTCGTAGAAGATATCGTTCTAACCTTAGGAACAGTTTTCGTGCATTTGATTTAAAAAAGCTGCATGTAAAAATCAGATTTTCCTATATGACAATGAAGTGTCATTTGGAATATGGAATTGGAATATGGGTATTGAAATGATCCAACTTAATGTTTACCACTGAAATACTTTTATTTCTTTGTATTTTCTAAGGCACGTAGAAAGGCACGTCTTAACGCTTTCGAAGAAATGTCTCGAGTGAGTGTTGCACGCATCAAGAAACAAAAGCGCGACGCATTTACGCCGTGGACATTGTACATACAATGTATAGACCAGGGCAGGCTAAAATAAACCCATTAATCCATGTACGAAAAATAAATTAGTTTTGTCCTGTATTCGGAACAATAAATTCCGATAATGAAGATCGATAAATTTCGTATACTATACAGTACGTTCGTTTCAAGTGGCTGCCCGTGATTATTTCTATAATTACACAGGCGTTTCTTGTAGACTTTAATGTGCTGAATTCGAATCTGCTATCCGTGTTTCTCCAGAACCTACCATGTTTGAGAAAATCGCAAATTTTCGATTTTGGAACTGGTTTGTACTTTTGCGGTAATAGTGTCAAATGATTATTTGAAGTTTAACAAATAAAATGATATCATTAGAAATTACGTTATAGACATTTAAATGTGTTTAAATAATGATCAAAGTGAAAAGGACATCGAAAGTACTCCCATTTTGGCTGATATCTTTCTATTTATTTCAGGAACTATGGGTCCAGGAGAAAATCTAACTATGCCACGCGATAGAGCAGACTTTTCTGCTAAGGAAACCATCAGCGGAAATTACTAAATCATTTTTGTATTCAATATAGAAGCGAAATAGTTTGGTAAAACACGCGGCGGCAACAGTGACACTTAGCAGAAGTACAGCGTATGTACTGCGCGTCTAGCGATTCCGGTACGCTCAGCGATAATCGGAAAACCGTCGTCCTATAGCGCAAACTGTTTCGCTTTGATATTGCAAAAAAAATTATTTTGTAACTTCCGTTGATGCTTTCCTTAGCAGAAAGGTTTGCTCTAACACACTGCAAGAAACGCCTATTGAAGGTCACAATTCCTGGAATTGGCCCGGAAATCCTGGCGGTGTCGTTTTAAATTATAACAAAACCTGTGATGTAGATACATTCATTATTTTTAAAATGAATCAGTTTCAGAGTGGAATACTCGTGAAAACATTCCGGAAATTGACTTCAGGGAATCGAAATTAAATGTAAACACGTATCGTCCCACGTTCCACACTTTTTCTCCATAGATAGTAATGTATTTCGCTCGGAGAAGAAAACATTAATTATACTAAAGCATACATAAGCATGTATGCCCAAACACTTGCTGCGTAATTCTATACATATAGTACCTAAATGTTATACAAATATAAATTTTTCTAACTTGATCCTCGTATATTTAATCAAAGGAAGCAATCATAATAAATGTCCTATAGAGACGAGTTCTCGACTGTTTCAATTCAATAATATAACTATCTTGCGCTGTTCACTATAAACGGTATTAATAAGTTTGAAATCCAATGATATTAGGGAAGGATTAATTAAATTGCACTCACTATATTCGAAATGTCAATAAATGGGCAGAAATCGTAGATAAGCACTCGTAATTACTCGAATAATTACTTTTGATAACTGATATGCAATATATCCAAAATAAGAAAAAACATGAAACACTAAACAATACTTAGTACCTCTAAAATCAATTCTTCAATGTGGAAAGTATTTGAACAACCTCCACATTGTACAGTGGAACAAACATTAACCGAAACAATGTTAATATTCAACTCCGCGTTAGAAAAATACAAAGAATCAATCTTAGCCGCTATACTTAGCAACTCTAACCGGCCGAGAATAACTGGTAAAACAAATAAGAAAAAACACAACCAGAAGCCTTATCAGGTCAGGCATGCCCACACGGATCGTAAAATATGTAATCCAAAAATTTCACAGACAAAAACGGCACTAATCGACCCTGCAACGTCGAAAAAATGTTACCGAAGAGCCGCGATGGTTCGATTGGTTAGGCGCTGAACTCGTAATCGAAGGATTTTCGATTCGTATCCTACCATTACCGATTTTATCCGGCACCTCTGTACACGATACAAGTACCTTACATCGTGGTTCTGGTGGATGTAAATCTACCTAAAACTGTCGATTTAAATGTCCCGTCTTCCAACGGGGTTTCTCAATTAAAAAAAAAATATGACCAACATTATGCACGAAAGTAAGGATTCCTTGGTGATTTAATATTCAACAGGGTCCAATTAAATTAAAACGTGAAATTGTTAACTTTGAGAAAATAGCAGCAGCGAATGGATCCCGGTTGTCGTAATATTTCGCCGTTAATGCGGATCGTTGCAGGCGCAAGGTATAAAGTTAAAGGGCTCGTTCATCCGTTCTATACGATTTCTCCTGGGCGTCGCGTAGCTAGAGATGCTTGCTAGCGATGATCTCGTCGATTCGTTTTATCTGGCGCACTCGCCACATGTGATTTTGCGACTACGACTTCAATTTATATACGCTTGCGCGCAAAAGATTGAGTTTCTCGGCCATTTCTCGTACGCGTCACCACTTATGATTCTCATACGTTACACAGCAGGGACGAGATTTTGACAAAATTACAAATTTCACTTACAATTATATACAGGATGTCCAGTTCTTGCAATAAACGGAGAAACAGGGTCGACTCCTTGTATAGAAACGAGAGGAATCTGAACGAAATTGTTTTTCCTGACGAATGATTTTCATAATATCTTGAGCGTACAATTGTTGTGAATCTACAGGTAAAAAATCTTTTCTAATTCTACATATAACCTCCAACCATTCCCTACTATCCCTGTGTCTAAGGCAGGTCCTGCTAGCATGCCTAGGACGAAACGCAACCTTCTTCCTTCCTTTCTTTTCCCGCCGTTTCCTTCCTCTACCATCGTACAAGAAGCTCTCACAAAACAGTAAGTTGTACTAGTTTTTGAATCGCGACTTTTGTTTATTTTATCCAGAGACTATTTATAAAGTTACGATATGTGCAAGTCACTATCCTGGAAATGACGTTTCCACCTCTGTTGTCATTCTGGAATGACGAGAATGCCGATGCGTAAATACTATGTATTTCCTCGGGACTGTTTTGTAGTTAGGCCTTTTATAATATAAACAGTTTTGGAATCAGCAAAAGAGTGTTAGCTTCGTAAATTAGATTGCAGGGAGTCCGGGTTTCGTTGAAGTGCTTATCGGTTTAACAATAAGTGGCACGCGAAGGCGTGAGGTGACGGACGCCAGATACTTGGGAAAATTCGGAGAAACTTCATCTTTCATGAGTTTCTTCCACTACCGGCTCCCTTTCGGGACTGTTCCAATTACACCAATAGCAATTCAGATTTTCACACCACATTTCACACCACATCACACCGCTGCACATGAGCAGCCAACCGTGGCTCGGCAGAGTTTTCCTCTGAGGAGGACTTTAAAGCAAGCGTTAGAATAAGAACGTACGAACCCCGGAACGGTCAGCAACATCCTTGCCAATCTAAGATATACATATCTATTGAAAATAGATACCCTTTTTACATCTTGTTTTTATTGACTAGCTACCTCCTGTTCCTGTTAAAAGTTCAGTCAGCGTATGAGGTTTCTTGTTCAGCTACGCAATTACGTCCGAGCAGTCACCTACATGCAGATAATTCTAAATATCGTCAATACAATGGAAGGTGACTACCGAAGGATGCGAAGGAAAAATGAACGTTCGTTTGAAACTGAATGCGAGGCGAGTTCTCGTTTCTCATAGATAATGAAAGAGGCTTCAATAAAACTTCGTCTATTTCCTTTCGTCCTTCCGTTCACCTCCATTTATTCAGCTACTTATTCCGCTCAAATATTGAAATCGTACCACGGTGTAAATGTTAGCAGTCGATCGGCGCATCGATTATGGAGAAGAGGACTCGTTCCGTAGAAAGAATCACAGAATTTAAAGGGATCAAATGGTAGGTATATTTTCGAAGATGAATTCAGTACTCACTATCAATAGAAGTGAGAATGACACAATTATCATTGGCTAATGGTGATGTCGAAGAAAGATGGAAAGAGATGAGATTTTTAAAGACAATACGGTTCTTAGTCCATTAGTATATCCCATAGTTAATTTAATATTCTTCGACAAATGCTTGCAAAGCATTCTATGATACGCTTGCTAATTCGCAGCTCCTCGGTACTAAGCATGCCAGATCTTATTTAATAGTCTGGATAATCTAGCTCGAGAATTCAACAAACCACTGCAAAGTTCCAAGGTTCTGGGGTAAGTGTTGGGGGGTTCGTCACAGGTCTCTTACCAAAATGCATAATCTTCCCCACTCTGTGGCCAGATCCGAGAGGAACGGAGTCCCTGTTCATTAACAATAAGGCGTCGGGCCGCTTGTCCATACTGGACATGCTGTCTCCATTTAAACAATCCATCCTTCGGCACCCGATAGCTGAGAGACCCAATGTGGCCATTAGCCGTCTGGTCGAGAAGATGTTTAGACGCATTCATTTACTACCAAAAACCTTCAATACACAGTCAATACACCAGCTATCGTCTGCCCCCCATATTGCATACCCTCAAACATTCTCTCCGAACACATGTAAACAGAGACCCTATCATAAATTCTTCACTGAATGAATAGCACTCCACCATCTAGCCCAATTTCTTTCTTTAAAAATACGTTGACGCTAACATGCAATACCAGGGATGCTGAAAATCGGCTAATATGTATCTGATCGTCGGGTTGCTAAAGAATCCTAGGAATTAAGTTGAAAAGTGCTCACTCTTGAGCAGGATTTTTAATAGAACGCTCGAAGAACGTGCAGAGCTGTTGCACTCGTTAGAAATATAATAATAATTGATAATTAAAGCAATGAGTCATTCGTGACGAAATTAAATGATAGGTACACCAGTGAAAGATGCAGCGTTTAAACTGTATTTTCAAAGAGAAACCTTTGACTTGTAGAAATCATATGTTAATGGAAAATCGAATTTATTATTTGCAGCTAAAGATTTCCCCTTCTATACAGCGTGTGACAATTTCTGGAACGCAAGACTTATTACGTGAACCAGAAATTCCAGAGGTTTCCATGCCAATTATAAGCTTCTCTTCACTAATCATACGGCAGATACCGTTGCACCTGCGTTCGAAGGGATGCGTACTAAGGGAGTAACAGAAGGGAGGCGTTCAGAAGTTAGTGGCCAGTCAGTGTGTTAATTAGTTATCCATCAGTTGTCAATCAGAAGCATTCAGAGTCGGCGGCAATCAGGCTTTCACCATCGGTCAGTCGACATCGGAAACTTCAATCAGTTTAATGAACAAGCGAGACAAATGCGTGGTGCTCAGGGCACAATCAGTTCTCGCCGTGTCGTACATGTGTACCAATAATTTTCTTCTTAAAAATGTGACAATCATATTTAGTTTATAACTTTTTTTTGTTTCATGGACATTCTATCCACACTGCCAAAGTTATGATGAACGATGATGAAAATACGCCTCGCTTCACTGCGTTACTGAAACGACGTACGTTGCTATTCTTGAATCCTTTAAAAGTATTACGTAAATATTGCTTCGTTGATTTAGCATAGTGCTAGGTATGTGAAACGAAATTTCTAAATATGTTGTTTCCCCAATGTGAACATTAAAATGTGAGTCGTCGGTCAGATACTGTTACGGAAAAAATGAATTAATCCTTTCGGTCCTTTTGGGGTGACTTTGTCGCGCCGAATGTCTCTGAAGTTGACACTATTCTATTGTCTGGAGCTATCAACTTATACACGAAAGAGAAATAAATGTCGGACTGAGAGGGTTAAGGTAGTAATTTTCATCATATTCTCTCTATGCTCCAAAAACGAGATAAATTAATCAGTCCATTTCTTCAAGTTATTGGAACAAGACAAAATGTCTTGGGGTAGAAGATTTGATAACTTTATAATTTTAATAACAGTAGAGGCTGTCGTAGGCCGGTAAGCCGACATTAGCTTTCGTCGACATTGAGA
Organism: Nomada fucata; assembly: GCA_948146005.1. Lineage (NCBI taxonomy): Eukaryota > Metazoa > Arthropoda > Insecta > Hymenoptera > Apidae > Nomada > Nomada fucata. The sequence goes on from OX411281.1 coordinate 9,415,506, forward strand.
CCCTAACTGAACCCAAACCTTTACAAATTACAAAAACTAAAAATAGAGATAATTTATATTATTGTAGGATTATTTTTCGGGGGAAATTGTGCCTGCCTTTTCTTTCTCGTAAAATTACTTTATTATTCAATATGTCTCAATTACTCTCTCTCACAACACAATATATCTTATCTCAACGATGCTCTCGCTACAATTCTCGCTCGAATCCGCTTCAACTCCGCTTCAACTCTGTCTCAACTCTGACTCTCGCACGCATCATACACTGCATGTATTCTTTCACGCATTTTCCCTCTCGGTCTATTCATCATTCGTTCTCGCTCATTAAGACCCACACCGACACGCACACTCTTACCACGTGTCACAGTTCGACCACGGGTCACCATGCATCCTAGACTCCGCATTCCCGTGCATTCCCCGAAACCATCCACTCTATCCTCGAGATAAACATTCACTCGCTACGCGTTCGACGTTTCGACCAACACTCTTCATTCACACTTCGCGTAATACTCGATACTTCCCTTCACACCATTCATACAAAGCCCTCTCATACCACTTCTACAAATTCTTGCAACCCACAATTTATTCGTGCAATAATATTGATTTATGGGTAAACAGCTTGCAGTAAACAGTGCCAAAATGTGTTTTCCTTCTGCTAAGATGTGACCAAATTCAATTTTAAGTACTAATTGTTATAATGTATGAAAGTAACGAGAAAAGACGTACATTGAATATTAACGATCCATTTTGAAGTGTGCTGCGGTCATATTCGACACAAAATATACAGCGTTTATTCCTTTTGGTTTTTGCCAAGAACATTACTCTCTTCGTTTCATTATTTCGATTCTCTTTAACAAACATTTCTTTTGTCCACAATCGCTCGCCCACACATACAACTGAGTTATTAATATTTGTCCAATTAATTCGTTAACTTGTTAACTAACCATTATTCCACGCCATATAAGGGACACTAAACGAGTCCTCGCCCATCTTGTTGCTCGTTCGAACCATTCTTTTCCTGCCCATTTATTTTCTCGTTCTTCCCGGAGTTGGTTCTAAAACACCGACGCCGCACCGTTATATCAGTATGAAAGGAAAAGGCACGCTGAAACCACAGCCACGGCGACCGAGGATCGGCCGGACAAATTCTCGGCTGGTCGCCATATTTATGCATTTATTTATTAACCAAGTTTTATTCGTCCCACGGGCGAAATAACGGGCCACGTAAACAAGTGGCGCGTTGCTGCGACAACTCACAGCCTGCCACCGCCAATTGCAACGATTCGTTTTATCCTGCGACCCCCTCGATCCGTCTACGTCGTACGTCAAGGCATGATAAATCAGTGTCGCGTTGATGGCGAGTATCGCGCGGCCGATAGGCAACCGTGTCGCACCGTTCTTCCATCGTCGATTCGCACCATTCGCGGATCTCTTCCACGTTTTATCATCCCTGCCTCCTCACCTGCTGGCCGTGCCCTTCGTTTTTCTTTCTTTCCGCGAGCGAGCGGAAAGATATTTCTGCCTCCTGCTTCGAGCTGCGCCACGCCAATCCTCGTTCTGGTCTCATCTACTTCGCGAAAAGAAAAAAGAAATTGAAAATCCGCGGCGAAGCTATTATCGCGGCGGAAGATTGGGCAGGGTATTAAATGTTGAAGGTAAATTGGCAGGATAGGAAAAGCCTGACGGTAAAAAGTGGAACGGGGAAATGAGAGGCGAGCGAAGGCGACTGAAATTTTTCGCGATCTTTGTTTTGTGGCGTGGCTGCTCGTCAATTATGCGGATTTTGGTTCGTCCCTGCGCCAGTTTGGGCAGATGATTGGTCGATGGAGCGTGTACTGTATTTTTAAGTATTTTCCACGCTACTCTTAACGGTTCAAATGGGTCAGTTTATCTTGTTTTGTTGGCTTCAATATCCTAGAATAGCGGGTATTTCGGATTCTCCGACTTCCAAATTACAAACGGTTGCACACAAAATTATAAAGCGTTGCTTAAACTTGTGTAGAGATATTAGTGTGTGACGCGAGGTAATAATGTGAGCTGTAGGTTTATTAAATGTACACCGCGTTATGCACTACGCAACCGTTGCCTTGTCGTCGACGCACTATGTGCTACGCGATCGATTCTCTACGCTTCAAACGCTCATTCATACTCTGCCCGTGTACGCATCGCGTTCAATCTAAAACCCCCAGAAATCTCAAACCTTACCTGACCAGGCATGCACTTGGGCACTCGATACTTTCAGACCCCAAAAGCTTTGTCTCACCATTCGCTCGGTCCAAAAATACAAACTATCAGGCACATAGTCATGAATAGTGTTAAAAGTAAATGTAACAAGAATTGAGGCGCGAGGGAAATAGTTACGGGACACCCTGTATAAGCTAAAATATATAATCGGGCTGACGGGGGAGGATTGATACAGTTTTATGTTCTCCACCGAATAAACAGAAGAGAAGTGTATGTTACCGTATAGAGTATAGAGTATGCAAAGGAACAATCCAGTAATGATACGATTCTTGCTTATTATCTGGAAAGTATGAAACTGTATCGAACCTCCCTACCTATCAGGTCTCCCCAGTCTCCCCTAGATTAACCCTTTCACAGTGTGGTAAAATTACGAATTCTGGTCCAAAAAATGTCTAGTTTTTTCATGTTCGGGAATACTTCGGCATGCAATAAAAAATGTGAAAAAACGTGTTTTATATGTACCTGTTAGTAATTAGTCCGTGTACGGTAGATTTTAAAACACGGGGCGTATAAGCACTGAACTCTGGTGCGAACGATTCTGTGATCGGTTTCAAAGTCGACGGCATACTCGATTCAAAACTAAACCACGTCTCCTTCTTCAGTTAAAATAATCTTATAAAACAGGGGAAACAAAGAATATAGCCATAGTCTTAGATATCTTCGATAGACTAAACAGTTGCAACCCTAATGCAACGGCGTAACTTTTTTATTGTTACTTATATCGCTATAATTTTTGTTTTGAATTATTGCTGAGATTGTAGTGATTAAAATGAGACCAAGCACGATAGAATTTGGATTATATTTACTTACTTACTGACAAGGATCCTTACAAGAAAAGCTTGCGAACGGTCGTGCTCAGTTTTTACTATAACCTTACGGGCTTAGAGAATAGTCCAAATCTAAAGATATATTCCAATAGGCCTCTTCAAGATAAGATGCGCATTTATTAGTATGGTTTTATGTTTTTCTAGAGGCCCATGCAAGCACATAATAATGAAATACCACATGCAAAACTGAAATCATCCGCCGCAAATGAATACTATAACGAAACGAAGCGCTTAAAACGGAGTCGTCGGCCGAGCCCACACTCGAGAATCAGGTGTATCAAATTCGTCGCAATGCCTTCCCGGCCCGCGAAGTTCGCTTCGTTCTCCCTCGAGCAACGTTAAGGCGACCCGTCTCAAATATAAAAAGGCTTTCAGTAGCCGCGACCATCGGTTCCTCGAGGGAGAACGAAGCGAACTTCGCGGGCCGGGAAGGCATTGCGACGAATTTGATACACCTGATTCTCGAGTGTGGGCTCGGCCGACGACTCTGTTTTCGGCGCTTCGTTTCGTTATTGTATTCATTTTCGACCGATGAATTCAGTTTTGCATGTGGCATTTCATTATTATGTGCTTGCTTGGGCCTCTAGAAAAACATAAAACCGCACTAATAAATGCGCATCTTACTGTAAGAGATTTCGGCTGCGAGCGCCGTAGCTCGGCATCTGGGTTACGTCAGCGCGGGGCCCGATAGCGCACGTACCCATAGGACACCGTAGGCTGAAGGGAACTACGCGAGCGAGGCCCTTGAAGCCATGGCGCCTGGAAAAACCCCGACAACGCGTCCTTTTTGGCGATCACGATGCAGCATGGCATTCTTGCATCGATCGTCGAACGTAGAAGTCGCATTGACAAATAACAGAGAGCAAACGGAGTAATTCTTGTCGAGACCGTGTAAATAGATCTAACACATCTTTTTACACGCTTCTACATCTTTCTACGCTCCAGCATTGATTTGTATAGTTTTTGGAAATAATAAGAAGGAACAATAATAGTAGCTTTACACGTTCGTCGTTTTGCATTGTCTTACATTACCTTGAAGAGGCCTATTGGAATATATCTTTAGATTTGGACTATTCTCTAAGCCCGTAAGGTTATAGTAAAAACTGAGCACGACCGTTCGCAAGCTTTTCTTGTAAGGATCCTTGTCAGTAAGTAAGTAAATATAATCCAAATTCTATCGTGCTTGGTCTCATTTTAATCACTACAATCTCAGCAATAATTCAAAACAAAAATTATAGCGATATAAGTAACAATAAAAAAGTTACGCCGTTGCATTAGTGTTGTCTCACCGATACGAAGCGTTTAATCTTTTAATGACGCCCGACTTCTCATTCCTCTGTTTCTTTCGCTCGCTGTCCCTTCCTGTGCCCGCCGATATCGGTGTCTCCACAGTGGCCGCGCTCTGACAGTTCCGCCGAAATTTCTACGAACCCAAAGTTCGACCAAATTCTCTTGGCGCTTACGGCCGGTCCCGAATAGCAAGCGCCAAGCGAAGAATTACTGTATATAGTAAAGCAAGGTTTACATTAGCCAGATTTTCTTGACATTATCAGGTCGTTCAACCAAAAATAGAAGAATGGGCTACTTCTGTAAATAATAGCATGAGCGCATGCCACGATGCTTCGGATACAGATATATCAATTTCAATTTTTCAATAATTCAGCGAATACCTTCAACACGTTTTCTACCTGAACAGTTTTACGCGAATGCTATTTCACGCTACGTAAACCGAAACCGGTATACGTTGTAAAGCTTGAATGTGTTATACTTTATGACTCCCAATGGACTGGAGCGTTAGTTATAATAAAAGTAAATATTCACAATATAGAATACACAAAACAAATAAGTTCATATTAAAACTATGCAATGGAAGATTATATTATTGTAGGACCAGGAACGGTCCTGACTTGCGCGTGTGGCGTGCGACCGATCGGGAAGCGAGCGAGCAGAGAAAAAAGAACGACGAACGACTGCGGAGGTAGATTTTGCGTGGCGCAAAAAATCTAGGCTTTACTTTATATATATATATATAAACCCTTATAATAATAACAATCATACATTATTGTACTTTCTCTGTTATTGGCTAAACCGTCTGTTGGCGTTGCGATTAAGCTCAGCTTATACCGGTTTTTAGTCAACTTTGGCAAGGAACGCGTTAAAATCATTGTGATATGTGACTAAAAACGTAAAAATATGTTTCGCAATAAATAGAATGTCGCAATAAGTGGACTTTTTATTCCACTCGGGATGAAACTTAAAGCAAATGGCAATTTCGAAAATTTCGCAATAAGATGATCACCCGCTGTATGTTTGCTGCACATCGACGTTCGCATCGAAACAAGGTCTATTGCACAAAAGCTACGTAAGCTGGACCACGAATGGATTACCGCTGCTCCTCGATCGGCTTCATCCAATGTAAAATAAAGCGAAGGGCGGAGTGGAGGGGTGGAAAAGGTTTCTTGATAAAAGGAAATACGGGGAAACTGCAGCGGGATTTAACCGAACGATAATCGGCAGGAGGCAAAAAAGGAAGAAAAATTACGGTCATTCGCTGAATTTTCATTTGTGTAATTGAAAACGCGGAAACTGGCAAACTCGTTTTGCGCCAGCGTTAAATCCGGCTGTGCATAAGAAGCCATCGCTATCGGTGATGGCTTTTTTTCTTTTACGCACGCGTGTGCTCATACTTTGCCAAGATGAAACGACGAACCGTTGGGGAAAGCGCTGGTTTTTTATAAAGGGAACGCGATGATGACACGTTCTAAATCCTCGTTTGCCCTTTGGCCGTGCTCTCTAATCAATTGTTTCCATTATTCTTGCCAAGACGCGGCGAGTGGCTGATTAAATCTCGCGTTGCCCGATGCTTCAAGGAGATAATATCGCAAAACAAAATGGAGAGAAAGTACCGGAGAGAGTTTCGTGTCGCGGCGTAATTTTTTCCGTCCTTTAGTCTGTCTGACAGCTCGGTTACTTAATTGGTGTTTGGATTTAGTAGGGGGCATGCTATTGAGGGTGGCAGCTTCGAATAATTTCATTACGCTTTGTGAGATGGCTATGGATTCTCGGTTAGGATTACAGAAAAACTGTGAATATTTGTAAGGCAAAAATTGTATTATATTATTGCTTCGGGGTTAATTAGTAAACAGATGTTTGCGTACTTGTTAGGCTTGCTTCTTATTAATTGATATATGTATAGCGAATTTAGTATAATAATAGGAAATGCATTTTCGAAGGCGCACAGTTTTCCTATGCTCTATTCAATTAATCGGATTGTAACTCATATAAAGTACCTTACGATAATAATAATTCGTCTGCTTGTGAAAATATAATTTTTATAGCCCTTCTATATGAATTATTATGAATTATTGTCACCCACCTTTAGCTACACTATAATAATTCTTATTCATTTTATCTCTCAATAGAATAAGAAAAATATTTTGCAGAGATTATTATTCATACTTGAGAACGCCTCTAACGCCGTACACCTATCGCAAAAGAATTAAACTTCTATTTCGTCATTTTGTACCAGCACGTCCCAAGGCAGCCGGTTCGCAGTAACGAAATCAGGAACACGAGCTCGCTTTTTGCAAGCAATCTTCATAATTAACGTAATTTCCGCTACGTGAAAGGTGAGGGTAAATTTAAACAAGTAGTTGGCCGAAACAAAAAGCGTCGAGCCCCAGGATTAATCCAAAAAGAAAGTTCGAAAAGTTCGCGTGGAACTTGAACGAGCCAGGAGGTGGAACTCTTTTTTCGCTAGACATTTTTTTTTCACGACACAGACGTGCTCGCACACACGTTTGGTTGCTCGTTAGTGGAACGTGATATTAAAGGGAATCGTTTCTTTATGGTCCAGATCGAGGGTAGACGCGCGAAAGGAATTTTGCGTGCCGAATTTGCCCCCCACCCCCCAATCCCCCCTCTCTCCCTCGGCCTCTGGTCACTGAATTATTTGAAAAGAAAACGCTCGTGAGGCTTTTTTCCCGAGCACGAAACGGGACGTTCGCAAAAACTGTATAACGTGGCGCGAACCGCAAAAACGCGAGAGACGATGTAGAGTTTTCTCGTTTCACGCGTTTGAAAAATCTAAGCCCAACGTAATTCCAACTGAACGCCAACTCAACGAGGGAACACGCGTGTTTCGGGAAGGGGGATGAAACATTCATGATGCTGCAGGATTCAGTAATAGCAATTTTTCTCTTTAATTACTCGCGCTCTTTCTCAAAGAGAAGAGAACTTTTTAAGGACAGCAGAACAGAGGCAAGATTTCGAGGAAAGCATTTTACTTGATTCAAAGGACGTTGCACCTGTGGACAATCAATGCATCAAACGACTATTTTTGGTATGCCGCGGCATGCCGTGAGGAATACTCGTCACAGTCTTTTGGATGTTTGGTTCAGCTCTGAGGAAGTTTTGCCCTTGCGATTAATTTCAATGAGATCTTTGCAATGATCAACACTATTCCTCGTTTGGTCGTCCGCGAGGTGTGCCGAATAAATCGTCGGCAAACCTAGCCAAGTTTTACATGCTCGATAAGCGACTATCATCGGTAGACATTTTACATTAATTGATGCGTTGCGGTGAGTGTTTTATCAAGTTTAAAACAGAATTTCATTTTACAATCAGTGAGCAAACACTACTCTCACTGTAAGTATTACATGTTCATTTCTAATGACCCGACTGCCGTGCAACTTTGGCACAATGTCAATGGGGGGCGTATTTCTGGCCGAAAAATTCTTATAGATATCGCTGCTAGGTTTGCCTATTCTTAAGGAGTTCGGATATTTTTTTGAACAGGTTGAGCATTCTTGTTTCCTTCGAAGCCGTAAGTAACAAATTTGTACGACCAAGTTCTTCTTACGCTATTTTATGTTTTTTCTTTCGCGGCGAACATCGCGATGGTGTAAAATATGTTGCATGTTTCTTGTTTGGCTGCACTCCCTTTTTATAATCGAAGAGGTCTTATTATTGTTTCACAGATATTTATTTAATGCATTCCGGTTAGTTTAGATACGCTGTTAGAAAGGTAACTTAATAGACTGCGAAAAATTTCGGACACTCATTTGAATCCTGTGATTATTTGCAGGCTGGCTTGCCTCGATACGAAATTTGGAATTATGTATATTATAAAGGCATTCACATATTTTGATGTTTGCATAAAGTATTTATTATTTGCTTATACCGTGTTCAATTAAATTTTATTTTTATCCTACATTGAACTCCTTTTTCAAAATACGAATTAAATACGATGAAAAGTATTAAACCACTTTTTGTTATTTCTGCAGCATGTCGTGTACTTACCTTTGACATACTCGGAGCACGTAACAAACAAGTGCAATTTCTGAAATTAATCTTCCTTAGGAACAGTTTATGAATGACGGAATTGCACACAATACATATCCTGGAAACTTAATATGCTCTTGCCTGTTTACAAATTTTCAACGACACGTAGATATGCATGTACCATTGTAATACTATACTATGGACATGTTTTTAAAGCGTTTAGTTAGTCGTATAGAGGAACGCGAAGCGGCAGTTGTATGTGTGAGCGAGCGATTGTGGACAAAAGAAATGTTTGTTAAAGAGAATCGAAATAATGAAACGAAGAGAGTAATGTTCTTGGCAAAAACGAAAAAGAATAAACGCTGTATATTTTGTGTCGAATATGACCGCAGCACACTTCAAAATGGATCGCTAATATTCAATGTACGTCTTTTCTCGTTACTTTCATACATTATAACAATTAGTACTTAAAAATGAATTTGGTCACATCTTAGCAGAAGGAAAACACATTTTGGCACTGTTTACCCATAAATCAATATTATTGCACGAATAAATTGTGGGTTGCAAGAATTCGTAGAAGTGGTATGAGAGGGCTTTGTATGAATCGCGTGAAGGGAAGTATCGAGCGTTGCGCGAAGTGTGAATGAAGAGTGTTGGTCGAAACGTCGAATGCGTACCGAGTGAATGTTTATCTCGAGGATAGAGTGGATGGTTTCGGGGAATGTACGGGAATGCGGAGTCTAGGATGCATGGTGACCCGTGGTCGAACTGTGACACGTGGTAAGAGTGTGTGTGTCGGTGTGGGTCTTAATGAGCGAGAACGAATGATGAATAGACCGAGTGGGAAAATGCGTGAAAGAATACATGCAGTGTATGATGCGTGCGAGAGTCAGAGTTGAGACAGAGTTGAAGCGGAGTTGAAGCGGAGTCGAGCGACGATTGTTGCGAGAGTATTGATTGAGAAAAATTATATTGTGTTGCGAAAGAGAGTAATTGAGAAATATTGGAGGATAAAGCAAGTTTACATGAAATAAAAGGCAGTCACAATTTCCCCTGGAAAATAATCCTACAAAATGTGTGCGCAAATATTAATCAAAAAGAATGATAATAAATGTAAAAACCATTTTAATGCCCTGTTTATTTTGTTACATGGAGCATACAGAAATTTGCAAATAAATACAATTCTGAAGCTGTCTAGATATAGATCTGAAATTTCATTACAACCAGTTCGTGCTAATCGATCGCTGCTACTATTGGAAACTTCTGTAACAGGATACGAATTTCCCAAACCAGTATACATTTTGAATGTCTTGTCGCCAAATCTACCAAAACCGGCTTTAAAGTTATTCAACATGCTATTTCGAAATTAATTGCAAGATTACCAAGTGCACTGCAGCCTCATAAAAATTCCACTCTTCTTCCCTTTTGTACCTGAAGAATCACATTTCTCAATAATAACGTTAAAGTTTACTCCAGCTCCATTACGAGCCGGCCAACCGTGAGCCATTTCGCAAAGTGTTTCTAAAAAAACATCCTTCCTGTCACCGCCCACAAGCAACCAAAGCTTTCGCAACCACTGTCCTCCATTTTCGCTCAGTAACAATCTCGTGGGCAAGAAAGTCGCCGATTTTTGTCCATTAAAGCGTCCCAGTCTCGCTACAAATTACACCCAAACTGCGAACCGTGATAGGACCCGAAGACGATCAGCTCGAAACGCTTTGTCCCTAAGCCGCAAACTTCCATTCTGTGCTACCTCTCTTCCTCTCTATCTCCCGCTCCCTCTTTCCCTCTTTTTATTAAATGCACGGAATAGTTTCATCTAACGAGAACGGTACCGAAGCGTTGCAGTAAAGCGCAAAGTGGCTGGGCTTCTTCGCAAATGTCGGAGCTCACGGCATTTAACACACTGGCTGCCAAATTAGAAAAAGAATAGCACGTTTCGGGCCACACATTTCGAACGGTGGTCGGTGTCTTAATTTCAATGCCCTAAGCAATAATGGTAAATGATCGAATGATGGGCGATTAAACGATGTCAGGATTAGCAATAGTAACAGGGCGCATTTATTTTCACCCCATGATTTCTATCACCGTTTCTATCATCTATTTCACTCAGAATGTACGATATTTTTAGCTCCATGCGCGCAATGAAATTCTGCTGAAAAAGATACTCGCCGAGCTGGGACTTTGCCTTTTTATGTTAGCGCTCTCCCTTTCATTTTTCCAGCCGAGGGTAGCGACGGGGGCGCTACCCGGACTCTTTGCTGCGGTCCGCTTCGGCGTCACCTTACGCTAGGTGCCCGCGAAAAATGAGGGTGTCAAATGTTAGAGGCAAATCGGATACGCATCATACACTCAGGTAGACTGAACGTCGAGTCACCCTCGCGCTTATGTTGAAATTCGTATCAAGAATCAGTTTTCAAGGAAATGTCTTGACCAAAATTAGGTTAAGTTCTCCGGAAGCCCATGCGAGAAGTATCTGTTACTCATAAGCATGAAAATATTGATTTGTTTATTTACTTAGGAATTAACGGGCATTGGCCCTATATGATACAAAAGTGGAGAAAAAAGTAGTTACATTATTGAAGCGGTCATGCAAGAAATACAGCAAGAAGATAACCACTTAATTGAGAATGAAATAAATGGAACACGGAACGTCTGAAGGTAAATAGAGAACCAGAGAAAAGGTCGAGTCGGCTAGGAATACGATTCGCATAATTGCACGTTGTGGCGAAGGGAACTCGAAATCTAAAATCGTTCCTGAATAAATCTAAGCGGAAGACAGAAATAGGATGACTTTAAATAAGAAAAGAATGCAAGGAACCTTCTTCGGGTCCTTCAGCGTTAGCATATTCGTATTGTGCTGTACAATGTGAAAATTATGATCTCGACAATGAATTGGACAGCCAAAGAGAGGGTGATGTGCGCGAAGTCTCCGATTAGGAAACCATATCACACCGGTATATCGTAAGTGAGCAACAACTAAGGAAAAATAGAGAGATTTCTTCTGAAATTCTTGCAGAATCGGAAGATAAATCCAAAGGACCAGTTCCCCTACTTGACAATGTTACTCGTATGCGTGGCCTAAGACAGACGCTCATCATATTGCACACCAAGATCAAGTAGGTACATTACTTACCAAAGATAGGAGAGAGGCATCAAGCTTGCGAGAAAATATAACTTTAAACTTGCAAGCCTCTACCCTGAAAGTTCGAACCCCCGTTTTTATCCGGGGTTCTATATAACTGACACGGCCTGTATAATCGACGCGTTTAATTGGTTAATACGGACATGCAGGAAGGGCGCAGTCAGCCGAAAGTAAAAACGATTAAATAGGGTAATTCCATCGATTGCGATCAACGTCAGGGGACGCGAGGAAAAATGATGGCGCGGGTGTCGCACGGAGATCCGGAAAGTAAGTGTACAACCGTAGCAGGCGCCGTTAACGAGTGGCATCGCTCAGCCGGAGCTTAAACCCTCGTTAGGAGGCTAACAACCGACCATACGTCTTCCGAATCGCTGGTCCAGGCTAAGAGGGGCAGCAGACTCGCGCCCAGGCCGAATCTTTGAATTTATGCGGTCGTCTGAACACGATCCAGACGATCGACAGCGCACGAGCTGTCCAACCGATGGATCGGTCGTGCGGCGAAGAAATCCGGCTGGATCGCGTCTTGACTCGACATTTCGATGGAGGAACTCGTGTTCCTGGAGATTTTTCCGAAGGAGAAACGAAGGATCGGTCGACGGTCCCTCGACCTGGAAGAACGAACGACGAACCGCTCGATTTTCAATTATCGTAGCCCCGTTTACGATTTAAACGATCGCCCCTGGACTGTTATGGCCGCTTGTTCCCGACGATCGATAGCTCCGCCGGTTCTCGACTCGCTGGAAATCGAGTTTGGATTACGCCTCGACGACGTCCTCTATTCCCGGTGCTCTTCGTACGGAGCATCGTTTTCCGCGTTCCGATAACGCCCGTGGAACGACAAGCCGTAATCTCATTTATCGTGGAGCTTTTTTGAAAGGCGGATACAGAAAGAAAGGAGAGCGGAGAGCAGAGGTAGAAATGAAGGGAGATGGAAACTCGGGGACGAACGAGTCGAAAATCATCCCTTTCGGTTCGAACTGCGCGCGTTCCCTATATAAGAAATCTCACGTGCAAGTCGTCTTTACGCGATCTGCGTGGCGAACTGCTACGCCGACTAGATCGTGACCAGACTAGCGACACCTCGCCCCGCCGCCTGGCCGCGACCTCGGCGAATATCTTATTTTCTGGTGTATCGGCGAATCCCACGAAATTTTTCGCGACTCACCGCTTCGATCTGGCGAGGAATAATTTGTTTTCTGCTGCGGGCTGCACAGTTTCCTGCGAAACGGTCCCCGAGCGCTGTTTAAGAATCTCGTTAATTCGCGGCGAGACAGCCTCGCGATTGTTCGGCCTCGAACCACTTCGATGCTAATAATTCGATCCGGTTGAATTCGTTTCGAATGACGGAAGCGTGGCTGTATCGCAGCGGATATTCGAGCCTTGAATTCCTTTTATCGCGTAGATGAAGGCAAGGAGTTACGATAGCAGTAGAGTGGCATGATTCCAAAGCGGGCAAAGTGCTGGAAGGTGTTTGCGCTAGAGATAGGTGCGGGCATGGGCGATTGTTTTGTGACCAGTAGCTGTGGTAGGGGTTCAACTAAGTTCAATTTTAGTGCGGAGATGTAATGCAAGGACATAGGATTGATCAAATTTGTAAAGAAAAGTGTTTGGCAGAATGGAAAATTTCGAATACGTTATGGCGAGAGTTGTTCTCTGGTTTATGTTTCTTCATTATATGAGAGATTTAAATATTATTCCTTTGTAATGCAATACCCGTGTAAACCTACGAATACACTGTATAACACAGCTTGCAATTCCGTTTGAACAGTTCCTTTATCGAAAATGGAAATAGATTAAGCAATGTATTGTATTTTCAGGAAGAGAAAGATCTGTATAATATTAAGAGAATAATGTGGGATTGAAAACTGCGTGACTGTTTAGAATGGTTTCGGGATGTGAAAGATGTGTGTTTGGTGTTGGGTGCTTGACAAGATCGTGTGAACGGAGGGTGCAGCGACCCAAGGATTCGGGTGGACGTGACCGACCGTCGCCAAGGAATGTCTGCGGTGTGTATTCTAAATGAGTGAGAGCAAATGAGGAATAGAATGAGGGGGAAACTAAGAGTGGATGAATACACAGGGTGTCTCGTAACTTATGGGTGCGCGAGGCAGAGTAGAGAAAATCGTTAGCAGGGTAGAAGAGTATCGTTTGTTGAATAGAGGATATCGTAAGTCGCGGGATAGTTGACACGTATCGACGTTTTATGTTAAAGAAGGTAGTTAACAGTTGAAGAAAACTTAAGTCTTATTACCTTATCAGAATAATAACAAATTTTGTTAAGCCTTAACAATAATGCACGTCATACCCCAAAAAACCAATGTCCTATCGACTATTGTATCGTTGGCGGTCCAGAAAATATTAAAGACTGAAGTAAGGCTTCCCATGAACCTTGAATAATAAATGGCAGTTAATGAAATGCATAATTACAAGTAGTTATTAACGCATACCAACTGTTATGCACATTAAATCATAGTATTCTCCAACGTACGATGATCTACAGTTGAGATGCCAGACGAAATATTCTTTCTCTGACGCTCTTGGAAGTCTACGAGTTCAACTCCAAATATTCAGGTACGTACTTCACGAATGCCGCGATATCATCTACAAACGCGATGTAAGATAGTAATATCTGTTAAGCTAACTTGTCCCAAAGGCAGGCATTCATGTATACACTGGTGTGGACTTTGTTTCTTATCTTCGTAGCTCTACGGTAGGTCTAATCTTTGCAGATTATCAATACAATCGGAATCATCGTTCAAAATTTGAATGGGCTCCAATAGTTGGAAAAATATCGTACTAAAATTACTCGTTTATCTGATCGTAATCTTTTTGCTGTTGTTGTTGTTGTTGTTGTATTAATCTTATTTATCTACTCACTTTTAATATATGTGCGTTAAATAGAAACAGATGACTGATAAAAATCAAAACTAGCTAATCGTTATCTGATCTTTTTTACAAATATGCATATAGCAGATACAAATGTAGAATCTGATCAACTTTAGAAAATGTGTACAATTAAAATAAAGAAACGTATTTTCATTAACAGCACTATACCTCGTTTTATTGAAATCACAATCATCCGCTAAGACGTACTATTCTATGTATTTTGCAGTGAATTTCATATGAATTTGAAAGTACATTGGAACCATCACGTTGTTTGAATTAATCTACATTATTCATAGAATTCGAATTCGACAAGCGAGTTAGATAATCGATAGAAAGGGATCAGAAGAATCTACTTATCTGGGGATTAATATCGTTTGCCCATTTGACGACAAATCTTTCGCTTTATTACACAAGCACTGAATGTCTCTGAATACACTAATATATAAAATAACCTTGAGCAGAATTATTAATAAGTTCAAAATTAAAAGCTACAATGTGAACGTATGATGTTGGAAATCATAATACTGAAGACGAATACACAAGGAATGATAGAACTGAGTATAATACTTTTATTAACAGAGAAATCTTTCTAAATCCATTATTAAATTGTTATTACAATTCATCGACGAACATGCTGTACATTACTTATCTAAATACTTAATGAGGCTGAAATCAATATTAGTACGAACTATTCTTTTTTCAAAATGACAGTAAGTAGTTAAACGTCGGTATACTTTCCTTGCTGTTTACAGTAGGTCACAATTTGTTTGGAAATATACGTAATATGGACCAAAACTTTGGGAGTACCTTCTTATTTTTAAAATTGTTTATCATCCCCGTAGCTAACTATTTATTCAAAATTAAAATTATGGGGAACAAATAATAATTATCTTTATTTTCATAGGTTCTAATTTGGAACTACTTATTTGCTTTCAGACTCAATTAATTACCTAATTATTAATAGCATTCATACTATACTCAAATCTTTAGCCGGTAGTATAAATCCACAATTAATACATTTTCTGCTATATTAAAAATGCGTTTCTGAACAGCAAATTGATTTTGTTTGTATCCCTAAACCCCTGTTATTTATTCCTTAAATATATAAAGTTTGATTTCAGGACGAGATATATAAGAATCATTCGGATAGCTGCAAGTACAAGACACAATTTAAATAAAATATTCTACCGAAATGAAATTATATATTATTAAAACCTTAGTATCTATACATATACTTGCTTGAAGGGCCATTCTCTTGTATAGCACTAAAAATGTTTACGATAAACAGTAGCTTGAAATATATTTATTGCCCGAACGGAGGAGGTTGAAATAACCACATCGCAACGTTATCGGGGCTTCTCACTTGGCTCGTCGTTAAATTAATACCCCGGGAATGAAATACGTATAAGCAATATATCTTCGATTCCTTTCGCTTCTCCTTTTTTGATTTCATTCTCCTTGCCGGAAATGTCACCGTGAACGATGAAAATGCATTTATTGTTGTAACCGGTAGGGAAACACCGTTGGAAAACTGGAGCATTCTAACTGCTCTATTTCTTGGAGAAGCAGTCGCATTCGATTCTATTAGATGTCTCCGCGACTCGTGGAAATGTTCCGCTAGAAATTATAGCCTTTTCGAAATTGTGTGTGCTCGATTGTAGTTCGATACGGCGGCGCTTTAATTGTTCAATACAAAAGTTATACCATGTTATCGAGACCATAAATTGCAGCAAGTTATCTACTGCAGTTTTATTATTGACTATAATTAAGTAATTATAAGACATAATTTAACTGAAACTGCTGTATACCCTGCATCGTAGACAAAAATAACTGATCTTCGATTTTGTAATAAAATAATTGCAGTAAGTTATCGAAACCATAAATTGATACAATAAATCGTCTCCAGTTCTGTCGTTATCTCATCGCTAGTGCCTCTTCTGATATTCATTCAGTATTCAAAATATAAAGACAGTGGCTCCAAAAACTTTTTGTACACCGCACTTTATTTTTTCCACAGAGTATAATAACAAGAAAATAATATCTATGAAAGAAGTATTCTCTAATATCTGTTTTAGCAATGTTTCGTTGGCCATTTCATTGAAATCGTAATTTATTTGTTTCTTGTGATCAGTCGGTAACTTTAATAACTTCCCGCATTAGTTTCTGCAGAGTAAAACAATTCTGACGTTACAGTAAACTCAATGTCCGTTCCGATTTTTAATTTCGCCTTTCAAGTTTTCCCAATAATGTTCCAGATGATTCGATACATCCAGCAACGCCAATGTTTTTTTTTTTATTTTATTTTATTTGGGTGTTTAAGGTCACATGCACCTTCTGAGGTTATTAGTGACCACGGTGTAACTGCTCAGTGCAATATCCTACCTATAGCAGGTGGTATAAACCGATGTCTTTTAAGAAATTTAACACTTTCTTACAGGAGTCCTTTTTTTTTAACATGTTAAATGAGTTTGGTAACTGGACAGGTAACTAGGATGTGACCGATGGAGTTTGGTATGTCGCATGTGTTACAATAATTTGGTTCAGTTTTTGTAATAAGGTAGGAGTGTGTCCAGCTAGTATGTCCTATTCTTATTCGCGTTAGAATCGCTTGTTATTTCCTGTTTAAGAGCATGGTTGGGTTGACATCATTTATGTTGCTTCTGATTTTATGTAGTTTGGTAGGTCTTGAATTTCTCCGTTCTTCATTACATAATTTATGTGTTGTCTCGCCGAGGTATTTTTGAAGATCTTTGTGGGCTATGAGTCGGATTCTTCGTTTCCCCTGGTGCCAATATGTGACGGAATCCAGGAATACATAATCTCTTTTTTGGTACACATTAGTGTTGAGTTTGTTTCTATAATGTCGCTGATAATTGCGTTGCTGGATTCTAAATTTTGTAAGGATAATATGATACTTTTCGAATTGGAGAAAATGATCAATTTGTTGTGTACCGATTTTTCTATGTGCTTTAGTGCTTGTAAGATGGCATATGCCTCACTGCTGAAAACTGCAAATGCTTCTAAAAGTCGAAATAGGAGCTTATTTCCGGGAAAACATACTGCGCATCCAGTCCCTTGTTTGGATTTTGAGGCATCGGTAAATATTTGTTTGTGGTTTGGATATTCTTCGGATAGTTCAGCATATAGAGTTTTAAAGACGTCTGGATTTGTGTCTTTGCTTGTATTAAGGAATTTAACGCCAATGTTTCTTTCGCAATAATGGCAGTCAATCCAGTTGCAATGATCAAATCAGTAAACAAGAATGAAGCATCAATGTACTGTGATTCTATGTGCCAAATATGCAGTCAACTTCGTGCCACTCGTAGCTCACATTCGCCCCGTTAAGGTAACGCGAAAGCGTCGCTTGGTAATCGCCACGAAATTACACGTCGCGCTTCAAGTTTAGCGCCTGAACAACTATAATGAAAACTCGCGTGGAAATGCGATAATGAGCATCGTTAACGATAAACGAGGCTTTTCTGAGCCACTTCTTATTCGAAACCGCGGCAAGCCACCGCTAGCTGGTTGGCTGTGTGCTTCGTGTATTAATTAACAGAGTTCGACTTCCGCCGAGAAGCTCCGTTCACTCCGAAGCTTTCGGTTTGCACAACCAGATTTGTTCATCGACTGGTCGATACCTCGTTCGAACTGTAAAAGCAGCGGTCGAAAATGTTGCTACGGTAAAGGAACCTTAATGTGTAAAGCTTGATTACTGCGCTTGCAAAGTAAAAAAAAGGGGCAAGCAATATCCTTCTTTTCACTTGCCGTAATGTTGCATTTTAGTGTACCTTTCTTTACAATTGGCTGGCATTTAGTGGTACGAAAGTTAGAAATAGTGTGTACGAATGTTACCTTAGATAACTTCTTAATTTTTTGGCAAGAAATCCATGGAAAAAGATGGTTAAACACTTGCATATCTGGAAATAACACAGAGATACATAAACGTATCGCACAAACGTCCAATTTTTCCCGGTGACAATTAATCCTGCAATATTGGAAAATGGTTCATGAAATTTCAGTGCCGCCATGAAAGTTCCATCTATGTTTTTCCCGTATTCGTGGTATAGTTAATCCAACGGGTTTTCAGCTAATTCCACGAAACATGGCGCGCATTGCGCGTTGCGAATCAAACGGAGGAATCCCAGTCTAACAGGTTGAAATTTATACACAATGCTTTGTTCGTTGTTGTTGGTCGAAGTTTTTAAAAAACCTGTTACAGAATATAAGCGGATAATCAGAAAATTATAGTACGGTGGAATCGATGTTGTGAAATGGATGGTTGGACGGCAGCCTTTTAATACGTGTGAATAGATGTGGTGTGCAAGCGAATGAAACTATCTATTGTAAATGTTTTTAATGCATTACTTATTCAGCTGTACCCCTGTACAGCTGAATAAGTGGTCGAAATTTTTCAGCTCGCGTACTGCGAGCAAATTGAATTGCAAGTCTAAGTGTTTTACCATTTTTTTATGCAACTTTTACCAAAGAATCGTTCACAGAATAGTCGATAAAAAGATCTGATGTTTGATACGTGAGATAACCGAACGAGATTAAGTAATTAAATTCCATGGAACTTATACACTATAAAGGTTTTGTGATAATTTTGTAGTAGTCTAATAATATCAATCGCTAATTATTAAAAAAATATTAAATAACGTAGAAATTAATAAAGAAAATTATTGTGCAAGGAGATTATCGTCGTCAAGTGGCTTAGCGCGATACGGGACTTGCTTCTACGTGCGGCGATCACGGCACATGGTCCTGCCAGGGGTCGACTTTCAGTCTCATTCAGTCTTCGAAAAACGACAGCATAGCCAACAAGTGTCATTTATATACATTGAATAAAAGTATCTTCTATTTCACTACGAGTCTTTCTCATTTACTGGACACTTCCACCTCTTGCATACAATTTAATGAATAACAAAAATTCAAGACCGTTTTAAAACAAAATTTAGTTTGAACGTGACATTAAAAAAGTAGAATGTACAAACATTTAAAATGAATTTAATGTAGGAACATATTCGGCATATTAATTTATATGGGTCTAATAAAGAAAATAATGCAACTGCGGGGCTGGAAAGCATATTTTAGGCGTACATATCCACAAATTATTAATGTAAGCCAGTATCAATGATGGATACTATTTCCAAGCAGCGACCTACAGTTTCGAAGGTGAACCTCATAACGCGGGTACTGAAAGGTTTGCGGCTTACTTTTGCACAAAAACATACAAGAAATTGTTGAAGAATTTTCCCAAAAGTTGATATATATTAATTCTTAGCCACACACAGATAATTGTTTGTTTTTCTCTAATTTAAACATATGTCTCAAAAATCGACATACGTATGGGATGACATATTAATAGTCATAGTCGGTGTAGTATAAACCATGAAAAGACTAGATTGCATTCTGAACAAAGCTCAAGCTAGTCGCATTTCTCTGCATTATTCGCTCGTAACGAGCTATAAATTTCGATACCCGCCATCATTATAGATTTCAATCTTTTCTAATCATCACAAACTTAATTTTTTCTTCCTTGTTCAGTGCAAATATGCGCGCGCGAACTATGAATGAGCATACACTTTCTTTGCCTGCACTAATTACTACTATTTTCTACAAAATTAATATAAGACATATTGATTTATTACTGTTCAGAAACCTTTCCTTTACCAATTTGGCTTCGATTTACACAAAACTCTGTTTCTGTCCTACCTCCAACTTACTAAATTCTAATCCTTTGTTACCTGTGTCAGGCCAGACAAAAATTTCCTCAGCTATCTGTCTTAAACATATGGTATTAATATGATACAATTCAGAGATTATACTTGGGATATTGAACTCGAAACATCGGCAATGACTGAAATTTTTGAGAAATCAATATTATTAGGATAGTGAATTAGGATAGTTCATCGAAATAAGGGCTTCCACCACAACTTTGAAACTATATAACTTGATTCCACTTCGACTGTCATCTACACTCGTCAAATTCCGACACGTTTCATGGAGCTCTCTCCCCGGAGAACTCAATTACATTTCGATTCCAGTCCCGTACAGTTTACGCATTTCATTTCTCGCGTTTCGTTTGGCCGAGCGATATTCTTTTTTATCTTCTGCCCGCCCGTAGATCGCTGATCACTTGAATTTCGACCAGGGTAACGATGAATCGATAGCGTGACCACGATCACGCGAGTAGAGGGATATTCTGTCTAGCCCCGATCGCTTATCAGAGTAACTTTCGTGAGTGACGTATCGATACGTGCTTTCCCAGAAACTGTATAAATGTAACGCCAGTCTCGAATTTTGTTTCGCTGTACAGCTGTCCATTTTTTTACCCCTCTTCTTTGCTATCGGCATACATTTTATGCTCTCGTAGCAACGAGTAAATAGTTTTTATTTTTTATTTCAGTTTTACGAAGGCATAATTAGCTGATTGTTGGAGACAAAATTACGCTGCGTAGGATCCACAGTTTACCTTTTCAAAATAAAACATAACGAGTAATATATGTATATTTAACAATGTGAATAAGTGTATATTTTATTGTGATTAGGTATTACAGAAACCATGTCTTTAATAATTACAAATATATTGAATACTACATATTAATGGCTATACAAGATTTTATTTTATTCAAACATCAAAGAAATATACAGCAATATATAATTGGTATTGTAAGGAAATATTAGGTTTCTTCTTGCCGTTCAATCTTTTCTTCTATCAAGCATCATTGTCTCGAACGAACTAAAGATGCGACTTCTTTCATGCATGCGTAATCTACCGTGTATGATGACGGTATAACAAACCAGAGCTATCTAAATTCTGGGCATTCAATGCTGCAACTCTGTGTTGGGTGACCAACCTTAAAATCAACGATAATATGTAAGGCCCGCGGATTACTTCGTGTTCCTGATGCGCGCCTTTCAAACATCACTTTCGCGGTTGTCGCGTAATTTAATCCCACCTGAGGACAGTTTTCTAGTTATGACGTGTAATATACGCCAACGAATACATCGTTTGGTGTAGGTTTGATATAATTCCAGTGACAACTGAGCGATTTATTACAATTTTTGGACCTACCCCCATTCTGAACAATACTTGTGTAAACAGTTTTTTCTAAAAAAAAACTTGGTTGGTAAAAATGAGAAAAGAATGTCTTTAAATTCTTTATATTGGTGCAACTCTTCGTTCGACCATGTATTACTGACAATGAGAATTTTCAGGCCTGTCGCGAGACAAAATTCGGACAAGCGAACACGAATTCTGACTACATAATATTTCGTATGTATTACACACTACAACTATAAGTTAATAATTAATAGTTTCGTGCGAAATACAAGTAATAATTGTACAGTTTCGTTGGCGTACAAACTGTTATATTAATTTTCTATGCAGCATATAAATTATATTGAGTTCGTTAGCTATGCACTATGGTCAACTATTCTCTAGCTTACATCATTATCATAAACCAGCTGTCTGGACGTTAATTAACCGCGGGAGCAGCGCCATGTTGCGATGGAGATTGCGTCCGATCTTTAGACCGTTAATGCCGAAGGCTGGGTACGCTAATCAGCGCCATAGGTATATTTACAGAAAAAGTACTGAAGGATTAGTTACGCGGATGTCAGCTTAAGTAATGAACAGTAATATTAAATGTTATTTACTCTAAAGGGGACACCGCGAACCCTTATTCCCGGATTTGAATGAAACTTTGTAGGTTTATAGAGTGATCCAAGACAAGAATAACGGTGTGCTTCATTTGTGCCCAATCGCCCTTTAAGGGTGTGAAAACTAACCTCAAAGTCAAATCGGGTTTCCACTTTTTCGCGTATATCTCTTAAAATACAAGAGATGGACAAAAATGTTTTACGTAAAAGTTTAATGGTACAATGAGCGCTATACGTTTACGTTAACAAAATTCTTAAAAAAGATTGTTTTCGTGAGAAGAAAATTTCTTTTGCGTCGCACAGTGGGGTATTTGGCCCGAAAAACCGGACAAAAATATTGTAGAATTGTTTATAGGCCCAAGGTGATAATGTAGTAGGTCGTTGAAATCGTCTCAATGTCAGCTCCAATGTTATGCAATTAAAAACAAATTTCAACATTAGTTTATAACATTATAACTTAATTTTTTATAAAAAAAAATTGTTTTCGAGATTTAATATATTGAAGTTTGTAGATGTCCAAATACTGTTTACCTTTTGTTTAAAACATTTTTCTTTAAGACTGTTGAAACCTATTGAAAAATAGGGTCAATGGTAGAGTACAGTTTTGTACTAGAGTACAAAACTTGGTGTGTACACGACTCAATTTCGACTAAATGTAGCGACACATTAGTGTCTTGAATCAATAATTTTTACTTTTTGGGGGTTGTTTATGACAAATTCCGGGTAACCCGGTAATAAAAAAATTTTTCAGGTAACAAAGGCCGTCGATGTGTTCGGTTCTTGCGACCAAACAGTTACCGTATGAATATAATTTCTAGGCATCAAATGAATTAATTCGATATAAACATATCCAGATATACAGAACTTAGGAGACATCGTCAGCGAGAGTTCTACAAGCAGGCCTGGGCCAGAATTGTGACCACGAGTGCACGCGGAACGACGCGGCGCGCTGCAGCACTCAAGTATCATTTCTACATAAATTAGCTATAAAACGCGAAACCGGACGAAACCGGAACCAATTTTTGTTGCATTGTGTTCACAAACCTTTACCGAATGCAACGACACCAGAAAGAGCTTTTAATGCTGTTAAATACTATAACAAAATCGTTAATGAAATCTTGTAACCGAAAAGAAAAGTACCGAAATATCGATTATTTTCAAATATTAATAACTACATAAATATATGTGCTAAAAGTGTAAAATCTGTTGGAAAGTGTAGTATATATCTACCTTAAAAGCTTCCATAACGGCAGAATTTACACAAATTCCTTAAAAGATTCATAAATCGCTAATAAGCAACGATGTTTTAGGGAATGGTTAAGAGAGCAATGCGTGCCATCAAAATTGCTAACTTTCGACGAAAAATGCTGCTCCCTGAGTTCATAAATAAGAAAACAAAAATTGACACATTGTTTCTCACATATTTAACTAACTCGGACAATAAAAATTTTTGTCTTTTCCAAAACTTTGGAAATTGACTTTTGTCCGGTTTTTCGGGCTAAATACCCCACTGTGCGTCGTTTAAACCCTTATGTTAGCAACCGAAATTTCAACGCCTGTCTCATAACCGGGTACCCCATACTGTCTCCATCGGCACATTAGCCAAACTGGATGATTCCACCTTTTAATTTTTTTAAACTGTACCGTTAAAGCGCTTTATTGACACTTAATTTCTTATATTTATAATAAATTAACCAATTTAGCCAGTGAGTGGCTGAAATATGAAATTATATTCTTTCGAGACTATTAACTTTCATTTGTATAACTCTGCGGGGGTTATGAAGGAGAGAGAGAAGAAGGTTTCGTCGGGAAAAGAAAGAGGAAAGGGAGATGTTGCGTTTCGTCCTAGGCCTGCTAGCGGACTCATCAGTAAGGCGTATACTAGCAGGCCCTGCCTTAGACACAGGGATAGTAGGGAACGGTTGGTGGTTATATATATACTCGCGTGGGCCTATACAGCCACCTTCGGGAGCCGGATCGTCGTGCTCGTCCCCTAGCGGTGTATGTGGGAAGTACCCCCACAACTCAATAGCTGCAGATTTAGACATTTTATGCAAATCTATTATATGTATATTCTTATACTGAAATCAAGCTTTATCTATCAGCTTTTTTTAAATATTTGAAGTGCATGCTCGCTATGATGTCCCCCAGTTTCTCAATCGTTGCTAGTTCTATTACTAGAAAAGGGATGCTTATCTTGTTTATATAAACAAGATTAAGCTAGCATCATAGACCACCACTAATATGCTTAATTTGTATTCAGTTTCCGATTCGAGACCCACGATTCTTTGCAGTTAAGTGAAACGTACAGTGCTTCCGTGACATATAATTTGTAAGTTTTAGAAGTTTATATTGTAAAAATGAAAGTATTATCAATAATAATATATTGTCTAGAAAATCAAATAATCGCCGTGTGTTTCTACTTCAATTAGGGAAAGACCTTTCTTTTCCAACAATTCGAACCCGATTGGCAAATGCTCAAACTATGAGACATCTTTCCACAAAATTGGCGATACAAAGCATGAGAAATAGTCAAGTAGAAATACATGAAATTCGTTCTACTTCTACATAAAAATACGACAACAGTTGAAGGAAAAAAGTCGTGGGATCCTGTTATATGTGTCAGGCTGATCCCGAAAACAAATGACGAAAAACACAAAAGGCTTGCCTTCCTATTTGTCATAAACACGCAAGTACTATAGCAATATGCAAAAATTGTCCACAGAATTCTTAATTATTGTAATTTAATAAATAAATAAATCATTTTAGTTAAAAATTGGTTCATGTCTATATGCATGGAACACCAAGAATTATAACTTAAACAAATGCGAACCAATTTTATTTAAACTTGGTATATCGACGTAGAAACATCTAAACAATGGGTATCCAGAGGGGTTTTGCGATATTATTATCAGAACATAAAAAATTCTTGTAGGAAACATAAAATGCGTACCCGGGTACCCGGTTGCTAACATAAAGAATTTTTACATTTTTATAATAACTAAAAATATTACGTGTTTTATTCTGAGTCAACCATGTATACTAATGTTACTATACACCATCGACTTACGCAGATACATGTTAGCGTCAGCGTATTTTTAAAGAAAGGAATATGGCTGGATTGGTGGAATAGTATTCATTCAGGGTATAATTTATATTAGGGTCTTAGTTTATGGGCGTTCGGTGAGGTTGTTGCGAGGATGTGCAATCTGGGCGGCAGACGATGGCTGGTAGCTCGTCGCCACTCAGCTATCGGATGTCCTAGGATTGACTAATTTATGGCAGGTCTGGAGATTGTATGAATGAGTCCAAACATCCTGTTGGCAGGCGATGGCTGTTGACTACATTGGGTCTTTTAGTTATCGAGTGTCGAAGGGTGTACTGTTTAAAAAAGGAGAGAGAATGGTCGGAATGGACAAGCGGCCCGACGCCGTATTGTTAATGAATAAGGACTCTGTTCCTCTAGGATCTGGCCACGGAGTGGGGAAGGCAATGCCTTCTGGTAAGAGGACTGTGATGAACCCCATAGCACTTACCCCAGAACCTTGGAGCTTTACAGTCGCCGTTTTACTCGGTTGATTGAAATTACAAAATAAAATCTAACATACACGACGAAGATCCAGCCGCGGCCTCAAAATGTGAGTTTGTTCAGGAGGGTAATATCGAGGAAAACGTTAGTAGCACTGAATTTGATGACAGGTGTGTCCCGGGTGGCAGTGGTAACGTAGACTTCAATTATAAAACTAGAGCTGTTGAGTTTTGGAGAAGCGGTAAAAAAAGACGCAGGGCTCTCGACTGTGTGCGACATAAGTTTACAAAAGTAAAATCAGTCGAACGTCTGTATCAATGGGAAGAAACATTGGCAGGAGGTGGTACATGCAGAAAGAATTCGTAAATCGGGTAAAACGATACATTGCTTTGTACAATTCAAATAATGCCTACAACGCTGATGAGAGTGGATTTAATTTGAAAATTCATTCTGGTCGTACGTTATCGTATCGTGGTAGGAAGACTATACAGGGTGTCAAAAGACTCAGGGAACATCGAGAATTGAGATATAGCTGAGGGGTAGAAAAACAATATTTTCCTTGGCAAAAATGTCCTACATAGTTTCGTTTTTGAGTTATTAACGAAAAACACTGGCCAATGAGAGCGCCCGGCGGGCATCGGCCGACGCGCGCTCAGGTGCTCATCGATCACTTGCGGTAGGTCGTGATAGGGGCATCGAGGGTACCGAGGAAAGCATGTGCCAAATGTTACATCGTCTTAATTAAAAACCACGTGGAATTATTCATTATTCGTGAATAAGAAATACACTAATAAATCGTGTAATAACCGTGTTCGATACGTTTATTCATTATCCGAAAGGAATGAAGTGTTTTATTACTTATGAAAATAATACTTTTTTTTATCAGTGCGTTTTCAGGTGGATAAATTATGTTTTAAGAGAAACGATTCGCATACCAATGTTAGGAAAAGCTAGTTAAACTTACCCATTCGTTCACGAATTAATCTGCTTAACATTGTGTGAATCCTGACCTAGGCAATGCTCAACAGCTGATGTTATGGCCGGCTTAGTATCCTTGCACGATCACTTCACTTCGCGATAACTTCACTTGCCACTGTGTAATGTGGGGGTATTTAAAAACAATTTATTGTTCCTACGTTTGAACATTTTGTAATATTCAGCGTTTGTACGATTCATGTTGCTCGCTCGGTTAGCAGCATGGCTCTGGCAGCTTAAACACACGCTGCACACACACCGTCTCAAAATTTAGTGGAAATCGGCGGCAGATGCCGATCACACAGGGCAGCATCGGCCCTTGCGTGGACTACGTCGCAGCGCGAGCGTTGGCATTACAATGTTATCATATTAAAGAACATGTGTGCGTGTGATAGCGAGTGCGAACGTTTGAGCTGCCAGAGCCATACTGCTAACCGAGCGAGCAACATGAATCATACAAATGCAGAATATTACAAAATGTTCAAGCGTAGGAACAATAAATTGTTTTTAAATACCCCCACATTACACAGTGGCAAGTGAAGTTATCGTGAAGCGAAGTGATCGTGCAAGGATACTAAGCCGGCCATAACATCGGCTGTTGAGCGTTGCCTAGGTCAGGATTCACACAATGTTAAGCAGATTAATTCGTGAACGAATGGGTAAGTTTAACTAGCTTTTCCTAATATTGGTATGCGAATCGTTTCTCTTAAAACATAATTTATCCACCTGCAAACGCACTGACAAAAAAAAGTATTTTTTTCATAAATAATAAAACACTTCATTCCTTTCGGATAATGAATAAACGTATCGAACACGGTTATTACACGATTTATTAGTGTATTTCTTATTCACCAATAATGAATAATTCGACATTATTCTTAATTAAGACGATGTAACATTTGCCGCATGCTTTCTTCGGGACCCTCGATGCCCCCATCACGACCTACCGCAAGTGATCGGTTCGCACCTGAGCGCGCGTCGGCCGATGCACGGCGGGCGCTCTCATTGGCCAGTGTTTTTCGTTAATAACTCAAAAACGAAACTATGTAGGTCATTTTTGCCAAGGAAAATATTGTTTTTCTACCCCTCAGCTATATCTCAATTCTCGATGTTCCCTGAGTCTTTTGACACCCTGTAGAAGCATCCGTGCAGTCAGTATCCTCAACCACACATAGTTATACGATTCTCCCTACCATTTCCGCGAGCGGTCAGTTACTGTCACCCTAATGTGTTTGTTACTGCTTCAAAATCTGGAAAGTTGACATCGCACCGTTTCAACATTTGGTTTACAGAAGTCTTTTTACCAAAGACTGAATCTCAAAGTGTTCTGTTACTTGAATCGTGGAGCGGACATTGTCCTTCGAGCTTTCAGCAAAGTATTCCGGGCGACGAACTTATAAGAACTTATAAGAACAAATGTTCAGGTATGGATATATGTATTATAGCGCAATGTATGTGACATATCATCAATCTAGGTGTAGTATCTTACATTATGCTATTTCTATGTTATCATACTGAACATCGTTATATATTAGGAATTGCAACGAAAACAAGAAATCTGAATATGTAATTTACTGCGCGTTTTTAGCGCACAATCGCGCATTAGTCGAAGGTGTATAGTAACATTAGTATACATGGTTGAATTTAGAATAAAACACGTAATATTTTTAGTTATTATAAATATGTACAAATTCTTTAAAATAACGCAAAAGGAATTTTTATTTTCACGAAAAAGAACTTTTTTTAAAATTTAGCGCTCATTACACCATTAAACTTTTACCTAAAACAATATTTTCCATCTCACGTATTATAAGAGACATACGCGAAAAAGTGGAAACCCGAGTTGACTTTGATGTTAGTTTTCACACCGTTAAAGGACGATTGGGCACGAATGAAGCACGCCGTTATTCTTGTCTTGGATCACTCTGTAAACCTACAAAGTTTCATTCAAATCCGGGAGTAAGGGTTCGCGGTCTTACCTTGTCAGTGGTAGCTTTGCTATTTTTGAATAAGTATACAATCTACTTTGTATAATATACTTTTTAAATTAGAGGTAAAAAATTGTTGTAAATAATAAAATATGATATGTCACGTGGATCTTATTATTATTTAAATTACAAAATATATCTGTAAATTCAAATAATTTATGGACTGGATTGGTTCAGTGTTATGTACGTACGCAATATGTGAAACATGTAGAGAATATAAAATATATATGTAATATAAAATAATAAATACCTTTTCATAACTCTTTCCTATTTCACTTGTTTTCTACAAATATAGTCTACAATCTAGACTAATATTTGCATAAATATTCACCGTTTAGTGAGGAAATTATTGACGCGTAACATTATATCAGAAAGCAGACGGAACAGGCTCAATGCATAATGCATAATAACACTGTGCTTTCCCAAAACAACGAAAACATTTGAGAGACCAGAGCCTAAGAGCCACAAGCCCGGTAAAGCGAATAAGGCTCGATTCAAACGAGCAGACGGTCCCCCGCGGTAAACGCCCCAGCTTTTCGATAGAGCACAACAAATTTTAAGGGTGATCTCATGATCCTGGTGAAATCGAAAGGGAGATAATACCTTATGGAAAAATAATTTGAAACTAGCCAGGAAAATTTTAGCAGCTCCCTTTGCCTCGCGACCCTTCATAATGGTAGTACTCAGTACCAATTTTTTTAAGAACCAGATATCGTAGCTAATAAAGGTAGGCCATGCGGCAGCGGGCCGGAAGCGGGGGTGCAGGCCAGGCAAGGCCACTAGGGCGGTAGTCTAGTGACCGCTCGGTGCACGATCTCCCTTACGCGGTGCGCTACAAACTTGCATCTGTATTTCATGTTGCAACAGATTTCAGCTAACATTTTCAACAATTTCCCATATCCTAAAGTAATTACGCTATTGAAACCTATTACCTTTTTCTTAAACAGTACAAAATTGTGAAGGGTAGCTAGATTGTGTAAATCGAAATAGATGATCGCTAGTTAAATATTGACTTAAATACCTAAAATATTCAAACCTAGGTGTCTTGAAAATTAATCACTGTATAACTAATTTCTCTCTACGTTTTCGACTTGTTTCTCTCACGAGAAATCATACTTCCGTCTGTTCCACGAAACACCCTCTATACGGGCATTAAAAAACGAGTCAGGAATAAAATAAATGTTAATATCAATATAATATCAAGATAAAAAATAAAAAAATGTCAATCAATATAGATCATTACAATTTACATGTAAATAATTAGATTCTGTACTAATTTAATAAATAACTTTAATTCTTTTAATTATTATATCTCTTCAATGTGAAATCTAGTTTTGAATGTAAAAGTGTGTCATGTGTAAAAGATATTCGATGTGTGCTCTTTCCATTTGCATACACGGATAGATGTACATACTTCTTCAAATATGAATTTAGGCACATCGTTACTTCAGAATGATCTGATAAATATTTAGACAAGACCTCGCCAATTGTAGACCCATGCAACTTTTTCGTTTGCCGCCCCGTTTTCGAGGAAATCGCCTTTGAAAAATCTTCTATATAGTAGATGTGTTTAGTTATGTATTAACAAATAACAGATATGTATTTCAATGGCATGTGCCACTGATTTAATATGTATCCGTCACGATATGTAGAATTAAAACTCGTGTGCATGTATGCACAATATTATATAGCAATATACAAATTACTAATGAAGAAGAATAACAATGAATAAAGGCGAACATACGAATCGACAATATCAAGTTACACCTACGAATGAACAACGCTGGCACAAATTGGTAGTTTGATACAAATACACCTGGAATTCTTTTTACAAAGAGTTGCGAAACAATTGATTTGCCAGACTAAAGCAAAGAATACACCGAGCAATTCAAAATATAGAAATGCATTCGTTTGCAACAGTTTATTTAATAAATACACGCAAGGAAACGTAATGTGTCAAGGAAGATCAAAATTTTTTCCAACATCAGCAGTTCACTCATCGTGACTCTATTATATTGGAACGAATACGTGTAAAAACCGTGTAATAAGAATCGCGTAAAAAAAAACGTGTAAAAAGAGTCTCAGGTGTGTATGTTACTGTATAACGATAAGGCAAAGCAGTGCCACGAGCATATCAACATACAGTTAAATTATATATCTAAATGTGCAGAACAAAACAATAGGTCATACTTCACTATTGTTGAATTCACGAAAACATGAAACATGTAATTTTCCCATCTATCAACAATTTCATCACCTACTGTATAATGTTCTGCTCCGTCGATACCTGCAGTGAAAAATTCCGCCTCTCTGAACCGAGCTTAAGAAACATGGTGGCTCACGATTTTCCTCTAACGCTAATTAACAGGCGTTCGTTAAACGCGGGCGTCGGGTTTTTGCACGCTACACGACGCATCGCGACGCGGCGTAGGGCGCCGCGCATAATGCCCGAAGCATAAAGAGGTTCTTGCAAAGTGCAAAGTGTCGCGAGTCGGTTTGATTTCAGAATGGCATTTTCACACCCTGCGACGACAGGCAGCCGCGCATCTTGCTGTTTGCCAGAGCGAATTAACGCGAAACCACCGACTGGTTAATGGATTCGTTGCGTGTTTCCATGTTTTGTCTACTACTACACGAAACTTGCATCGACTTTCTTCTAGATTGCCTGGACGAATTGTTTGATGTGTTTCAATAGCCGCGATTATTTGTGATTGGCCAAAACCCCTGAAAGAGGGGGTTTCAAGTAGGCTTGATACAGGATACTTCACCTAACTTGAACACGTCAAATATCTCGGCTATTCTTAACAATGGAAAAGGATATCAGAGGAAACGAATGGTTTTATTTTTAGGATCAAATATTGCGTTAATCTGCAGATGTTTGTCAAGGTTATATTTGGCGAGATTTTGAGATTATCATATAATAACCGATTGCAAGACAAATCCAATTACCGATGATATAATCTTTACATGATCTTGAGTACCGCAAGGAAAATTTGATGTACATGGTGAAGTGTGCGTGTGTGACAGGCACCGAGAGACGTAGAGGCACGCTGGCTCCGCGGAAGGAAACCCGGTAACAAAAGAAATAATAGTTGCGCAGTAGGGCGATCAGAAGGCATTCAGTCGTAAGCGGACGCCAAAGGTGGCTATGGTTTTGTAACTTGCTTAATATATACTTATTGCTTTGGTAAATGTTCCTTATTTTGTGCAATTATTCGTCGCATGTGATGCTATCCACTTCCACATACAATATTTGAGATAAAATCAAATAAAATACATACTATTTTCTATAATATCCGTTATACGGATGCATAACTTTGCACCCTGCATACAAAGCCAAAAATGAGGAAAATGATTTACTATAGTATCGTTTGTAGCGGTTCTCGATTCGTGCAAACAACTGTAAACAAAAGAAAAGTACTCATATCGGTGTGAAGTCTGAATGCATAGGAGGTTTGGTCACGTGTATCCTTTGTGCGGCCACGTGTTCGCCCCTTCCAACGCTGCGTGGCGTTGCGTTTCATGGAGAGTTCAGTCGTTTGCTGTCGCATGTAAATTCCGCGCGTCATCGCTCGACGTTCCTCATTTGTCCCTTTTTGTCGGTCAACTATTTTTATTGTATGTGTGTTCGCGGAAGTGCCACAGTGCTTTCCTTTCATTGTTTAATAAACAAGTGCCCGCCGCGTAGGGTGTCGGTCACTAGGAGGAGTGAAGAGTGGTCTGTCACCTCAACCATCTACCATTCCCTTTCAATTCCTTTCACATTGTTTTTAAAAAAATACAACGGGCGTAACTAAACCGAACTTGATGTACGCGTCCAAACACTGAACGAGTTGACGGGGGCAATTATGTATATTCAGAGAGTTTATTAGGTGGACTGTTTGATGTTTCTTGGATCCGTGAATATCAGGGGACTGTCCCTTCTGAAGATGATCCAATGTTGAATATGTCGTGTCCGGCGGACACACAACAACCCTTGGTTTTTCTAGAACTGAAGATCACACCTTTACGACTGACTGTTCTTGCTCCTGAATGTCGTTTCTATCTTATTAACTAAAATGCTTACTTATATACTGTAAAGGGAAAGGAAGAGAAAAGGGAACATATCACGCTACTTCCTAGATAAATTAAGGGATAATAAATTCTTACATAATAATTAATGAGCCAACTGACTCATTTATTATATATTATATATATATATATATATATATATATATATACACACATATTTACATATTATAATCGGACTGATGATTTTCCCCGATGCGGTGTTGCCATATTACATTTTCCGTCCCGTACTAGGCATAGCCACATGGCCGTGGCTTATCCCTTCGCACGGAGGGGTTTTACGTAGAACATTTGAATATTTTCTTAAGATTAAATTATAGAACTATTTACAATATATGCATATTTTAGAAGATTTTGGTCGGGAGGAACTACTATTACTGTATGTCAGTTAAACGTGCTGCGTTCGACGAACGTTTCAGGAATAAACGAAACGAAGGAACGGGGCTGAAGATTTAATCACAAATGAATATTTGTCTTTCTATTAGCCTACAATTTCTAATATTCCAGACAAAAATACATTTTGTTCCGTGAACCCGCGAATTGTCCGAAATCCAGGGAATTAAACAAAACCATTCGAAGTCGGGGCGCAATTTTCCTGTCGACGCGTAAAGACATAGATTTTGTTGGTCGACGAAAACTGAAACTGGCCAACGCGCCACACCACGGGCGACGTGGAAATACGAGCCACGAGGAAACGGGGACTAAAAAAAAGTGCACTCATGGAAAACCAGAAATTAGACTGTCACTTTATTATTTACACAGCCAACATCACCGTTGCCATGATAGGACCGCAGCCGCTGAAAGTGGTGATAGTCGAGGGTGAAAAACTGAACAGGGTCAAACAATAGGGATGAAATAAAAACTTCGTTTGTGAAATCGTTCTATGTACATGCTCTGTGTAGTACAAGCTACCGTGTTTAACGTGACCGAACAACAGGGGCAAACAGTTAGGTACCAGAGGCTGACGAGAACATGCTATGTACCCGTATTGTGGTTTATTTAGGCGACAGCACAGAATGGCAAACATCGCTTCCGCTAATTGTAAGGAAGTCTAATTATTTCGGGTTTTGCAAATATAATATAATGTGGGATGCGCGAATTCGTAGAAGTCGTGAATGAGGACTTGTGTCGCGAAGTGTGAACAAAGAGTGTGAGTGGAAATGTAGAATGTGGATCGAGTGCATGTTTATCTCTAGGAAAGAGCGAACGGTTTCGGAGAATGCACGTGGAGGCTAGAGTGCATGGTGACCAGTCGTCGACCTGTGACACATGGCAAGGGTGTGTGTGTCGGTGTGTGCCGTAATGAGCGAGAGCGAACGAAGGATAGAATGAGAGGAAAGCTAAGAGTGGAAGAATATATTGAGTGGATGATGTGTGCGCGAGTCAGAGTCGAGTTTCAATTGAGAGATGAATCATAGACGAAACAGAATCGAACTAAGTCGAGTGAGAATTGAGAGCGAATTAAAACAGGGACGTATTAGCGCCGTTCGGAGACGCGGGAGAGCGCAGTACTTTCCGAGACGTGTATATTAATTGAGTTAGCAGTTCATAAATTGTCTCATTGTTGGATTCCGGGGTAAACGAAATCGTGTGCAACGATTACTTTTTCAAAGAGGTTTTATATAAGAATACCGTGTCGAGTTTGCGCGACAGAGTGATGGTATGCGTTGTGTTCAAAACTGTTCTAACTGCAATTGGTATTCCGCTACTATATACATATACTATGAGTTTTAGGGGGGAAAGATGACCTTAGCCCTTGTTCTGTCGCCTTAGCCGACGCGGAGTCTGATCCTTGACAGTAGTCGTATCGCTGACTACTACCTTGTGCATAATATTGACTCTGCCTAGGCCAGAATCCGCGGGCCTTACATATTATCGGTGACTCAAGGGCTGATCATCCAACATCATTTTACTCTGCTTCTGATCCGATCACTTGTAAATCCCATCTTGCAATAATGAGTTGCGTGAACTGAATCTTGGCATGCGTGTCTCGGCAAACATTGAAAATAAAAGAAATTGGAAAAGACGCAATTTGGAGAAATCTTCTACCGCTGCTCCGATCGAAAAAGAAAATTCAAGAATAAGAGATCGTAAGTGTGATTGCCAAGCGTCGCGTCGTGTACGTGTAAAGTTTGCGGCAAATGTTACACCGTCTTAATTAAGAATAATGTGGAATTATTCATTATTCGTGAATAAGAAATACGCTAATAAATCGTGTAAAACCGTTTTCGATGCGTTTATTCATTATCCGAAAGGAATGAAGTGTTTTATTACTTATGAAAAAAATACTTGTTTTTATCAGCACGTTTTCAGGTGGATAAATTATGTTTTAAGAAAAACGATTCGCATAACTAATGTTAGGAAAAGCTAGTTAAACTTACCCATACGTTCACGAATTAATCTGCTTAACATAGTGTGAATCCTGACCCAGGCAACGTTCAACAGCTGATGTTACGGCCGGCTTAGTATCCTTGCACGATCATTTCACTTCACGATAACTTCACTTGCCACTGTGAAATGTGGGGGTACTTAAAAACAATTTATTGTTCCTACGTTTGAACATTTTGTAATATTCAGCGTTTGTACGATTCATGTTGCTTTCTCGGTTAGCAGCATGGCTCTGGCAGCTTAAACGTTCGCACTCGCTATCACACGCACACATGTTCTTTAATGTGATAACATTGTAGTGCCAACGCTCGCGCTGCGACGGAGTCCACGCAAGGGCCGATGCTGCCCTGTGTAATCGGCATCTGCTGCCGATTTCCACTAAATTTGGAGACGGTTTGTGTGTGTGTGTATAATTATGAAATAAGTAATCGATTAAATTGAGGAAAGTGGATTGGACTTGCCTTTTCGGCTCTCTATAGATTCATCATCCATCGAGATCCATTTCGAGTTTTATAGGCAGCCGTACCATTGAATCTTACTCCTCGTTCAATAAGTGATTCCTGATAGCTAATGCCACTTATTACCGACCTTAGTTTAACCTCCATATTCCTTCAAATATGCCCCAATTTTTCAGATAACAATCGATCTTTTCCGTTTTATAGATTTTGCAATAGAATTCACCTGTTCGACTGCAATAAATTAAATCCTGTTTCTCGCAATACCTTGGTTTAAATCCCGTTCGTCCCTACAAGCAAACTCTATTCATTCAAACACTAACGAACGCCAAGGGCAGACACGCGAAGCAGAGAAAAATATTTCCCTGCGCAGAGTCATCAGTCGAAGGGCGCTGTCGTCAATCACAGTGCAAATTCACAGACGTGTCCAACTTCGACGTAACGAAATTTCCTTCGGTAACAGCTCGTCGCTGTATATTCGCATAGTTTCGCAGGTGAAGCGGTCGATACCGGAACATTTCCAGCCCCCCCGTATCAGTATGTCAGCACGCCGACGAACAATTGGCATACGTGCTTCCGAATTGAATTAGACACAGTTACGAGAACGCAGAACGCTTCCTGTCTCGAGAAATTCCCGTATTACCGAGAATATGTACACACTCAAAGAATCGCAACGTGAAAGAGTCTTAACGCGATGTTCTTCGCTTCTTCCGTTGCGAAAAAATATTATTAACCACGGATGTTACGCGGCAAACCCGCGGAACCCATACCAAAATAAATGGCTACCCCCATAAAAAATACGGCTAGCAATCGGTACAAAGAACAACCTTCGATGTGCAGATTGTTAGGGCGTTTATGACGCGCAAGTAATAGAACTGTTTTTGAGGAAGTCGTTTTGTTCTATAATCCGTCGAAGTATACGAAATTACGCACATACGCCCTCAGCAGTTAATTGCATGCGTCATAAACGTGAGTTTCCAAAGGGGCCTCGCAGCTGGGACCCAGATGGCACGACCAGGTAAAGCTCTAGGACCCCGGTGGAAATTCCGTGGCGTTGCCAAATAATCTGCAACGTTTAAGGACGCACCCCCCCCCCCCCCCCCCCTTAGGAAACGCGCTTCGGGCGCTAAGGAAGGGTGCGACCACACCTTAAAAACACGCTGATTGGAAATTAGTCATTTTTCCTAATGTCCAATCAGCGTGCCTAAAACACACTTCCGAGTCGATGTGCTGGAGTACATTCGACGAGGAAGGGAGTCTAAGACGGTCTAGGACAGGGTCCAAGACAGGGTCCTACCCAGCACACTGAAAAGGAGAAGCAGTATCCTCTCCTTCTTCAGGTGTTTGTCTTCTTCTCGAGAGTGCAAGTTAAAGTACCATCTTTTCATTACGTTAACTTGTCTTCACTCAGAAGCAGGAGAAACCGTAATAATCTCCTACTTCAAATCAAACGGGAAACGTCATCTTCTCATAAATTTGTTCACTGTACAGTATACTAAGCACCATTGTACGATCCGTTATATCTTTCTTCGTTAATAGAAATTAAACCAGTTATCAATCGTTACGTTAAACGAGCATTTATTCAATATACTACCCCTATCTCCTTAATCGGTCGTAGGGTCATACGTGCGCGACGGTGTCGAAGAAATTCGGAACGGAGATTTACGACCTCCGTATACTAAGGATCTCGTTACATCCGATGGTAGCATCGAAGCCGCGTATTGCGTAAAAACAACGGATGAGGAATGAAATTGTAAAGCAAATTGCAGAAAAGAAGAATTACATACAGATGGATGCTCTCAGGAAAATAAAATGATTTCGAGGCACCTTTTGAAAATAAATTGTGCTGCTTTCGTTGGTCTTGTGTTTTTCTGTAACAGAAAGAGGGGGATAATGAACAACGTATTTGTAGATACATTTTTCGTTTGAAGCGTTAAGTCAATCTTTCACATTGTTAAGACTTCGGCGAGCCGATCATCAGACTCTAGCTTTACGACACGATACCTGACAATTCTATTCAGAGACATCTGGCATCATAACTTGCGCTCCGCGGTGGCTTTCCAATAAACCTACCCTGAGCCAAATTGGCATGCCCCTTTTTTGCTTTCGGTCTCTGAATAGAGATTAGCGTATCGTAAACCTACGCCGCCCCAGTGGAGGAAATCAACGGCCAACCCTTGGGCCCACGCGCCCGATACCGTTAACTTGGGCGAGCCTACCTGGCTACCCAAAACTTGCCAGCGAGGCCTCTGATTGGTCGACACTCGTGCCACACATTAGTATATAAGCAAGCAACTTTTCCAATAAATTATTATTCACAAAGGAACTACGAAAAGAACAACAACTCTCTTTCCTTCCGCAAACTATACACGTGCCGGAAACCGAACAGTCCGGCTGGTCCTTCGAGAAGCAACATACAAAACCATTAGTCGGCACACACCTCGTGCAAATTACCAACAAAACCAGAACGATCGCAAGATCAACCGCTGGTATTTAACACACATTACCGCATTTTGTGTTCAGTTATTGAAATATATGGGGTGTGAAATATTTTAAATGCTGCCACCTTTCATATTTTTGGGGTACCGAATATATATTTTTATTAAAATACAAGGGGAGGAAATACGTAAATGTTGGCAACGAAAATTGATGTCACCAAAAAAGTTACCTCGAGATCTCGAGTTACTTCTTCATGAACCTAATTTTTTCCTCAAAATATTTTCCATTTACGTTGATAAAATCTGTATCTCGTCTAATAAATTACATTTATCAGTAAAATTTTTTGCTTTCACCTACTGATTATTTTGTATTTCTGTATAGAACTACTGAAAATGATTAAAAGTACAGCCAGATTTTCGTTCTGTTTTAGCTAGTCGATAATGTAAGTAAGCGATGCATGATTCGAACTGCTCTTTCTCTAATAACGCCATCAAATATTTAAAATAAGTAGGTTCAAAGGGGTAAACACCAATTTTTTATGGATGAATTTTAATATATGTATATATGTTATATCAGTTATGGATATACATGTATCGAGACCATTCTAATTATAATATTTCTATGAATTTCTAATGCATTAAACTGTCATTAAAAATATTGTACATTCACATCTTAAGAAATATTGTTATCGGGTAACGATGAAAAGTTTTTGAAAATGCAAATTTTCTTGTGTAATTTATTCTATCTGCCACAAAATATTTATATTTGTGACAATTGGAACACGCTACTATATGTGTAATTACCGCGAGTCACTATTTATAATGCTTAACGTTTTCGAATCATGCACCTTTCACTTAACTCCATATTACTTGACGTAAAATTAGTTCATTCTTATCTATGCATTTATATCAACTTTTGATTGCTATCCCACCTCACGGTGAACAATTATGGTCACAATTAAAATTGCGAAGTATGCCTACGTCTCAAGAAAAGAAGCTTGAAATAGCTGGATGAAATGGAAACTTGAAACACTTGCACGCGAAGGCAAGGGTGTGTTCAACAACGAAATCACGCGAACGTTAATTCTCCACCAAACAAAGGAAATTAAAACTGTGCAACGTAACATGACTTTTGCTTCTAATTGTGGTTATAATCGTGCCACGGAAATAAAAAGGGACAATCGGCTGTGGAACATTTAAAAACTTGCGAACCTTGTTGTTTGGAAATAAGAACGATCTATACAAATATCATGAATTATTTCGCAACGCGAAACATTCGGTATAAGATTCAATTACGGTAGATTAACACCTTGTACTCAAATATTGGATATTAATTGTTTTTTACTCTTTTCTACCGCAAAAATGAACATATGGAAGGTGCTTATAAAAGAATATAATATCTGTGTAGAAGAATCACTGTGGCCGAAAAATTACGAATAGGTACAGTGCGTTCGCCAGAAAATCGCTAGTCAAAGCATATTGCATTCTCACTCTGCTGGTATCCCACGCATTGTCGTTATTGGCTATGGCCAGTGACAAAGGCCGACGACGAGTATACCAAGGCAAAGTGAAATACAATCATAACTTTACAGCATTGACGCATCCTCCCAATCAACTATGTACGAAGAAATTAAGTGATTTCCTAAGGGTACGGCAGTTAATAACAGCAAGGCGTGCGACAGCACCAGGGTGAGAACGTGTATGCTCCGACTAGCCACATTCTGCTGAGCGCACTATAGGTAAGAATAAGTACCCGTCTACTTGGAACTAAGGCAAATGCAATGGCTCGTTCGTCAACAAATTCACAATTCAGCAATCTAATAACTTCAGTTACAGTTTCACACAAATGGCAGCACGGTAAGCTGCACTTTAGCAATTTTCATTCTCCTTTCTACAATATCCGAATTTAGGTTACAAATCCAACAATTAAATTGGCCCCCTTTTTTCTTCCAAACATGGCATTCGCATTTTCGATTGTATTGCGACACGCCATCGAACGGAAGCTGTATCTGTTGGCAGCTATGAAGTTTCGTGCGCTCCAATAGTGTTGGCGTTATCCTGGCGATGCAAATTTCGGGTACACCTGCACGTGAAAGAGGACGAGCGACGTAATGCCCCCGGGGGTGGTGCAACCACCCCTGGTTCTATTTATCTTTCGAGCTTGGAACGATAGGCGCGACATGCCGTTGGATTATGAGGCACTCGGTAGTTATCTGAAAATTTAAAGGGTGTCTGAATGACGTCACGTCACGATGCATGCTTCTTTTATGACGGAACTTTTCATTACGGCAGGGTTTGAGGGCGAGGGAGGGAAATGACGTATCAGACAAGCGTTCGCTACGTGCATTATATGAAGTCCAGCTTGCCTGACGCTGTTGCCCGGTAGATGCGTGGAGGAAATATACGTAATTTCAATATAATGTTACGTACACCTTAATGATCTGCCTGATGTTAACAGATTACTTGGGATACAGGGATGTCTGTAATTGGATAGTGATTTATTATTTTTGTAGGTCATAAAGATGAGAAAGTCGAATAGTACTAAATTCAAAATTATATTTTTTTAAACAATTAGTTGCTATTCTATTACTATTAATACATGATATTTGTTACAGGATACACAATTTGTTACCGAATATTCATAACAACTACAACAAATTAATTTGTATGCAATTCGGAGTGACGTGCACCAAAACTCCGGGCAACAAAAGTTTTACCTTGCAGTTGCTAACGTATTTACGCTATTTTGAAATATAATAGGCTTTACCCGACGTTGAATATTTTGTTGAACATACTCTATATTTTTAGAAGTAGTACAGATTTATTTGAAACAAACACATAATACATATAAATGCACTGAGAGACAAGTGACGAAACAACATTACTTGAGTGTTAAAAATATTTAACAAATACACAGAAAAATTAGACAAAAATTATGCTAGCTTAAACCCCCCTTTTCGAAATTGAATAGAAACTTGAAAATTTCCACAGATACGCACAAAAACTGCGATAAACAATGTACACAATTTTCCTGGGAAATAGAACTTAATTGTCTTCCTGCAATTATAAATTGTACCTATTAGCTTCGGTTCATTCCTTAAAATGACATCGGGGAAATCGTTCGCACGAATCTATTATAAAAAGTAATAAATAGCCCTTGTCTTTGAAGTTATCAATAATGCAGAACTTTGTTCATACC
The DNA here is from genome assembly GCA_948146005.1 of Nomada fucata. NCBI lineage: Eukaryota > Metazoa > Arthropoda > Insecta > Hymenoptera > Apidae > Nomada > Nomada fucata. The sequence goes on from OX411281.1 coordinate 9,456,590, forward strand.
GGTAGACCTGCAGATTTGGAGCACGAACAAGCTTAATACAATAGCCGAGCAAAAAGTTGTGCAAATTATCATTGCCAAAGTAAATTTCTTCCGTTCCTTTCGCATTCATTTCACAATACGTGGATACACCATTGTCCCAATGGACGGGGATTCACCTTCCGTTGACTAAAGCTGGCCGTTTTGTTTCCAATGCCGATTTCAATCGATCCAGCTGTTCACAATAGACTTCCCTAGCAACCGTTCAGTTAGATTCCAGCAACTCAAATTGTATAACTTCTTGCACGCTCCAAACTTCATTTTGTCTGTAATACTGAGAATCCCGGATAAAGTTACTGCTTCCTACGTTCAATATCACGATATCTGCTCTTTATCTACCCCTAAAGATGACTCGTACGTAAAGCGAAATAAAAGAGGAAAAGATATTAGCTTTCGACTATATATTCTTTATTTTAAAGCTTTACATACAAGCAGAGAAAAACTACGCCTAAAATTTTCAATGGACCAATAATAGCCGGGTGCCCAATTGTCCTTTCGACAGTCGAAAACACATCTTGCGGTGTTGTCTGAACTAATCCATACTGCAGTTCACCTGCAGCATCAAAGGATTCCTATTAAAAATCCATATGGAATTGATCATTTCACCGTCAAACTGAGCTAACGATTAACGAAATATATTTTCAAAAAAATTACCTATGTTCGCACGCATTCGCCCAATACTGTATATGTATAACTTAACGGTCACTCATTCCATTTGTCAAACCACAGGCAAGCATAGCTAGGTCCGCATACGTTTCCAAAAATGTACGATACAGTATACAAAGTTGCATATCGCTACAGACATACTTTAAAATAAACAGAAATTGTATTAAGTTCGTATCCATTAACTTTGAGGCATTTAGAATTCACAAACGCAAATATTTCGACAATTATACTGGCAAAAAAATTCACTTTGCACACGCGATAACCCGATAGAATTAATACACGCCGACGCGTCGGCACCTACGTCCAAACGATAATACGTCACGGAATCAATTATTTCCGCGCTCTTCGTCTCGTTCTCCGCGCGACACGAATTCCTACAGGAACCGGGGCACTTTATCATGAATTATACGACAGACGGCGAGGGTGAAGGGAAGGGATGAAAAGGGCGAGAAAGGCAGACGGAGGTGGGGCCGAGCAATTGAGGTGGTTGCAATAAAAGCGCATGAAAATAGAATGTCCCAGACGATTTCGCGGGAGCGAAGAGTTCTCGCGAACTTCGCCGTAATAAACGGACGATACTTGCGGAAACTTTGATACCGCGCGTGGGCGGACTCGCTATGCGAACAACGTAACCGCCTGCGTCCGAGGAGTAAACGAGTAACGGCGCAATAGGATCAACATAATCCGATTATCTCGACTTTGCCGATCGTATTTCCAGATAACGCGATGATATAAGTATCTGGGACGCTCGTATAATCCGGACAACATCTGCATCCGCTTTCTTTCGTACCGTTTCGACGCGTTATATCGTTAACGATAACGTACGAACGGCAGATTATTTCGGAGAATCGTTTAGACGACGACGTCTTGTTCGTGTTATCGTCGACCACGTGGACGAAGGTGAACAGATTTCTGTCTTCTTCTGTCGCGAAGAAATCTGAGTTTCGGGCCATTTTCTTCATTTTGCAAGATACGTTGAAACTGCTTTTCAAACGCTTTGCTCACTCGTGGTGCCCCGTGTACCATCTGCTAAGCTAGATTGCCCATTTCGGAACTTTGAACAACTCTGACGGACAACAAAAGCGACGCGCGTTGCGACTGTTGACATTCAACGTAGCGTTCGTCATTTCAACGCTCGCGTGACCCTAGCTCAAGAGATTGAACACGAACGAATCACTCTAACATCATCTTCTGGCGCGTAAAAGGTGTTCACCCTCGCGGAGTGCTGGGCAAGGGTGGGCCAATGCCTCGCCGCGTTACCACTGCGACTGGCGTGCCGGCAAATGAGAATGCACGCTCGAAACTTTTGCGAGACGTTTTCAACGGTATGCGAATCGAGCGCGTGAACTCTGGAATGTCTTTAAAGCGGCTGAATTTTCTCCTCGGTATAATTCTTTAGGTGGAAAGGAAATGATTCGAAGTTAGGGAGAAATTTTAATAAAATTTCAAAATATAGTACATACTATAGGGTGACTTAAAGCAGAGTTACGGCCTTTCCTCGATCAGTTCATTTCCACGTTTTCAGCTCACTTTCAGGTCCCATCCTATATGCAAAAATAAGTAGCAAAGAAGGAGTAACATGTTTTCGTTTGAGATCTCGTTTTCGAGAAAGTCGAGTTTGAAGATTGGACTTCTGGTGCGGTCGTGCCAGAGGAATATTATACGCAAAAAACAATGCAGAACCTTCGTAGGTAAAGGAAAATAATAGTAAAAGTTTTCGATGAATTAAATCATTAAAATAGTGTGGCATGAATCCATGTGTCTTTGAAGCAAAGAGCAAGATTTCTATTCGTTAACAAGGGCGTCGCTTTATACAGTTCGTGCAATAATGTAATATAAATAGTGGTAATAATGTAACAAATGTATCATGCATGTTTACAAAGGCATCCCTTATTTATTAATATACACCGAGGACTGGAGATAGTCAGGTGAACGCATACATACTCGACGGAATTTTCACACCCTACTGTTTCGAAACCAAGGCCACGATCGAAAAGATGTTATTCCTTTTTTCCTACTTACAAGGAAGGTTAAGCAACCCGGAACTTCAGAAACATATGAACCTTCGCATAAAATTAAAGTATGTTATTCGCAATACAACCCTATCGTCCGTGCGTGCCATAAATCGGTTATAAGGGACGAAATCGGCATTTGAAAACTTTGTTGAAAAATATTTGGTTTTTTTTTAGAAATCCATGCAGAAACATGTTTAAAAGTTGCGGGTATTTCAAAACATTTGTTCAAAACAATAATGACAGTAGAATACAAACCATAGCGCTTGTGGGGGCACTTCCCAGATACGCCATTGAGGGGCGAGCACGACGATCCGGCTCCGGAAGGTGGTTGTATAAGTTTCTTTGTCTGACGCTTCCTTCAGCCACCATCGTATCTACCGCGATACACGGAGCTCCCGCATCGCTTAATTGCCCCTAGCAAATCTATAACGCGCATATTAACGAGGCAGGATAAATCTTGTAAAATGAAAGTAAAAAAAAAACGAAGCAAACTTTTTTCGTCCGAACTTCAAGCGTTCCTTTAAAATTTAGTCGGGTGGAATACAGTAGAGTAGGTAATCGTTAAGAACAGAAAAAGACGAAAACGTTTGTTTAATTCAGTTAGACGTTGCGAGGTGACGATACGAATAAGCAGACGCAACATTACTCCATAAACATCTACGTGAGAAACGCGTGCGCTAACACGAGACACCGTGCGTATTGAGTCGCGAGAATATGTCTTCTTGCTAAACGAAATCTTCCCACAAATATTTGCCAGGTGTAGCGAGTAATATTGCGAAGGGGCTGTGGCAGCGATGCAAATTCTGGAAATAACAGCGCAACGTAAACGGACGAACGGTTTACGTATCGTCGACGCCATTCTTGAGCCATGGTATTTATCCAAACGATTCGATGTGACAGGCGTTTGTGCATTAAAGCATTTTGGACGTATACGAAAATGCCCAGAAATGGAGGAATTCGAACAAGTCACGTACAATCCGGATCGGTATGATTGCTCGTCTAGAGAACACTCGGATAGTCTAAGTAATTTGGCGAATCAGCAGTACGATGGTTCCATGAAGGAATTTCATTCAGAATGTACACCGAAATCTGCATGGCACGTTGCGATGATTTTTGACTGGTTATGGGGATATCCTAGCGTGGAAGACGTATTTTCATGTTGCTTTGATATTTTTTGCACAGCCATTTTCCAATCATAATGTACATTGCCGAGGAATAACGATATATGTATATTTATTAATATTTAACTAACTTTAATAATATTTCTTGTTGATAAACAAATAAAATTTGTGGAAGTGCATGACCTTAAACGAAATGCCTTTAAAAGATCATCAAGTCACGTGGCGTCTGTGATTCCGACCGTTCTGGATATCCAAAATGAAAACAGCAAACAGATTCTTAATTAGAATCAATTGTCCGTACCAACAGAAACAAAATTGAAAGAAACAAGCGGCTTATTTAAAAAGTGGTGCAATTTTGAAATTTGGTTGTCGGACGTCTGATAAAATAACAGAAGTAAAATTACTATTCTTTTCCAGGCGTGCAGGAAATACAATATCTGCACTGGAAGCAGCAAAATTATTCGTCTTTACAACTTGACAAATAACTTCGTTTATAGAACGTAATTAGTGTTCGGAACACTTCGATCGTAGGGAGTTTCCAGTTTCGTATTTAAAATTACGTGGGAGGGTTCAGAAGCCAATCAGCGTAAGCCCATTGGCATTCAAACCGGGATAAATAAGGTTTTTACAAATAACTTGGGGCAAAATGACAATGCCGCTACTGTCATCTATTGCTCGCGTATGAAAATAGTGACTTAATTGATTTATCAACTGAAAGTTTTAACAATAAAGAGGTTCTTGAATTACGACACCCAGGTTAAGGTAAAGTTGGACTTACATTGATTGGCTTCTAGGCCCTCCATTCAATGTTTACTTCAGATTTTCGACACGATTATTGAGCGTACATTATGTACGACGAATGAAAGGTAAATTATTATTTTTACAAAGGACAAAATTATTAATACTGTGTTGCTTCGCAAAACGAAGCACCAATAGAAAAAGCTTCCCCTTCAACCGGTAGGCCGAGGACAGTACCCCACTTTGGAGAACCTGTTCACAGGCACCGTCATAAACACGTATTTATACTTTTTCATTTTTAATATTTTAGAGTGTTGTTAGCGAGTCGTTGTATTGAGTAGATATAGTGAGATTCTTGTCGTGTGTCGACACGTTATCATTAAATCAGTGAATATTTGTATTAAAATATTCTCTATATGTATTAATATAAAATATAATATATAATATAATCTCTATATAAAAATAATCTCTATATGTATTTATAAATTTATGTACATGGGATTAACGGTTTTTACACAGATGCAACTCCGCCTACATATAGACGATTAGTAATATTGATAGAAGCACCGAAGTACATGCTCAGTGGTGATAGATCGACGTTGAGTATTGACATCGGTTTGGGTTTTCTGGCTCTCGAACATTAATATCGCTCTATGAAAGGGATGCTGACAGTTATACTGAGAGCGCATCAGTGTATCCGTCAACAAACGAGATTTTGCCCCTCACCGTGTATCATTCATCTAGGCCAGGTAACGTCTGTACATCTCGCTCGTATACTGATAGCTAGCTACTGTAATACGTATCATGCAACATCGCAAAAATATTAACGTATTGACGCATTATTGACCTGCAACGTTAGCTGCGTAGGAGATCTTAAAATGCTTTATTTCTGCGGCATAAATACACAAACATTAAAGAAGAGGAATCTTTAATTAAGAAATTCATAAACTGAATGTTAAGTATGCGAGTTTTGAAAGTCGTGAGTGCAGAGGAAATAATGAATTAGCGGACACTTGTTAAAGCACTTGGTTTAACACTGAGTTTATTTAAAAAAGAAGGACGGCTCCTCGGTGCAGCTGCACACTCGACGAGACGAGTAAACGACACGGAACTGCACGAAAGGAAATGCTAAATCATGTACTAAAACGGTGATTAAAACGGAACGAAGGTTTTGTCCAGAATTGCACGTTAGTCAAAAACTGAGAATCGTTGTTGTCGCGTCGCAATAATGCACCCCGCAGAGGAGGCTCGAACCCATGGGCAAAGGTTTATGGCACGATCGCAAATTAAAGCTATTTTTGAGAATAAGGAATTTTTATATATTTTACATTTACAATTTTAGAGTAGGTCCTGCCTCAATAGCTTAAAGACATGCCATAAACCGAAGAGTTTCCGAAGGCACATCTGGATGTAACGGTTCGACAACCGAAACATCAGCCGACGGAAATACCCATGACGGTCAAATCTCATCACCACGGCAAGCAGGTAACCTCCCACCCTTCCAAAAGACAGCACGCTAAGGGCGTATTTGGAAGGGCGGTGATTATTCTTACCAACCACGCTGATTGGCATTTGCAATAATCGAATGTAAACCAATCAGAGTGATAATTGCCAAAACCGAGGTTTCCTGGAAGCTACATCGTCAAGCAAAACCAGAAGTCAAAAACTATCGAAACAAGAACTACCAAGAACCTAACCAGTACTTCAACTGTCGTGTCGAACGGAACTTATCCGAACCACATACTCACACACTCTTTCACTCTACGAACCGTTTAACCTTTTTTTGTACAGTTTGTTAAGTTTACAAATACATACATTTATTTGCATATACGAGCTGTACTTGTCGTTGTGTTTTTATTCGGGAATCAGTGCAACCATTGACCTCCCATCTCGCGTTAAACTAAACGTGAGGAAAATACAGTTGTGTATTGACTTTACAGTCCGCCATGCGGACTGCTCTATCGGCATTTTTAACGGATCTGACTCAACCGGGAATTCTACGGATACCGGGTCGGTTTGCCATAGGGACTGGAAGGTGCGACAAAGGTCTCGAATCGTATGATTCCATCGCGCCGCTAACGAAGAAGCTTCGTAAATCAAACTCCGGAGAAACTGGTTACTTTATTTATACAAAGAGCAAGACTCGGCTTGCAACCTCTAAGATAAGTTCGATTATCAGTCAATCGTTTTTAATCGCAAGGCAGGATCGCAAGACAGCTGTTGACTGGTGGATGGCGTAAACAGTTCTGTTGTCTCGGTTCCTGTAAGGTTTTTGGGATAGTTCGGGTGCAATTACGGTCTTAGGAAAATGCATATTATTGGTTATGTGGGGTGACAGGAGAACGATCGCGGTCGAGGAAGATGTGTGGTAGAGTAGGGGACGCACGTGACGTTTGTTGACAGCTACGCTTATGATTTAGCGATGTGCAAGGGCTGCAAAACACCTGGTAGTCAGCCGCGTTTTCCTTCGGTTGTCTGAATCCTCTATATTACTTTATTTGTAATATTTTAAAACTGCCCTCCGTAGCGCGCCTGTGCCTTCGTACGGGCGCTTTAGGACTGAACAGATACCGTGGATTAAATTTTTATATAAAGCTCTGGCAACGAGGAAACAGCATGCACAGGGATCGATGCAAATGTTGAGAAGAACGACACATCTGGATTTAGGCAACGCGACGTACGTGACAGCGTGTATGTTGCAAGCGATTAAGTTCTCTGCGGTTGCACGGGAATTCATAATGCGTGTTGTGACCCAGGGACATGGGAAAAATATTCCGAGCTGTCGACACGGTTTTAAAAACACCGAGCTCCTCCTTTTTGTTTCCGCATGGCAATAACTGTACAGCGTTGTCGTAGCCGCGCTTCCTTTGAATAAATAAACAAAAGAAACAAATAGCATGGTGCTCGCGAGTTTTTACGAGGAACTATGACTTCATGACAAAAAATAACAACGACCATGTTTTTACGTAATAATCGGCTTCGATGTTACCATCGGATGCAACGAGATCCTTAGTATACGGAGGTCGTAAATCTCCGTTCCGAATTTCTTCGACACCGTCGCGCACGTATGACCCTACGACTGATTAAGGAGGTAGGGGTGGTATATTGAATAACTGCTCGTTTAACGTAACGAATGATAACGATTTTAATTTCTATTAACGAATGAATTATAACAGATGAAGATGTGAAACGGATCGTACAGTCGTGTTTAGTATACTGTGCAGTGAACAATTTGTGTGAAGATAATGCTTCCCGTTTGGTTTGAAGTAGGAGAGTGTAATGGTTTCTCCTGCTTCTGGGTGAAGACTAATTCACGAATGAGATGTTACTTTGACTTGCACCCTTGAGACGAAGACAAACACCTGAAGAAGGAGAGGATACTGTTTCTCCTTTTCAGTGTGCTGGGTAGGACAACAGGATTGGTATTTAACTTCTTATATTTAATATCAATTGACTTGCTTTTGTTTCGTGGAGCTAACCGATTTAACCAATGAGTGGCTCAAGTATGAAATTATATTTCTTCGAACCTGTTAATTTTCATTTCTTTAACTCAAAAAGAACAAAAAGATTGTTCAAATTATGAGACATTCTACCACAAAATTGGCAATGCAAGGTGTAGCGTCGCAATAATGCACCCCCCAGAGGAGGCTCGAACCCATGGGCAAAGGTTTATGGTACGATCGCAAATTAAAGATATTTTTGAGAATAGGGAATTTTTATATATTTTACATTTACAATTTTAGAGTAGGTGCTGCCTCAATAGCTTAAAGACATGCCGTAAACCGAAGAGATTCCGAAGGCACATCTGGATGTAACGGTTCGACAGCCGAAACATCAGCCGACGGAAATACCCGTGACGGTCAAGTCTCGTCACCAAGGCAAGCAGGTAACCTCCCTCCCTTCCAAAAGACAGCACGCTGAGGGCGTATTTGGAAGGGCGGTGATTATTCTTACCAACCACGCTGATTGGCATTTGCAATAATCGAATGTCAACCAATCAGAGTGATAATTGCCAAAACCGAGGTTTCCTGGAAGCTACACCGTCGAGCAAAAACAGAAGTAAAAAAATATCGAAACAAGAACTACCAATAACCTAACCAGTACTTCAACTGTCGTGTCGAACGGAACTTATCCGACCTACAGACGCATACTGTCTTTTTGTAGAGTTTGTCAAGTTTACAAATACATACATTTATTTGCATATACGAACTGTACTTGTCGATGTGTTTTTATTCGAGAATTTGTGCAACCATTGACCTCCCATCTCGCGTTAAAATAAACGTGAGGAAATTACACAAGGCGAGGTAAATTAACAGGTAGACATAAATGAAATTCCTTCTGTGTACTTCCACATAAGAATACGACGCCAGTGGAAAGTTATATTTATATACGGATTCATAATCACAAATATATGAACACAGGATTTATAATTATTGTAACCTGATCAATAAATAAATCATGTTAGTTACAAATTGGTTCACGTTTATGTACATAAAACACCTAACAATTACGTCTATTATATGGGTACCCGCGTACCCCCGCTTACCAAGCGTATAAATATGTTTAAAGTTTTAAAAGATAAATGCTTGCGAAAAAATTTTATTTTCAAAGCGTTTATCAACGTAAAGACATCTAAAACGTGGGAATCTAGAGGCGTATCGAATGCGGTATAATTCGACAACCATAAATCGTCTATAAGTGGTGGCTAAATAATTAATATTGGTGGACACTAAACATTAAACCGTACCCCCACAGCATTTCAACTACTCAAATTTTATCATTCGAAATCTATGCAATAGAAAGATACTAAAAGTGATACATATATTCTCAATGCGGCGGTAATAATTGTATGAAGCACAGTCGCAATATCTCATTTGATAACAAAACGTGAAATATCTTGTTATTCCCTACCCTAGAGGATCTGATACGACCAGTGCTTGGGTCTTACAAAATTTCATCCCATTTGCGACTACAGTTCCCTGTTAAGAAGGGAAATTTCCGAGAACCCATTATATTCAACCAAAGTGATACGCTCGTTACATGCGTACCCTGGAAGGGGTGTCTAAAGCCAGCCACGATTATCATTGCGGTCGTAAGTGAATAATTTAGGAGCAATCTTCCCATTTTACCACTGGCCCGGAAGAAACCTAAGGAGAGATCCGGTTACACTGTCCCCAAACGCAGTCTTTGTGTCATTTGCTTGCAAACTATTAATATATGCCGTTTGAACTCACCGTTTTCGCATTCCAGATATTTCGTAAATTATTATTTTCGTTGGACCGTTTTTTCAAACGATCGTAAATCTGTTTGTGACATTTTCTGGTAGAGGTATTGTACCTAAGGTGTATCGCTTCGTTCAACCTTCTTCGATAATACCATGGATGCAGCGACACTAACCGTACATGTGTGCACTATCATAGAGCGACGGTGCTCTCCTCAAAAGCAAAGCGCATCGCTCCGCAGCAACGACGTTAGCTGCACCAACCGGCCATAATACAAAGGCTTAGGCGTCACTCACCCATACATATCCCACAGTATTTTGGTTTGAAAGAAACGATTACATATTCTATTTTAGAAGGCAACATAAGAAACCTAAGTGTAAGTGTAGAAGGAATTATAATTTTAGATTCTGCGGAATATTTTCAGACATACTTACTTATGGCTGAAATATATTTATTTGTCTGGTGAACAGAATATAAAGGGTACATGTTTAAATATTTGACGCGCCAGTATTTCAAGTTTATATTTCAAGTAAGATAATGGACGCACCGTTCCTGTCGTAATGGGACAGATGTATTACATCACAGTGTATGTAGTTCTTATCCCACTGAATTATTTATTATACAGTGAATACTCGTTTTATTGTCACATATTAAGATTTATGGTTATTTATAAATGTGTACCGTATTGAAAAAAATTTTCTAGATGGCTTTATTTAATATATGTATTGCTTTACCTTGCAGTTTGCGCTTTGCCAGAGCTTCAATTCTTGCCACATCTACCTTCAACATTATTTTGAATTACACGTTTTTATAATTTGAGAGTCTGAAAATCGAAAACAATATCCAGAGCTGTGTTTTTCGAACCGTATAACTTTTTGGAAACAAGTACAATGTTCATATTGAAACCTTTGCAAGGCAATGTAAAATACAGATACGTAAACGTAAGAATAAGAACATTTCGGTTGTCCGAATACTTATGGCGGGTCCTGTGTGTCTATTCTGTGTGAAATATCCGTATTGGTGCTACAAATTTGTAAATTAATGATTCAGAACTGCAACACTGAGTGGTTACATTTTACTAGTGTACGCATTGTAATAAATATTTGCTAAAACATTTATTAATATTCATTCGTACGACAATTGAGCGATATCGTCTCTTTGAATTCAATAAATGACACCGGAAATGTAAACATTTGGGTACAGCGTTCGAATGTAAACTTGGAGACTAATGCCATTTCGAACCTTGTGTGCGATCGTCTCTAACCACAAATCGAAATCTGCTCAATAGTACGGGGCTCTTGCAGAGTCCTCGTGCACTGATTGAAGTTAGACTCCGACTGCAAACCCATTGCAGAGACAAACGAATTTATTTGAACATACTTGTACACATTATGATATACACTGATCTAAGCTATTTATGTAAGCCCACTTGCAAAATAATTTGAAACACCGTTAATTGTCCATGGATCATCGGGTAATCTGCTGCCTGCGTTAGTTATTAATGCATTTCCTCAAGGATTTTCTGTTCCGCGTTAAATACTGTCATTAACTAGAAATAGATTAAGAAAAAACGCACTTTTAATAATTAATAATATTCTAGTGCGCCCGTAAGGTTAAGCAGCTTTTATACGGCCCTAACCCGGATGAAGCTTCTTATTCCAGATCCATAGCGACACTCTGCCTTTCCACGTTGTTCAGGAGCCATTACTGAGAAAATGGATCTCCTGCCGTAGACATGTTCAAGTTCCTCATACTTGGCACTTAAGATTCCTCTACTTCGACCTAAGTAGTTCGTCCAAATTTTCCAACGCTACATACCAACTCATACTTTTGCGTTAGCGATCGAACGTCATGAAGCTGCATGTCGTTCGATAGTGCAGCTGACATGGATATTATATTGCTGCAAAGTCAAATATGTACGTGTGTTGGAGCATATAAGGCAGTTGTCAGTTTTATTTGTTAGTTCCTTGTAAATGATAAATAATTAATGATAACACCAGATCCGGCTCGAAGGACCAATGTTCAGTTCTTCCTGTTCCGTGGAGTTGAATATTTGGCACAGGATACTCTCTGCTAGATCACAGTTCAATGAAATAAAATCTACCTCATTCCAGTAGATGAACATAAGCCCTTTAATTATACTGTACAATATTATTGAGTGAAACTATATACTCCTAAAGTAAAGGCAGGGCCTGCTAGCATGCCTTCCAGACGAGTTCCGCTAGCAGGCCTGGGACGCAACCGCCGATCTTCTTCCTTCCTTCCGCCATCGTATAAGCTCATACCCGAAGCTCCCACAACATATAATCCCCTAGACTGGCCGGCGTGAAGAACGAATGTTTGGGATTGTCGTGGAATCGCTTAATACGGGTTGTTGACAATCGTTGTTTATTCAAACTTAGATTTTTGTTACAATGCTTTACAGGTTTGGTTTTACTTTCAGTCCAGCACCGTAGAGTTTTACAGTTCTACCGACTATTCGCTATTGACTTGCTTCTTACTACTGAAGTTTGTGGTACTGACTACATTTTTCTGCCGAACTATCTATGTCTCTCGAGTTTCCTTTTTATATTCGATGTCCCGGGTCACATGCCCAAATATGCTGTTAGAGCGGGATTTGAGAAAGGGGGAAAGCTATATTCGACAGTATATTCTTGGACAGTTGGACAGGATAAGGAAATTAGGTGGGACAGTTGTTCGACAGGATGAAAGAAATATGCGCCGCGTGAATTACTAGGTTTGGATGTCGATTGCGGGCGGGAATGGCGTGAGAATGCGCGTAGAATCTTGAGCATATGGTGGCCTGTGGTCGACCTGTGACACGTGGCAAGAGTGTGTGTCCTAAATGAGTGAGAGCAAATGAGGAATAGAACGAGAGGGAAACTAAGAGCGAACAGTATATAGAACGGATGATGCGTGGGAGAGGTAGAGTAAAACAGGGAGTTAAGTCAGAGTTAAGACAGCGAGTTGTAAGCATTAGAGTCGAGAGAGAGCGAAGTATAATTTGTTATGGGCTGATGCCCTTCGGGAAAGTGAAATTGCTTTCCTTACCCACCACACTATGTTCGGCGATCCACCTGTCTTTAGGAATAGACGAGCCCGATTTGAATAAGCGATTGCTATGTGGTAATGGTCTTTATTGTATCACTTTCGCCTGTAGACTGGTCGTTTCCAGTTGTTCGAACGCGAAAATCGTAATACAAAAAGTGGGGTTACGTGGGGGCACCGATGGCCCAGCGAATACAAACAACAGCGCTCCCGTGATTAAAACTCTCGCCATAATTATGGAGACGTTTATGAGTATACATATTCCTTTCACTTTATAATAAACTTAGTTAACGGTACGCAATTTGCCTTATCTACCCTGCATCCGATCCGGTCGCTTTTAAATTCTCCAATATTAAATTTGAATTTCGAGTTCTCTGGCATTCGCATTTTCTGTACTACTCGTATGTCGTCTGGAGATTGCTCGGTCAGACTTTGTACATTGTAGTGGCCCTGAGAAAGGCGATTTTATGTGTATGCTAAAACACTCGAACATGACGTACTTCCGTCCAATGGCAAGACGTTGGGGATCACTGTGACATTGGTAAAAGCGATTTATAAAAGCATTTCATATCCTGAAGTTACCTTATATCAAACACACATTTAAGTAGACTATTGAAAATGTTCTGCCGCCAGCTACAAAAATATGTAATAAAAAGTATAAAGCCTCATTGAAACACCTAAACCGAATGAATTGGGGGAGGTTGTTCGGACGGATTAGGCTTTAGAAAGAACTCAAGTTTGACTGCTATGGGCGCATACAGTGCTATGAAAATGTTTTGGGAATCCTCTTTAATACTACATTCAGTAGGGAAATCAAAAATATTCAAGTGTTTGGAGACTTTATTTATGAACAATATTGTTAATCATTACATACCAAATACATCTCATTATAAAAAGAAATGCATTTTCTAAAAGCTTCGCAGAAAATATTTAATGAAGCATAGTTATGCATTATCGACCTGTGAAAAAGTTTTCGGAAACTAAGAGTGAAAGAATATAAAGAATGAATGAGGCAGATCTAACGCAGAGCCAAGTAAGAGTGAAGAGAGAGCTGAAACAGAGCGTAGTGAAAAGTATCGTGTGTTGAGTAACGTCGTGTGTCGACGTATTTATAATAAAGCTAGTGTTTTAATGAGAGTAACTAAAGTCTTATTACACCACCTGTCCTCTATTCCAAACTACGTGAGGTGTACAAAAAATAACTTCTACAATAGTTAAACTATTAGAAAAAGGTTGATTAAAAATAACTATGTTTCACGTGTTGCCAGAAGGAAACCTTTGCTAAGTAGGGTTAATCGCCGTAAGAGGCTTACATTTGCAAAAAAATTTGTAAATAAAGACCTTGATTTTTGGAAACGTGTTATCTTCATAGACGAAAAAAAATTTAATTTATACAGTAGTGACACCAAGCAAGCCAGGGTAAGAAGAAAGCTGATACAGAACTAAATAAAGAGAATGTTTGTGGTACTGTAAAGCATGGTGGGAAAAACATAATGGTCTGGGGTGCTATCAGCTACAATGGAATCGGAAATCTCGTTTTTATAGATACAATTATGAATAAGGATGAATATTTAAAGATTTTAAAAGAAAATTTATTACAATCGGCCGAAAAATTGGGAATAAAAGAAGACTTTTACTTTTACCAATATAATGATCCCAAGCATAAAGCTTGGGATATTCGTAACTGGTTACTTTATAATTGCCCGCACGTTATTGAAGCACCCCCTCAAAGCCCAGATCTGAATGTCATTGAACATGTTTGGGCTTACTTAGAAAAAGAAATTAGAAAATTCCCACAACCGAAAGGGATTCCCGAGCTTCGGAAACTTGTTCAAGAACAGTGGCACAAGGTGCATCAGAGTTTTATAAAAAAACTTGTAGAATCCATGCAAAATAGGTTAGAAGAGGTCATTAAAAGGAACGGATTTCATATTAAGTATTAGGTACAAATTTATATACATTTGTATTCTATTTTTCACACTTTTACTGATATTTTGTATGTTATTTCCGGGTATGAAATATCATATCCGAAAACTTTATCACAGCTCGATAATGCACAACTATCCTTCATTAAGTATTTTCTTCGAAGTTTTTAAAAAATACAGTACCTTTCATGATGAGGTGTATTTAGTATGTAATGATTAACAATATTGTTCATAAATAAAGTCTCCAAATACCTGAATATTTTGGATATCCCTACTTAATGTAGCATAACAATGAATTCCGAAAACTTTTTCACAGCACTGTTATGGGTCCGGCAAAGGCTACAGCGTGGCCTATGGACAAATATACATGCGGCAGGCGAGAGCTATCGGTGTAGACTACGGACGCAAATGCAAGCTCGGCGAAGAAACAAATGAATACTGCGCGAAAAGTATTCGGTCCCCAGCGATCGCTACTGCGGGCCCCATGCCGCTCGCGCGAAGCGCTTCAACTTGAAGCAGTTAGCAGTCAAAGGGTTAACTTAATATCTCGATAGTGGTTTGTGCAGAAAACATGAGCAACTAGTATATTAAAAATGTTACAATGTTTGTAACACGTAGTAAAAATCTACACGTCGAAGGTTGTTCTTTGTGCCGATTGCCAGGCGTATTTTAATGGGGGTAGCCATTTATTTTTGTATGGGTTTCGCGGGTTTGCCGCGTAACAGTAAGGACTTCAGACATCGTACATTATTTGTTTAAAGATTTATCGAACTGAATTCTACTGCTGTTCCGTCCGTAATCAGTGTATTATCGGAAATGATACACTCTCTGAAATATTACATATAGGTACCATGTAAAATATATGTAGGATCCTATGTTATTTATTAATCCAGTAGATAATATTAACAAAACGTATTTAATTTGTGGAACAAAGGCATCAGAATGCTTCCGCTCGACTGGTTCGTCACCAACTGCCTGTTGGCAGCTCGCGCGCGAATCCTTTGTCTTCCTACATATATGTATAATCAAATATACATATAATTCACAATGCACAATGAGTTACAGAACTACCTATCCTTCGAATTGTTAGTTTCGAGCGCTTGACACTTTTCTTAAACCTTTCTCAAGTTTTTAAATCTTTCTCAAAAAATAAAGGAATCTTAAAGCATAGATGTTTGAATATTAAAAACAGTACAGAAAAGTAATATGCTAAACAATTAGTGCACCGTAAGACAAATGGTCTAAAAAATATCATTAACGCATTAAATACAGAAGCTACCCAAGAAAATATTAGTTTACAAAAAGTTAATTCTATGTTTAATACCAGCGGTTTAAATCGGGGACTTGTGCCGCCTATAAGAGATTTACTAGAGCGCCCTGGCACGGGAGCCGATAGGGCGCGTACCCAGCGAACACCGTAGAATAGCATAAACATGGCCCTTGGAGTCGCCGCGTCGCGAGAACATGGGACAGCCCGCCGTTTTGGCGACCACGATGCAGCAGGGCATTCTTGCATCGATCGCCGATCGGAACAGTCCTGGCAGCAGCTTAGCGGAGCGTTTAATAAAGAATAGCTGGTTTAAGTGTCTTAGATAGAGCAGCCCTATCTATTTACGCGCAGCTACCTTCTACAACGTATTATTATTATTATTATATTGTATTGCTTGAATAAAACCAGTAATCTTACACGACATACCGGTAATATGACCGGTAACATCGTATAAAAGGTATACCGGTATTAAGTCCCTGTTTTAAATACAAACTTCTGCGACTTTAATACAATGATAATCTACTCACATTCTTGTTTTTGTTACACTGAATTGTTATCTTACAGTAAAGCGGATATATCCCATTACTTAAGATTTTCAAAGCATATATTTTAATAAATATTGAACAATTCACTGTGCACGAATACTCCTGTATCTCATCGTAAGTATATTACACGAACCTTTGAAGCAAAGTGCCTTACATGAAATAGCAAGTGCAATCGGAAATCGCATCACAAGAGTGGAATACCGAGAAAGCCGGTTAAGCCGGTTCCGTGAGCAGTCGTTGTCCCGGTTGATCATCGTACATTGTACATATACATCGATGGTCACGATTATTAATTACAGTACAACTCGACGGCCGAATTTAGAGCAAACCGCTCGTATAATGCGCAAGTTCGTACATTTGCATATTCAAACGTTGTGTACGACATGGCGATTATGCGACGAATCTCGCTCACGTACCAATGACGATGTACGCTCGCCATTCATTGTACGATGCTCGCCTTGCGCAACCGATGCAATATGCTTATCGACCCTATTAATGGATTGCAACGGCGCTCGTTTCTCTGCCCTGGACAACCAGATTCCGTCTGCTGAAACTTTCGCCTAATCTCGTACAAAAATTAACGCGAACATCGAATTGTTCGCTGATGGAACGTAGGTTGGCTGTTCCGTGCTTCCACCTTCTGTTATGTGAAGATTTTTGCATCCAGAGTGCGAGAGTTAGTTATCAAAATGCAAGAAGAATCAGGTTACTGTATAACATGATTGTTCTTAAGGAAGGTTCTAACAAGTTCCAAATAATGAACTACGGTTTCATGACTTTGGCATCCACTGACCAAATTTGTAAAAAGTAACTAACATATGGTAAGTCAAGTCAGACTTCGATCATAAATGCAATACGCACCTCGACGTTGTAGACGGGAGTTTGATTAAGACTAATATCTGTTTTTAATTAATTTTTTGTGGAAGGTATTAAAATGTTCGGTGTTATTTGCTTGCAACCTGATCTCCTAGCTGTGATAATAATTGGTAAGTGAATGCATATTCGGTTACATTTGCACCACAGATGTGATGTTCATAGATATTCAACTTTGCTGTAATCAAAGTGATATTAAGCGAAGTTTGCATCACCATTTTCATAGCTTACAAGTAATCTGAAAGGCACAACCCCCAAAACTTTCGTCAATTTGGATAAGGGCTTCGCAGAGAAAAATGAAATGAACAACACGAATATGAAATGGTAATAAAATATGAGTACTATTAATTGTTTCGTACAGGAAACATTATTAATCCTAGCCCGCGTGTACATGCTGAAATATTATTCTCCTTTCTGCACCCTACACTTCTTGCTGTTAGCATTTTAATAAACAGCATATTTACAATTGTTTCACAAAGTACCACAATTCTTCCCGCGTGCTTGACACCAGAGTACCCTGCAGCTCCGGGGGAAAAGTATTTCAATTAAACGCAACATCCTACGCTTCGTAATCATTAAAGGGAGACAAATTTAATTACAATTTATCTACGTTTCACTGCTTATTGTCGCAGACGGAAATTCGATAACTATGAAGTTTGTAATCATACTAAATAATACCATCTTCGTCTGCAATATCGCCGGCAGCTCGTTTTGTATTATAAACTAAACTGGAACGCTATTGCTCGTCTATCAGGTGGCTCATAAATTCGAACTCTTGAAGGTTTCGAATAAAATGACAGTTAAATTCTGTTACAGCGAGTAGACCATACACGATACCTCCAGGATATTTAAAGATTGGCTAATAGTAGCCAATATCAATGTGCGTTATAAACTGTCGTTATAAAAGTCGATTAATATTCTAGCCGAACCGATATACCTGTATAATTCTCTGCGTCTGAAGAAAAAACGTTTAAAAGAATTTATTTTAGATCTACTATATGGAACACTAAATTGAAAATTATTGGAATTTTTATGAGAAATAGGGTCGGCCATAATTGAGGTGCACTGTATTATTTAAGAGTGGAATCGAATAATAAAAATGTGGGGAAATTATTTCAAACAAACAGGTTTTGGGGTTGGATAATTGTATGGTTAATGTAAAAAGGGAGAGAATTTTGTAGCGAAGTGGCTTGGTTATTGTGCAAATACAAAGTGTAAATTATAGCGAAAACAAACTTCCCTAAAACTTCGACCACGTGTAACAGTTCTACATTTATTATAAACATCAATTTTTCAATTCTGTTTAAAATAATTCGATGAAACAGCCAAGCTCGCTACCTTAATATAATAGAATCGGCAGTAAGGCTATCTAGTAGATTCGTAAATTAAACTTAGAGACATTCGATGTTTGCTTGAGAGATTTATGGGCAGGAAACGATAGCTGTATGAGAATTTGTCGGAGTAGGAATTGATGGAAAATCTGGCGGAATCTCGCGAAAGCAGTTACGGTACTCCTGCAATTTCTTAAAGACTACAATTAGCGTTCCATAAACCTTCAGCACTTTAATGGAATTTCAATTACATCTTCTAAATAGTAAAGGCGTTACACAATGCAGAACTAATTTTCTATGAAATATTGTATACTAATTTGAAATTCAGAAATTAGTCCAATATATCTTAATATATTTTAACAAAATATACGTCGATCCACCAAAAACTGACCAGGGTGGAGGAATAACCGCTATCTGCAACAACGGGATCCAAAAGCTTCTCCTACCAAAAGCCACGATCATTTTTACAGCAGAAGCGTGGGAGGTTCTCGAGGTCCTTAGCCATGTACGAGATAACAACCTCCAAATTTCTATGATTTTCACTGATTCTATGAGCGTAACCAAGGCAATAGAAAAAAATAACAGTGAAACTAAACACGACGTCACCCTAAACATCCAATATACTTATACGGGCCTCGTCAATAATGGTAAACGCGTAATCCTTGCCTGGGTTCCATCTTACCAAGGAATCAAGGGAAATGAGGAAGCTGATACACCTGCCAAAGAAGCAATATCGCTCCCATCAGATGGCATTCGAGGACAAATCCCACACCAAGATCTCATTGTCGCATTACACCACATCGAGCAACAAACATTTAATAATATATGGGGCACGTTAAAAAAACAAAACACATGTCGTAACTGAAGACTTCTACCATGCAATGCCTGGCAATTGTATGAATAGAAAAGGCAGAATAATCACAAGTAGACTCAGAACAGGACACTCCAAACTTACACATGAATACCTCATAAAAAAACAGATCCTCCAACGTGTAACGTCTGCAAGCAAATTATATCGACGAACCAATACTCTGCAATACTATGCAAGGGAATATTTAGCAATACAATATTATAATTTGTTCAAACATATTCAAACTACAAGAGCTGATGAATCAATGATTTATTCGAAGTAAAAAGTAATAAAGAGTAACCCAATGAAAATTAAATTCTTATGAAATTATTGTCTGATTTTTACTTAACTAAAGTACCGGATAAAAAAAATTACAAATCTTTTCCGCATTCCCTTGGGAAAAAACTTTTCCGAACTTTTGAATACATCAGTGGAATATAGTTGCTTTCCGCTGGCCCGTTCAAGTATGTTGAATACATTTTAAAAAGCAACATCTCTACGTTAATCTGCATGCTTCAAGAAATTCTGTGATATAAAAACCATTGAAACCAATCAGCATTGAAACGCGATAAGTCTAAACGTATCAAATCGGTCATTTACGCCCAACTGGCTTAATAAAATTGTACCTATTTCAAACCATACTCGGTTCTCGTCCAAAGAATTACAAATGTCCTGTTCTACGCTCGAGCTTGAATTACGCGATGCCACTCCGGCAAGGTTTACACGATTCATCAATTATTCCAATCAAGGTTCCACGGACGCCTCATTCAGACCACCGTCGGAAATCAAACAGCAGGATAACGGTGTCGGGGTGTTTTAAAGAGCCAAACGCAAACGGCAGACGAAGAGTCCGCGCTGATACATATTCATACGTCATCTACGGGCTGACGTTTATGCGTCGAATCGACTTCATCGACTGCCGCCTGTATGCCACGTCACGTGCAATGCGTCTTGTTTAATGGGATGAATTGGGGACCATAAAGACGTGGATATCATAAAAGCCACGCGCACGCCGCGGATTTAATGCAACAAGTGCGCGAACGTCTCTTTAGCAGATAAATTACGCACCGTGTCCCAAGAAATTTCTATCCACCGATAGGCCGCGGCGCACAATTGGACACCTGCTACGAAAAATAATGCCAGTTAGAAATTGCGGATGCAACTCCCTCCGCATGCTAATTGTTGCCTTTCTCAAATGAATGTCCGTTTACGTTCTGCCTTCCGCTTGCTGGTCGTGATTCTGGCTCTGAGTATCGAATGATCAAATAGGCGGAGGAACTTGTAGAATCGTGCGCGTTTGGTTGGAAAGAGAAACGCGATGAAAGCGAACAATTGGTTCGTACAGTTTGACTTTCCTTGCTACTACTTTATTTACGTGTTTATAAAACGTGATGGCAATAGAACGCTGTCAATAGAATTTGTTGATTGAAATTCTACAATAAAGCGAAACAGTTCCGGCTGGGAAGGATAAAAACTTGTGATGAAAAGATTGGAACTTTACAGATGAGTTACGAGTTTTGTAACGCGATAATATATTTATTTCCATGTACTCGTGGTTAGTTTACATGAATTCGTTTCCGGTCAGGTTTTACCTTGAACGATGCAAGGTAGCATAGTGGGACAGAAATTGACAAACAGAAGAGGTGGTTAAACTGTCTAGATTGCGCACACTTGGTTGAGAAGAGGAATATGGCGAAAACAAACAGATTTACATTCTTCTTGCTCTGAAACGGATTTTCACAATGCATCGCTAGCAATAAGCGAAACTTTAAATACCGTACAGCTGACACATTTCGAAGAGAAACTTCTACATTTATAATTTGTTAGGCCAAAATTTTAACGCGTAACATATAATAAAATACGTATTTACTGTGATTCTGCTTTTTTAATTAAGAAAGAAGTATTATAACCACATTTTCTATGATTGAATATTCAATTCTCTCATATACATATGTATACAACAGTTGTTTCTGTAGACAGACGCTTTGCAAAAACTCTGAAATAAGATCTTAAAGCATTTTCTGCAATATGAAAAGTGATGAAATGGTGTACTCAGCGGCGCAATGGGTTACCGCTAATTTTGCAAAAGCTTATCCATTATCAATGTAAAATTCGTAACCGCAAAAGCGCCCCAATTATAACGCCTGAGCAAATATGTCACCAAGACAGCGTTACATTTACTGACACTATAATCGTAAAAATGCAATCTGTAAAGTGAATAACACTTTCACCTAACATTGTGTCCTCTTTTTACATAAAACATGAGACGCGTTTCAGTCAACTGCATAAGTCTCATTATGCGTGGTGTATCAGGTTTTAATGGATGAAATATGTATGTATCTATATACTAGTGGATAGTGTCCCAAAATTTCACAGACGAAAATAAAAGTACCATTTGGCCACCTTTTTTCTTCCATATTAAATTACCGGTTAACTTAATATATTTTACCGATTTCTGGACAGAGTTTTGGAATCCGCATCTTTTCGAATTGCGAAATAATAAGGTAGATACTTTCACAGTGTGCTCAGATTTTAAAGGCTAAAAACGTATTACGCAAACATAGGTTGTTGTACTTATCCAATTTTGTATTGCGCATGCAAATCCAGAAACGTCCATTCTACCACGCATACTCCATTTCACCAGCGGTTTCATAAAGTCCTCATTGATAAATCCCCTGGCTGATTTTCAACCACTTACTCCTTACACAATAGAACAACCACCCAAAATCGAACGATTTCCATTCGTTTCCCGTAACCGGGGTGCCAGAAAAAATGACCAGACCCCAGAGATTTATCGCCGCATTCGAACGGGGCCGGGCCTGCGTTTCCTAATTACGTATAATTGGAGAACGGGAGGCGTTGTTACTTCGCGTTGCCGCTTGTCAGCGAACTCGAACGGAATCGCATGCAAGACAGGGAAATTTCGGCGTCTACGTGCTCTTGCGACCGGTGTCGAGAGTAAATCCGACGACGCGCATCGCGACCGCGTTCGAGGAAAATTAAACGTCAGCGCAGCGAGCGTGTCGAAATTCGCCAACCGTCGGGGAAGGTTTTACAACGAGCCCTGCCAACCCCCTTAACGCCCAGACCCGATCCTGCATTAATATGTCGCCGAACGAGCCTGACTGCCTGCGAAACTTCCTACCGATTCCACGTGACGATACTTAAACGCGCTTGACGTTTATCGACTTGCAAGGTCGACGGGAAAAGGGGACGAGGAAACGTTTAACGGCTGGCAAAAGGGCAGACAAGCCAGGAGGTCGTATCAATTTATAGGAAAATAAATTATCGCGTGTGTGAGTTGTTTCGCTTGAATTCGCGATAAAATTTCAAGTCCCGTCACGGACTGAATAGGAATTATTTATTTGCGTGCAAGATTATTTATTTCGTGCCAACTGAGTGGTTTATTTTGTGGGAACTGTAAAAGATAACAGTGCAACGTATTTAATACTTGCTCGTAAATGTTGGGAAACCTATGGGAAGCCAGATTGTGTACGCATTATTTTCAGGGCAATCTTCTATGTTGAAAGGGTGTATACTATTTTCAGGAACGAGAGCGACAATTATGCTTGGTATAACGGTGTAGAAATTTCTACCGATACGGAAATTGTGGAAACGATGGTAGCTGCTACATAGGAAGGCTAGTCACAGTTTTCTATTTCCCAATTAATAATCAAAAGAGATTCATTGTTACAGTATAGGGATCGCAGCAGGTCGCGTTAGACGAGGATTGTTTGCTTCTTTGCTCTATACTCTATCATCCGATTTCCTTTGTTTATATTAACTAGGAAATACAAAAGTGTATAGAATATGAATCCTTGCTACTACTGTAGGGTTCCCCAACTTGTGTATTTGTGCACAACTCATTTATATGCAAAAACTATCGGTTCGTTTTCTTAAATAGCGTACAAAATGTTATCACGTTTTTCATTCAGTTGAAAGTGTGCAAAAATATATGCGATTAAGAAGAATTATAATACCATGAATTCATTAGTGAATACTCAAACGGTAAGGAATATATTTATTGTTAGGTTTAGTTCATTTCATTTAAATATTCAAACTGTTTAAACAAATTTAACACCTACATCCAATTTCCGTGTCCGTACATATATCGACAGTATGTTTCTAGAATTTTTCCACAATTATAAAAAAAACTACGTCAGATAGCGGAGAAGTACCTTTACAACCTTTAAGAAACGCGACGTTTTTTTTTTACATAAATTGTTAGTACAACATCTCAAAAGGTTTAAAACGAAATTCAAAGTCCTTCTGATGCTATGGCCGGTGTCCATTCACCGCCCGATGCAGTGCAGTGGGACATTTCGTTAAATTCGTTTTTCTTAAAATTACATTTTCGGAATTGGCGGGAGCGAGAAGTCAACTATTAGATCGATCTTTTTGAAATTCTGCACCGACATTTATAACAACGTTACCTTCTATATGAACCTACAAGTACGAAATAAATTTAGTATCAAGCCGATAGGTATTCTTATTTTTAATTGCTACCCAAACTATCGAAAAAATGTTTCGTCAACTTTTATAAGTTTAAGTTGAGATATGGTTGGAAGAAGCGTAGCTGGAAATTGAGTAATGTTGGTGAACTGCACTGTGGCCAATTCTAAAGCCACTACTGGTTTTTATTTGAAATTCTATGTACGTACGTTCTGAGTTGCAGACGAAACTCCGTGCAACTAACTAAATCTCTTTTAAACTGTTCACTAAACTCGGCCTAAAACTTTAATGGCACACTGTTCCATTGCGCGAAGCCGGGAACGATTGAACAAGTATGCCTCGTAGCATAAACTGCTATAAATTGCACAGATTTGACTGAAGTAACAATTCAAACGCCATCCATAACATTTCAAACCAAAAATGTACGGTCAGTTCCATAAGTAACCGTACTCTCGATGTCAATAAAACAAATTGGTTTGAATTGAGCGATGAGCCGTTAAAGAATGTCCAATCAATTTTTTACTATAAGTAAACCCATATATAAAGTTTATACTTAACAAGAAAACTTTATGAACTTCAAACTGCCTTTGTACGCGCCTTTGTCATTTCAAAAAATATCTTGTATTGACAGCGACAGTAGGATGCCTGTATATGTATACTTGCATAATAAGAAAATCCATAAAATAATAAAAGCATGTACAGTAACAGAAATGATTAATAACAATAACTGTTGCAGCAAAAAAAAATATGATGAGCGAAGTTCGTGCGTTAATAAGATTCTGTGAGTGAAAATTAAGGAGAAAGATAATAATTATTACGTTTATTATCTATTACTTTTTCGTTGAATTATTGACTAAATGGGTCACTAGCACATGTCTTACATGCTTTTCAATCGGCTGATCATTTACTGCTGTACGTTATTATTCATCAACGGACGCGAGTAGAATTGAAAATAGTCCCCGCAAAAGGCGTATAACCGTTCCACGCCTTTCTCCTGCATCAAGTGATCTATACGCGTTCCTATCGACCGTATCGCTATTTAACATGCGCTGTGCAAATTCAATAGCCTGTGAATGATACCCACGGTTCAAGAAATTGCTTCCACGGACGATAAATAGCCGGGCAGGAGAAGCCTTAAACGAGAAACGCGAAAAAATGATTGCACGGTAACGCGGAAACTGATTCGCAAGACTGTGGAATAGAATCGACAAAAAGAAAGAAAAAAAGGAATTTTGTTGAACGCTCGAAGCGTAACCGTATTAGCGATGCGCCGTTCGGCGAGTTTCAACGCGAAATGGAGATACGTCCTAATTTCCGGTCCAGCTGAAACGATTTTTTCGCGCTTTATGGTCCTCTCCGCGATGATAGATACCGAACACGTCAGCCAGATTTCAAACGAACGTATGCACGTACGTTCTGTTTGCACGTCGTGTATCAAATCGGTCCGCGACCGCATGCTACGGCTGCCATCATGCTCGCAAAAAGCCCGCGTTTATAATTTACGAGTATTTCTTTTCATAAATCTTCCGGACAACGTGCCGGCCCACTGGGAATGTCGGCACAGTCATGGCGCGATCTCCGATTCTCTCCACGTCTGAGAATGTATATAATAAAATAATCGTCTTTCCTTACTCGCACCGCGGTGTACATTAACTTAATTCCTTTTACAAAAGAACTTGGGCAACAAGAAAGTTTCAATTTTTTCGTTCGACATGGCACATTTTTAGCTGATGCAATGTATAAAAACGTACTACTAGCATGTTATGTATAAAAAATGGTAGTGATAATATTTTTATGGTTATTTATGCTGTATAATGCGATACAAATAAATGAACGAAACAAATCCCCCACCACCGTTATTACATGTGACGATAATGGAATGAATATATTTCATGCTGTTATTGTTTACGCTTTCATTTTATCTCGAACAACGAACATATGTGGGATTGAATAACGCGCCAGCCGCGAAGGTGATGCGTGTAATTGGGTGTGTATGGGTGTGTGCGTTTGAGAAGCGCGAATCGGGAGGCACGATAGATGGAGTGTTTGGAAGCGAGTGTACGATTGGCGGGGATGGAGACGGAGAGCGTGGAGATGCGTGTGCGAGAGACGGCGAGCGAGCGTGAGGAGGATCCAAATGGAATTGGAACGGGAATGACTATCAAGGCGAAAGGTTTCAGGAACAATAAAGGCAATCAAGGCGTCTAAGAGTTTTCGGTCCCCGGGATTCCTACACATATTAAAATATACAAAAGTTTCGCGGACATTCCGCGTAATAATATATAATTATATATATAATTCAGCGTAGTACCTTTAATATATTAAATAAATACATTTATATATATTATATATATATATATAGATATGCTCATATTTGCTATCCAAAAGACTAGGTAGACAGTTGTATTACTGTTCCACACTATGCCGTACTATTCCATCTACACTGTTCTCCCGCTCAATCTACACCGCTTCGTTGGCGAATCTACTTTACTCTGCTACTTTATCTACACTGTCTTCGCTGCTTCACTCCTCACTCCACACTTCACTTTTCCATTCATTCATACATACATTTGTCACCAGCAATTTCCTTAAACCTAGCCGCAATCTGATCTCAATCTCACCCGTGCTCCAGGTAGACCGGTCATAAATACCCTACAGTAGTCTACGCTGCACCATACGAACTCTAACAATTCAATTGTGGCGTTCCATATAACGCAATAAAACATTGAATATATATATTGTCACCTTTTTTTATATCCACTATAGCTTTCAAAGTATACGGAGAAATAAAAAACACCGATCTACTATTTGTAGGCTTATTTTCCAGGGGAAATTGTGATTGGCTATTTTCCGTAATAGTAATGCTTTATTGATAAATATCTTCTCGCGATTCTCTTACACAACACTCGACACAACTCTTCGCTCACGCTCTGCACTTCTCTCAATTAACTCTGCTTAGACTCTCACAACGATTCTCAATAAACTCCATTCTCATCCACTCCATACAGGGTGACAAAAAACTCAGGGAACATCGATAATTGAGATATAGCTGAGGGGTAGAAAAACAATATTTTCCTTGGCAAAAATGTCCTACATAGTTTCGTTTTTGAGTTATTAACGAAAAACATTGGCCAATGAGAGGGCCCGGCGGGTATCGGCCGACGCGCGCTCAGGTGCGAACCGATCACTTGCGGTTGGTCGTGATGGGGGCATCGAGGGTACCGCGGAAAGCATGCGGCAAATGTTACATCGTCTTAATTAAGAGCACGTGGAATTATTCATTATTCGTGAATAAGAAATACACTAATAAATCGTGTAATAACTGTGGCCTAGGTCAGGATTCACACAATGTTAGCCAGGTTAATTCGTGAACGGATGGGTAAGTTTAACTAGGATTTCCTAACATTAGTTATGCGAATCGTTTTTCTTAATACATAGTTTATCCACCTGAAAACGTACTGATAAAAAAAAGTATTTTTTTCATAATTAATAAAACACTTCATTCCTTTCGGATAATGAATAAACGTATCGAACACAGTTATTACACGATTTATTAGTGTATTTCTTATTCACGAATAATGAATAATTCCACGTGATTCTTAATTAAGACGATGTAACATTTGCCACATGCTTTCCTCGGTACCCTCGATGCCCCCATCACGACCTACCGCAAGTGATCGGTTCGCACCTGAGCGCGCGTCGGCCGATGCCCGACAGGCGCTCTCATTGGCCAGTGTTTTTAGTTAATAACTCAAAAACGAAACTATATATAACATTATTATCAAGGAAAAAGTTGTTTATAAACACCCCAGCTACACCCCAACCCTCGATGTTCCCTGACTGTTTTGTCACCCTGTATATTCTTTCACTCGCAGTTTCCCCCTCCTTCTATGCCTCAGTTGCTCTAACTCATTCAGGATACGCACTGCAGCCATTCCTTGACGACAGTCAGGAGCGTCCATCCGAATCCTTGCACCGCTCTACCCACCGTTCACGCGATCTTCTCAAGTACTCAGCTCCAAACACATACCTTTCACCCCTCGGCGTCAGTCTGAACGGTCACACAGTATATCTAATCCCACAATAGCAACGCCAAGTCATATCTTCAATATCTGATGGTGATTGAATTATCCATGAATTATCCATTTATTCATGGGGTCTTGATAAATCATTGTTTTATCATTACACTGCTTCAGAAATAACTTTATTAAAAATGTAATACGGATTCGGCGTCGCTGGATATACTGTTAATGATCACATTTGAATGCATGCATATTACTTATTCAAACGAAGCTTACAGGATGAATTACGTATTATATAGTCGAATATAAATTAAGCTATATTTTTGCCATTGTTACGAGCCAGGGCTGTGGGCAATGGTTAGACCGGCGATGTTGATATTACTTGTTAGTTTGTCTCAATATTCTAAATTAAGTTTGTTACTAATTTAAGTTAAGTTGTTACTAATGTAACCTACTAATGTACGGGATTACGGAGTAAATATAGGTTTGACGAATCTACTCGATTTAACGGTGAACAATTTATATATGTGTGATGTGGTGATAGGGAATGGAATAACTTCCCATTCAATACTTGACACAAGCTTTATTGTACTCAAATCTTTAACCAAGGCTCTTCTTGAACTCGGCTCACACACTGACCCTCGCACGCATCATTCGCTCCATATATTCTCTCACTCGCAGCTTCTCTCTCGTTCTACCCCTCATTCGTTCTCACTCATTCGGACCCACGCCGACACACACATCCTTGCCACGTGTCACAGGTCGACAACGGGTCACCGTGCACTCAAAGCTTCTCGTGCATTCCTAGAAAACATTCGCTCTTTCCTGGAGATAACCATGCGTTCGACGTCTCCACTAACACTTCTCAATCGCACCTCAGCCTACATCCGATACTTCCAGTCACAAAACGGTTTTGTCTTAAACCTAAGACGGAGACGTGGGCCCGGCTTATCGCCGCCACATATATATGTATTTTTTGGGCCCTTCGTGGAAACGCGACTTCCCTTCTTACGCAACCTTGAGCGGCACGTTCAAATAAAATTTGAAATATCCTCCATCCCTCTAAATAGGATGGACTAAATTTTTTCAGAAAAAAAACAATATCTTATCGTCCACTACTTGCAGCGACAATAAGCAAATGAGTAGAAGCTGCTGTCTTGATGCAGTAGTTCGCGAAACTGTACTCTCAATGAAACTGAGGATTGAACAAGTAGCAAAACTGAGGACAGTTACTGACATCGTAAACACAATTGCAGCTTGCTTTTGTTGCGCGCCGTGATGCCATTATATTAAGTAGCGGCAAGCATTATAATCGTTAACCTTCGTTAAACTTTGTCCCTTAACACAGTTATGAAGTTTCTTAAATAACTGTACAGCAGCACAGCAGCCATGCGTAAGCTAAAGCTGCTGACCTTGTTTTAATGCGATGCAGAGGAACCGCAAATG
The DNA here is from genome assembly GCA_948146005.1 of Nomada fucata. NCBI lineage: Eukaryota > Metazoa > Arthropoda > Insecta > Hymenoptera > Apidae > Nomada > Nomada fucata. Next base: position 9,486,150 of record OX411281.1, read on the forward strand.
GTATTTACCTTTTAATAAGATTCTTCAGTCCGTATTACTTTTATGCGGGAAGGGGTCGAGCTAAGTATTATTTACCATACGAGTTATTAGAACAAATTCTAATAATTAACTATCTACATCGTACATACATCGATTTCGTATGGGCGTCGCAATCCGAATTAATGGCTTGCGAGCTAATTGATGGTGAATCTGAATTTAGATACACCCGAGCCAAGTTTGAGGTCTAGCTCCGAAGAGGAGTGTTCAATTGTTACAGATGGAGCGATAGTTACTGTAGAACTGTGTCGTATGTGTTAAATGACTAGTCGAAAATGGTAAGTCTCGTGGGCAGCGGCGGATCGTAGCTAAAATTAGCGGGGGATGTGGATCCAGAAAATTTTTAGCCTCTGTTTTAAAATTGTGTACAAGGAAACAAACGTGTATCCGGTACTGCGGGATCGACAGTCCTCTATCTCCCTAACTGCTCGCAAGCGGCTTCGTATGTACGCATGCGCGCAACAGTCAAACACCGCGCGGCTGGAACTGTGAACCGCACAGTTCCATAGAAAGCCATAAGTTATTTTTCTCATGAACTGGAGGATGGCTACTGACATTAAGCTGAAGCTGTATATAGTGCAAGTATAAAGAAAGAACTAAAGGGAAAAGAACAATCGTTATAGTAAATGTTATCGATAAATTATCGACGAGAATATCAAGTGGAAGTTAGGGGATGCTGCAGTTCCACAGTGCCTATACGCGAGACACCGCCGCTCCTGGGTGTTAAACGACTGGCGAGTCTTCGTTCGAATCGTTCTTACGGCGAAGAAAGCTTGGAGATGGGCGTGTTGCAGAGGGTAACACGCGGATTGGTTTATTTATTACAAATTTCGATGCAGAGAGGCGGCAGCCGAAATCGTTAATTGATGACGAAGAACTGTGTAGAAATGGAAACTAACAGACCCTGTCTACCAGTCACCCTCGGGTAGCGTCTGACCTGGGGCTGACTCGCGTGAAATTCGCATGTTCAGCTAACAGTTCGCAAGTAGCAAAGTTATAAAGCGCGCTATGTGGGTGTAGAAAAACGCGCTAATCCTCTGAAAATGAGCTGCACAAGTTTATAGACATCTGGCTCGCAGCTGCTGAAGGCAATAGCGGTTCGCGAAAAAATACTTTTTCGCGTAAAAGTATTTTAGGGAACTCAATGGCTTTACAATTCTATTATTGCACGGCAACTAGTCTCATGTATAAAGTTTTCTAGAGACATAGGGCAACGGGATGTCGCGATTGTCGTAGGATTAATGTACCGTTGTGTGGAAAGCTCTAATGGCTGGATATGATATATAATTATAATATGATTATGAATAGTGGAATATACTTGATACATTGTACGCTCTACGTGAATTTATTTAAGAAAGTACAGTAACCAACTGTTGATGCTAACGACGGATTTCTAAATGCTGTTTCAGAGTACGTACTTTGTGGAAATTACCGTCATGGAAGAAATACATTTTATTAACTATTCCCCCAGGTGTATTGCATGCAACTATTTGTGGAAATCTAGTAAGGAAACAATAACACTGGCTTCCGTAATTTACAAATGACTTCAACTTTCAAGCACCGGAGGACTGTTTTTAAGTGCTAATATTAAATTACTACGGGTGTTTACAACAGATTTATCGAAAGCTTCCATACGATACAAATTGTACAATATTTTTCCAGGACACAATTGTACAATAGTTACCGTTCTAGTTACTGCGTATGAAATGTAATTAATGTAATTAATTAACGAGGGACTTGGCACATTAATTGAATCACACATTTCACATGCAAGGAACTAATGAAACATTAAGAGTAGTCCGCGATATACAGTGGCTCACGAAAGTATTCGAACCCTCGCTATTAAAAGTGTAAACAATAAAGATATACATACATGTTAGACTTAAGTTCTGAAAGTAATGTTGTAACTACTATAAAGTACAAGTATCTAAAATATATATGTATATAAAATCTGAAGCGAATCGGATAACATTTGTAGAAGTTGTGAAACATTCATTGCAAAGATGCACTGAACAGAGTCACCTTTATTTTACATTAATATCTAGTTGGGCCTCCTTTGGCTGCAGTTACCCTTTTGAGACGTTGTTGCATGCTGTGCACTAGCTTTTTAGTTACTTCAGGTTCGATAGAATTCCATACTCCTTCGAAGTTTTGTTGTAATTTTGTAATCTCTTGCCGATTTCCGCCCACAAATGTTCGATGGGGTTAATGCTTGGACTTTGTGGGGGTGTGTGTAACCTATGTGGTGTATTATACAATAAGCATTCTTGTATAATTCATTTGTAGGGTAATCATTGTAGGGTCATGGAAATATGTAGGGTCTTGCTGGAAATAAAAATTTCCCAATAACCCCAATTTTGTAGCATTGTCTTTTAAATTGTTCTTTTTTAATATTTAAAAATTTATGTGTATCTAAAATACCACAAATGTAATAAATATAAATACGAGATTTCCAGTGCCGTTTGCAGCTGTAGACCCCTACACCATCACGGAACCACCGCCGTGCTTGACAGTAGGACGTAAATTTTTACTATTCATTTCCGAATTGGTTTTCTCCCGACATAACGACATCCATCCGAACCAAATATATTAAATTCGTTCTCGGCGGAAAAGATAACTTTTTTCCCAGAAAGCATGTTCTTTACGCATTCTTCTACAAATTTTAAAGTCTTAGCTTGATTCGTCTTGTTAATAAATTGCTTCGTCCTTGCAATTCTATCATGGAAATCATTGTTCTGTAAAATCCTGCCATATAATTCAGAATGAACATCTTTCGTAAAGTTGGTGGCAACTATTTGAGTGAGTTTTGAGGCGATATATTTGGCCGATAATATGTCTTTTTGTTTTTCGCGTATAATACTCTCCTCTTCTATACTAGCCAGTTTCTTTAGTCGACCTATACGGTGTTCGTTCATAATTGTCTTTTCCGTTCTTCATTTTTTAATAATACAATGCACTGTGGATAAATATATCCCTATTATTTCGGCAAACTGCCTATATGATTTTCCATCCTTGCGCAGTTTTAATATTAATTCCCTCTCGCGTATATGCGTTTCCGATTTTCTGGGACTCCTGATCCTAATAAAAAACTAATATTATTCACAGCGAAGCACGAAACTCTACCAATCTACCAATGTTTACAGTTTCCGTACAGAAACATTGTTTAACTGTTTGACCTCTAGGCGGATGTTTGCAATTAATGTTTCACAATTTCTACAAATGTTATCCGATTCACTTCAAATTTTGTATATACACGTATTCTTGAAACTTGTGCCTTATAGTAGTTACAACATTACCTTCAGAACTTAAGTCTAACATGTATACTTTTATTGTTCACAGTTTTAATAGCAAGCATTCGAATACTTTCGTGGGCCACTGTATGCGACGGTATGTAAAGTAAAGTACTATAATCTCACATTCCTTAACATTAATAATCTTAAAATTAAAATCTGCGTCAATGCAAGTTACAGTTTAAATACATGAAAAGTGGCTAAAATACCTGCTACGGTTGATAAGCAGTAACGACTAAAGGCGCCTATTATTGACACAGAAATCGAAGTGGCTGTAATTTATAATATAATCAAACCGTCTTAATCAAGTATCGAGGGGATCGGTAAGCCGGGATTAATAGAACGAGTTCGACCATAATCCTCCAACAAATCAGTCGCTTCAAGTTAATTTTATCAGATCAACCGGCTCAGAGTCGATCGTTCTATGGGAGTGGGGAGCAAAACGAAGACAAAGAAAACGAGCAGAATAGGTGGCGTTAATCTTTCACGGTAAATAATGTATTTGCTGGCTATTAAACAAATGAAACAACAGCGCGCCGTAGATAAACCCATATAAATTATTTTCAACCCTCTGTCTCCTATAATCCTGTCCAGCGACTGTGCTCTTAGCGCGATCGGACGTGCTTTTAAAATTCCGCGCGACGCGACGGCTTCATTTGAATTTCATGTTTGCTGAAATTTCACAGCCGCCCTCCCGCTGCGGGCGTGGCTCTCGTGTTAATTAAAAGAATGCGCCACGAGGACGCGCGAAAATGGCACCAACGATCGAGAAAGGTGATCAAAGTGTTAGGTTGTGACGAGAAGCAGAATAATTGTTGCAACCGTGTGACGTGTGACACACTTGAAGGTATAGCTGCAATGGTGGCTCGAATTTGGGACTGGCTGTATCAACGATTTTATTTTATGGTCAACGTGTACTGCGATTTCATAATATCTAAATACTGTCTAAAACATTATGGTATGTTCGCAACAAATTTTTGTTATTTTTTCCTCACATTTCTAATATACACTATCCATGTAAATATTTTCTAGATTAAATTGGGCAAAACTGTGTGTTATGTGGTACGATTTCTCTATCTGCGTATTTTTAATTTCTACGTCTATTTTTAACAGGATTTCATATATAAAGGGTAATATAAAGGGTAGTTCTGAAAATTGCGATAAAATTGATGAATTTGTTCGATTTTTTCTAGGAACGAAAAGAATGTCTACAGACGTGGGTGGAGAATATGAAGGCGTGTCTTGATTTCTGTGGCTCGTGTTTACGATATCATTTCTGCTTTGTGAAGATGCAACGGAATCCTACTATCGCTTTGCGTAGTAAAGTTCGGGATATCCTCGAATTTTCTACATATCCTTCGGAGCGGATGAAATAGGTATAAAAAACTATTATTGCTATCCTTAAACTACGGTAGCATAACTATAAAGAATGAGTTATGTACGAAAAAGCAAGACAGTTTTAAAGCATTTTATTATATATTACTCAATTTCTGGCTTCGTGCAATTGGAAAGTATACCTAAGATATACGCGTGCAACTAAGAATTTCAAGATATTTAACCTGCATGGTTAAAACTGATTTCGTTCGAGCGAGGCAATTAGAACACTGTCTCCGCCGAGCAGATATTATGTGTAGTAGAAAAATTACATTCCAAATAGCTTCACCTTTCGTACTATTTATTGCTATTATAGGCGCTTATACTTTTAAGTTTTCACCTAGGAAAGCTTCTTGCGATTCATTTAAGTAGCTACAGTAATTACACTTCATTGGGACAATGCACTAACAGCTCTCATCTACGCTTAGGTGTATGAGAAAACGTTTATGCATATACACGAATACATGCGTTAACAACTGCCCCATAATTAACTCTTAACACAAAAATGCTAAACATCCTTGTTCCGTAAGCGGCACGAAATAACGTGACGTTTGTAAAACTACATACATATAGTAGGTACGTTTCAATAATGCGTTACGTACAATATAACTATTCGGGTGGCGGTTATTTTATAACAAAATTGGATTTTTGGATTTTTCGACCTGTTGTTTCACCTGTCAATGTGTTCATCCTCATGAGTAAGTAACATGGCCTTTCTTTCAGTTACATGTTGGTGGTGGCTATCAGACATCTTATAATTATTAAACTCTTCACATGACATTGGAGTACAATTGTAAAGTAAAGTGAACCAGCAACATTTAAGAATAGGTAGCCGATTTACATTTGCGAAAATCTATTTCCTAAATAATATTATTAGGCTAGTTAAAATGATTCCTTCATGCGAGGACACTTCTGCCGGAATTACTTGACTAATACGTAATTTCTTATATTAGTATCACGAGGCTCGTTTCTCAGCACGTTAAAGTACCTCAGCAGTATTATAACAGATGAATTTTAAGCAGCGCAGTAATAACTATCATAGACTTTTATGTGGCTATGTATAAAATATATTTGTACTGTGGCATTTTATTTCAAAGTGCATTAATATAATACTGTGCCGCAATGTAAAACCGTGACTGTGCAATCGTCTTTCGAATAAATAAAAGTCCCTGAATACTTCATTTCAATAAAAGATTACTCTACGTCCAATTTAGATAAATTCGCAGTCAAAATTGGGGTGCCCACAAAAGTTTTACACACTTGGCGGATTGCGCATTTATGCTATTTGCAGAATAGTATGGTGTATGCATGCACGTACAAATTTGAAACAAATCATTTCCTTCCCCCCTCCCCCTTCTTCTTGCAATCACCGAATTAAAAAGAAGCTTAACTAGAAACGTTCAATGCTCAATGTTCTATAGGTCTTCCAGCCGCGTGTTATGCAACCTTTCTGACATGCACCTTCGCGTAAAGTATACTTTTTATTCCACCCAGTGTACTACGACTAACAACGTAACTTCTATGCTGTGTACTTCGCAGCGCCGTGCACTAGCTTTGGACGTAACATCAAAGAAACCAAACAAGACCTTCCCCTTGAAGCTCTTAATCACTGTGTGCACACGGTTTCATTTCCACGGGGACGATAGAAGAGAGTTGAGGTTTATTAGTTGCTGCTCATTTTTGGGGTACTGCTGCCAGTCAAAGAAAAAGATTCGATGAAACTTTCCGGGCGATAGCAACCGTTAACTTTTACAGCAAGAGGCTTCCCTTGAAACCGTGTCTGAGAAGCCGCGAAAAAGATTGAAAAAGCACATTTGAACGGAAATAGAGTACGTCGCGGGAAGCAAAGAAATCGGAACAGTTGAAGTCCACTCTTTTCCTCGGCTTCGAGCTAAAATTTTCTGAGCGTTACGTGCGTTGACCTGGGGAAAGTGCTGTTCGTTGATTCCTTTTTCCCTACTCCTGACTTGCCATCGAACGAAACGAGCTGGTGTTCCCGAGCTATTGTTAAAAACCTGGAACTGCACCTTAATTTGTAATATTACGTGCTTCACGTGAGAATTCTATTATTCAATACGAGATGTGTATATTGCACCGCGGAACGAAGCAACAATGGTAACCGTTAGGCTGAAAACAGTACCGAAACCAATACCTCGCGTTGGAGAACCGCGAGCAGGTGACACGCGTATTCTTTGTTAATTAATACCCTTTTCTATGCTGAACGCTTATTACTCACGTGCAAGGAAGAACCCCGTGGTGACCAGTTCCACCACCTAGTGCCTTCGCTTCCACCATCGCGATGCATCGTAGCGAATGCACGCACTACGCACAATTTGTACAAGCGAGCCTTCTTGGTTAACGCGCTTCAGATCTTGAGACAGCTCTCTCGCATCATTCCAATTCAATCAGTCGGCCTTAGTTTTGATTTCACCGAGGAGAAACCTTCTACAGTTGCATCCGACCAGTCAACAAAATAAACATATACCACCAACACTATCACCAAGTCTTGTTTTGTTCAACTCCATTTACTCTCCACGTCATTCGCCTGCAATTAATTTTGTAACGGGACGGTGTAAGAACTTTCCACACCGTATTCCAAAGCGTCGCAACACACGACGCCCAACAGTGTAGCTCAAAATAAAACTGCATAGCTAAACTATTGTTAGTGAACAGTTTGCAAATGATTCTGTTGAATAAACAACAATTTCTTGTTCATGGATTCATGTGTACATTAGATAATATGATTATGGTATTATTTATGCTATATTAATTGAGCATACTATTAACACGCACATTTATCATTCAACATTTCAAATGCATACATAAACTGCCGTACACAGAAATTTGCCCGAGTAATTAATAAAGTTACACATTTCAAATATGCGAAACTGTTTAACCTTGGCGCTTATAAATCAACACTCTTGTGCTGTTTTTACGCAATACGCGGCTTCGATGATACTACAGGATGCGTTGAGACCTGGCCTCGTCTGCTGTAACACAGCTGTGGGCCCTTTTGGAAATTCACATCTTTGACGCGTGCAATTGACTGTTGAGGCCGTATATGCTTAAGTTGGAATATCCTGACGGATTATGGACAAAAATGGCTTCCTCGTAAACAGTTTTATTGCTAGCGCGTCATAAACGCCTTAAACATCTGCACGTCAAAGGTTGTGCTTTCTGCAGATTGTTAACCGACTTTTTATTGGGTGGGTAATTGATACCGCGTGCTGGTTCCGAGGATTTGCCCCGGAACATGTGCTAAAAATAAAAGGATATGCCAGAAGAACATAGATTCAAGAAAATGAATGGTAAATGGTCTATATTTGTGAAATTATACGGACAGTTCTATTTAAGAATAGATTTATAATGAATATTTGTAATGAATGAATATTTAAAAGACTTCGTATATGTTACGAACGTCGGCAAATTGGTCGCGCATAAAGAGTGCAAATATATCACGCGAATACGTTATATAAATCATATAATTTTTTAAATCCGGTCTGCCCCCCGATTATTCATCGCGCGTTACAATTGGTCTGAAATATATGTTTTCACGATTTAATCGCAGCTTGAACACACCTCGTCCAGCGAACGAAAATTCCTTCTAATCATAAAAATTGAAATCCCAAGAGGTCTTTCCGAATATTCTTTTCCACTTTCCGACATGGGTAGGTGAGAGGCGTGAAAATTTGAAATATTGTTGCAGAAAGTACTAAAAGTCTTATAACATGAAATATAAGTGGAAACACCGTAATTACTATTCAAACACCTGGAGACCTTCAACATGGAAATGAAACCGATAAAGTAACCATTTAAAGTTTTAAGGCGCGAACATAAGTCGTAAAAATAGTATTTCTCCGCTTCTAATAAGATTCTTTAAGTGACTAAACGACTTTTAATATCGCGACCAATTTGAAATCAATTATAGGGGGCTCAACTGCACCATTTATCAACATAATCGAAATATAAATTCAAGAGTGTCGCCGATTTCCAAATAAATCAAACGCAGACTTGAACTAATATAATATGTTTGGTTACATTATAATTTCAGTTAAAGGAAATGTCTTCTTTGCATTTCGTTACGTTCGTGTTACGGGTGTATTAACTGATAAACATTTCATGAAAATCAAAAGCTCATATTGGAAATCTTGAAAACCGAATTAATTCATTAGCACGGACAGTGCAGTAAAACGACAAGAGGGCAAAAGTCGAAAAACGGAACACGGAGTATACAACTTCCGCCGAAAGCGTTTAGAATGCCTACCATCATCTTTAACCCTCCGACAGCGATGCCGGAGTCACTGGTTTTGAGACCGATACACGCACAGCGACTGGAGCTGTTTGTGTTATGCGCGAGCGGGCCTTTTTAGCAGTACCCCAAAATTGGAAAAACCCTCAACTCGGTTGGCTGAATGGAAACAAGTGTGCAGCGAGGGATTATTCTTGCGACGACCAGCGACTTCAGCGAACCTCTCTTCGTATTCATTTATAGTTTTCCGTTTTACTTGAGTCTTATACGTTGCCAAAGAAACTGTTGTTGTTGCTGTTGTTTGTTGTTTTTATTAACGCAATATCTCTGTTACGAACAAAGGAGCATGTTCGTTTTGATGATCAATATAATCAATATAATGTTTATTACAATTCACGAAATTATTATTTTTTCCTATACGTTTCCTACACGTAGTAAAGAAAAATATACCTGAACGCAAAGCGAATAGAATACAATGTATCCACGAGGATCTAGGGACGAGCAACCGTCCCTGGTTACTACAATATCGGTGAGGGTTTGCGGGTGCGAGAATATGCGGTAGTGAAATATTGGTGTGAGTCAAATTGACTCCACGTTCGCTGCCCGAGTCACCGTTGATGGAGGGTAAATATCCAACATTATCCAACATCAACATAGGTACACGATGCAACTAACAACCACATTTTCATTTCTCATACTCATTGTTTTTAAGCCTGGCAAGAGATACAAGCTCTTAGAATGGGTGAGATCCAAAAGTATCTATTTAATCCTTAGTTAGTAACTCTATTTTATAAATATTTATAGATTTACACTTAATGAACATGTAACTGCATGAAAAACCGCCGAACGCTTGAAAACTTAACATGGCGTCGATTTCCGCTTTTCGTTTTTCGAATAAAACCAAAAGCAAAACGTCGTATGATGTGGTTGGTTTCGCGACCGAACAGTATGATTAATCATAATTAATACAACCGATTATTATAATTTCTCTGAAATGATCCAAATTAGACGTGTGTGCAGAAATTCACCAGACACCCATGAAAATCCTGATCGAAGGCGATGGATTTAGTTTCATTCTATAGTGAACGACACTTCGTATATCGATTCAGGAGCGATTGTGAATGTGTTGCCGTGTCGAGAAGCATGAATCGGGCGATATCGACGGTGCTGTTCGTCCGAACGGAGGATATTTTCCTAACAGGGTGATGCCGTTTAATGGAAACTGTGATAGAACGTTTCGAATCCACGTAGCAAAGTATTAAAACGAAAAGGTCAATGAAACGATAGTATAAAAGTATTATATCAGAGCGGTAAAAAGCCAAGTCTTCATGACAATGTGTAAATGTTGGAATGTCGTATCGCGTAATCGTCTGTAAGTATTACGCATTCCACTGGTATATGTATATGGGAAGGTGCAAGGTTTGTTTGCATGGACGAAACAAAATATTTTATAATTAATATGGGATATTATAAGTATGTAAATAAGTAAATTATTCATATTTTTTAAAATTAAGTTTACATGGATCGTAGACCGGAGGGTGTTAAATATTTCATTTCATTTCTTATCTTTCATATTTAGTTTGATAAATTTATTACAAAGTAACGATATAATATCATTACGCAATATTAGACTGGAATGCTATTGTTAGAGGTCGTGAATGAAATGAGTAGGAACGACAAAATAACTGATATACTTTTATTGTAGAATAATACGAGCATAATAATAACTCGAGTTAAGCGTGATATAACTTGCGTTCGTTTCAAGGAAACGAGTAATAATGGCGGTCCCCGCGGTCTTCCCATAGGAAGACAAGTGGCGCCACGCCGCAACAGCTCAACGCGTAACGGCTAAAGCGCGCTATTTTGAATCTAACAGCTATTAAACATACAAAATTTGGATCCTTGTCTTTTAGTTTAATATCACCCCTAGAAATGCACTCCTTGGAAATGTTACTAAATGTGTTGAGTGAAATTAAATAACATCGCTCTTCGCCGTTCGGTAGGGGCGTAACATCGTTTATAGTGACACCAGTCGGGTGCCACTGCATATGTATACATATACATACGTACAGGGCCCACAGAGAATGACATTACGCGTTTAATGGAGGGGGGGGGGGGGCTCCGAACAACTTTTTCCTTTACCAGAACGTTGGTTGAAGCGTCGTTTTTGAGCTGTTAACGAAAATCGTTGAGAGCTACGTGGTTGAGCGCTCGATCTACTGGCGCTCTAATTGGCCAATGTATTTTGCGATGGAGTTTGTTGCGGTACAACAGTAGACTCATAAAGCCATCGAGTTCCTTAAAATATAGTTATTTACGTGTCGGGTACAACTATTACTTTCTACAGCTGCAAGCTATATAACTATAAATTCGAGCATTTCCTTTTCTAGGATTAGTAGGTTTTCCTAATCTCAGAGCGCTTTGTGACTTTACGATCTGCGAACCTTTATCTGCACATGTGGCACGCTCATGTCAGTCACTACCTGAGGGTGACCGATAACCAGGGCGGTTACTTGCCATTTCTACCAGATTTTGGAATATCCCTTCCGTCACCTCGCTGCATCGACAAACCATCCGAATTAGCAAATCCGCGTGTTACCAACAGCAACACGCACATTCCCAAGTTTTGGCGAGTGTTCGTAAGAGAGATTCTAACGAAGACTCGGCAGTCACTGCATCACCTTCAAATTCACGGCATCACCTTCAAGGTGTTTACATCACCTGGCGAGGCAATCTTTCCATCACCTTTGATTAGTCGCCTCACCATCATCAACAGACACTCCACACCTTTCACTAGCCAAATTTAATTATCGGCCTGTACATTAACACATAAATATACGACTATTTATTAAGTGAAATCAGTTCTCATCTAATATAACTAACCCTCACGGCATTAGTTTGCCATAGAGCGCAACGGTCACCGTGCTTTTGATCAACAGACAATTCGCGAGCTGAGTGCCGTACAAAGCTTCAACCAACATTTTGGTAAAGGACACAGTTGTTCAGAGTCACGCCAGGGGGAACCCCCTCCCCCTTAAACGCGTAATGTCATACTCTGCCTGGACCTTGTATGTATCCGATGGAGTTGAATTTGCAGGGCATTTTACGTAGGCGTATGGTTTGGCTCGCGCCATCATGGTTTACGTTAGGGCGTGAGATATAGGCGTCAATGCTGGTTCGTGTCTAATGTAGACCGTCTCAAGGCCTGTACGTCGCCGCTAAGAAGGGACGGTCCTCGTCGGGAGGAATGCCTTCATTCGTATATTGTTATTCTTTGAGAAATATTAGTTCATTGGTGGTGGTGCATTGTAGAGCATTCGTTAATCGCCCTGGCAAATTGTTTATTAAAGTATCGATTTATATTGCTCATCGTTTAATCCTTTGTAATGGTTTGCTTCCAACAGCCTTTTGCTCCCATAGTTTTCAGAAGTGGGATAGATAGCAAAACTTGTATGAACGCTTAATTCCCGAACACTGTTCTTACGATAATTTTCCACTTCAAGATAATATTGTGTCATTAATTCTTTGTTTAAATGGAGTTTATGGCAAATTAGTACTTAACACATGGATGCTTGTTTCATTGATCAAGGAATTACGAATGAAATCGATACTGACGAGGCAGTGCTATTTAACACATCCTCGAAGTAGTCATTGGCTATCATGTGCATCGTGAACAGGATACTACGTCACTCGATCTCCGAATCTGATTTCTACTGTGAAAATAACTGACAGATTCCAATTTCAATTTAATATAATATATTTAAGTACGTAATTATTCGGAGCATCTCACTTCAGAATTTGCAATAATTTAATACAGCGAGAAATTATTATCTTAACTGACATTTTAAATAGTCACCAATATAGGCTTTTTTGCACTTTAAATTATAATTGTCACTTAACAACGGAAAAAATTATCTTGCTCAATTTAATGAGAGGTCACGAATTTGATTAATAGTGTAGGAACGGATGGGTGGAATCGAATTAAAAGCAACGAGTGTAAATTGGGATGGATGTATTTCGTGCTTCCCCACAAGAATATTCGCAAGGTGTTATACTATCGCCGTATCGCTATCACCGCTAACAATAATTTTGTCGCCCGCACTTTCACGCATTTATATTCTTTTTCTCATTCACCCTCTCTCTCTCGCTCCTGTCTAATAACAGTAGTTCGGAAGGCCATGGCCTTCCGAGTTCGTTGCTCTCTTTTAGTTGTTGTTTGTTTCGCGGTGTTTACCTAGGGCCGCTACGGCCGTTGCCCTCCTACAATAGTTTAATAACGAAGCTTGTATTTTATACACAAACTAATATTATATTAGAATATTAGAAAAGAATGCAACGTCGCATTTAATTATTTTTAAATCTAATAATTGCACATCATGGTTTAAAGTAATTAGTAGCATTTGCGATCGTCTCTTTGTTGCGAGCAATTTATTTATTTTTTTATTTGTTTAGAGTCATAAGCCATGGAGTGTGATAATAATTCTTGGACAAAAATAACTATAAATTAGGTATCCTCAAATATGTTGATATTTTTAGCTTTTGCTACTGCGGGGGTGTGAGGAGAAGGTTTCGTCGGGAAAAGAAAGAGGAAAGGGAGAGGTTGCGTTTCGTCCTAGGCCTGCTAGCGGACTCATCAGTAAGGCGTACTAGCAGGCCCTGCCTTAGACACAGGGATAGTAGGGAACGGTCGGTGGTTGTATATATACTCGCGTGAACCTATACAACCACCTTCGGGAGCCGGATCGTCGTGCTCGTCCCCTAGCGGTGTATGTGGGAAGTACCCCCACACTACTATTCCTTTTACATTGCTTACGCTGTTCAAATAATGTCTTAATAGACCCGATAGTGTTTATATTATTCTGATAGTTTTAGTAGCAACGTATTCTTGTAAATGATTTTTCATAGATAGAACTGAATGGCAGCTTTTACAGTAGGGCTGATCGTATCTAGATATCAAGTATTGTCGAATTAAATATATAATATAAATCGATCAATGCTTAATTGGATGTGATTCAGAGTTTTGTTAGTATGATTTGTTCCCTTCTTGACAGAGTAGAGACTATGTTAGTTGAACAGATGTTGTCACTTATATTACATATGTAGTTTTGACTGTTTATTCCAGTTCCCATTTGTTAAATCCATTTCAGTACATATATTTTTATATATTTCTACAGATGCTTCCTGCACATCTAAAAAATCGAGTGGAATGAGATCTGAAGAAAATCCGGGTTGACTTCTCTCTCGATATAACGCATTGTAATTAAGTCCAATGTTTTGCCAAAAAATACTCAAGAAAATAACCGCTTAAGTTCGATTCGATTATTGTCGTTGACTATGTTCTCTTTATATGTGCTGAAAAACTGTGTAAAAAGAATATGATCCCATTAAAGAAATACCGATGACTTTGAACTCTATTTAACAAGGGACATTAATAAAAAGAATGATCTTACTGTTACACGGTTCCTTCAAGTAGTGTAACTTATAAAACTATTTATGCGTTTCAATTTAAATACCACGTCTTGCATATTTATGTTATATACTTGTCGATTGTACAGGAATCTTAATGAAACATCATTGTATATGAAGTTGCAATATAATAGACGCAGCAAATACAAAGTGTATTGGTACAAATTACAATAATGTCTCGATTAGTGTACCTCGCTCGGCACCGAATGTGAACACTCATCGTGTGCAGACACGATTCTCGAGCGAATTCGGGTCCCCTTTGATGTTGTGGCAAGACAATATTGTTACGTATGAAGAATATTCCATACGATGTTGTCAACGCGTTTTCGAGCTGGCGTCTGCGATGGGTAAACGCCCTAAAATTCTTTCGGTTATCATAAACAGATAAAGGGGTTCTGAGAACATGTGCGACGAGCTGCATTATGACCAAGACGGGCGTGGTCCGACGAAGACGTCTTTATTTCCTTATATGGAAAGTTCTAATGCGTTCCCACGCATTTCGGGGGTATATAATATATATATATATCCCCCTTTGGTTTCTACCCTCGTCGGTTCAGAGTTACATAGTCACGCGTAAAGTCGCGTCGTGCCACGCTCGTGCAGAGTCAGTTATATCAAGTGAGATTGGGCTTAGCGCACCTTTCGAATCATAGATTAACCCGTTAGAATCCGCTAGTCCGATTGAAGTTCTTTCGGCATACCCTTAAAAGCGGCTCTCAGACCCCGCATCGCCAGTGCGTCAACACCGTGTAAATACTTAAGTAACTTACACACTTTACATTGTTTCATCGCGACAATCACATTTGCACAGACGACTGACCTGAATATATATAAGTAACTATAAATATATTTATTATTAAATATATATATTTATTTATTTATGTAGTATTTATAGTTACTTTGTTTGGATAAGGCGTTCGAACGAACCTGATACGAAATCAGGAAACCGCAGGAATTTTTAGTTTGTCTCGTAACTCTAAATTAATATTCGATACAACTCGAGCGGTTAAGTTGTATCTGTGGTAACGTTACTAGTGTTATAAAGGATTGCGGAGTAAAGATAGCTTTGACGAATGTACTCGATTTAATGGTGAACAATTTATATATATATATATGTATTTATGTTTGAGTTCAGATTACATGCTCGGCGCTTCACGCTTCGCTGGTTCTAGAGGGGGCTACTCCAAGTAGTGGGGATAGAAATGAACACTAATCGTAGACACAATTTCGAACACTAATCGAAATATTACTTAACTTAGAAAGTATCCAAGGCTTCCCAGGTCAAAGAGTAATTATGTGAAGGACAGTAGCAGTTTTCTAATTCCCATGCTGCAACTTCGTTGCAGTTGAAGCATAATAATGTTAGAAATAAGTTAAACCAGTTTGTATAATAATTACCTCTAAATTTCGAATATGAATTTTATGTTTGCCCATTGTAAGCTTCAGATATGAAAATTCTGTTATCTCGAAATATTTTGCAAATGCTATATGTACTACACAAGTGTACCATATAAAAATACTACAAACACGAAATGCAATAGCATTTATTCATGCATGGAAAGTCACTATTCATTATAATATAATGATTATATCATCTTATTACTTGCTACGCGGCAAACCCGCGAAACACATACAAAAATAAATGGCTACCGCCATAAAAATACGGCTAGCAATCGGTACAAAGAACTACCTTCGATGTGCAGATTGTTAGGGCCTTTATGACGCGCAAGTAATGGAACTGTTTTTGAGGAAGTCGTTTTATTCTATAATCCGTCGGGGTATACGCAATTAAGCGTATGCGACCTCAACAGTTAATGACATGCGTCACAAACGTGAGTTTAGAAAAGGGCCTCGCAGCTTGGACCCAGCAGGCACGACCGGGTCAAGCTGTAGGACCCCGGTGGAAATTCCGTGGCGTTGGCAAATAATCTGCAACGTTTGAAAACGCACCCACTTCCTTAAGGAAACGCGCTTCGGGCGCTAAGGAAGGGTGCGACCACACCTTGAAAACACGCTTGTTGAGCGTCGTGATATGCGACACTTGGAAATACGGTATACGTCGGTATACCCTCTCGTTATAAATATTAATTGAAAAGACTCAGTAAACCAAGACTCGGTTCGTTTACTGGAGGAGATGGTCTCCTGGTTGGTGTGTTTCTGGTGTTCGAACTAAGACTGACTTCCTCGCCGAGCGTTTCTTCAAACGTCGACTCGGAAGCGTTTTTTATGCATGCTGATTGGACGTTTCGGAAAATTGTCGAATTACCAATCAGCGTGCTGCGAGGGTGAAGTCACACCTTTCCCTTGCGCCGAGGTGCAGTTCTCGAGTGTGGGTGTGCCCTTTCTACTTGCTGTTGGCTTTTTGGCGATTCAGGGGAGATTCCGCAAGGGTTTCGAAACTTGACCTCGTCGACATCTGCTGGGGATCGGCGTCGAGCCCCCCTTTGGGAATCCACGTTCATGACGCTTGCAATTAACTGTTGAGGTCGTATAAGGTTTTGGCGATTATTGCCCTTGGCTTAAGGAAGAAAACGATTTCCTCAAAAACAGTTTTGTTACTTGCGCGTCATAAACGTGCTAGCCATTTGCACGTGGACGGTTGTTCCATGCGCAGATTGTTAGTCGCCCTTTTTGATACGGTACGAATTTTTATTATCTTCGTTCGCAGGTAGGACACGCGAAGCAATTGTTGCTCGTTTATTTCGCGACGCAACAACGCTGATTGGAAATTGGTCATCTTTCCTAATGTCCAATCAGCGTGCCTAAACCATATATCCGAGTCGATGTGATGGAGTACATTCGACGAGGATGTCAGTCCAAGACAGGGTCTTACCCAGCATTCTGAAAAGGCGAAGCAGTCTTTTTCTCAAAAGACTAAGTTATTCTAAAGCAGGATTTTATTCAACATACGGAAAACATTATTTTCCCAAAAATCTGTTCACTTTACAGTATACTACACACTACTGTTCGATCCGGTTTACTGTTACATTGTTTATCATTAGTTCCTTAATATATATTAAACAGTGAGAATATCTCCTTAACCGGTTGTACCATCCGCTTTATATCTTCATTTGTTAATAGAAATTAAAATAGTTATCATTCGTTACGTAAACGAGCAGTTATTCAATATACCACCCCTATCTGCTTAATCGGTCGTAGGGTCATACGTGCGCAACGGTGTCGATAGAAATCGAAACAGAGATTTACGACCTCCGTATACTAAGGCGCTCATTGCATCCGATAGTAGAGTCGAAGCCGCGTATTACGTCAAAACATTACATTAATCCAAAACCCAAAGCGTTTTGACCTTTTATTGATTTTCTAAAGTTGCAATGAAACTCTTCTATGCAACAATACAAATTCATTTCTAACCTCCCTCAACAAAGAAAAAAATGCGTTTCCAATAGTAACTCATGATGTTCAGACATTTCCAGAATCCTCGATAGACCTACACTGATAATCAATTAAAAACCCTCCTTTGTTTTTTGCCAGTTCCATAGAAATTAAATAACAGAGAACCATTAATATCCGTCAGTGGATTATAGCTGTTTTAATCACTGCAAAAAGTCGCGATTTTATTGAAACTCTATCACAACTAACTTTCACTACGGCGAAGGGGAGGAAATAGAATTTACGTGCACGCAACTCAAATTTTGACACACGGTGCTTGAATATGGAGTAACCGCGAATTGATGCGGTGTCACATTGCTGGAAGTATATACACCTACTAAATCGCATATTTATGCATAGAAACGTGCGATCAGCAGCAGACATGATTAATAAGAGATACAGAGCGAAATGTCCTCGGTCCCTATTATCTAATGGGTGATTTGCGGCTGATACGCGACCCAAAACCAAAAGCATGCCCTTGGGGCGATATACATATGCAATTCGTTCGCATGAACTGAGGTGACGATTCAATGGATGAGATACAAATAATTTCGTGTCGAAGACAATTATTTATAACAATAGAAGGGAAGGTAATTATGCAATTACCCAAAAGCAGTAAATATCGTGTGATTGGAACGACGAGTAAAATATATATAACGACCAACTGTGTTAGAAAAGCTTAGAAAAAGGAAGAATTTATGGTGTTATATCGAATACCCTTTGAAATAGCTCATAATAAAATGGCTCACTTGTAATGCGGTTTCGGCATTGATCATATTTATTTTATAAGATAGCATTACTTAAGTGTATTATATTAAAATCATGATTATTTTGAAATCTGTCCAAAATAGATTATATTGGCGTCGGAATAATTTTACATAATTTCGACTACTTCTATACATACTTATATATTTATTTAGTTATACCGGGTGGTTCGGAGATTTTTAGGCCAACTTGGTTTTTTGAAATAAAATAGTATATTTTTTCTGCCAAAACGTAGCAGAACTAACGAGTAATTCCACATTACTTCTTGAATATTGTCTTCGGGTAATATCAAGTTAGAGTATTCAACCTTATCACAGATTTCCGCAGGACAGCGAGATGTTTAAGTGGCAATGCTTATTAACACGAAATCATCTATCGTGATCCGCAATCTCGTATGATGTTCGTAATTCAGTATTGAAGTTATGCTCGGTGTTTTTGCGTAATTATCAGTTCTCGTTAAGTTACATTTAATAACCTTAAAACTTCCGGTTCGTCGTGGCAGATCAACCTCCATCGGCAATATCCATCGGAATGGCTGATTTCTTTCAGGATACATTTCGGCATACATAGCTAATTAGGCATACTTAGCTCTTGTTGCATTTTTACGACACTCACCGTAAACTAAAAGCATATCAACATTTTCGCTATTAGAAAAACTTATTTTTGCTTTTATCTTCCGGACAATTACGCACAAACACCGAGGGTAACTTCATTACTGAATTACGAACATGATACGAGATTCCGGATCAAGATAGATGTTTTCGTGTTGTCGTCCCACGGAAATCTGTGATAAGGTTGAATATCTAACTTGATATTATCCGAAGACAACTTCAAGAAGTAATGTGAAGTTAGAGAAGATTCCGTTAAAAAAAACAAAGTTGTCCTTCAAATCTCCGAAACGCTTCTACCTGTAGAAAAAACCTTCTTCAGCCATGCAACTTTGCTATACAAAACTTTTTCGTACAACACATTCTTTGGAAGTTATGGAGGTGTGCGAGTTGCGCGGACCACTCTGTATAATTTGTTGCTCCGCTCAAGTTCCGATGGTTTTTCAATTCAACATTAATTCGTGCAATAAAGATAATATATATTTCCCAATTTGTGTTTTCATTTCTATTTTACTCTATCCTCATTTACGCAGCGTTGCGATTTATTATATTTAAAATATGATTTCCGACACAAAGGAAAAGTGTGTCTAGAATTTTCTGCATCGTGATGTTTTAACGATTGTTTACTGAAATGTTTTAGTGGGATTTATCATTTCCGGTTTTTGTACATATGTATAATATTTTCTGTATTGCAACTTTCGTTGCATCGTGTTTCCTTTCAATATACAAATTGGTAAGTACCAACAGAAATATTACAATAATTAAACGTATATGTTACTCCTATTCTGATCGTCGCTTTTATCGCAATACACTTTTCACTCCCAGTTTTCCAATATTTCTATTATCACGTACACTTATAAATAAAAACAAGATCCAACTCAGCAGGAAACTCATGAATTGCCACAACACTTTCTACCAGTGAATTGGTCAGATCAGAAACAGTTCAGCCTCGTCTCAGTATCTTTTCGAAGAATAAGGAAGAAATATCTCCTTCCCGAACTTAATGGAAATGTGGCGGCGATAAGCCGGCGCCACGTCTCCGCTTTAGGTTTAAGGCAAAACCGTTTTGTGACTGGAAGTATCGGATGTAGCGTGAGGTGCGAATGAGAAGTGTTAGTGGAGATGTCGAACGAATGTTTATCTCTAGGGTAGAGCGAATGCTTTCTAGGAATGCACGAGAAGCTTCGAGTGCATGGTGACCCGTTGTCGACCTGTGACACGTGGCAAGGATGTGTGTGTCGGTGTGGGTCCGAATGAGTGAGAACGAATGAGGGGTAGAACGAGAGAGAAGCTGCGAGTGAGAGAATATATGGAGCGAATGATGCGTGCGAGAGTCAGTGAGTGAGCAGAGTTCAAGAAGAGTCTTGGTTAAAGATTTGAGTACAATAAAGCTTGTGTCAAGTATTGAATGGGAGGTTATTCCATTCCCTATCACCATATCCCATATTGGTGACCCCGACGTGATCTCTACGGGAGTGAACAGTGCAGATTTCGCGATACATATCGTCCGTTTTTGGTGAGGGTTGCATCGAGTGCACGAGACGATGTCAACGCCATCCGAGCAGGCCCCGGCAGGGGGTAGCGCGCCCGCGGTCAATCGCGTCGCCGTGCGTATACCGGAGTTTTCACCGACGGACCCCGAACTGTGGTTCGGTATGGTCGAACGTAGTCTCGACGCGAGCGGGGTGACGACCGAAATGACGAAGTTCGGGTACGTTCTAGGGGCACTTAAGCCCGAATACGCGGCGGAAGTTCGCGATATCATTCTGGCCCCCCCGGCCCAGCCGTACACGAAGCTCAAGGCAGAGCTTATCAAACGGGTGGGTTTGTCGCAACAGCAGAAAACGCGACGCCTCCTGGAGCACGAGGAGATAGGCGACAGGAAGCCTTCGCAGTTTCTACGCCACCTGCGGTCTCTGGGAGGAGCAGCCTTGTCGGAGGAAATTCTGCGGGCCTTGTGGATGGGCCGGCTACCGGCGAGCATGCAGGTCATTTTGGCCACGCAGCGGGACGTCGAGCTCGACCGAGTCGCCGATCTGGCAGACACCGTCGCCGACGCAACGGGCCCACGAGCGCAGGTAGCCGAAGCCTCGGCAGGGCCATCTGTTCGTCCATCCTCAGCAATCGGTGAGCTCGAAGCACAGCTGTGCACGAAAATGTCGCAACTGGCGGCAACGTTCCAGCAGGAGCTGGCCGCGATTCGGCACGATATTAACACGGGTCCGCGCCGTTTCGCTTACCGACGGGACGCGTCGGGCCGAGAGCGTCCGCGATCGCGGTCCCGAGACCGCCGTCTCGAACAACGCGGTGGGGCTTGTTTCTACCATTTCAAATTCGGAACGAACGCGGTACGGTGCGAACCCCCGTGTAACTGGTCCGCCCAGGGAAACGCGCCGGGCAGTCGTTGATGGCGGCCAGCGACCATTGCCCTTCGTCGTCGCGCCGTCTGTTCGTGACCGATCGAACCACCAAAACGCAGTTTCTGATCGACACCGGAGCCGATCTCTGCGTTTTCCCCCGATCGAGGGCTCGCGGGTTCCGCGAGCGAACCTCCTACGCGTTGTACGCGGCGAACGGTTCGGAAATCGCCACGTACGGGACGGTTACGTTGAGTCTCGACCTCGGGCTCCGTCGCGCGTTCACGTGGCGTTTCGTGGTGGCCGACGTGTCGAAGCCGATAATAGGCGTGGATTTTCTCGCGCATTACGAGCACGGGGCGGTTCGCCCGTCCTTCGTCGTCGTTGCAGGAGCCGGCGTTGCCGCCTCCCATCCTGACTACAGCAGATCCGAGCATACGCATTACTCGGTCCGGAAGAAGAGTGCGATTCCCGGACCGATTGCAAATTTCGTGATTAGGTCAATCACTGGCGGGGGGGTGATGTGGCGGCGATAAGCCGGCGCCACGTCTCCGCTTTAGGTTTAAGGCAAAACCGTTTTGTGACTGGAAGTATCGGATGTAGCGTGAGGTGCGAATGAGAAGTGTTAGTGGAGATGTCGAACGAATGTTTATCTCTAGGGTAGAGCGAATGCTTTCTAGGAATGCACGAGAAGCTTCGAGTGCATGGTGACCCGTTGTCGACCTGTGACACGTGGCAAGGATGTGTGTGTCGGTGTGGGTCCGAATGAGTGAGAACGAATGAGGGGTAGAACGAGAGAGAAGCTGCGAGTGAGAGAATATATGGAGCGAATGATGCGTGCGAGAGTCAGTGAGTGAGCAGAGTTCAAGAAGAGTCTTGGTTAAAGATTTGAGTACAATAAAGCTTGTGTCAAGTATTGAATGGGAGGTTATTCCATTCCCTATCACCATATCCCATAGAAATAACATCTTTATCAAAACATTGTCCTATATTATTTAAATACGGACAGTACGATCCAGGAAAGAAATGGGCTCATTCGATTCCCGACCTCCCCGACTGAATTCTGTAAAGCCTCTTTCTCCGCAGACAAAGAATATCCCTGATCCTTCGCAAAATCTCGTCAATCCACTAATGTACACCTACATTTCGACTGCACGATAAATCCCCAATTACCACATATCTTCAGTCAAACCTCGAGGGAATTAAGCATACGACTATTACACGGACTGACCCTTGTACTCTGTCAGCCGCGCGAGATTAACTTATGGCAATCGTAGATTACCATAACTTGTCTCGCCGACCCCCCTATCGAACGAACTAAAGGATACACCAAAGTGGAAGAGGCTACATTGGGCCGTGCTTCGCGCCAGACAATTCATATGTGCACAGCGATTCGTCGGCAAAATCGACGGACAAGGGGTGCGTAGTAACCGACGGGGAGGGGATGTGGTCTAGGTCGAGCAGGTCGTCTCCTTTATTTTGATACTCGCGCGACGTTACGGGTCCGCGGGGAATATACCGACGGATTATGAAATGTGGCGCGCAGTCCCTGGGGAAAATAAGTTTTCGAGCTGCTGGAATACATCAGGCAACACGTGTCCTGCAAAAAGCCGAGTTTCGCGGGCTCGACAATAAGTTCATGGAAATATAGTGCGCCGTCGGGAGTCGGTCGGCGGTATTAAAAGTTTTTCATCAGTTAACGTATGGAGTCCGACGTAATTCCGGCTGACATCCAGGCGTATCGTTCGAACGGTACTAGTATTTATGCCGACGCTACGTACGGCACAGGCGTATTATGTAGCGCCGTTATGGCCTTCCGGAACGGTCTCGTAAATCGCGGACAATTTTCTCCAATGTGCTCGTCACTTGCTCGACGGCCGCGTCGTACTCCTCCTGTTATACTTCCTTTACTGGTCCTTTGTTTCGAAACTCTTCCAGCCGAAGGTCGTTGATAGAAATAATCTCCTCGTCGGAATAATCCATATTAACGGGAACTAGTCGCAATGAAATACAGGAGTCTTCGAATAAGTGATCGCGACGGCGGTTTCGCTTCTACCTACTTATCCGCCGCGAGCTAACGCTTTTTTTGTTCGTTCCTGTTTCCTCTTGCTGCCTCCGATGCCGTGCCACAAATAGACTCAGTCTATTGTACGAAAGGGAACTGAGAGTGAGAAATATCGAATGTACCCGCATTGTCAATGTGTATGTCGGTCAAAACGATTACTTGAGATACCCAGCGTGCATCGATGATGCGAGGAACATTATTTTTTGTATCGCTATAGTAACAGATGCTGAGATTCTCTTAACTATGATGGTTTGGTCGCATGCAAATTCTAAACCCCTTCTTTTTCGTCTTCGCGTCCGCTTTAAATAATGCGATGTTTTATCTGTTCAAAAAGTAGTTCATATTCGGCGTCATCATTGTTGAGAGATGCGCAGCCATAGCTCAGCCATGGTGCGTACAATACATTTTGTATTATACTAAATTTTTATCAAATTGTAATTCGTATGTAATTTGCATCGTGAATCGATGCGAAATAGTTTTTGCTACTTTACAATTATAGATATGTTCCAGTTGCTTCCAGAAGACCCGCTCTACTGAGAGCGGCTAGTATGAGGTCAAAGTTATCGGACGCGCTGAACTTTGCGTCAGCTTGTTAAACTTTGCATGATAATTCTTAAGCTCGATATTATTCCAATCGTTTTAATCATGATTATCACTTATATCTTGTAAAATTGCAGTTCAGTAGATTTTCGCTACACTTTTATCCTTTTGATGGAATGTTTCTGTACTTACAAACTAGTGTAACTTTATATTATTTTGGTGTCGTATCGGTCACGAGATTCGGCACTTATAATTAGATCACGACAGGATTGACGAAGGAATAATTGGAAGTCAAACCCCGGAGAACAAGTGTTTTCCTTTACTTTGCAATAGCAATACTCGGCTTGGACCTCTAATATAAGCTCGGCTATACTCAGTGTTCCGTCCTTAGACGGAATTTGTATTTATTTCAAAGCGCCAGGATTCTGTTTTCCTAGCGTACAAGTGGAAGTCAAGGGCCTCTTTGTACTCAGGCGATAAGGGCCTGCGAGGCCCGATGTCAGAGTTAGCGGACCTGCGGCGACGCTGGCCGCCCGCGTCGTAGGATTTCCCACGACGAGTTTTTCTCTTTCCCTAATTATTAGGGGAAGGTCTTATTTGGCAGCCCTGGTGGGAGCTATGCCGGATTCCACCAATAAAGTATCTGTGATTTAAAAAACATACAGAACTCCCCCCACTCGGAGTGCACCTTGAAGAGCATGAATGGCCTTTAGTTTAGTTTACCACTAACCAGCGTAAGAAATAGTTGTGCCTAGCCATAACACCGTTGTCTATCTAATAAACGAGCTGCAGTTCTCAATAAAGTATATCACACTGATTAGGAGCTACTGTGGTTACAGTTCTTCAAAGGCTCTTCAATGGCCTAAAAGTTCTCGCCGCCATTAATTTGCCGTCGGGAAGCGCAGTTATGGAAACTTGCAATTGTTTTTTCATTTTCTTTTTCACTTTTTTCTTTTTCATCACTTTCATCTGTTTTTACGTAATATGCGTCTTCGATGCTATCATCGGATGCAACGAAATTCTTATTATACGGAGATCGTAAGTCTCCGCCCCGAATTTCTTCGACACCGTCACGCACGTATGACCCTACGACCGTTTAAGGAGATAGGGTTGGTATATTGAATAACTGCTCGGTTAACGTAACGAATGATAACTATTTTAATTTCTATTAACAAATGGAGATATAAAACGGATGGTACAGTTGTGTTTAGTATACTGTACAGGGAAAAATATGGTAGGAAGATAATGTTTCCCATGTGGTTTGTAGCAGGAGAGTATTACGATTTTCCTGCTTCTGAGTGAAGACAAATTAACGAGTAGGAAGATGATACTGTTTCTTCCTTTCTAGTTTACTGGATGATGTTCTGTCTAAGACTGTCTTCCTCGTCGAATGTGTTCCATCACGTACTCCAGTGCCTGCTGGGTCCCAGCTGCGAGGCCCTTTTCTAAACTCACGTTTATGACGCATGCAATTAACCGTGTACGTCGTATATGCGTAATTTCGTATACTTGGACGGATTATAGAATAAAACGACTTCCTTAAAAACAGTTCTATTACTTGCGCGTCATAAACGCCTAACAATCTGCACGTCGAAGGTTGTTCTTTGTGCCGATTGATAGCCGTATTTTTATAGGGGTAGCCATTTATTTTTGTATGGGTTTCGCGGGTGTGCCGCGTAACGCCGCCGTTACGGTTCGAAAAAAGTGACGTACGGTCGAAACACTCAGAAGTATCGACTGATCGGTGGTGAAAACAGTTCTAAATTTTGGATTGACGTAATGCAGTAGAAAAGTTCGGAGGTAGATGCGGTCTTAGAAAAATGTATATTATTTGCTATCGGGTGTGACGGAAATAGCGATGGAGGTGAAGGAAAATGCGGTAGAGCAGTGCTTATAAATTATCGCAGCTTAGCGGAATGCAATGACTGCCACAAATGTGTTTGGCAGCTGTGTTTCCTTTAGCTGTGTCTTAATCTTCGAAATTACTTTATATTTGTAATTTCTGGACGCGGCCGACGTGCGTCGTTTATGACGCTCACGGCTAGACCGTCAGTTCGCTACTCAACTAACTAACTTGTTATTATGATTATTATTATTATTAGAGTAGAACCTCCTGTATCCGAACTGATAGGGAGACATAAGCGTTCGGACAACGGTGTTTTCGGATAACAGACCAATTGTGTTCCTCATATTAAATTTCATTTATTGAAATGAAAATCAAGATTGTTTACAATTTGTCTAGTATTTAAGGATCCCAAATCTTCTTGGCCGATAAACCACATACATATATTATTCAACGTAAAAATTTTGTTGTCTCTTTGTGGTCGAAACCATTGGACTACAATATCCTCTACACTTTGATTCTTTGGATTCGCTAAGCTTTTTCTCCTACGAGTAGTACTAGCATCTGAGAGATATGCACACTGCATATAGTTTTCAATATTAAGTTTCTGTTTCTCAATGTCTGTGATTGTAGACTCTCCGACACCATGTATCCTTGTCAATTTTGTTGCACTGACAATACTTTCGAGCTCTTAAATTATTTCACGTTTTGTTTCAATATTTAGAACCACCCGTTTCCGCTTCGTAGCCATTGTGATATTGTACATTGCACACAGTTAGCCTCGTACAAAATTCTGATGACCAAAATTCGGTCGACCGAATAATGAAGACTATACGTCCATTGTGTGCAAACATTGCTACGAAACGCGGTTCGGAAAATAGAACGTTCGGATATTAGGGGGTTGGGATAGGAGAGGTTCTACTGTATTTATCATTATTTTAGGAATGTAGCTGTATTTTCCTCACGTTTAGTTTAACGCGAGTTGGGAGGTCAATGGTTGCACCGATTCCCGAATAAAAACACAACGACAAGTACAGTTCGTAGATGCAAATAAATGTATGTATTTATAAACTTAAGAAACTGTACAAAAAGGTTTAAACGGTTCGTAGAGTGAAAGAATGTGTGATGTATGTTGGTCGGATAAGTTCCGTTCGACACGACAGTTGAAGTACTGGTTATGTTCTTGGTACTTCTTGTTTCGATATTTTTTTACTTCTCTTTTTGCTCGACGATGTAGCTTCCAGGAAACCTCGGTTTTGGCAATTATCACTCTGATTGGTTGACATTCGAATATTGCAAATGCCAATCAGCGTGGTTGGTAAGAATAATCACCGCCCTTCCAAATACGCCCTTAGCGCGCTGTCTTTTGGAAGGGAGGGAGGTTACCTGCTTGCCTTGGTGACGAGACTTGGCCGTCACAGGTATTTCCGTCGGCTGATGTTTCGGCTGTCGAATCGTTACATCCAGATGTGCCTTCGGGAACTCTTCGGTTTACGGCATGTCTTTAAGCTATTGAGGCAGGACCTACTCTAAAATTGTAAGTGTAAACTATATAAAAATTCCCTATTCTCAAAAATAGCTTTAATTTGCGATCGTGCCATAAACCTTTGCCCATGGGTTCGAGCTTCCTCTGCGGGGTGCATTATTGCGACGCGAGAGTAGCAGTTTCCTAATGTATTATACCTACTGCGAAGAACTTTATTAAAAAGAATATAAAAATTACGTGCTCGATATTTTACTTTATCAAATTCTCTTCATTTTTATCCATTACGTTAACAAGTATGATAAGATAGAAAATGATGCCAAGCATGAGAATATCGTATGCATGAATTGCCAATATAATAATGTGTGATATGATTTTCACAACGATTTCTGGCACTTTCTCCAACCTAAATAAATAGCAGTGGCCTATAAATAAATATCCTGGCTACTTACTGATGTAAATGTGATGTAATAGTTCATTATTACAGTCTTTATTTATTTATATAACCTCATGGAAATGGAATATAAAAGTAATGTTCATTCAACCCATTTACACTCTATGCTTTCCAGTTTTGCCCCACTCCTTTAGCACTTTCAGTATTCGTATAATTTCTTTCCTCATCCATTATATTATTACTTTATTCCTTATTGGCATATTTTTTTTCATACCGCCTAGTAACGGTGCGTTAGAAACGATATTCCTTCGTTTCTAGAATAGAGGGGAAGAGCCAGTACCCTTTGAACTGTTATTTCATATTTAGCAATTATTTAATTCATTGCACAACGTTTCCTTGCAATCCTTCCAGTTTCAATTCCAAACTTACTTAATACAGATTTGGACTGACTGCCTTTACTCTTTATTCGTATTTGTCCCTCTATACAACCGCCCTTCCGTTTACCCGTATTTCTTTCATTAAACGATGCGTCGAAGCATAAAATCATGCAATTTGTGCAATCTGACAAGCGAAGTACTACTATAAGTAGCATTAAACGTTCCTACTTAATTATTGCTGCCTGAGAGAAAGCCGTAACTTGTACACAGCTTCCTTTAGCCGCAGGTAGCTTCATACTGTGTGCGTCTGTTTGTATACTCACTCTTTCCCATCTTCAAACTTTATCAACAAATAATAATGTATATTCATTATATTCTTCCTTCCACTATTACGAAATCTTTTAAACGATATTGTTTTTCTATCTGATGTAATTCCAGAGATCTATGTGTAAAACACAACCCTTGCGAGAACGTCCTTTATATTTTGTTTGATTTATAATCTTTATTAGGGCAATAGTGATACATTTGCTTTATAGTTAGACACGTCTGTCTTCGGCCACGGGTCAATTTGCTCTGCTGCACACGCGGTGGACTCGGTCATGGTCGAGACGAAAAAAGACGACCGCGGTCCCGTCGCTAACGGCGCGCATATTTCGATTCTTCGCATATATCATCGCAATACACGTTACATATGAGGGATGGAACGAGCGAGGAACGTGTGTGTGTGCATGCGTGTATACATGCGAAACAGAAGAAAGCAATGCGAAGGCAGATCGCGTGGAGGTGCGTGCAGAAGAATTAGTATTTGCGTAGTCGGCACAGCGAGCGAAGCATCGACCTTAACTTTATTCGTATCATCATTATTTTTATTATTAATATTATTATTATTATTACTAGTAGGAGCAGTAGTAGCAGTAGTTCAATCCTGCACATATGTATTCATTAAAGCAAACATTATTATTAGATACCGGCGTACATTGGATTATCGTCGTAAATGCACAAACCAGTTTCTGTTAATTGCAATTTAATTCCGATCATTCACTATATTGTGATTCCTATTCAGGGTGTACATAGAATAGACAATGTGTATACATATCCAAGTACCCAACCCACATACACTGGCTCACGAAAGTATTCGAACGCTCGCTATTAAAACTGTAAACAATAAAAGTATACATGTTAGACTTAAGATCTGAAACTAATGTTGTAACTACTATAAGCCACAAGTATCGAGAATATATATACAAAATTTGAAGTGAATCGGATCATATTTGTAGAAGTTATGAAATATTCATTGAAAAGATGCACTGAGCAGAGTCAGAAAAGTATTCGAACGCCTAGACGTCAAACAATGAAACAATGTTTCTGTACGGAAATTGCAAACATTGGTAGATTCAGTTGATGTAGAAACATCGTATAGTTAGTTTCGTGCTTCGCTGTGAATAATATTAGATTTTTATAGTGATCATGAGTCCCAAAAAATCGGAAACTCAGATACGCGACAGGGAATTAATATTAAAATTGCACAAAGATGGAAAATCATATAGGCAGATTGCCGAAATAATAGGGAGATGTTTATCTACAGTGCATTATATTATTAAAAAATCACCAACCGAAAAAACAGTTATGAACAAACACCGTACAGGTCGGCCAAAGAAACTGACTAGTAGAGAAGAGAAAAGTATTATAGTACAAGTACAAAAGATCCAAGAAGTACAAAAAGATCCAAATATATCGGCCCCAAAACTCGCTCAAATAGTTGCCACCAACTTTAAAAAGGATGTTCATTCTGAATTATGTCACAGGATTTTACGGAACAATGATTTTCATGGTAGGATTCCAAGGAAGAAGCCATTTATTAACAAGACTAATCAAGCTAAGCATTTAAAATTTGCAAAAGAATACGTAAATAAAGATCATGCTTTCTGGGACTAAGTTAACCTTTCTGACGAAAGTAAATTTAATATATTTGGTTCGGATGGATGTCGTTATGTCGGGAGAAAACCAATTCGGAAATGAATAGTAAAAATTTACGTCCTACTGTCAAGCACGGCGGCGGTTCCGTGATTGGGGGGGGGGGGGGGGGGGGTGTTATGGCTACAAACGGCACTGGAAATCTCGTCTTTATAGATGATATTTTAGATAAGCATAAATTTTTGAATATTTTAAAAAACAATTTAGAAGACAGTGGTACAAAATTTGGGTTATTGGGAAACTTTTATTTCCAGCAAGACAATGACCCCTAGCATACGGCCAGAATTATACAAGAATGGTTATTGTATAATACACCACATAGGTTACATACACCCCCACAAAGTCCAGACATTAACCCCATCGAACATTTGGGGGCGGAAATCGGCAAGAGATTAAAAGATTATAACATAACTTCGAAAGACGTACTAGAACAAAAAATTTTGGAAGTATGGAATTCTATCGAAACTGAATAAACTAAAAAGCTAGTGCACAGCATGCAACAACGTCTCAAAAGCGTAATTGCAGCCAAAGGAGGCCCAACTAAATATTAATATAAAATAAGGTGTATGTAATTAATGCCGTTCGAATACTTTTGTGACTCTGTTCAGAGCATCTTTGCAATTAATGTTTCATAACTTCTACAAATATTATCCGATTCACTTCAAATTTTACATATATATTCTCCATACTTGTGCCTTATAGCAGTTACAACATTTGTTTCAGAACTTAAGTCTAACATGTATATTTTTATTGTTTACAGTTTTAATAGCGAGCGTTTGAATAGTTTCGTGAGCCACTGTATATACGTGTATAAAATCAGTCCCATAAATAGTCGTACTCTTACTCTCTCTAAAAGATATTGACTCGAATAGCGTGATCCGTTTGAGGATCCCCAATAAGTTTTTCACTATAAACGAAGACAATTAATGATAAAAAAAAATATTACTTTTAACCTACCTTTAAACACTTAGCTTTCAACAAATGTCTTGCGTAGGCAGTGGGAGTGGGAATATTTGTCTGTCCGACTGCATATATGTACATATATCTCTATAATATAGAAACACAAAAAGCAACATGCATTCACAGAACCATTACCAATTCGTTCACCAAGGTGACTATACTTCCCATTTCTGCTCCTCCCTTCCTGTTTACCATCTTTCCAAATTAATGTGCTTCGAACCTGTTCCCTTATTCTGTGCTCGCATCGTGTAGCCATTTCTCGTAATTCGATTTATCGTCGACGCCAGGAAACCCGACGGAAGAATCGGCGGGGAAACAGAGAACAGCGGCCTATAATTTATGGCAGTCATCCTGGATATTATTCTTGCGTAACACTGTACAGTTATGCTTGGTAGTTACAGCATGGGGTGGGGTCATAAGTCGCAGACAATTTTCTCCTACTCTGCGACCACTTCCCTTACTTCGTATTATTCCCTCTCGTACTTTTATTTCGCTCCTCTCTGTTTACTGCTGTGCTCATTTCTCTATGTGTCTCACAGTCCCGACGTTCATTTTCCTCGCCAGCCTCCTTTTGACCCTGTCGACTCCCCCTGCGTCGCGATGAAGGAGAATTGGTCACAAGCTCGGGGAAAATTGTCTGCAACTTATGACAACTTCCTTGGGGTATCGTAACTGCACGAATTGTAAACGAGCACGGGAATGACTTTCGAGTTCGAGTGAAATCGCTTTGCTAGAAGTTAAGGTCTACCTAATTTATTGTTAGTGTGGAGTTTAGTCGAGGTTGCTTAAATCTGTGAATTGTAGCCGAAGCGATTTGTAAGCTGTTTGCATGTAGTTATTGTAGTAACACCTGACATCTATGCCGAGTCAATGTAGAGAAATATTGATATTGGAGTATTTCAATGAATCTCGCTATTTCTCAGTACTTGGGAAATTGAATTGTTAATCTGCACGAACAATTGCTGCGAAACGTATATGTATATAAACGGGACTAAGAATTTTATTCGGTGTTCCATTATAGAATTTAATTAATGCACCAGGTACCAGATTGTCGTCTGCCATTAAAATACGAGTTTATAACACAAAGAGCGGCATTGTATAGCTTGTAAATCATATATCTTATTAGGTACATTTATAAATATTTTTAGTACCACTGGCATACTAATACTATGAGGCCACTACTAATACTAATTTTGTTACGCTTATAGAATTTTTCACGCACTGGGCGGCATTTATTTTTTAACTCTTGAAAATATTAACTGACGTAAATTCGAGAAATGTTCATTTCGTGTAGTTTAATATTTGAAGAGATATTGAATTTCAGGATATTGTATTTCTTTTAATTGCATTTACAGTTCCGAACCGAAGTACCAACATATTTAATTCGATGGGCAAAACATATCTGAAATCATTTTCTTTGCGCAAATTAATTTCTTTATAACTTTGTCATAGCAAGAAGGCAACTATTGTTATTGCCGGATCAGCTTATGAAAATTATGCAAATGAAATTGACCTGACGTTTATATATTTTGTAAACAGTTGTAAATCAGACTGCACAGTGCACGCCGGCGGAACTAAATCTCTAGCAGCAAACGCGCGCATTAAATTTGTCGCATAAAACAGAGGAAGCAAGTTTTTCATGTTGGAATTAGTTTTTGTTTCAAAACGCGAATAATACCAGAACTTACAGCAGGAACATTCGTTCGGACGTTGAACAAAGTTCCTTGCAAAAAGTGAAACTACTATTGGCAACGCGGAACCCTAAACTTTTACTGCTGGGATCGCATCACGAATACAAAAATAAGTGCATATTAAACTATTAGTGAAATTCGATTTATGTTTTCGTCCGCAATCAATGCAATGCTAAATTGAAATAGATGGTTGTGAAAGAGAACATACCCATTGATGTTGAAGGGATTTCAAGTTTGTAGCCTTATGATACAATTTTAAGTTATAGATTCAGTCGATTAAATTTATTGTGCAAGGAGACGATCGTCGTGTACAGTAATACGAGAACAGTAATGCTTATGCGTGCGGTGATCAGGGCTGCGAGTCAGTCCTGCGAGAGGTCGCCATCCCGTTATTATACTTCAGATGCAACTCATTTTTTATGTTTTGCCATTTGAAGTATGACATAGGAGAATGAGTAAGGGTATTGACATATATTATCTAGGAACCGCGACAGTTCGAGGGTTGCACTCGTGTCTCGACAATCAGTGCTATTGATGATTACCCCAATTATCGTGCGCGGATATTAAACCAAGAAGAAAAACCAACACCAACCTTTCACTTTGTCTTTCAATCACGTAACACCTTCGCCACCGAGTGTCACGTGGGCCCCGTCCTAGTCTTAGGCAAACCTTAGCATAGCCAACAAGTGTCACATTACATATATTGAATAATAGTATTTCCTATCATTCACTACGAGTCTTTCACATTTAGTGGCCATTCCACCTCTTGCATGCACCTAATAAACAACAAAATTGGTGAATTGTTTTCGGCAGATTTGTACTAAATTTTACTACAATTAGTACATTAGTGTAGCTGATAAATGCTGATTACATACTTTGCTATTTTAATAGCAATAAATAAATCCATTTAGAGTTAGGATATCTTTTGTATTTACTAGCAATTATTTGACAACATATTGTTGAAGAAACGAATTCGCAAGCATTTCGACAAAAACATATCAGATGGTGATGTTTCGAAAGAAACACGAGCTGTCAAGCGGTTCTTATGCACTTCCTGCGTTTACACAGTCTCTGTGGAACTATATATCGTGCTGCACTTTCAGTAGTGTACTCTGTGCAGTTCGAAAATTTATATTCTGCAAATGGGATACCAGGTATGTAAAAATCGACACATGTCTTTTAAATTGTACACCCTACAATGCTCTTTACACTCTGTCCAATCAAAGGGAGAAATAACAAAGGAAGTTATTTATTTGTTTATGGAATCAAAGGCAAACCTAAATGAGATATTAAGAGGAGTGACTCCATTACCATCTCTCATAAAACAAATATAGCTATATCTCCATTTATCTATCCGAGATAAACTAAACTTCATAACCATGGTAATGTAGTGTGAATTTTATATACTAAAAAGTTTAATTACATTTTAAGTTCCTAATTAATATCATACAGTTGCACAACCTTTGTAATTCTAAATGTGCAGAATCTTCTTCGACTTGTAATTATGTAATGCTTTGAAAGTATTTTGCAAATATACGTATTTGGATATTCGATATATCCAATAAGCAAAACTTACTCAATTTCGTTCCTATTATGGAAACGAAATTTTCTGTTGAAATTGATATATTCATGCAGCTGTATTACTTTTCAATGCCTTTTTTTTAAGTTCCACAGTTACGAAAACCAATAGTTGTTTATTGTTCATAAAAATGCGCAAGCTTCAACTTCCTTTTATTACGCTTCGGCGAATTAAAAAAAAAGAAACATTGACACAAATGTACGATCGATCTAGCAACTCCGAATTTAAGTTACGTCGAAGATGTTTCACTTTTTCCTAACTTTTCAGCACACAGTTAGCACTAGTTTGAAGTAAATACAATTTCAGAGCGAATTAAGTCGACCCCGTTACAATTTCATAACAAGCAAATCCAACTTCGGAACAAGTACATCTTTCGAATAAGTCAAGTGGGCAAGTCAGCGGAGCAACAAATTGTTGGAATGAGATTTCCTTAAATTTGAATTCCTCTTGCATCTTATCGTAGTTCAAGTTGTATTAATTGGAACGTAGAATTAAGGCGACAGTAAGGGGGAAGGAAACTTCGCTCTGCAATGCTATCAGTGATTCAAACTACAGTTACTCGTATTCTATGTCTTGCAGTCTTAGAGCATTATTTTTATCTTATTTATTTTATTAATTTCTATTGTACATATTCCAAAGATGAGTCGAAATGTACAAAAAACAAGAAATATATTTCACTGGAATATCTCTGCACGCAAATTTCTTTATTAATATACTTTCATAATTGAATTACTTACAGAATTGCACGGTTATGTCTAAGAAATATTTAAAAATTCTGGTGACCATCTGCTCAGTTCGTATAAATCTCCCCGCAACGTCAATTAATCACCGTAATTGGGGAAAAAATTCACCGGTAAAAATGATACCGCCGGATAATTGAGACCAAGGGAAAAAAAACTTAAAACCATATTTACGAGAACCATATTTTACGTATACAGTCGTTCCTCGTTTTATTACACCTCCGCAGTCACGAAAATGCTTCCCCGTGATAAGCTTCTGGAGTTTTTCAAAGGAAATGCCTGAAGATTGCTCGCAATTTTTATTTGTCAATGGGGAAGCCGGATACAATTGAACCTGTCTCCTATCTCGCAATACGTAATCGCTATATACTACGTATACCCTTAATAAATCGGATAATGAAGATCTGGGATAATAGGAAATCGGATAATCGAGAAACCATAAAATGGAATCCCCTGCGTCGTAAATAGGAAACGAGTCGTTCTTAATTCCTGATCTCGCCGAACGATACATCACATTCCAACCCCCACCGATATGAAAAATACACACACTGGAGAAACCGCCGAAATTTGTGTAACGTTTATCACGTGGCTGTTAAGTGGCATTAATTCCTGCGGCAATTATGGTGCGCAGGAAAAGAACCGTAACATGCAGCGGGGACGCAGGCGTAAAATTTTGTATAACGCAAATTATTGCACGGTACGCAATTAAAATTCGAATTCAATTGTCAGCGGTAGAACTGAAAATTTGCGATTACATTCGGAATCGACCCGCAATTTGCCCGGCTGGATTCTCATTCGAATGCGATTCAGATTAAAAAGGAATATTTGCATCTCCGGCTGCTAGCGTAAAAATTCCTCTTAATCGGTTTACGAGCGATGTCGACGGGAGAGCGCAGCTATTTGGAACGTGAATTTTTATGGTAATGGAAACGAATAAATCGTGTTTCACGCCGACGCACGGCGGGTGAAAATAATAATCTCGGAGTACGAAAGTCAAGAAACCAAACATGGAGCAGGCCCCCGATGCTATTTCCAATATCAACATAGATGGCAGTAGGAGGTAGAAGCTACATTTTTACTTCTCAAATTGATTGTTTTTAAGGGTGGCCTAGGATGCGAGGGTTAAACTTGAAGATAGCATCCATACAGATATGCAATTGATACTGCGAAAACTATATGTCAATTCCTGTTCATGGTTTTATATGCACTCCAGTATTCATCGAATTGTATTTCATGGATCTGACATTGCAAAGGCTGTTACTTGGCCTATGGGAACGTTGCCCGTAGAAGCACTCGGAGCAAGGGATAAAGATTTGAGAAAACTGGGGCAGTATAACACTAGGAAGTGCTCTCTGGCAGCTGGTGTTACAGATTTATTTCATAGTTTCTTATTTACATCGGATCCATTCATTTCCATGATATCTCGTAAGAAGAAATAAGAACTCTTCTCTTACATTCAAATTATGAAAACCCTAGTAGATTTTGATTTTATATATTATTAACATTTTTCGTAATAAGTATGCTTTCGAGATGAGAATCCTATTTTGTTTCTATATCTATTAGTATTGCTTTCATTGTAAGTTTCATTTCTGTCGATTATATTTTTTCTTACATTGAAAAGTTTTATAAGAATTCGGCCCTCTTGCAATGGGAAATTGAAACTACAAATCTAATTCAAAATGCGTACCTTTCTCTGTATCATAACTCTCCTTTCTTCCAAAGGGAACTATTTTTATTATCTTAAGGAACCTTATTGGCAGCAAAATTTTTGTATCGTTGACATTGTACATGAGGGTTGCATTTGCACTTATTTACTATGTATAGAATATCATATAATAATAGTAAATAGGTTAATTCTTTACCCTTCGGCCTCAAAATAGGGGTACATATACTGTTACATAATCTTATTACATTACCTGTGTGCGACAGCTTTCTTCTTCGAATTCTTTCCTTCTTCTTTTTCAGCAAAATCTCTCCCTCTCCCTCTTCCTCTTTCCATTTCTATTTCCTGTATGTCAATCAATGTTTGTCTATAGTATGCGTCTCTAATTTCCTCACATTTCGACTCTTTCTCTTCTTGCTTCGCGTCTATTTTCCACCAGCAATCTCCAACTATTTTATTGTTCTTCATTAGTTTCGTGTTTTCCTACTATTTTATTGCTTTTTCACCGCTCCCATCTTTACTTTGTCCGTTTTTGTTTTCTCCAAAATTAGATATGTTGGTGTGTTGAAGTCCAGACCTAAGGTCCACCTTATGTATTTCTCCTGTATTTCCTCTACTTGTACGGCTACTATCCATCCCCAGGTTTCGGCCTAGTACAGCAGGATACTTTTCACTATGCTTCTGAATATTCTCATTCTTCTCTCAAAATTGTTCTTGAACATTCTTTGTCCTATTCCCCATATCTGCGCCATTGCTACTCTTGTTTTCCTTGTGACTTCCCTTATATGCATCTCTCTACCCCCGTTTTTCTGGATATTAAACCCCAATTATTTGAATTCCTTTACTTCATCGAGACTATTCCCCTCCCAGCTTCGTTCTTCTCTCTTTTTCTTCCCTCTTCGTTTATGGAAAATCAAGAGCCGATTGCTCTATGTTAGGTTGCAATCCTTACCGTTCGTCTTATCCTGCCCTTAAGATCCTTTGGCTCATTGCCTAGCAACACTATATCGTCCGCGTATGCTAGAGTCCAGACTTTTTCTCTTCCTACTCATAACTCTTCCTGCTTGGTTTTTTTTCATGGTTTCCTCTAGGCCAGTCACATATATTGCAAATAACATTGAACTCGGTGGACATACTTGACTTACCCCTTGTGTTTTCACGTAATACGGATAGAATGAGAGAGCCTAGTACACGAATTGCACGGGTATGACCCTACGACCGTTTAAGGAGATAGGGGTGGTAAATTGAATTGTAGGATTATTTTTGAGGGGAAATCGTGACTGCCTTTTTTCCTCGTAAAATCACTTTATTATTAAATGTCTTCTAATCACTCTCTCTCGCAACACAATATATTTTATCTCAACAATACTCTCGACTCAACTCAAACTCAACTCTATCTCAGCTCTGTCTCGATTCTACCGCAACTCTCACAACTCTGTCTCAACTCTATTCCAATTCTATTTCAATTCTCGCCCTCGCACGCATCATCCACTGTATATATTCTTTCGCGCATTTTTCCTCTCGTTCTATTCATCATTCGTTCTCGCTCATTAGGACCCACACCGACACACACACTCTCACCACGTGTCACAGTTCGACCACGGGTCACCATGCATCCTAGACTCCACATACCCGTGCATTCCCCGAAACCATCCACTCTATCCTCGAGATAAACATTCACTCGGTACGCATTCGACGTTTCGACCAACACTCTTCATTCACACTTCGCGCAACACTCGATACATCCCTTCACCCGATTCATACAAAGCCCTCTCATACCATTTCCACGAATTCTCGCATCCCACAGAATGAATGCTCGTTTATTTAACGAATTCTAACTGTTTAATAAATATTGGAGAAATAATGAAAAAAAATGCAACAATAGACGGATCAACCTGTAGTGTGTGTGTGGGAGCTTCGTGCATCGTGATAGAAGAAGGAAACGACGGGAAAGTAAAGGAAGGAAGAAGGTTGCGTTTCGTTCACGGCCTGCGAGTGCATTCGTGAGTAAGGCATGCCAGCAGGCCCTGCCTTAGACACAGGGATAGTACTAGAGAATGGTCAATGATTATATATATTTTCGCCGAGACTTGTTCTACCACCTTCGGGAGCCGGATCATCGTGCTCGTCCCCTAGCGGTGTATGTAGGAAATGCGCCCACAATGTGTAATGTACGATAAAGGGAACAAAGTTTGAGGGAAGATGATGTTTCCCGTATGTCGTGTAGTAGGAGAGTATAATGATTCCTCCTGCTTCTGAGTTAAGACGAATGAACCAATAAGAAGAGTATAATTTTCCTTCCTATCTATTAAACTAACTGAGACTTTTGAGCAAGGGGCAGACGACTGATTAAGGAGAGGATATTGTTTCTCCTTTTCAGAGTGGTGGGTAAGGCCGTATCTTAGACTGATTTCCTCGTCGAGTGGGCCCCGCCACATCGATTCGGGAGTACGTTTTAGGTACGCTGATTGGACATTAGGGAAAATGACTAATTGCCAATCATCGTGTTTGGATGGTGTGGGCGCACCCTTCCTCAGCACCCAAAACGCGTTTCCTCAAGGGAGTGCAAAGGGGTGCGTCCTTAAACGTTGCTGATTATTTGGCACCGCCACGGAATTTCCATCAGGGTACTAGAGCTTGACCTGGTCGTGCCTGCCGAGTTACTGCTGCGAAGCCCCTTTGGAAAATCACGTTTATAACGCATGCAATTAACTATTGAGATCATGCATGCTTTATTTCGTATTCCTTAACGGATTATAGAATAAGATGACTTCCTCGAAAGCAGTTCTATTAATTGCGCGATATAAACGCCCTAACCATCTGCGGGTCGAAGGTTGTTCTTTGTGTCGATTGCTAACGTCCTTTTATTTGGGTAGCTATTTGTTTTAAGCGTGGGTGCCACGGGTCTGCCGAGGAACACCTTTTGTTGTCCAGAATTTGGCTGACAATTCTCCGTTTGCTTTGCTGGTATTTCTAGTTTCTCTGTAGATTTCTCCGATTCTCACCCTCAAGCGTTTACTTATTTCCTTTTTTCCCGTGAACTTTTCAAGTTTTGCTCTATCTACTTTGTCAAATGCGGCACTTAGGTTTGCAATAAAGGTATACAGCCTTCCCTCTTTTTCCTGTATTTCTCCGTTAGCTACATAGTTCAGGATAAAAATCTTCTCTATTGTCGACCCAGCGCTCCTGAATCCTGTTTGGGTTTCTGGTATTATATGTTTCTTCTCCAGTTTCTCTTTTAATCTCTTTTCCAGGACCATACCATATATTTTGTACGCTGCGCTTAGGATCGTTATTCCCCGCTAACTGCTCACCTTTTTTCTATCTCCTCTTTTGAATATTGGTGAAATCGCTCCTTCTTTCCGCCTCTCCGGGAATCCTTCTCCCTTCCACACTTTATTGAAAATTTCTTTCATCCTTTTTACCATTTTGTCGTTACCGTAAATCCAGACTTCATTTTCTACTTTGTCTTCGCCCGCTGCTTTCTTCTTCTTTAATTTCCTGATTTGTTCTTTCACTTCCGCTTCTGTTATTTCCTCTTCCTCTTCCTCTTTTCCCTCCATGTTGACTGTTTCTTCCAACTCTTCTACCACTTTTTCGTTTAGAATATATATAATATAAAATATTAGAACCGCTATTGTTCTTTGCACTCCTAGGTTTGCGTTTTGCTCCACTGCGCGGCGTGTCGTATAATGAGACTGTGGTCATGGGGGCACGATGAAATACTGTGTCAAAAATTCCGCGCGCACTTGCACGTAATTTTCTCGTTACCGTATAAAACATTTTCTCCTGATACTAATTGGCCGGTTTGAATATGAATATGCCAAAATTTGAATACTTTTCTACAATGTAAAATACAGTGTCTATACATTCCTTATGTTGTTGTAGTTTCGTTATGAAAGAGCATTACGAATTTGATTCACATTTTTTAGCATCGTGTAGTTAATAAAATTGTATCTGGCAGGGCGAATACTACAGAATTATGGGACAAGGACTAGCGTTGTCCAAAGATTTGGTTTGAAGTTAAATAAAATGACTCAACGCAATGTTATAATAATAATAATTGGAACAGTTAAAGATTCACAACCGTGACTAAATGATTATAAATGTGTAAAATGTTTGACACGGTCAGGTTTTATCTGATAAAAGGATACAAATGAAGTATACGAATTAAGTTAATTAATCCGCATTGAATATTTATAGGGTCAGATCATTTTTTTCTTTTGAAGCTAATAATATGTTACGCAACATTAGTTATTAACCAAGTGCATCACTATTATAAATCGGAGTGATTAGTAGATACGTATTGCAACCGACAATTTTCGCACGCTTCTGCAGAGTACTATCTTTTATTGAGCCCTAAAAAGTATACTTTTTACCGGGATGGCTGCACTAATGCGGGTTTAGCAACAGGCGGGACCGATAACAGTTATATTCTCACACACCGAAATGTTGTTATGCAGGGAAAGCCCACC
Organism: Nomada fucata; assembly: GCA_948146005.1. NCBI lineage: Eukaryota > Metazoa > Arthropoda > Insecta > Hymenoptera > Apidae > Nomada > Nomada fucata. The sequence goes on from OX411281.1 coordinate 9,527,469, forward strand.
ACTTGACATTGTTACACAAGCGCAATTATAGTAACAATTACCGACGAAACGAGACTCCAGATTTTCCACTAAACGTTATTACATTGAGAGACATTCTCGCGCGTGCTTCTTATTCCCCATTAAAGAACTGCTTCCCCAGTCTTATCTTTAACGGTTGCGGCACAATGATCAGCTGGGGATCGATATTTGTCCACGGCGATCGACAATATAGCTCAAACGATGGTCTGGGGGAATCGACATATGACGATGCACTGTCGACTATAATACGATATCTTGTGGGTGGAATATTTAAATGCATGCATAATATAATATTTAAATAACAATGGTGGAAATTATCTCTATTGCTCGCATGATACAATAGGGGAATATTATTACCGCCCGCTTTATTTTAAAATACTAATATGTATAAATATTCAGCCATCATTGGAATTATTGACCTCTATTTTTATGCCTAGTAGAAAGTAGTGAAACAATTGAAACGAAATAATTTTGATGATTTGACTGTATACAGGACCCGACGACCTCGCCTTTTGTGCGCTCTGTTACGTATGAAGAATATTCCATCCGTCGCTCTCAACGCGTTTTCGAGCTCGCTTATCATAAACAGATAAAAGGGTTCTGAGCACATGTGCGACCAGCTGCGTTACGACCAAGACGGGTGCGGTCCGACGAAGACTCCTCATATGGAAAGTCCTAATGCGTTTCCGCCCATTTAGGGGGTATATAAACCCTTTGGTTTCTACCCTCCTCGGTTCAGAGTTATACAGTCACGCGTAGAGTCGCGTCGTGCCACGCTCGTACAGAGTCAGTTATATCAAGTGAGATTGGGCTTAGCGCACCATTCGAATCATAGATTAACCCGTTAGAATCCGCTAGTCCGGTTCAAGTTCTTTCGGCATACTCTTAAAAGCGGCTCTCAGACCCCGCATCGCCAGTGCGTCAACACCGTGCAAATGTTAGGTAACTTACACACTTTATATTATTTCATCGCGACAATTACAATTGTACAGACGACTGTTTTGAATATATATACCATTTGTTCACCATTAAATCGAGTAGATTCGTTAAACCAATCTTTACTCCGTGATCCTTTATATCAGTAGTAACGTTCCCACAGATACAACTTAACCGCTCGAGTTGTATCGAATATTAATTTAGAGTTACGAGACAAACTAACATTTCCTGCGACTCCCTGATTTCGCATCAGGTTCGTTCGCACGCCTTATCCAAACAAAGTAACTACAAATACTCCAACCCAGTGGTCCTCCGATTTCACATTGGGTTCGTCCACGAAACCTAACCCATCCTACAGCTTCCTGGTTTCGCACCAGGTTCGTCTGTATCCTACGGTTCCCTGATTTCGCATCAGGTTTGTCCGCACGTTTTCCAACCTCCGAACAGCTCCCCGGCTTCGCGCCGGGTTCGTCTGTGAATAAGCCAACCTCCTAGCAGCTCCCCGACTTCGCATCAGGTTCGTCCGCGCTTCACTCTATTCCTGAGGCTCCCCGATTTCGCATCGGGTTCGTCCGTGCACCTTACTAACAAATTCTCAACCGTATTCCTTGGGTTATATCAACCTCGCCGGCCTAGGCGTTGCCCACAGCCCCGGCTCGTAACAGCTCAAACGTTCGCACTCGCTTCCACACGCACACGCACACGCGCACACACCGTCTCCAAATTTAGTGGAAATCGGCGGCAGATGCCGATCACACGGGGCAGCATCGGCCCTTCACCGATTCATTTCCTTCACACGCACACATGTTCTTTAATGTGATAACATGTAGTGCTAAAACTCGCACTGCGACGGAGTCCACGCAGGGGCCGATGCTGCCCCGTGTGATCGGCATCTGGAGCCAGTGCGAACGTTTAAGCTGCCAGGGCCATGCTGCTAACCGAGCGAGCAACATGAATCGTACAAACGCAGAATATTATAAAATGTTCGAACGTAGGAACAATAAATTGTTTTTAAGTACCCCCACATTTCACAGTGGCAAGTGAAGTTATCGCGAAGTGAAGTGATCGTGCAAGGATACTAAGCTGGCCATAACATCAGCTGTTGAGCGTTGCCTCGGTCAGGATTCACACAATGTTAAGCAGATTAATTCGTGAACGTATGGGTAAGTTTAACTAGCTTTTCCTAACATTAGTTACGCGAATCGTTTTTCTTAATACATAATTTATCCACCTGAAAACGTACTGACAGAAAAAAGTATGTAACGTTTGCCGCATGCTTTCCTCGGTACACTCGATGCCCCCGTCACGACCAACCGCAAGTGATCGGTTCGCACCTGAGCGCGCGTCGGCCGATGCACGGCGGGCGTTCTCATTGGCCAGTGTTTTTCGTTAATAACTCAAAAACGAAACTATATATAACACTATTACCAAGGAAAAAGTTGCTTACATACACCCCAGCTATATGTCAATCCTCGATGTTTCCTGAGTCTTCTGACACCCTGTATAGAGTAGAGAATGTATGAAATATTTGTACGTGGCAACATTTACATTATTCGCTTAAAATATATTAATCTCCACTAAGTTTTTTGTTTGTATAAACTGAGAGTGGAAAATATATAAGAGTATATGATAAACATGCAAGAGTGAATAATAAACATAATTACACGTATGTTCATTTGAAACCGCTTGGTGTAAGAAATTTTCGTACATCCATTTATGTCGTTAATGAACTCGCAACGGTAACATAATTTAAGTTATAATTGCGAAAATTTACGAACTTGCAACGGCACTACGTAAGCAGAAAACACGAATACACGTCTGACAAGAAACAACATCCGAAGACTTGTATTATTTTCTATCTGTACATTCCTCTCTTGACGCCTACCTCTGTAGGAACATTAATTTATGTCCAACCATCCTCGATCTTCAAAATATTCCGGTAGAATCTCGAGCAAAACGACTCGTTAATTTGAATAATCATCAATTAGAGGCAACAATGAAAACAAGTCACCTATACAAAATAACGTTAAAAGTTATACAGGCTGGGTCAAAACTAAGGAAACATCGGAAAATGGGAGGTAGCTGGGGTGATTCCAAACACCTTTTTCCTCGACCGAAATTTTGCGTGCAACCTCGTTTGTTAGTTATTAACGAAAAACACTGGCCAATGCGCGCAACGCACAGGCTCGCGCTCACTGCGTACCTCTCGGGTGCACTCGGTCGTGATGTCATGGGGGGAACTTAATACTTAAATTAGGTAATACTGTGGATTTTTTCGTTATTATAAGAATCAATAGCACGGAAGGAACGGAATGAATGGGTAAAAAGAAGTTGTATTTCGCTAAGACGGTACAAGCTTGAGAATGCAATTTAATCGTTTGGAGGTCTGCGCGAGACTGCCGCATGGACGGGAGGTCCTTGCGCTGACACGGTCAAAATTTTGTAAGGCCCCATTTAATTTATGGCGGGCCTGGCGTCACGTTGTCCGGACGCGACGTCGCGACGCGTCGCCGAGCTCGCCTCAGAGGTAACTATCCGCAAGCGGCTCCGCCTCGTTCGTGGAGCGGTGTCAGATTTCCTAACATTCGTTATCAGGAAATAAACTAATAAGTCGTGCAATAACCGTGTTAGATACGTTTATTATGTGGCGACGATAAGCTGGCGCCATGTCCCCGCGTTACGTTTGGGTCGAAATAGTAGTGCGACAGGAAGTATCGAATGTAGCGTGAGGTGTGTATGAAGCGTGTTAGGGGAAACGTCGAGCGAATGTTTATCTCTAGAAAAGGGCGAATTCTTTCTGAGAATGCACGCGGAGGCTTGAGTGGCATGGTGGCTCGTGGTCAACCTGTGACAAGCGGCAAGGGTGTGTGTGTGTGTTGGTGTGGGTCGTAATGAGTGAGAACGAAGAATGAATAGAATGAGAGGGAAGCTGCAAGTGAGAAAAGAGCAGAGAGTATCGTGAGAATCGTGTGAGGGTCGTTATTTGTTAGAGATTTGTCGAGTGTCGATGTTTTATATTAATAAAGTTAGTGTTTAATTGAAGGAGACTGAAGTCTTATTACCCTACCTGTCCTCTATTTAACCCTCCGACAGCGGTGACTCGGGCGGCGAACGTGGAGTCATTTTGACTCGCACCGATATTTCACTACCACATCTTCACGACCCCCAAACCCTCACCGATATTGTACTAACCAGGGACGGTTGCTCGTCCCTAGACCCATTGTATTATATTCGCTCAGGTATAGGGAAACGTATAAGAAACTACGTATAGAAAAAAATAATAATTTCATGAATTGTAATGAACATTATTTTTATTATAAATTTGTATTATTGCATGTAGTACAGACAGTTTTAGAAATAGAATGTGCGTTACAGACATACCGCCTACATTTAGTACATATTTTCGAATATCTGGTATTACTTCCCATACAAAAGCAACACCTAGCACGCTTTTGACCGGCTGCTCTTGTTTTTATAATTTTCCGTCCCGTCGCTTCTATTGCATTTACTACATTTATATGTAATGCTACTTTTTGATTTTCGATATCAGTAGCCCGTCTTTCTATGTTTGCTGTTGTTAAATTTTTCCCCAAAATTTCTATGAAGGACTTTCTCCTTGCACGAGCATTCTTTGTGATCTTCCATGTTGGATATTTAATTTGGCATATAACAAATGCATTATATGCAGCAATATCCATATAATGCATAAATAATGCTAATGGCCAGCGACGGGTACAGCATTTGTTTCTATGCTCCGTAATTGCTACAACGTGGTAAAAACCCCAAAAATGAATATTTTCGTATGGACATTTTAACCGTTGCTTAGGCTACCTAGCTCCGGGTTTTTCCGGAAACCGCTAAAAAGGTCCACTGACGCAGGACCTACCTACACAAACAGCTCTGTCACTGTGTGCGTATCGGTCTCCAAAACAGTGACTCCGGCATCGCTGTCGGAGGGTTAAACTACGTGAGATTTACAGAAAGTAACTTCTATATATATTGTTGGATGACCAGCCCTTGAGTCACCGATAATATGTAAGGCCCGCGGATCCTGGCCTAGTCAGAGTCAATATTATGCACCAAGGTAGTAGTCACCGATATGACTACTGCCAAGGGCCAGACTCCGCGATAGCTAAGACTACATAACAAGGGCTAAGGTCATCCTTCCCCCCTAAAACTCATAATATATATAGTAGCGGAATACCACTTGCAATTAGAATAGTTTTGGACACGACGCATACCATCACTCTGTCGCGCAAACTCGTCACGGTATTCTTATATAAAACCTCTTTGCAAAAGTAATTGTTGCACACGATTTCGCTTACCCCGGAATCCAACAATATGTTGAGAATTCAGACTGCATGGCGTTGACGTCTTGAAACCAGAAAACACCTTTCGCGTATTTCCGCGTCTCGTCGTGTTTCGGTTCGGGGGTACGCGTCTGGGTTTCATTGAGTCGCAGCATCGAGCTGTTGTTTTGCTATTCGTTGCGGAGGCTCGAGTCATCCCTTCAGCCGGGCCCAAGGGTCCCAGGGTTTAAGGGTTCGAGTCGGGTGACCTCGCGGGTACTTGGTTTCTAGACTGTCGCCAATGCCAAGGACGTCGTAAATTGTGCCCGGATGCTGTTTCCATATTTGGAAGTGTTCCCTTTCGTACGCATCATAACCATTTTCAATAGTGACACCCCTCCACCAATAGTTCGTTTTTATTACTATCTCTCTGGCATAATTAGACGAATAGGATTGTTTATTAGGTTCGTAGTTCTAAGACTCCGCCCTTGCGAAGGGGTCTGTAGGTTTCCTTCGGCGGAGTTTGTGCCGAGCACGTCAGAATCGTTTTAGCAACAATAGGTGAAGCAAGTCAGAATTGGTTTAGCAACAGTAGGTGAAGCAAGTCAGGTTCAGTAAGAGAAGCATTGCGATAATAATAAAGAGAACTATTGACCTCTGTTTACGAACAGAGTATAGTACCATTATTATCAGTGAGTAACAATGTGTGAGAGCAGAGGTACTCTAGTGAATAGAACCAGTATTGTCTAGTAAAGGGTACAGTGTTTTATTTAACCATCACCAGACCTTGCTCACCACCTTTGAACATTCGTTCGAAGTTTTCGGTTCTTGCACGCATCCATTGGGCAAAAGAATTGTCAGGGAATTTTGAAGATTTACGACCTTCATCCAAAGCGACGCCCTGCCATAACAATATACATATAATAACTCGTTGATGTTACGCTTATAATATTACAATCCTTGCATCGGAAATAGTAATAGATAACTAAACTGTCTAAGAATTGATGTTCTTTAATATTATATTGTTTTCTAATTAAAACAATAATTAAAATTTATAATTAAAAGTTAATTGGCGTTTGCGAGTGAAATTATTCTAATGTTATACATACAAATATGTGAACTACCAACTAGAATGTATTAAATGTATCTTTGCTGCACGAATATCTGGATTCGATTAAATATGAATGAATGTCCAACATCACCCCAATGCTCCTATTCAATGGGAAAACAAATCAAACTTTTTGAAAATTGTATGAAAACGCAACAAAAAATTCAGACGAAGCTAGTTGCTGTGTACGCGATTGAACAGTGTAAACAAACAACCCATATAACCATCAAGTCGTGGTGCAATGATAACTGTGATTGAGTAAATCACAAATTGCCTTGCATTCCTGGTCTACGTCCTGGTCACAAATACTTTTCAGCAGCGAAGTTCAATTATGTTTTCTTTTTTTTTTATTTGGGTGTTTAAGGTCACATGCACCTTCTGAGGTTATTACTAACCACGGTGTAATTGCTTAGTGCAGTACACTACCCATAGCAAGTGGTATAAACCAATGTCTTTTTGGAAATTTAACACATACTTACAGGAGTCCCTTTTTTTAAAGTGTTAAGTGAATTTGGTAAATCGTGTTGCACCCTTTTACTGGTGTATTCAGGACAGGTAAGTAGGATGTGGCTGATGGAGATTGGTATGTCGCAAGTGTTACAAGAATTTGGTTCAGTTTTGTAATAAGGTGGGAGTGTACGCAGCTTGTATGTCCTATTCTTATTAGCGTTAGAATCACTTGTTCTTTCCTGTTTAGCACCATGGCTGGATTAGAATCATTTATGTTGTTTCTGATTTTGTGCATTTTGGTAGGTCTTGAATTTCTCCATTCTTCGTTCCATAATTCCTGTGTTGCCTTGGCGAGATATTTTTGGAAATGTTTGTAGACTATAGGCACATGGTCTGTTGCGGATCTATTGTTAGCCAGCCTTGCCGCTGAGTCGGCATCTTCGTTTACCTCGATGCCAATATGCGAGGAAATCCAGGAATACATGATCTCTTTTTTTGAGCATATGGGTGTTGAATTTGTTTCTATGATGTCCCTGATTATTTCGTTGCTAGACTCGAAATTTTGTAAGGATAATATGATACTTTTCGAATCGGAGAAAATGATCAATTTGTTGTGTACCGATGTTTCTATATGCTTTAGTGCTTTTAGTGCCTTTGCTTGTGTTTAGGAATTTGGCGATTATGGCTGGAGTGTTCATTTTCCATGGTGGAAATTGTTGTTGTGTTCTCGGTATGGTGAGGGGTATATCTATCTTTAAGCGTTGCAGGCATTTCTTGAACCGAAAGTGTAAGGGTTCTGGTAAATTAGGCTTCTTTGCGAACTCCTTGAGGAAGGTGTCGGCCCTTAATAAATCGTGGATGGGGTTCGATGGTATTGATAATTTGGATATTACGTATTATAGGCTCAGCTGTTTTCTTCCGATTTCCACTGATTGAACGTTGGCTTCACATAGAATTGCTGCAACCGGGCTTGTACGGTAAGCCCCCGTCGCCATCCTATCTCCGGCATTGTGAATGGGTGCTAATATTTGTAGGGTGCGTGGTTTGGTAGAACCATATGCGATTGTCCCGTAATACATCTTAGATAGAACTAAGGCCTTGTGTGAATTGATTACAAACTAAAATTCTGCGTCCCAGTTTTTTGACTTTTAGTATGTTTGGTCTTCTGAAGCATTCAATTTTATGGTTTTTGAGGAACGGAAGCCACGTGTGTTTTCTGTCTAGTGTTAAACCAAGGATTTTGGGTGTGTCGATTCTCTTAAGTTGGTATTGACCTCGGTTTAACTTTAGATTGCAATTTTGAGTTGATCCGTGATTTGAGAAGATGGTTACTGCGGTTTTATTTTTGGGGAATTTAAAACCAGTCTGTAGAGCAGAATTTGGGAGTTCGTTTAGGCTATCTTGGAGGATTTGTTGGCTAGTGTTAAAGTTCTTTCCAGTGATAAAGAATGTGCAGTCGTCGACGAATATGGTATATTTGATTGGTTCGGAAAATATCTCCGTAATATTATTTATTCCAATCAAGAATAAGGGTACTCTAAAGACTGACCCTTGCGGCACTCCATTGGTGATTTCGGTTTTCTTTGATAGTTTGCCATTGACACGGACGTATATGAATCTGTCCTTTAAAAAATTGGATATAAATTGCAGTATATTTCCATTTATGTTCCAGTGTTTGAGTCGTTGTATAATTCGGTGTCTCCAGAGCATGTCGTAAGCCTTCTCAATGTCTAGACATATTGCCATTAGATGTTGTCTATTTAGGAAGGCTCCGCAAATGTTTGAGTCGAGCACTGTAATACTATCGATAGTTGAGCGGTGTTCTCTAAATCCGTTTTGGTGTTTTTCTAGTAGGTTGTTGGTTTCTCGGTACCATCGCAGTCTTTTATTTCATATTTTCTGTAATAATTTCTACGAACAACATATAAGAGCGATGGGTCTATAGCTGTTAGAGTAGTGTTTGCTTTTTCCAGGTTTTGGTATGGGGACGACTATAGCTTCTTGCAATCTCGCAGAGAAGACGGTATTCAACCACGTGCAGTTGTACAGCTCTAGCAGATAGCTCAGGTAGTTGTTGCTTCAGGTAGTTGTTGGATAAAAATATAGGGGATGTTGTCAGGTCCCGGGCTAGAGTTTTTGACAGATTTCATTGCGGATGTCAGTTCAGTGATTAAGACATTTGTGTAAAGAGGGTGGTTATTTTTTGGAGATATGTTAGCGTCGTTTCCTGAAGTTTTCCCCACTCTTGTTTTGATCTTGAGAAAGGTTGGGTCAAAATTTTCATTGCTTCAGTTGTTCGCAAATGTATTGGACAGTAGGTACGCAATTTCTCTGGGGTCAGTGATAGTTGAGTTGATTGAGCCTTCGATCGCGGTTATGTGATAATTCGTTTTCTGACCATCGATTTTTTCAAATTTGTTCCACCCTTCATCACTCGGCGTATTTTTTGTGAACGAAGAGATATAGCAAATCCACGAGTTTCTCTCCGCTTGCTTGAGAACTTTTCGTGCTATAGCTCTTGTTCGTTTAACCTCTATTAAATTCCTATCAGTGTTCTGTTTTTTATATACGTTGAAAGCGTGTTTCTTTTCCTTTATTGCGTTTCGGCATTCTTCACTGCACCGTGGAAGGCCGCTTCTTTCTAAGTTTTTTGATGTTTTAGGTACAGATTTTGTTGACGCGTCGATGATTAGTTCCTCAAATTCTACCAGTATCTGATTTATTTTTGTACAATTTGTCAAGTTTGGGGTTTGTAATGATGGGAAATTTTTATCAATTTCGTAACGGTATAATGGCCAGTCAGCTTTTTTCAATTTCCATCTAGGTTGATTTACAGGGTCATAGTTATGCCTCCCTGTTAGCTCCATAAATATAGGAAAATTATCACTGTTATATAATTCTGATCGACTTTTGTCGACATCACTAGTTTTCACCAGTTTTTTAATTGTTCCAGTGAATCGATTTTTCATGATGCGATCTGTGATATATGGGTAAAGTTCTCTCACGAAGATGGCCAGAGATTCTGCATTTTCTGCGTAATCCGTAGCAATCTCTTTAGTATTGGTTGATGTAAGTGCTTTTTCAAGGAAGCTTTTAAACTGGTTAAAATTTAACATTTTTCCTGGCCCTTGTAATATATGTTTCACTGGCTGTAACAGTTCTTCCATTTTTTTTTCGTTGCGCGTTGGTGTGTTTGGTTTTTTGTTGGGTTGTCTGTAGCGGGGCTACTTGGTTTTGGGTTTTTGGGAGCTATTAGTGCCTGCAATCGTGTGACTTGGGTCTTCTTTTTGTTCTGTGATGAGGCTTGAGTTGTCGGTAGTTTCGGATCTTGTGCGTTTTAGTGATATAGGTGGGATATCAACATCCATGACGTTTACTATTCTATTACTAGTAGGATTTCCTGTTTCCTTTGACCTTTCTGTGTTTTCGATGTTAGTTATTAGTGAGGTAGTTGCAGCTGTTTGTGCATTTGTGGCGGCACTAGGTGGTTGTGTGTCGAGAGGCGCGGTTCGATTTTCGTTAGCTTTACATCTCTTTGCAAGGTGTCCTTCTTGTTTACATATAAAACATTTTAATGTGTCTGTAGAGGGATACATCCAATATGTGGTTTGGTCGTATTCGATTCTTATGGTGTCGGGAATACTGTTTCTGTCTTCTGGGTGGACAAAAATTTGTAGTCGGCAGCTGAGTACATTCGTGAAGCCTTCTTCCGTCATGCCCGCCCCGAGGAATGAGACGGCTGACTCTCTTCTGACTCCCAGTTTGCCAAAAATTTCTTCGATTGTTAAGCGTGGGATTGTTGGGTAAACATTTGATAGTATTATGCGTTGGGATTTAGTAATAAGCGGTCTGACGGTAAGGTCAGTGTCGTTGACACGGATGTGTTTGTGTTTGTCGGTCAGGTTGGCTGCGATTTCTTGGCTCGCTAGGAAGGCACATATTCTGGCGTTGGATACTCGAGAAATAAACCTTATATTAGCTGGGTTAATGATTCTGCCTAGTGCATGGGCGTAGTCCTTTAGTTGAATTCCACCTTTGGCTTCAATTATTGTCGCCTGGTCCTTTCTGGGAAAGCAGTCGCTTTGTACTACGTTTGTGTAATTTCTTTTTTGGGTTACGTTGGAATCATTGCTGCTGGGTTGTGTTGGGTGGTTTCCATGATTAGTGGCCATTTCGGTGAAGAGATTGCACCGAAGTGGAAAGACTTGACTTTAGTTTTAGTTTCTTGTTGCTCACTATTTTTTTAATTGTTTTCTTAGAAATCGCAATAGAGAATACACAATACACAATACATTAACTCTTATAGGTAGATGAATTCGGAGCATCAGAATGTACGGTACTCGCGTTCACGTTCACAGCACTCACAATGTTAATAAACACGTCTGCTCAATACCGCGGCCTGCGACCGACTCCCTTTAATTATGTTTGTTTAGAAAAAGTTTTTGGTATTCTTTTACCAAACTTTTTAACCACATTTTATATAATTTTAAATTTATAATTTTAATTATAATTTTATATAATAAAATATTTCAATATGGCGGTTCAATCGTACTGCTCTTACGCAATCTGCGGCTTCGATTATACTACAGGATGCGTTGGGAGCCCAGTATACGGAGGTTATAAATCTCCGTTTCGATTTCTATCGACACCGTTGCACGCGTATGACCCTACGACCTTTTACGGAGGTAGGGGTGATAAATTGATTTGAATGCAAATTTAACTAAAGAATTTCATCTTTGACTGAATATAAATAGACTGATAATAAAGAAAAATTTAATAATAAAACGGATCTATTGAGGTGAGAGATTATACTGTTTCTCTTACTTCTCAGTCAAAGTCGTTACCTGGTGTCTTGTAGTGGGAGAGCATGCTGCTTCTCGCACTTCAGAGTCACAGACTGACAGAAGAAGAAGGAGAGGATACTGTTTCTCCTTTTCTAATGTACTGGGGTCTTGAGGTAGGAGAGTATACTGTTACTCGTTCCGCTGAGTCAAAGACTCAGACAAGAAGAAGGGGAGTTACGGTGTCTCCTTTTCTTGCGAAAGACCCAGCCTGGGACTCCTTTAGACGTACGCTTAAATAATGGATTGAGTAATGGACTCTAAATGTAATAAGTCAAAACTCTGAATGGAGAGCGTTAGACTTTGAACGCAAGTGACAGTTTCTGAACGGAGAGCGTTGGGCTCTAATTATGGACCGTTTGAACTTTAACTCACGACTTTAGGAACTCTAACTGACGACTGCATGTTCTGAGAGATAACCGACGTAGTTCTGTATAACGACCGGCGGAGTTCCGTGACGAATGTATGAGTTCTTGGTAACAACTATTGGAGTTCTGAATAACGACTGACTGCCTCGTCGAGTGTATCGTATCACGTCGACTCGGAAGTAACTTTATTATTATTAGGATATTAGAAAAAATGACCAGATGCCAATGAGCGTGTTCTTAAAACGGGGACACACCTATCCTGTTTGATGCTCGAAGCGCGCTTTTCAAAAGAGGGGGTGCACCCTGACCGTCTCGGCTGACCTGCCAACGCACGGGAATTTCCGCCAGGATCCCGGAGCTTGACCTGGTCCCGCCTGCTCGGACACGGCTGTGGGCCCTTTTAGAAATTCAAGTTCATGACGCGCGCAATTGACTGTTGAGGCCGTATGCGCTTAATTTGTTATATCCTGACGGATTATGTACAAAAGTGGCTTCCTCGAAAACAGTTCTATTGCTAGGGCGTCATAAACGCCTTAACCCTCTGCATGTCGAAGGTTGTTCTTTCTGCAGATTGTTAGCCGACTGCTTATTGTTTGGGCAATTGATTTAGCGTGTTGGTTCCGAGGGTTTGCCGGGGAACACTTACAGTCTTCCATGAAGGCTGTAGCGTCTCCTGTGAAACGGCGGGAGCTCTAGCTTTGGCTGTATCGGTGAGAGACAAACCAGTAAAAAGTATTTCGATAGTCAACATTCACAATATGTTGGTGAACCTCGAAACAGTGAAAAATATTAATACTGGAAGAAACCGCACGGTTTTAAACAAACATTTCGACCTTTATACAAAATCTCCGTTACATTTTGCAATAAAAAACTACTTTCATCATCAATTTCTTTCATACTTTTAGGTTCGTATAGAAGCTAATATTGTTATAAATATGTGTGCCAAATTTCAACAAGATCGATCTGATAGTTCTTATGTTATCGATCCCACCAATTCCGAATATCTAGTTTTGAGAAAAAGACAATTGTCCCGATGCACTGCACCGAGCGGTGATGAGACACCGGAAATAGCATCAAGAGGACTTTGAATTCCGTTTTAAAACCTTGGACCTATTCTCATTTTATGCAAAAAAATTTTGCGTTTTTAAAGGTGAAGGTTAATTTTTTTAATTTGTGAAGTAACAATTTTCGAGAATACCTAGTTCACTTTTGTAAATGTATTTCGCAAATTTTATCATTAGGTAAATAAAGTAAATTTTGAATTAGGAGCATGCTTCTGTCGTAATTGTTTTACTAATACCATCAAATTCTGTCATTGTCCTTCGCCCGTGGTATATAATTTGCTGTTCTCAAGTGTATACGCAGCCTGGTGTACCAACTCACCGGTGTACAAACCTCTGAAATATTATGAAATGTAATAGAATTTTAACGACACCTGTCTCTGAGCGTGGAGAGCAAAATATTAAGGTGGCCCAGCAATATTTGTAACGTGAAATTTTAAGCACCACCTTAACCTTTATACCACTCACCTCGCACAAAGTTATCGAAACTCGAGATTTAATCTTTCGCGCTGTTCTACCACGGCCTGTCATCCTTTATCCGTATATCCTTGCCGTGAATAGTTCTAATGAATGAAGGACTTCTCGGAAGTCTATGGAAAATGGTATATGAAGTTCACCAAGGAGTCCGATGGTTTACGAAAGGGGAGAGACTCGACGGTGTCACGTCCGGAGGGAAGTCGAGAAAAGCGAGCCACTTAGGTTTAAGAGAATGTAGCCAGCCCCGTGGAATAATCGAGAAATGCCTTTGGATACTGGTTCTGTGAAATCGCTTATGAAACGCTTAATGCAACGAGGAGCGAGAAAGACACTGTGCTCCTACCACCTGTCTGAGAACTTTCTTTTCAAAATGATCGAGGAGCTTGAGATGTACAAGTTTCACGAGAGTTCGCGAACATTTCAGGGACACTCTCTGTTGGGTACCGTGAATATTGCGTAATTCTGCACGGTTTTACGCATCAGGGTTTAATTTAGTGCCGAACGAAATATCAGCAATTGTTTAATTTATAATTGCAATAATACAAGTGCAGTTTGGTAAATTATTATGGGAACATTTGGTACGGTTCAATGTAATTGGGGTTTTAGTAAGGGGCGACGTAATTTATGATAACTGTTAACCGGTGACATGACATTTATTGCTTCGGATAGTATTGAAAATTCTGTATGAGAAACGAATCAAATTGTGGAAACATACATTAGTATTATTTAGCTTTGGGTAGTCTGTGTACTGGAATTAGAGTATTTATTTTTGAAAAACGCTTACTGTTACGCGGCAAACTCGCGAAACCCATACAAAAATAAATGGCTACCCCCATAAAAATACGGCTAGCAATCGGTGCAAAGAACTACCTTCGACGTGCAGATTGTTAGGGCGTTTATGACGCTTAAGTAATAGAACTGTTTTTGAGGAAATCGTTTTATTCTATAATCCGTCCAAGTATACGAAATTACGCATATACGACGTAAACGGTTTACGTCATAAACATGCATGCGTCATAAACGTGAGTTTAGAAAAGGGCCTCGCAGCTGGGACCCAGCAGGCACTGGAGGAAGACAGTCTAAGACAGAATCTCATCCAGTAAACTAGAAAGGAAGAAACAGTACCATTTTCCTACTCGTTAATTTGTTTTCACTCAGAAGCAGGAGAAACCATTACACTCTCCTACTTCAAACCAAACGGGAAACATTATCTTCTCACAAATTGTTCACTGTACAGTACACTAAACAGAACTGTACGATCCGTTTTATATCTTCATTTGTTAATGGAAATTACAATAGTTATAATTCGTTAGGTTAAACGAGCAGTTATTCCTTAAACGGTCGTAGGGTCATACGTGCGCGACGGTGTTAAAGAAATTCGGGACGGAGACTTACGACCTCCGTATACTAAGAATCTCGTTGCATCCGATGGTAACATCGAAGCTGCGTATTACGTAAAAACACTTACGATATTTCATTATATTTTTTCAACCCGGACTGTTAACATTTTCAGGTTATTAATATAATCTTGAAATAAAATAAATTCCTTGTGCTTTCTTCCGATCGCTCAATCTTGCTATCAGGTATCTTGGTATCATATGCGATTACATTTCGTTATATTACAGTCATATTACATTTCGTTAGCGTCTATACTTTTATAGCAAATACGAAAATGTTAATGTCTGTAAAATAAATACTAAAATAGCTCTGCGTGAAGTTGCATTAAAATGGTATACTTCTCACGCGAACATTTCATTGAATAAAATAAAATTGAACATCAACATTTTTAAGACTTTTGTACCATCGACTTAAAGGGAGGACCTTGTATATTCCCCGTTTTGATCATTAATCAATTGATTAATGATTAATAATTGATTAATAGAATTAGTGTTGAATAAAAATGACGAGGAAATATATCAAAATCTATTATAGCTTGAACGTCAAAGACTAAAGTGCGGTCTCCCAAGGAGAAATAAAGAAACCCAGAATTTCGCTTCGGACGCCCCGGTAATTAATTTACTCGGTAAGCCGCCCTTAAAGAATGTATTCGAACGGAACCGAAGAAGTGGATTATTGTCTATATGTCGAACGACTTCGCACAAGTCTCTCGCGCAGTCGTCGCATTTCATATCGCGTGGCAACTATAACGTCCTACAAACGAATCAAGCGTACTCAATTATCCTTTTCCCCATTTCGATTGTCTGCCTTTTAGCTGGCAACTGAGAAAGTTCGACTTCAGAGGCGCAAGACCCCGAATTTACCGGTTCAACCACGAATGAAACAGGCGGTTTTGAGTGCTTGCGGAGGAGCTCTCAACCGTGCCCATATGTATACAGTCCTCCGGAGTGCCTTTTCAGCATCCTCCAAGCAGGAAATTAATTTCATGGAGCTGCAACCGATACGTTTTCCCCGTGATACACCTTCGACTGAACTCGGAGGCACAGCATACACGTGTGTCACGTTCGATGCGTGTATATCGTAGGATTTGTTAAACGCTGCAATTACAAACAATTTGCTTATTACCGCTCGCAGGAGCATCGATTAAATGTCAAAAGCTTACTCGAACACCTGTCGCTACATTTGCTTACACACATACCTTGTAATTGTAACATTTATGTATTCGGACTTAAAATGTATAATAAAATTCAATCGTTGTCTCACTCACCTGTTTAAGACGCGATTACTCCAATTCCTCCTAGATACTTCTCAGTGTTATTAAGAACATGATTTTCATCGCTACTCTGATTTAATTGTTTTGCAGACACAGATGGAAAAAATGGTTTATAACCGACTCGACTTTTGTTTCGCCGCGCACCCGCGATGTAATGTGTGGACAGGACCGAGCAGGTAAAACGAAGGTGGTAAATCTCCGTTTCGACAAGAGTCGCATCGCGTGGTGTTAAGCTTTCCTATTCTTTTGACAGGATAAGAATAATCATTGATGCTAGTGGATGAACCTCAGCGATGATAACGATGTTCTGTTAACAGGTGGGATTTATTTAAACCACACTTAAACTATGACAACGTTTGAATAATGAAGTGAGTGAGTGTTCGCTAATTGTATGTGCGAAGCAGTACTGGGTGGAATGTCGATGTTCACACCCCTCGTGAGAACGGATACTCCGGAGTCGTATAGGAGGTGCCCTCCTCTGTAAGTGTGGTTGTTGATTAGTCGCTTAAAACTTTTGAAGGACTTGGTTTTTGACTGTCGGATTAAGAACTCCAAAGACGACTTACATCCTCGTCGAGTGGACCTCCTCGCGTCGACTCGGAAGCGTTTTTTACGCGCCCTGATTGGACATCAGGAAAAACGTCTAACGTGCAGCGGATTTTCCGCCCGGGTCTGCTGGGGACTAGCTGCGAGGCCCTTTTGGAAATTCACGTTTATAACGCGTGAGGACGGTTGAGGTCGTGTATGCATAATTTTTGCTACCTTGACGGATTGGGGAATAAAACGACTTCCTCAATAGAAGTTCTATAACTTAGGCGTCATAAACACCCTAGCCATATGCACGTTGAACGTTATTCCTTGTGCAAATTTCCAGCCGCCTTTTCACGAGGGTAACGATTATATTGAAAAGTTGGTATTCGTGGGTGTGCAACGGAACAACTTTAGTGGGATCTGACTGCGGACTGACTGCTAACTTACTTCCTTTGAAAAATTAGCCCATACTGGTGAGAAAGTGTGAAATGAATACTTTCGTCACAAAAATTGTCGAGTACCAGCAGATGATCTTTCGATCGTTCTGGCTTTGTTGGTATTTCCACGAGGTGTGCGCCGACTAATAGATGTAAGTTGTTGCTTCACGAAGAACCAGCCGGAATATTCAATATCCCGGCACTTGTATAGTTGCGTAAAGAAAGAGAGTTGTTGCTCCTCCCGTGTTTCTTTGCGAATAATGACTTCGTTAAAAAAGGTGCTTGCTAATATACTAATAGTGGACGCGTAGCGTCTGCCAATGAAAGGCCCCGTTGGCCAAGCTTGGCCAGTGGAGCCGGGTAGGCTTACGATACGGTAATTACTATTCAGAGGCGACAGGCGGTAAGGTACATCATTTTTGGGTTACAGTTGCTTTATTGGTAAAACGACCGAGGGGCACAGGTTAATATGCCAGATGCCTCTGAATAGGATTGTCAGGTATCGCATCGTAAGGCTAGAGGCCAACACGAAGAATCGCCGAAGTCTTAACAAAAATAAATCAGTTTATCTATTAAACCAGGGCCAGCTTGAAAATACTAATGAAATATAAAAGGTCGTGAAGTGCGCAATGAATACTAGAAACGTGAACATTAGAGCAAGTGCAGAAAAAGAATAAATTATAAAAACCTGATTCCTAGGTCTGAAAAGATGGTTGCTCGGTGGCGAGTGTGAAATATTACTGATTCGATTTTATATGTGCACAGTGTCCTTGAAAGAAAGTGAGGTGGTGAAAGTGAGGGAGGAGGTATCTGGCTGGTTACATTAAAAGGTTTTCATTCACAATTGATAATAAATGCTCCGAGGTGCTCGGCAATATTTATGATTACTGACATATACACATATGATAATGCTATCAGTGGCACTTACTCGTAAATGCTTGAAAGTAATGTTCTACGAACGACTCGGTTTAAGGGGACCCATTAGTAAATCTGATCGTTATGGAAAAGCTCGGAACTATGTGACCAATTTTCCCCCAAATCACTGTGGCAACTGTAATCAACTTTTGATCAAATACTCTTCGCACACTGCTCAATGAACTAAATATATGGCTTTCATCGGTTGCGGACTTGTTTCACTCCAAATTTCGTTACTACTACTGAAACTAATATCCGTAGAAACATTGCTGTGGACTGCATATGTGGTATATGCGTGCGTGTGTGCGTGAGTGAAGTCTAAACCTCGAGGATATATGACCGATTGGTGCAACACCGTCGCTCGACAACAGGGCCCCGACTAGCAGTTCGGTTACAGACACTGTATTTTAACACTTTACCGATCGGTAGCGGTTCGAAGATCCTACGCCCTTTTCTATGCAGTTGGTGAGTTCCATCATCGCGAAGGGTAAATTTTTAAAAACTGTATCAAAATATGGGTGCTTTCGGAGCAAAGCAACGAGTATCTGACTACAGAGTAACAAATGCCTGCTACTTGTCAGCCTAACCTTACCGAATCTAACGGATTGATCAAGAAGAAAAATCGATTAATCGGCTACTGGTCGGTTAGCGCTTCGAACGAGAAGTGGATTAATCGACTGCCGGTCGGTAAAGTGTTAAGGAAGGCCTAATAAAGAAAACCGTAGCTTACATAACTACGCATACAGCATAGTAATTATTTCTGCCAACCATAGCTTACAATATCAAGTAGGAATTTTCTAATTTAATATGTGTTATCTATTACATATACTATTACGCGTGTATTTCAATCGATGCGCATTTTTGTTTGGATTAACAAAAAATCGTTCTGAGCTACAGTTTGACACCCTTTTTTTATTTAAAAAGGAATTACGCGTCTTTGGTATGATTTATTAGCAGCTAATTAGCAATTTTATATTCGCTCCAGTTGATTAAACGCGATATTCGATATTTGAGATATTTGCGATACGTGTCTGATCAAAGTAGCCAATTTTGTAGGTTTTACTTTTTTTAAATAAAAAGGGAATATGGGCGATTGGGTGATTTCGTGTATTTATATTCCGTGACTCGTCCAGTTTTGATATCCCATTAAATTGCGATTAAATGAATATGCTTTCGAAAAGTAATTATAAAATCTGTTAAATAATTCTCCATAGAAACCTTTCCTGTTAGAAGGAGTTAAGAACTAATCGTCCACTTTTCACTACTGCGTTTAATAGAAAGTATTAATTCATCCGCGTCCAATTTATTACATATCCAATTTATCGCGGCGTCGGTAACGAAGTGATAGAATTAAAAAAATATTTGAAGCAATGCGTACACTATTTCCCATCATTATAGAATAAAATACGTAAGTATTTTCTCGCATCCACTAACACAATGCGCAATCTCAGTAAAACTGTAGTAACCATTTCGCTCTTCAAAACCGAATAATCTTTTCGCTCGCGTAAAACATCGTTGTCGTTAAATAATGCCTACAGGAAAGCAAAGATATTATCTGCAACGTTCAACGGAAAAAAATCGGCACAGAAAGTCGGCGGATCAAGCAGTAAATTGGGTCTCGATATCTCCGATACGAGAGAACCGTAATACCAGATAAGACCTCATTAAAATTCGGCGCGGACGCGGTGGTTGAAATCGAAAAGTTTGCAAGCCCAACGTAGGAGGAATTTGTTAGGTAGACTCGAAGACGTCAGGCAAGGGGAACAATATCGCACGGTTAATTTACTCGGGCAATAATGGCCAGAATCATAAGCCCCAGGTGTTACGTCGCGAATCTTCGACCCTCATAAACAGCAAACACAAGAGAGCAAAGGCAGAGAAAGAGCAGACACGAGAGGGTACGAGAGAAAGGGTGTGTTGGTAGTCGCGGTAGCAACGGCGGGGAGGCAAAGGGTTGGACGAAGAAGTGGGAAAGATAGAGTATAACGGAGGAACCCAAGGGTGCACCCTAGTTTCCGAGATGTTACAGTATCAGTGGGCAAAGTTGGCCGGGGGTAGTTCCGCAACGGTGGCAAACGTTACTATTTCGATCCTATCTTTGCCCCTGAGTTTTTAACTATCTCCGCTAAGGATTAACGCGTTGGCTTCTTTTCGTCACCCGTTCCACGCAAAAAAACTCTTCGCAACGGCTATAAAAACGGGTCAGGTATTGCATTCTTTTGTGAAGAAAGGTTGACTTTGTTTTACATCATTGCTGTTCTCGATACAAGGCGTAGTGCCAAGTTGAATTAAGCCAGTTGGATTATTAATAAACAAATGTTGATATTAGACGGACCAATAAGTAGTCCACTGTTTCTTTGAAAAATTTTTTATTTCATAGTAAAAAAATTTCAAACAATTACATCGTGATTGCAATAGCGGAGAATAGCCGTGGTTTCTTTAATTCTTTTACTATTTCCGTCCTAAGATAGACATTTAAGTCCCATGGAAAACGTAGTCTTTTGTGCTCGTTAATTATAATCGTTGCTAGGCAATATTAGGTTTCGTGTGGCAAAATTGTCAAAACACGCGTTACTGCTATACTTTACACAAAACAATACACAAATATTTTAGAAATATCGGTACAATAATAAAAATGCCTGAGAACTTCCCTGCAAACAAATTAAGTATTTCCATCAAGCTGAAGTTCGTAGCATTTTAGAAAAAATAAATAACGATGTGTAAAAAAAGACAATTATTTCTATGAATGTATTGTTCGATAGCACGTTGATAACCACCCTACGAATGTCTAGAAACTGTTTAATACGTATTTCAAATTAAAATGAAAATTAAATGAATAACATGGTTCTGATATAATGGCACGTAACAATGCATTGAAATGTCTTAAATCTTATTAAAATTTCTCTTTCTACATCATTGGTTTCGTTAATAAAATTTTATCTTATGCTACTCCCGTAATATTGACACGCCAATCATTTTAATTTAAACAATATGTTGTGACATTTGTGGTGATAATTATCTGCACACAAAAATGGGGGGAGGGGAATAAACGCACATACCGCAAAAAAAAACATTGGAGACATTCCCAGGAAAATTCTGTCCTATAAGGTCCATCCTGTTTCCAATTCCTCTGTTACTTTCATACAAATTCCTTCCTACTTATGCATTTTCAATACTGGTATAAATCCACGAAGATTACTACAATTCCATTACATTTTCCAATCAATTACCGTGAGCAATGGAATTCGGCCAATTCTACCCTCTGTTTTATCATGACCAACGTGTTTCGTATAGTTAGAAGACAATTCAGTTATTTTATACTAACAATACGTAACCGACTGCGCTGAATATCGGCGAATATTGTCGAGTGGTGCGAAGAACTGCATTTCATAGAATAATCGTCACCAATTGACGTTTCAAGCAATATTGTTTCCCTGCCCCTGTTACATTTCAATGAATTTGATAGCAGTGTGTACACGTCCACCGAGAAGACGATTTCAGTTTGCACTGTTTAACGATGTCCAGCGTTATCTAGTTCTGTTTCAAACCGGCCAGAAAGGGAGCAGACTGAAATAGAGAGGATAAATGTCTGGTAAGGAGGGCGTGGTGGGTAGAGGTAAAAGGTGTACAGCAATTTCCCTGTGCGCCTCCCTCAATTCCCAAGACTAGTTTCCATCTAACTTCATGCAGCACACCAGTAATTTGTATCTGGGCGGGGGTGCCGCTTTTCCCTCTCATTTTTTATAACCGGAGGACAGGTAAAGTAACGCGAGGTGAAAGTAGAAAATGCTCGCAGAGAGCCTTGTTCGAACAAACGCGTACTCTTCCACGCGTCTAAAATACCCGTTGAAATTGTGTTTCATAAACTGTGTCAAAACAAATATCTTTCGTCGCATACATTTCGTAATTTAGTGTACTGAAGTATCGGTATCCATAGGAAAATTTCACGTATTAAGGACGTGTTGAAGGAATCCAGTACATACCTTTAAAATATTGAAAATGGCAAATCTGAAATGAATAAGCTTTAAGTTTCGAGCAGCAAATCCTTTTGTCAAACGCCAGATGTTTAAATAATATGTGATACTTTATGAATTCATTTTTTTGCAGGGTCGTGTACTTATTTCCTGTTTAGTCTAAGTACTTTAGTTTTTATGAATAAGTGTCACAAACAGTGGCGATTTACCTGTTCCGCGACAAAACCTCGGAACCAGCACGCGGAATGTATTACCCACCTAATAAAAAGTCGGCTAACAATCTGCAGAAAGAAGAACCTTCGACACGCAGATGGTTACGGCGTTTATGAAGCGCTAGCAATAAGACTGTTTTCGAGGAAGCCATTTTTGTCCATAATCCGTCAGGATATAACAAATTAAGCATATACGGCATCAACAGTCAATTGCGCGCGTCATAAACGTGAATTTCCAAAAGGGCCCACAGCTTTGTCCCAGCAGGCGCGACCAGGTCAAGCTCTGGCACCCTGGCGGAAGTTCCCGTGCTTGGAAGGTCAGCCAAAACGGTCAGGGTGCACCCCCTCCTTTGGAAGGCGCGTTTCGAGCGCAAAGAAGGATGGGTGTGTCCTCGTCTTAAAAAGCACGCTGATTGGCATTTAGTCCTTTTTCTAACATCCAATAAACGTGGCAAAAAGTTACTTCCGAGTCGACGTGATACGATTCACTGGATGAGGAAGTTAGTCGTTTATCAGGACTCCCAGAGTCGTGAACCAAACTCGTACAGTCGTCACAGAACTCCGCCGGTCGTTCCACTGAACTACGTCGGTTATCTTTCAGAACATAGAGTCGTGAGTTAAAGTTCAAACGGTCCATACGTAGAGTCCAATTCCCGCTTTAGAAACTGCCACTTGACTAGCTACATTCGGAGTCTATGACTTAGTTCCAGTTAACGTCTAGCGCTCTCCATACAGTTTTGACTTACTATAATTAGAGTCCATTACTCAATTCGTTATTCAGATTTACTACTTTTAATTCAGAGTCTATATAGTCCACATCCTACGCGTAAAGGAGTCTCTGACAGGGTCTTTCGCAGGAAAAGGAGACACCGTATCTCTCCCTCTTCTTGTCCGAGTCCGTGACCCAGCGGCACGAGAAACAGTATGCTCTCCTACGTCAAGACCCCAGCACATTAGACGAGGAGAAACAGTATCCTCTCCTTCTTCTTCTGTCAGTCTTTGACTCTGAAGTGCGAGAAAGCGTATTCTCTCTCACTGCAAGACACCAGGTTACGACTTTGACTCAGAAATTAGAGAAGCAGTATAATTTCTTACCTGAAGACACACGAGAAACAGTATCTTCCCCCAACATTATTTCACTAGATATTACACACTCGATAGATCCGTTTTATTATTACGTTTTCCTTTATTATCAGTCTATTCTTATTCAGTCAAAAATGAGATTCATTAAATAAGTTAACATTCAAATCAATTTATCACCCCTATCTCCGTAAAAGGTCGTAGGGTCGTACGCGTGCGACGGTGTCGATAGAAATCGAAACGGAGATTTACAAGCTGCGTATACTGGGCTCTCAACGCATCCTGTAGTATCATCGAAGCCGCGTATCGCGTAAAAACATTACCCTTCTAAAAGTTTCAACAGATTCTAGCATTTAAAATATGTATTTTACTTTGACTCTTCTCGGAATGAAACTGAATTCTGAACCGAATTACAAATACAAATTTCAACATTAACTTTAGAAAGTCGAGATACTTTCGACAGATTCAACGCCTCTTTGCAATGAAACGTAGTTCATGCAATTCTGATATTCTATTATAAATATCATGGTTAGAAACATTTTTGTTGAAGCAGTTCTCGCCTGAAAAATTAAAGGAATATTTAAAATATTAATATGATTACTCGATATTTTCTAGGAAAGTATAAATAAAATATTTTGGTTAGCATAGGTTTTCGATAAACAGCAATATGGAAATTGTTTCGAATAGCACTTATCTAATTGTAAGAACACATAGTACGAAACGTATATCAAATGGGTTTCTGGTACATGAATCATAGAGGGCATTAACACACAAGCGGAAATGGTTTTGGTCCTCGTCGAAATAAATTATGCATAACTCGATTAAAATTATTGGATGACACTATTGCAACGAAAATTCCTGGCCCGGTGTGCTGTATTTAGACTCGAATTAAATTAAACTTGCTTCTCCGTTTTTATTTACATTTATTCGCCTCGTATTGCATGCGTTATTCGTAAATCTCCAATACAGGAACCGAGGCCAGTGGAAAATAATGTAAAACTACTTTAACGTTCCTTTTGTTTTCATATTTTTTTTCTCAAATATTTCGTTGTATAGATATATGTAAAGTGCTTTAAATGCGTTGACAAATTCGTTGGTATACTTTTTGCCGCTTCATTTACATGAAAATGAATCAAGTCTACGAATTAGTATTTGAAAGGTATAATTTAGAATATATATATATATTTGAATCGAGTTTGAGTTGCATTTCGTCAAACGCAACGCCGAATACAGGATTTGCAAGGGTAACTCTGCGCATTGCCAGAAACCTGTCAAACGAACGTTACTTCAATATGAATTTTATGAAATTAATTTAACATTTCACGGTATCCAACGCCGACATACCACGCAAGACATGTTTAATTTCCAGCGGGCCATAGGATCGTGGAAATTTTTAAAACGTGTATCAGAGTTCCTTCACAGATAACATATGCTGGATATTTGTTCATGTGTAATACTGTTTGTCCATGAATATGCAATTTACTAAATATTGAATAAAAATAGTTGGATTCATTAAAGACATTTACGAGTTGTCGTTACTGAAATTTTAAATGAAAGCAATTTATACACACAAAATGAAATTGCTCGACAAATTACTTAATCGGTTTTAAATGCGACTTCAAAAAGTACAGTAGTAACTCACCGTTGCTTTTCACTGA